>OY776674.1:33433333-34833505 GCA_963675555.1 Leptura quadrifasciata
TTATGTAGACCAACAAAATCCTCATCCTTGTAATAATACAGCTGGGATTCAAATTATTAATTGTAGTAGGTGCAATATTAATATTAATTTCCCGTGATTTACATGAATCGATTAACATTTCTTTATATTTCACGCCTTCTTCTTCCTTGCGGTGTCTAATTTTGAATTTTTGTGTGACGTTTGCTGAACATACCCGTGCCATATGAGTTGTTTAGTTCTTATCCCATCTAATATGTCATGTATTTTCCATCATATTTCTTAGTCTCTTGTTGACCCTTTCTCTTTCATATTTTCCAGCTGCGTTTCTCTAGACAGTGCCTGTAGCAAACTCTAGTAAGAGGCCCTTGGTTTGCTTTAGGTCCTAAAGTTTAGGATTTAGGATATAAAATAAAACAGCACTTTATAAAAAAACATTTTTCGATTTAGTGTGGACAAATTTGGAGATAACACTAGTCATATCAATGTCTCTAAGCAAATCACATTCTATATTCATTAAACTGAGGTCATTTAGATGTTCTTGTTCCATCGTGCTCCTTATCTCATTTTTATTTTATTTAAATGAATATGGAGCTACACTGAATACCATAAATTGGTCATACCTATTCACTCTTAATATTAACAAGGGTTTCCAATCATTTGTGGAATGCTTGGTATGGGGTTTTAATGTAACCTGTCCTATTAAAAAAGTCAATAAAACAAAATGTAACTATAACTACTGGCTAACTCAGGACATTATTAAAAAAGGTGATAGACTATGGCAATTGTTCTGGCTAATGACGAATTCAGGTATTCCTGAAATTAAAGTATTATATAATACTAGGAAAAAAGAACATAAACGAAACATTAAACTTGCAAAGAGAAATTTCTATAATATAAAAATAAATCAAGCCTACAACAAGACAAAGGAGACCTGGAAAATCATTAATTTAAAATTAGGTAGAACAATTAACACAGATAATAAAATAACTCTTACATATGATTGTGACTTGGTTACTAATCCAGTTGAAATTTCCAATATATTTGCCAACCATTTCTCTTGTAGTGCGGAACTTAATATACTTAATCACTTTGGTCAAAATTTGGCGTTGCCTTGCACAACTGTTTCTAATATTAAGCTTGCACCTTTTCTTTCAGAAAATATAAGCAAAATGAAAAAAGAAAATTCATCTGGGATATATCGATTATCTCTCTCAACTATTTCAAGTATTTTAGATACTATAGTGAAACCATTGGTCTATTTGTTTAATCAATCAATATATCAAGGTTGTTTCCCTGATATATTTAAAACCGCATTAGTTATCCCTCTATATACGAAAGTTCAAAATGTCGATAATTAAAGGCAAATATCTTTGCTTAATACTCTAAGTTACTGGAAAAAATAATATCTAATTTCCTTTCGATGTATCTAGAAAGTAATTGTATACTTTGTAGTTCTCAACATGGATTTAGAACCAACAAGTCAATAGAGACTGCAACCTGTGATTTGTTAAGTTATATTTATCAACAATTAGATAATGGGAAATGTGTTGCTTCTCCATTTTTTGATTTGTCTAAGGCCTTCGATTCGGTATGTTCTGAATTCTTAATAAAAAAATTATTTAGCATTAATTTGCCGAAAAACATAATCATCTGGATTAAATCGTATCTAGAAGGGCGAACCATGGTCACTAAAGTTAAGGGCACTACATCAGCGCCACATGACGTTAAGCTTGGGTTTCCACAGGGATCGGTTCTAGGGCCACTGCTATTCCTACTATTTATTAATGATCTTCCAGAACATATCACTAGTGGTATCCTCACAATGTAAATTTAAATAAATGTAAATTTTTCGTAGGTTCTGGGCGTCCAAGAAAAACAACTCCATTAAAAAACTGTACCCTTGCTAAATATATGAGACAAAATCCATTATTCAGCTCCACTCACTTCAAAGAGGAAACCAACTTTCCGGCATCCGTTGGTTGACCAAGAAAGTAAATATTCAAATAAGAAAATATTAAAAAGAACTAATATTTGATAGAACAAGAGCTTTTCTAAATTTTCGTTTGTATGTGCTTTAAAATTCCAGTATGTGACAAATATTTTTCTCTAGATAATGTTAGATCAGGAAGACTTTTTTTAACCTGTATTAATAGGCTTAGACGGTCAATTAATATTTTTCCGAGGTCGCTCTCTTTCTACTGAATGGAATTTGCAACTTCTCGGCAGCATTTACCCTTTGTACATGTTTCTTAAATTATCATTTCTTGTAAATATTTTATTACACAAGCCATACTGAAAAGCGCGGTTTTATTAATATGGATAGACCAAGAGAATGTTAAACTACAAACGTTATGTGTACACATGTTTATCACTGTATCATAGCAAACGATTAATAAGCCCCAGGGTATTCTTCACTAACCTTATTTGCCCTTAAAAGTAATAAAATATACTTATTTATTGCCCTTATTTAATTATTTACTAGTAATTACCCTTTAACCTCATCTCTCTAACGAGTCGCCTACGCCTACCTTAATATCACCGCATTGAGTCTACTTATGAACTGTTGAATATTTGCTATGTGTCGTTACCAAATAACGTTTATAACAGTAGTATCACTCCTCCTACGTACTTAGAGTTTTTCACGTCAGGCAATTGCCTCTACCATCATAATTAAAATAATTGCTCTAATTAAAGTTTGCCACCCTAATCTGGAAACTTGAATTGGTTGAGAGGGTGGTCAATAAAAATTATTGAATACTTCCTCCCCGTACGAAGAACCTCGCCTAGATCTCCGACCAACCTAATCTTGCAAAATAGGTGGTGATGCTGCCAATGGGCACCTCCCTTACATCGGCCAAAATTGAGAACGTTGGTTCTCCCAAAATGGATTCTCTGATTGATAAGATGACAGAACAGTCACAGAGTATATGTTGAATCGTCTCATCTTCTTATTCACAACCTCTACAGAGAGGTGTTTCACTTAAACTCATATTATGTAGATGTTTCCTTAACGGACAGTGTCCAGTTTGGATTCCCGTTATAAAACGTAGGTTCCTTTTGGATATTGCCAAGTAGTCCATTGCTGTACTCTTGTTGGGATATTTTAACAGTTCCCTAGCAAGCTGACAGCTGTTTGTTTCATCCCACAGCTTCTTGAATACATTCAAGATGTTCTGTTTAATTATTTGTATTATCGCCGTGATTGGTAACAGACTGGCCGGGTTTGGTCCAGAGATACTTAGGCCTGATGCCTTCTTGGCCAGTCTGTCGGCCACTTTGTCGCTATTACACTGTGCATGTCCCTTCACCCAGCATACACTGTATGGTATTCACGGTCGAGGCACCCACAAGTGCTTGGTGACATTCCCATACTGCTCCTGTGGTAATTTTGTGACTTCTCAGGACTAGTAATGATTGTCTACAATCTGTGTAGTTCCTAATTGTTTTGTGCGTAGTTTGCCTACGGACAATCTCTTTTGCGGCTATGGTTATTGCAGACTTCTGGAGTATATTCCACATTCTGCCCCATCCTTCTTTTTTGATCCGTCTGTGATGCTGATTGTACCTTCGCCAGAAGCCTCGTTCTCACTATTCATATGTATTATGTAGGGCCTGTCAAAGACAAACCGGGCAGAAATGCCATCTGTGCACGCCTGCAGAAGAAGCATCTTCCTGACAGCCTCATCCCACAGGCGACTTTTGGCCTTATCAGAGCCACATCTTCTAGATATATATTCAGTTTTGGCAGCCATAGCTCTCGCTGGCGTTGTTCGCATAGCTCCGGCTATGGTTAAGCAGGCAACTCTCTGCACTTGGCTAAGCTTGACCTTAGCTATAGTGCGTTTGTTCTTAGGCCACCAAATCACAGCTCTATAGGTTATCATTGGTCTTATGACAGCAGTGTATATCCACATGACCACTTTGGATTTCATTCCCCAGGTATTCCCCACGGTCCTGCGACACTGCTCATAAGAAATGTAAGCCCTCTTTAGTCTTCTATTTATGTGAAGATTCCTTGTTAGTTTGGCATCGAAGGTTATCCCAAGGTATTTCACTTCTGATGCGAAACTTAGTGTTGTATCTAGGAGAGCAGTCTCAATACTTCTAGTTTCCTTTTCCTTGTGAAGAGAATCATCTCCGTCTTCCTGGTATTGACAAACAGGGCGTGGTCTGAGCACCATGTTTCGATTATTCTTAGGGTCCCTTGCATTCTTTCATAGACGAAATTTTCCGCTCTGCCACCCAAATTGCTATAACAATTATAGATAAAATTAGTTTGGATGAATACAATATTGATATAAACTCTGAATACTGTTACATATCTAATTACTTCCCAATAATACCTAATAACTCCATCTAGCACTGAGTACCCCACCATTTTATAATAACCATTATAATTCAAATAACCTCCATTAGAATTACACCCACTACAATAACTACCATAATAACTCTAAAATTACCCCCGCCACTTTAATTACCCAAATATATTAAATAATATATTTTCAGGTCCCGGTGCACCCCCGCGGAGAAATAGATCACCTAGGAATGAAAACCCTGCACCTACCAATGAATCATACATGCCAGAGCCTCCACCATACAGCCCACCTGAATTTGATAAGCCACCACCATACACCGTTCTCGAGTCAAGTGGTTATATTTTACCTCAAGCAGGTGCTAGTCCCCCAGAATACGCAGAAGTTCAGAAGACAGGTAAATATTCCGAATAAGAAAATATTATAGTCATAGTTCTTAAGACACTATTTTCTCGTAATAAAAGAATGAATTTGTACAAAAATATGGGCCTATAGTAAATCCGCCACCGTTTCGATTTTGATGACTATCTGCCAATTACTATTTTTCTTCAAACGTCAGAAAATAATGATATTTCTTACTCATTTCATGACATTAAAGTTCGCATTAAAGTTTGATATTTCAGGCGGCTGTGGATGCAAAAGTACTTTTTCTTCCACTCGAGCGAACTTTTACTCCGTTGCTAATGGCAACGCACAACTAACAGCATATTGTTTTATTAGGAGTAAAAGTAGTTTTTACTCCGAATAAGATTATTATTCTTATTTTTTTTTCAAACGTCGATTGGCATAAAAAAAGATAAAAAATTTAGTTGTGCGTTGCCATTAGCAACGAAAGTAAAAGTCGGCTCGAGCGGAAGAAAAAGTACTTTTACATCCGTTGCTAATAGCAATTGTCAAACTTTAATGCCATGAAATTAGTAAGAAATGTCCTGATTTTCTGACGCTTGAAGAAAGTAGTATATTGTTTTATTAAGAGTAAAAGTGGCTTTTACTCCGAATAAAACATGTTATTTTTTTTTCAAACCTCGATTAGCTATAAAAAATAAAAATAGGAAATTTAGCTGTGCGTTGCCATTAGCAACGGAAGTAAAAGTCCGCTCGAGCGGAAGAAAAAGTACTTTTACATCCGTTGCTAATGGCAACGCACGGCCGTCTAAAATATCAATCTTTATTGTCATGAAACGAGTAGGAAATGTCATGATTTTCTGACGTTTGAAGGAAATTTGTGTATCTTTATTTTTTATGGCTAATCAAAATTTGAAGAAAAAATAACATGTCTTATTCGGAGTAAGAGCCACTTTTACTCCTAATAATACAATATACTCTTTTATTCGTCAAATAGTTTCGTAAATATATCGGTGACAGATAACAGACGACACATCAACAAATTACAAACAGATAAAAGGAAACTGAATAAATTAGAACGCCAAAACTGAGAAAATCTTCATCTGTTAGTAGTTCCCATAGCCTGCTCCGTTATTAGAGATTAAATTAAATACGAGACTGAATACTCTCAAGAAAAGTAAAAGTTTTGGCGATCAGCAACAGCTTGCTTCACTGTTTTCTTACAAATGAGATTTTTTTCCAAAAATACGACACAGTCCGTAATGAGAAACAACAATTAGCAGAAAATTCCTATCAACGTTCAATTATTTTCTTATTACTACCAATACTAAAATAAAAGTTACATTTTTAGGGTGTCATTCTGATGACGTCGTACAGCGTTTCTCGTACAAGATAAAGAGACCCCGATATGTTAGTTATTTTAAGCGATGGAAAAATTTCAATTTTGAGTAGTTCCTAAATCCCACTAGGTCTCAAAATTACAGGAATTCTAAAAACTTAAAAACGTGAATTTTGCAATAGGATTTAATATATACTGTTTATATTAGATTGTGAACAATTATTTAAATAACTTTGTCCAGCATCTCGCACGAGAAGCAAAATACCGAGTATTAGCCCTATTTGTGATGTCATAGTAGGCTGGGGTCGCCAGTGACATTTGACTTGAACATATCTTGTGTGCGACACACTGTATACAAATTTTGTACACAAAAGTCCCCATTATATTTCTAGCCCAGGCGGCATTTGTTTTGGGTTGGGTGAATCGGGTAGTATGGCACATTTTTGGTTTAATCGCCCCTAAAAATCATAAGAAATGATAATTACTATGCGCTAGTTTGAAAACGTGGGCGTAATTTTTTATTAAACAAAATGTGAAAGGGTTCTTAAAAATTCCGTTTTTTTCTTCCTATTTTTTTATATATCTCAGTAGCTATTGCTTTTAGAGAAAAGTTATAGAAATGAAAAGTTTTTAATTAAGATTAGTTAGTCAAAAGTACAAATGGCCCCAGTTGAGCCGGAGCTCCGCCTTCCAGAATGGGCCCCCTTAGGACTTCAGGGCCCTTGCGTTTGGAATCCGCTCCCGGGCCCCCGTGTTGTCACAAAATGGGGCCTCCCGTGTTGTCAAGTATGGCGCTCCGCCCCAGGGCCCCCTTAGCGCTCGTGCTGTCAAAGGGCACCGTGTGCTCCCTTGTTCTGTATGCTCCCGCACTAGAGCCCCCCGCCGGCCTACGCAATTATGGCAGCGCGGGAAATTCAAACTGTTCTAACCTCACCAGTGACCCCGTTTCGGCATAACGTAACGCGTTCTCTGGGGGACATAACCTCACTCGGCAAAAAAATGGTCAAATTTTTAAACAATTCCCTAGGCCCTAGGCTTAACGGATTTTAATATTGGCTGCTCTTTTATATGTCAAAAAATCTACAACTTTCTATATGCATTAGTTTATCCTCAGCAACATTTTGAAAATTTGCAAATTTTTTCCGAAGTTTAGATTGAAAAATTATCGTGCAAAAACTAAAAGTCCGATCTTGATGAAATTTGGTGGGAAGATTTATTGTATTAAAAAGTGTTCTTTGGGCAAGTATGAAGGTCCTACGTGTAATAAAAGTATTTGAAAAATATTCCGCAAATAACTTGCTATTTAAATTTTTTTTTGCGATTTTTACTACTTTTGCAATACTAAAAATAAATTCTTGGATTCGAAACGAACTGCATCTTATTTAAAATTTAATTACAAAACTTTTTCATTGCTAAAACTTTTCTCTAAAAGCAATAGTTACTGAGATATATGAAAACATATGAAGAAATAATTTTTAGAGATTTTTTCACATTTTATTTAATACAAAATTACGCCCACATCTTCAAACTAACGCATAGTGAAATTATCATTTCATATGATTTTTAGGAGCGATTATAAGCCGAAAATCTGTAATACTACCCGATTTATCCAAACATAGATGATTTTAAGCAGACACCGCCTGGGCTGATCTTTGATAACCATTTTTAATCATAGAACTAAATGTTTTAAATTTGGTTATATCAAAACATTTATCTATCACCAAAATTTTAAAATATTTTAATTTTAGATAATCGAGACAGAGCGTAGCGCCATGATATGAAGTTATCGGAGGAAACCTATAAAACGCGATATTTGGAGAGTTTTAACGAATTATATATAGTCGTTTTCGATTTTACCATGCAGATAAAATACGCAATACAAACTTTACGACCACATTAAAATACTGTTACTCTCTGTACTATGTCGCCTGCAAATTAAAACACTAACCTTTATAGGTTTTTACGGCTTGTTTGATGATATCATACCAAATGATTCACCGGCGTTAATAATGAGCTCGTAAAGTTTTTATTGTCTTTTCATCTGCACCATAATTCTGGAGGTTACTATACACTCTATCTTATACAAATGTGAATTGCTTAGGCAGCATTACAATATATATGACACACATATATTGTAAATTAACTTTCGTGAAAGCTTTTGTTGGATTCATGACTTAATACAAAATGTTAAATTTTAAAATAGCACAAAATGAATTTAAAATGTATCTAAAAAACATTTAATCCCTGTATAGATAACTTAATTTTGTACCAAATTTCCAAACGTTAAGCGTTCTTATCAAGATAAAAAATTATATGATGAATACATTAATAAGTTTATTGAAAACATATTCTATAATCCACAATTACTTATTAAAAAAAAATTCGGGTCTTGTTAGTGGATAATGATCAATTTTAATAGCCTGATTCAGCTCTTGTTTCAAAATAATTAGCAGAACGCCTAATTTAAACATTTGTTTTTTGTTTGCTTTTCTTTAACTCACAATGTTTTCATGCACAATGTTCCTGTTCAAATCTTGCATTCTTTATTTAACACATTTCTTGATATAATCAATTGATGAAATTTTGCACAGCTACTAAGATCGGATGACAATACAGTATTCCACCGTTATTTTTGCAAATATCCGCACGCAGGGGTGAAAATTGTCTTCAAATTTTGCATCCTTTATTTAACACACTTCCTGACATAATCCATTGATGTAATTTTGTACAGTTACTAAGATCGGATGACAATACAGTATTCCACCGTTATTTTTGCAAATATCCGCACATAGGGGGCGCGGGGGTGAAAATTGAAAAATCTGCAAAACGAAGGAGCGATAAATCAATACAAATCGTTAAGAGACGAATTTTTATTGAGCAATCTCTGGAGAAGGGTAAACAAAAGTATCACTAAAAAGTAGAAAATAAAAAATAATATATATTTTTTAAAACTTGCTTTTCTGTAAAAAATCGTACAAAAAAGTGAAAAATACTAATGTACGAATCACGCGTACAATCGTACAAAGTGCGCACGTCTTTATATTTTTTTACTTTTTAGCGATTTTACGATTTTTTTTTATAGAAAATCAAGTTTAAAACAAAAATTACTTTTTTATTTACTGGCAGAGTACCAGCCGGGCTTGCATGTGAAATTTGTGTTAAAATTTTTTTCTCCCCCATTGAATCAATCTCTTGTTAAATTATATCACGAACTGCAAAAGGCAATTGTTTAAGTTTGCAAAAAAGGTTTAGCGTCCTGTTTTATTACCATATGGGCTTTAAATTTGCTATTTGTTGCAGTGTCCCATATCATATGAAATTCCCTTTTCATGTTTATTGATACTGGGCATGTGGAGACTCGTTGCATCGGGATTTATAAGGCGATTTCGACATTATAAAGGGAGTTGAGTGACGAGACATGCCATCACCCCCAGGGATATTTTAGTATTAAGGGAGGAGGTAGTTTCAATCCCGGGGTGGATAAGATGTTGTATAGTTAAATTTCATACGGCTTACCCGAATCCTGACCAAACAACCGATCCGCATGCCTACGATGAAAAAAACGCGAAATAGGGGTGGTTTCTCGAGTATAGGGGTAGTTACTGAGGGTGGGAACCTTAAAAATATCACCATCGTGTTCAGCACCCCCGAAAACTAGGAGTACCCATGTTTCATCCCTCTCACAGAACTTTTGGGATTTTTTAAACATTTTCATGGACTATACTTTTAATCAACCATTTTGTCACAACAAATTGGATCTTATTTTTATAAACGTGAAATACTCTGGCAGATTAATATAACACTAAATCAATTAATATTTATCTTTGCATGTACCGGACAATTAAGCTTGAAACCCTAAGACTTTTGGAACATTTTCTATAATTTATTATTCTAATTTTGTAGATAAAAGCTATATTAATCACGATATGGCGTGCAAATTTTTAGAATTTTCTGGATGACATTATGCCAAATATGATTGTCATGGAAGAAATGAATTAGACTAAAATATACATATACATAACGAGTTTGTAGAATAATTTTGTACTCATTAAATAAATGACCCAATTTACAGGTAAAAATATTGATTTTATGTTTAATACTTATTTTTTCTGGTTGAAGCCTAACAAATAATAGTTTTTTCTATTAAATAGTACACATTCTTTAATGAACTATTCGTATTTACTCTAATACGCTGACTAAGAATTATCCTTACATTTCAAATTAGACGTATAATCGGTGTACAGTCAGTTTATTTAAGTTGTCAATTATGCAGCAATTATAAATTTCCGAAAGAAAGCATGAGACTCCACCCACTTCTTCCACGCATATTTGGACTACCATATTCAGACTTTTATTTTAATAATTTTTTTAGAAGATCTATTAAAAATATCAATAAAAAATCCTTGCATTTGTAAAAGTTTAAATTAAATATATATCATTTTAAAGTTTAAATACGTTTTTCTGGAGTTACGATTCAATTCAACCTAAAAGGAGTAATTGCATTGTTTGTAGAATGAGAATTGACCCAAAACACTTCACGCCGACCCTATTTTGCGCTAAAATTTGCCTCAACTAGGAGTGACGGTAACCACATTTTAGACCTATGAATCGACAAGAGCTTATACAATTGATTTTCTTGTCGGCAGCTTCTCCACTCAGGGAAACAATTATTAAACACAATAAAAATAAATATTTACAGACAGATCAAAATTATAACTAACTGAACTGAATTCTAGCAAAATTTGGAAAACGTGGTTTAAAATTTTTATAACAGCTCAAAACTAATATGTAATATATAAGCCATAAAATCAAAATGCCTCTTGTATAGTCCCCCTTGTAATTAAATAGAAGTTACACATATCTAGAATAGCAAAAAATTATTTAAACATCCTCCAATAAACACCCTAACCGTAGGTTCAATAATTGCAACGCGAATTGTCACGAATCACTGATTTACTAGTCACTAAATTACTTGAACCCTCCAGGTCTTCCAACTGCAGCCACAAATGTGAAACTGGCTTCCTGTCGGTGGTTTCCATTTGTGCCGTTTTTTTTCTAAGTTGTGCCTATCCTCTCAACTTAGCTACACCGTGCTGATGAAGACCAAGAAGTCCGAAACACGTGTACACGGTTGCGCTATGTCATTTCTGCAGGCCTGCCCACGAATTTATTTCTTGGCTATTGTCCTGTTCCCGCGATAACATCTTTCCTTTGTATATATATAAAACTTTTCACTACTATAAGCTCACTAATATAATTTACAACTTCTTAGTGTTCTTTTCCTTATCTGAGCACTTGGTTCATCTCAGCAGAACTGTACTGAACTGACTCCAGACTCCAGCGCGTTGGCTCTGCTACTTATATACTCCATGATCCTTATTCTATAGTTTT
This sequence comes from Leptura quadrifasciata, assembly GCA_963675555.1. NCBI lineage: Eukaryota > Metazoa > Arthropoda > Insecta > Coleoptera > Cerambycidae > Leptura > Leptura quadrifasciata. The sequence goes on from OY776674.1 coordinate 33,444,701, forward strand.
CTCTTTTATTCCAGTCTGTCATTCGAGACGGTTCTACTGCTTTCTAGTTTATCCATGATATAACGAATGGCGCTATCTCTGGGTCGACTGGTGAGCTATTAACCTATAGCTAGCTTCTTCATATTACGAATTTAAACTTGTCTTCATAAGATGGCGTGGGCATGCACATAACATTTATTATGAACCAAGAATTTGTCAGGTATAATATCCAATGTCAGAGGGATATTCAGTCAGAAAATTTTTTGAAAAAAACTGACAAAACTCCATAAATATTCCCCATATGAATTTGTGACTTTTTGTGGTATTTATTGGAATTTTTTCTTTCATTAGCGCGTTTGTAGATTGAGAGTTGGCATTGCCAAAACGTGACATTTTGAAATTTATTTGGAAGTTATTACGAAGTTGTCAAAGATAAATAATTTTGTTGTCATAGTGATTGAAAATTTCCCTGAATGGTTTTATCAGTGTAATGTTAAAATGATTGGGTGAGTTTTGTCACATGACAAGAAATAACGGAATTTATTTGGTTGTTAGGATTGTCAAAAAATTTTCATAATGATGTAATGTAAATAAAATCTCATTTTCAAAATGTCATCACTATATATCTTTTGTCCCGTTTCTCTCTCTACATTTCCTTTTCTCGCTCATTATTGATAAATCCGCCTTAGTTTGTACACTTTGTTTAGACAAGTGTTTCTCTATATGCAGTGAGGTCCATAAGTAACGGATAAATTCATTATCTATGTAATTAACAATTTATAAATAAAATCCGAAAACACGTCAATTTTTAATTCTGAAATGACAATTTTGTAGCATAATTTTATACATCCTCCTTCAGCCCCCTTGGAGTGACAGCGACCCCTTTAAAATTTGATGTTGAGCTGACAATTTTTAAAAATAAAAAAAAGGAAATATCAAATTCCAGAACTCTCAGTGGCTTAGTTTGGATGTTTCTTACTTTATCCAGATTTCCTTGACTTTTTCCTGCTATTTTTGAAATTATACGATTTCCCGACAATTTCATGTTTTCCAGAAAAGTGGCAACCCTGTATACACTTCGTCGTTGTAAACGGTATTCTTTCTGATTTGCCAACAATGTCCTTTTAATTCACCTCTGCTTCTATGATATTCAGAGCTGGCTGTCCCAAACTCGATATGGCATTTTCGTAATTTCAAACAGCCACGGGCATAAATTACTTGGCATCCAAGTTTCCGCAGGAACTCATCGAATACGAGGCTCCATAGCAAAGGAAGTAATACTTTTCCCTGCGGATATCTCTTTATGATAGTTTCGCTTATTGTGACTACCATTGTTCTGCTGTTCATGCCTTACTGTACAATAAAGAAACGATGCAAGAACTGCCTTGCATCCTGTGTTAATGCCAAAATAATACGCCGTAGAAAATTATATTTGGATATTACGCCTTCACATTGTTAAATTCAAGTATTATAATAAGGAATATGCTACAATCACTGTATACAGAAAACGTTCTCATTAACGAATAATATTTACTTACAGCCAGGTATTGATAAGTAAGCAAAAAAAGGAACATTAATCTTACATAACGCGTCTGGTAGAATATAGTTGTATACAATATCCTCGCCCCATCTTCTAGTGGCTTGAATATCAGTGTATACGCAGAACCTATGTAATCTTAGGCGAAGATTGCGTAGTGTACATACCATTCTTCAGAGGAGATGTAAATCTGTTGTTTCCTTGTTTATTAAATGTTAGGCAAGTAAAAGATCTCTACTCTTCGACAGACAAGAGGTTCCATTCCTGGTTGGGGGCAGTTCGCCTTCAAGCGTTGGTGATAGGTGTCAGTCACGGAAATAAGTCGACGATAAAAAAATGTAAAAAAACATCAGTAAATCAAAGAAAATCTTATCGCAGTTTGCAAGCCTCTTGGGCAGGTAAATATTTATTTTGGTATAGGCCAGTCACCGTAGACACAAAAATCGCAAAAAATTGCACTGTTTAGTTGTTAGGATAGATACCAATAACGTAAAACCAAGTTTGCAGCTTTGAAAAACCTGTGCTAACTGCGTGATGCTCGTTGTCCTGTACACTTTTAAAGTAGATAAAATTTGCTACACACTAAGTGTAACTGCAGCTCCGTAGGTTCAATAGGTCCCAAAATACACCATTTCAAAAATTGGCCATTGTTTCCAAAAAGATCGACATTGTAGTTTTAGCCATCTTCCGAGCAGGATATCGGCTAAAACACTCATCTTACGAGGAAAGTCATAGGAAACGAAGTTTTAGAGCAGTTATTTTGCTTTAACTTAAGTATAAGTGGAACCCTGTAGGGTCAACAGTTTCCTTGTTATTTGGAAAGAACGAAAAATTAAGGGAATCGGATTTTTCACGAAATGGAGCCTGACGAATTGCAGGACTTTTGTAAAGGATAAGAAAGACATAACTCAGTGGAAAATGGTTTATATCATGCAAAATGAAGTTGAGTATAATTAATAATAAGGTATGAAATTATCAAAATTATATCAAAATTGTATAAAAATTATTTTGATAGTTTGGGGGACCCTGGGACGTGAAACGTTGACCGTGAAGTGATGGCGGGATCTTAACTGACTCCTGCAGAAATAGACAACACAATCCAAATAAGTATTTATGAAATGCATAATCAATTTTATAATAAATTACAACGAAGGGGTAGGTATGTAATATTAGACTTATCTGTACGCACTTAGCGAGACAGTCGTGTTCTTTTGGAAGGCCCAGGTTCGTCAGACGACACTTCTTGGGCCTCTGGAGACTCCCCTATCGTCGGATTAGATCTATTACTAGATACTAGTGATAAAGGGTCATCGACGTCGTTTTCTTCATCCAACTCAGCTATGGCTAAGGGGGGAGTATTCAGGGAGGTCCTCTCTCACAAACTTTGCAGCGAGCAGAGCACTTCAGCCCAGCTCTCTGCAACTGTGCAATATTAGTAACAATTTACATTGGGAGCTTCATTTCTTAAAAAATCCGATTTCCTTAATTTTTCGTTCTTTTCAGATAAAAAGGAACTATTGTCTCTACAGAGTTCCGCTTGTGCTTAAATTAAAGCAAAATATACTGCTCTATAACTTTATATCCTATAACTTTCCTCGTAAGATGAGTGTTTTAGCCGATGTCCTGCTTGATAGACTGCTAAAACTGCAATTTCGAACTTTTTGGAAAAAATGGCCAATTTTGAAAGCGGCGTATCTCGGGACCTATTGGACCCATGGAGCTGCGGTTGCGCTCAAATTGTAGCAAATTTTAAAGTGTATACTGCAACTTTTTCCGTAAGATGCACCTTTTCGAAGTTATAAGCCAAAAACTGAAAAAAATCCGAAAATTTCAAGATTTTGCGAGCACCACGCAGTTACCATAGGTTTTCGGAAGCTACAAACTTGGTTTTACACTACTGATATCTATTCTAATCAGAATAGTGCAATTTTTTGCGATCTACAATGTTTTAAATGACTGGCCTAGTAGTCTCGTTAGACATGCGAAAAACGCATGAAATAGACGATTGATTTGTGATACAATTCATAAGATTTTGATAAACTAATATAACTACTGAATAGCTAAAAGTAAATTAGTTTCTCAAAATATCAAGAGGGCAGAACACCATAAAATGTAAATTATTGAATACTAAATTATATAAGGGATCACTTTTCCTATAATCTACTTTCATTTTTGAGGAAAATGTTACCTCTAGTTTTCTTTGTAAAAATGAAAAGTAATAATAAATCCTGCACTCGCTATAATAAGTTTGTCGCTCATTTTGAAGGACTAGATGGATAGTTGTGTCTGTCGCCAACTGGCGATTCATTGTGGATGGTTCATTCATAAGTCTAGAAAGCGTGATCTAAAGCCTGATAGACTAACGGCTCATGACAGATTTTTCGGCATGATCGTTTACCGTCGGTCATACGAATTTTTGTCTTTCATTGATCGAGTATTAATGCGTGATGTCAAAATTGAAGCTCTCGTTCGTGCAGAAACATTGTGAATGTTAATGCGAAACTGTATTAAAAAGTTGCGATTTGGCATGATTATTTACCGTCGGCCGACTGCTTTAGGTGATAGTTAATGAAAGAAAAATCCGGCTGACTCAATTATCTGCCGACGTTTCGCGTGGCTTATAATAGCCCAAAAATCCATTTGCTATTGAAAAAAAAAATTACTATTATGGTATTATCGTTTACAGTCGGGCTTTCATAGGGATCGTCTATTTATGTCATGTCAATACGACATTATTATCGTGGGCCGACGAATCGGGCGGTAGTATTATTTTATAAATAATTTAAATGTTACCAAAAAATGGAATATATAATAATTTTAGATTGCACAACATATAAATAACTGATTTTTGAAACATCTATATATAATATTGTGACAGTAATTAAATAGTGATTTGAAAATGATTTTCATAACGCCTATTCCGAAAGTAAGCATTTTCAACGTTAAATTTTGTACATAAAGTAAGTAATATTTTATCCATATGTAATGAACCCTTGACGACAAATTTTTACATTATAACAAATCATAACCTACAACTGCTGGCGTCAAAATCCCTGTATGTAGTCCATTGTCCATTACGTAACGTACATTACGTAAACAATACAATAACTTACTGTCAATAATATTGATATATTACCAAATAATCAAAAGCTTTCTTCAAAATTCATGTTATTAAACTTTATTAAGAATGAAACATATTTCAATACATGACTTTACACATAATCCTTCAATTCAGTGTAATCCTGCTCGATTCACGTTAATAGTTTCATTTTGCAACATAATCAAGCCAATGAAACTGACTACTGACAGTAAACAATCAGCCCGAATCGTTAATATTTTTTTACTTTTTTATTTTTAAAAAGATAATATTTTCAGTCGCAAACTCTTCTATAAAATCCTTATTTTACTATAAGGCGGGGCACATAGCCCGGAGAGTAGCTGTTGGTTGCAGTCTGGTTACGTTCCTTATAGTAAAATAAGGAGTTTATAGAGAGAGGAGTTTGCAACTAAAAATATTATGTTTTAATATTTCGCCCTCTAAAAGCACATTTGAACTATGCTAAGCCCAGTCAAGCTATTTATTTTTCGATTGCAACAGACACTGGACCGCTGGATGGCACCTGCTGACTATTTTACATGTCGCTATCCCAAAGATAGCGAAATGTACTAAATTGTCAAGTAATACTCGTGTTGGTCGTCACATGCCTACCTTGCATTGATGAGAGCCAACAGCTCGAAACTGCAGTCTGCAAGTGGTATGTGACGACTGGCACGAGAACTCCTTTAAGTAGGATCAGTCTTTCGGCTGGTGTTTGTTGCAATCGAAGCATTAGCGTTTTGATGGTAATATGCAATTATTACACTTAACGCGCCAGGCTTGTAACTTGTAATTCAGCGCTCGGCGGGGCACATAGTCCGGAGAGTAGCTGTTGGTTGTAGTCTGGTTACGTTCCTTTTAGTAAAGTAAGGATTTTATAGAGGAGTTTGCGACTAAAAATATTATGTTTTAATATTCCACCCTCTAAAAGCACATTTGAACTTTTTTTATTTTTGTATAAGGTGTCTTAACCGTCCGATTCGTCGGCCCACGTTCACATCGTCGTTTTGCAATATTATTAATCCAATGATGATGATGGCCGATTATAAACAACCAGTCCGAATTGTTAATATTTTTTTACAACTTTTTAATTTGTTTAAAAGATTTTCTAACCGCCTGAATCGTCGGCCATTGTTATAAACAACAATATTTCATCTAAATTGAAGTAACTGTCAATATTTTACACGGTAAACGGTCATGCCATATTCATGAAAAAAATTGCACTTTGAATTTATCACAAAAAACGCGAAACGTCGGCAGATAATTGTCAGCCGGATTTTTCTTTCATTAACTATCGCCTAAAGCAGTCGGCAGATGGTAAACAATCATGCCAAATCGCAACAATACAGTTTGGCATTAAGATTCAGATTGCTTCTGCGTGATCGAGAGCTCCAATTTTGACATCACGCATTTATACTCGAACAATGAAAGACACAAATTCGTATGCCGAAAAATTGTCATGAGCCGTTAGTCTATGAGTCCAATCACGTGTAATGTAAATGCGGGTTATTACATTTCATTCCTCTAGTAAAACTTTCATATTTTACTTACAAAAAGGCTTATTAACAGAGCAGTAAATCACATGTAATTGGATGCTACCAGCTACCAAGTCCCGGATTATATATAATTAGACTGGGTGTATATAAAACAACATAAATAAATGGATTTTGTGGATAAGCATACGCATGTTTAGACATCGGAGGAGATGAAGAAACATGAAATAAATGAGGGGTAATTTTACATAAATCTGATAAAGCAGGTGCGTCACTTCTGAATAACATTTTACATCAGTTTGGTTAAAAAATGTAATATTCTTATTTTGTTGTGTATTTTAATTACAATTTTCATTGAAGTTGGCTGCCGATGCCGATATGACATTAAAGTGATTGAAATTAGTCGAATTTACCGTGTTAAGAGGAATGTCGATAGTATGTATATTATTGCAGATATACTAAATGTGTACGAAATATAGAAAACGTGGTATGTTCTACCAGCTATATTGAAACGGTCTCCTACTTCTTAATTACAAAATCCTGATCACGGCATCAGTAAAACACCTCTATCCCCCCCCCCCCAATTACTTATTAACAAAAATCCTTAATCGTGAAGCAATTAAGAATATATTTAATCCCACCCAGTAATTATTTATCTCAATTTCATGTTAAGTTAAATAACCAAATTGGCCATTTACGTGATCGCCTAGTTGTACAAAGTTAGGACCTTTGTGTTGGTAGCAACCCTTTAGATTTACCCCAGGTTCTTTTATGCAAAGTTTGGTATTACTTGTTTCTCTCTGATACTATTTACCTTAGAAATTTAATCACTTTTTAATTTAAGTACCTTGTAAGTAATATACACTGTTTATGAATTGAGAAACCTCGTTAATTATTTATGTTATTTATTTGTTGTTTTATTACTCAAGATTGAATTGGGGATTTATGTGTAAGGTTTGCTTTGGTGTTTAGTCGATTGAAGTTGGCCCATTATCAGATATTTAGTTTATTACTTGTATTACCAGGAAGGTACGTAAAAAAAAGACAGAAATCGTTTTTATACGTCATATATTTAGATGTTGGTGACCAATCGTCAAACTCGGAGGGAATAAAATAGTACCCTCAAAGTACGTTCAACGCTCCTAGGAGTATGCTCATAAAAAATCAGTTTATGGCTTCATGACGGGCGTAATTACATGCCACGTGACGGTATGAACCAGCGTAAAACCTTACGACTGATGCGAGGATAATTCCCCGGATTTGAGAAACACAATGGTGGGTACCACATTTTCGGTGGCACCCACTACAATCACTGTCGAAGAGATATTGTAGAGAGTATGAAATACATAACCAACTGTAGGAAAATGCATTTAATCCTAGAATCTGATATCGTGCCGTAATCCGTATAATTGGAATGAAATTACCCATAGTCGTAAAGTTTTAACGCCAGAAGAAATAAACAATCTCCGTACAAAAACCTCATGCAGCGTGTCTTAAAAGTACTTACATTGTGTTGACCGCAAATAAGTAGAGTAAGCCACCCTCGCACAAGGTCCTTGTTGAACGTGATGGCCATAAACTTTTAGGATATTGCTAGATAGTTAGGATGACTGGGATCTTTGTTTCGTTGACCCAATAACATAATTCGAATGCATTTATTACCAACCAGAGAGTAAAATTCCACCCTGGCTGAGAAAGCGGAACAATATTATCTGTTAATTGTATCAAAACAAAGGAAATTGAACTGACCTGAACTAATCTGACTCTAACTTGAAAAGAAACTATTTATCTGTTTATTGAATAAAGCGAAAATGAAATGAACATAACTTTTGAAACTGTTTGTAAACTAATTAAGATCAAATAAATTATGATACAACTTAAATGAATCTTGAAACAAAAGTTATTTTCAAACTAGTAAATAAACGTAAAATTGTCCTAAATTTCCCTAGCTCTGATTGTTTGTCCCCTAAATAAAGAAAGTAAATTAAAAACTTTAGATACCACCGCGGTCGTTAGGCTCAGTATCTACAAAGTCTACATATTCTCCCCGGATTCCTTGTACCGTTGCCAGATAAATTTAGAAAGGCCCCATAATAATGATTTAAAATTTAGTTAACTGATTTGTAAAATGGGAAAGGCCGCGGGACGGGCCTTTGGGTCTCACTTGGACAAATTGCAATCTCTCTCTCTCTCGATAGCCACGTCGTCGTCTTGAGGAACTTCATCAGAGTATCGCACCTCGCTGGGAATTAGGTTACACTTCATGGCTGGGAGTCTGCTGCGCTTTCTTCAAAGTACAAAGCCTCGACACGAAAGGTGTCGGTAATAATTAAATTGGATCTAATTCTCTTGTACCCAAATACAAAGCCTCGATGCGGAAAGTATCGGTAATAATTGGATCAGATTTAATTCTCTTGTACGTCCTGGTAGAATCTCTGGTGGCTGGGCTTGGTGTAGTTGATGTAGTTGGTAGCTTTCCGGGTAGGTCAAAGGAAAATGACCCTCTTTCGCGGTTTTCTCATCTCTTATATATGAACGCCACCCTATACAAATGTGTATGGCGCGAACAAGTGGAAGTGGCCCGTTTGGTGACACATAGTCGGGGCTACTTGAAAATGGCATTCGCAAAATTTTAAGGCTCCAATGACTAATAAGGTTCATTATGGCTCTTAACCTCTGTAACAGCTGTTTAGAAATGTGACGAACTAGCATAGCATAAACGTTGCTTTAAGGACTTCTTAAACTTATTAATTTCTGTACAAAATAAAATTATTTGACTTGACGGAAATATTATGCAAATACGTATTTAAATTTAATTCCTTGTGACTATGTCGTAAGAAAAAATGATTATTGACAAATTAAATAAGAATAATTGAATTTTGGTAACAAAGTAAGAAAGTAATTTGAAAACGGCTGGCCCTATACGGGGCGTTTTAATGTTATTTACAAAATGCCTCAAATTTGTTTTTTGAGAAAGGCAGTAGTTAATACGCGAATATGACTAGCGCCGTTAAAAACTCAGTGTTTGAAAAAGAATATCACAAATATTTATTATTTCACTCTTTATTGTCATATTCATCCAGATATTCTCAAAAACTGAAAGAATTTTAAACTGGGATGTATATCGCATAGAAATTAGTACCCGAACCATCGCAAGCAGCCCCTTACATGCGAATTTTAATGCTGGCGGGAGGACACAGTATGATGTCTCCACTAAATCTATAAAACCCCATCTTAATATTTCTTATCAGAATGTGCGTGGTCTCAGTACAAAAATTCACGGTATTTTAAATGCTTCTTATTTTATCAGTACTAAATTCTTGTTCTTAATGAAACGTGGATTAGCTTACATATCGTCGATTCAGAAATTGCTTATGACAATTACAATACTTTTAGATCTGACCACAAAGCTTCAGCGTCCGATGTTAAGAGGGACGGCGAAGTTCTGCTGGCCAATGACAAATAATGTATTACCGTGCAACTCGACCTTGATGATATACAACTCACAGCTCGGCTAATAGACTTTTTGGTGCAAAGTTGCTTACACATATTTAGGATTCGTTAGATTACGCGCTTTACGATTTATTGAAAAATGCATATGAACCAATGTACTATTTCGTATGCAGTCATATAAAATATTTGGTACACTTTAATGACACTATTAGTGTGATATAGCAGCATTTGAAATAATCAATCGGAAGATGTTGCAAAGGGTCACAAATGATATTGTTTATCGTGCTGAAAAATGCATGGAGCAAGAAGGAATGCATTTTGAGCAACTTTTATAGTTTTTTTCTATTTGAGGTGGTTCCATTAATCGTAATTCATTAATTATGTTTATACAAACAATAACTTTTTGATCGTTATTCAAATTCAGGTATAGAAGTGGTTCATTAAAAGGAATATATGTTTATAAGAACATTTCTTACTATTTTTGCACACCAACAACTAAACATCGGTAAATTCGATGTACATGTACCCATTGTAACGTCAAGATTTACCAAACACTTCGCGCCATGGCTAACGTATAATATTAAACTAATGATGTCCTCGCGGAATAATGCATTACAGCGCTACAATGAACAGTCGCAATGAATAGTGAACGCTTTTAAGAAATAATAATATGTCGCCACGAAATAAAAATAGGAAAATTCCGGAACAACTGAAAAATATAAATGAAATTAATAATTTTTTAAGTAATGTAACTAGTGACTCGATGACATCGATTAAATTATTTTAGAAATAATCGTCTTAATAATAATAACTTTAAATTTCAAACTGAAACGAATTTATAATTCTAAAAATAATTAATGATATCTCTACAAATGCTACAGGGTCTGACGGTGTAAACGCTAAGCTTCCGAAGTTGTGTTGTCCTCATATAATTCCACATGTTACACATACACATAATATAATTTTGTCTGTTGAATAATTTTCCTACTTTATGGAAGACCTGGCTAAGAAATCTAATACTACTGAATATAAAGTCCTTGCTACAAGGGAGAAGCCTCTTGTACCCTTGTAAGTGATACCATAGGGGCAGGATATAAGTTCGAAAAGGGCACAGAGTGTAGCATAATGCCATGGCATGGTTAGCCCGGGATTGTGATGTAGTGCTCACGACAAAAGAAAAATTACTAGCTGAGTATCTCGAGGTGTAACTGTACCCTATACTTACGGGATCAATTATCAGTTGCTCTCGTTTCCTCTGACGTAACAATAAAATAAATCACCTTGATTCACAAATACAACACTTTAATATTGCAACAACCGACTCAGAACAGACAATATATTTAAAATTTAACAATGTGGCACTCGATATGTAATGAATAGGTTATGCATTGCTATGTAACAAAAGATTAAAACATATATTTACAATACCATTTGGTAGATACCGTAGGTGTACAGAAAACGATGATATATATCAACTTAAATATGATAGTAGTAGTAGTTTTCCCTTGAAACTAGTTTCACAAAATAAAACAACAACAACCAAAATAAGGTAAAACTGTAATAGATTGCATAAATTTACAAATACCACGAGAATGGCTGCAGATAAACTTAGCAATCGTCAACAAGGCGGCCGCGTGCTATACGAGACGTATAATGAATTCATCATGGCCGAGGGGGAAATTCTTTCAGAATCCCTCTAGGCTCGAGCGATGCATATGCGATTTTATATATTAGGTGATTTTATATTCTTTATAAAGTGCAGTGGGTTGCTTACGGTCGAGCGGTATTATATTCTCACAGAACGTAGCCAGCTTGTGGTAGGCTCGTAACAATCTACGTGGACAATACTTAAAATTATCTAAAAAATCATGGAGCTGCTCCTAAGAGAATATTTAATGTTAAATAAGTTGTTACCAGTGCCGGTGATTTAATCTGGTTTCGGGCCAGGATATAGTTGTACCAGGGCTCTTTTAAATAATATAGTGGACGACATGATTACCAAATAAGTTGTTACCAGTGCCGGTGATTTAATCTAGTTTCGGGCCAGGATATATATTGTACCAGGGCTCTTTTAAATAATATAGTGGACGACATGATTACCGCCTCCGATAAAGGAAATTGCACTGCTTTAATTTTGTTCACGATTTAAATATTTTAAAATGCATCGAGTTTTCAGAAAATGCAACTGAAATGTTTAGAAACTACTTAAGTAGTAGAGAGCAGAAGGTACGGCTGGATATAAAAACTGGAGTACCACAGGGATCCATTCTTGGCCCTCTGGTGTTTACGATATATACTAATCACCTAGTTAATTGCTTGAAATATTGTCAGGTTAATTTATATGCAGGCGACTCTCAGCTATATTATTCTTTTCCCCCTTCAGACGTTATCATTGCCAACGGTTGTATAAACGAGAACGTTAACAAATTTGCTGTGGAGGCCAAGAATCATTGTCTAATAATTAACCCAGTTAAGTCTAATGCAACTGTTTTTGGACCAAGAAAATACAGGAACGAAGTTAAAAATGAAATAAATATAATCATAGATATGACTGATGGTCGAGAGGTGAGCGCACTTGTCTCTCACCCAAAAGTTCCGGGTTCGATCCCCGGTCTTGAGAGGGATTTTTCCACTATACACGGATATTGAGTGTGTGTCCCTTGTCTCTAAATGTGTAGCCCCATCCCACACAAGGCTCTTCTAGAGCCTTCCGGAATAAAGGGGGTCGTCATTACCTGTGGTCGTCATTACCTGTGGTGTTATATGGACCCTCCTTAAACTACTTATACAACCGAAATCCAAAAGGTGCAAAATTTCTGTCCCGTCTAATTATAGTATACGCACAGGCCAAAAAGTATTACATAAATTAAAAGATGTTGATTTATTACTCAGGTAAAATATTTAAAAAAAACAATAAATTAAGTAAAATGGCTTAATCACGTACATGTCTTCACTCATTTTATTTACATTCATGTTTAACTATTTACACGTAGACGATACGATAACACACTAATTGATAATAATGAACTTGATATCATAAATATAAAATATATAATAATAAACCATGCCTTTACTTCCGGTGTTGTTAAGGTTGTTTTTCAATATCAAGTTCTAATCTAATTTTCTAGCCTAATCTACAAAAGTGCAATCTTGACGTTCAATTTAAGTTGCTATGTGTTCCTTGTTTTCATTATTGCACCCAAATGCTAACAAACCTATTATAATACGCCCTGCCGCGCTTAATAGTATGGCTCATTTAGCGTATTACACACATTTTCTGTTGTGAATTCAGAAAATACATATTGCTTGTCCCAGCTTTAGCTCCCAGAAACATAATTGGAAAATAGACGCCAATCCTTAAATATGATGTTTTAGTGATTGAGTAACTGACGGATTTTAGGATTTCTCGAACAGAAGTAATAATATTCTACGCAGCATGTTAATATTTTTGATGTTGTTATCTCGATGTAAGTAATACTCAGCATTAATTGTTTCGGTAAATGCGATTATTTTTCTATTTATAATATAATGAGTAAATAAAACTTGAAAAGATAATGCCTGATGTAAATTTATCTCGATTTTATAATAGTTTTAAGAAATATAGAGAATAGAAAGTATGTATTATTTGGATGAGACTGGGTGTAAGACTTTTGATACTTCAAAATAAGGAAGGATGGATCAAAAAAAATGTCTGGTTAAGTTTTTACGAATAAAGGAATACGACTAATCAGAGTACAGAGCTGTTCTGTAAACATATGGGTGTGTATTGCTTGAAATTGTATGTTAAAGAAACAGAAGAGCCAAATGTGGATTATTATTAAAATATGTAAGCAGAAATATTCGAATAATGGTTTGAGAACGCATTAATCCCAAAACTGGATAGATATAGCGACATCGTATTAGAAAACACCACTCCAGCAAGTCGAAAAAATATAGATACAAATAATATACAGGGTGTCGCACCTCTAGACGAGCGTTATCTTGGAAACGGTTAGACATTGATAGAAATATTTAATAGAAGAATTATTGTGTTTCCGAGAAATTGAAAACTGCGCACTTTTATTTAGCGAGTATCATTTAATTATTAAAACCTATTGTTATTATCAATATCAAAGTAACTCACACTACACTCATGTATTTATGATTATTTATTATATCAAATAATCTGGCGAGCGACAAATTAATACCGCCCGATACATTGTCACGTCCGCCGAGGTCCAGATGTGATTTTCTTATGATTATCCTGTCTAAATATAATACCATAACAATTGCCGTGCATCATGAAATAGATTAACAGTAAACTGCACAATAGTTTAAAACCAGACCACGATACGAAAATATTGTGGTGTGGTGAAGTTTTTCGTTAGCGCAATGGTGCGTACCATTGCTCCTCATTTGTTTTATATTTTTTATATTATTGTAAACAACATTTAGTATTACCATAACGTCATTTTATTCCTGAGTTGAATAGTACATAATGGCAAGAATAATGCCATCGAAACCGTCGGGTGCTCAAAATCGTAGAACAAAAATGGTAGCTCTGAAAGAGGTTGCAAAAAGTTCGGCATTTATGTCAAAATTTGTAAAAAATTCATCAACAGAAAAACACGTAAATTTTACAAAAAGTGAAATGTCGGAGGAAGGTGATAACCTTATAATAATCTGAGGAAACTAAAGTGAGAACGTTGCATGTGCTACAAATTATGAAATTGAAACTGATACTATGAACAGTGCTGAGAATAAAACCGAAGGAGATGAGAAAGATGTAACGTCGTTATATGGATATTCGTATTGGAAATTGGCCAAGATACATAACAGCTTCAATTAGAGAAAAAATTATCAAACATGGACCAGAAAAAATTGAAGGTCCTAATTGGCGGTTTCCGAGACATGTTACTTCAGAAAATTCTAAAAATAAAGGTAGGCATTTTTCTCTTTTTCATTGTTATCGTGTTTTACCTAACGGAGAAATGAGCTACAGAAGCTGGCTTCAATATTCAATAACTGAAAGTTGTGTTTATTGTTGTTGCTGTCGAATTTTTGATAATAAGCCGGCCTCAAAACTTGCTACTGAAGAAGGTCTAATTAATTGGCACAATATTGGTGAGTGGTGAAACATCCGGCAATCACTTTTCTTTATATAATAAAAAGCGGGAGGCTGAAAGAAATTTAACAAATAAGACTGATATCAACAAGGACATGATTGAAAAAATAGAAAAACAGCCGAACTATTGGAAAAATATTTTGCAACGCTTAATGTCAATTGTTGGTTATTTAGCAGAAAATATTTTGGCTTTTAGAGGATCCGTAGATCGTTTGTACGCTCCCCATAATGGAATTTTTTTAGGATTAGTTCAGCTATTGGGCAAATATGATCCTGCTATGAAAGAACATTTAAGAAAACTGAGACAAAAGAAATTCATAATCATTACCTGGGAAAAACCATCCAAAACGAATTAATAAATAGTCTGGGCAATAATATTGAATCAAGCATAATTTTAAAATGTAAAAATTCATCAATTATTTTGGACTGCACCCCAGATAAAAGCCGTATCGAACAAATGTCATTTACGTTACGATTTGTTGATATCAGCGGGGAGAGTATACAAATAAAGGAACATTTTTTGTGTTTCAATGCGATTCAAGAAACTACTGGCGAAAACCTATATATGACCCTATTAAAAGAATTGCACACTGTAAGCTTGATATGAAGAACTGTCGCGGGCAAGGGTATGATAATGGTGCGAATATGGTGGGGAATAGAAAAGGCGTTCAGAATAGACTTTTAAAAGATTATCCAAGAGCATTTTTTAATTCCAAAATCTTCAGTAAAAAGTACCACGCTGTTTGTAGTTTTAGAAAGGTTATTTGTACTTTTTGCAACGCACTTACCTCTTTGCAAGAGACATCGGTTGATTCGAATGAATCATCAGAAGCAGTGTCTTTGGAACGCACATATGTGATTATGAATTTTTAATAACTTTAATGGTGTGGTATGATGTTCTTTTTCACGTTAATTTGGTGAGTCAGAGCATGCAAGGAAGATATGGATATACCATCAGCTGTTTCCTATTTAGAAATATGAATGTTAATTATTCGTTACCGAGAGTCAGGATATGCTGAAGCGGTTTGAAAAGTTCGAGAAGTTTGTGAAGAATTGGAAATCGAAACTCAATTTAAAGAATTACGGCCTAGAAAAAAGAAAAGAAATTTTCAGTATGAACGCGAAGATGAAATACCTCTAGATCCTGAACATCGCTGTAAAACAACAATGTTGTATCCTTTGCTGGATACAGCTATTAATTGTATTACCAAACGATGTACGCAGCTTCAGATTCATAGTGATGAATGATCATTTCTGTACAATATGCAAAAAAATTTCTAACAACCGTGCTGCTTTACAAGAACAGTGTAATAACTTAAGTGAATTTTTTTTTTTATACATTTATTTAACGTCGGCCTATTTCCGCTACTGAGGCCTAACACCGACGCCTGTAGACGAGCTACCCCCAACCAGAAATTTTGCCGAACCTCT
Organism: Leptura quadrifasciata; assembly: GCA_963675555.1. Lineage (NCBI taxonomy): Eukaryota > Metazoa > Arthropoda > Insecta > Coleoptera > Cerambycidae > Leptura > Leptura quadrifasciata. The sequence goes on from OY776674.1 coordinate 33,460,795, forward strand.
TCCCTTAAGAAGAGTAGGGATCTTTTACTTGCCTAACATTTAATAGACAAGGAACCGACGGCTTTACATCCCCTCCGAAGGATGGTATATCTCCTATACAACCCTCGCCTAAGGTTGTATAGCTTCCGCGCATACACTGATATACAAGCCGCTGGAAGATGGGTGAGGCGAGAACGTGGTCTTCGTTGGAACGGTCACCAATCCAACTACTAACCACGCCTAACGTTGCTTTACATCGCATATCGAAGTATGTACATAGTAAAGACGCGCCCACGCTCGCCCCTAAATGAAATTTTAAAAGTAGGAGATGAAAATGATATAGACTGCAAACAGTTTTGTGATGAATTGCTCCATTAGAAATCTGTATTAATAGACCCTAATTGTAAATCTCCATTGCAAGTTTTAAACTATTTACATAAAAACAACTTCTATGAAGCTATGCCGAATTGTGTGGATAAGTTTGCGTATCCTTCTATCAATTCCAGTGACAGTGGCAAGTGGCGAATCCAGTTTCAGTAAGTTAAAATTAATCAAAACTTACTTCAGATCTTCAATGGCTCAAGATCGGTTAACAAATTTTACATTCAATGGGCGTTAGCGAAGCACTTTGCATTACAAAAAGTCCGACGACGGAAATTCCTATAAATACCTATAATTTTTTTTATAAATAATTTTTATTGACATATTACAAAAATTGTCATAATATTCTGATAAATAAATTGGGGAGTGGTGATGGTGGAAAAAGAGGCGCAAATATTAATACTGGCCTGGGACGCAAAATTTCATTGGATCGGCACTGCCTATATTTCCTGCCGTTGCTCTTCTTCACTTTACTCCGTTTCGTTTCAAGTTCAGATTAAATTTTTATTAATTTTAACATATTGTGACTGGCTGTATGGTCTATGACACAAAGCCATAAAAAATTATTGTACTGTTGTTATTGTAGCAATGGTAAAAGAAACTATAGGAACAAAGTTGTACAATATTCAATTTTCTACAAGAAAATAGCCGACAACTGCGTTTTTATTTTAACGTTTCTATCTACGCCAATTTGAACACAATGGTGCTTTAATATTTTTAAGTCTATACAGGATGTTGCATCATGAGAGGGACATAGCTTAATAGGAGGTAGAGAACATCAGTGGTAACCGGAACCTCCTATAGAAATGTCTCATTGGGCCTTCATTACGAAGTTACAGGGTGTTAAATAATTTTTGGCCAAACCTGTTTTTTGTCATAACTTTGACAGGGAATGAAATAACGGATTCATATTTGGTACGGCTAATGTACTAACGAGCCCCAAGAGGTACATGTATAAAAAAATATATCCAGGTCCGGACTCACTATAATTTATGTTTCTTCTTTGCATCAATAAAACATCACCCTGTATATATTTTTTTGAAATTTCGATACGATATTCGAAAAGAGCAAGAAAAAACAAACAAAATGGCCTATTTCATTTTTTTGTTACACCTTCGTGGTTATTTAAATACGTTGTTAAATGTGCAAGGAAATGGATTACAGAACCCTATTAAATGAGAGGCACGTGAAATATATAGTTTTATAACTAAAATTTGCAAAAATTCTATTGAGCCTAGGTGGTCTGGGTGAATCCTAATTCCGGCACGTTTTAAAGGTCCATTTTGGCAAAAAACTGTGGTCCTAATAAGTAATCGGGTATGAAATAACAAAATTTTTAATCAATCACAGTAGGCTTGTTCAAAGAATAAAAGTGACATATAATTTAAACCATTTAGGCCTAAGCAACCAGTTACTTTGATCAAGAAAATCATCAACATTTTATACTTAATAAAAATTGGAAAAGAGAACAAACTAAAGTCTAAATAAATAATATATTTTCCATTCAATTAACAATAAATAACAAAACAATAACTAAATGTGTTTAAAAATAAAACGTAATTGACACTAAAGTAAATTTTCAAAATGTCCTCCCCCACATTCTGTGCATTTTCTTGCGCGTTTAGAAAGGTCACCAATTGCTCGACGTATCATTTCTGGATTATTCCGTATTTCGTCGCAGGTTGTAACGATGCGCTGGATTAAATGTTGTCTACTTTCAATTTCAATGCTATAAACCTCGTTTTTTAAGTGGCCCCATAAAAAGTAATCACAAGGGTTACAATCAGGAGATCTTGGTGGCCATTCATGTGGACCCCCGCGTCCAATCCATCTATTAGGATACACATTGTTTAAGTGTTCTCTTACTTGAAGGTTAAAATGTGGTGGGGCCCCATCATGCTGAAACAACATGCCTCTGTTACCGATATTCGGTAAAATGTTTTGAAGAAAATCAAAGTAAATTTCACCATTCAATCTTTCTTCAAAAAAATGTGGCCCTATCAAATGTCTATTCACAAGTCCGACCCAAACATTTACAGAAAACCTGTGTTGCGAACGGCGTTGGTGTACCGCATGTGGGTTTTCCTGTGCCCATTTATGATTATTTCGTGAATTGTTTACTCCATCCCTTGTAAATTGTGCCTCATCCGTAAATAATAAGGTTCTATAAATGACTGGGCGATGGTTAGACAACCAATGACAAAATGCCAGGCGGGGGATATCGTCGCCTTGTTGAAGACGCTGTACCTGCTGGATATGATATGGATGGTAACGTTCTCTTTTTAGGGTTCTCCATACTCGCCAATGAGGAATACCAGTTGCCAAACTGATTCGTCTAGTGCTCATATTTGGGTTTTCTTGAACTACGTTTATAATATTGTTTTGTTCCTGCACACCTTGTTGTAAAACACGCTCCACAACTGCAGAAGTAGGAAACTTTCCGTGTTGTCTTGCATACTGGAACACCGTACTAAAGGTTTTATGATTAGGGCATCGACGACCAGGAAAATGCAGCCGATATTCTCTTTCCGCCGACCTACCATTTCCATTACAGAACCCATAGATGAATATTATATCAGCATATTCCACGTTTGTAAATTTTACTGGCATAGTTAAAATATTTTCACAAGTTTTCACTAACTAAATGCGGATTATTGACACATTAAATTACTAACAAACAACTATTCAACTGTTTAGGAGATTTCTTTTTATTATCTGTCACTTTGAACAAGCCTACTGTGATTGATTAAAAATTTTGTTATTTCATACCCGATTACTTATTAGGACCACAGTTTTGTACCAAAATGGACCTTTGAAACGTGCCGGAATTAGGATTCACCCAGACCACCTAGGCTCAATAGAATTTTTGCAAATTTTAGTTATAAAACTATTTATTTCACGTGCCTCTCATTTAATAGGGTTCTGTAATCCATTTCCTTGCACATTTAACAACGTATTTAAATAACCACGAAGGTGTAGCAAAAAAATGAAATAGGCCATTTTGTTTGTCTTTTCTTGCTCTTTTCGAATATTGTATCGAAATTTCAAAAAAATATATACAGGGTGACGTTTTATTGATGCAAAGAGGAAACATAAATTATAGTGAGTCCGGACCTGGATATATTTTTTTGTATACATGTACCTCTTGGGGCTCGTTAGTACATTAACCGTACCAAATATGAATCCGTTATTTCATTCCCTGTCAAAGTTATGACAAAAAACAGGTTTGGCCAAAAATTATTTAACACCCTGTAACTTCGTAATGAAGGCCCAATGAGACATTTCTATGGGAGGTTCCGGTTACCACTGATGTTCTCTACCTCCTATTAAGCTATGTCCCTCTCATGATGCAACACCCTGTATACTGAATATTCACCGTTTTAGTGGCTGTTGAGAATTCAGTTCGAAAATCCCTTCTAGTTACGTCATGGACACACACAGTTCAAACTGAAATTCTTGCCGAGAGGATTTCACATAGTGTAATTGTGGAATACTCAGTAGTATTCCAAATTTTAAAGTCGCTAAAATTTAAGTTTGATGCTGGTGACTGTATTCTCATTAGTTCAGTATTCCCTTTTTGATTCGTTGGTTATTGTGCAAATAAAGTTTGACAATTGTCCTTAACACGTGCCTGCTATTTATTGTCCCTATATTATGCATTGCGGTGTGGTTTATGATATTGTGTGAGGGATCCCAAAGGTCCTATTGCTTACTACACTATAAATGAAACAATAAAATAATAATATGTCGACCTATGTAAAACTTTTTTGCTTGTATCGGTTTATTTTAAAGCTACTCGCAATGCATCAAAGTAATATTTCTATAATCTATAATAGGTTGTAAATTAGCAATTATCTGACTAAAAATTCATGGTTGTCTATAACTGTACTCATTTGAAAACAAGTTCACAAAGATAATCGATAGCGGATGCTAAGATACCGAAAATAAAACAGAGATAAGGATCGTGATACATAAAAAACATATGTCATGTCATGATACTGAGAGGCCAAAAACATGTTTGGGATACATGACTTTCTGTAAAGCTGGAGATTCGAAATGGCCAACAAATTAAATTTATTGTTAAATTAAAGATAGTTGTAATATGGTCCGAAATCGGATTGTAATGAAAAAGAAATATTTTGTTGAAAAAATTATACAGACATTATACGTATTAAATTAAAACTAAATACTTTACTGTTTTGTAAACTTTACATTTCTAGCCCTTACAATCACGACTTGCTAAGAGTCCATGGTACTAATTCGCGGAATCGGGAAAGAGTGTGTTCATGTGAAACAAAATAGGCATGATCATTCATATCATTGTTATGTGCACACCTGCGCCACTGCTTCACGGAACGTGCGAGAAAGCGCCGGAGGCGCCTCGAACAACACCCTGGATGATTCTAGAAGAAACGAGTATATTCGACGCGGATATATATACAGTGGATTCAACCGCACTGGGGACAGTTTTATATTAGACAAACAAATGAGAAGATGAAATAAGAAACAGTAGCACGTTATGATTTAAAGTAGTGAATTTATGTTTAATTAAAGTATAATTAGCTGTGTATTTTTAAAGATAAATTATTGTAAAATTAAGTGATTAATAAGTCAGTGGCGAGCCAACAGCTCGAAACTGCAGTCTGCAAGTTGTGTGTGGCGACTGGCACGAGAGCTTCTTTAAGGAGGATCAGTCTTTCGGCTGGTGTTTGTTGCAATCGAAGCATTAGCAACGCGCCAGGCTTGTAACATGTAATTCAGCACTCGGCGGGGCACATAGCTCGGAGAGTAGCTGTTAGTTGCAGTCTGGTTACGTTCCTTATAGTAAAATAAGAATTTTATAGAGGAGCTTGTGACTAAAAATATTATGTTCTAATATTCCGCCCTCTAAAAGCACATTTGAACTAATAAGTCAGTGGTTTGTGAAAATTCTTGTTGCGATTTATTGAACGTACATACAGGGTGTTTACTGGGGATTTTAAGCACGTAACAGTATGATAGTAGGACACATGCTATTCCTGTAATTTTTAGTGGGAATGGTGCGACCGTAGGGAGATATCTGAACTTTGTGTATCATTTCTAGTGGTTTCTAATATTAATTTTATTTTCTATTTTTATCTAAATGTATCAAGAAATGTCCCTTTTAATAGAGTCATACGTGTCTAATTTTAGGCTTTGTGGATAGAATCCACGATACATATAAAACACCATATTTCTTTTTTTATCCGGATTCCATGTGATCATTTAGCTACTAATGCCTTTACGTAATACATAGTTTCGTCATTTCACTGAGGAAGATAGCGACTCCATAAACTGTCGCCATCTGACTCTATTCCTAGCCAATACCCTTCCCCCATTTCATTATCTTACCTCTTCAACATTGTTCGTTTCCATTTTTGATCTTCCCACTCTTCGGCTGCCTTGGGTTCCAGTAGAGGGTGACTCTTGTGATTATGTCCGCTGATCTTCCAAGCACGTGGCCCAACCACTTTCATTTTTACATTATTTCTGGTCAAACCTCCCTCTGTCCCGTCAGATTCCGTAGCTCCCTGTTAGTAATTTGGACTGATCAGAATATGCGTACTGTCTGTCTTACCTTTTAAAAGTTCTATCTCTTTAGTAGTTTTGAATATGCCACCTAAGTACTTGAACTCGGTGACTCTCTCTAAGGCTGAGTTTTGGATGTAAATATTTTCTTGATTCAGAGTCATGCGCATTTCTTTACCATTCTTGGTGTTTATATTTAGTTTCAATTTAGCTGCTTCTTTTTCCAAGGTATCGAGCTTAATCATAATATCCCATAAATTGTGAGACATAAGGCAGGTATGGCTTGAGTATTCAGGTCTTCTAGTCTTTCTGTCAACTCACATCTGATTCCTATCTGCGTATGACTAACTTCTCTCATTATACAGTCTAGTGTGATATTAAACAATATTTTTCTTGTTTCCCCTGTGTGCAATACTTAGCATATTGCACAACTATAAAGTAACGGAAAGCAGCTTGCTCCTGTCTGATGGGTGGATCCAAGAAGGGTCTTAGCCTTTCCAATATTATTGTAGTTAATACCTTGTTGATGGCATTGAGCAAGGTTATACCATGCCAACTTTGCATACAGATAGGTCGCCTTTCTTTGGAAGGCTAACAATTAAACATTTCACTCGGAATATATTCTCTCCGCATTCCATGAATGAACTAATATTGGAAGGATAAATTAATAAGATATGGGATAAATAGTTTGCCGTCGTATTCTTGCTAGTTTTAACAAATCTGTTGGTATTTAATCAGGACCAGAAGCTTTTGATCTCGCGAAGGCCAAGTTCATTGGGTACCACTCTGGTGTCACATTTAGGTGATATTGCTGTGTGTTGTAGTTATTTTTCCTGAAAGGGTAAGCTATGTGTCTCGTCGAGGTGCTTGTGCTATCTCTTCAATAATAATAATAATAATAAAGAATTTATTGCCCAACAGAATACTCCAGTTATAGGACAATTTTACGAAGATACAATTTACAAAGTATAAGATATAAAATGAAGTATAAACTATAAAGTATAAGTAGTACAAGATACAAAATCAAAGTATAAAAGATAAAATATAAATTATAATATAAAATATAAATAGAAAATGCAGAATATACAATAAAAATACTACAAAATACAGAGTTACGGCCTATTTCTAATGGATAGTTTTACGTCTCTTAAATACTTCTCTGAGGAAAGACTAAACATGTCACAATGGTTGCCAAGAGAGTTATAATTTCCATCATAGCATAAATAGGCGATTTACCAAGAATAATTGTTCGTTTTGACGGGAGTGCAAAGGTAGAAGTTTGACGCGAGCCTAAACGTGGAATTCTAAAATTTATTTGGGAGAGGAGTTCTGGGCAGTCTATTGTATTATTAATAATTTTGTAGATATACATTAAGCTTGACATAATTCTTCTGCTTTGTAATGAATCCCTATTAAATCTCATTAACATTAAATTATTCGGATATCCCTGTACTGGGTACTGACGATCTATTTTGAAAGATAAGTATTTTAGAAATTTCCGTTGAACAGATTCTAATGATTGTGAGTGTATCTCATAGATAGGATTCCATATCACTGAGCCATACTCCAATTTAGAACGGACGAAACAAAAATATAGCATTTTTAATGCTTCAGCATTAGTAAAATTTCTTGTATTTCTTATGATAAAACCCAGTAATCTTAACGCAGATTTAGCTATCGAATTAATATGTCCTGTAAATTCCAATCTGGAGTCGAACAGTATACCCAAATCTTTAATATTTTCACAGTGTGATAAAGTGATGCTGTTAAAACTATATGAATATTCAATTGGACTAACCTTTCGTGTATAAGTCATAACTTTACATTTTGAAATGTTCATCGTTAAGTTATTCACTAGGCACCAATCCTCAAAGATATTTATTTCTTGTAATCTCGCACAATCCTCTATGGTATTAATTTCGTTAAATAATTTCAGATCATCCGCAAAGAGAAGTTTGTTGCAATTCAGTGTATCGCATAAATCGTTGATAAATACATAAAATAAGTGGGGACCTAAATTCGATCCCTGAGGTACGCCAGATGTTGCAACATACGTGTTTGACTTAAAACCATTATACTGAACATATTGTAATCTGTCTTGTAGGTAAGATTGAAAGAAATTAACAAGTATATCACTGAAACCCAAGTTGTTCAGTTTATTAATTAAAATTCTATGATCAATACGATCAAAGGCCTTTGAGAAGTCTGTGTACACCACATCCACTTGCCCCCGTTTGTCCAGAGTGTTAGAAATAAATTGGGTTAAACACGTAAGGTTTGATATTGTAGAGCGTTTTTCCATAAAACCATGCTGACAGGTGGAAATTAAATTTTTTATAGCCGGATATATTACGTTGTACACCGACACCACGAAAACCTTTGCAAAATTGAGAATAGAAATACCCCTGTAGTTAAGTATATCATTTATGTCACCGTTCTTATAAATAGGACAGACTCTAGCCAGTTTCCAGCATTCAGGAAATGTAGATGTTCGAAGTGAGAGATTAAATAAAATTAACAGCGGAGTAATAAGTACAGAACAGTCCTTTACTATGAAGCTAGGAATCTGGTCATGGCCAGAAGTCATTTTATTTTTCAATTTTTTAATGGCTTCAGATATATCTAGTTCAGAAAGTTGTACAAGATTAATGCACGGATAATTGGCTATATTGTTGAAGGGTAATAGTTCGTCGGACGGTTTTGAATATACACTGTTAAAATAGCTACCGAATCCTCCGACAATGTTTTGAGGATTGTCATATATTAGGGTGGTTATATGGAAGAGCACTAACGTGAATATCGCCACCCTTCTTCTTCAAATTTTGTTTTTATGTGTAATTTATAAGAAAACAATAAAGACATGTTATTATTATTATTATATATTATGCCGTTACAATGCATTTTACCCGGTACCCTCGTTTCGCCTTTCTTATTGTGTATATAGGACCAAAATTGTTTAGGATCATCCGTTACGTTTACTTCTACATTACGTGTGTATGATTCATATGCATCTGAAATTTGAGTTTTTACCAATGCTCGAATGCGCTTAAAATCTTCAAAGTCATTATCTTTATGGGATTTCTTATACTTTTTGTGATATTTGTTTTTCAATTTTATATTTCTTATTATTTCAGGTGTGTACCATATAGAGGATTTGCGTCTTTTTTTTGTAAAAATGGGTACATGCAGGTCGAATATTGAATAAAGCTTATCATATAAATATTCACAAGCCACATTGACGTCCGTAAAGTTACTTATAAAGTTCCAATCAGTATTAAGTAGTGAATTATATAATGCATGATAATTGGCATTTGTTGGTCTTCTGAGTTGTTTAACAGCCGGCCCTCATTATCTTTTAGGATAGAATAATTTCTCGGTATATTTTTACTTACTGAGAACTTGGTGATTCTATAGAGTTTTACTTAATAACCGTTTGAAAATTACGTTTGAAAAATTTCCAAGTGTCATCTGGCAATACTACATCATATGTTCCTTTAACAGGATACATCACCTCTTACGCCAGAGAAAAGTTATTTGATATTAATAGAAACGAAAATAGTCTATGTATTTACAGATTTTCTTTTCTTTTTTTATTTACTATATATATAGTTTAAAAACAGTGAAAGTCAAGACGTAAATAAGGATGAGGAGAAGATGTCTATTGACGAGTTTTATTAACATCTATTTTTCAAAAAACTAATTTTTAGAAAGTCCTGAACTCTTGAAAAATCTAAGAAACCTAAAAATTCTATATCTGCTCTCACTCAGCTCTTTATGAAAATTAAAAGAAATATTTCGTACTAAGATGAAAAACAGTAATCTGAGTTATAAACATCGAAATGAAATAAACGAACAATTCAGAGTTTCCCATATTCCTCAGACTTCCTTCTAAGTTCTTGAAACTTGTAAAAATATTTTCACCCATAGTTACCTATCGCTTATTCGACCACTCTTTGTCAATGTTTTCACGCTGATGAGGATTGAAAAGTAATAATAATAATTGCTTATAATTACCTAGACATCAACGCATAAATGTCTTATGTGATAGCTTTCAATTCTGTACTGTGCCAATACACTTAGTACATTCCACGGATGTCAGATATTTCCTATAAATATAATATCCTGTTTGCAAATCAAATCAAAACGGCTTATGTTTGTTAGATATGACAGTTGTAAATTTCACCTATGGAAAAGATATTGACGTCTTCAGTCATTCTTACGACAAGTCTATAGACAATCTGGCGTAAATCTACTACAGTCTAATATACTTTAACTTGGTGTGTGTATGTATGAGTTAATATTTCCGTACGATTTCATTTTCTCTTGTACACAAAGATCCAGAAATATTGTCCACGTAGACAATGTTTCTGGACTATTGCTTTAACTTTGTGTACAATATGGGAGAAAATGAAATCGTACGGAAATATTAACTCATACATACCCACGCCAAGTTAAAGTATACTAGACTATACATACTGTGAATTATTTTAATCTCCATATAATACGGGCTTATCTTATTTCTCATTATTTGCAATTTCATTTTGAGCAATCTCGTAGCATAAGTTTGTAATTTATCTTTGAATGATGTAGAAATTATGTTTTATTGTCGGATTTAGTTGCATCTTTATAACGGACGTTTGTCCGTAAACAAAGTATTATTTTTATTATTATTACTAATATACCTAATGGAATATGGATCAGTGACCTGTGTGACGTTAATTAGTTCATGACACTAACACAAAATAGACATTAACTCAGCGTTTATCATCTTGGCAGAGATATTTATGTTTATACAATATTATCATATCTTATCGTATCGTATCCTATCGTATCCTATTGCATCCCATCGTATCGTATCATATCCTATCTATCATATCATATCACATCACATCACATCACATCATATATCATATATCATATATCATATATCATATATCATATATCATATATCATATATCATATATCATATATCATATATCATATATCATATCATGTCATATCATATCATATTATATCATATCATATCATATCATATCACATCACATCACATCACATCACATCACATCACATCACATCACATCATATCATATATTATGGAATTTTGAAAATAAAACATTGCTGATTAATTAGTTAAGCTTCAAAGATATATTGGTTCAAATATTATACTACTTATATTTCAACAAAATCTTGAAGATTGTATTTATTCATATGTTTATCCATTAACTTATCTATTTTTAAATCTTATCTTTTTTTCAGACGAAGAAAACAAAGGCCAAGCCTCAGGAACCACCCCTGCAACTCCAGGCAACGACCATGTAGTGAATATCCATGATCCTAAAACTTAATTTATTATTTTATATCCATTTCATGTTTATATATTAAGTGTATAATATGTAACATATGAAATGTATGTATTAAATTACAGTTTGCTTTAAGGAAAATACTTGTACATATTGTATGTAACTATAATATTATACTAACTTTGTGTCTTACTGGGCTTTACACAAATTCGAGAATATAATATACAGAGTGATTTAGCTAAGACTCCCCAAACAAATCACTAGGAAACTAAAAGCAATGAGAGGAAGTTTGAAGATGTTCTATTCCAATAGTCGTTATTAAAATTTATCGTAATATTGTTATTATTACTGTTAATAAGACTAATGCGACACAAAATCTATAAAGAACTTATTTTTAGAAATATTTATTTTTACAAACGTAAACTCAATACCTTATTATTTAAAAATTACGAAATATGATTTTAAAACAAATAAAACTAAAGCATATTTTCGGAGTTTCCTCTGTAATAAATGCGCATATTGTAACAGGTAAAAATGCTCTTTTTAGATCAGTGATAACTTCTATTGATTCCTCATAACTCTTATTTTTTAAGTACCTCCACAAAAAAGAGTCTAGTGGAGTCATGTCAGATGACCGAGCTGGCCAATTAAGTAGTCCAGCCTATGTTGTATGTTTAAAAATAGTGTCTTAATAATAAACCCACATATTATTACCGCACAGTGATGGAAACATCTGCTAATAAAGTTAGAGAAAATAGTTATCGCTGATTATTTATTTTCAATTTAAATTTATTTTTTATAGGGGAGATTATTTACATGATATAGGACTTGTCAAAATGATATCTGAATATTAGACGAAATACAATAAAAACACAGTAAATAAACAAACAAGTATGAAATAAACAGCATATAAATACATACAGGGTGTCCCAATAGTGGATCAAAGTACAATATCAGCCTCGTTAGAAGACTTTGAAAAATTATTTTTTATGGACACTACAGCGGAGCATCTTCGAGGTAACTTATTTTAATGGAATACCAATGTAATTTTGGTCGTAACAAGGTTCAACAAATTAATTCGTTATGTGTGTATTACTATAAATTAAGAAGATTTATTTTGCAATTATGTAGACAAGGGATGTATTGCAACGACACAACCACCAAATATTGATTATAATTATACAGGGTGTATTTTATACTAGCGCTAATTTCATTCACAGGTCCATCAAAAAAATGTTGTCCTCTTACATAATCCCCAACAATTCCTTCCCAAACATTCAACGACCATCTTGTTCGGCTATTTGTTGGTGAGATATAAGGATTGGTTGTGTCGTAATAATTAAAATTATGGCGATTAACATGTCCATTTTTATGAAATGTTGCTACATCGGCCAACAAAACAAAGTCAAAAAAAATCTTTGTTTTTCTATTTTTTGTTTTGCTTATTGATAAAATTGTATTCGGTTTTCATAATCCCTATCAATCAGTTAATGCATTAGTTGAACGTAATAGGGATGAAATGTTTTTTATAGGATTCGATGTATTGACAATCGGTTTATATAGTATTCTCTTGCCGATTCTCTTATACTGCGATGAGGATCTTCATTCAATCACTCTCAAAAGTATGATTTCATTTCATTTTCTTCATTTACTACATTTTTGTTCATTCCCTTTTCTCATATTCCACTTTCCCCATATTGTTAAATCGTTCTATTAACCTATCAAATGATTTTTTAGAGGGCTGTCTGCTTTTCAGATATCGCTCCTTATAAATTCTAGTTGATAGCAAACAATTTGTATCACTCGCACCCAGGATATAAACCATATCGACCATTTCTTCTCCCGAAATATTCTTTATTGGAAAGTGCTAATTTTAAACTAATTTATAACTTAAAATAAATGTAAATACTTTGTCACAATAGTTAAAGTAGACGTCAATAAGATAACTTTCAATTATTCCCACTTATGTCAAAATCATGGCTACTAAATAATGATAATAATAATAAATTATTGCACAAGAAAGAGCAAAATGTACAAAATCAATGGTTCAATCACTAGGATTGTTATTCTCCATCACTTAGGCTAACTAACAATAATCAAGAGATACCATTAAGGTGGTAAAAGCACAAAATACAATAATAATTAAAATCATATAAATAAATAAATAAATAAATAAATAAACACCACAGGAATTAGACAACCCCCAATTCCAGAAGCCAGGGCTTGTGCGGAACGGGGTTACACATTGAGAACACGTGGACGTACAACCATTTCCTCCGACAGTGTCAGTGCCGGAGCCAGGATTCGAACCCGGTGGTGCGATGTCTGTGTCCATCAAACATTTCAATAATATGGTCTATCCACCTCACAGTTTTTACGTTTATATCATCGATTCTCTAGATTTCATCCCAGTTTATATGTTCAGCTTCATATTCTTTCCTATTATTTGGGTTTTCTACCACATGTATTATTATCCTCTTCAAAACAAATCACCGAATCTACAAAATAATAGAATTATTGGAAAAAAGCCTCTGCGCCCGTGACGTTTACGCCAAAGGAAAAGTCAGAGGTTATGTTTTGCAAATAATATAAATCGGAATAAACACAGAAATAATGTATTTTGCTGACGTTTCGGAAAGTAATCTCTTTCCGTTTTCAAAGCTATTTTTTGGAAGAACTCTTATTTTGCTGTGTATGTCAAATACACAGCTTTAAGATTCTGTTTATGTTATTTCCATAGATACTTACTACTTACACAGAACATAGAACTTATGATATTTTCTTTTAGATAATGTTGAGTTTCAGTTTCAAACAATTGCAAATTAAAGTTCTTGAAATCCCTATATGTAATTTCACTTTTACCAGGCCTATGTTTGTGTGTTTAAATAACAGTAAATAAGCATATGATCTGATATGATTTCATCAACATCAAAGTTGTTGGCATGATAGAATTTAGAATGTTTACTTACTAAAATTAGGTATTATAATTTGACGGTTTTTAATGAAAAAGTAAAAATATCTCTGGAAATATCGATTTTAGGTATAGGATATTACTGACAAAAATCGTAGAGAATTAACGTGCCAATTCAGAAATACAATAATATACAGAGTGTTCCATTTGAGAAAATTCACTTTGAAATGTCCTGAATTGGTGCTACTGTAAAGTACACCCTGTATAATTATAATCAATATTTGGTAGTTGTGTCGTTGTAGTACATCCTTTGTCTACATAACTGCAAAATAAATCTTCTTAATCAATAGAAATATACACACAGCAAATTAAATTAGTGTCTTTTGACACTATACCACTTTCATAAAGAAATAATTTTCTAATAAGGCTGATATTGGACTTTGACGTAGTATTGGGATACCCTGTAGGTGCCTGGTGCCAAGATATTTAACCACCTTCCTAATTAATAAAATCCATAAATAAGGAAAATATGTTTATATACAACTTGAGCTGTTCTTGCTTGATAAATATCTATACCATACCACGGAGTAATTTATTTGATGTAACATCATACTAACATCCTGTTTTGTTTATCTTTGACTTATGTATTATATACGAGCATGTGTATATAAATATGTCTAATGTAATGAATGTGTTTCATATGAATGTGTTTCATGTACTTCCTTTTCTGTTTGTGTTTTTTTTTTCAAATACTTGTCTGTAAGAATCAATAATTTTGAATTTGAATATAATGCTAGTCTGTGTTAAGGAATTTGCAGTGTATGATTATTTTGCGTATTATACAAATGATCCTCATTGATGGCATTATCATTTAGTTATGATCTGGGCATTTACCAATAAACTATTCATGTATAAACAGGATAACGTAAGTATTTCAAGTTTTTTGTAAACCTTTCTGCAGCTGACTCGCATGGTTACTCCTGCTACTGATATAGTACCGGTTATAGATATAAATTGCGGAGTCTGGCTTTTTCTACCGGAACTGTTGAGCTGCGCAATAATATTTAACAAAAGAATCTACTTTCACACATAGTGTATACTTTCAAAGTATAAAACTGTTAGTGTAAAAACTCCAAAAAGTACGCCATGGTGAAGAATATAGCTAATAGTGGTTTACTCTTGTAGAATTTGAGAGCGTAATACGCTCCTAATCAATATACTAAAAATATACATCCATACTGTCGCGTAAAATGCGTTTTTTGCTCTCCATCTTGAAAAAATATCAAAAATTTTAACGAATCATAAAAGATAATGTGTGGTATCAATTTACATTTCATGCTGAAAAAGAATATGATATTGTTTTTTAAAAGTAAAATATATACAGGAAAATGATGAAAAAATTATGTCTACATGTCCCTGTATTTACATCTTACGTGCTTAAATTATGATACATTAAGTTACAAAGCTACTGCAGAAAATGCTGGCATCATTGGAAGAAACATTCACGAGAAACTTACCGGCAAACTTTTTAAAGATGAAACTTTATTGAAATCAGACCAAGCAATAACCATAAAAGTATTGAAAAAAGGAATTGTTATTGCTGGTGAGACTCTCCATGTAGATTTCCGTGTTTTAACACAGAGGATGCTTGCTTGTATCTCCTTGGAAAATATCGCTCAAGGTGCGAGGGAGTTTTTCAATCACAAATTATCCACTCTACCAACTACCTTATTTGACCATAGTACCCAGCAAATGAGAAAAACTGATAAATCATCATTAGCAAAGTCGTTAGATACCATGTCAATGCAATACAACGGTCTCGTTCAAAGCAAAGTACTCCCTACGTTCTTGATAGTGGTGCATTAATTCACCAGTTACCATGGTCCGCTTTTGCAATATTTGGCGATGTCATAAATCATACGTCAACGGAAATATGGAAAAGTGACAATGGGTTGATGAGTATGAAAAACCAAATATAAAGATTGCGCATGAAGCACTAGTCTATTGTAGTAGTCTTTGATAAAAATTCACCTGTGATCATCAAGAAAAACAAATTTTACAAACAACGGTTTATCAATATACTGAGGGGTTATTTTCAAGCAGACGGTGATTTAGACACTTATCGCCAAAGAAGCTTTAAACATAACCAGGGAAAAATATGTAACTGTAGTAGCTGATAATGCTGATATTTCAAGCTTACTGCTATATCATCTTTCTAAGAACATTTTAATGCAGTCTGCCACACAATCTGATAAAGTTCGTGACATTCAATCCATGCAAAGATCTATTGGAGAGAAGACTTGCAAAACTTTACTTTTTGTTTACGCATTAGTGTTTGTTGCAATCGAAGCATTAGCGTTTTGATGGTAATATGCAATTAGTACACTTAAGGCGCCAGGCTTGTAACTTGTAATTCAGCGCTCGGCGGAGCACATAGCCCGGAGAGTAGCTGTTGGTTGCAGTCTGGTTACGTTCCTTATAGTAAAATAAGGATTTTATAGAGGAGTTTGCGACTAAAAATATTATGTTTTAATATTCCGCCCTCTAAAAGCACATTTGAACTATGCTAAGCCCAGTCAGGCTATTTATTTTTCGATTGCAGCAGACACTAGACCGCTAGATGGCGCCTGTTGACTATTTTGCATGTCGCTATCGTAATAATGCCGAGATGTACCAAATAGTCAAGGGATCCTCGTGTCGGTCGTCACATGCCTACATTGCACTGACGAGAGCCAACAGCTCGAAACTGCAGTCTGCAAGTAGTGTTGGGTGACACGAGAGCTCCTTGGCTCCTTTAAGTAGGATCAGTCTTTCGGCTGGTGTTTGTTGCAATCGAAGCATTAGCGTTCTGTTGGTAATATGCGATTATTACTTGAAATTCAGCGCTCGGCGGGGCACATAGCCCGGAGAGTAGCTTTTGGTTGCAGTCTGGTTACGTTCCTTATAGTAAAATAAGGATTTTGTAGAGAGCTTGCGACGGAAAAATTATGTTTTAATATCTATGTATAATATGTCATGTAACGAAATTTGTAAACACTCTAGAGGGCGCATTTCGCAACGGATTAAAACTAAATTTGGCAGGCATATACTGTGGGTCTCGGTTAATTTCGAAGATGGGTCAAATCGCCTTCTTCGTTTCAAAATGGCGGCGGTTCAAAGTTTTAAAAAATTCTCAAAATTTTATTTCGAATCAAATATGTACATGAGATACATCGTTGGATAGTGCTCACCTAGCCCCACAACTTTTGTCTAAAACATTTTTTGCTAAAACGCATTTTTTTTTCTTAAAGTAATAGACCTAAAGCAGTGCAAAACCATATAAGATGAAATTTACTTTTCTGACTGGCCCCTGCCATCGGGTTTTTTTATGTAAAATTTTGGTGATATTAAATTGTTTTAGATTTAAATCGGGCCTGATAATTTTATTTGTTTATGGTGGTGGATTCCCTCCTCATGCCTGGTGGCCTTCTGATTTGGGCCAGCAAAGGGAAACCACTGGTGCTCCTAATATAAATCTCCCCCTCCCCATCGGCTAGATCTAGCGTGCTCTTTGTTGCGCTCGACGCTGCAGTCCACCACATATTTAAATTTTAGAAAAGTGTGTAG
The DNA here is from genome assembly GCA_963675555.1 of Leptura quadrifasciata. NCBI lineage: Eukaryota > Metazoa > Arthropoda > Insecta > Coleoptera > Cerambycidae > Leptura > Leptura quadrifasciata. Next base: position 33,478,519 of record OY776674.1, read on the forward strand.
CACATTAGAAAATAGCTTCAGCTAAAATAGAATTTGATACAGCTCGTTTGCCTCCAATACAAAATGCAGCGAAATTCCATCTACATCGAGTACATTTGCGCTTTATTTGGAAAAATCTTAACATGCCCCCTACACTATGGGGTTGGCAGTTGGCTGATGAAGAATTTCAGCAAATATTAACAAACTTGAGCACAGCATCAGACAAACTCCTTAATATGATTAAATGTGCCTGCTAAATTACAATTGAAGGATATGTTCAGTAGTTTATGAAAACTGTTGTGAGAAGTACTGCATAAACACACGAGACAATTTTGATGTACATAAAAATGTGATTTGATTTTAATAAAATAAATATGATTTTATATTATAAAAACCCCTTGTATTGCAGACATTTTTCAAATTTTAGATTTTGTTTAATGTGAAATTTTAACTTGAAATAATCAAAATTTTAATTATTTTTTTTAAATCAACATTTTTTAAAAAAATTGTGAGGGAAGTTAAGGAGGTATACCTAGGATTTTTAAGCCGCTTACATTAATAAAAAGATGTTGTTCGACACCGAAAATCATTTCAGTTTTTCGGCCGCCATTTTATTTAAACCAATATCATATTCTTCTTGAGCATGACATTCCCTGTAACTTGATACGTCACATGATTTTTTAAATTATTTCATATTTTTTCAAGATGGCGGCCAAAAAACGCATTTTTCGCAGTACGGATGTATGTTATTAATGTGTTGATTAGGAGTGTGTTATCTACCATTTAAAACAGGAAACATTTTTGTTGCAATTTTTCACTTATTTTTACTACAGTAAATGTTTTTTTTAACATTGGCTTTGGACCACGGTGTAGTATATTAGGTGGTCCGACACACGGCACTTGCCATGTTAATCGACCGCTTCATAAGTGCTTGGTTTCTATTTAATTCAGTAGATGACGCCCGGAATATACCCCTGCAATTACCGATACATAGATCATGGCATAGATAGACGGATTTCCTTTGATGCATGTAGTGTTGCATATATACACAACTAAACGGCAAAAATAAGACGCACTAAAAGGCCCTTAAATATAAATAAAACAAATCTACAGAGCATTAACTATTTTATGTATGTAAACTGTATTTCTAATATTTCTATGCATAAGTAACGACGAAACTTTATTTGTCCTGCCATCTATTGCATTACACACAACTGAACACTTACGAAGCCATTCGTACAGGTCTTGTCGCATCACCTAATATAGACATATTTTATCTAGTCACGAGATTTAGAGACATAGACCTTGCCGGAATTATCTAAGAGATAATAAATAAGATAACAACCAACAGTAAAACACATGGAACACACGCTTCACGTGAAGGTGCCTTTCATGACGATTTTCAAGACAAACACGAAGGGCAACGGAAAGTATAGGGTTAATTCCCACAGGGTAAAAACAACGGAAGCGACAGCGAAAAGATTCTAAATCTCTGCTGTACACAACTTAATAAATTTAAAGAATTTCGTTTTAAGGAGATCGCTTCTAACGATCAAATATAGAAGTGAAGAAGTGATGTATTGCGTTGTGATAACGCTATGCCCTCGGCTTATGATTTACCAGCTCGCCTATTAAAAATTTTATTGCGATTCTATTGAGCTGGAATGCAAAGAGCCAACGGTCAGATCACCGATGCTGCCCAACAAAATTTCATTTTTGATTAACTATTTAGTGAGGCACAAAATTGACATTATGCTTCTAAATGAGACAAAACTGACACAAGACAAGTTATGTATCTGAGGGTAAACGACTATTCGGCAGGACAGGGCTAATAATAACCGAGGCGGTGAGGTGGCCATGCTCATAAAGTCCGATATTGCGCATACACATCGTACTCTACGAAACACGTCCGTGGAGAACGTATGTGTGACGTTGGAGGGCAGTGTGAGCATCGTTGCCGCATACAATAGATCTGCGAACGGCTTCACAGCAGGTTGGCTTGAGAATTTATTAAATGCTGGCCCACGCTACTTGCTCATAGTCTACCTCAACGCCAGACATCACGCATGGAACTGCCATCGCAACAACGCAAATGGCAACACTTTGTTTAATTATGTCAACAATCATAATGTTGTATTGCAGCATCCGGACGATCCCACGCATTTTCCGGACAATGGTACAACACCAACACCCTCGACATAGTGGCCAATAAGGGTGTGAGGGACTCTACCCCACCAGTGGTGTTGGAGGAGCTCACATCCGGCCACAATCCAATTCTCCTGGAATTGGACAATATGTCGAGTCACGTCTTACAGGGACGCCAACTGGCACCTCTATAAGGCACATATCAATACCAACTTAAAATTAACCAACACAATCGCCACCACCGTCAAACTGTAAGATGCAGTGGGGGAGTTGGTAAGGATACTCAGGACGCCAAGCGGAGTGTTGCAACTACGATCACCATCAATCCATACATACAAGGACCGACTTGACGAAGCCGTCAAACAAGACATACGAGACAAAATAGACTAAGGCGGCTTTGGTAGCGAAATCGCGATGCCAACGCCAAAGTCGAGATGAGCAGACTGTAGAATCAAATCACAACCTCTATCAACACCATGAGAAACTGGAAATGGGGGGACAAGCTGGAAGCGCTAAATCCTCGGGACAACTCGCTGTGAAAGCTGGCGAGGGCCTTAAAGAATACGCGGGAAGCCATACCTGCGCTGACGAACACGAACACACCTCGACGACAGAAACACAGAAAGCGGACGCCCTAGCTACACATTTTGAACATATACATAACGTTAACGTTCCCAACAATTTGGAGCATGACCGCATAAAAAATTACATAAACGAAGTTATTGGCCATGACATACAACTGACCAGACGTGAATTCCTCTACAAGTCCTGGTTAAACCCTCGGAAATGAATAAAATTATCAAGACTTAACCAAATAACAAAGCTCCGGGAAAAGACGATATTGACTACAAGCTACTCAATCTCCCAAGTAAAGGTATTGTACAATCGACATATATCGTTAACACGATCCTGCGACTACAACACTGGTTAGTGGAAATGTGCTGTGGTCCATTCTGAAGCCGAACAAGAACACGAAGCTCGCCGGCAGCTACCGACCGATCTCACTACTGTCGGCAATCTCCAAGTTGATGGAGAAGGTTATCTTGGTCAGATTAGATACTGCCCAAGATGAACTTAACATCAACGACGAGTGCCAGTTTGGCTTCAGGAAAGGTCGAGGCACAGTATAGCAAGCCATTAGGAACCTTTCTAAGCGCTTGCTGTACTGTGCCTCGACCCCCTTCCTGAAGCCAAACTGGCACTCGTCATTGATGTTAAGTTCATCTTGGGCAGCATCTAATCTGACCAACATCAAGGTACAATACAACCTTGGGAAGAATATCGCTATGGTGCTCCTCGATATTGAGAAGGTCTTCGATACCGTCTGGATCCCGGGCCTGCTCTACAAAATGCATACTTATAACTTCCCGACCCACATCACCAAACTTATCCACTAGTTTCTGACGAACAGGTCACTGCAGGTCCTAGTGAATAAGAAACTATCAACACGGGGGGACAGTCGTGCGGAAGTCCCCCAAGGGTCGTGCCTGTCATCTAAACTATACAATTTATATGTCTTCGACTTCCCAGAGTTCCCGAATACAAAGCTGGCCAAGTACGCAGATCTATGCACATTCACATAATGCACAAGGCGGCAAAAATGCTCCTAAAGGCCCATATGGCGGCCCGCGCCACGGCGTATTCCGACCGATGCATGATTTGGGTAAACGCCGATAAGTCGGAGGCAATAGTCTTCACGCGCCGCTTTAATGAGAATAAAATTTTGTCACCAATTTCGATCAGGAGGAACCAAATTCCAACCAAAAATTACGTGAAGTACTTAGGAGCTAGACTTGACAAACTACATCCAGCAAATCTCTCAGAAGTTCTACTCCTTCAAACTGAGTGATAGTCCGCTAACATGCAACATTACACAATTTAGACAGCATAATGCCCCCTTCCAAAAAAAACACACCCTGCCATATCAGGCGTTGCCCATTTTCCGGCAGCCACTCGAGCCACCTTCTCTCTTACCATAACCTTCTCCTACAACACTACTTTCACTCTTTGAAAACTTTAAATCTTTAACTATTTCTGTCACTCTCTTCCTTTCTGTTTGTTTTCTTTTGTTGGTTTGTTGTTTTTCTCTAAATCATTCTTATTAAAGTCACAACGTATTTTGAACCCCCAACATTAGAAAATCATAGATTTGACGGCTGAAGTGCCTCGCAGCGGTAGTTATCTCGAACGGGTTTTTTTGTTTTGCTTTTTCCCGTGTCAGCAACCAAATTTAATAAACGGAGACAATTACTTTTACTAGTTTTAAGTTTTAATAATTTTACATCCTCTTTTTTGGATTTCTTTTATTATATTAATGATTTTAATCCGCTGCTTTTAGCGGAAGGAGCTTCAGTTTTTATTTATACATCATTTGTTTTTAAGCTGAACCAGACCTGCTTCGTCCTCAACTGTCACGGCGTTATACGCCGTGAATGTTTGGCTGCTCCGGATCAGGCTTCGGAGAGGCTACGTGTTGTTAATATTAAATAAAGTTGTTTTGTTGTTGTTGTTGTTATGATGCTGCCGTCACAGTTACAGAAGGCATTTTCGATTAAGTTCGTTTTAAATAGATGAGATTTAAATGATCCATGTCCAAGTACGCACCTGATATATTTTACATATATGCATAACTTGGCAAGGTGGTAATTTCGTATATCTTGCAGTAATGATAATTCTTATCCCTACGTGCCGATGTCCATTCGCGTATCCATTTCTCCTGTAAGTCTGCTCTGAGACTCGTAATGATATCAGTAAATGGTAGCAATTCAAGTGTATCCCCAGTTGTATTAGCGAAATTGTTCGCCATTCTGTTACCGCTAATATTCGAGTGTTCTTTTGCCCAAATATATGTGAAGTGTCTATTTATCTTTTTCAATTTCAGGTGTTTTTCTAATATATCCACTAGAACTTTATTATAGAAGATGTCTTTCATTGGGTCTGAAAGAGCTCGTAAGATGGACCAAGAATCGGTAACGACAAGAAATGCAAAACAGTTTGTGCTGTTTTGTAGTGCCCAGTCTAAAGCTTGGCTAATACCAATTGACTGTAGTGTATAGAGAGCACTTTACATTTAGCTGTTCTTTTGTATTTTGGATGGAAACTGCACAGTCTACACCGGTCGGTGATTTAGACCTACCTGTAAATATTTTACAAAGATTCGGATACCGCGATATAATTTCCGAAAATATTGCATTATGGTTTTCTTGAGAATTATACGCTGGTAAGATGACAGTGGGTTTTACAAATGAATTATCGCATGCTGAGTTGAAAAGGGGTAGATGCTTGGACTGAGAGACAGAGTTGTAATCTAAAGATTTAGTAAATGCATTTACAAGAACTGGAGATGTTTTATTTAGCCAATACGGATTGTAAAATCGTATGCAGAAAGTTCAGCCAGTTTATCAAGAAGTGTATTATCTGTTCGGCTGTGATATTTTATTATAAATTTTTGGGCAAGAAATTCCCGTCTTAGCGTTAATGGGGATTCATTACATTATGCTCAAATAGAATTTTGACCTGAATGAATTTTATTTCATTAAATATTTACAGCAAAATCTGTGTTATAATTACACAAAATAAATTCAGAATTGCAAACATCCACGTGTCAACTTTTATTGCGCGAATTTCAGCTGATATATATAGAAACCTGAAAAAGTTACAACCATTGGCGAATCCATTTTTGGCAGATCCTCGCCATTACTAAATAACTTTCTTTGTGATATTTCACATTTTCAAAGGAATATTATAGTTTCACAGTAAAATTGTTTTTATTTACTTTCATCTACGACTCCTTGAAATAGGACTCGTGTTTTTCAGTAATATTTATATGCGTTATGTAATATATTTTACTATCACACTAGTGATATAATGAACTCGTTAGAGTCTTAAAGCATTTTATTTTCACGAATTAGTAACGAATGTCAACCAACAAAAAATACAAAAATTGAAGCGTTATTTATAAACAAACTGATTGGTTGATATAATATTTAAAGAATCATATGCATCTTGTTGAATAAAAAATTCCCAAACTCAGTTTTTAGAATTTATTCGAAATGTCAAATAAAAGAAGGGCAGTGATAAGGTGCTAGCCAAATCATTCCCCAATGCAAAATACCAATATTATTGGTAAAATTTAAAAAAATATGCTAGGAAACATACGTACTAATAAGAAATGCCCCTATATTTACTTTAATGTGTTTATATGAGCATATTCATATGATTTTTAACATTCACAGAAAATTGTGTACGTTCTTAATCAAAGATAGATTCATTGACATACATCATTCACCCCTCTGATGTACTCCAACAAGAGTGAAAGTTTTTAATCGGTACCTTAGGTTATCTTCGTTGTTCATGATTTAACTTGAACAGAGTCAATACGAATATGATAATTGAGTTATCAAACACTCACCACAAGCTAAGGCGACGATCCAGATAATTCCAATTGCTGTCTTGGCTCTCCCTGTTGTTGACTTGAACTTTAATGGGAAACATATGGCGTACCATCGATCGATTGATATGAATGTCAGCGTCAAGATGGACACCGTCACCGACACGCTCTGCAATAAAAATGCAAATTAGAGAGAGAATTCAAGGTGGTTAATTATGCTACAAAGACTAATTCTGGCCCTTTTTGATGAAGCTTGTTTGAATATTTTCTGGATCACGCTTCCATAATAAACATCAAACTGAGATAATTACTGCCCTTATAATTTTCAAATTAGTCTCATTTTATGGAGATTTGGTAATGTTATTTACAAATTTGAAATTTAAATGTTCATAAATAATTGTATTAATAATGAAACATTAAGTAAAAATATCTCAATTTAAAATACATCTAACCATTTAAGGACCAAGGCTGTTAAAGTGACTGTTAGTTAGCGAGTCGATAAATTTTTTTAATATCATATTAAAATTGACTTACAGATGAAATACAAACAACCAGATGAACCGGCTGATAAATAATGTTCATGTTAGCACCATTTTATCTTCTAGTTATATCTAACTAATTTCTATTTTTATACTAACAGGAAGATATCTTTATCAGATACCTTAACAGCTTATTAATAATTTGGCCCTAATATTTGTACTACATTTAAATACATAACTTTTTTTATAATAACACAGTTATTAATTCAGAGTTTTTTTTCCGATAATTCTATTATTTTGCAGATTCGGTGATTTGTTTTTAAAGAGGATAATACATGTGGTAGAAAACCCAAATAACAGGAAAGAATATTCGTAGAATGCCACAAATAACTTTCAGAAAATATTTAGTAGCTGAACGTTTTGAGGTTATGATCCTTGACATTTCTTAATTTATGTTCCTTCCAAGCAGCGAGCTTGAAAGATGTGCAGATTCCTTAATTGGTATATTTACGCGCTCTGTTTTTCTCTAGTTATTGGTGTAGTTCAACGGCAGCTGTCAATTGAATGTGGTGAATGACAATGGAGTACTAGCAGTGATGTCATCATTTGATAGCCTGAAAACTGTTCCGTATAGTCAATTTAAAGAGTCGGGATTTATGACGAAATTAGCAAATGTTTGCGCCTGGGACTAGACAACGTCTCTCCCCCGTTTTCGAGGGTGCTGAATCGATTCCCGGGGTCAAACCAATTTTTCCACCTCGGCAACCCCCTCAAATTGGCCAAAAACCACCCCCAAAGCCCCTTTTCCGTGAACCCGTTTATTTTCCCCAGTTTTTCGACTAATTGTTGTTCCTTCGAGTAGAACTAAAGATCCCTCGAGGGATTTGACCTTGTACCCCATGTTTCCACCCCTGTAGGGGGTTCGAAAATTGATGTTTTTTGTAAAAAAAATTGATATTTTACAGGAAGTCTTTCTTTGAATAAAGTGGTGGGTGACCTGGGTTATGTAACCACCACTGGGGGTTGTTGTCACCCTTCAAAGGGGTGGAATTTTTTTTTATTTGAGAAAAAATTAATATTTTGTAGGAGGCATCTTTTTGAGGAAGGTGATAGGTGACCAGGAGCGTCTAACCAACACCGGAAGTTGTTTTCACCCTTCAAGGGGGTGGACTTTTTTTCCATCTACAATTGAAAAATAGTATAAAAAATGTGTTTATTAAATTGTTTCTATGTTTCTATAAATTTTGTACATAGACGCATTGGTGTATGAATACATGTGTAAATACATATGTGTATAGATAGTTATATATTTTTTTTATTTATGACAGTGGATCGATGAACTCGTAGGCTTTTATAAGAAGGGTTTCATTCTTAATTTTCTTCCCAATTTTCGTGACATTCGGTGCTGTCATCCTCTTGCATATCGCATGCATCGTCCGTTCTTGAGGAATAAACGTTAATACTGATATCGGGAATAATCTGTAAGAAATTTATGTAACTAATGTCTAAATCGTGGTACGCCAGGTTCATCCTCTATCGTACAAATTTCATACTCGAGACCTTTACAGTTTTTACATAAAACATTACATGCCACACCTAACTTTACGCAACTGCAATGCTTGATATATTCGCTTTTACAAGTACGTTGTAATCCTTGAAAAAAAGTCCGGTACCAATGTCTTTTCCTCGGTCTTTTCTAAAAATATCGGTTCCAAACGCCCGTTTCGTAACATACATCCCCATTCACTAGGATTAACTTCATTTCCTAGCCATGCTTGGCATTGAAAATACACTCTTCGTGTGTTCTCGAATTGCCTCTTCAGTTGGGGGTAGCATGTTGACATTCAAATTTTTCTTTCGTGCCTGTAAATATTGCCATTGGGTGCAGTTAAAATCATCGATGAGTGGATTTTTCGTTAGATATACTCTACTTACTAATTTCAAAGCTAATTTACATAGGTCACATGGGGAAGCTCAGTTATAGATGGGAAAAAAATTCCATCCCCTTAAAGGGTGAAACCAACCCCCGAGGTTGGTTACACAATCCTGGTCACCACCACCTTCATCAAGGAGGCGCCTGCTAGAAAATATTAATTCCCAAAAAAAAAAAAAAAATTCCACCCCTTTGAAGGATGAAAAACCCCCGGGGTGGTTACACAAGCCTGATTACCAACCACCTTATTCAAAAAAATATCTCCTGGAAAATATCAATTTCCTCATAAAAAATATCAATTTTCCAACCCCCTACAGGGATGAAAGTCTGGGGTAGGGATGGCTAAGGTCAAATACTTCGAGGGACCTAAATCATCTTTTTCAGGCTTTTTCGATATGGGAATTCAATGATAATTATTGGTCAAAAATGACTCCTAAATATTTTGCTTCGCAGGCAAATGGAATTTCCACTCCGTTGAGTCTATTGGTCTTTAGGTCTTTCAGTGCTCTTCTCCGTGTAAATGTGACGACTGTGATTTTGTGGGGATTTATAGTGTCCTTCCTTACAACACCATTTGTCGACAACATTTAGGGCTCTTTGCGAACGCTCCGTTATCGTATTCGCAAACTACTTTTTGACTACTATTGCTAAATCATCAGCATATCTCCTGATGATGCTGACGTGGTTAGCTAAACGCAGGTCAAGTAGTGTATTTGAGTGTAGTGTTTACATGTTTTGGCGTTTTGTAAAAGTGGTTCTTAGATACTAAAAACGTTGATTTGTGAAAAGTAGACTTCATACAAAAACGCCTCCACCGTCAGGACCCGGACCCAGAGTAGGGTTGTCTCCTTAAACAGGACTACACCATAAAAATTGAAGAAGGTTCTTAGACGCTCACTGAAAAATTCAATCTCTATCTCATTCTATTTCGTTTATATAAAATTTATACAATTTAAAAATCTTTCTATCCAGCAAATAATTCAATAAATTTTGTAATATTATTTATTGGACAAATTGCAATTGAATATTTGATAATTTAAATCATGATATTTTTTACATACGTATATTAAATTGTGTTTTATTAAAGAAAAAACATAAAACCCTTTTAATGTTTCATTAACTAACCGATACAAATAAAAACAGAAACTAAAATCATACATCTATTAGTCTGATAGGAACTGCAATTAAAATCTGAAACGTTAGAGACCCATTCTTAAAACCATTATATCAACCGTTAACTAGTAAATGTTCAACATTTTGTTTGAGAACACTATTATCCCTAAATAGACTCATTCATACCTGCCGTACAAACGGGCCTTAGCTGCAATAAAATACAGCGCAACTGTTATATCAAAATAGATAAACCGAACCATTTATTTCCACCTAAACCGGTCGTTAGGAGAGTTCAAAATTAAAACAATTTATCACTTGTACCGTAATTAATCTAGCTAAATTATTTCTAATTGCAGTCACATAAATAAATGAAATTGTTGGGCAGTGGGGGCAAAGGATGTTTAAACTTTTTTACCTTTTTCACCGACTTATTTTCACTTAATGCTGTAATCTAATTAACACATCCTGCCCTCCTGGATACAACATTAAGTTTCTCTTCAGAAGTGAAATACCTTGGGGTAACAGATCGTGCTAAATATGAGCAAAATTCCAGTTATTATATAAAATTTTTAAATGGACATAAACCATGTAACGGCATTTCATATGTTGCTGAAACTTAACATAATGCAAAAGATTTCAAGTCTGAGGTAGTAATGATTAAGAACTTATGCCCTTTTTTACAATTTCCTCTACTATAAATAAAGTTTTTTACAAGAGTGAGGGGTGAAGTCACGATTTTGCAATGCAAAAGTTATTTCTCCGCATAGATAACAAAAAGTGTGGACGTAATTCACAGTCCATACACGGCCTAGGCATTTAAACTGAATAACAGTAAATCAAAGTAAACGAATAAGCACGAATCAAGTAGAGACTTCAAATAAGTTACCACTTACAATATAGGAAGTGCAACAAGTTTAACTGCTGGTGGACTACTAATGCAATCAACATGTATATAGTAAGCTTCCAAAATGGGATAAGTCCAACACTATTGTCTGATTTGAATGTAGTTTCACTAATGCGACGGCATTAGCTTGAAAAGTTAACATGCCATATGACCGGATCCTCCGCCATTTATTAGAAATAATTCGCAAATTTGCATTTACGCAATTATTGCGGAAATGCTGTTGAAATAAAATTGATTCGAGTTACTGACACACTTCTCAATAACTCTTAGTTTTATATTGCTTTTCGTGTATTTCCGTAGAAATGCAGCTTTTTATTTCCCAATGGATAAGTAGCTGTCAAATGTATCATCTTTTTAAATCCCACGGTCCAGCCTTTAATAGATATTGTAGCCGTTGTAAAAGAAAAGGACATTATAGAAAATTTTGTACCTATAAAAATGTTCGTGAAATCGCTGAATCCGATTCAGAAAGTGATGAACATTATAAACATGATTCAAATTGTTATGAAAATTATATTGTTTGGACTATAACAGAATGTGACCCTCATGAATGTGGACATATAAACACCACCGCGGTGAGTGCGATAGATTGATTTGAAAACATCAATGTGGCCGGTTGTATTTTAAAACTGAAAGTAGATATGGATAGTCATGTGAACATTTTAAATTATCGTAATTTTGAGAGATTGCAAATCAACAAAAATAAAATATATTCAACTTCATCGAAACTTTCCTCTTATTCAGGTCATAAAATAGGCATAATTGGACAGCTAACACTTAATTACAAATATAAAAATGCATAAAAGTATTTGGTATTTTATATTTTACGTTCTGATGCACCTAGTTCTATTTTGGGTCCTAATGCTGTACCCAATATGGGAATTATAGAAGACAGTGAAGTACTAGAAATGAATGAATTTTCAAAAAAGTTAGAATCGTTGGATGATATAATAAAGGTGTATAAACAAGTGTTTATGGTTATCGGAAAAATTTCTAAAACATATAAAATTAGACTGAGAGGCGATGCAATACCACGTCTTTGTGCTTCTAGAAAAATTCCTGTCGCTGTAAAAAGCGTAGTTAAGGAGAAACTTTATGAACTGCTTGTGGAAAAATAATAGGGTTCTCCCAGAAAAAAAATTATTGCTGAAATACTTAACTCACGTAAAAAAATGATTTATTGCATATTTATTATCTTATTAATTTTACTAATAGTAACAAAAAAAAACTTGAAGTTTGAAAAATATTGGGTTCATTTTAAACAGCCATAAATTGGCGCGTTGTGACGTCAACAATCTGAAATCCAATCACAGAAGTTGTCTCTGTTCAAGATTGTTTATTAATCTTGGTCTCTGTTAACATAACATAACCTCTATTTATTGACAGCACTCAGCACTTTTCTACTTTAGGTAAATTATCAGCGGCACCTTTAACATATCCCTCTTCCACTTGATTTCATTTTGATTGTAGAATTAATAAAACATAAACCAGAAACTGATAAAATAATATTTTCACTCCAAACAATAGACCATTCCAGAACACGTGACTTTGACAGATCCGCCATTTTGCCTGGGTGGCACACAAAGCGATTATTTTCCGCGTGTTTACATTACTTTTTGGTGGTATGGATTGAGTTTATTGTGATTTTTTGCAAATTTCTTCGCCAAGATGTCTCGAAGTGAATATTATGTAGCCCTTGGAGGTGATATTAAGTGCAGATATGATAAAAAATCGAGATTATTGATAATATTGACCACTACGCAATCCCTCCTGAAGAGAGCAGGCTTGAAGTTTATAATATTACCATGATGGACTTCGTGAATTATTTGATACTAACTCATAGTTATTATACTTGTCAATAATTTAAGCCTTATAAAAGCTTACAAGCCTACAAGCTTTGTGAATCTGGCTCTGTTCAAGAAATTTTGGCAAAACAAATCAGTGATATACCATCGAAGACAGTAGTCCTGGTCCAGCGTCCACTGGACTTTCCGTTTGGCCAGTACCTTCCATGAAAAATGTAGAAATGTTGCGAATAGGGGATATGGTTTGGCCAAAAAAGTAGGAACAAGAAGTTTGTCTCAGAAACATCCTCCTTTTGATAGATAAAAATGAACTTGCGCCTATTTATGTCCGTATCTAATTTATGGTCTTTTTTGGCTCGACTGAACCTGAACTTGGATATTTTAAGAGAATAAAGTGAATATTAAATAACATTTGTTTTACAGTGAATAAAAAATATATATTACTGATGTGCAATATATTGAAATAAATAGGATATAATTAAAATTGTTTTTATTAATAAACACACAGGTACATAGATAATTCATTATTTATATTATTTGGCATTTGAGAAGGCACTACATACCACGACAATTTTATCCAATGCACTCAATGTGCTTTCCAAATCTACAGGATACAACTGAGTTTGGCCTTTTGTAAAGGCGGGTATTTGTAGTTTTATCCTCTAAAGCAGCTAGTTTTCCTAAAATAACACACATCATTTAACTCTAACCTTATAAAACCTAGAAGGAGTCTTTGTACAAAAATTAAGTACTTACCAGTTATAAAATGTTTTGAACAAATACGACCGTGTTTTAGGTGGCTTTTACTTAGTGGCCCCCCATCCCAAAGCCTTAATCCGAGTATTTCCTTTCTATAGGCAATGCATTAAGATGATTCCCCTATTGGTTAAAATAGCGGGAAATCGGAAAAACAATGCACGATCTCTTTCACCACGCATTGAACATTCAACAGCAATACAAAAATGTGGCATTTTCTATCAATTAGACCAGGATTAAACAATTTAATGATGAAATACTCGTAATGTTTACATACGCAAACGGTTTTGTATGCCACCCAGCAAATATGGCCGAACTGTCAATGACGACATTCTGGAATGGTCTATACAAACATAAAAATATAAATTTAACGTTTTAGGTTAGTCATGATGTGTAATGTCAGTGAAGGTTAAACCTAAACTACAGTACAAAATATTAACGTCCGACGCTTTCACGAATAACTTGTGCGGCATTTATCTGGATTCTGATTGGCCAATATTTACACGTCCACTGCTTTAGACCAATCACAGTACAAGCATTACAAATTGAAATTCTGAGAAGTTTTAGAGGAAAGCTTTCTTTAACACACAGTTAGAATCTATTACAAACTAATTATATCCATAATCTCATTGGTTTTCCGGTTAGATACGTAATTCTGGCGCGTAAAAATGCCCGTTTTAAAAAGCAGTGAAATTATTAGCAAGTGGTTTTAACGAGATTTTCTTAGAAATAATTCTTATTAGAAAAGTAAATTGTTGTAAATTAATAAAATGTTTTATTATATCATTTTTACGACACAAATTGTTAAAATAAAATTAGTGGGAAAACCCTATTGTGCATGTAACGGAACCGACAGACTGGGTACATCGCCCTGTCATTGCGCCGAAGGACAATGGAGATATTCGTTTATATATGGGCCTTAGAGCATTAAACACATATATTAGATGGGAATTATTTCAAATTCCAACTCAAGATAGTCTTTTTTCGGAGTTAGGTGCTCAATATTTTACCTTGTTTGATGCTTCTTCTGCGTTTTTACAGATACCATTAAACCATGAAATCTCTTTATTATGTAGAATATAGCAACCCTATTTGGTAATTATAGGTATTTTCATGTCCCATATGGACTCTAATCTGCACCAGATTTTCTTTTTTGAAACTTTAGATGGTTTGTCTAGAGTAGTTGCTTACTTCGACGATATTCTTTTCGTTCGTTTTTTGGGCGTAATTTGCATGAACACAATCAAGATCTTTTTAATGTGCTTAGAAGAATTGCAAAATCTGGATTGACCTTGAACTTGAAAAAAAAAATCAAAATTTGCTGTGACTCAAGTGAAATTTATGGGTCATGAAATAAGTAACAAGGGCGTGGCTAAAGATGATAAAAATACAGGGGCTATATTAAATATGAAATCTTCACAAAGTTAAGAAAGATCTCCAGCGTTTTCTAGTCATGGTGATCTATTTGGCGAAGTTTATCCCGAACTTATCCGAGGAAACAGCTGTTTTGAGAAGGCTTTTATCCAATAATGCTGATTGGCAATGGTCACAAAATGAGGAAAGAACGTTTAATCGACTCAAATAGCTTGTGAGAACTGCACCTATTTTATGTTACTTTGAGCCTTAAAAAGATACTGTTTTATCTATTGATGCTAGCCCATGTGGCATTGGTGTTTAGTCACACAATAGGGACTTCCTGTTGAGTATGCTTCCGTATCATTAACAGAAATACAACAAAGATATAACCATATTGGAAAAAAACTCATGAATTTAGTATGTAGGTGTGAGCGCTTTCATAATTACATTCTAGGGAAAAATTTCTTATTTAAACAGATCATCGTCTATTGATGGGGGCTATTAAAAAAACCGCTAGATGAAATGTCGTCTAGGATTCAGCGTTTGGGTCTTCGACTTTTAAGATATAATTTTGATTTGCAGTATGTGCCAGGAAAAACTTGAAAGTACCAGATACACTTAGTAGAGAACCAGCTGGTAACACCAATGACAGGCAATACTTGGAAAACAATCTCAAGGTTTATTCGGTTATTTCGACATCGTCAGGAAACGAGAACCGACTTCAAGCTAAAATTGATAATAATACCCTCCAAAAGGTGAAATATTATGTTTTACATGGTTGGCCTAATCATAAAAGTAATATACCTGCAACAGTCAAAGTATTGGTCATTAAGAAATGATATTTCTCTTCATAAAAATTTATTATTTTGTAATAAAAGAATAATCGTTCCAGATTCCTTGAAGCAAGAGTTTCTTGGCCTTCTTTATAAACCTCATCAAGGTATTGCTTCTACTAAATTAATAGCTAAAGATGCAATTTTTTAGCATGAAATTATGACAGGTATCAAGAATACTATTTTTTTTATATATATACATTTATTTAACGTCCGCCTATTTCCGCTACTGAGGCCTAACACCGATGCCTGTAGACGAGCTACCCCCAACGAGGAATTTTGCCGAACCTCTTCTCTTAAGAAAAGTAGGTATCTTTTACTTGCCTAACATTTAATAGACAAGAGACCGACGGCTTAACATCGACGGCGAGGACCCGGTCTTCGTTAGGAGGGTTACCCATCCAACTACTAACCGCACCTGACGTTGCTTTACATCGCATATCGAATGCTATTTTAAATTGCATGAAATGTCAAAAATATGCAAAATCCAATACAAGGGAACCTCTTCAACGTAAGAAGCAAATAAAACTGTTACAAAACTTTAGCCTTGCTAATTAGATACTAGGTATTTTTTTCTTCTCAACCCTTTGTTAATTTTAATAAGTTAGTTTAACTATTGTAGTATATTATAAATTGTGTTTTTATTTGATGTATATATTATGGGTAACACGTTGATAAATAAGTAAGTAAGTAAGTAAGTAAGTAAGGAAGGAAGGAAGGAAATAAATAAATAAATACAAATAACTAAATAAATAAATACATAAATGAATGAATGAACGGATGACTGACTGACTGAATGAACGAAGGAACGAACGAACGAATAAATAAATAAATAAATAAATAAATAAATAACTCAATAAGTTTGACAACGCTGCTACACACACATATGGGAAGTCTTAATGTGAATGTGCACGCGACCATACGTTCTGTAAGTATTATTGTTGCATTTCTCATAATATATTGTTACTTAGATGGCTTACTCTCTTCGATAAATGTTTAGTCTCCTACGCTACAATACAAAACAAAACATTACACAAATATTAAATTTAATATGATGGGGGTTTATGAGGCTAAATAATTAAATAAAGAAACAAGTTATTAACTTATACCTCAAAAAGAAACAACAATGCAGCTACGGACACATGTTTCGGAGTTATTGTTCCTCATCAGCGTAGCGTAGCTTAGCGAATATATGTTATAATCGAGCAAAACCAACAAAGGTCGGAAAGTACAGTGCACAGTACTCGATTTGTACTTTCATACTTCATGTGCCACATTTAGGGCCTCATAAACCCCCATAATATTTTACATAGTGTTTGCGAGGTGGAAATAGGGCAGTACACATAGAGCTTGTCGTAATGATTGCTCTCATTTGAGGTTTTAAATGTGGCACATGAAGTATGAAAGTACAAATCGAGTACTGTGCACTGTACTTTCCGACCTTTGTTGGTTTTGCTCGATTTAAAAGATATATTCTCCAAGCTACGCTACGCTGATGAGGAGCAATAACTCCGAAACACGTGTCCGTAGCTGCATTGTTGTTTCTCTTGAGGTATAAGGCAATAACTTGTTTTTTTATACATTTATTTAACGTCGGCCTATTTCCGCTACTGAGGCATAACACCAACGCCTGTAGACGAGCTACCCCCAACCAGGAATTTTGCCGAACCTCTTCCCTTAAGAAGAGTAGGGATCTTTTACTTGCCTAACATTTAATAGACAAGGGGCCGACGGCTTTACATCCCCTCCGAAGGATGGTATATCTCCTATGCAACCCGCGCCTAAGGTTGTATAGCTTCCACGCATATACTGATTTATAAACCGCTGGAAGATGTGTGAGGCGAGGACGCGGTTTCCCTTGGAATGGTCACCCATCCAACTACTAACTGCGCCTGGCGTTGCTTTACATCGCATACCGAAGTATGTACATAGTAAAGACGCACCTACGCTCGCCCCTAATAACTTGTTTCTTTATTTAATTATTTATCCTCATAAACCCCCATCATATTTTACTTAGTGTTTGCCAGGTGGAAATGGAGCAGTACACATAGAGCTCGTCGTACTGATTGCTCTCGTTTGAGCCCTAAATGTGGCACATAAAGTATGAAAGTACAAATCGAGTACTGTGCACTATACTTTCCGACCTTTGGTGGTTTTGCTCGATTTATAAGATATATTCTCTAAGCTACGCTACGCTGATGAGGAGCAATAACTCCGAAACACGTGTCCGTAGCTGCATTGTTGTTTTTCTCTTGAGGTATAAGGCAATAACTTGTTTCTTTATTTAATTATTTAGCGTCATAAACCCCCGTTATATTTTACTTAGTGTTTGCCAGGTGGAAATAGAGCAGTACACACAGAGCTCGTCCTACTGATTGCTCTCATTTGAGGCCCTAAATGTGGCACATGAAGTATGAAAGTACAAGTCGAGTACTGTGTACTGTACTTTCCGACCTTTGTTGGTTTTGCTCGATTTATAAGATATATTCTCTAAGCTACGCTACGCTGATGAGGAGCAATAACTTCGAAACACATGTCCGTAGCTGCATTGTTGTTTTTCTCTTGAGGTATAAGGCAATAACTTGTTTCTTTATTAAATTTAATATGGTTTTTTTATTCCTTTTAGTGAACAGGCCCAAAAAATAGATGAAATAATTTATAAATAAAAACATACTTTCTATAGGAATGAACAAGAAAAAATAACTTTCGTTAGGTAAACGATGTCAGTTACTATTATTTTGTTAGTTTTCTCAACCTCAGGTCATTGATAAAAAGTGGGACACAAATCGGTCACACATAATCACAATTAAAGGCGCTTGTTCTGAGAAACATCCCATCAAGGATGTTTTAATTATCCAAAGGTTTATAAAATCGCTTTGTGGACGCTTACATTTTTTTAACCGTGTATTGAAATAATTTAATATAACACACGGCACACGATTTGTGACACGACAATTTTAAGGCATTTTTGATGTATTTTGATACACTGAGAAAGTTTTTAAAACGAATAACCATAGATTCTTTATGAAACGCAAATTCGTATTTTGCAACATGCAAATATATTTTACATTACCCTATTTTAACTGAATAAAGAATAACATTCATTAAAAATATAAGTAAATAAAATCACAAAAAACTATTTTTGATAATTATAGAAGAAAGTGTTACTAGGGTTTTCAATTACGGACAGAAAAGCATGAAAAAGTAGCAAAATATCAAAACTGTGACGTATGCCTCTTAAGTTCGAAAACGCTTTATGTGGGTTTTATTATAAGGTATTTTTAATATTTGTAAAAGTCTTTAGAAATGAGTAAAACTAACGGACCGCAAACAATATAATTAGAAAACGTATACCTCCTAATTTCAGCGGAGATAATGGAGCAACGCAATGATTTCATAGTCGGCCATGCTTTACTGCAACTTCAACTACTTTCGCTATTGATTCAGGAGCAACAAATTAATATAAGTCAAAATGCATGAACCTAACGTACGTTAGTGAAATAGAAAACACAGTTTGGATGGTTATTGATCTTGGCCAAATATGAGCCACAAAAACAAGAAAGCGAAAGTTCAATCGTGTGTGATTGATGTTAGAGTTCGACCGTACTTATTGCGTTCGATGTATGAGGTATAAAATAAAATGTTTTTTTAGAAATACATCACTGCATCCCATCGGTTACCGTACAATAATAGCACATAAACTTTAACGTTGAAAAAATAACACAACTTCTATTAAAACAGAGTTGTTCAAAGCAAAATAAATTTACGTATCTAAAAGTAAGTTGTTACTTAGCGAATTACGAATTCTTACACCAACTAATATATTTATTTACTCTAAATATTATTCATTCATATTTCATACAAATAAACCAAAGTAAACTAAGAGAATTTACATACAAAAACATTATTATTATTATCTCTCTATCTAGGCTTCAAAAAATAAGGAACTCAAATAACTAAAACTTGATATTATTTCAGCAATGCAGAATTAAAAATGAAAATCAAATTGATTACAAAAAAGTCCAACAGGAAAATATTTTAACCTCTCCACAATAAAATTTTTGCCGTTTTTAAATATATATACAGACAAATCGAAGAATTAAACTACAAATATTCCTCTAAAATCTAGTAAAATCACTGAAATGCTAATGTTTCATTTAACAAGGACAGCCGCGAGCGACCGGATTGCAATGAGCAAATTTTGAAGATTGCCATTGTCATCGTTTGTCATCCGATAACGTTGGTGTCATGTCATGTTAATAAGATTTCGGCATATTTGTAACTTTTAGTGGATTGTCACAAACTTCAAAGGTAGATGTAGCAATATCAATATCATATGCTTTCTGTACCTTCGTTGGTGAATTTATTATAGATTATCACTTTGCCAATTTTCAGTTTGTTGCTTTACAGATCTGTAGTATTTAGGATAACTAGACTTTCTTAGTCATTCAAGTAATGTTAAAGTTGTTAATATCCTAATAGTATATTATTCAACGAGCGATAATGTAGGTAATAACTCGCATATATGATTGTAAATTCATTAAGTTGAGGGTTCTTTTACCCCAGAAGATCTGAGAAGGTTTTGGATGAGATCGGATTACGTTTAGTAACGTTTTGTCACACAATTTAATGCTCTTTTCGGCTTCAAAGATCCACCGAGTGGGGAGGTTCCAGCCGCTTCCAGTAGCTGCTGATTTTTTTCCATGCAACTGTTGTTATATCAGTCTCTCTAGTTCCTGACTTATATGTTGTCATCAGATAAATCTTCAGGTTGGTAAGAAGAAGCAAACAAAATATTATTTTATTTGATTGCCTTCAACTATATCATATTGATGACGCACGCTAAATAGGCCTTAAACTGTAGCACACGAGTCACACTGAAATAAATATCTTTCTGCTAGATTTTTTTTTTCTTACATTTATTTAACGTAGCCCAATTTCCGCTACTGAGGCCTAACACCGACACCTGTAGACGAGCTACCTCCTACCAGGAATTTTGCCGAATCTCTTCTCTCTTGAAGAGTATAGGGTCCTTTTACTTGCCTAACATTTAATAGACAAGGGACCGACAGCTTTACATCCCCTTGCCTAAAGTTGTATAGCTTCCGCGCATACACTGATATACAAGCCGCTGGAAGATGTGTGAGGCGAGGACGCAGTTTTCGTTGGAACGGTCACCCATCCAACTACTAACCGCGCCTGACGTTGCTTTACATCGCATATCGAAGTATGTACATTGTAAAGACACGCCTATGCTCGCCCCTTTGCCAATTGTTATCTTCATAGAAGATTACCATGTCATCGGCAAAGCTTATCACTGTGCGCTTGCTCCCTAAAGTAAGTAAATTGTTCAAATATAATATAAATAATATCGGTCCCAATACGGTACCTCGAGGTGTACATTGTATTCAACAATGCATTATTTACTACAGATTGAATTAATTTTAACTATTTTACTATTTTAACTATAATGGGTACAATAAAGAGAATACACTTTTACATGAACTTGCTTTATTTGTCGTCCAATGATGCCTACTTAATTGGCGAAATCCATAGTTCAGTGGTCAGGAAAACTATTTTAATGTCAGTGTCATATCGAGTACTTAATTTTAATGAGAACGGGCTCAATCAAAATTATTCTAGAATGAATGTCATAATTTGAATAGCATTTCAGCAAAAAAATCTTTTAAGATTTAAAAGAACAATAAAAATATTGAAGCACTGAATTACAAACAGTGCACTAACATATCCGTTTTAGAGATGTTCCATAGCTCTCAAAGAAGGACCGCTGTGTCTAATATCAAACAAGTTGGGATTCAATAAAATTCCGATCAAAAGTTCTGTCGGCTCAAACTTTAATTACTTCCCACTGCATGAGGTAAGCTTCACACAATTGCATAAATTTTCGATTAATAAGCAGCCAAAATAAGGATACAATATTCCTAGAAGTATAATTAAACTTTAAGGGAGCTAAATTTTGCTTCAATTAATTGAAATTTCCAATAATAGATGTTTTAGAATGAATTTAATTACTGCTGCCTTTATCCCATTCCAGATTTTAATTGTCTGTTAATTTGGCAAGCAATTTAGTTTATTAAATTTCCTTGCCACTGATTTGATTTACCATTAGATTGACGTCTGGAGGCGGGACAGACAAAATTAAGAAAAAATACTTTCGTATAAAATATTTTAGATATTTTTTAATTTGAGTGGGCGCTGGTACTGTTTCATTAGGAAAGACGTAGGAAAATTAGTGAAGTGAAAATTATTTTATAATTATTGATTTCATTCACGTCATCATACTCTCTCAGCAACTCAAATGAATTAGTTCAATGAAACTTTTACATTGGACAAATAATAAATGCCAGAAATGTGAAGTTATATGTTTTAGATGCACCATTATTTATATACATCGACGATGAGTCTCAGTTTGGCTTCAGAAGGGGCAGGGGTACGGTACAACAAGTCATTAGAATAGCTAACGACGTCAAAGTACAATACAACTTCGGGAAGAGCACTGGCATGGTGCTTCTCGATATTGAGAAGGCGTTCGACACAGTCTGGATCCCGGGATTACTATACAAAATGCACTACTACAACATTCTGACTTATTTCATCAAACTCATTCACTCGTTCTTGACGGGCAGATCTCTGCAGTTCAAGTGAATAACAAACTGTCAACATGGCGGGACATTCGCGCGGGAGTCCCGCAAGGATCATGCCTGTCACCAAAGTTGTATAACCTGTGCGTCTCCGACTTCCCAGAGTTCCAGAATACGAAGCCAAGTACGCCGATGACACAGCCATGTATGCACATTCTCATAACGCTCAAACAGCAAACGTGCTACTCAAAGCTCACGTGGCCCGTGCCACGGCGTATTATGACCGGTGGAAGATTCGGGTAAACGCTGAGAAGTCGGAGGCGATTGTCTTCAAGCGCCGATTTACTGAAAATAAAATCCTAACACCAATCTTGATCCGGGGAAACCAAATTCCAACCAAGAGGTGCGTGAAGTACTCGGAGGTCAGACAGGACCGGCGACTAACGTTCAATACGCACACAAATGAGACAGTGCGGACGGTCTACTCCCTGTCCAGGAGTCTGTATCCGCTCATGGTCAGGGGTAGCAGACATAACCGACAAAATAAAAAACTGTTGTACACGATGGTGGTCAGGCCGTCCATCACATTCGTGGCGCCGGTGTGGTGCAGCATACCGACCACGACAATGAGAAAATTAAAAGTGCTCGAGCACAAGTTTATGCGCCTCATTTATAATTCTGGAAGGTACACCTCCCTCAGAGACCTATACGCAGTTTGCCACAACATAACCCCAATAGCAGACTACGTCCGGGACATCTCCCAAAAATTCTACTCTTTCAAACTGGGCGATAGTCCACTAACAAGAAACATAACACAAATTAAACAGCATAATGCCCCATTTCGGATAAAACACTCTCTACCATAACAAACGTTACCCATCTTCCGGCAACCTCTGTAGCCAAACTTCACCAACTATAACTTCCGCTTACCCTATCCGTCTTTACTGATATTTCATACCTTTGAATTTTTAAATATTTTCTGTCTCTTTCTTCCTTTATCTTTGTTCATGTTTGTTCCGTTTGTTTCTTGTTTTCCTTTTGTACATTTTTGTTTCTATATTAATTTCCCATTAGAATTTTTCAACAAAAATCAAACTTTTCGAAAAATCAAAATTATCAAAACCAAAGTTTAGGCCAGCCTATGTGCAGCCCGGCATTTACACGTTTCGCAGAAGGTTTCTCGTTCAGCTTGAGTCAGCGTCAAAATAAATAAAAAAATGTGAGAGTATCTAAAATCAAGTTTAGTTTATAAGTTTTTTGAAATCTGTTTTTGTTAGATATAGAAAATGTTACCACCTATTTTAATTCATCTTTTATATGAAAGGAGTTTAGGTTAAGTTTTAAATTGTGTTTTAGCCAAACCAGTTCTATTCCGCCCGACCCTGCAACCCGCCACCGCGAACCACGCGGTGGTTGCAAGGTTGGTCCCCGGAATAGGTTCTGGGGCGGCACATGTATTGTACTCATAATAGATAATAAAGAAGTTTTGAATTGAATTGAATTATCTATACAGTACTGTACACGTGGTAAGTCAAAAAACCAAAAACGAGAATACATTACTGTATAATTGGCCCAAATACCATTTGGACGTCGAGCTAACGTTATTGTAAACGACCCTACGTCGGTAACCAATATCTACGAGACCACTTTTCGACTCGCTTTTACACCAAAATGGGAAATAAAAATGCGAGTCGGTCAGATGTTGGCCACCGACTTCCTAGTTTTAAACATTTGTGTACTTAACGGGACGTCGGTGTCGTCTGTAGTGCATAGTACTAATAGTCCAAGAACCAGTGGCCGGCAGACGACTTACGGTTATTTATTAAGTAAGCTTTATATTTTCTTCACTCATTCTCCCATACTTGCTGTCAACAAGTATTAGTGTTTATAGTGTTATTGTTTTAAATTCCTGCACAAAGGAATATTTTAAATTAGATTAAGCATCTTAATTCGCCCTGCGCGGCGAAAGGTGTTGCTTTTAGAAATCGTTTTTAGCCATCGAACCAGATGCGCCCCGTCCAGTCTTTCATCTGCCACGACGACTTACGTCGCGGTTGATCGACTGATCACGAGACGTGTGCTGGTGAGGCCATACATGTATGTATTAATTAATAATAAATATGTTTTGATTTGATTGATTGATACTGGGACGTAGGATCGACTCCTGGCAGAGGTAAACATTTTTTATTTTTTTGCAGTATAACATTAAAAAATTTATTAAACATTTTTTTTATACACTTATTTAACGTTGGCCTATTCCCGCTACTGAGGCCTAACACCGACGCCTGTAGACAAGCTACCCCCAACCAGGAATTTTGCCGAACCTCTTCCCTTAAGAAGAGTAGGGATCTTTTACTTGCCTAACATTTAATAGACCGACGGCTTTACATCCCCTCCGAAGGATGGTATATCTCCTATACAACCCTCGCCTAAGGATGTGTGTGGCGAGGACGCGGTTTTCATTAGAACGGTCACCCATCCAACTACTAACCACGCCTAACGTTGCTTTACATCGCATATCGAAGTATATACATAGTAAAGACGCACCTACGCTCGCCCCTTATTAAATATTAAATAAAGTAATGAAGGCCATGTATTAATTTTGATCAAAGTCGTTAAAGCCGTTTTAGATAAAAAAAATTATTAGAACCTTTACATGAGTTTCTTTATAGGTAAACACTCGATTGTCTGCTGATAGAACCGCATAAAGTGCCTGCCGTACTAAATATAGACCTAGAATACCATCATTAACAACATATATAAATTTCAGCTTTAATACAATAACGTAAATTACACTTTTTCTTGTTTTTGTTACTTTCAAAATTATCTGCCATGATCGTGGAATCGCCATGATTGTCTGCCAGGGTTATTATTCAATACACAATTGAACATTTTAAGATATCGTAATGACAGACTTAATACTGTACTTACTTGGTCACTTTTACTGTATATAAGGAAAGTATGGTGATCGTGCCAAAATTCGAGTTCGAGTTTTTGATGAATTTATACGTTTTCAAGTCCCCTGAACCCAAAAAAGTGGTTTTTCATAAATGTCTGTCTGTTGTCTTTGGTCGCACCTAGAGCCCAAATTACTGGATTGATTGTGTTTGACATGCGTATTCAAGACGGTCGCAAAGTCGATCCTAGCTCAAATCTGACGGAAGTAAACCCCTAAAAACAGGAAAAAATTAGAAAATATTTTTTTCACTGAAACGGCTCTAACGGTTTTGATTAAATTTGACAGATAAATACTCCCTTAGCACTAGCATAAGATGGCATAGCCAGTTGCTCCCAGAGAATGCAGGGAGGGGTGCTGCAGGGGGTGATCTTTGAAGGTTCTAATAATTTTGATCAAAATTAGTATACGGATACTTCCTTACTTTATTAATATTTAATAAATTTTTTAATGTTATACTGCAAAAAAATAAAAAATGTTTACCTCTGCCGGGAATCGATCCTGCGACCTTAGTATCAATCAATAAAATCAAAACATATTTATTTTTAATTAATACATACATATGTGGCCTCGCCAGCTCACATCCCGGGACCAGTCGATCAACCACGACGTGAGTCGTCGAGGCAGATGAAAGACTGAACGGAGCAGGCGCGTCTGATTCGGCGGCTACAAACGATTTCTAAAAGCAACACCTTTCGCCGTGCAGGGCGAATTAAAATGCTTAATCTAATTTAAAATATCCCTCGTGGAGGAATTTAAAACACTAACACTATAAACACACACTTGTTGACAAAAGACTTAGAAATTCTGAGAGTTGATGCGGGAAAAGGAATCTAAGCAAAAAACCCACTTCAGACAACTACCGCAGAACATCCCAGACGCCAGTAAAAAATTGAGATTGAGGTATGTAATTTTGAATTCTGCAAGCGGTAATGAAGAGGAATTTAGAAACAAACATAAATGAAGACGGGTATAGAAAAGTTTAAATGATAGAAAAGTTAAATAGAATATTTGTGGCAGAAGGAAGGTTGGTTAGAGTGGTAGCCGGAAAATGGGCAGCGCCTGATATGGTAATCTGTGTTTGATCCGAAAGGGAGCACTATGCTCTCTAATTCGTGTAATGTTGCGGATAAGCGGACTATCGCCAAGTTTAAATGCATACAATTTCTGAGATATTTCCTGAACGTAGTCCGTATTGGAGTTATGTCGTTACAGCGTCCGTAGATGTCTCTTAGGGAGGTGTATCTGCCAGAATTGGAAATGATTCGCATAAATTTGTGTTCTAAAACTTTTAACTTTTTAAATGTCGTGGCCCATGTGCTGCACCATACCGGTGCCGCGTATATGATTGCCGGCCTGACCATCATGGTATAAATTAATTTTTTGTTTTGTCTGCTTAGTCTGCTACCTCTCACCAGGAGTGGATAGAGTGGATACAGACTCCTGGACATGGAGTAGACTGTCCGTACTGTCTCGTTGATGTGAGTATTGAACATCAGTCTTGCATCCAGTCTGACCCCCCAAGTACTTCACGCACCTTTTAATCGAAATTTGGTTCCCCCCATCAGAATTGGCGTTAAAACTCTATTTTCGGTGAAGCGGCGTGTGAAGACTATTGCTTCCGATTTCTCGGCATTTACACGAATCTTCCACAGGCCGTAATATGCCGTGATATGGGTCATGTGTGTTTTCAGCACCATATTTACCGCTTGAGCATTGTGTGAGTGAGCATACATGGCCGTGTCGTTGGCGTACTTGGCCAGCTTAGTGTTGCCTCAGCGACCTCAGTAAACTTATTAGAAAAGCCAAGAATTGAGTAAAGATGAGGCTGAGTTCGTAACTCAAAAAATCGATGCAGATTTCCTCGAGACCAATAATAAACGATTGACGAATTATGTTGACCATAGGTCTGCATACTTCCCCAGATCTCACCGTGGTCCACCTCTAAGGTTTCAGTTTGCCTACTCCTTAGAGATAACTTTGAACTCTGAGTTCTCTCAGGTGATATTGAGGATTTATCCAACCGTTTTGAATTCAATAATATTTTTACAGATAGACAATTTGGGTTTAGGAAGGAAAAAACTATGTTTCTAAGGAGGTTCTGTTCAATAAGCTGGAATCCTACGGTTTAAGAGGTGTAGCATTTAAATTGCTGAAATTAATTATCGGCTAGATATCAGTGTGTCTTTCATAATGATATAATTAGCTACATGCTGCCAGTACAACATAGTGTACAGCAAATTAGCGTTCTGGGATCACTACCATTTTTAATATATGTAAATAATTTACCTGATGCGATATCAATTTTCGCGGTTCTCCTCGCAGACGATACCGTTTTTGCAAGTCATTTAGATTTCTTAATTAAAAAAGTTTTAAAATTATTGATAACTGCACTGACTCATTTGGTAAATCTGTCCTTTAATACTGGAGCGTTTCCAGATACACTAAAAATAGGTAAAGTAGTACCCATATTTAAGAAAAACGATCCACATTTCTTGGAGAATTGTAGACCTGTAACAGTACTATTTAGTTTTTCTAAACTATTTGAATACTGTTATCTAGATCGCTTACTTAATTTTCTAGTGGAACCTCAAATTTTAACGGATAAGCAACATGGTTTTCATTGTGGAAAGTCAACTATAACAGCCGTAACAGCATTCTATAATCGTGTTATTAATCACATTGAGGCAGGGAAATGCCCTGTTGGAATATTTTTTAATTTCAGCAGGGTATTTGACTTATCTTATCTTTTGTTTTGCTCTATTTTAGGCGGCCGGGAGACCGCTGAGCCGGAGCTTGCCTCGAACGGGTTTGTTCGTTGAACTCCGTTCCATATCAACTACCAAAATTTATTAGTGTGTGTTATAAACTCGACGCGTTACTAACATTATTATGTCGCAACAGCGACGGACCGCAGGTGTTATGCCAGGAGATTTTGTACTGAACTTTCAATTAGCTCTGGTTTAGTTACGGCTTTTCCCAATGGTGAAGCGTGTTGTCTGTTAGCGATTCTATGCAGATCATGATCATGGAATTTTTATGTTCTTGTTGGATTAATTTTTGTTGTATATTTGTAGGAAAACATACGAAAACCTATTTAAGTATAAAAGAATTTACAATTAAAAATACACCGATGGTATAAGGGTAGAAAGAATTTTCTTGTTTTTTTGTTTCTGTTTTTAAGATTTTTATAAAGGGCTAGGTGTTGAGAGGGACGGGAGGGAACCCTCTTAGTATGTGTAGTCAAATTTTATGTGTTAAGTCTATTGTCATAGTCTTTCGTCATATAGAAGTAGAGTTTGATGTATGAATCTGTGTGTATGTGTGATGTTATCGTGTATAGGTTCATTAGTCATGTCTCTAGTCGGTGCCGATTGCTGTACATTTGTTTTAAAAAATTTCTAAGCTATTTCTATAATGTAATCTTTTATCATCAGAATTTTGCAATCTCTGTGTAATACAGCAATCGGCGTGTATCTATTAGCGTCTGTAAGAAATGGTAGTATTTTGTTTTGCGTGTTCTGAAGTCTTTTGTATTGCGCGTCCGAGATTGTGTTCCAGGACGCGCAAGCATATGTCATAATTGGTCTCAGTTGTACTTTGTATATAGTCAGCTTCTTGTCCTTCGTCAGTTTGATGCGTCCATTTATCAAAGGGTAAAGTCTACTTAATGTCGCGTTGTTAATGGTTTTTGTAATGTGTGGTCCGAAGCGCAGTCTCGTATCTAGGGTTACCCCTAGATATTAGTGCGCTCACCTCTCGACCACCAGTCATAAAACATACATACTAACTTTTATGTTGACACTTTATGTTAACACGCCAAAGGTTTTAGTTACTGTTACTTTTGAAGTAGGAGGCTTCATTTTAGATTTCCACATCAGCGTCTCTAGGAACGGTCCTGAATTAAAATTAAAGAGCTGCCCGTAAGACAATTTAAAACAAAATTAAGACAACATTCTCTGACCAATGCTTACTCTGATATATCAGATTATAATTATATATAAACCTGTGTTAGTATATGTAATGGACTTATTGTTATGTTCACTGAGACCATGTTGCAATATTGTTATACACTTATTTATTTGTACCATAATGTATTTTATTATATATATTGTTTGTACTCATATTTGTTTGTCTCCTAAGGACCTAACTATATTAGGACTCTATATTAATGTATTGCTATGATATTCACTTATACTTAATTACAAACATGAGGAATATGTTTTCTAGTGTGTGGAATTAGATGAATACTCTGTATAATATACAAATTATTATTATCTTTGAGTACTCTTGGTATTCTTTGTAGGAATTCGAGTCTGTAGATCGCAATGCTCAGAAAAGTGTTTTCAGTTTATACTTTCAATGGGGGTTTTTAGTTTTAAAAAACTTATCTTTATCAGTATTTTAATTTAAAGTATTTATGCTTATTGCATGTTATCTATTATATTTAACTTACCTTTGATGGGATATTGTACTGGGCTTTATTATGATAGATAGCAAGAAGGACTGGTATAGATAAAGAGAAAGGGACAAGTTCATATTTTATAAGCAATGGAATGAATTCGAATAAATTCATAGTATATTGTGTTTGCGATGCAAACCATTTTAATTAGGGAATCTGTATGGATAGTTATTGCGGTTTATTGCTATTTTAAAGCAAATCTTAATATTTGGTTTTGACATAAGTCAAATAATTTCTTATTTTCCATACAATTTCTTAATTTAGCCAATATAAGCAATTAGAGATTATATAAACTGTTTAAGAAGAGTTGAATTATGATATGAATAGTTTTTATACATGTGGGTATCTGTATTGGACAGTCATAAAACTGAGATTACTCAAAATCATCGTTAGTGATCATAATTCTACTTCTAAACCATCTCTAATTGTTTATTGCATTTTTATTGTTCTATTACTTTTAAATTTGTAAATTAATTTGTTTTTAAATGTTTTTTCAATTAGACCACGAATCTGAAAACATGTAACAACGTAACCTGAAAATTGGAGATTTGACAAGAGTTGTCAAAAATATAATTTTGAAGAAAGTCTAAACGTTTTGAAATTGGTATCATAGAAATTTAATATTGGAGTGGAAACGAAATAGAAAATAGAGTTGGAGTTTTTTTTATTAACAATTTTGGAAAGCCAGGAGAGAGTACATAGACGTTTGGAATTTATTTTGAAATCTAATAACCTTTTAAAACATTCGTGAGTTTTATTAATTTTAATACTGAACTTTTATCCATTTGTTATCATTTTTATATTTGATATTTTAAGTTAGATCAGGCAGATTAAGTTAATATTGTTGTTTTATATTTTACATTTTATAAAAATACAATATATTGTTAGATTTGAATTCGAATTTGTTTCTTTGTGTGTATGTCGAGGGTCAAATTTGAAGATCAGAATTTATGCTCTGAGCATTAGGAGTAATTTTGTTAATAATAATTTAGAGTGGGAATTTAATTCCAGCACATTAATAAAGGTTTTTTTTTTAAAGGGTTGAACAGGTGTAATTTGCATTTCAGATTTAAAAGGGGTGTACACGGCAGTATATTCTGTAATATATGTATATTCCTGTACCTATGTTATTATTTATTTATTTTTATATTATTCTTTTATGACATATCAACACACCACAATGTAAGTCCTTGACTAATAAAGATTATATTATTTTAGCACCTACTATTTAAGGGTTATTTGACATGGTTATAACATTCTAAATATTTTCAGCGTAATAAATTACTTACTAATACCACTTGAAAAACTCTTAATTTCAATATAGTATGTATATTAAGTTAAATGAAGTTGATTTTTATTGACGGTATAAGAATTTGATACGGGGAATTAGATATATTAAGTCTTTGTGCAAATGATTCACAATAAATGATATAATAAGTTTTTATCCAAGCAGCCGTAATAAAATATTAAATGTGATAGAAAGACCCAACTTTGTTCAAAAGGAATTTATAATCTACAAAACATGGCAAATTTTGCATTTGAACAAACGATTTAAGGAAAAAGAATTTTGACGTTACAGGTCATCAAAAATGAACGAGATATATTTCTGTTAATGAAAAAGCAGAAGGGTGAATAGCATGTGAAAAGGGTAAATAATAAATAACACTTAACACGAATTCAGGAAAATTCAATTAAAATTACGGAAGTTGCTGATACAAAGAAAATATTTCATTCATTTTTATATATGAATCAAATTACGAGGAAGAGTTACGAGTGCGGAAATTCCCTACGTTTGCTGATGACCTCATTTCCATTTTCGTTTTTAATTAATATAATATTTTGTTATCTTTTACTGAAATTAATTCATACATCTACAGAAGGGCAAAAAGGTCCCTTATGGTATTATTTTTATATTTTGTTACTTTTACGGTATATTTTTTAAACAATTTGTTTTTTTAACTCGTTTTTTTCTCTCCTTTTTTGTGAATGTCTCCAGTTGCACTTGTTATGTTTGAAATAAAAGTAGAGCTGTAAAAGTTACCTTTATTAATTAGTTTTTAATTTATAATATCTTAGATTGTTACAATTAAGATGGAAAGTAAAATATAGCTTAATAATACACTTTGAGTGACCTGCAATTAAAATAAAAACGACGGAATTTTAACTTGGAACAAAAATATGACTTTTCACTTGTTCATAAATAAACTGATTGATATTTTGACTTAAAACTGCATTAGTACACTTTATAGATCTCGCACTGACATTAGAATCATAAAGAAATAAGATATTGCCCTTTCTAACTGTCGTTTATGTGTACGAAGGGGAAAACCTGGACACTCGAGCGCTTATACTATTATTTTTCCTTATTTCTTAACGTAAGGGAACTTTTTTCTCTTCAATTAATTTATATTTCTATTCTTTTCCATTCTCTTATCTAGTTTTACATTTAATCAATCACCATATGGATATTGATGAAAATTCTTTTTTAATTAGGTACTATTTTTTATCGTATATTTATTTTTAATTCCAGTGTTTCTGTTTTATTCCAAATTTAATTGCAAAAAACCTGTATTCTTATTGTTTAGAAATATATTTAGTAGGCTCGGCATTCTACAAATTATTTTGTCGTAGACCTCAAGACACCTCAACTATTAATTTCATTAATAAATTTCACCTATCCAGACAAATCCTATACGGTAAAAATTTGGATTGATTAAACATTGGAAGAGCCAAGTATAATTATAATAATTAAATATTTGTTATTATACAGTGTACAAGATAGATTTTGAGAGAAGAAGAAGAATGCAACCAGACTGCAACCAACAGCCACTCTCCGGGACATGTGCCCCACTGAGCGCTGAATTACAAGTTACAAGCCTGACGCATTAAGTGTAATAATCGCATATTACCAACAAAACGCTAATGTTTCGATTGCAACAAACACCAGCCGAAAGACTGATCCTACTTAAAGGAGCTCTCGTGCCAGTCGTCCCATACCACTTGCAGACTGCAGTTGCAATCTTTTGGCTCTCGTCAATGCAAGGTGGGCATGTGATGAACGACACGAGTATCCCTTGACTATTTGATACATCTCGGTATTTTTATGGTAGCGAGATGTAAAATAGTAAGCAGGCGCCATCTAGCGGTCCAGTGTCCATTGCAATCGAAAAATAAATAGCCTGACTGGGTTCAGCATAGATCAAGTGTGCTTCTAGAGGGCGGAAATATTAAAACATAATATTTCAGTCGCAAGCTCCTTCTCAGAGGTTGGCAGACGTCGACCATATCAGCGAAGAGATGTCGTCACTTCAGAAAGCACTAATGAGAAATGGATTTTCGAGGTACACAATACAGAAGTCGCAGGGGCCATACAGACAAAAAACCCAGGAGGAATCCGAAAAACCAGTGGCAAAAGCATATCTACCTTACGTGAAATAGGCGACAGATAAAATTGGTAAACTTCTACGTAAACATAACATAGAAATAATATTTAAAACAGACCGAAAAATCAGTGCAGTCCTCCGTAATCCAAAATCAAAAACTATCCTAGAAAACCAAGGAGTATACGAAATCCCGTGCCAAGATGCAATTAATCATACATAGGACAGACCAATAGACGTATTAGTGTAAGAAAGGAAGAAAATATGAATGCAGTACGAAAAGAGGAGGAAACGTCGTCCCTAGCACAGCATATAAAACCCACAGGACACAAAATAGACTTCAACAACACCAGAACAGTAGCTAATATCGAGCATTATAGGTCAAGGATTACCAGAGAGGCCATAGAGATCGAAAAAAATTTTAATAAACGAGATGATACGCAGAGATTACCTAGTTCTTGGAGGCCCGCTCTTGTAGGAAGATACGTAACAGAAAACACACGACGATCCACCGTGGACGAACCAATCACGAGGAGGTACGTTCAAGCATTGACCAATAGTGAAGAAACACAGCAACCTGCCCGAAATGGACCTATCACGAGGAATCAGAGCCGAGCGCTGACCAATCAGAGAGAACCTCGGCATTCTACGACAACGATTGGACACGAGGATGCCCAACCACCAACGAGAAGTCACGTGGAGCGTCACGTTTCAGCGAGGCCACTTGTCGGGTAGGCTCAGCCGCCCGCTACGCCTCCCACAAGTAGTCCAGTGATACGTAGTCAGTCAAGCAGGCGCGCCCTAGACTACAGCCTATATAAGGAGCCGCACAACGCGGATAACGTCAGTTCAGTTCGAGCAATGAGGAGCAGCAGTAAGCAGCTTTCAGTGAGAACCTGAAGATGACAGATGAGATTCTGCCGAAACGTCGTTCAGACAACCGTGACTCCTGGAGAAGTCGACCATCGACGCGGGAGAGCACACGGAAGTACAATAACACTGCATTTAACACCTGCAAAAACCTAAAAAACAACATAATATGTTTTAATATATATATGGGGGTGTATGTATGTGGGGGTCTAATGGGGTAGTGAAGCGCAAGTTACAGCCTCTCCTACTCAATTGTTAACCTCACCTTCGCGATGAGTTCAATTTGAACTTGGTGCACCCTGTTTTCACTAACGAGGCTCTAACGACCGAGTAAGGGCGGAATAACCCTTATCTTTTGCCGTGAGCACATCCACCTTCTCACGAAGAGTGCGGTAAGAATAACCCACCGCACACAAAGGTTGCTTTTGGAATCGTTTGGTTACCCCATCGTCGCAGTCTCCTTCTGTGCCATGGGACCACACCACTCGCCTTCCGCAACCGAGCTGGTCAGTTGCATACCTGCTCCAGCTAAAACTTCAAATGCAGCTTCGTTTTCAGTCGATTAAGGCTTTAAAAAAATGATGGAGCGTTCGAGTGGGACAAAATCATCCGGAGGTAAAATACCCTCCCGATCGGATCTCCCACCAATTCAAGAAGACAACATGGAGTAGGATTTGCCGTTCGGAATCAACTTGTATCCAACTTAACACAAGTACCACAAGGCCTATCCGAGCGTCTAATGCTGCTACGCTATGAGCTATCAGATGGCAACGCGGTAAATCTAATAAGCGCCTACTCTCTGGATGCAAGTCACGAAACCAAGGAAAGATTCTATCAACAGCTGGAAGAAACCCTCTGTAGAATACCTAAAACGGAACGACTCGTTATTCTTGGCGATTTTAACGCTAGAGTAGGGAGAGATGCAGACACTTGGCCAGGCATCATAGGCAAGAACGGTTTGGGCAACATGAACGCTAACGGTCAACTACTCCTAACTAAATGCGCCGAACATGA
Source organism: Leptura quadrifasciata (assembly GCA_963675555.1). Classification (NCBI taxonomy): domain Eukaryota; kingdom Metazoa; phylum Arthropoda; class Insecta; order Coleoptera; family Cerambycidae; genus Leptura; species Leptura quadrifasciata. The sequence goes on from OY776674.1 coordinate 33,513,496, forward strand.
TCTAGTTATAACAAACACCATTTTCCGACAAAAGGATAAATTTAAAGGCACCTGGCGTCACCCCAGATCAGGTCACTGGCATCTACTGGACTATGTTATCGTACGTAGGAAGCATCTCAAGGACGTCCAAATTACAAAGGCGCGCATTGATAGCGAATGTTGGACCGATCATCGTCCTGTTGTCTCTAAAATGAAAATTGTTATGAAACCCAAACACCAAAGAACTCAAGTAAAACGTAGACTCCGTCTCTGTATTAGTAAATTGCGTGACCAACAAACCGTCGAACAGCTAAAGCAAAAAGTTCAAGAGAATTTGAGTGCACTAGAAGAAACCAATTCTGTAGATGTCGCTGCTACTTGGACACAAATTAAAGACAGTTTAAAAAGTGCGAGTGAGGAAATTCTTGGCACTGCAGCAAGTAAAAAACAGGAGGACTGGTTCAATGATAATGAAGCTTTTATACAAGAACTTCTTGACCGCAAACATACTGCCTTCCAAAACGCTATCAACCACCCCAACGACTCATCAAAAGCAGAAGCTTTTACCCAATCTAAGTATGAAACGCAACGCGAAATCAGAAGAATAAAGAACGAGTGGTGGGCAAGCAAGGCCAGAGAAATTCAAAGGTACGCCGATTCACACGACTACAAGACTTTCTTTCAAGAAGTAAAAGCAGTGTACGGCCCCAGTCGGAAAAATATGTGCCCTATTAAAGATTTAAATGGAAATCTCCTCAAAGAAGACCAGGAAATAAGAGACCGATGGAAAGAACACTACTCTAACATTCTTAACCAGCAAAGTCAAACCGATCACGATATTATATATCTTAACCCTCAATATGACACCTTCGAAGACTTAGATAAACCACTAACAACGGAAGAGATCTTAACCGCCATTGGGCAGCTAAAAAATAACAAATCTCCCGGCGCCGACTCACTCCCAGCTGAGATCTTTAAAGCTGTGTCGTCAGAGCTCATACCCTACCTCAAAAAACTGTTTGATGTCGTGTGGGAAAGTGGTCAAGCTCCGCAGGAGTTTCGTGATACACTTTTAATCAACCTCTTCAAAAACAAAGGGAGCGCTGCGGACTGTGGAAATTACAGAGGTATAGCTCTCCTGGCTGTTGGAGGGAAGATACTCACTAAAGCGATGGCAAATAGGCTAACACCTGTTATGGAAAAGTTACTTCCTGAAACACAGAGTGGCTTTAGACCAAACCGAGGCACATCGGATTTAATCTTCACACTTAAACAGCTTCAAGAAAAAGCACTCGAACATCAAGGAGAAATTCACATGGCCTTCATTGATTTAACCAAGGCGTTTGACTCGATGGACAGGGAAGTGCTCTGGAAAATTATGTTCCGCTTAGGTATCCCTAGAAAATTTGTGGAAATATGTCGCAGTCTACATACAAACAACAACGCCCAGGTTATGTATAATAATGAGGCAACCGAACCTTTCCAAACCCTCACGGGATGTGTCCTGGCACCCCTACTTTTTAATTTGTTTACCACTGCTCTAACAATTATTGTTGACAACAAACTGACAGTCAGAGGAATAGGTCCCAGATACCGTTTTGATGGCGGTCTCTTTAACATAGGGCGCTTTAGAGCTTTCACGAAGACACGCACACGATTCATTTGTGATCTCCAGTATGCGGATGACTGTGCACTTTTAGCCTCTACGCCGGAAGAGCTTCAAGAACTTTTAGATGTGTATGCCCAGAGCTATGATTCCTTGGGACTTAAAATCAACATTGGAAAGACTAAGATTATGTCAACTCCTCATCAAGTGAACCAAATAGACATTACACTTAACGGAAATTCTCTTGAAGTGGTGGATCAGTTCAATTACTTAGGCAACGTTGTTAATGACAAAGCAAACATGGACAGCGAGATTCGCAATAGAATTAACGCTGCATCTAGAGCACTCTGGGGACTTAGAGAGAGAGTATTTGACAACCACGACCTTGCTTTGTCAACGAAAATGGCTGTCTACAGAGCAGTTGTCATTCCAACACTGCTATATGGATGTGAAAGCTGGGTCACTTACCGTCGTCATGTGAAAGAATTAGAACGTTTTCAGCAAAGACACCTCAGAAGTATGATGAAAATCCATTGGTTCCATCACATATCAAACGTGGAAGTACTCAGGAGAGCAAACAACCTTCCAATTGAGGTGCTTATTTCAAGAGCACGCCTAAGATGGGCAGGTCACGTTCATCGTATACATGATAACCGATGTACACTTTATGGTGAATTGCTAAGCGGTAGAAGAAGGCGTGGCGGTCAACGAAAGAGGTTCAAAGACGCTCTCCATGAAAATCTAAAATCCTGCGGTATTGCAGACGAGCAATGGGAACAACTTGCAGCGGACAGAACCGAATGGCGAGGGGTTGTGGCCAGCTATCAAGGAAATGTTGCTGCAAGAAGGCCGAATCCAAGACCTAACCAGGTCTATGTTTGTCCTGACTGCGGTCGACATGTGCTCTCCCGAATTGGCCTCTATAGCCATAGTCGTGTGCACCGTAGATGAATGGGAATTACAATAGACTACACCTTTTACTTGTTTTTTATTGTACACAATTTATCGACTGTAACATTTTTATACTCGGACTCGAGTAACGGCTAATAATAATAATAATATATATATACACCGATTTTCAGGAAATTTGAACTTTCTGTTCCTTGAATATCTACAACAAAAGGTTTCTTAACTATCATTTTAAAGGGTCCAAAATAAATTAAAACTAAAAGCCACCTTTAAAAATGACCAATTTACCCCTTTTTCGAAGAAAAAAAACGATTTTTCCACCTACTAAATTCAGGTTATTCTAAATTTCATCAAAACAAACTGATTTTTCTATGTTGCCTTGCTCCATGTAAAATTTTCTCTATCGCTTTATTTTTGGCTATTTTTATTCCACTATTATTTTTTTTCTCACTTTTGATAAAAGAAGGCATTATATTCTTCCAGGCATGAAAAAGGGGCTATAGATTTTTATTTATCTAATGTTTATATATTGATGAGCATTTGAATCTGGCACCATCAGGAAATGTTAAAAGTAAAAGCAGGCGACGAGACAAGCCCAAGTGGAGGGCTCCATCCATCGTCAGAGAAGCTTCTCATACTGCCTATCAATAACGCAACACGTCTAAGCGTGACTTAAAGTTCACAGCTGAGGAGCGTGGTTCGAACTTCATATTAAATTGTAGGTCCCTGGTTAAAACGGTCTATTATAGCCTAGTTGTCTAGTAACAAAGTAACTATGGTTAATATACAATGAAACAATATATTAACGAGCACTGGTGTGAGTCACGTAAATTACAAAAAATACTAAGCCGCCTCTCATCATAAATAAAAATATTTAATCTCTCTTCGTCGTAATAAAATGTATTAAACTACGCTGTATGTGATCATTAATGTTAACGTAAACGAAGTTGGTGCAGATCAACCAATCAAATTTACATATATTTAAAATCAAATGGTAGAATTGCAGATACAACATTACAGTAACAATAATATTCAATACATTACACTAAACTACTACACCGGTATAAATAAAAACATCTGCTCGGCTGCTGCAGTTTACATTTTTAAACTTGATAAAACTGGCGAAGAGTTACATTAAGTTTTGCACTTAAATGAAAATATACCAAGGTGTTTGCTTCAATACACTTGCTATCTAAACTAAAAAGTTAGTTGGACAATTCTAGTTTCCTCGAAATATATAAAGAAAATTCTTTAAAAGCTCGAATCACTTTAGTGAGTAGAATCCTTAGAACCAGAAGGAGATTGTAAGAGCAATTCACACAACTTTGAAATTAATGAAAAATAATTGCGTAATCTTGAAATTATTCACTCGCTAGTTATAAGGATGTTAGAGCTAGGGAAAAAGTAATTGTCTTACTGTAAAGTGTGAACTTATGCAGATGACACAATCCCCGTTAAACATTTTTCATTTGAAAGAAGTTTTATTATGTTTTTGTGTGTTAACTTCCAACTTAAATTTACGCTATCAACTTAAGTTTTAGTGAAGTCAAAGTAGGTTTTCACTTCGGAAAATTCCGGGAAGCTGTAACTTTTTACAGTACATTCGTAAGTATGTTGCGAACAACATATGAAAAATTATCAACAAAAGATTGCTTGCTTCTATGATTTTATTTAACAAAGTTGCAAAATACCAGTTTATTTCAAAAATCTACTAAAACACAAAGTTTCGTTAAAAAACTATTATCGCAATTCGAAAGACCGGAAAGTTTGTTGCGGACCTCTAGCGTATGCGACCCACCATACGCCTTAGCGTTTTGTGGGCTGCATAATAACAACCGCTATGTCCGTAGCAGAGTTTCGCTATTGTCCACGAGTAGCGCGAGATACTTCCAGTTGGTGAAAAGATGAGATGGTGGTATATGGTTGATAATCCTACAAGACCGTTTTATCCGAGGCATCCTGGTGGACTTTGGGATTGTCAACACAGGAAAAAATTTTCCATCTGTTGTTGTTCAGTTTAGCGGATATTTTGTTGTTGTGAGTAAATTTTAACTGCGGAAGCAGGATATTTAAGTATACAAGGTAAGCTAACTTCTTCACGCCATCTTCCCGTTCTCTACTCACGTGTTTCACAAATTTGCAGGCTTTCCTTTGGAAGTATCATGTCGACTTGAAAGGCGGACTCGACCCCATTCATCCAACTGTGGCTTTCTAGGAACATTGGTGGATTGTTCCCTCATCAGTGAGTTAAATTATATTTCTTTTGTAGCTTATGTTAGATTTGAATTGCTCACATTAGGCATGCTTCACGTGTATTTCCGACCATGCAAATTAAAATCGGGATATCTTTAGGGTTCCACGGGCGGGGCTTCCACACACAGTAGTGAAGTTCCACGGACGGGGCAACCACACACAGTAGAAAGTTCCAGGGCTGGAGAGACTATAATCAACCCCCATCCTCGGGTCAATTTCTTTCGTCCCGAAGACACCACCGTAGGGCTACAGGCTCTGCAATGTCGAAGTCGGTACCGTACCACCCTAAGTGTGTTGTTTTTATTTACCGGGGACCATCTTCAGTGGTTCTGTGCGGTTATATTCGATTCATACTTACTTTTGTATTTTAACTTGTACATATTTAAAGATTTTATGTATTTATTTTATTTAAGGAGGTTCTCTAAATCAGACCCATTGTGGCTGAATTTATTACCATTTATCCTCACGTTGTAAACCGATGTGTAGGTACACGAGGAATTTTATTAATATTGTAACTTATTAATCAAGAAATTTGCCACATCTTTTGAACATCGCCATGTTACATACTAGAGAACCAATATTTGTAAATTCCGTAATATAGTGCATTTCATGTTTAAAGAAAGTGTCATTATTTCGTCTGCGACCACTACGTATGGGACCCTCAGTGATTTGTGTAAGTAAGTAGACTAATAATTTGTCATAGTTTATGTAAACTTGGGCTTAACGCCCTGAGATAGTCTGAGGTAGAGACATTTTATCATGGGCACGTTACATCACTTATCCGGGTTAAGTTGTGTCTGCGATATCTGCTACGCTACAGTAGCCCAAGTGATTTCTTTATGTAATATCTTATAATCACTAAAATCCAACGAATTTATTTGTTTATGTACGTGTAAATCGTAGCAAATTTTACATAAAATTTATATGGAAAGTATTATTGTAAAATCAAAACTGTATGCTGTAGAATTATTTTTGGACGCCGCGCCGGAACAAATGCCACGGCGCTGGCGGTACACAAATGCAGTGCACGGGCTTAGGCGCGTTATAATTAATTTGCTATAACTTTTTAACTAATCGTTGGCAATGTCCAATCCAAAATATATATGAAAGTAGAGGATGAACACGCATAGGATCTCGGCGTTGTGTAAAAAATATTATTGAGCTAGCTCAGAGCTTATAAGAGATTCCCCAAGGCCTGCGTTCACTTATTTTTGAGTAAAAGTGATTATCTTGGTTTATTTGAAATTTTATTGAATAACTGATTTTTTTGATACAAGGGTTACTGCTCCACCCTGTATGCAGTGATAGACGTTCGAAGAAACACTTTGTTTAGATTGAGGTCAAAAACACTTTTGATTTTTTTTTATTGTCTATGGAAGGGTATTTTTTGAGTCACCCTCCTTCTTGAATTGTCACACTTTGTTTTAATCAAAGTTATGATATTTATTTATTTGTTGATGACAGGATTTTTTGAGTATATCGTCGAATGAATAAAACACTTGGTTTTGAAATGAAAATTAAAATAATTTATTTAAATAAGAAACAAGATTCTAGCTTCACTAAAAATTAACGTAAATTGTGTATTCTTACAAGTTGTGAAAAGGTAGCTTTTTGAAAGCGAAAGTTTCATCTGAGAATAGAAAAAAATAACTTGTGGTCGCAGATTATTTTAAAAATCTGGAAAAATTCACTTATGTTTGGTGCGCGAGGGCAGAATAGATTATTTATTAAAATGTTCTTAAAACTAGGGCACGAAGTGCAAAATATGCATTTTTGACTTGGTGACTCCAAGGAAGCAATTAGGATGCTTCGGTAAATTCTGAGTTCACTAGGTTAACACTAAGCGTGGGAACTAAAAAGCTGTTATTTTAGAGACCGAGAATTATACAAGTATACTGCACTTTTATGGAAAACTTGTTGATCACTTGCCGACCGAAAACTGACTTGCTCGAGCCTCTTCCTGCTCAGCCTTAAATACTATCGGTTTTGTTGTGTTAATCGTGCTCCGTCGAGTCATGCACAAACGTTTTTTTGTTAGCTGACATTCCGTGCGGGCATGGTCTAAAACTGGTTAGGGTATCCTTCATTCAGTGCGGGCGATATAACTGCGTACTAAGTGAAATTGATTAAATTCGGAATTGAAATTTATATTATCGGTTCGGCCGTAAATTTCGGAATCTTTTGATATATAACTTAAGTTCGAGTCGATTTTAATTTGGAAGTTATTTACTAAATTTGTCGGAAATGGTTCGTTATTTTTTTATTCGTCCTCGTACAACACTCTCGCCGGCTGGCGATCACCATATGTCACGCTAAGTGCCGTATGGGGTGAGCTCGACCGAACCGAAATTGGGATTATGTTTCGAACGGAGCGGCAAAGTATAGGTATAATATTAAAATGTGCATATGGCATTGGAAATGAGGTTTGAAAATAATTTGTGAGTTTCGGAATGTGACGAATGAAAATATGATGTTTTAATATTTAAGAGGCGAATCGAATAAATAATAATAAATAAATAACACCACAGGTAATTACGACCCCTTTTATCCCGGAAGGCTCTAGAAGAGCCTTGTGTGGGAGGGGGCTACACATTTAGAAACAAGGGACATACACCCAGTATCCGTGTATAGTGGAAAAATCCCTCTCACAGTATTTTCCACTGCCACTACCGGGGATCGAACCCGGAACTGTTGGGTGAGAGGCAAATTACCAATTACCAATCAAAATCTTTTATTCATATTTATAAGTACATTTTATTTCATTTGTGTTGTTTTTCCCTATGTGTTACTTTATTATTACATTCCTGCACAACGTGCATAGAACAATAATGGGTCCCTATCTAATTAAGATTTGCATCTTTTTTGGTTAGGGTGGCCGGTGTACCTCTCGACCACCAGTCATAGAATAGAATAGACATTTAATTTGAATGGAAAATTTGTTGTGGAAAATGTATGGAATGGAATTTGATTATTGTACAGGGGTTACGGAATGTACTTTAGGTGATGTTTAATATTATACAAAAAAATGTAAAATTGACGTATGGAGCTTTTTGTGCTTGATGATTGTTTGGGCATATTTGTGAATTCTCGAACTGTAGTGAATTTTTCCAAGAATTGATTTTGAAAATTATGGTTTTCTGCATATATTTATAGTTAGACTACTTTTTTTCTAGTTTGTACATTTGTACGGATAAATGAATTTAATTTGCAAATTTTGAAGTTTTTCTAGTTAATTTTGTCGAAATTTTGTGAAACCTACTACAACAAGAACTATAGGTATTGAATCCATATATATAAACTTGAAAAACGTTGAATCAATATGTATGGTATGTATACGAAGTTTAACCATAATGAGTTTTTCTACAAAATCCGTTAAAGCTATGCCGTTTCTAAAATTTTCAAGATAACAGTTTCAAACTTACACAGTTTGCTCTTACGGTAGTAATAAACATGAGAGATGTATGATGTGAAAAAACCTTAAAATGTAATTTTTAATATACTGGACTTGAAAAATTGGAAAACTTGAAAAAGTACCAAATTTTAATTGTTATGACTAATTTCAACGATTTATTACTTCAGTTTAAAATATATTATTAGAACTTTAAAGATGCCTTTTAATTTTGGCTCTCTTTTATAAATATACAAAATAAAAATAAAATAATGCTCCAAAACTAATAAAAAGTTAAAATAAATCTTTATAATTGTTATTAAAAAAAATGTTTCGTTGTCCTACCTAACATATATTTATAGTAGGACCTTGAAAGAAGTAAAAGTAAAAAATTTAAGGATGCTAAGGGTTGGAATATTGTTACCTAAGTTACCCTTAATTAACCTTATCTTTACCTAAGTTACTCTTAATGCCTTATTTTAACCTTAATTACGTTACATTGTCCATATTTCTTACATAAGTTACCATTGGTGGTCCTTAAAATACGTCCACGAGGGCTTGGGAGACTGACATGGTTTGGAACATGATTTGAGAAATATACTGTATATTGCAGTTTATATACCATGTCTCAATAAACATCTCTGGTCCAAGAAAACCAGTCTTTATATTTCCGGATATAGAATCAGCTTCTAACAATGTTACCAATATTTTACATTAAAATTATAACGAAACATCGCCCTGTATAGTCAATTAAAAATACCCTCCAGTTTCATTTACCATATATTTATTTCATTGCATACAGCAATACCAGTATAAAGAAAATCCTTACTCGCGTCAATCATAGTATCCTCTTAGAACATCCTAAAGAATATCTTTACTAACCAGAGAATATTAATGAATAAAGGTCCTAGATGTTAAAGATAGCACTATCTCGGCTTTGTCAAAACGCAATTAACATCTATCAATGTGGTTTAATTATTGTTATAAGTATATACAAAGATAGAATGAACTACAATATGTATAATAGAATACCATGACCCACCTAGCCTTAAATCATTGAACGTGCCAAAATGTCTTGAACTTTATCAAACCATCTAGGTCTACACCTACGATTCTACGGCCGGATGGATCCAAGAGTCCTAAGATGACGAAGTGACGTACTGTGTAAAGTCCCAGACATGATACACGACATGACTACCTATGCGTCTACATTTATCAAAAATATAAAGAGATGAATATTGCATGTGAAAAAATATACATAATACATTAATTTTATTACTTATTCTTGATTACGTAACTGAAAAAGTTTTATGAATAATATTTTTAAAAAAGCTATTATTTAAATGCTCAAAAAAGTAGAAAATAAACTGTGAAGTAAATCAAATCCATCATTTTGTTACATTATATAATTTTTTTATGATATAAAAGCTTGTCGCGAAATTTTTCCGTATAAAGAAGATTGATCAATGCAATGTTCCGTTTCATGAAAATTTCGGTAGATAAGATAGTGGCTTCTATGAGTCGGAAAAAACCTCGAAAAAAGAAAATATTTTCTAACGCAACGAAGCTAGTTACCACCCCCGTTTTCGAGGATGCTGAACACGATGGTGGTGGTTTAAACTCTTTTTGAGTTGACCGTCACCCCCAAACGGCCAAAAACAACCCGCAAAAGGGGTGAAACGCGAAAACACCGTCTTATATTGACAAAAACTGCGTCACCCCCCGTTTTCGAGGATGCTGAGCACGATGGTGGTGGTATAGACTCTTTCTGAATTGACCGTCATCCTCAAACGGCCAATAACCACCCCCAAAAGGGGTGAAACGCGAAAACACCGTCTTATATCGCGAAAAACTGCGTCACCTCCCGTTTTCGAGCATGCTGAACACGATGGTGGTTGTATAGACTCTTTCTGAATTGACCGTCACCCTCAAACGGCCAATAACCACCCCCAAAAGGGGTCAAACTCGAACACACCGGCTCATACCGAGAAAAACTGCGTCACCTCCTGTTTTCGAGGATGCTGAACACGATGGCGGTGGTTTAAACTCTTTTTGAGTTGACCGTCACCCCCAAACGGCCAAAAACAACCCGCAAAAGGGGTAAAACGCGAAAACACCGTCTTATATTGACAAATACTGCGTCACCCCCCGTTTTCGAGGATGCTGAGCACGATGGTGGTGGTATAGACCCTTTCTGAATTGACCGTCACCCTCAAACGGCCAATAACCACCCCCAAAAGGGGTGAAACGCGAAAACACCGGCTCATACCGAGAAAAACTGCGTCACCTCCTGTTTTCGAGGATGCTGAACACGATGGCGGTGGTTTAAACTCTTTTTGAGTTGACCGTCACCCCCAAACGGCCAAAAACAACCCGCAAAAGGGGTAAAACGCGAAAACACCGTCTTATATTGACAAATACTGCGTCACCCCCCGTTTTCGAGGATGCTGAGCACGATGGTGGTGGTATAGACCCTTTCTGAATTGACCGTCACCCTCAAACGGCCAATAACCACCCGCAAAAGGGGTGAAACGCGAAAACACCGGCTCATACCGAGAAAAACTGCGTCACCTCCTGTTTTCGAGGATGCTGAACACGATGGCGGTGGTTTAAACTCTTTTTGAGTTGACCGTCACCCCCAAACGGCCAAAAACAACCCGCAAAAGGGGTGAAACGCGAAAAAACCGTTTTATATTGACAAAAACTGCGTCACCCCCCGTTTTCGAGCATGCTGAACACGATGGTGGTGATATAGACTCTTTCTGAATTGACCGTCACCCTCAAACGGTCAATAACCACCCCCAAAAGGGGTCAAACGCGAACACACCGGCTCATACCGAGAAAAACTGCGTCACCTCCTGTTTTCGAGGATGCTGAACACGATGGCGGTGGTTTAAACTTTTTTGAGTTGACCGTCACTCCCACCGGCCAAAAACAACCCCTAAAAGGGGTGAAACGTGAAAACCCCGTCTTATATCGCGAAAAACTGCGTCACCTCCCGTTTTCGAGCATGCTGAACACGATGGTGGTTGTATAGACTCTTTCTGAATTGACCGTCACCCTCAAACGGCCAATAACCACCCCCAAAAGGGGTCAAACTCGAACACACCGGCTCATACCGAGAAAAACTGCGTCACCTCCTGTTTTCGAGGATGCTGAACACGATGGCGGTGGTTTAAACTCTTTTTGAGTTGACCGTCACCCCCAAACGGCCAAAAACAACCCGCAAAAGGGGTAAAACGCGAAAACACCGTCTTATATTGACAAATACTGCGTCACCCCCCGTTTTCGAGGATGCTGAGCACGATGGTGGTGGTATAGACCCTTTCTAAATTGACCGTCACCCTCAAACGGCCAATAACCACCCCCAAAAGGGGTGAAACGCGAAAACACCGGCTCATACCGAGAAAAACTGCGTCACCTCCTGTTTTCGAGGATGCTGAACACGATGGCGGTGGTTTAAACTCTTTTTGAGTTGACCGTCACCCCCAAACGGCCAAAAACAACCCGCAAAAGGGGTAAAACGCGAAAACACCGTCTTATATTGACAAATACTGCGTCACCCCCCGTTTTCGAGGATGCTGAGCACGATGGTGGTGGTATAGACCCTTTCTGAATTGACCGTCACCCTCAAACGGCCAATAACCACCCCCAAAAGGGGTGAAACGCGAAAACACCGGCTCATACCGAGAAAAACTGCGTCACCTCCTGTTTTCGAGGATGCTGAACACGATGGCGGTGGTTTAAACTCTTTTTGAGTTGACCGTCACCCCCAAACGGCCAAAAACAACCCGCAAAAGGGGTGAAACGCGAAAAAACCGTTTTATATTGACAAAAACTGCGTCACCCCCCGTTTTCGAGCATGCTGAACACGATGGTGGTGATATAGACTCTTTCTGAATTGACCGTCACCCTCAAACGGTCAATAACCACCCCCAAAAGGGGTCAAACGCGAACACACCGGCTCATACCGAGAAAAACTGCGTCACCTCCTGTTTTCGAGGATGCTGAACACGATGGCGGTGGTTTAAACTTTTTTGAGTTGACCGTCACTCCCACCGGCCAAAAACAACCCCTAAAAGGGGTGAAACGTGAAAACCCCGTCTTATATCGCGAAAAACTGCGTCACCTCCCGTTTTCAAGCATGCTGAACAAGACGGCGGTGCTTTTGAATTTCTCCGAGTCAACCCCATCCCTGCGTCAATAAAAATGTATGGTATGGATATATAGTGGATGTGTAGTTGTATGCGTCAAGGAATCTGTTTTATTTTTATATATATAGCAAGTAAGTAATTGTATGCGTCAAATACACATGTTCATAAGTTAATATAATAAAATATATGAAATTTACCACTGATTCCATACAGCAGATTTCCCCGCCTGAAAATCACCAAATAACCTAACCAAACCCTATATATGCGCCTATTTTTTAGGGTAAGAGATCAGTCAACAAACGAGGAATCATCATCCGGTTTGTATTCAATGATTTGTTATTCATTTTGTCATATCGGAATTTTCTTATCCACTTCATAAGGCAGGGTCTCACGGGGTAGTTTTTGTCCGGTTCAGGGGTTGCTTTGCTTCGGGGAGAAGATCCAGAATCCCCATCATGTTCAGCATACTCGAAAACGGGAGGTGACGCAGTTTTTCTCGGTATGAGCCGGTGTGTTCGCGTTTCACCCCTTTTGGGGGTGGTTATTGGCCGTTTGAGGGTGACGGTCAATTCAGAAAGGGTCTATACCACCACCATCGTGCTCAGCATCCTCGAAAACGGGGGGTGACGCAGTTTTTCTCAATATAAGACGGTGTTTTCACGTTTCACCACTTCTGCGGGTTGTTTTTGGCCGTTTGGGGGTGACGGTCAACTCAAAAATAGTTTAAACCGCCGTCGTCGTGTTCAGCATCCTCGAAAACGGGAGGGGTAACTACTTTCGTTGCGTTAGAAAATATTTTCCTATTTTTCAGACTCACAGGCGCAAAAGATTCATCAGCGTAAGATATCACTAAAAATAAGGCAGATCAAATAATTTATATCGGAATTGTTGATCGGCATAAAGATGAGGCAGGCAGGTCGCAATTGTTCATCACCATAAAGAAAAGGCAGGATGGCAATTGTTCTCATAAATCATTACAAGATATCCCTAAAGATAAGGCGGGTAAAATAATTTTTTAACTTTAGGTATATAATTAAGAATGAATGTTTGTAATTGTAAAAAAATACACAGATACTATAATTGTTCAATAGAACAGATAAAACTGTCAGACAGACGAGCAGGTGGGCAGACAGACGAAGAGGTGGGCAAACGGACAGACGGATGGACGGACATAATTGCTTTAATCACAATTATTTTTACTGCAGTTACACTTATTGTTACTGCGTTTACCCTTATTGTTACTGCGTTTACCCTTATTGTTATTGCAATTACCCTTGTTACTGCAGTTACCTTTAATTATCCTTATTGTTACTGCAATTACCCTCATTGTTACTGTAATTATCCTCATTGTTACTGCAATTACCTTCATTGCTACTGCAATTACCCTTAATTATCCTTATTGTTAATGTGATTACCCTTAATTACTCTTAATCATACTTATTTGTATCTAAATTACCCTTCATTTCTCTCTAATTGCCTCGCACCACTTCAATTACCTCCCTCTACTGCAATTGCCACCACCACTTCAAATACCACCAGCCACTTTATTTACTTCCCTTTACTCTAATTACCCCCCACCCCTAACCTGATCACTGATTGCTCCGGCTCCGGCTCCTGTTCCGAGATTCTGTCATTTCCATACTATTCTTGACGTATCTCACGGAAGGCGTCTCGTGCTAGCATCAGATATGAAATTAAAAGTGATCAATGCGCGAGTGTCTTAATTTAGTATGTAGTTTTTATTCAGTTTTGTTCTTTTAAACATGTTCCTAATTTTAACAAGTTTCTTAACCCGTCTGCGATAGAAGGAGCCTAAGTTTAGTTGCTTTAATTTTCTTGTTAGTCGAACCAATCCCACTCCGCCCGGCCCTGTAATCTGCCACCACATTAGTGCGGTGGTTGCACGGTCGGAACCGGTGTAGCTTCTGGGGAGGTACTTTTCTGTATTAAAATAAGAAATAAAGTCTTGTTGAATTGAATGAACCTTTATGTTAGTTTTGGCTTAATTAATATCGGAATATTTATAGCGAATATAAAAAGCTTAGGTGCTTTCTAGAAGATAATAAATAAACCCACGTATTTAAAGAAACACGATACCTGTATGAACCACCCTTAGGAAATCAGTCATTTATAATATTTGTTTCAAATTTACAAAAACTTAAAATTCCGTAAGAGTAAACTAGTTCTATTTCTTATTTTGGAACAAAATGTGAAATAAAAAAGTTATTTCAAATTATATGGTCTGTCCAATTCCAAAATTTCATTTGAATATTGCAGTAGTTCCGAAATAAGTTATTTTTAGTAAAATAGTTATCAGTTTTTGACACATTTTCTATTTAGCTAATTGTATTCGAACAAGATGAATACATATCAGATAGACAATTCTGAATTTATAAAAATAACTGCATATTTGAAGGTCCTGAACATTCCGAGAGTACTGAAACTACCATGATTATTTTAGAAACTAATAGACTTACGGTAATAAAATACGGTGGATAAAAATATGTTTTCTGACTTTATTAAATGTTACAATTCAAAAATTCCTCCTCTAAATTGAACGCATGTTTCCAGTATTTTTTGTTTCATATTTTGTTCCAAAATAAAAAATAAAACCAGTTTACTCTTACACAATTTTAAGTGTGTAATTTTTAAACAACCTGTATAAAAAACATCATTTTTCTCAACGTCATTATTATATTTTGATCAAGCAAAAACTTTTATAAAAAATAACATTTTCTCGGAAAGTGAAAAATTTTAGCCATTACACCTATTGTTAACCCCATCTGCGGACATACTGTATATAGTGGTTCGACTGTGTTGTGATCTTGGGTTGTGCAAGGGCGGATCCCCTAAACACTGGGTCAACGGCAAAGATAAAGACAATATAAAAGGGATACAATTTTTACCACCCAGGCAGGTAGAATTATATACAAGAACTCTCATAGTTCATGTATCTACAATTAAATTTCTTTAAAAGTACATATTACCAATATAAAACATAAGAAAATATTTAAAGTTACTTCAGAGGACTTGCATCTATAACGAGCTTTCATTATTCTCTCCCATTTCCAAATAAGGTGTTAAAAAGCTATTCGAGTAAACATTCTTTAAATAGATTTTTTTAGGTAAGCTGATAATTCTCGAACCACTGAAAATGTTAACATGCAATAAAGATGAATGCTTTTATGGTTTAGGTACTATATTAGAATAAGTTAAATGACATTGAAACCTGCAAAAATTCATATACACGAGGATATTTTTAAAAGCAACTTAAGAGTGAGAAAAATCTCTCCATTCTTTTATTTTTTTAGCGTTATTTTGAGATGTAGGCCCTCCTTTAGTGAAATACACTAAAGGTTCAATTCATTGAAGCCGTTTAAATAATATGGCCAGTCGATATTTCGGCAAGAAATAAAAAAATATGTATATCAGAAACGGAAAACTTTAGAAGATATAATAAAGATAAAGGTCGTTCTAATAGGAAACACTTTATACAAAACAAGATTTAAACTTTCCAAGTTAAATATGTAAGTTAGAATATATTTATAAGCTAATTTAGTGTGTAAATTTAGGTAAACAATCCTAGTTATTATAAAAGTTGTTATTGGTGAATCGAAACAAAAACAGTTTTAATGGCAAAGACCAATATTGAGATGGGTAGCTACTGTTAAATAGTACATCAAAGTGAATTATGAGCAACTTGAAATGAAACATAAATATTTAAGTAACCTCTTGTTTAACATAACAGATAGCTTGAAAGTTTAGATCATTTGAAAACTTTTCAGAAAGATGAATTAAACTAAAATAAAATGTCTGTTGCGCAATAATTTCAAAGTACATTTGCATTTAAGGAAATCTTTATTTATTTTCGTTAAAAATAATGGTTCAAAGTGTATCACCCTTTCCTTCTTTTGTGCTCCTTTTGTTCTGTCCACATAATACAAGAGTTTGAATAAAATCATTCCCTTCATTCGTTCTTTGCAACTTTTGAACTTTTTTACTAAAATTTTATTCGAAAATTGTTTCCAATATGTTTAAAAATACCATAGCACTAATTTACTTTGTTGTTATCCTAACATCAATAAAAAAAAAAGTTAAGTGTTTTGAGATTTAATTTGACAAAAAACACAAAATAATACTTTTCTTAGCTAACTATACAGGCAGCAATGTTGTCATAAAAAAATGACCATCCAATACTAAGTTCTATTACACAATAGATTTTTAAATCATCAGCGTATATAGAAGGCTCTCTGCATTAAGCTCAGCTACGATATAGTTTATAAAAACGATACATATCAGTAGGCCTAGTAGTGATCCACGGAAGTGGCGAAGACTTTAAACGATTTGTAATCATCGTATTCCACACACTGAAGCCTACTTTCTAGATATGAAGGGAAAAATTTAATTGCATCACAAACAACCCAAATTATCTCCACGTTTCTAATAGAATAACATGATCTAGGCAGTCAAATTCACTGGGAAAATCTGTGTATAATTTAAATTCTGTATGTTTTCTTTTACTTTCAGTAGATAATTTTCACCCAACTCTTTTAACTCATCTTTAACCATTCACCATTAACATATCTGATAAACAAATCTCTTAATGGGGTACTTTGATATGCTCAAATTAGCAAAGGTTATTACTATACGGGGTGGGGCAATAATGCGTCGGACCCGATATCTCGAGTTGTGCGATAGCTAGAGATTTTTTAAAAAATTGTAAGTAAACTAGATAAAAAAGTCTATAACTGGAAATTACTTTCGAACATTCAGGGCGAGCCAAGACGAAATTACAGGACCAAGTGCCTTTTTTTAAATGGAATGCTATATATATCGGTACATTTTTTGAAGCCCCTTTCTAGGCTCTATTCATTCCTATATTAGCATTGAATATCTTCCAACCACTTGGATGTAATGAATTATTTTGTTTTGTTTGCAGATGGATATTAAAAAAAATCACCAGTCACAATTATGGATTTTAGAAAAACTTGTGTAAATATCAGTTACGAGACACGAGACATGTAATTAATGTTTTTGAATCGTTTTCATTTCCTAAAAATGTACAGGGTGGCCAAAAATTATTTTTCAATTATGAACATTTTAAATTGAATTATCTAAAATTTTTCAAATTGAACACCCTGTATATTTTTCGACGATGTGATGTAGAAATGAAAAACGAACATTTTCTTGTAAGTACTTCGCTAGGGCTAATTGCAACCAATTTCGTTTTATTGAGTAATAATTACAAAATTCAAAAATACACATGTGTTCGACGTGTTGCCCATTTTGATTGACACACGTCTTTATGAAATTTTGAAATGAGGCCATTTAGTGGGACCATTTCTTCCAATCCATTGAAATGAGTAAATAGTATTTAACCGGTCCTTTACTGTAATGCTTTTTTGCAATTTTTTTTGCCGTTTTCGTTATTCGACAAGCAATAAAATCTGAATGAATTTTGATAAAGCGGAACTTGTAAACATGACTTTTGTTTTGGGAGGGTCAGACAGAAATTGTTTGCTTGCCAATATTATTTATCGCTAACATCCTGAAAGAAGGATTCCTGACGTTAGCAGCTTCCAAAATCTTCTCGATAGATTTCTGGAAACTGGAAATGCCGAATATAACAAAAAGTGAAAGAATAAAACGTTTTGTGAAGGAAGAAAATGAGGTTTCTGTGGTGCTGGCAACGGTTGAGAATCCCCATGTTGGTCAAAGAGAAGTGAGTTCATTAGTAGGAATAAGTAGACGGTCTGTGGATCGAATCTTAAAAACAAATAAGTTGCATGCATATCATATTCAAATGCACCAGGAATTATCTTATGACGACTTTCAAAAGCACCTACAATTTTGTAATTGGGCCAGAGGTGAAATCCAACATGATGTCAACTTCTTCAATACTGTTTTATTCAGTGATGAGGCAACTTTTCATAAAAATGGATTTGTTAGCAGGCACAATTTCCATTATTATGCTTCGGAATTATTGGAGAACATGTAATAGGGCCACATTTCTTTGATGGTACATTGACTGGAGCTATTTATCTTCATTTTTTTGGAAAACTATCTGCACAATTATTCGTAAATTTCCCTGAATTAATTCGAAATAGGATGTGGTTTCAGCAAGATGGTGCTCCACCACATTATTTAAATGCAGTTAGAGACCGCTTAAATAATACCTATCCTAATTAATGGACCCAACCAATGGCCTACTAGATCCCCAGACCTTACAAAAATTAATTTCCTTTTATGGGGATACGTGAAGGAAATTGTTTATAGAGACATACCGGCAGTTTTAGGAACAGTGGGAACCTCATTTCAAATACCCATGTGTGTCAATCAAAATGGGCAACATGTGGAACATTTATGTATGTTCGAAAATAATTTCCAGTTATATACTTTTTTATCTCGTTTACTTGCAATTTTTTAAAAAATTTTTAGCTATCTTAGAACTCGAGATATCGAGGTCAGACGCACTATTGCCCCACCCTGTATATATATATTTATATATATTTTATTTTGTGATCCCTACTTCTGTTTTTCAGGACTCATCCATCAATTTGTACATAAAACTATTATAACAGGTCTGAGGATGTCCGTTTCTTCAGAGAAAGGCAGTCGGCATTTTGATCCCTGAAGACGAACGTGTTTTCAACACAAATAAGTGCAACAAATGACCGCCAATATTCTAACTATAACTGACATTTTTTCACAAAATGCAATTTCTTCTTTCAAGTGTCCTTATGCATGGAAAATGTATAGGTTGCTTTTTATTATTTTATTATACATATTGTTATGTGCTGCCCTCTAACAGAGAGGAGAGTTGTAATTACTCCCTGGCCAGAAGGGTGGCGCCATCTGTGGGCCAACTGGCGAACCACCATTTAGTAGTGCCTAAGAAAATTATAGAGAATTCCAGTATCTTCTGGAAAGTTCTACAATGATATTCTGGACATTCCAAGTGGGTATATAAAGAGGTGAAGCCAGCAGATGGTGGAACAGAACAGTACAGTTTAGTGAAGTATAAGGAACAGTTCAGTTTAGTATCCAGTACAGTTCTGGGTAATCTGTGGTTCTGGTTACAGAGACAGTTTGTAGAAGAAGAGTTCAGTTGAGTGAAGTAGGCAATACAGAGTTTTTAGGTTAGATAAAGTTGTCAAGTTTAGGAAGAAAAGTACATAGTGTTTTAAAAGTAGTGAATTCATATTAGATTAAGTTATTATTAGTTGTGTGATTTTTAAGTATTTACTAGTGTAATTTTAGTGATTAAATAAATCAGTGGTTTGTGAAAATTCTTGTTGCAAGTTATTCGAATCCACGGAGTGTTAACTGAAAATTGTAAACACGTAACAATTGGTGTCAGAAGTGGGATTGCAACAGAATTTCTGAAGAATTCGACAAAGTTCCATAGTGTTCTATTTGGAAACCACTGGAGATAGTGAAATGAGTTGAACTGGAAAGTGATATAGACTTTAAATAAGACTTGTTAGTGTTGTTTGTTAGTTTTTGAATGGAAACAAGACGCATGGCTGCTGAAAAACAAATGCAAGACATGTTAGCTGCATTTAGCAAAATTATGCTAGAAGAACAAGAGAAACGTGAAGAAGAAAAAGAAAGACGACGTCAGAAAGAAAAACTGGAAGAAAAAGAAGAACAAGAAAGACAACGTCGGGAAGAAAAAGAAGAACATGAAAAACGACGTCTAGAAGAGAAAGAAGAATTAAGGAAAATTATACAAGGGCAACAAGATGCTATCCTGTCAGCCACTAATGAGGTCAAGGAAAAAGTAGATAAAGTTGAACAAAAAGTGACTGGCGTCGAAGGAAAAGTGGCTGTTGTCAAAGAAGCAGTAAGTGATGTCAAAGGAAAAGTAAATAAGGTTGAAGAGGAAGTAACTGAAGTCAAAGGAAAAGTTACTGGCGTCGAAGGGAAAGTTACCGATATAGAAGGAAAATTTCGTGCAGCTGAAGGAGAGGTAGAGCGACTTAAGCGACTGTTAAGAGAACAAGGAGGCCAGCTGGTATTATCATCATCAGGTCCTCGATTACAACCGCCTTCCTTTGATGGTCAAACTTCTTGGTCAACCTACAAAAGACAATTTGAGGCAGCGGCATACGCAAACAATTGGAGTAACGAAGACAAAGCTATGGCATTGGTGCTAGCATTAAGAGGTCAAGCCTCAGAGTCGCTTCAGACTATCCCAGTGACGCAGCAACGGGATTTTAAAGTTTTGGAGGCTGCACTAGATCTAAGATATGGCGACCAACACCTCGCCCAAGTATACAGGACTCAGCTCAATTCACGCACACAAAAGGCTGGGGAAAGTTTACAAGATTTTGAAGCAGCTGTTGAGCGACTGACATACCTGGCTTACCCGGATGCACCCAAAGAATTCCAGGAACAATTAACAGTTGGTACTTTCATCGATGGCATAAGAGATGAGGAGATCAGGCGAGTCCTTAGATTATCTCGAGCTAAGACTGGTAGCGAAGCCTTGGTCCATGCCCTCGAAGTTGAAGCCGCTTATGAAGAGACGCTACATCCGAGAGTACGAGCCATGAAAGTAGAAGAAGGGAACCATTTAAAAATATCAAATATGGAATCTTTGATGGCTGACATGCACAAAATGATAAGCCAGTTGATGACCAAACCAGATGCTCCAAGGAAGCAGGAGAGAGAACAGAGCGATGGACAGCCAAGGAAGGTGATTCGGTGTTATCAGTGCAGCAAACCGGGACATATGATGCGGCAGTGTCGAGAACGGAATCCTGGGGAAGTAAACACTGCAAAGAAAGAGGAAGTTCGCTCTGATAAGATGAGATTGATTGTTATGTCAACAGACATACAGAAAATGGTCGCACAATTACTAAACGAATTAAGTTCGCGACCGGAGCTGAAACAGGAACCGCAACCGCCGAAACAGGAGCCGAAGCAGCAGCGAAGTGCTGGAGGTCCGACAAAAGTAATCCGCTGTTATAATTGCAGCAAATTGGGGCATGACAAGAGGTACTGTCGCCAGAGGAGCCCTAAGGAAGTGAATGCCGAGAATGTAAAGAAGCAGCAGGATATAGCAGAAGTGAAGGCAGTTAAGATAGAGGTTCCGAAGGACTGGTCAAAGAAAGTTCTAAGAGAGGAACAACTGAACGACGATGAAATTGGACCAATGTTGAAGGCGAAAGAAAAAGGAATCCGCCCTGAATGGAAGGAAGTTTCCAGTAAAAGTGTTGGACTGAAGGCTTTATGGGCGCAATGGGATTCCCTTAGGGTTATAGATGGGCTACTACGAAGAACATGGGAGAGCCCGGATGGGAAAGAAGTTACCATGCGGTTGCTGATACCCAGGTGCCGAGTACCAAAAGTACTTCGGGAGGTGCACGAGGGAATATCCAGAGAGCACTTTAGCAGAAATAAGACCTTGGCTAGAGTACGGGAACGGTAGAGTAGAGTACTGGATAAATAGCTGTCAGGATGTAGAGGCTTGGTGTCGCAGTTGCAAGGTTTGTGCGAATGTGGCTGCCAAGAGGTCACCTACAGGGAGTGGTGACCGAATGAAGGCTAGATATGACCGCAATGCGAGTTCGGCGGGATTCAAGGTGGGGGACTCAGTTTGGCTGTATAACCCACAGCGGAGTGAAGAAGGATTCTCGAAGTCTCGCTCACCTTGGGAAGGACCGTATTCTGTCATCACTAGGATCAACGACGTTGTTTATAGAATTCAACGTAGAAAGAAGTCCAAGATGAAGATCGTGCACCTGGACAGGTTGGCAAAGTATGCTGGGGTATCTGAATTGCCTGACCGGGACGTTCAGGCTTAAGGAGGGGGCAGTGTTATGTGCTGCCCTCTAACAGAGAGAAGAGTTGTAATTACTCCCTGGCCAGAAGGGTGGCGCCATCTGTGGGCCAACTGGCGAACCACCATTTAGTAGTGCCTAAGAAAATTATAGAGAATTCCAGTATCTTCTGGAAAGTTCTACAATGATATTCTGGACATTCCAAGTGGGTATATAAAGAGATGAAGCCAGCAGATGGGGGAACAGAACAGTACAGTTTAGTGAAGTATAAGGAACAGTTCAGTTTAGTATCCAGTACAGTTCTGGGTAATCTGTGGTTCTGGTTACAGAGACAGTTTGTAGAAGAAGAGTTCAGTTGAGTGAAGTATGCAATACAGAGTTTTTAGGTTAGATAAAGTTGTCAAGTTTAGGAAGAAAAGTACATAGTGTTTTAAAAGTAGTGAATTCATATTAGATTAAGTTAATATTAGTTGTGTGATTTTTAAGTATTTATTAGTGTAATTTTAGTGATTAAATAAATCAGTGGTTTGTGAAAATTCTTGTTGCAAGTTATTCGAATCTACGGAGTGTTTACTGAAAATTGTAAACACGTAACAATATTTTTACTTCTCCGCATTTTGGGCTCTCTCGTACTAAAATGCCGCATTCCATCCGGCTAATTGCTGACGTATGCACTAAGCATGTCAATGTGTGTATACTAAAGCCATGTTGTCTCACAGCCCCCGGCTATTGTACTGTTTGATTTAATCAATATCTATTTAACTCCTTCGTTACTAGAAGGCCAACGTTGATATCATATTAAATTACTCCGTGATATCATGTCGTTTCTAATAATGTAAAGTGAAATATTTCATAAATTCAAATTAATTAAATCCAAACTTTGCTAAACTAATTAATGTCAATTTTTCAAATAAAAAAATTGGTCCAATTTAGTGAAATTAGATTACTTTATCGTACTCTTTAATTTTGTCAAAATCATGAAGACGTGTCTGCAGCCTTAAATAGTTGATAAAATTAATCCCTTATAACGTGTTCATTCAATTTCAATCAATCTCGTCACTTTCGTCGCTGATTGTGCCTTCAAACGCAGGCCTTCGAATATCCGGTGGAAATAGGAATATTGTGTTCTGGAAACGCTATTATTAGAAAAAAATATGTTTTTCGACGAAAGAATGTTTAATAGAGAAATACAAGGAGTGAAAATGAAGCAGTAAAGCGGTATATCCATAGTGCAGTTCGACGTCCGCTTTATATTCGTTACAATATTCGCCGGCAAGTGTTACTTTGGTAAATTTTCACATTGAGTGGTTAGCGTAGGGAAATCAAGTACACTTAGAAATTTTTATTTATTTAAATGAAACCGACATCAAGGAAATAAAAACTATTATTTTATGCCTAAAAAACAACAAAGTCTCTGGCTAAGATAATATACAAGCATTCAATTAAAAAAACATAGTTGATTTCAACTCCACGCTTTTATGCTTTTTAATAAACAATATATTTACATTAGGTCTAGTGCCGCCTCAATTTAAGACTGCCGTGATCATACCTTTATATAGAAGTGGTGGTAAGAAAAATTGTTCAAATTACAGGCCGATTTTTTTAAATTCCTACTGCAGCAAAAACTTTCGAAACTGTAATAAAAAACCGAATAATTAACTGTCTTGACAGGTATAACTTGTCACCGCGCCAATTTGGATTCAGGAAGAGCAAATCCACGCAAGATGTAATAGAGTTCTTAACATCTAACATATGTAAGCCACTCTAAATTAGGAAAAATCGGTGTCCGTGGTATCTGTCACAGTTTATTAAAATACTACTTAACAAATAGGACACAGTGTGTAAGCGCCAATGGTACTATGAGTGAATTTAGAATGATCGAGTATATTATCCCCCAGCGGACAGTCCTCGGACCAATACGTTTTAGTATACAGGGTCTTTCAGTTAGCATTCTCACAGCCAATATCTCGGAAACTAAAAAGTATATTTTTATTATGTAAACCGTAATAGATTTCTATGGTTAATGCCTTCTTCATGAAGTATAATTTACTATTATAACATTATCACCAGAGATAGCGCTCCAGTCGATTTTATTATATAAATCTGACATATCTTCTATTGACTATTGTCTGAAAGTTGTTTGTGGCATTCTACGAATATTCTTTCCTATTATTTTGGTTTTCTACTACATGTATGTTCAAACAGGGAACACTTTAAGATCTATTTTAACAAAAACAAAACCGATAAACAGGGAGCAGAATTCAAAAAACTGTATTTACAATATCCCGTGCGAATGTGATAAATGTTATGTGGGTGAGTCATCCAGACCTTTCAGTGTGAGGTTGGATGAGCACAGGAATTACATTAGAAAAAATGAAATTCAGAAATCAAGGATTTGTGAGCATGCTTGGGAAAACGGACATAGAATAAACTGGGACTCGGCAAAAATTTTAACAAAAGAAACAGATACCAAAAAAAGAAAAATTAAAGAATCAGCAATAATATTATTAAATGAAGATAAGTGCGATCGAATTGTTCTGTAGATATTTGTATAACCTGGTTACCAATGTTAAAAGAAAAACTTAGCAAACTCAACATTATCTAAAAGAAAATATCATCAGTTCTATGTTCTGTATAAGTAGTAAGTATCTATGGAAATAACATAAACATAATCTTAAAGCTGTGTATTTGAACGGAAAGAGATTACTTTCCGAAACGTCAGCAAAATACAATATTTCCGTGTTTATTCCGATTTATATTATTTGTAAAACGTAACCTCTGACTATTCCTTTGGCGTAAACATCACGGGCGCAGAGGCTTTTTTCCAATAATTCTATTATTTTATAGATTCGGTGATTTGTTTTGAAGAGGATAATAATACATGTTGTAGAAAACCCAAATAATAGGAAAGAATATCTTCTATTGACACTCTCGATATACTTGACTATCCCCACAAGAAAAAGTCCAGGATGATCAAGTCCGGAGAACACGCGGGCCATCTAACCGGTCCTGAGGTGCCTGTCCAGCGCCTTGGAAACGTTTTATTCAAATAATCTGCAACAAGATGGCGCACCACCCCACAACACTAATATGTTGTGGGGTGGTGCGCCATCTTGCTGAAACCAAATTTCAGCTCTGTTGTGGGAAACTAAAAGCCTTGATAACTCATTTTCAAAAAATCTTAAATAACGCACACCGGTTAAATTTTCATGGAACAGGAAGAGACCTATAATATAACCATTTAAAAAACCGCACCATACATTTACGCTGAACACAGTTTGGTTTCTTGTTCGAAATATAGATAATGAAAAGATCTTTCAAATGAAGTAGCACAAACCCTAGAGAGCTCTCACACAAAATTTCTCTGAAAATTGAATTCTGTGGGGGTTTTCATAGTAAAATATACGACCAGTTTTATTTGATAGCTTATAATTAACTATGTTTATGTATACAGTTGGACAAAAATAGGCCTGGAAGACAGGGCGTTATTTAAAATTTTCAAGATATTGATACTGAAAGATTGTTACAAGTAAAGTAAATATTTTGGCACAAAAATTATCGAAAAGTATGTAGCCGTTGCTCTAAAAGAATATTTAATAAAAGAAAAAGCATTAACCCTCATGGCAATTTAAAACTTTGAACGTCTGTATCGAGAACCTTAACAAATTGTAATTTTTTGTTGTATTTTAGCGTTCCATAACCAATATTTCGAAAAAGAGCACTTAAGTCTAAAAATACACCTCCTCCAATATTGTGGACTAGAGTTTCCTGCTTACAACGGTATAATTTTTATAATTTGTGAACGTAAGAGAGCTTAGGAAAATTAATAAATGTAGGACAATCCGTTCTGAGTAGACTAAATAATAATTGTTTGATTATTCTTCTGCGTTCATATATTAATCATATTAATGCCAATAAATAATTAAGTATATGCCTAAGGTATTAGAGATTTTATCAGTTCTAACTAAATGCTTTCGTGTTAAAAACTAACATTTTGGGTTTGACTTGTAGTTGTTATTCTATTGTTAGTTCAAAGAATACATAGAATCATACAAAGAATAGTTTCAGTTAGTGTTCAGGTAAGTCGAATTTTCTGCAACTAAGAAACTAAATTAAAAACATAATATAGGCATCATTTTAGTGCGATCTGCCATAAATAATTAAAAATGGATCGAAATTGAAGCTCAACATTCGAAAGTGAGACGGAGTCAACATTTCGTGTTTTACAAACAGAAAATATTTAACATGTAGAAATGCTTCCGGTAGTTTAGTAAAGGGCTCTGAGAAAACGTTAAAAATTCTGAGACAACCGCTACAAATTAGAGATAGTATCTGTAAATCTAGCAACATCCAATTGTGTCAAAATATTGCTAACATTTAAAATGTGGATAAAACATTATTAATTTGGCCCAAATCATGCTACTATAGTTACATTAACAAAACAAGTACTGAAGTGCTGCGCAGAAATTTTGAAAATAAAATTCCATCGGAGGAATGTAAAGTTTAAAACGGAACCTTCAGTTTCAGTACGAAAAGGAATATTTAATGTAAATAAGTATGTATTTTGTCAAAAGAGGCGTAACGACGGAAGTATATCACAAGTTCTGCCTACTAATATCGAAAGTAAGATAAAAATGATGACCCAAAACGACAGCTCTTTTATGAAACGCATTGATGAAAAATCAATCTTGGAGGGTATTAAAAAGGGGTCCAGATCCACAGGTTTCCTCTAACGACAATGCAGCATATACAGATCGCATTTAAATAATGTTTTATAAAGAATTGAGTATTGGGTTTGTTTGTGAAACAAAAGGTATACTCTGTTTCGCCAATATATCTCGAAGGAAATTTATCAGAAAAACAATTAATTAAACAAATTAAAGACACATTTCAGTGATGACCTTCAAATTATCAAGTCTACAAAGGCTAATAGATCAGACATTGTATTGTCCTCGAAATGTTCAGGAAAATATGAAATTCTCCATTCGTATATAGAAACTTCCAGCAAGATGATAATTCAATATTTACAGGATTCTTTGAATATTCTGTTCTGTATGATATTGTTAATAATATTAAGTTAGGTATGAACAACATTCAGTTTGAAACATTCAGAAATTTGGACTTAACTAATTTCAGAAAATATGTTCCCGAGGGTTTCATTTGGCTCACCTCTCTTTTAATTCCCTCTGAAAATCATGAAGCTACCTATATGCAAATTTTATCACTTTGTAAAAACATAATTTTTGCACATTCTCAAAACAAAATATTTCCCCTCATTAGTTATTAGATAATGGCTATTATTAATTTACGCATCTAGTAACTATATATTTTGAATGAATGGGCTAACTGTAACTGTAAATTATTTTTGATTTTGTGATGAAAAGTCATCCTCTATAAAAACTACTGCTTATTCTGAAAAGTCCTTAGCCATTCTTTGGATTAAGATTTAAAATGCAGGGTAATCGGAAATTAAAAAAATATAAAATTTTACTAAGAATAAGTACCTTTCTGCATAATGAATATAATCAAATCTTGTTGTTTGTTTTACCTCATAATTTTGTTAAAAATTGTGCCACCTTTTTTTTAACATATTTTTACAATTTGTAGCGTCAGAATAACTAGATAGTGTAATATATACTTATGGCTTTTTAATACCTGTATTATTTCTGTTTCATTTGCAGTGATATTGTTAAAAAAACGATAACAAAAAAAAAAACAATAAAACACAAGTTGCGGTAATTGTAAGTTCCGTCTTATTTACACTTCACACAGGCAATAGGCGACTGGATCGCATGATAGGCGAAACGTAAAAGAAGGAGGTCGACAGTCGGCTGCTGCAATGTAAATAGATCAGCGGATTGTTTTACATTTATTAATTTTCCTAAGCTATCTTACGTATAATAGTTATACCGTTGTAAGCAGGAAACACTAGCCGACAATATTATAAGAAAGGTATTTTTCGATTTAAGTCCTCGTTTTTGAAATATGGGTTGTGGAACGCTAAACTGCAATGAACAATTACAATTTGTTGAGATTTTCGAAGCGAGATACAGACGTTTAAAGTTTTAAATTGCCATTAGCGTCAATGCTTTTCTTTTATTAAATATATTTTTTTTGAGCAACCACTACAGACTTTTCGATATTTTTGTGCTAAAATACTTACTGTACTTGTAACAATCGTTCAGTATCAATATCTTGAAAATTTTGAATAACGCCCTTATTCCCAGGCCAATTTTTGTCCAACTGTACACATAAACACAATTAATTATAAGCTATCAAGTAAAACCGGTCGCATATTTTACTATCAAAACCCCCACAAACTGACACATTTTGCTCAGCCGTGTTCTCTACTAAGACATGTATTTTATTTATCTGCTAGTTTTAGTGCAAAGAAGCTGCGTAACATTTTTCAGTTGTATTCAAGCTGGTGGAAGATGGAGGAAGATTCTATTTCTAAACGACCTTTCACCGATCAAGTTGTGGAACCTTATGTTAAATCATCGGAGTCTTTAAAACCTCTGAACTATAAAATCCTTGAAAATAACACGCCTTCTTAGATTGGTCCAAGTTATTACGATTTACCATAAAATAATTAAATTTCAGGAATTGCACTCGTGTATTTTATGATTGTACAATTTCATTCTTAGATACATTATAAAAACAAGGCTTTCAAATGAAAGAAAAGAAGGTACGTTAAGATAGGTTAAATTTTATATCAGATACTTGCAATAGACTATGCAGTTAATGAAAATTGTAAAGTTAAATTTGTTTTAGTAGGTAGAAAACTAATTGAAGCCGACCATTAAGACAATTTTAGTAGGTTCTTGGCCCTTTACTATTTAATGATTCTCTTGGGTATCTCTTTAAGACAAGACGTTATTATCCAACTATTAAGTTACGTAAATAGTTTCCAAATTATTCATGCGTAATTAATGCTAAACGGTGAATTTAATGATGATAAATTAGGTGGAAAATTCTATTATTAAGTTTACCGCGTAACATAAAATTTTCATACATATTCATTCAGAACACTTTGCACCTAGGTAGGTACAGGTAATCCCGGAATTAATTAATACATTGTACCCTATTCACGTACTAATTTAACCAATATTAATTAATTAGAGAATATTGACATAAAAAGCGCTGGGCATGTCACCATGTTTGCTGACGATATGACAATTTCAGTATCGGCAATAAGTAGTGAAGATATCCAGTTGTATGCTGAAAATTTAAATCTATTAAGGGCCTGGTTCGATAGAAATTGATTAATATTAAACACGGATAAAACGACGATTGTAAATTTTCACATAAAAAACCTCTACATATAAATTTTAAAATATTTGATATAGAACTAGGAGAAGAAATTAAATATATTGGTACCTACTTAGATTCTAAACTATCATGGGACAAACATAACGATGACATATGTAATAAAGTAAATAAAGCTTATTTTGGCATCTTACAATTGAAAGAGGCACTAGACGATAGTGGTCTACTAAATATTATTATGCTTTAGCCTACTCGCACATTTTCTTAAACATTATAAGTTGGGGGTGCAAAAGAGAAATGGGTAGGGTATTTATTCTAGAAAAAAGACTAATACGTCTTATATTTAACTTAAGGTACAATGCAAGTTGTAGAACAGCTTTCAGAGAAAAAAAATTCTGACTCTTCCATGCATATAATATACCTCTAAATGTCTCATGTACACAAAAAACAATCTCTGCTCGTTTGTTCAAGTTGCAAATACCCATCCATACAAAACCAGACATGGGAAGCTCTTAAGTATCCCATCGCATAAAATTACTTCTTTTAAACAGTCTTCATGGTATAACTGCGTTAATCTGCACAATGCAATACCTGAATTTGTGAAAGAAATAAATTGCCCCAAGTTATTTGAAAATAAAGCTAAAACCATGCTGACGAATATATGTCCGGATTTTCCTAACCTTATGCATTTAACAAAATTAAAACCTGTTTTACACTATTTGTTGTATATTATTTTGTTGTTTGTATCTACAGTATTAATATGTATGTGTGTATATATATTTACTTATGTATTTTATTTCGCTGAGTACTTTATAATTTATATACTTGTCTGACATGCCATATGTACTCTATGTATCTTATGTGGTTAATAAAGTTTATTATTTATTATTGTTATTATTTTATAAAATTCAGAAAAGTTTCCTTAGATTCTGCGCAGACAGTACTTGATACACTTATACGACTAGAGAAATGATATTTAGCAATTATGCTGAAATATTTTTCAAACGTTAGTTAGTGGAATTCTATTTCTTTTAAGACCACGTGTACCCCTCTTCTAAAAATAATCAGGGAATCTATAAATTAACAGAATTCTCTTACTATTACCACGATCTTACTTGAGTAATAATAAGTCAAAATTATTATTTTTCAAGTACCCTATATATTTTTTGACGATGTGATGTAGAAATGAAAAACCAACATTTTTTGCAAGTACTTCCCTATGGCTAATTGCAACCGTTTTCGTTTTATAAATAAATAAGTGTTTATTATTCAATTAAGAACTTTTTAAATTTAATTTTCTCAATTTTCTCAAATGGAATAACCTGTATATTTTTCGACAATGTGATGTAAAAATGAAAAACTAACATTTTTGTAAGTACTTCCCTATGGCTAATTGCAACCATTTTCATTTTATAAATAAATAAGTGTCAAATTAAAGCATAAACATAAAAAAGAGGTTCAATCAAATAATTCATTAGAAAAATTTATAATAGGTGTTCGACGTGTGGCCCATTTTGATTGACACACGTCTTTATGCAATTTTGAAATGACGCCATTTAGTGGGACCATTTCTTCCAATCCATTGAAATGAGTAAATAGTATTTTACCGGTCCTTTACTGTAATGTTTTTTTACACATTTTTTGCTGTTTTCGTTATTCGACAAGCAATAAACCATCGTTTGGTATAAATTGTCGTGAACAAAGGAGCATTAATTACACTTATTGGTCGTTACAATTTGTATTAAATTTAAAATATTCGGAATTTTACAATATGAATTTTAATAAAGCGGAACTTGTAGACATGACTTTTGTTTTGGGCGAGCCAGACAGAAATTGTTTACTTGCCAATAGAACTTATCTTAGAACTTAGGATTTCTGATGTTAGCAGCTTCCAAAACCTTATCGATAGATTTCTGGATATTGGAAATGTCAAATATAAAAAAAGTGAAAGAATAAAACGTGTTGTGAACGAAAATAATGAGTTTTCTGTGGTGCTAGCAACGGTTGAGTATCCCCATGTTAGTCAAAGAGAAGTGAGCTCATTAGTAGGAATAAGTAGACGGTCTGTGGGTCGAATCTTAAAAACAAATAAGTTGCATGCATATCATATTCAAAAACACCAAGAATTATCCGATGACGATTTTCAAAAGCGCCTACACAATTTTAATTAGAATTTTCACAGGAATATTAACTTATAATTTTTGATTTTCTTATATTTTATTTTTAATTATAATTGGAGGGATATTAATTCTTTTTATTTATATAACAAGAATTGCTTCAAATGGAAAATTTAATTTTTCTTATAAATTATTTATTTTGGGCCTGAGTTGAAATGCAACATGATGTTAACTTCTTCAATACTGTTTTATTCAGTGATGAGGCAACTTTTCATAAAAATGGATTTGTTAATAGGCACAATTTCCATTATTATTCTTCCGAAAATCCTCACTATTTTATGCAAGTTGATAACCAACACAGATGGTCTATAAACATTTGAGGAGGAATTATTGGAGAACATGAATAGGGCCACATTTCTTTGATGTTACATTGACTGGATCTATTTATCTTCATTTTTGAAAAACAATCTGCACAATTATTGGTAAATCTCCCTGAAAGAATTCGAAATAGGATATGGTTTCAGCAAGATGGTGCTCGACCACATTATTTAAATGCAGTTAAATACCACTTAAATAATAGCTACCCTAATCAATGGATTGGAAGAAATGGATCCACTAAATGGCCTGCTAGATCCCCAGATCTTACAAAAATGGATTTCTTTTTATGGGGATACGTGAAGGAAATTGTTTAGAGACACATCAACAACAGTACAAAATATGAAGAAAAGATTAATAACTGCCTTTACATCTATCACACCGCCAGTTTTAGAAACACTGGAAACCTCATTTCAAAAGCGCATAATGATGTATGTCAATCAAAATGGGCAACATGTGGAACATTTATTATAATTTTTTACTTGAAGAAACCTCTTTTTTAAGCTTATTTTTAAATTTTGTAATTATTGCTCAATAAAACGAAATTTATTGCAATTAGCCATAGTACTTACTTACTTAGGAAGTACTTACAAAAAATTTTCGTTTTTCATTTCTACATCACATCGTCGAAAAATGTACAGGGTGTTCCATGTGAAAAAATTGAGAAAATTCAATTTAAAATGTTCTTAATTGAAAAATTATTTTCGGCCACCCTGTACATTTTTAAGAAATGAAATTAATTCAAAAACATTAATTAGATGTTTCGTAACTGGTATTCAAATAAGTTTTTGTTAAAACCCATAATTGTGACTGTGGTGATTTTCTTAATATCCATCTGCAGATTGCATTATTTCAACAAAAAAATTCATTACATCCAAGTGTTTGGAAGATATTTAATTCTAATATAGGAATGAATAGAGCCTAGAAAGAGGCTTCAAAAAATGTATTGATATACATAGCATTTCATTTAAAAGAAAGACACTTGGTCCTGTAATTTCGTCTTGGCTCGCCCTATATTTTCAAAAATAATTTCCAGTTATAGAATTTTTTTATCTAGTTTACTTGCAATTTTTTTAAAAATTTCTAGCTATCGTAGAACTTGAGATATCGAGGTCCGACGCACTATTGCCCCACCCTGTATCTATCTATCGGCGGTATTACTATTCTCAGTAGATAAAATAATCTACAGTAGATAATTTTAAGGTAGAAAAAAAAATTCACCCCTTAAAAGTCGGTTATAATATTGATGTCAATAATATCTTGCATGATCGATAAAGTTTTACCTACACGATCAGTGTACTTTTTTACAAATAAACATTATGTTCTTTCTCTGAATTGTTGTTGAAAACATTTATCTTTAATAACATTTCTGCGAAATATTGCATGTAGTTTCATTTTTAAAATATTGAACACGTGTTTTTTGTTTCCGGTGTAAACCGATTATTTCAAACTTACGCTTTTATGTTAATTTTTTGCGATTACAGCGCCATCTGTAGCGAATCCAAAAAAATGTTCCAGACGAAGCTTACGTAATTTTAGCTGTACAATCCGTTTCTTCAATAAAAAATGGGGGTTCCCATTTAATTTTTCAAAGTTGCCCCCTCCCCTGCGGAGGAGGATGAGGGGGGCAACTTTGGTGTCATTAGATAGAGGTCTTTTTAAAATATTGAATGCGTGTTTTTTTTATTTTCCGAAAAGATTAGCAGCAGTTTGCGATATATTTGACCGTTCCGGGTCTTTTGGGACACCCCGTATAATTTGTTACAACCTGCGTAGCGTAGTATTAATTTCAGCTGAACAGTATCACTTATCTGCAACGTCCAGTTACTATCTCCTATAATTTGTCACCTTCCAAATGCGAATACCGTTTTCTACTAGGAATCGCTTTCTTGACCTTAAAATAAATTATTATTACTCTTCTTTCACTCTATTTATCTCGAAACTCGGATTTTTCCTATTTCTTTCATGAAAATTCTGTAACTACTTTTCTTCCTTCGTTTTACTTTTCTCCAATTAAACCAACTATTACCATACTCTCCATTTTATTCTAATATTCTCTTTTCTCCAAAATTTTTTTTCCCCTTCAAATTTTCAATTTTCCCGTTATATTTTTCATCCCCTGTCAATCCCCAATTTTAAATATTTCCACAATCTCCTTATATAATAACATTGACAACAAAAAAAAAATAGATCGCAGTATTTATTGATTTAGCCAAGGCATTTGATAGTGTCTCACAATATACTTATTTTTAAATAAATAAATACACCACAGGTAATGACGACCCCCTTTATCTCGGAAGGCTCTAGAAGAGCCTTGTGTGGGAGGGGGCTACACATTTAGAGACAAGGGACACACACCCAATATCCGTGTATAGTGAAAAAATCCCTCTCACAGTATTTTCCACTGCCACGACCGGGGATCGAACCCGGAACTTTTGGGTGAGAGGCAAGTGCGCTCACCTCTCGACCATCAGTCATACATTATTGATAAACTATATGATTATGGTGTACGAGGAATAGGTAATAACTTATTTCATAGTTACTTACAGAACAGAAGATAGTGTGATAAAATCGATGATCAACTCAGTACGTTTAGACAGTCATTGGAATATGGCATACCTCAAGGGACCGTGCTGGGATCAGCACTATTTACATTAATGAACTATTCTAAACATGAAATGTAAAATTGCATTTTATGCTGATGATACTGTTCTTTTAGTGAAAGGTGATAGTTGGGATGAATTTGAAAAATTAACCATTGAAGAATTTTCAAAAGTGTAACATTGAAAATAGACGTAAAAAACAGTTTTATGTGTTTCACTATATGCGTAATACTGATTAAGCAATAATATTCAATTAACTACTTGCCACCTTTCTTAAAAACAGGAACTTCTTTAGAATTCTGTGAAAATATACCTATAAAATAAATTCACCAGTCATATTTCATGTTATTTGGCACGAAATGCAAATTAAATTTTTTTTACCCAAATAGACATGATCTCCGTATAGACATAGATTTATATTTGGGATGTGTAAAAGAAAACCAATATCATACACTCCTCAAACTGCTGGGTTGTTCAACATTTGTAAGTCACTTAAGTTACAGATATGTTTTATTATAAAATTAGAAACACCTCTTTACTTATTTTTTAAAAAATGCTGAATATATCTTCCCATAAATCTTTATTTGTATTGTAATATTGTAAAATATAACATAATAGCTTCAGAAAATTTAAAAGCATTGTCAGTATCATTCAACAATACATTTAGACACATCCTTTACAATGCTTAATCCTACAGGTCTTTATTTAAAAGTAAGTTTTATTATTTTATTCTTGAGTAAATGTTTAGTGTGTCGATATTTTGAATTTTCATAGTAATAAATATTTTACTTGTAGCTATTGTACATTATATGCGTTTTATTCGGGCTAAATGAAAGAACAGACGACTATTAATTAGTCGAACTCAATTTATATATTTTTCCTCATGTAAAAGTAACAAATAACAACTTAAAACAAATTCTTCTGTTTTCATTCACTCATCACGTGATATTTAGCCGCTTTCACTTTTATCAATTTCCCGCACAAATTAATTTAAAATCTTATATCTACTTGAACATATTAGATGCGCAAATAATTCGAGATATTTTAGACGTTTTAATAATTAGTATAACAATAATTGAGTAAAAATTTCAAATAACTGATTCTGTTTAACATTAAATTACATTAAAAATAGTTGCAAATCTATTTAAACTCATTCTGTGTGTTATAAACTTCTCTATCTACCTTTAATGGCTGAAATACCAAAAGTGCATGTATTTAATGAAAATTACTCTCTGCTGTAAAATACGTTGATATTTTATCAAATAGAGAACAAATAAAGGAAAACAGAAAATGTGAATGCAACTCTCTACTCAGAATAAAAGGCATGTTATTGACAATACACGACTCAAATTGACCTGAACGCATTCTTTACCTTAAGTATAAGCGAATATATTAAACTGAAACTTATTATCCCCTTTCAAGGGTTTTTTTTATACATTTATTTAACGTCGGCCTATTTCCGCTACTGAGGCCTAACACCGACGCCTGTAGACGAGCTACCCCCAACCAGGAATTTTGCCGAACCTTTTCCCTTAAGAAGAGTAGGGATCTTTTACTTGCCTAACATTTAAGAGACAAGGGACCGACGGCTTTACATCCCCTCCGAAGGATGGTATATCTACTATACAACCCTCGCCAAAGGTTGTATAGCTTCCGCGCATACATTGATATACAAGCCGCTGGAAGATGTGTGAGGCGAGAACGCGGTTTCCGTTGGAATGGTCGCCATCCAAGTACTAACTGCGCCTGTCGTTGCTTTACATCGCATACCGAAATATGTACATAGTAAAGACGCACCTACGCTCGCCCCCTCTTAAGGGTTACATTTCCCTTATTAGTCACATTCGGAAATAAGTTTATATAAAAGACTACCATTATTTTTGGATATACTATCAGCTGCACACATATCGGAAGACAATTTTGGTCCACTCAGTGGCGGTCCGTCAGGGATGGCAGGGTGGGTAGTGCCCACCTAATTACATAAGCGGTAGTAATAAAAGTATTTTACATTTTTCTAGTTAAATTATCGAGTAAAATTTTGCGGTTAATTAATTGTAATATTAAAAATAAAAAGTTAGTATTATGTATAATATTATTTTCACTACTCATTAACCTGCCTCATATAGGTATACTTACGAATCCGTTTAGAAACCGAGGCGTAATACTGTCGAAAGTGTCATGTCTATTTTAGCAGAAAAAAGTGTGGTGAATGGCCAACTGACAAATTATTAATATTACAATATTATGGGGTAAGTGAAGCGCAAGTTATAGCCTCTCCTACTCAATTGTTAACCTCACCTTCGCGATGAGTTCAATTTGAACTTGGTGCACCCTGTTTTCACTAACGAGGCTCTAACGACCGAGTAAGGGCGGAATAACCCTTACCTTTTGCCGTGAGCACATCCACCTTCTCACGAAGAGTGCGGTAAAAATAACCCACCGCACACAAAGGTTGCTTTTGGAATCGTTTGGTTACCCCATCGTCGCAGTCTCCTTCTGTGCCATGGGACCACACCACTCGCCTTCCGCAACCGAGCTGGTCAGTTGCATACCTGCTCCAGCTAAAACTTCAAATGCAGCTTCGTTTTCAGTCGATTAAGGCTTTAAAAAATGATGGAGTGTTCAAGTGGGACAAAATCATCCGGAGGTAAAATACCCTCCCGATCTCCGGGGGAGGGTGCCCACAGGGACACCTCATCGAATGTCGAAAAAACACCGACAAGTTAAATCCAACAAAACGAATTCTTTCATCTACGGCGCTTGGAATGTTCGTACTTTGAACGACAGCACTCGCACCGATCGGCCTGAAAGAAGAACTGCTCTAATAGATAGAGAACTTCACCGACTCAACGTTAACGTTGCAGCTCTCAGCGAAACTCGATTTTTGGAGGAAGGCTCTCTCACAGAAAAGTACTACACCTTCTATTGGAAAGGTCTTCCCACCAATTCAAGAAGACAACATGGAGTAGGATTTGCCGTTCGGAATCAACTTGTATCCAACTTAACACAAGTACCACAAGGCCTATCCGAGCGTCTAATGCTGCTACGCTATGAGCTATCAGATGGCAACGCGGTAAATCTAATAAGCGCCTACGCTCCCACTCTGGATGCAAGTCACGAAACCAAGGAAAGCTTCTATCAACAGCTGGAAGAAACCCTCTGTAGAATACCTAAAACGGAACGACTCGTTATTCTTGGCGATTTTAACGCTAGAGTAGGGAGAGATGCAGACACCTGGCCAGGCATCATAGGCAAGAACGGTTTGGGCAACATGAACGCTAATGGTCAACTACTCCTAACTAAATGCGCCGAACATGATCTAGTTATAACAAACACCATTTTCCGACAAAAGGATAAATTTAAAGGCACCTGGCGTCACCCCAGATCAGGTCACTGGCATCTACTGGACTATGTTATCGTACGTAGGAAGCATCTCAAGGACGTCCAAATTACAAAGGCGCGCATTGATAGCGAATGTTGGACCGATCATCGTCCTGTTGTCTCTAAAATGAAAATTGTTATGAGACCCAAACACCGAAGAACTCGAGTAAAACGTAGACCACGTCTCTGTATTAGTAAATTGCGTGACCAACAAACCGTCGAACAGCTAAAGCAAAAAGTTCAAGAGAATTTGAGTGCACTAGAAGAAACCAATTCTGCAGATGTCGCTGCTACCTGGACACAAATTAAAGACAGTTTAAAAAGTGCGAGTGAGGAAATTCTTGGCACTGTAGCAAGTAAAAAACAGGAGGACTGGTTCAATGATAATGAAGCTTTTATACAAGAACTTCTTGACCGCAAACATATTGCCTTCCAAAACGCTATCAACCACCCCAACGACTCATCAAAAGCAGAAGCTTTTACCCAATCTAAGTATGAAACGCAACGCGAAATCAGAAGAATAAAGAACGAGTGGTGGGCAAGCAAGGCCAGAGAAATTCAAAGGTACGCCGATTCACACGACTACAGGAATTTCTTTCAAGGAGTAAAAGCAGTGTACGGCCCCAGTCGGAAAAATATGTGCCCTATAAAGATTTAAATGGAAATCTCCTCAAAGAAGACCAGGAAATAAGAGCCCGATGGAAAGAACACTACTCTAACATTCTTAACCAGCAAAGTCAAGCCGATCACGATATTATAAATCTTATCCCTCAATACGACACCTTCGAAGACTTAGATAAGCCACTAACAACGGACGAGATCTTAACCGCCATTGGGCAGCTAAAAAATAACAAATCTCCCGGCGCCGACTCACTCCCAGCTGAGATCTTTAAAGCTGTGTCGTCAGAGCTCATACCCTACCTCAAAAAACTGTTTGATGTCGTGTGGGAAAGTGGTCAAGTTCCGCAGGAGTTTCGTGATACACTTTTAATTAACCTCTTCAAAAACAAAGGGAGCGCTGCGGACTGTGGAAATTACAGGGGTATAGCTCTCCTGGCTGTTGGAGGGAAGATACTCACTAAAGCGATGGCAAATAGGCTAACACCTGTTATGGAAAAGTTACTTCCTGAAACACAGAGTGGCTTTAGACCAAACCGAGGCACATCGGATTTAATCTTCACACTTAAACAGCTTCAAGAAAAAGCACTCGAACATCAAGGAGAAATTCACATGGCCTTCATTGATTTAACCAAGGCGTTTGACTCGGTGGACAGGGAAGTGCTCTGGAAAATTATGTTCCGCTTAGGTATCCCTAGAAAATTTGTGGAAGTATGTCGCAGTCTACATACAAACAACAACGCCCAGGTTATGTATAATAATGAGGCAACCGAACCTTTCCAAACCCTCACTGGAGTTAGGCAGGGATGTGTCCTGGCACCCCTACTCTTTAATTTGTTTACCACTGCTCTAACAATTATTGTTGACAACAAACTGACTGTCAGAGGAATAGGTCTCAGATACCGTTTTGATGGCGGTCTCTTTAACATAGGGCGCTTTAGAGCTTTCATGAAGACACGCACACGATTCATTTGTGATCTCCAGTATGCAGATGACTGTGCACTTTTAGCCTCTACGCCGGAAGAGCTTCAAGAACTTTTAGATGTGTATGCCCAGAGCTATGATTCCTTAGGACTTAAAATCAACATTGGAAAGACTAAGATTATGTCAACTCCTCATCAAGTGAACCAAATAGACATTACACTTAACGGAAATTCTCTTGAAGTGGTGGATCAGTTCAATTACTTAGGCAACGTTGTTAATGACAAAGCAAACATGGACAGCGAGATTCGCAATAGAATTAACGCTGCATCTAGAGCACTCTGGGGACTTAGAGAGAGAGTATTTGACAACCACGACCTTGCTTTGTCAACGAAAATGGCTGTCTACAGAGCAGTTGTCATTCCAACACTGCTATATGGATGTGAAAGCTGGGTCACTTACCGTCGTCATGTGAAAGAATTAGAACGTTTTCAGCAAAGACATCTCAGAAGTACGATGAAAATCCGTTGGTTCCATCACATATCAAACGTGGAAGTACTCAGGAGAGCAAACAGCCTTGCAATTGAGGTGCTTATTTCAAGAGCACGCCTAAGATGGGCAGGTCACGTTCATCGTATGCATGATAACCGCCTTCCTAAATGCACACTTTATGGTGAATTGCTAAGCGGTAGAAGAAGGCGTGGCGGTCAACGAAAGAGGTTCAAAGACGCTCTCCATGAAAATCTAAAATCCTGCGGTATTGCAGACGAGCAATGGGAACAACTTGCAGCGGACAGAACCGAATGGCGAGGGGTTGTGGCCAGCTATCAAGGAAATGTTGCTGCAAGAAGGCCGAATCCAAGACCTAACCAGGTCTATGTTTGTCCTGACTGCGGTCGACATGTGCTCTCCCGAATTGGCCTCTATAGCCATAGTCGTGTGCACCGTAGATGAATGGGAATTACAATAAACTACACCTGTTACTTGTTTTTTATTGTACACAATTTATCGACTGTAACATTTTCATACTCGGACTCGAGTAACGGCTAATAATAATTACAATATTTGCCGTGGCCGACGAAAGGCAAGCGGTAAGCGATAATTCTGATATTATACATTTTTCATCAGAAAACAGTTTTGCGTTCCTAACATACGACGACAAAATTTTTGTAACTAAATTAGAGCGACCTTGCCCCACTGTGGAAAATTTCATTAATATAAATTCAAATTCGTCCGATAGAAAATTTTGTCTCACAGGGTATCAGAAATGTTTATGGCTTTCTGGGAGTGAAATAAAAAATTAACTTTATTGCTGGCCTTGCATGTTATTCAATAAAAATATTAAAAACCCGTGGAATTCATCAGGGATAGATAATTTAAAAACGTTATATACAAGGTGATTGAAAAGAGCAGAGGTATCATTGAAGGTGGAATTTCTGTGGAGAAGTGTCATTATTATTCAGTTCCATCCCTTCCTGCCCACCCAGAGCTAAAGACCACGGACCGCCACTGGGTCCACCTTGTATCTTTGAAAGATCTTTAAATTGTCCACATAATTCTGAATTTTGTTTTAGTTTTATCGATCCATTCCTGAGTAAAGTAATGTTTTTCTT
Organism: Leptura quadrifasciata; assembly: GCA_963675555.1. Taxonomy (NCBI): domain Eukaryota; kingdom Metazoa; phylum Arthropoda; class Insecta; order Coleoptera; family Cerambycidae; genus Leptura; species Leptura quadrifasciata. The sequence continues at coordinate 33,554,470 of OY776674.1, forward strand.
CAATATTTAACATAATCGTACCGTTAAAATTACCTAAATACACGACATTGGACATCAATTATAAAAAAATAAATTTACGTGCATTACAGCTCTGAAATTGGCGTGAGTGTTCTCTACTACAAAAACATTTTCCTCGCGCGTCTGGTTTTACATTCATTTGAGATCCATTTATACTTGAAAGTTAATTGTTTTTACGTTGTGAAAGTTATTACCAGGGAGAGTTTTCAGGATGATATCACCCTTCAAGAAAGAATAAAAATTGTCAGCAAGTATTTTAAAAATGATTACTGTGCTAAATAAAGCTACGGAGTGAATTGTTGCAGAGCTACTAAATCATAATGCCAATCAACTGTACAATATCTGTTTTTCTAATGAATCTACGCTTTATTTGAATTCTGAGGTGAAACACAATTGTAGGTATTAGAGCGACACCAATTTATATTTGTTAATAGAAACTCACACAAAATGGTGTCAGAAATTAATTGCTCAGACACAATTTGAACTTTTGTATGGAACTCAGTGGCGTTTATTTTAATTAACACGTATGATAAATTAAACTGATTCCGTCTTATTTTTGTTTTTCAAACTTAAACTCATGGAACAGTTAATTCCCAGGAACGTATCGATTAAAGCCAGCCTAGATAATAGGATTTTAATATCCAATCTAGGTGAGGTCTCCATTGAGGCGAAAGTAAGCACAGGCTACCACCACTCTCCACTACTGGTTGACGAACTCCACCGGAAACTTTCCACAGAAAACTTTTAATGCTTAGGATATGCTGATGATCTAGCAATAGTAGTCAAGGGGTGATTAGCGAATACAATAACGGAGCATTCGCAAAGAGCCCTAAATGTTGTCGACAAATGGTATAAGGAAGGACTCTTTATAAATGCCCACGAAACCACAGTCGTCAATTTTACACGGAAGAGCACTGCAAGGTCTAAAGCCCCTAAGGCTCAACGGACTGGAAATTCCATTTGCCTGTAAGGCAAAATACTTAGGGGTCATTTTTTATCAAAAATTAACATGGAATTCTCACATCCAAAAAGTCAAATAGAAAGCAACAATCGCCCTGGGAAGTGGTAGGCAAATGTGTAGAAAAAACTGGGGGCTAAATCCAAAAATAAACCTGTAGTTATACACCAGGGCAGTGAGACCCATGATAGCCCATGGATCAGTGGTATGGTGGACTAAGACGGTCCAGTCGGGAGCAATAAGGCTGTTAAGTGGCGTACAAGGGCTTGTTTGCCTGTACGCCACGGGGGCTATAAAACTGCTCCTACGGCTGTACTTGAGATTCTCTTGGACCTGCCACCATTACACCTATTCATACAAGGCGACGCTCGGTTAGTGGTGCACAGGTTAATGCAAGGCCAAACGTCAATTAGCCAGCAACACGGGAAGGAGTACCAGAAATTATACTCGGAGATGAGGGCAGATCCCATTTTAGGCATGCCCACGGACGTAATGGTCCCAAGGTATAACTTCAACAAGAACTTTCAGACTGTAATACCAGACAGGGAGGACTTGAAAAACGGACCTCCCATAACAGCACAAATAGTCTAGTACATTGGCGGCTCCAAGACAGAACAAGGAGTCGGAACCGGGATTTACGGGACAAGGTTAAAAGCCAGTATCCCGATAAGTCTAGGGAAATACGCAACGGTGTTTCAGATTGAAGTGGTCACCATTCACTGTTGCGCAAGGGAAATAATAGGACAAGGCACTGTTAACCAGTCGATTGCCATTTTCTCTGATAGCCAAGCGGCAATAGAAACAATCAGTTCCATGCAAATCAACTCAACATTGATGTGGGACTGCTTGAGGGCCCTTACAGAGTTGGGAAGTCAGAACAGAGCGACCTTAGCATGGATACTAGGACACGAGGAACACAGAGGAAATGAAAAGGCTGATCAGCTGGCCATGGCAGTTGCACTTGAAGCACCAGTAGGACCCGAGCCCTTTTGTGGCGTGACCAAGCTATGTATGCGAGCAGAAATTAAGGAATGGGTGCAAAATAAATCTCTGGAATTAAAGAACGTCAGAATAAGAAGGCCATCAGAGTAATAGTAGGCCTTCTAACTGGGCACTATCGACTCAATAGACACATGAGTCTAATGGGCCTAGCAGAGAGCGCAACATGCAGGTTCTCTCAAGAGGAAGGGGAAACCTCAGTTCACGTATTGTGCCACTCTGAAGGCCTGGAGAGACTGAGATTCCAAGTACCCAGAGACGAAAAATCAAAGGCGGACAGCTATACAAAAGGGCCATTATCATAGCTGTGGAGTCTAGTACAAAGGACAAATCTGGATGAGGTATTATAAGGAATGTATTCTAGAAGCATCACAATAGACCTGAAAAGGTCGCGGTGGTAAAGGCTAAATAACCAGCTCCTTTGTTAATCTAATTTAATCTAATCTAATTCTCAGGACGTATCGATAGTTGTAAAAGTAAATAGTTATGCAGATAACTGAAAGATATTGCACTCGTCCCTTTTGGGTGAGGGCAGATAGTATTCAAATACTTCGCTAAAATGCAATTGACGTGTATCACCTGGTTTTTAGAATACACACCTCCAAACTTACTCAGGATGGCTTTTTTTAGTTGAAAAGACCTATGTGCCATCAATAACTGATAGTTTATAATATTGTATCATATGTTTTTACTCAACATGACGCTAACTATACTATTTATTGTGTTGTTATCCTCTAATCTGAATTATCTTCCGCAGGATAGTGTATTGAAATAAATAAATTAATGAATGACTGTATCTATGAATGAAAGAGCGAACGAATGAACAAAAACTAACAAACCAACAAACAAACAAACAAACAAATAAGTAAATGACGATATTAAAAAACGCATTTCACTTTGTAATTGAAGACAAAGAATCAAAGCATCAAGAAGATAAAATTTAATATATTAGCTATGGTAATTACAATACAATGATTACCATAATTCCATAAAATTTTTAAATATAAAATATACTATTCATTATATCATAAATTTCAATATCTAAAATGGTTGTAGAATATTCCGTCTATGTATATAGTAGTAGTGTGGTTCTACGGAATTTCAATTTTCTAGTTTCGCAGCTAATTTATGTTCTACAACCTTATACGTATAGTACGTAAATATATAAGGATTACATCAGTCGGAAAACAGAAACTAGAACAGCACTTGCAAATAATATTACATACAGCGAGGTCCATAAGTAATGGATAAATTCATTACGTAATTAACAATTTATGAGTAAAACCCTAAAACATTGTAATTCTAAAATGAAATATTTTGAACATAAATTTATACCTCCTCCTTCAATCCCCTTGGGGTGACAGCTACCCCTTTAAAATTTTTAAATGGAACGAGAGTGCGTGTGATAGCTCATTTGGAAAGGTTTTTAATTATCTATCCAACAATATAAGGCTTTTGAATCTTGTATATTCTTCATCAAGAAAATTAAATTTGAATATTTTGAAATGTACACGATCAAATGTATCTTAAACTATTTGATGTACTAAATATCTGTCAAATCTGATTTATCTAATTAATTTTGTCGGACCATATTTTTTTGATAGCACATTAACTGGATCATTTGGATTTCTTGCAAAATTTCTTAGTTAAAGTATTGAGAATTCTTTTCCCAGATGATGGCAACCCTAATGAGATTGATATAAATATTTGGACGGAGCTACATCACATTTTGCATCGAAGGTAAGAGTCTATCTCAATCAAGTTTTTTTCCAATAGGTGGATCGGTAGACGCGGTGAAATTGAGTGGCCTGCCCGTTCCCCTGATTTGACCCCACTTGACTATTTTTTATAAAATCTAAATTCTACTTCAACAGACCAAATAACGTCTATGATTTAAAAAACGGAATAAGGCAAGACATTAATCAAATCACCCCGGAAACAATGCAAAATATTTTAGAAGAATTTCAGCAACGTCTTCATTATTATCAAACGCTATGTGCGCTCAGTTTGAACATTTGATTTAAACTGTTTCATGCCAGACGCTTGAGCACACTGAGCTACCGTCATATTAGACAACGCCACATAATAATTTGGTTATTTACAAGAAAGTGAAGATGGAGATGTTTTATACATGTTCAAAATCAAGTGATGAATCAATAGTCACCACTCAGCTGATTTCTGTTTTCAAAGAAAAGGAAGATACATGGAAAACCTTTGTGATTTAAAAAAAACTATGCTGAAGTCAATGAAAATGCACATGCCCTTATTTTTTGAAATACTTGAACTGTAATAAGCATGTTTTGGGTACGAAAATAAGATTAAAATTGGTTGATGTATCGAATGCGACCAAGGTAATATTACCAGGACAAAAACATAAACGTAGACGACCAGCAAAGGCACAGAAAGCTTTTTTAATTGTGCAATAAAAATGGAAAGAAAAATATTTCTTGTCTGTTTATTTTTTAAATCTAGAAGTTTTTTAGTTTACAAAATCTATTTGTAATATCTACGTTAATATAAATAAACAAAATCATATCCTTTCGTTTAGTGACCTTAAGGTAATAACTTTTTATGTCGCGCAACACATCTTCAAGCTGTTGTTTGTGTTTTATTGGAGCTCAAAATACCATTTTAGGTCAAATGGTCAAATTGTCCATTCATTTCCTGGCAGGTTTTCCAGTCCTATGCCATGCATGTGTCAGTTCCACGAACAACATGTTTAGCGGCTATGTAGAACTTTATCTACTCTACCGAGAATTTTTGCTGAGGAAAATATTGGAAAACTCGTCAAAACGAAGCCACTCACGAAAACTCAGCCTATTGTATATTGTAGATTATTTTACGGTGTCGTTTGGCTTCGACTTCACTTCGACCTAAAAGATATTTTGTGATTTACCCTACATCTAATGGTTACCCAGGATTCCCAGACTTTTTACACAGCTTATGATTTTCCTGGGGGCTAGTTTCCCTATATCTTCAGGCGTTAATTTTGCCTGTTCTAGGAACTTTAGCTAACCGCAAAGTATGTGTGTAAGTATTTCAATTGCAGTATCGCAATATCTGCATTTATTACCTACCGCCTGTTATCTAAGCTACTCAACAGGCACTAATTACGACGAACTTCCCCGATGGAACCCGAGGGATATGACACTACATAACTCTTCATAACAGGACAGCCATTCTGGCGTGAACCTTTATACGTATCAAACGTAAATATTATATTACATATAAACTGTTATTTTATTATAAATAAATAATTTTCTTATTGTGAACTTGTAATAAGTGTTAGTAATTTTTTAAAAGACTTTATCTTCGGCAACGAAGTTAAGTGGCGCAGTCGGGAACGGATCGGTGAAAGACTTTCATCGCGAATCGTCTTTTTGTGTCAACAATTAATCACCGAAAAAAAATCTTAGGTGGATCGAGTAGCCTAAGTAAGAAGAACCAACAACCCAGATGATGAAGTGTGGCATCTTCTTAATGTAAGTAGAGATTTTTTGTTTGTTCATGTCAGAATCCTCAACCCCCGCGAATTCCTTTAGTGACAGTGCGAAGGGTGAGTTAGATTTAAGTGATTTATATAATAGCCTTCTATCAATTGAAAGTGAAATATCAGTAACTGAAGCATCGAGCGAAAATATTGAAAATCATTCTGAAATTCATAGTAATTTAAATAATAATTATAATTTAAATAATAGTTCTAATAGCAAATTAAGTCGCGATTGTTTAATAAAAGCAAGTAGATTAACTGATAATATTAAACCACTTGAACTACCAAATATGGCTACACCACAAAGACAACCTCAACCACCCCCACCAAATTTTGACTTAAAAAACTTGAATATAATCTCACCTTTCGACGGAAATCCGTGCGAACTCTACACTTATTTAAAAATTTCTCAAACTTTTCTGAATATTTACTATAACGAAACAGATGAAGGGTGTGTACAAAATTTATTATTATTTGAGGGAATTAAAAGTAAACTCACTGGCAAAGCACGCGAGGTAACTTCTATTTATGGTACTAGTACTTGGGAAGAAGTAAAGTCCGTCTTAATTCAAAATTTTGGTGACCAACGGGACGAAAATAGCTTAAATAGAGATTTAGTTAATCTAAGACAGACCCACGAAAATCCACAACAGTTTTATGAAAAAGTTATATCATTATTAAATACCATTTGTAATTACATAGAAATTCACTATAGCGATGACAGTGTTAAAACTAGTAAGAAAAGTTTCTTTACGCAACAGGCTCTAGCTACATTTTTGGCAGGTTTAAGAGAACCGTTAGGCGGTACAATTAGGGCAATGCGGCCTAAAAATTTAGCAACCGCTATGCAATTTATTATTGAAGAAAATAATATTAGGTATTTACAAAAATCGCATATCTCAAATAACCTTAACAACCCGCAAGTATTCAAAAAACCCACTGGCCCGCCTATGGTCCAACAGAAACCCCAAGTGCAAAACCATTCTTCCCTATATAATAACGCACCGCGTTTCGCTCAGTCATCCACAATATAATAACTTCCAACCACAACATCATAATTTTCAACCCCCTAAATTCCCAACGGGACCTATAAACATGCAACCACGACCAAATTATCCACAACAAAGGTTCCCCACAAACCAACAAACTTTTAAAAAGCCTCAGAATGTATGGAAACCTGGTCAACATAATCAGCAACCACCGAGCACCCCTATGAGCGTCTCCACACGAAATACATTTAGAAGACCTCAAAATCATTACACAGGAGATTATCGCACTCAAGCAGGGCCATCGAATAGGCCAGAACAACTATTCAACATCGAATATGAAAACACGCAAGAAACCTCCAATAATGAACCGGACTATTCAGAATATACACCCGAATTGTACGAAAATCAGGAATACCAGGAAGAAGAGGAAGAATATGGAAATTTTCAAGTAGCGCCCGATCCGAATTACGAAACGTAATAGAACTTAATATCTTGTCTGATAAAAAGGAATTACCCTATTTAGAAATTAATAATCCCCCTCTAAAATTATTGATCGATACGGGCGCAACAAAATCTTTTATGTGTCCTAAAATTGCCGAAAACTATTATCCAAATTGTATTTTTGAAGAACCCTTTATAGTTTCAACTATTTTTTCGCGAAGTAAAGAAAACAATTGTATGCTTATTTCCAGTTTTGAAGAGTTTAGCTCAAGCCAAAAATTAAAATTTCATTTGTTTAAATTTCACGATACTTTTGATGGGCTAATAGGGATGGACATTATAAAACATTTAAAAGTTCAGTTAGATTTCGCAAATCATAAGTTTAAAATGCCACATAAAAAGTTAGAAATAAAATATCATCTATCAGATATAAATTCCACGTATAATGTTAACATGAAATCTCACACGGGACAAAGATTACATATTCCAGTTACAATAGATAACGGTCACGTAATTATTCCTCAGCAGAAAATTCAACACCTAGACTTGAGAGAAACATTATCAGTAGCTAGAAATGGATATGCTTGGGTCGAGATTCTCAACAACAATGAAAATGATGTCACCTTAAATTTAAACGCACCTTTGAAAGTGAAACCAATAAAAATTAACGAACATGAAATTTTTCATATCGATTTTCAAACTAATAAATATAATACAAAAAATAATAATCACAGAGAAATTAAAGATTTAATTAGGACCGATCATTTAAATTCAGAAGAGAAAAATTTAATAGAAAAATTATGCATTAAGTACTCTGATATTTTTAAATATGAAAATGAACCCTTAACATTTACTAATCAAATCAAACATAATATTAAAACTGCTGACGAAATCCTGGTTTATACTAAAAGTTATAGGTACCCATTTATTCACAAGCCAGAGGTAGAAAAACAGGTAAATTCCATGCTTGAACAAGGTATTATAAGACATAGTGACTCGCCGTGGTCCTCGCCGATTTGGATCGTGCCGAAAAAACCTGACGCGTCGGGCAAAAAGAAATGGAGGATTGTTGTCGATTATCGGAAAGTCAACGAGAAAACGATCGATGATAGGTATCCGATACCCAATATATCCGATATTCTCGATAAGATCGGTAAATGCCAATATTTTACTACCCTCGATCTAGCCAGCGGATTTCACCAGATCGAAATGGCCCCCGAGGACATAAAAAAGACAGCGTTTAATGTAGAGAATGGGCATTTTGAATATGTTAGAATGCCGTTCAGATTAAAAAACGCGCCCGCGACTTTTCAGCGCGCTATGGATAATATCCTCAAAGGTTTACAAAACAATATATGTCTGGTATACATGGACGATATTGTAATTTTTTCAGTCTCTCTTCAAAGTTTAAAATAATTACCGACCACAAACCCCTCCAGTGGCTGATGAACCTCAAAGAGCCAAATTCTCGGCTAATCAGGTGGCGATTAAAAGTCGAGGAGTTTGACTACGAAATTCATTACAAAAAAGGCAAGGCTAACACAAACGCCGACGCCCTTTCACGCGTCGAAATACACTTGAAAGAAATTTCGAACTCTTGACGATAACGCATCCCTAATAAACAACATTGACGAAGCACCAAATATTAATGACATCGAACCCTCCGAAAACTACGATTATCCCGTAATACACGACCTGGACGACCTAGACGAAATATTAAATAACCTGCAACCCAGAAATAATAACACGCGGAGCGCGGATGAACCGAATCAAACAAGAAATGATAATGTTCCGACAGCAGATAATCTAAATCAAACACCAAGCGCGAACGAATTGGAAACCCCCGAAAACGACGACGAAAATCAGTCTAACGAGACTGCTTACACTAGTATAGAAAACCCAGTACAAATGATTCCGATATCCGAAAGACCCCTAAATATTTTCAACAATCAAGTAATAATTGAATTTGTTTTATACTCAGATATAGAGCTCTCTAAACGTGTAAAAATAAGGAATTTATTTAATAATAAAAAGAGGATATCTATAAAAATAGATAAGTCTCAACTAAACGCAGAAATAATAAATTTTATGAAAAATTATTTGGACCCTAAACTGACATACGCATTATTATTTAAAACGGATGAATTCTATCCTGAAATTTCTAATATTGTAAAAGACACGTTCAAAAATTCTAGCTACAAACTAGTAAAATGCAACAATGTTTTGGAGGACATAATTGACGAAAACAGACAACAAGAAATTATTACTCATCATCACGAAGGTAAAACCAATCATCGCGGTATACCTGAAACAGTACACAGGATTAAACAAAATTATTATTGGCCCACATTAAATGCGGACGTAGAAGATAGAATAAATAACTGCGATATTTGTCAAACTAATAAATATGATCGCAACCCTATTAAACAACAATTTGCTATAACACCCACAGCTAAAAAACCGTTCGAAGTAATATATGTCGATACATTTCAAGCTTCAAATCAAAAGTTTTTGACTGTCGTGGACTCATTTTCGAAGTACGGTCAAGCTTACCCTTTAGAAATATACAACGCTATAAATATAATCAAAAATCTGTTAATTTTTATGACACACCACGGCGTGCCACTAAAAATAATTTCTGACAGTGGCACTGAATTCAAAAATAATCTTATGTTGGAATTTGTTAAATTACACGATATCGATATTCATTATACAACGCCTTTGAATCCGCAAAGTAAAGGTATAATCGAAAGATTCCATTCTACAATTATAGAACATTTGCGAATTTTAAAATCGAAACAACCTAACGAGAGTTCAATCACAAATTTAATGCCCTATGCAATATTAGGTTATAATAATAGCTATCACTCCTTAACTAAGCAAAAACCCGTTAATATCATCAATGGCCATTTAGATACCAAAGACCCATTTGACATAGACGTAACGAACGTTTTATTAAATAATTATGTAGAAAATCATAAGGAAAAGACAAAATTAATTTATCAAAAAATTCACGAAATATCACAACAACAAAAAGAGAAAACAATTAATAAACGTAACGAATCCAGGTAAAAAGGACCAGACATTCCACCTAACACAAAAATTTATAAGAAAATTGCAAGTAGAAATAAATTAGCGCCTAGATGCGTTCCTGAAACCGCATTAAGCCAAACCACCAAAATGATATCCACTAATAAATCAGCAGCCATATCTAAACAAAATATTAAACGCCCAAAACTAATTAGACAACCTTTGTTACAGAATGTCTCTGATAACACTGGCGAAGCTTCAAGAAGTAAAGATAACTAACCTATCGAAAAATCCAGGTATCCTCCCCTTCAAATTAGGCACAGCCAAAATAAAAACCAGTATTCACACATTCTTACATCATCTCGATTTAGAACCTATTGAAAATGAAATTGATACACTAGAAAACCAATACGATGAAATTACTAAGACAATTATTAAAGGTTTAAGTAAACCCTATTTTGTGGCATTAGAAAATTTCAATGCAGCAATACGTTTTCAGCTAAAAATCGCTCAGCAAAAATTCACCTCAGTATACCCTATTAAAAGGCGAAAGCGTGGTTTAATTAATGAACTAGGTAGCATAATAAAAAGCATATCTGGTAACCTCGACCAAGATGATGCGGATAAATTTAATCAAGCAATATCTAATTTACAGAAAAACCAAGAAAACATAGCCAATAAACTCAATCAGGAAATTTCTCTTACTACGAAAATTATTGATAATTTTAATCACACGATAACGCTGATCTTACATAATCAAGATGTAATAGCAAGTGATATTGATTGCATCAGAAAAGATCTTAATAAGTTTATATTCGAGTTTAACGACTATTTACAAGTAAGAAATATCTTAGATCAACTAAATTTAAGTTTAAACATTATAATTCAGTTATTAACGGATATAGAGAATGCTATAACTTTTGCAAAGTTAAACACACTACATCACAGTATTGTCAAAATCGATGAGTTGGAATTTATTGTAGACACTTTACGAAATAGTCAGCCTGTAGAACATTTGCTGTACGTAAATAAAATTGATATTCACAAATACTATGAAATAGTAGAGGTAAAAGCATACTATTCAGAAAAGAAAATAATATTTGCATTAGAATTTCCGCTAATACACTCAGAGCACTTTTCATATTATCACCTATATTCGATACCTACCCCAAACCATACAACCATAATTCCTTCTAATACCTACCTGACTATGAGCGAAAATCTGTACCAATGCCAAGCGACGCCATGCAGAGAAATCGACGCCGAATATTATTGCCACGAAAGCCTACTTATCGATGGAGGGAGGCAGAATGATTGTATATTCCAGTTGTTACAACTTACCCAAGAGGATAACACATGCACCCAGGTTCCTGTGAAAGCAGTACGCCCTATTGTCGAACAAATAACCGAAACATATTGCATAGGCATCTTCCCCAATGAAACAAAAATTCAAACTACTTGCGAGACGACTGATTTCACCACCTTACGAGGCACATATCTATTGTCTGAAAGTTATTTGTGGCATTCTACGAATATTCTTTCCTATTATTTGGGTTTTCTACCACATGTACTATTATCCTCTTCAAAACAAATCACCGAATCTACAAAATAATAGAATTATTGGAAAAAAAGCCTCTGCGCCCGTGACGTTTACGCCAAAGGAAAAGTCAGAGGTTATGTTTTGCAAATAATATAAATCGGAATAAACACAAAAATAATGTATTTTGCTGACGTTTCGGAAAGTAATCTCTTTCCGTTTTCAAAGCTATTTTTGAAGAACTCTTATTTTGCTGTGTATTTGACATACACAGCAAAATAAGAGTTCTTCAAAAATAGCTTTGAAAACGGAAAGAGATTACTTTCCGAAACGTCAGCAAAATACATTATTTTTGTGTTTATTCCGATTTATATTATTTGCAAAACATAACCTCTGACTTTTCCTTTGGCGTAAACGTCACGGGCGCAGAGGCTTTTTTTCCAATAATTCTATTATTTTGTAGATTCGGTGATTTGTTTTGAAGAGGATAATAGTACATGTGGTAGAAAACCCAAATAATAGGAAAGAATATAGAGGCACATATCTCTTCAACTTACCCCCAAAGTGCAACTTCAAAACATCAGAATACACCTACATAAATGAGAAAGAGACAATACGAGGACAACCCCTATTGTTGCCAGAGATAAAAGCCACAAAGTCAAAAATTAACGTCACCCGGAAACTGAAGTTGGAAGACGTCCCTCTAGATAAACTTCACACACTGAAAAAGGAGCAAGAGGACTTAGAACCCATCCACTTAGAAAAAGATGTCCAGACGGCCCATTATTGGACCGCACCACTTTATATCATACTTTTCATATTTGTTTCAGCCCTAGCTATTAATTGGTTTAGGAAATGTAGATCTGGACGATCCAGTCGAGCTACCACCCAACAAGTGGACGCTACCACAGTCGAAGGGCAATCAAGGGAGAAAAAGGGCCAAGGAGTAAAAGTTTTATTTGTCCGAAATAAAACTTCTGTCTAGGAAGGGAGGTGTTATCTAAGCTACTCAACAGGCACTAATTACGACGAACTTCCCCGATGGAACCCGAGGGATATGACACTACATAACTCTTCATAACAGGACAGCCATTCTGGCGTGAACCTTTATACGTATCAAACGTAAATATTATATTACATATAAACTGTTATTTTATTATAAATAAATAATTTTCTTATTGTGAACTTGTAATAAGTGTTAGTAATTTTTTAAAAAGACTTTATCTTCGGCAACGAAGTTCTTGAGATGATATCTCAAGGGGCAGTGGCCAGTTAGAAGGCCTGCAATTAGCTTAATTCGAAATTTTCAAGTTCGAGAGGCCTTGTGACATTCTTTGCCGAATAAGTTATAAACTTTTTCATTTGTCTTTGGCCTGGAGTATTCCTCTAGTAGGACTTTTTCTGGTCCTTTTCTCATTCTTGGATCTCCTCCGCTATATATCCCTTAGCTAGGCCACAAAACGATTCGGGTCCAATGAACGGTGCTTCAGCTCCTTTTATTGCAAGACTATCAGCAAGTTCGTTTCCTTGTACTCCCTCATACTCTGGTACCCACATCAAGGTAACCTTGTTGTTATTAGCCAGTTGCTTCAGGGATTGTCTACATTCCCAAGCAATTTTAGACTGAAATGAATACGACCTTAGAGCCTTTAATGCTGCCTGGCTATCTGATAGTATATAGATATTTGCCCTTCGGGTGCCTTTGTTTAAGCATAGCTGGGCACACAAGTCTATAGCATAAATTTCTGCCTGAAAGATGGTTAGGGTGTTACCGAGGGCTTTGGATAGCCTACAATTAGGTCCTGCTACTCCCACTCCTACCCCTTCAGCCATCTTAGATCCCTCTGTATACCAGATGAGTGACCCTTGTTCCAATCGCAGTGCCTCTGTCTTGCTCGTCTGACGACTTTCAATTATCACATCAAACGGGCAGTCAAAGTCTTATTTGGTTGGCATTGAGTGGGTTTGGTCATGGACTTCAAATGGATTAACTACAGAATCCTTAAGTGACCAACCCGATCGCCTGGTTTAAATTTATGTGCCTGGTGCAGTCGTAATGTACTGAGTGCCGCCTCCTTCCTTACATGCAAGTGCAAGGGAAGTAGATCAAGCATAGGCTCCATAGCTGATGTGGGACACGAGTGTATTGCTCTTGTAGTCCCTAAACAGGCAAGGCGTTGCAGTTTCTGCGCTGCTGTTTTTTCCTCTGCTTTGGCATGATGGGTAGGTCACCATAAGTCTGACAACCGAAAGATAAGATCAACGTGTCATTTTGGGTCTTAGACCCCAAGTCTTACCAAACAACCTACGGCACGTCCATATTGCCGCTATTGCTTTAGTAAGAGTCCTTTCCAGATGTGAGTTCCAGGTAAGTTTTTGATCCGGGATTACTCCTACTCCACTTCACTAAAAAGATTTAGTATCATTCCATTTAGTACAGGAATTCTAAGATTGAGTTTTCTCCTTGTAGTGAACGGGACAATAGTTGTTTTGCCCGGATTGACATTGAGCCCCTCTGACGAGCACCATTTGGATATTATATTTAAGGTAATTTGCATGAGGTTAGAAATCATGACCTCATTTTTGCCTCTCACAGTGACGACCAGGTCATCTGCATATCCCTGGACGTTGAACCCTGAATTACTCATTTTATGTAGGAGTTCATCGACCACCATTGACCACAGCAAGGGTGATAGATCTCCACCTTGTGGACAACCCCAGACTGCAGCCACCGTAGCAGACTCATCCCCCACATTTGTGGTAATAATTCTGCTTCTGAGCATGTATTTATTGTATCAATTTAATTGTAGGTGACTGTATTCCCCTTTTTTCCGCGGCTTTTTGTATGGATTCATGGGAGATGTTGTCAAAAGCGCGCTCTATATCTACGAAAGTATACACAGCCACTTCTTTTGCTGTAAATGTCTTTCAATAAGTCGGGCTAGCTAAATTACTTTCTCTGTGTCACGTACTATAAAATGTTATGAGAGAAACTTGTATCATCAATTCATAAATAAGTAATAGTTAACATCCAATTGTTTCAAATATATTTTTCAATTTTTATCGAAGCAATTATAATTTACCTCAATCGGATAAATTTTTAGTTCCATAAGGAAGTAAAATTAGACGATTATACAGTGCTGAAAACTTTAATGAGTAAAACTTTAATTAACATTTAATAGCATAGCCCATTTCATTATTGTAAAGTATCTGAACAGGCTCAGTCTCATTCTAGTTATTCTGCGAACTGGGTCCAAATACAGCTCAGTTTAACATACCAAACAAAATTGTTCTCGCCCTAAGCTAACTATCTGCCTTTATCTTTTACTTTTCTTTGTAAACCCACACTAGATGTGCGTTTCGTAGAAGGGTCGCAAATTACGTTTCGTTGTAGAAATCAAATGAACACGTCAAACATCGCAGTTTCTTATACCTATTATATTTAACGAAATACATATATTATTATAACTGAATAGATATATTCGATAATCTTCGCAAAAAACAAGTTGATAGAGAGATCTGTTTCATAACACGCTGACGGAATGGAATAAAAAATTTCGAATTTATATGCGTATATGTCTACGTGTAGACTCTTGTAAACACGACGCCGACGCGACGGTTCCTGAAACAAATTTGATAGTTATGTAAAATATCATAGCAGAATAGTCTCTATTGAAATTGGACTATATCCGTCATACGAGATAATTGCCAGAGGCATGTTAATTGTCATGTTTTATGTAACTAATATATCAAATTCTGATTAAAATTCTCATTTTCTGGAAATTGACTATATATGGTGGGCGTCCTCAATATATTTTTAAAATCTCTAAATGGGCCCATTAGAGCAATAATTTGAATCTGAACAGGCTGAAAGTTTACATAAGGGAAAGTTTATATTGTGATAAATAAAAAAAATTGTATGGGTGAGTTTTCTGATCCATTTCCAAATGTTTCAAGTAAAACAAAACACGATTTTTTTTGTTTTTATTTTTAAGATTTATTTAACGTCGATCTATTTCCACTACGGAGGCCTAACACTGATATACAAGCCGCTGGAAGATGTGAGGCGAGGATATGGTTCTCTTTGTGAACACGATGGATACTCCGGAGTTAAAGAAATAATAATTTAGAGCTTGATATGAGACAGTTGGAGAAACTCGTGCAATTTTGTTGTTGAAAAATTTATTGAATTTGGTTCGGGTCGAAAGCTTCATCCTGTATACGAATTTTTTTGAAGCTTATGAAATTACAACAATAAGTCTAAACGAAAATTACACTAGGTATTTGATTTAGAAAAATGTGCAGTGAGGTAACTAATCGGCGGCGTCCAAAAATTTGCCCATAAAAAGTAAAGTGATGAAGTGAAATGCGAAAAAGTTATTATGGAAAAAATTCACTTTACGAAACGTCGAGCGGTAAGGTGCATTTTACTTATACCGGCAAGGTTGTAGCAAGGGTTCTCAGATTAACAGGGAAATTCACTCACGCTGACGAGAGGCATTGTTTTGAATAGATAAGCACAAGGAGGCTTGCACAATGACTGTACTTGTCAACCGCACTTGTTTCACTTACTAAATTATTCACCTAACTAACACAAGCGAAGATTTGTTAACTTGAGGTAATACTCGAAGACTGACATTCATCTGCTTAGAATTATACTGCCAAATGCGTTTAGTTTCGTGGGTACTAGTAGTTTCGCCAAAACGTTGATCTCTGCGTTTATTGTGCCCCGACGAGTCAATTCGGCTAGGTTACGTTTTTTATATTGAAGACGGGGGTTTTTCGAATGGAGATATATGGAAATGAAGGGAATAAAAGGGGCATCTTTTAAAGTATGTATTGTTATTGCATGTGGCTGTTAAGTTATTTGAAAATAACTGTGGGACTAGGACGGACGGACGTTTACACTTGGTTCAGTAATATTTTTACGAAGGGGCATGAACGGCGGCGAATGTGTATGTATCGAAGCTTTCAAAGCTCGGTGTTAACGTGCGAGGTTAGGAATTTACGCGAGAGCTTTAGCGTACAGTCATCTGCTCTGCGATTTATTGAAACAAAATTAATGTTTATGATTGAAATTTGATATTCTAAGAGGCTTAGAAATTGAATTAGAAGTTGAACTGAATGAAATTAGTAGTTATTGAAGTTAGGAGATATTATTTGGGATTCGTGTAGTGATTTTGGAGTTATTGAAAATAAAATAGAGGCTTTCCTGTTTAGGGCATTGTTTTGTAAAGATCGACAGTAATATTGTTATTTGAAAAGTTTAGGAGTTATTAATGATAATTTCTGCTTATTAGTGAATCATGGGGCGTCGTGATTTTTTTCAGAATTCAATTTATAAAATTGTAGTTTTCTGTTAATTTGAGTTGTTGGATGACTTTTTACTTTACTATATACGTAGTATATAAGGAAAGTATGGTAATCGTGCATAAATTCGATTTTGAGTTTTTGATTAATTTACACGTTTTCAAGTCTTCTGAACCCAAAAAATGGTTTTAAAAAAATGTGTCTGCCGTCTGTAGTCTCACATCGAGGCGTAATCGCAAAATCGATCCTACCTCAAATGCGGGAAAGTAAGCCTCTAAAAACAGAAAAGAAAAATAGAAAATAATTTTTTTCTCTAAAATGGCTTTAACGATTTTGATTAAATTTGGTACATGGACGCTTCCCTAGTACTGATATGAAATGGCATGATCAGCTCCTATTAGAGAATACCGGAAGGGAAGTTGTGGGGAAGTGAGTTTTAAATAATTTCATAATTTTTTTTTTTTTTCAAACAGATCTAACAATTTTAATCAAATTTAACACATGTATACTAACTTAGTAGTAGCAAAAGGTAACATGACCGGTTGTACCTAAGAAGTGCAGGGAGGGAGGTCGTCGGAGGCAAGGAGTTACAAGATGTTTTAACTTTCAACAATATTGGTTGAGAAAATATAGAGATTTTACGATGAAAAGATTCGATGCCGGGACCAGGATACATTAGGTCGGTCTACTCCTAAATGGGAAAGTTTGGCCGAGTTGTCTATTTTAAAATAAAACTCTACGAATATTTTATATGTATAGAATAACAGAAAAACAAAATAGCGCTATATTCTGCAGTCTATAAGACACAGTTAATTCTCAAAAAATTAACATTAAAAAAAGCCAAAATGTAATAGTAACTAACTAAAATAAATTATGATATATTATACTATAGTTCACTCAAGAATTTTCTTATAAATAGTACATGCAATTTAGTATATTAGTATGTTTATATTAATCAAACCTTGCACAATTTATATACCAACAGTGCAGCATGTGTACGTGATGAATTTATAAAGTCGTATTCAACATTCTGCGCTTTCACGTTCTGAGTTAGATTCATATATCAATGCACATTTAAAAACCAAAGTAACGCAAACGGAATAAAAGGTATTATTTTAATTCAGGCTTGTAATATTCTCTTACCCTCTTTAAAATATATGGGTGTTGTTAAAAATGATGGTAAACCTATATAAAAGGTTTTTAGATACTTTAATTTGCACTTATATGACATTATAAATATTTCCTGATTTACTTTCGATTTATACAGTGTGTTCCCGGATGAGACATCGCAGTCTTGTAAACTTTGTTATTTCTTATTTGCCAAGAAAACATCTTAAAAAGTCTTAGTTGTCATAGAAAATCATAAATATTTATCAAACTTAAGGTCATATTCAAGAGAGAGATATCCGATAGGGAAATATTTACTGTTTTGACCATAACTTTTTATTTTAAAAATATTGAAAACAAACTATAAGACTACGCAAGTAGAACTATAACAAGAGAATTTTCACTCAATAATTTCAAACATATGTGAAATAAATTTAAATTTAGGAAATACGAAGATTGACATAATTTTTAAAATTAAATCTAAATATTTTGCATAACAACTGAAATTATTGAGTGAAAATTCATATCACTGCACCTACAATAGTACTACTTAGGTAGTCATATACTTTTTTACCAATATATGCATTAAAAGAAGTTATGGCCAAAAATAATAAGTATTTCCTTATCAGATCTCCCTCTCTTGGATATGCCCACCTTAAGATAAATTATATAGAACATTCTAAAAATTAGAAAATATGCAGTCGACTTTGAGTAACCTACCTTTTTTACATTTTAAATAAAAAATTTATTTAACAAAGTTTTTTCAATCACGAAGAAAAGCTTAAATATGAGTTTAGTTGCAAAAAAGGAAAAACTAATACCTTATTCGACTAAGTATTCAACTATTCTACGTGTAGACTAACTACTAGTATATATTTTTCTAATATTTTACTGAATACGTCATATACAGATGTGATTACATCTCCATTTATAGTTGCCACAGCTTTAATAAATCTACGTTTGAACATACCTTCTGTTTTAAATGGCCCATAACAACTAATCTAACATGGTTAAATCTGGTGTCCGGGCTTGCCATACTGTTTGTGCATAGAGGCCAATTCAGTTGTAGAGGAAGTGGTGTGCTAACCATTGTTTAACTATAATTCTACAATGGGCTAGTAGACAATAACGAAAATGACAAAAGTAATAATATAACATTATAGTATGACTCTACAATATGTTATAAATATAACTTCAAGGTAATTTTACCGACTATTATTGATTTTATTGTAAAATGTATATGCTTAAGATTAGAGTGGGTTTAAAATAAAGCAGTTTGCCGGTTTTCTCGTGGCGTAATGCGCGTGCATTCGCCGACAGCGCCGCACATACGTTTTGCACAACTTTGTTGGCTCCGCCCTTCCACTGGCGCACTTCTCTGATGATTACGTCATAGCCAATAGATAGCCCGAATCTTTGCGGCAATATCTAACCTTATAAACATGGTTTAAACTTCATTATTTTTTGTACTATAAGGCATTATAAAAAAAAATAAAAAAACACGAGTCGACTGTTTTTATGTGCAGATGTTATTAAAATAATAATAAGAAAATTGTCTACTTGCCCATTACTGTAAAATGTGGTTGTACATCCGTCTTGTAGATTTTTTTTCTGTATTCTATATTTTCATTGTTAAGTTCGCCCAAAACAAAGTTTTTTAAAATTTCTAAATAACTATTTTGATTTAAATTTTGACCACATAATAAGGACTGACTATTCTGTGATACATTATGCCGCACCAAACATTTACGATCTTGGGTGTTCTTGTACAGAATATAAGTACTCCAAAGCTAGTAGCGTTATCTGTATTAAATTGTTTTTTCATTTTTCTGATATGTTTTACATCCTCGGTGGTATCAAATTTATGAATTAATTTACACGTTACCATGGGAGTCACTTTAACATCAGGATACTTCTCATTGAAAATTTCTTTTGCATATTTATAAGAAGCATTTACATGAAATTATGTCACTTCGTACATAACTAATAGAATGTTTAACGCTTACCGAGAAACTCCAAACTCTCAAAATATTACCGCACTTATTACCCAGCAAGAGACTACCAATGGCAAGGTTAAAGTTAAACTTTGATGATTAAATAAAATTGTATAGTAAAACGTAATTTTAAAAGTTCTTCTGGCATGACTTTGGTCGTGTCATGATCAACTTACAAATCTTCTTTTATTTAACAATCTTAAACAAAATAGAATGTACCAGTTTATATTAATTTATGATGACTAAATAAATATGAAAGGTGTTATTTACTTATACCAGGTTAGGAGTTTCTTAAAAGTTGCGACAACGCTAAGGTCAGGGAAACACTGTTGCAAAATCAATGGGCCACAAGCAAATGACCTGTCGTTGTCTAGCATAGCTAATTTTGATTAAATTAATACGCGCTACCATTCGTTAAAGAAAATGTAACATTCGGCAAAATCAACGTTACATTATTTTTCCGTCATTTTTGTTTGTGCGCGGGAGCAGAGGATCCACGTTTGCCATTTATTTCGTGATCTTGCTAAATACGTCTTTGTTTTATTTCCTCGGAGTAAACTGAAGAGTATGTCGTGACTAATCGTTATTTTTTATTCGTTATTAATTTGTTTTTGTATATGGTAGTAGAGGAACTACAATCACTTATATTGCTTCATCTTCTTTGGTATCCGGCGGATAACTACGATTTTCACTGACATCGCTTTACTTTTATATCGCTTTGATAACTGTCACCTGTAACCTATATGTGTTTTTGCCGTTGGTTACAGAAATCACTTCTTTGAAGTAAATGTAAACGGTGGTAGTTTTAAGTCGTGCAGTTTTGTAGATAGTATTTATTATAAAACATAGCTTTTATTACTGTGATTGTCTAGCTTTCCCTTGACGCTGGACATGCCGTTTCTCCAACGGAGTCACTCATGCACCATATTCCCAGATTGTAGAGTAGTGTTCTTCTAACACTAAAACAGGAACTAGCTCCCGAGCAACACTGAATATAGAAGTGAGAGTTATAGGTCAATGGCAGATAATAAGAATTAAAACGGATTTAAGAAGAGAATATGAGTGTATTAATGCTATGGGCATCGCCATTCGTTAATATAACTTTTTTAATTGTTATTTAACTACAATGTGATTTTGGCTTGTACTATTACTTGTAGCACATTGACAAATTTATATATGGTGTGTTCAAAACAATATCTAACCACTAGGTTTGTCGACAATCTTGACGCTTTCCTTATTAAATTTAGCTGGCTTTAAGTCGAATGGATATAGGTTAATTTATTATATCATTTCTAGAAGAGGTATCATAGATGCGTCAAGGATGTGAAAGTTCTTTACATTGATTGTATTAATTTCCAGATACTCTTGTTGTGTGTGTCAGAATACGCCTTTATACAATATTTGTTAATACTCACTGACAGACCGATAGAAGCAGATGTCTTTAATAAAAAAATGACTGAACTGCATTTGAGCTAATAGTCCATTTAACGAGATCCCGAACATCAAAAGTGTGTAGGATCTTTTAAAATACATTTCCCCCCCCCCCCGTTTTCGAGGGTGAGACAAGCGATGGTGATGGTTTCGAGTTCTGAAATTTTGGTACTACCCCTATCAAGAAAAAACTATCCCAATTTTCGAGTTCTCGGTCTTGGGCTTGCGAAGGATCGTTGGATCAGAATTTGGGGGCGGAAATCGAGATGATTTTGTTTTTTCACCCTACCCTCCTGTAACTGCCTCCAACGTATAAAAACCACCGATGCTGTCAGTCCTAGACATGCACGAGTTTGTTAGATTGGATTTTTAAAGAGGATATCAGCTAAATCATTTACCTGGGATGGAATGAGTTACCAATGGCCGCATCAATTCCTGGCGGTGTTTGTTGGGTTTGTGGATTGATTTATTGTGAAAAATAATTTTTTATTTGAACAATTAAGTATATAAGAATAGGTATGCTCATTTGATTCTTATTAAAAAAAAATTACTTAATGATATTCATATTATTTAATTACAATAGTATATTAATCTACTCTTTGACGCTTATAGTTACATTGCAAACGACTTTCACAATCAACATTAAAAATATCGTCTATTTCGTTACGTTCACCACCATTATTTACATCATAATTTGTATCTATATCTATATATAAATATAAATACAATAGTTTATAGAAAAGATGGTATTTTTACACGTTGGGAGAAGTTACGGGAAGATAGTGTAAAAAGAAAACACCACCATCGTGATTCCCGCTCTCGAAAACCTGTGCAAAGCCTATTCCAAGCCAGTTTGCCCATTTTTCGAGAGATTTCAGTGTTGGGAGCAGGGTAACTTCAACCTTCGGGGGTTGCTGACGATTCGAAAAGTAATCTCTTTCCGTTTTCAAAGCTTTTTTTTGGAAGAACTCTTATTTTGCTGTGTATGTCAAATACACAGCTTCAAGATTCTGTTTATGTTATTTCCATAGATACTTACTACTTACACAGAACATAGAACTGATGATATTTTCTTTTAGATAATATTGAGTTTGTTAAGTTCTTCTTTTAACATTGGTAGCCAGGTTGTACAAATATCTACAGAACAATTCGATACGCACTTGTCTTCATTTAATAAGATTATTGCTAATTCTTTAATTTTTCTTTTTTTGGTATCTGTTTCTTTTGTTAAAATTTTTGCCGAGCCCCAGTTTATTCTATGTCCGTTTTCCCAAGCATGTTCACAAATCTTTGATTTCTGAATTTCATTCTTTCTAATGTAATTCTTGTGCTCATCCAACCTCACACTGAAAGGTCTGGATGACTCACCCACATAACATTTATCACATTCGCACGGGATATTGTAAATACAGTTTTTTGAATTCTTCTCCCTGTTTATCGGTTTTGTTTTTGTTAAAATAGATCTTAAAGTGTTCCCCGTTTGAAATATCGTCCTAACATCAAATTTGTCACCTATACGGCGTAGCATTTCCGATAATCCGTATACATAAGGAATTATTGCTGTATAATGACGTTCAGGTTTTTGTCGTACCTGATTGTCCCTATTTTCAACATTTATGAAAACTCTATCAACAAAGGCTTCAGGATATTGATTCTGTACTAGAACCTCTTTGATAAATTTTTTCTCGTTATTTAATATTTCATTATTAGATGAAATTACTTTGGCCCTATCGTATAAACATTTTACAACACCCCTTTTAACATTTATTGACTGATTTGAGTTAAAATTTAGATATCTATTAGTATGTGTTGGTTTGCTATAAACACTTGTTTCAATTGTATTATTTACCCTTCTAATTAAAACATCTAAAAACGGTAGTTCATTCCTACTTTCTACTTCTAATGTGAATTTAATAGACGGTTCCTTACTATTTATATTTTACAAAAAACTATCTAGTAAATCGACACCATGAGGCCAAATTGCAAAGATGTCGTCAACATATCTCCACCAGACAACCGGTTTGATTATACAATTTTGAACATGTGTGTTCTCAAAATTCTCCATAAATATGTTGCTTAAAATTGGTGATAATGCGGACCCCATAGCCATACCAAAATCCTGCTGATAGAACTCATTGTCCAATTGAAAATAGGTTGTTTTTATACACATTGTTAAGAGTTCCATTATGCTATTTACACTTAATTTAGTTCTACTTTCCAAATTATTATCATTTAGCAACCTGTTTTTAACTATTTTTAAGGTCTCATCTACCGGAACATTGGTAAAAAGACTAACTACATCAAAACTAACCATCAGGTGTGATTCATGAACATCGTTTTCATAAATTTTTTCTATAAAATGTTTACTATTTTTAATATATGAATCAGTATTTCCAGATAATGGATCAATAATTTTAAGTAAAAATTTTGCCAAATTATGACATGGTGAATTAATAGAACTAACAATTGGTCTTAAAGGAATATTTTGTTCATGTGTCTTTAGTAAGCCATAAAAATGAGGAGGCTTACTATGATGTGGTGTAAGTTTTCTTCGTTCAAATCATTAAATTCATGTTTGTATTCATGTGATGTTCCCATAATAACACCAATCCGACGAATCCTCGCATGCCTAGGATCGACAGCAGGGAAAAAGGGGTGGTTCTTATATGTTGAAGGTAGTTGCGGGAGAGTAGGGTGAAATTAACATCACCATGTGATCCTTGCCCTCGAAAACCCATAATAACCTTGTCGAGTCCGTATTCTTTTTATTTTCTGGGGATATAGCTATTACGGGTGAAGGTGAGTTCAACCTCCGGGCTCGGTCTGGGGTATTCTAGTGTAAATTAACTGAATTTATTACTATTCTCCCAAAATAGCTGATCCGACGATCCCTCGCAAGCCCACTACCGAGAACTCGAACATTGGGGAGGTTCTTACTTGATAGGGGTAGTACGCAAGGGTTTCAGAACCCGAAACCATCACCATCATTTTTCTCATCATCGAAATCGGAGGGAGGGAGTGTGTTGCAAGAGATCCTACAAACTTTTGATGTTTTGGCCTTTTTAGAACCTCGTTAAATTATCAATAAAGCAGAAGTTCAGGAGGAAAACTGTTTTGGATTAACCATGCATCTATGCTTTACTGCAGCATTGTTGCTACACTTTAGGCAAATTGTGTTTTCGATGTGTTAAAAATTAATTTTCTCGTTTTATTTATTTATTTATTTATTTAAATATAATACCCAACGTGACTAAAGCCCAATTACTGGATAAGGACAAAAAGTAGATACACATAAATATATATAAAGAATTGTAAAACTTAAAATATAAACAAAAATTATTAAAGACAAAAATATACAAAACCTTGTGGGGTTGAACCATTAAAAACTTATAGTAGTATATAACATTACACAAGTTCACAAATCAGACAAACAGTGTTTTAATTAAGTGAATAGAGCAAATATATCAAGTCTTTCTTCGTACATCTAGTAATTTTGAATCATTTGATAAAAAGGTGAAGCACTGAGTAAGGTAGTACGGGCTGTAGGTAAGTAAAATGCCGAGTCGGATCTTAAATTTGCTCTAGCCGCGCGATATAAAATTCTTAATGTAATTGACTCTGAACTTACCGCATTGTTTATGATTTTTTGAAGAAAAATAATCGAATGCATAATACGCCTCTGATACAAACCTGGCCAATAGCATATCCTGAGGTATTCCACGTGGAGGATAAATTCCATCAACAACAAAATATAAACACTTGAGATATTTACGCTGAACTTTCTCTAATTGAGCCGTATACGTTATATATAGAGAACTCCAAACCACTGAAGCGTATTCCAGTTTGCAGCGGGCAAAAGTAGTGTAAAGAGTATTTAAAGTTTTTATATTGTTTAATTCTTTACCGTTACGCAAAACAAATCCTAAACTTTTATACGCTGACTCAGTGGTTAGACGATGTGTTCATCGAAAGACAATTTGCTGTCAAAAGTGACACCAAGGTATTTAAACTGAGTTACTCTGTTCAGAACGACATTGTCAAGCTGATAGTCAAATAACTCGATAGTTTTACGGCGAGAATATGACATAATGTTGCATTTACAGATATTTAAAGGTAGATGATTTTTGATACATCAATCATTTAATTTGACTAAATTATCCTGTAACTTTGAACAGTCTAAAATAGAGTTAATTTCAACGTAAATTTTTAGAGCGTCCGTATATAGTAAATAGTTGACATTAAAAAGCTGTGTTATGTCATTGATAAATATAACGAAAAGTAACGGCCCCAGAATCGAACCTTGTGGAACTCCTGATGATTGCCAAAACTTTTCAAATTTGAAACCACGATACTGAACAAACTGTGACCTATCATTAAGGTACGATCTAAAAAGATTTAATAAATTAACAGAAATACCGAATGTATCCAGTTTTGATATCAACAGCTCATGGTCGAGACGATCAGAAACTTTAGAGAAATCAGTATAGATAACATCTACCTGATTTCCCTCATCAAGTACCTCAGAAATATGCTCCTGAGTTATCTTAACAAGGTTCGACGTAGTAGAGCGTTCAGACATAAATCGATGCTGACGTGGGAATATTAAGTTTTTTGTGTGGAAATATACGTAGAAATGTATAATAATCTCAAAAATTTTGCAAAAATTACAAATAATAGAAATTGGTTGGTAGTTGCTAATATCATTTCTAGAGCCTTTCTTATATACAGGGCATATTCTGCTTTCTTTCCACAATTGTGGAAACTCACATGATGTTATTATAAAATTAAATATAATGTAGAGCGGTTTGGCGAAGATCATTGCACAGTCTTTTATTAAAAATGCAGGTATTAAATCTGGACCCATAGCAAAGTTTCCTTTAAGTTTCTTGATAGCTTTAAATATTTAATTCTCACTAATTTCAGATAAATATAGAGTATTGCTATTTTCATTGTCTATAAGTTGACTACCTGGAGCATTGCTTTTGTTTTTTGTGAACACATCAGAAAAATAACTAGCGAAACTAGTTGGTTCCTCTAACTGGGTTTCATTATAATTCGTACAGCATGGCACAGTCGTGGAGTTAGATTTCGAGTTTATGTGAGACCAAAATTTTTTAGGATTAGTGCATAATTCGTCCAACAGATTTCAAATAATTTTTATAAGCTGTTATTATAACAGATTTTACTTCAGATCTGGCACTTTTAAAATTACTATAATCTTCTTCACTGTTTGATTTTCTGCAGTTGCCTAACAATTTACCTTTCAAGTTTATTTTGTTAATAATATTTTTGTCACGAAGGATACTGCTTAGAGGTAATTTTTTTTTTTAGGAACATGCTTGTCAAGCAATGGGTTTGATATATTATAAAATTCAATAAATATATCGTTTACGTTCGAAAAATTAGAAAGTACCGACTAATCAATACCTATAATATCATTATAAAGTAAATTGAAGTTACATTTCTTATAATTAAGGTCATATCTAGAACCCAGGGGAAATGTTTCTTTATTCGTTTTTGCAAATTTTGATCTAATAATAAGCGAAGGTGAGTTCAACCCCCGGGCTCGGTCTGGGGTATTCTAGTGTAGATTAACTGAATTTATTATTATTCTCCCGAAAAAGCCGATTCGACGTTCCCTAGGAAGCCCAAGACCGAGAACTCGAAAATTGGGAAGGTTCTTCCTTGATAGGGGTAGTACGCAAAGGTTTCAGAACCCGAATCAATCACCATCGTTTTTCTCACCATCGAAACCGGTGGGAGGGAGTGTATTGCAAGAAATCCTAGTAATCCTACAAACTTTTGATGTTTTGGCCTTTTTAGAACCTCGTTAAATGATCAACAAAGCAGAAGCTCAAGAAAAAAACTGTTTTGGATTAACCATGCATTTATGCTTTACTGCAGCATTGTTGCTACATTTTAGGGTAATTGAGGAGCAATCATACAAAACCCAATAAATCCACTTAGAACGATTTCGAGTAAATTGCAAAAATGTTCTACCAGACATGTTTTTAAGAATATAAAAACGCCAATTGGTAATAATGAGCAAAATAGAGCGAACATAATTAATACACATTGACTGAAAAATATTTTTTTTTATATGAGGAGTTATTCCTCAAAAAAACATGGATTTATTTCGTTCTGATTGATTTAAATGGATATATTACAGTTTGGTTGATTTTAATAGTATTTATTGTGGTTTGTATAAATTAGTCATATTTTTCTAAAAACTCGTCTTATATTTCGTAAGAACATCTAATAGAAAATAAAAGAAAGGAATATTTATTGCTAATACAAAGAAACGAAAATTATTAACAAAAAAAATTAAATGTGGGCACCATGACCAGGTTCCAAACAGTCGCATTCTTGTTCTTCATCACTTTCCTCACCAATGATTTGTGCGTCAGGGGTAGAGCATAAAAGATCTTTGTACCAGATTAATGGCTTTTTCTTCTCTGGAATGTAGTTATTAAGCTTCATCTCTTCTAGTTTTAAGTTTCGGTCAGATTTTCCTCGTTTTGTTAAAATCTTTGGAGTTTCAGTTAGCGATTCAAATCTAAAATTCTGGTAGCATACAACCTTTAATGATGCTTTCTTTACATCCTTCTGTATATTAATTCTTTTTAGGTCGGAAATTCCTATAATTTTTTTCAAAATTGTTAGTAACTTTTTTATATCATATAAATTCCAGTCTGTGCCAAGTTCTTTGACAACGCCAAAGTTGGAATATATATGTTTGTATTCTTCTTTTGACTTAACAAAAGGATTTTTTCTTAATGACTTCTCAACTCTACCGAAGACACGGTCTGCCGGAAGGAAGCTATGACCTCGAACAGGGTAAGTTATTCTTATTTCTTCCACATGTGGGGGGGCTTTACATTTTAGCCAATAGTAAAGTGCGTGTATTATATGGGAATTCTTATTCTGACCCCCGCATCCATCGCAGAATAATCTGAGCATTTTTATTCCATCTAAGTTAAGGGAGTTAAGGTAATTCAAAAGTGCAGAACCTCTCCTTGCTAGATTTTCAGACCATGTATAAAATATGGGATGTTTTTATTGCATATCCACGCAACAAAACACATAATAGCTGATTTGGTGTGAGTAGAAAGCGTCTGATATGGGAGTTCGAGGCAGTGGCTGCACTTGCTGCATGTCAAAACAAAATGTCAAAGAAGAATTTGGAGTTTCCTTAGTTAATTCGTAGAAAGCCTTTGGTCTTTTAGTATGAATTCGATGTTGCAGAATTGCTGTACTTTTCTTTTGTGGATCTTTTTCCGTTTTTATTTGGTGTTTTAATCTCATACACATTCCACAGCAATCAGAAGCAGGCCAAGAAAAACCTACATTAAACTCTCTCCTAAAAATTCTTGAAAACATGGCCAAACTAGATTTTAATGTTTCTTCACATTTTGAGTTATAAATTTTATGCAACTTTGAAATAGTTAATTCAGCGCCTAAGTATATTCTCTGCGATTTTGCCCGATTATAATGGCTTTCTTTTCCCTTAAGATTACCTATAAATTTCCTAATACTCTCTTTTTTATTTAGCGATTTATTTGACTTTTTATCTCCACCCCTTTTTTCTTTAGGTATGGCTCCATCATTTATTATATTTGCAACACGGTTAATTCTCCTATTCGTCAAGCCCAAAGATTTCATAAAGAACTGTTGACATACTCTCACCATTTTTTTACTAAGTCTACTTTTCAGGTGATAGGTCACATTAATAATGCGTTTTTTTGTGTTACTTAACTGAACGTTTTCTCTGAACAGGACAAGCCGAAATTAAATGACATAGTTTTATTTCTTGTTCACTTTTATCTGCGGTTCTATAAATATTGCTTTTATTGTACTTAATGTCACTTAGAGTCACATTGCCACAAAAGTAACTAGGTCCGTCATGCTTGCAAGGATGTTTGAAGTTTTCCAGATTTGGATCTGGATCATCATATCTAAAAAAAAATCCAACTTAGCTTCTATATATTTTGTGCCTCATTTTTAAGCATCATACCTTGTATGTAATGAAATTATATAAAAATTTATTTTTGCTCCCAAGCATTCAAGAATTAACGTTACGTTACTTTTAAATTTAGTTTTTTGAGGTCCTAAATGTGTACATATTATCATTATAGATACTAACCTGTGTTTTTGTTTACCAGTTTTGGCTCTGTTTATTCTTCGACCTTTATCTTTTAATAGCACGCCCTCACTGGTTTCTAGTTCTTTCATTTTCCTTGTATCAGTTTTATGCGAATCTCAGTAAATATCTTTCATTAACACACTAACGTTTTACACACGGTATAACCATAATCTCTAATACCTTGGAATAACAAGACAATATTAAAGAAACGAAATTGCATCATCTATTTAGGACGTTTGCAATTTTAATTATCTTATGTTACTTTACCGGCAACTGGATTTATTACAATTTGTATGAAATCAAAATAAACTGTGCACCAGATTGGATTTATTACGTTTTGATTGAACTGCTTACATTCCGGGTTAAATTTCACTGGGAATTATTGCACTTTGAACAATTCTGATACCACCGTTGGATTTATTTCATATCTAAAATAGGTGCACCGTACCTAACTCCAAATAAGTTAAAAATGGATTTATTGCGTTTTGTATGATTGCTCCTCAATTGTGAGTTCGATGTGGTCAGAATTAATTTTCTCATTTAATTTTAATTCAACATGTTCAGCTGAACGATTAAACTAACCACTAATATGAAATTAATTTAATTATACGGCTGTTCATTTCAGTAATATCAGCAATTTTCACAACGTATTAGATACGTTGTACAGAATTTATAAGCAGCTTTTAGATAAATACGCAATGGACAAACGAACATAATGATCGCATAAGTATTGCGAATGATCTGAAGCAATTAAAAAATGCTTGTGTTAAGTTTCCAATTCTAACTTATAAGGAATGATTTGTAAGTCTCGTTAACTTTAAATACTGAGAAATAAAATGGTCAATGTGAAACACGACAATTAAATATATAGAGCAGTTAAAATAGCACAAAAAATTAATATAAAGGAACTTTTTCCAAGCAATTTTATAGAAGGAACCTATTGGGGAGGTGCTCAGGAGTATCCAAAAAAATTTTGTACTTCAAGACCGTGTGTTCCAATTGTTATTAACAAATTAAGTTTTTTAACCGCTTGTGAATAACTCGAGATATATAGGTTCGATCGGGACAAGAAAAACAAAATCTTTGTAATTACATTTTCTACAAATCTACGTTTTCTGTAGGCCTTAGGAGCGCAACCATAACCTACAAAAGTGAAAAAAAACTGGCCAAAAATCGCGTCTTTTTCAATTTGCTGCCCACAGCCGCTGGGTGATCCGATTAGCTTCAAGTTTTCAGAAAATCTGCCCTTTGCTCTAACAAAAGCACTCTGAAAATTTGGTGCAATAATATTAAACACAGTGTGCGCAATTGAATTTGTTATTTAAAATTTTAATTGGCCGCGATTTTATGCCATTAAGTAAAAACGGATCATTTTTTCTTAAAAGTTAGGTCTCGACGCCGACGCCAGCTTTTTGATGCCGTAAAAAAATGTTAAACCTATATTGACCATTTTTTGCAATTATTTAAAACCCAATGAACAAAAAATGAATTTTTTCGAGCGATTTGAAAATTTTTTATCAGACCAGGAAGAAAATTTTAATACCTTTACTTTAATTAAAACAAGTTTTATTTTGGTCAAACTACACTCAAGATATTCAACTTTTTGCAGTTTAACAAATTGTTAATTAACGAATGTATATTTTTGGCCAAAATTTGAATTGTATCATTTTGAAACATATTCAGTTCGTGCAACATATTTAAAAAAAATGTCTTTTCGTCAAAACAAATTTGCAGTTGCACTTGTTAATTTACCTGAAAAGAACATTTCATTGTTTTATTTATTGATCTTAGCTGCAAAAAGCAATGGCTTCCTTGTTTTTGAACCTTTTTAGGATTTTTATAAAATATGTTCTCTTTTCCCAAGGTTGAAAAACGCTGATAAAAGAATTAAATTGTTAATAACAATTGAAGCACAGAATATTTGACATACACAATTTTTGGATATTCCTTAGCACCTCGTCAAAAGGACCTAACCATAAATTTGCTTATGAAAAAATTTTTGTCAAATTATTAATTAAATATTTTTCATCATATTTTAATTCTAATTTTTTATAAACACTAGCAAGGAAAATATTTACTGATGTTTAGGTATAATAAAAAAATCATTTACAGCATGCATTACAAATAAGTAAATGTTACAAGCTATCAAGTATAACATAATTTGTACCACTTTAAAACTCATATAAATGTTATTTAACAGTCTAAACCTTGTGGATGAGGATTTCCATCATCCAGCATCAAGAATAAATTTTAAGTATGATATATTAAAATCTGCGAAGAAGTCGGCAATCTTGAATGTCGTTACAGCATTTTAGAATTTAATAAATGGTCCTCATTTATGCAGTTCCTGGTTCCTCTGCGACAATCTTTTTTAGATAAATTTTATTAAAACGAGGAATAAGTTAAAAATATATACTCTAGGAAATTAGAATCATTCAACAGATATGAATAAATATAGTTATAAATAAATTATATGGTTCAACCACGTGGAAATTTTCGCTCCAGTGCCTGCAAAACTCCTGCCAAATCAGTAAAACTAAATTTATTTAAATTAACTAATACATAATAGCTAACTGACATCAGGTGTGGAGCCAGCCGTATTTGTGACATATTAATACAAATGATAAAACTCAAACTACTTTCGTCAGAGGATGAATTAATTAAAAAGGAATAAAATAGCGTACCTGTGTTGTCACTTGTTCAATGTCACAACTGTTATAGAACATTTTTTGAAGACAAATAGATTTTATTATTTATTGCATAATTACAGCCGACCAGGATTGATTGCAATTACATTAATTATTTACTACGGGTCTGATAAATATATCTGGTGTTTCTTTTCTAGTTGTTTAAAATATCTTCTTAGAGAAATATCGATGCGATAATATAGTTTTTTTATTGTTTATTGCTATATTTGTATATAACTGAAAATAAATAAAATTATAACAAACCGCTGCCCAAAGAAACACTACTTCCACATCCAGATTTTGTACCCAATCTTATGCACAATAAATCCCAATGTAATATTTTATTCCCGTTAAGAATAGAGTGGGGGTGGTAGAGGCGGTGGCTAATGTAAAAAAAAATTAGAGGTCCTTGATTCTCGTACACACACTAAATCCTAATTTAATTCTTTACTCCCTTTTATAATAGGGTGGGGGTGGCAATGGGGGTGATAGAGGGGGTAGCTAACGCCAAAAACATTTTTTTAGACTTTCGTTTTGTATACACACTAAATCACATCTTTTTTTTTACCCCCTTTAATAATAGGGTGAGAGCTACAATGGGGGTGGTAGAGGGGGTAACGAACGCCAAAAAAAAATTTTGAGACGTTTCGTTCTTGTAGACACACTAAATCACATTTTAATTTTTTTACCCCATTTAATAATAGGGTGGGTGTGGCGATGGGGTGGTGGCTAACGCAAAAAAAGACGTCTCGTTTTAGTATATACACTAAATCACATTTTAATTTATTTTACTCCGTTTCATAACAGTGTATGGGTGGTATTGGGAGTGATGCATATTTACCCTTATTTACCCCATTTACCCCCGAACCCTTCAACAGAATTAGATCAAAATATATTCTAGTTCCAGATCTCGTTACAATAGATAAGTGTACCAAATTTCAAGTCAATATCACAAACGGTTGCAGAGTAAACGTGAGCATAAAAAAGTTACAGAAAGACAGACCTACAGACAGGAATTTTTTTTCTCGCTCAAATTTAAAATCTCGACGTTTCATGACATTTTAAGCCTATTTCAACAAAAATTAATTTTTTTGCGTTACTACACTTCCCCTGGACGTAGAAGTAATAATATTAAGAAAACAAAATGAACTAATATAATAGTTATAAAATATGATATTGTAACTATTAATATATGTAAACATACAAACTTGCGAGAACGAATATATCGGAAGGACACAAATTATGTGAGCAAGATGTAGGGATCACGTATTAAGGATAATATGCGTATTATTTATAATATTTTTAAAATTTTCCTGAGTTTATATAGTTTGATAATATTTTTTATTTCAACTGATATGCTATTGTAATTATGCGGAACAAGAAAATGTTTAATTCTATTACACTTTGGAATTATGATATTTTTATTCATCATAGATATAGTATTATGTAAATGTGTAAACAAACTAAACTTGGATACATATATTTTTTTTTTGATAAACATAGAACATTTTAAAATATACAACTGTTTTAAATTTAGTCAATTAGACTATCTGAACAACTGAGCACTAGAGTAGGTAGGGTCTTTTTATAGTATTATTTTGAAAATTGTTTTTTGTATCACTTTAATCAGATTTAGAGCATTATCATAGGCATCACCCCATATGATTTGCCATAGCGTATGACAGATTCAACTATAGAATTATATAGATTTAATATAGTTATTTTACCTAAAATATCTCTGAGCTAGTAGAAATCATATATTCTAATTTTGTTGGTTATATGACTAGAATGTTCCGACTACCTTAAGTTTTGTCTATCATTAAACCCAAGTATTTTATCGTACAAGTGGATTGAATTAGTATCTTAATTAGTTAAATCTTTAAAATTAGGTTTATTTGAGTTATACAGGATGGGGCAATAGTGCAACAGACCTTGATATCTCGAATTCTACGATAGCTAGAATTTTTTTTAAAGAAATTGTTGCAATTAGCCTTAGGGAAGTACCTGCAAAAATTGTTCGTTTTTAATTTCTACAGCACATCGTCGAAAAATATACAGGGTGTTTCGTTTGAAAGAATTGAGAAATTTCAATTTAAAATGTTCTTAATTGAAAAATAATTTTTGGCCACCCTGTACATTTTTAGGAAATGAAAATGATTCAAAAACATTAATTAGATGTCTCCTAACTGGTACTCACATAAGTTTTTCTTAAAACCCATAATTGTGACTGTTGATTTTTTTAATATCCATCTGCAGATTGCATTATTTCAACAAAAAAATTCATTACATCCAATTGGTTGGCAGATATTCAATGTTAATATAGGAATGGATAGAGACTAGAAGGAAGGTTAAAAAAATATAGCATTTCATTTCAAAAAAGGCACTTAGTCCTGTAATTTCATCTTGGCTCGTTTTGCATGTTCGAAAATAATTTCCAGTTATAGAATTTGTTATCTAGTTTACCTGCCATTTTTTAAAAATTTTCTAGCTATCGTAGAACTCGAGATATCGAGATCCGACGCACTATTGCCCCACCCTGTATGTAGAGAACCCTATATATTTGATTTTAGATATATTAGAGATAACCGATTTAGCCGAGACCACGTTAGCACGGTGTGGGATCTGGGGAGGATCCTGTTTGTATTTTAATTTAAATAAAGCCTTGTTGAATTGAATTGAATTAATTTAGTTCGAGCCATGATCTGATTTTTTTTATATTGTTACGTGTTTACAATCTCCAGTAAACACTTTGTAGGTTCGATAAATTCCAACAACAATTTCCATAAACCACTACTTTACTAATCACTTAAAAATAACACACCTAATAATAACTTTAATCTAACATAAATTCACAACTTGTTACTGTTCTTTACTTCATCTGATCACTTGTCTTCTCATATCTAACTCTCTAACAGAACTATACTATATACTGAACTGAACTGAAATGTCCTCTTTATATACACACTTCTAATGTACTAGATTCTCCTCCCAGAATCGTCTGGAATATGCTGGAAACTTCTATAGTTTGCTAGGCGCTAAATGGCGATTCGCCAGTTGGCCCACAGATGGCGCCACCCCATCGGCCGCAGACTAATTGCGCCTCTCTCCGTTAGAAGGCAGCACATAACAATATCTTCGTCTTTACTACAAATAATAGTTGTATCATCTGCATATGAAACAACTTGGCCAGAGAAATTTAGATCACATAAATTGTTTATAAAGATTAGTATTGACGCAAATATGGTACCTTGAGGAACTCCCGTAGTTATAAGTTTTTCATCACTTATTTTGTCTCTGATTTTTACATACTGTTTTCTTCCTTCGATGCAACTAGAGAATATCCTCAAAACTCTGTGCCTCAGATATCAATTTCTTCTAGTTTTTTCAATAGTTTTACATAACATACAGTATCGAAGGCCTTCGCCAGATCCAAGAAGGCAGAAATACATTTTTATTTTCTTGTAGATAGTCGTTGATTATATTGACTAATCTATAAATTGCATCTTTGCACTTTTAAAACCGTATCGGTTTTTCTGAATAATTTTATTCTTTTCTAGAAATTCCTCAAGTCGACTTTTTAATGCTTTCTCAAATAAGTTGTTGAATAGAGATATTTGCCAATAATTAATTTTTTCAGTCGTCCATCCATTTTTATAAATTGGCGTTACAATTGAAACCTTGAAATGATCTGGTACTCAACCAGTTATGTAAATAGTGTTAATAATATGTAATAGAGGTTTTATTCTAATAGAACCTCTTACATGACAATGTTTTATTAATTTGGCTGATATTTGATCCATATCATTTTGTAAACTGTTTATAAATTTTCTCTTCAATTGGTCTTAAAAATGATGACTGTTGAGGTGAAGTGGTGTTATAGGCTCTATATTGTTTATATTTATTGGAATAGGAATTGAATTAGTTATCTTTTCACCAATATTACAAAAAAAAATTGTTAAATTCATTAGCTTTCTTCATATTACAGATTATGTTCATTCATTATACATTCATTATATTAATGTTTGCTGTACCTTTATTTTTTTCAGTGTTTCTAGTAAGTTTTATATTCATTATGTAATTGTATATTACTATTATTACGTAAGATCTGTTTTTTAGTCTATCCCTATTACTTCCACGTCCAGTGGAAGTACAGTAACGCAAAATTTATTATTTTTTTTGTTGAAATAGGCTTAAAATGTCATGAAACGTCGAGATTTTAAATTTAAACGAAAAAAAATGTCTATAAAAATTTTTTTGGCCCCCCCTCTACCGCCGCCATTGCTACCCCCACCCTATTATAAAAGGGAGAAAAAAATTACGATTTAGTGTGTCTACGAGTATCAAGGGCCTCTAATTTTTTTTACATTAGCCACCCCTCTACCACCCCCACTCAATTCTTAAAGGGAATAAAATATTACATTGGGATTTAATGTGCATAAGATTGGATACAAAATCTGGATGTGGAAGTAGTGATTCCTTGGGCAGCGGTTTTTTTAATAGTTTGTATAATTCCATTAGTAATCCACGGTTTAACTTGCCTACTAGATTTTCCTGATGAATGAATAGCGGCAGATGTAATATGTTATTTCGGTTTTGTTATCACTATTTAATATAATATAATTTTCTAGCCCATTTATAAACACATCAATGTTCGATGATGGAGATCGATATGCACAACTAATGCCTACGGATGTATTTTCTATAACTATTGTTATAATAATATATGTTAATGAAACAATTTTTAACAAAAATGAAAGATTAAAATCAACCCAAGCAACTTCGTTGTGTTCCGAACTGACTGAAAAAATTTTGGAAACTTGTAATAGTTCATTTAAAGAGTCGGGATTTATGATGAAATTGACAAACATTTGCGATTCGGACTAGACAATGCCCCCCCCCCCCCCGTTTTCGAGGGTACTGAATCGATTTCTGGGGTCAAACTAATTTTTCCACCTCGGCAACCCCCTCAAATTGGCCCAAAGTGCTCTTTTCCGTGAACCTGTTTGTTTTCTGTTGTTGACTAACTGTTATTCTCTCGAGTATAACGGAAGGTCCCTCGAGGGATTTGACCTCAGCCATCCCTAGACCAGGCTTCCACCCCTCTAGGGTGTTGGAAAATTGATATTTTTTTTGTGAAAAAATATGATATTTTACAGGAGGTGTTTCTGTGAGGAAGGCGGCAGGTGACCAGGGATGTTTTCACCTTTCAGATGTGTGGAGAAAAAAATGTGTTTTTTTTGGGAAAAAAATAATATTTTGTAGGAGGCGTTTCCTTGAGGAAAATGGTAGGTAACCAGGATTGTGTAACCACCACCGGGGGTTGTTTTCACCCTTCAAAGGACATTTGATTTTTTTTTTATTATTCTTTTGTAGGTGGTATGTCTTTAAGGAATGTGGCAGGTGAACAGGTTTGTATAACCAACCCCGGGGGTTGTTTTCTCCCTTCAAAGGGGTGGGGAAAAAGTAATATTTTGTAGTAGGCGTTTCTTTGAGAGAGGTGGTAGGTGACGATGATTGTGTAACGACCACCGGGGATTGTTTTCACTCTACAAAAGGGTGGATATTTGATTTTTTTTTTAATAAATTATTATTTCCTAGGCGGTATGTCTTTAAGGAATGTGGCAGGTGACCAGGGTTGTATAACCAACCCCGGGGGTTATTTTCACTCTTCAAAGGGATGGGGAAAAAGTAATATTTTGCAGTAGGCGTTTCTTTGAGAAAGGTGGTAGGTGATGAGGATTGTATAACCGTCACCGGGGGTTGTTTTCACCCTTCAAAGGGGTGGACATTTATTTTTTATTAAAGAAATTAATGTTTTGTAGGAGGCGTTCCTTTAAGGAAGGTGGTAGGTGATCAAGATTGTGTAACTACCCCCGGGGGTTGTTTTCGTCTTTGAAAGGAATATGTGACCACTTCATTTAGTATATCGTAAGTTGATGTTATTGCTGAAATAAACTGGATTTATAAAAAAAAATGTAGACATCATTAGTAATCGGACCTTCCGGTATAGAAGAACCACGATTAAAAGGCCGAGCATTCACTTATAATAGCATGGCTAGGAATTGAACTTAATCCTATTGAATGGGGATGGGTATTTGGAAACGGGCGTTTGGAACCAAAATTTTCAGAAAAGGCATTGGTACCGGACTTTTTTTTCAAGGACTACAACTGTGCTTGTAAAAACGAATGTATCAAGCGGTGTAGTTGCATGAAATTATGTTTAGCATGTAGTGTTCTCTGCAAAAACTGTAAAGGTACTGAGTGTCAAAATTCTATGAAAGACAATGAACCTGACGTACCACCTGCAGAAACAGACGATCAATATGATTCAGATAATAGTTATATAAATTTCCAACAATTTATCCCCGACATCCATATTGACGTTCATTCCCCAAGAACGGACGATGCATACGATATGCAAGAGGATGGCAGTACTGAATGTCACGAAAATTGGGAGTAAAATGAAGATTGCAACCCTTCTTGTAAGCGCCTACGATTTTGTTGTTCCGCTGTCACATCATGCCTGTAAGTACAAAATTTATAAAAACACTGTGTTTTTTATACTATTTGTCAATTCGAGATGAAAAAAAAAATCACACCCTAGATGGTGAAAACACCTCCGGTGGTGGTTACACAATCCTGGTGACCTACCACCTTCCTCAAAGTAACGCCTCCTACAAAATATTATTTTTTCTCAAAAAAAAAAAAAAAATTTCCACCCCTTTGAAGGGTGAAAACAACACCCGGGGATGGTTAGTCAACCCTGGTCACCTGCCACCTTCCTCACAGAAACACCTCCTGCAAAATATCTTTTTTTTTCACAAAAAAATATCAATCTTCCAACCCCCTAGAGGGGTGGAAGCTTGGTGCAGGGGTGGCTGAGATCAAATCATTAGAGGGACCTTCCGTTCTACTCGAGGGAATAACAGTTAGTCGAAAAACTGGGGAAAACAAACGGGTTCACGGAAAAGGGCACTTTGGGGGTGCACCCTAGAAAACGGGGGGGGCATTGCCTAGTCCGAATCGCAAACATTTGCTACTTCGCCCGACTCAATTTATGAAAAGTATATAATACATGAGCCAAAATATATCCTGTGTCATTAGGGTTTCTATGAAAAACCAAGGGTATTAGAATACTATTCTTTATTGTTTCTAATACATAATTAATTTAAAGCAAACAGCTCCAAACAAAATGCTTTTAAAATGATTTCGAGGAAGCCAACTAATAATTTGTGGGCATAAGGACTATCCTACACTTCACAACTTTTAAAGTGGACCACATATATTGGTATATTGAACTTCCTGAGACTTTCAAACTATCTATAGGTTTTCTCTCTTTGATACTTTTTGTCCAGATCAAATATCACGAAATATACTTTAACTTCTATTTATATTAAAGGCGTAGATTTAAACCATATTTCGAATTTCTTTATGAAACTACGGGAAACTCCATCACGATCATTACACCCAAAACAGATTCTATATAAGTCAAGAATTCTTATTTCATTTGAGTAAGATATTATATAAACTGGGATTTTTCCATTTTATATATTTATTCCTACTTTTACAAAATATAAATATAACAAAATATAAAAGCAGTGGAACTACATCCTAAAGAGCAGGTGCTCAAATGGAAATAATGTAACATGTCTACGTAATAGAATCATTTAAAAAAATCATGCGGTGTGTTCCACTTCTTATCTTCACACCTTATAAAATATTACTTAGCTGCATGACTTGGATGCTATTTGTTTGTAATTAGGTGTATACAAGATATACTTTAAAACTTGAAATCTGGCAATTTCGCATCGACCGGGAAAATTTATTCGGATGAAATATTTTTGTGCCATCTTGTTCAAAATGTGCCCCTTTATAAGAAAATACAGTTTGCCAGAATGAAATGTGGTCAGGAATTGTTTAAATAATTTTTTTTAAACAAATTATAAAAATTAACTTTTTCGTTTCGGAAAAAATATTTTCGTATTTTTCACACCAAAACAAACAAAATATGTTCTTAGACATTTTTCTCTGAAGTTGATAGATTTTGAAAAAAAATCTTGAAATCTCAAAAAACGCGAAATTTAATTTACGATTTTCAAGGCTCAAAAACTATATGAAAATTAATGTTTTGTAAAGTAAGAGAAACTTGTATCTATTCTTTAAA
Organism: Leptura quadrifasciata; assembly: GCA_963675555.1. Taxonomy (NCBI): domain Eukaryota; kingdom Metazoa; phylum Arthropoda; class Insecta; order Coleoptera; family Cerambycidae; genus Leptura; species Leptura quadrifasciata. The sequence goes on from OY776674.1 coordinate 33,594,768, forward strand.
GCTTATACCATAACATAATATAGATATATTTTGTTATTTTTTAGCTTAAGTGCTTATTTTTTATTAAGCCATCTCACAAATTATTTCTTATCATAAATACAGGTATAAGCTACTATTCCCATATTTGTAACCAAAACGTGATAGATTTTTTTTTTTTTTTTAATGGCATTAGGTAAAAAACCACGCAGCCAGAAACGTGATAGATATAACTCAACATATGAGGAAAATATTGTATATTTCTAAATATGTGTTTGCGCAAATGCACTCAAGATATGCAAGTATAAGGCACCTGACGTGCATGGGATATTATTCAATTTAAGTTTTATTTCACCCGAGCGCGAAATAATATACTATAGCATCATTAGATGTATCACCTTTTTGGTCAACAACTGTAACATCAGTAGGATAGTCCAGGTCAGCTTGACTATTGGCATATATATTTAAAACATTACTTGGGCTTTCATTATTAATACACCATTTTTACATTAGGCACTAATTTTCTCAAGTCATTGAGTTTTCCATTGAGCAGCTGGATTATTTATATGATTTGACGGCACATTTACTTTTGTAGTATTCTCTGTTTCGTTATCAGAATATTTATCTGATAGAGGAGCCCTCATAACTGTTGCTTGAGCATTTATATGAGATTTACTTAGCTGAGAAAATGTTGTTTTGGATTTAACTTAAGTATTGCTACTGAACAGGCAAAAGCCTCTTACGTTTGTAAAATAAAAAATTATGGAGTTGAATCTGAAGCTTCAGGGCCTAAGAGAGCGACTTTTCGCGTACTTAATTTTATATTTGAACAGGTTCGTGGGGGTTGCTCCTAAGATGTCGGACAGAGTCCAATGCTACACCCTGTATAAGTCCCAGAGGCTTAATTTCACTTGTATCAAGTATCTGAGTCTATTTTAGCACTTTATTTTAAGTGATATTTTTTAATGTCTGTGAAAGGGTCAAAAGCTTCACCCTGTATATCACTTCTTGAAATAAGGACACTTTGTTTTAAAACGAAATATAAAAAAATTTTAAATTAACAAAGTTTGTAAAATTTTTTAAACCTAAATATTAACACATTTGGAACAGATGTACACGCCGGAACTGACTTGTCCTGAGCTCGTCATGCTCGGCTTATTATATGTTTCGTCGGGAATGTTACGTGTGGAGGTCTGGAAATGTCCCCGGCCATTCCTTGCGGGTACAATTGCGCAATATTTCACAATATTTTATAATATTGCATCAAATGTATGAATGAAAAATTTTGATATGAAAATTATACAACCGTCTCGGCATTGAAATGGTAAATTTTTTGATATATGAACGAAGTTCGTATCGACTTTAATTCAGAAGTTATTAACGAAAATAGGTTGAAGAAATTAAGTCAATTTGAAATGACCCCGTAAAGTGTCCCGGGGATCCTGCACATAGAGTTGAAATGATATGAAATTGTGCCGATAGGTCCGTGGTGAACGAAAGGGAGCAAGTTTTGATGACAAAAGGGGGCCGAACGGAAATAAGTTTTGATAATAATGGGGGACGGTAGTACCGGTACTTTATTGAAGAATATGAATAGAGATCGATTGGATTTTGATATTAAAGATGCGAAATGAAATGAGAGTCGAACTTGAAGGGAACATTATTCCATAGAAAGTTAACGGAAGCGAACTGAAAAGTTTTAATTTGGGTGCGGAAAGTAGTTTTGATGTCAATGAAGTTCGTCTGGGGCCGGTATTTTTTAGGACGATATTTTGTAAAGTTAAGCCCGTAAAATTGGTAATTTGAATATTTTAAGAGAGATTTAAGGATTGGGGTTATTTATGAATTATCGATGAATTGTGAATTTTTTCAGAATTTGTTGGAGAAAATTGTAGTTTTTTGATTAATTTAAGTGCGAGATTGCTTTTTTATTATAGTTTGACTTTTTGAAACGAAAGATTGAATTATTTTGCAAATTTTACGATTTATTAAATTTGTTTTGCACGCCGTATGTGGACAGTACTATAACACTACCATTTACATTGATATTTATTATTGTAATGTTTATGGGAACATGGTTTTTATAATCTCCAGATTTTTCTTTCAGTAATTTATTGTTCTTGGTTGAGAAAATGTTATTCTCTCCTGGTAATTTCTATTTTCCAATAATAACAATAATTTAATAGTTAGAGATGTTATTCATTTTAACACGTTGTGCCCTGTTTGACAAATATGATCCAAGAGATAGAAATTACGCCATAATAATTTAATTTTTGTAAAAGAATATCTTGAGAGACACAGTCGTCGAACTTGGAAAAATTACACAGTATTAAGACCAGGGCCAATCCTGTTTAAGGCAATAAAAATTCTTAACAGTATACGAATGGTCGGAAAATGTAGTTAATGGTGTAAATAATTAAGGAAAAATCGTCCAGACCGAGTAAAAGTTCGGGAAGGGGGGTTGGGGTGGTAATAATACATTTTTAGGGGTTGGTACTTGTTTTTTACGATTTGCGGCTAAACTATGCATCCTATCGAAAAATGTTGAACGTAAAAGTCGTAGATAGAGAAAAAATCTAAAACTTTCTAATTGATCATTATTGACCATAACCTCAAAATTATCGAGAAAAATGCAAAAAACCGTTTTTTCGGTTTTTAATTTATGACTATCGCAAAAATGTTTATATTTTCATGAAAATTGGTGAAAATGTTCTCTATTGTGTTTCAAACAAGCCCAAATTTTTTCAAAGCGAAATATTTAATTTTCGATGTATTATGAAGAAAATAAAAAAAAGACCCAATTTTTTTAATTTTCAATCGAAAAATTTGGTTAGCAAATTTTCGGTTAATGAACTATTTTTTTCGTTGAAATCTCAACTTTAATATAGAATTAAAATATAATATTGTTTATATACAAAAATATCGTTAAAAAAGCGAAAAACTGAAAAACTACTTTTTAAAAATCGAGTTTTCCCTGAAAATCATGAATTTCTTTTTCTTTATTGTAAATTAACGTTTACATTGATAAAAATCATTAATTCTCATACAATACTATGTTATACAAGTAATGTACATGTACCTAACTATTCTCGGCTTTCAAAGTCCCGAAAACATTATTTAAACTGCAATTAAATAGGTAAAAATTCAAAAAACACAAAGCCTGTGAACTGAGAAAATTTGTTAATTATTTCTTGTGATTCGTAAGTATTTACAAATTATCACGTCAAAGTCTTATATTTGATTATAAAATACAAAAATTAAAAGTAAAATAATTTTATTGAAATCTTTTTTTCTTCGTGGGCAATTCTTCATCGCCAGAATTCAGTATCATCATTTTTATTATTATTTATTAGACAGTGGGTACTGCCTTCGTCTTCGATGTCCTCGAGACTACAATTTTATTCGTACAACGATTTTTCGGCATTAGAACATTTATCGGAACCGTAACAATTTGAGCACAAATTTGTGCACTTTAAGCCATGCTTGCGACACCCTCATTTGCTATTACCGCATCCTATTTCGCAGCTGCAGCAGATAATTTTCAATAAATTTTCAGGAATTAATTCTTGTTCTGTAAATATAGGTACGATGCAATTAACGTGATGTTTCCATCCCCAATCTGTAGCTGTTAATTGATTACCAAGCCAACTTTGTATTTTAAAATACACCCTGTAACAATGTTGCTTAGGTGCCCCTTCAGTTGGAGGTAATTTTTTCAAATGAAATGAGGATTTAACAGTAGCCGTTTGGTAGAGTTAAAATCTTTTGTAAATAGAAGCTATTATTTTTAATCCATTTTCGGTAATCGTTTGTTTGCATTTGTATTGTAAAAAATTTCTGCAAGATTAGGTAAATGTTTATCGGCCAATAATGATTTTATAATTATTTTTTTTTCCTTTCCCAGCAAAACTAGAAGTTGTATCGCAGCCAGAAATACAATGCAAAAATGCTACAATATGTTTATGTGATTTATGTTTAAAACTATTAGAGGTGTAATAAGTATCATTAATATTTCCTGCATCAGGTTTGTAGAAATAGATATTCAATTCATGTGAATTGATTTAAAAGAACTAAAAGATCTATGTCTTGACAACTACCACTATTTTATCGGAGTTTTTTGCTACTTCAAGGTATGTATTGATAATTAGGAAATCTGCATCTTCTTCATATAACTATTTTTTGCGTAGTTGTTTTGTAGATAATATAAATATTTTTGTGTTATTTCATTAATTGTATCGTTTTTTTGCCAGATTACTTTTTGTAAGAGAAACCCTCCATCAACAACGTGCAATATTGCTCAAAGTTGGTAACGAATCGATGCTCGCAAATTCTGTATATAAATGTGACTTAACATTTTTTCTGAAGCCATTCTCTGTAAACAACGACACAGGAAGTGGAGCAAGCTCGTACTGTAAATAATTTTTCATATCATCTGTGCTGCTGATATTTCGCGAAATTCTCTGAAATAATAGTAATGGATCAATTGTAACAGTCTCGCCTCAGTTAGGTACATGTACATTACTTGTATAACATAGTATTGTATGAGAATTAACGCTTTTTATGAATGTAAACGTTTATTTACAATAAAGATAAAGAAATTTATGACTTTCACCGAAAACTCGACTTTTAAAAAGTAGTTTTTCAGTTTTTCGCTTTTTTAACGATATTTTTGTATATAAACAATATTATATTTTAATTCTATATTAAAGTTGAGATTTCAACGAAAAAAATGAGCACTAGTAAAGTTCATTAATCGAAAATTTGCTAACCAATTTTTTCGATTGAAAATTTAAAAAATTAGGTCTTTTTTTTTATTTTCCTCATAAAACATCGAAAATTAAATATTTCGCTTTGAAAAAATTTGGGCTTGTTTAAAATACAAAAGAGAATATTCTCACCATTTTCATGAAAATATAAACATTTTTGCGATAGTTATAAATTAAAAACCGATAAAACGGTTTTTTACATTTTTCTCGATAATTTTGAGGTTATGGTCAATAATGGTCAATTAGAAAGTTTTAGATTTTTTCATTATCTACAACTTTTATGTTCAACATTTTTCGATAGGATGCATAGTTTAGCCGCAAATCGCAAAGAACGAGTACCAACCCCTAAAAATGTATATATTACCACCCCAACCCCCCTTCCCGAACTTTTACTCAGTCTGGACGATTTTTCCTTAATTATTTACATCATTAACTACATTTTCCGATCATTCGTATACTGCTAAGAATTTATCGTCTATTACGATATTTTAAACGGTTTGACCCTGATCTATGTATGTTTGTCCTGTTCAAGACCTTCCACTATATCATTCATTACTTTTAGTGCTGTTCGAGGGGTCGAGCGTTTTTTTCGAAAGCCGAATTGGAAATCGTTTAGAGTTTGATTTGACACAATGTACCGATGTAAACCTAAGTTTTAAAATAATTTCAACATATTTTGCAAATATCGAGATGATGGAAATTGCATGACAGCTGTCAATATTTGAAAGGACTTCTTTTTCAATGGTAGACATCGGCAGGGTCAGGTTTCGCTTGCAACAAACACCAGCCGAAAGGCTTCCTACTTAAACCGGAGCGTTCTATTGATAATATGTAATTATGTCACTTCTCGCGCCAGATTTGAAATACGTAATTCAGCTTTCGGCGTGGGAACATAACTGAAAAATACTTGTTGGTTGCAGTCTGGTCATTCTTTATGAAAATAAGGACTGAACGTTTAGTTAGGTTTAGTTAATATTTTATCCTCTAGAGCATATATTTGAAGTCAGGCTATTATTTCTATAGATACTGGATCGCTAGATTGTGCTTATCGATGGTTTCATATTTCAATATATTAAGAATTTCGTGATATAACATAGTGGGCGGCCCTCAGAGGTTTAGACTTTATTTTCAGGTCTGATAATAAAGCCATTGTATGCTGCTTTGTATGAGTTGTTGCTTATATTTTTTTAGTGTATTGGAAGTGTACGTGTTTTCTAGAGTTTTGTTAATATTACGTATTACGAGTGCGAGTCTCAGATGCAAATGTCGCAGAGAGTAGCCTGTTATGCAGTTGCCTGAGTGTACGTGTGTCCTGGTCGAATGGTGGAATAACTGGCTAAACTCCGTCATGACCTTTATTAAATAAGACGATGATGAAAATGTTTGTATTTGTGATAAACGAATAACAACTAAAAGATATGAATAAAATAATAATAACTAGAAAAAACTTATTCATGTATTTAACAGTTATTAAAAAATAAAATTACACATCTTTTGTTGGAACATCCTTTACTAGAGATTTATTTTGCAACGTAATAGTGTTTTCTTTTTTATTTATTAGTCTAAAATAACTATCCCTTTAATATGATTATTGCAGAAAGAGATACCATCCTCAAAATCTCCCCTAAACTATATTCACAATTAAATTTAGGCATATTGCTTGTGCTCTTTGGAGAACTGGGAGAAATGTATTTATATAGCAAGAAATATTACTTTCGCCAACACCTACAGATAGAATAACCTTGGAATCAAACGGATTTACAAGCTCCCACGTACGAATGATAACGAAATCTCATATGAAACGAAAATGGTCGTATTCGTTAAAGTAAACGTTTCATCATAAGCTGAAGATCTGTTAATACTATTGATCGGGTCATAAATATTTTAAAAGAATACAAATATAAATCTGAGGTCAGGCACAGAAAAATGTGCAAATAGGCGTTACTTCATGAAAGGCAATTATATACTGTAAGTGTAAAAACACGTAATTAAAATAATTGAATTATGTAAATGGTATAGGCATACCAACTCAGTGACTTATTTCTTAAACTTGGAGTGTCCTGAGTTCGAATTGTGGTTAGGATATGCATAATTAGTGAGTTTTTTAATATGTGAGGTATGACCACGGTTGTGTCGATTTACAGATTAGTATACAGTTGTGGCTAAACTTCTTCAGCATACCTACTATCATATTAATAAAATATGATTAAAAAAATTAAAAAAATTTTAAAAACTTTCTTTTCTTGCAATCGGGTATTAGTACTTTGCTATTTTTTAATTTTTAGTACGACTTGTTACAGAAAAGCAAGTTTTTAATTTTTTTTATTTTCTACTTTTTACTCATACTTTCGGGGGGTTTACCTCCCCCCCTCAGAGAGCGCTCAATAAAATTCGTCTCTTAACGATTTGTTTTGATTTCTCGCTCCTTTGTCTTTCTTAATCATTTATTATTACTATTAAGCATTTATATAAATCAGGTATATTAGTATTAAGTATTACGCAAACTAAAATACAGAATTTAAGCAAGGGTTAAATTATGAAATTTTTATGTTTCATCGATAGTAAATTATAAATGCAAGAAAGAAAAAAAAATGGATGCGTTTATAAGAGATTATTCAAACGAACAGATACAAACATACACAGTTAACAACATTAGCGAATATAATAAATTACGAAATGTTCTAAAATTAAATTTTAAAATTCTTCATATTAACATAAGGAGTCTTGCCAAAAATTTAGATGAACTAACAATATTTCTTAAGCAATTTTCAGAAAAATTCGATGTATTAGTTCTAATAGAAACATTTACAATTTTTGATATAGATTTATATAAATTAAGCGGTTATGATCTGTTGTATAATTTTGGAGATGTAAATAAGAATGACGGCGTAATCGTTTATATAAAATCATATTTAACGAACGCATACAATGTTATTAAAATTGGAGAAGCAAGTGGTTTAGAATTGAATATTTCACTACAAAACAAAAAATAAAATTAACAGCCATTTATCGTTCGCCACCTACTTGTCCTTATAATTTTAATTCAAATATAGTAAACTATTTAAATAAAAACGAAGAACCACAAGAATATCTAAATATTCTAAATGTAACTGGGTTTATTTCATATATAAATGACCATACTAGAGTACAGGGAATACAACAAACTTGCATAGATCATGTTTTTGTTAAAAGCAATGCAACCCATAACATTACACCTATAATCTTCACACACTATATAACTGATCACTTTCCAATTATACTTTTATTAGAATTAGACAAACAAAAACCAACCCTAGATCAAATCCAATATACAAATTATCCAAACTTAAAAAACGATTTAAGAAAAGAAAGTTGGCAGGAAATTTATAATAATAATAATGTTGATGTAGCTACAGAATTATTTATAAATAAAATAAAATATTATATCTGTCGAAATACAAAAACTGTTAATTTAAAAAGAAAAGAAAATCCGAAAAAGGATTGGGCAACTCCGGGCTTAATCAAATCAATCAATACAAAAAACAAAATGCATAAAAATGCGCTGAAGAACCCAAACGGCGCGAACCTAATGGCAGAATATAAAAGATATAAAAACAAACTCACACAACTAATAAAAATTGCACGAATAAAATACAATAAAATGGAAATAGACAAGAATATCAACTCTAGTAAAAATTTGTGGAATGCTGTTAATAAATTATGCAATAAAAATAATAAATCTGAAAAAGCAATAAATAAAACTGAAAACGGCAATATAACAATAAATACAAAAGAAATTGCAAACACATTTGTAAATTATTATACAGAACTAGGCAAAAAGTATGCGAAAGAAATAAAAATACCCAAAAATTTTAAAGAAAGCTATAACATAATAAATAATTCAATGTATTTATATCACACAGATCTGACGGAAGTAAAAAGCGTAATAAATAGTTTAAAACCAAGAAAATCCCCTGGATTAGATAATATACGGGCAGAAACGCTAAAAGAAATTGAAGACGAAATTGTAGATCCATTAGTATATTTAATGAACAGAAGTTTTACTATAGGTCAGTTCCCGAATATCTTAAAAATAGGTGTAATAAAACCTCTCCATAAAGGTGGAGATGTAACTGAGCCAATTAATTATAGACCAATATCCGTGATTTCTAACATTGCCAAAATTTTTTAAAAATCTTGAAGAGCAGAGTAACGACATTTTTTAATAAATTTATTATTTTATTATATTATATTATTTATTATTTATATCTGAGAGACAGTTTGGTTTCCAGAAAAACAAATCTACCGAAGATGCTATAGCATACCTAACAGGGTATGTTTATGAGGCTTTAGATGAAAAAACACCACGCTTGTGTATATTTGTGGACCTTGCGAAAGCATTTGACACGGTATCACATAGCAACATCTTAAAAAAATTAGAATATTGTGGCTTGAGAGAAAATATATATAATTTAATAAAAAGTTATTTGTCCGAAAGAATACAATATCTGAAAATAAATGAAACTATTAGTGAACTAAGAATTGTCAGCTACGGAGTTCCACAGGGAACAGTTTTAGGACCACTTCTGTTCGCTGTATACATAAACAACTTACTTTCGATGCGAGATATCACGGCTAAAATATTAAGTTTTGCTGACGATACAGCAATTCTTCTTAAAGCCAATTCATGGAAAAATCTAAAAAAAAACGCAGAAAAAGAATTTAAAAATATTAAAAAATGGTTCGATTACAATTTACTCACTGTTAACTTTAAAAAAACTAGTTACTTACCATTTACCTCATATGCTAATAATCTACCTAACTTTGGTCCACTAAATATTGAAAATCTTTTAAATATTCCAGAAGCAGATTCAGTGAAATATTTAGGTATTTATATCATCATTGCCAAACAATTTAGATGAGACCTGCAAGCAAAACATGTTGCACAAAAAATTAAAGGCCTGATATATCGATTTAAATACCTAAAACCTTATCTAGATATAAAACATATTAAAATTATCTATTATTCGTTAGTACAATCACATCTACATATGGTATTATCGGATGGGGAGGTATTTGCGACACTTACCTAAAAAATTTAAATAATCTACAAAATGGATACTAAGAATAATTTATGGTAAAAGTCGTAATTACCCCTCAGATGATTTATACAAAATAAGTGAAATATTCAAATATTAAAAACAACAAATTGTACAAACCTATTCAACACCAATATACAACAAGAACTAAAGAAAACAGTTATCAAAATTCGAAAGCAATAAAAACTATTGGACAAAAATGCTATTCTTATTTAGGATCAAGACTATACAACAGATTACCTAAACAAACAAAAAATACAAATAAATTGCACATATTTAAGAAAAATGTTGATAAATGGTTAAAAGAAAATCCTAAATCCCTAGTACACAACATTATTAACCAAAATGTAAGGTAAAAAAAAACAACAAATTGGATTAGATATTTACATGTAATATTTAGATAAAATATTATTATTCACCGATTTTAACAGAAAACCCTGACTGAGTAAAAATTTACCAAATAGTGAAATTTATAAACCAAAAGTGACAAATATATTTAACCCATCACGAACAAATAGTGCTTAACTACTTATGTGATTATTGCACTGTTTATTTACAAAATAACGATATGGAACTAAACCATTCAATAATAACGATGTAATATGTAATTATTGTTATTTTTTTGGAAATAAACATATATTATTATTATTATTATTTGCTATCTCGCTCCTTCATTTTGCAGATTTTTCAATTTTCATCCCCGCGCCCCCTATGTGCGGATATTTACAAAAGTAACGATGGAATACTGTATTGTTAACCGATCTTAGTAACCGTGCGAAATTTCATCAGTTGATTACGTCAGGAATTGTGTTAAATAAAGGATGCAATATTTGAAAACAATTTTCATCCCCGTGTCCCCTACGTGCGGACATTTTCAAAAGTAATAGTGTAATACTGTATTGTCACCCAATCTTAGTAACTGTACAAATGAATGAATGAATTGATTATGTTAGGAAATGCGCTAAATAAAGAAGGCAAGATTTGAACATAAACATTGTGCAAATTCTGTTTGTGAAACCAGAAAGTCTGTTTTTAAAAACAATTATTTATTTCAAACACTGAAAATATTACATTTACAATTATAATTTTATTTAACTCAGAATGACAATGATGTTATAGAGTGAAAAATTGGAGATCGAGTGCCTCGAGGCAGCCGACTGCATGGGATTTGTTGGCTGTGGGTACCACGTGATACGGGTTTTCTTATCTGGCGGCTTGGCTTCGGTTGTGTACATAACTTGCACGCATTGTGAATTAAATAAAAGCAAGTAAAAAAAGAATTTCTGGCCTAACTACAAAGGACGTGGCACATTAATAAGGACCCTGGGATTTGAACGATTTTCTTGATTTTTATGTGTTATTTTGGGACACAAAATAAGACGTTTTCCGCCATGGAATTTATTGTGGGACTACTGGGTGTTGTTGAAAATCATCATCAATCATCCCTCTTGGGCGAGACTCACTATTAACAAATTGTAATATTTAAGTGGACCCCTATAAATTTCTTGTGCAGCTACTTGAATCTGTGCAACTTGAGTCGCTGACTGATTCACGACAAAGTATTTTTCAAGAATGTCAGGACTTAACGGCACAAGTTTCTAGTAGTGTTATACAGGAGGGCAATGTAAGTTACTTTGAATACCTAATAAAGTCATTTTTGGTATTCACTCGTGTATTGCTGTAAACTTTTTTATAATTTAAAATAATGTGTAGCTCCCAATTATTTATACAGATTTTTCAGAAGCTTTCGACAAAATTGACTATGGTGTTCTACTTAACAAGCCTACCTCCTTCGATTTTTCAATGCCACATGTACATATTTTCAAATCGCATCTTATTAATAGAAATCAAAATGTTCAATACCAGAGTTACAAGTCGGAAAGCCTTATTTCACTGTCGGGTGTGCCGCAAGGATCAGTTCTTGGTCCGATGCTGTACAACGTCTTTATAAACGATGTTGTGCTTGACATCCACTATCTTATCTTGGTGTACGCTGACCATTTAAAAATGTTTAGTAACATCACTCCGGCTGCTTAGTATTGCAGAATGATGCCATTTTGATTCTGATTGGTTTTAAATATTGAGAAATATTACGTACTCGAAACGTTAAGTTTAATTATTTTAGGTTCGATACTAGTTTGAAAACACAGAGTATTTCCAAAGATCTAGAAGTTATTTCGATCAACCAAATCAAATTTCTCTAATCATCTTACCAACATTACTACCTTTGCTTTTAGAACTATTGGTTTTCTGATAAGAAATACTCTAGATATGAGAAATATAGAGTAAGAACTCTGTATAATACTCTAGTTAGAAGTAAATTAGAATAATTTCAGTCTAGTTTGGAATCTCTAGAACCAAATACATATACACAGTACAGAAAACATACAAAGGCGGTTCTTAAAGTACTTAAGTTTTATTGAAGATCATAATTATCCATCTTCTGGAATAGATAATAACGTGCTCTTTAACAGGTTCTCATATAGTAGGTTTTCAAGTCGCAGGCAGTTACATGGCATAATCTTATTATATAATATGTGAAACCCAGATTCATTGTCCGGCATAATTGTAAATTATCGAGTGCCCGCCATTTCAACTCGTGTCTCAACTACATTGTGCCTTAGAACCGCTCGTACAAATGTATTGCCATACTTTCTTTTACATGTAATATATTAGAGCATCGAAAATCAAGTTGATATATTTGATTGAAAAATATTTAATATTGTAACAGTGTTTGAACAGGTATTAAATTTGATACAATCTCCTCCTACTTTGTCCACTGTAATGTAACGAATTAGTTATAGGTTGTTTTTATTCTGTGTGGATTGTATTTTCCAACCCGTATTGTATACAAATAAATAAATAAATAAATAAAATTATTCACTTTATACCCCACATTTATACCTTTCTGAAGTAAACTCCTCGATGGGAATCTAGAGACCTAGAATAATATGGAGTGTTCCATTTAAAAAAAATGCAGGAGAGAGGATGAGGGGTATAATCCTAAGTCTACTCACAAGAAAGTGTGTCCCCCTGTTATTTCTTATTGACGTGTTTTAGGTTTTTTGAAAAAAATAATAAATCCTAATTTATTTAGGAATAGTTTTCACTTAAATACACAATATAAACTAGTAATATTTACTAGAGTAAGAGTCTATATTAGCAGCTTATGAAATAAAAATTTTAAAACTAAATCAATCATTTATCTGTAATTAACAATTTTCATACATATACGTAAATGATTTTATAACAATTCAATACTTAGATAAGAAGGTTAACTGGAGGACTATTTTAAATACATTTTTTGCATTTTATTTCATATTAAATATCAGATATTGAATGAATATATGTTTTTTTAATGATAAAGGACTTTAAATCAATCATTTATCTGTAATTGACAATTTTCATACATGTATTAATATACATAAATCATTTTATAACAATTCAATACTTAAATAAGAAGACTGAATTAACTGGAGGATTATTTTAATTACATTTTTTGCATTTTCTTTCATATTAAATATCAGACATTGAATGAATATATGTTTTTTTAATGATAAAGAATATAGCTATATTATTATTATATATACATTTAATAGATTATAAAAGAAAAAAATTACTCTTCTACTAGTAACCATTTTAGAGTGAATTCCCTAAAGCCTAATATTAGTAATAAACGATGAACACTCTAGCACACGGTAGCGCCAACATAGGTACTATTTAAATTTACCCTGGAGGCAATTATTATTAAAGTGCGAGGCTGTGTAGTAAAAAATTTGCATTAGAAAATTATTCCGTTTGTAAAAAATACACTTCCTGTCATTTAATAAAGTAAATAGATATTAACTAAAATGTTTGCTAAAATTACTTCATACTTTATTATTCTGTTATCCTGTAGACACTGTTTATTGCTTATGGATTAAATTAATTTCTTTTGTAAATACGTCTGACGTATTTTCTCCGTTCTTATGATGTAATAATTGCATTCTATTGAAGAATCTGAAAATCAATTTAGTACATAATTACATAATGCTGATACCATTTAAAACAGTAAACTTAATTGAATTCTCTGACGTAAAAAGGTATATTATCGCAGCTAAACAAGCTGCCTTTGTAATATCAGATTTATTGAGGAATCCAAATTAAATACAATGTTCACAGAATCGGGTATATCCGGGCCTAAATAGATAATTTCTAAAATTTCAAGTATATTTAGGATTTTTCCTTTATTTGCATTATGCCAAAGTTTAACACTACTACCGTTAAGAAAATGATTTTACACAAAACAGTTGATTCTTTATTGTCTAAAATAGACTTTCCGTGTTCTCTTAACCTCACATCTATGCTGCAGCCACTCTGACCTATATATACGGCACCACAGTCATCACACTTTGTTTCATATACTTACCCCCGATTTTGTAATATCTTCTGTTTTTCTTTATTATTAACCAACAAACGACCTTAATTATTTCTATTCGATGATATTGTATTAATGCCTAATTTATTAAATCTATTACATACTGAATTACTAACCTTATTTACATAATTATTTATACTGTGCCATTTTTTGTTTTCTATATTTGGCACGTTATAAAAATATTTCTGTAATATTTTTTTGATTATTTTTTATTAATTTATCAATAAGTAACTCATCATTGTTTTTGCTACCGTTTTAAGATTTTTAACTTCTTTTTAGAAGTTACCCCTATGTAAATTCAGAGACAGAAGTTTTGTTAAAAAATTGTTCAGCCAAAATTTGATGTCCCACGAAACACATTCTCAAATTTTTCTGCTCGATTTGATTTTTTTGACATCACACCGGTCCATTACAAGTATTTTTTTCTGGCCATGGCACTCTAAATTCACCAACAAATTTCGAGTCAAATTTTTTTATGGTGTCAAAATGCCACTTATGGGGTATCACCGTACTCAAGGATTTCAAAATATAATAATATACAGGGTGTTCCATTTAAAAATCAAAAGTTGGGGTCATTTCCGTTGAAACCGGAAGGAGAGAAAAAATTACAGTTATGTCACAAGTGCCTTCTTGGTCATATAATACATCTACCAAATTTCATTTTGATATTCTAAAAAATAAGAAAAAAAGGGGGTTTACCGTGATCCGTTGACACCCAGTATAACAATTTAAAAATTTTGCCTAAAATCACACATAGGATCATATAACAGTGTATAAACATAACAAGACAATCCAAGAGTGTTGTGCCTATGTGGAAATACATTTTTATTCATTACCTATAGGTGCTTAAAATATTCGCCCAGAGAGTAAATGACTAGAATTATTTTTAGTAGGGTATTCAATTGATTGAAGTTAGTTAACACTTGAAATTTATTGGGGAGGTGATTGTAAATTTAAGGAGCCGGGCCGTTATTATTAACTTATCGACACTTCTCCTTTTGCTTTAAAATACTATGAATTTCAACTGTGTACGACATGTATTTTTAAAAATAACCCTAATTTCTTATATCAACTTTATTTTCTAATTTGATTAGCTTTATATGCGTTCCTTGATGTCATCAATATTGTGCCCTTTCTTTTCGAAGAAACAGTGAAAGTGAGAATAATGACATTACATTCGTCTTTGTCCATTGGTTACAAATTTAGGGGTAATAGAACAGCGGAGCGTTTATTCCTTAGAGACACATGTATTATGAGACTGTCGGTTGTTTCACGCAGATAGTCCAAATACAAGTTCCAGTCTTTTCAAACCGGATGAAATAAAATAAATGGAGATGATCCGGCTCAAAATATAAATATTTAAATAAATATGATTGAGTAAAATGTCTCTACTTAACGACATGCAGGGTGTTAAACTAATTTTTTTTAAATTATTTTCTCAGAATAAGAACAATAAATAAAACTTATTAGTATTTACGAGGATCGACTCTACTCCAGACATCATCCTCGCTAATGGATTTGTTTTTCTTTTTGCCATGTATGGAGCTTAAAAAAATTGATTCCATAAACAGGTAATTCAATAAGTTGTTCAAATCTAATAAAGTAAATTCAGGTAACAAAAATAAATTAATAATAAAAAGAATATAGCACAGAGAACATTAATATTTATTTAATCCTCAAAACAATTTTTAAGATATCATATCAAATGTTCATAGTGTCCACCGCGATTTCTTATGCACAATCGAGTGCGGCGAGGCACTGCATGTAAACCATTACTCAGCATTTCGGGGGTTACTGCCTGTTGAATTCGAGCGTTTAGGTCCTCTACATTTTGCGGTGTCGTCGAAAACACCTCATCTTTAATATACCCCCATAGAAGAAATTCATTGGGGTTATATCTGGAGAACGAGGGGGCCATTGAATAAATCCATTGGTACCTATCCAATGTTGAGGCAAAATTTCGTCTAAATAATCTAGGCAAATCTGGGAATTGTGGGGAGGAGCTCCATCTTGTTGAAAATATTGAAAGTTGTGTCGATTCTCTAAGAATTGACTAAATTCATTTCTCAAAAAGTTTAGGTACCTTTGACCACTGAGATGACAATCATAAAAATAACCTATTAAATTGATGCCTAAAATACCTATCCACACATTTATTGAAAAACGATTTTGAAACCCAGTCTGTCTATGCCAGTGTGTATTTTCAGAAGTCCATTTGTAATGAATATTGCGATTAAAAATCCATTATTGGAAAAATTTCGTCGGACCAAAGTATTTTACTACATATTAATGGATCGGCACGCTTCTTTTTCAACAGCCACCTTCAAAAAGTCGTCCTCCTTGGTTTGTCCCCCGCTTGTAAACACCGGTAACCATTTTTCTTTAAAAAATTTTTAGAACTTATTTTATTTATATGACAAGCAATTTGAATTTCTCTTAAAAACATCATTATTTTTATTTCTTACATAATTAATAACTCGGTTTACCTTATTTACATTATCAGTAACGCTGTTCAACCTTGCCTCCTTCTTTAAAAATGAACCATTATCTTTTAGTTTCGTAGCTAATTTTCTGAACAGAGTTTTATTCGGCTGTAGTGCTTGTGGAAATTTGTTTCTATATTCTACTTGAGCTAATCCAGAGTTAAAATTGCATTGGCAATATGTAACGATCAATGTGAGTGAAAATCATTTTTGAAAATTCTAAAGTCTTAAACAAGTGTGATTGAGTGAGAGTTTAAGTATTAACTGAGATGATCTGTCAAAAAATTAAATTGTCAAGTTTGTTCATAGCCAGCTATTTTAAAATAATTGAAATAATAGTGAAATCATGAAATACAAGCAAGACGCTTTTATGGAGAACCTCCATACACTGGTATAACTGCGAATACTCTTTCCATAATTGTTCCACCTTTCTTGATTATTATTTTGTTTTTATCTCTTCAAATAACGGAGATATTTGGCCTAGACCTTTTCCGCATTTTCGATATTTTTCGCCATAACTCTTAAAGTAGGCCATGGATTTCAAATATCTTTAAACCATTTTGTAGGTTATATAAATCGGCACAATTTTCGTAAAAATATTTTTTTTTGTACGACCGATATTAAGTGAGATATTCTCGAGTGCCCTGATAAAATGGACAGCCTGTATAGTCGAGTTAAATTAGGATTTGAAGGAAATGTCCCTTGTCAAGTCGAGTCGGGGCAATTTTTTTTTACTTTAATGTATTCTGGAGGTCAAGTTGCGTTTACAGTTCTGTTTTGCAGTTTCGGTGAGGTTCGCGTATTGTTTACCAAACAATTAAAGTTTTAATTTGAGTAAAATATACTAAAATATTTTAATTTAATAAATAATACTTACTTGAGCTACCCAGTTTGTATTCCAACTTTTATGAAACAGAATATTCATAAGAAAAATGAAACCGGTATTCTACTACAAATAACGGTATGTTTACCGATATTGTTAAAGCCCTGCTTTCCTGTTTATTCCATATATTTACATATTCAGCGTTGCTGCTACATATTAAAAGATGCAGCTTAACAAGAAAATGTACACGGAACGACGGTTAGTGAATTTTTTACAACTGAAGGTTATGGCGCTGTTTCAAACGATTTCTCTGATTTGGGAGCCTTGTGACTAATTTAGTATAATCGAAGTTTTCAATTCAGTTTATCCTCATCAGAATAAAAATCACATGTTATAATAATATTCAGTTTAAAAATCTTATTATAAACAGTGTGACGTGCCATCTTTCGCTTATTTAGACAAATTAATAGAAACATGTAAAAGTAAGATTTTAGTAGATCAAGTTGTCAATCATCGTAATAAATTACACATTCAATGACAGATGTAATCACGCTCTAATTTCGTTATCCTAATCACCACCTAAGTTTAAACTTTCCACCAACAGATGGCTGCTACTAGGAAAATACATCAATTTATTAAATAGCTGTTATTGCGGGCTTGGTGTATATGTGACCCGCAACACATATTTGTGTTTCGTGGGCCACATATCGCCAATAGTAGCGAGCCATTGGAGGTTTGGTTCTTCTCCGCTAAGAGCGGTGGAGTGTCTCCCAGCTGGGAAGAACGGTGACGTGACTTCCGTCTGGTGTCAAAGGCAGAAGGTGAGAAGGGTTAGATTCGTGTACGCTGCCGATAATTCCTAAAAGCTTGTTTATTTGAGCCATCTTAATGGATTTTGGATTATCGGCAGCTGTAAAATTTTCTTCGTTTTAAGTTTTTGCTGTTCATCAGGATATTTCGTTGCTACGGACGGAGTTTAATCTGCATCTGTGCGGTATTTATGTGTGCAAACGTGAGTAACCTTATTTTTGCCATTTTTTCGACTTTACCCACATATTCGAAATATTTATAGGCTGGTTGACCACATTCCCTTGGGAGTATCTTCACTGTCAACTGAGCTGCAGCATTGTACAAGAATTTTGACGGATTGTACCCCTCAACAAATTAGAGGTTTGTAAATTATTTCTTTTGTGGATTATATCTATTTTCAATCGCTCTCATTAGGCACGTTTTACGTGCATTTCCGACTTTCAAATTAAATGGGTACATCTTAGGGTCCACGAACTGGGTTAGAACTTCCAAGGGTTGGGTTAGAGCACTCCACGGGCTGGGTTAAAAGTTCCACCGGCTAGGCTGAAACGTTCCACGGTTTAGGGAGGCTATTAACCCACCACCATCATCTGGCCTCCGAAGTCACCAACGTAGGGCTGCAGTCTCATCACTTATTGACATCTGGGTATCGTACCAATTTGTGATAAGTGTTATTGTGTCTTCTACCAGGAAACCATCTTAAGTTGTTCTGTGTAGTAATATTTGTTTTCTTTTAACTTACGTTGTACATATTTGAACAAAGATTTTATTCACTCATATTGATTAAGTTCTCTAATTTAACCTATTGCGGCCAAATTTTACTTTAGCCAACCTTTGTAAAACAAATGTAGCTACACGAGGAGTATTTACCTTCATTTTAAGCTGTAAGATATTTATCAGAATATAGCCACATAAGTGAACATCGCCAGGTTCATATTAGAGAACCATAAATTGTAAATACTATAATATTGTACATTTCATGTTGAAAGAAAGTGTCATTATTTCGTCTGTGACCACTAGGAATGGAACCCTCAGAAATTTTATGTTAAATAAGTAAACTAACTAGAGTCCTTGGAAGTTCTAACCCAGCAACGAAATATTCTAATGAACGGCAATAACTTAAAACGAAGGAAAAAATCCATTAAGATGGCTCAAATAAACAAGCTTTTAGGAATTATCGGCAGCGTACACGAAGATAATCCTTCTTACCTTCTGCCTTTGACACCAGACGGAAGTCACGTCACCGTTCTTCCCAGCTGGGAGGCACGCCACCGCTTCTAGCGGAGAGGAGCCAAACCTCCAATGGCTCTCTACTATTGGCGATCTGTGGCCCGCGAAACACAAATGTGTGTTGCAGGTCGCATATGCACCGAGCCCGCAACAATGTGCATATCTTAGGAAATCTAAAATATAAACTATTATCATAATTATATATAAAAATTGTATATAAACTAATAGTATAAAGATAGTAGTAATGATCGAAAAGTCTATAACAATCAATTTAGTTTTTAAAATTTCTCAAGTTGGTACTATATGACAGTTGGTTGTCCAACTGTTAGTTGAAATCATATCCTCCTGTTTTGTGAGTTAAAATGGTTATAAATATCAGCCAAGTTCCTTCAAACTTCCTTTTTGATCAAGAAATTAAGCTGAAAACTTTGCTAAGTGATTAATTTAGTTAAAAAGGCAAGTGGTTGCTACTCGGTTTGGTACCGGATCAAAAACTAAATTTCACATATTTTCAATTAATATTTTCGATTATTTTGATTGAAATTTCAATTTATTCGGATTTAATTAGCGAGTATCGTCCAGAAGTGTATTCTGGTTAAGTTTTAATTTCTTAAATTTATTATAGACACGTGCTCACGTTAGAGGTTAATTTTGAGACTAATTTTGTAAATTTTTTTATAGACGATTTTGGTACGGCCAGATTTTGAACAAATACAATTAGAATTTGCCAAGTGTTGTATTTGTGGATCATTTGGATTTTGAACTTTTGGATCATTTGTTATTCTTTGGTACATGAGTTTGCTCTACGTTAGAGAAATTCTATCTAATTTCCTGTGAAGATTTCGGAAAAGTCTTATTTAATTATTTGTGAAGATTTCTAAAAAAACCCTATTAAAGTTTTTCTACGACTAGCAAGGACCTCGATCAACAACCTTCAAGTCTGGAGCGCCTGGAAACTCTCCAAATTACTTTAAAGCTAAGTAATTACTTTTATCATTGTAGAATTGCTTAAATTAATAATTATTTTCCCTAGCGTTAGCTTAGACAACCCTAGACTGACATATCTTGATATATATTTTGTTGTAAGATTTTACCTTTAAATTTTTATACTGTATTTTGCTTGTTTTTATAACAAATTGTATTCGTTTTTACTTGTTCTTTTTATTGTTTGCTCTCATTCATAAGATCTGGGACCGCATTTGCTTGTCCTGACTTTAGGTCGTAGTAACAAGTATATGAGAAATTTCAACAAATCACTATTCTATCTAGAAAACTGAAGGCACAAGTACTTAATAAAAAGTCCAAAGAAATACAAATAAAAATTGTAAAAATATAATAGAAGGTAAAATATGTTCCATCATACAAATTACAAATTTTAACATCATGATTCTATATTTATACATATCTTGTATATATATTTTTTAATTTTTTAATTTTAACGCCTTATTTAGATTAATGTATTGGCTGAGTTTAGCATAAACTATTCCACCACTCAACCAGGACACATACACATTGACAATTATACAACAATCATTCCCTACGACATTGCCATCTGCCGCAGCTGAGACTCG
Organism: Leptura quadrifasciata; assembly: GCA_963675555.1. NCBI lineage: Eukaryota > Metazoa > Arthropoda > Insecta > Coleoptera > Cerambycidae > Leptura > Leptura quadrifasciata. Next base: position 33,615,922 of record OY776674.1, read on the forward strand.
AACTCAGGAGTAGTACAGCAGATGAAAATAATAACTTTATCATAACAGTGTATAATCATGCACGCATTCAAGATGTAAATATTTCCAGAAATAAAATTTTTCAAAAAATAAATTACATCATCGAACGGTTTAGAGCAGAAACATATTGCAGTTTATTCAGTTATATTTAGTAAGTAAGAAAAGAAAGTCTAAGAAAATATGTACCAAAGCAAGGCATATATAGCCTGCAATCATTCTCCACGCTGTAACTCAGTAATGTCACATAGAATGTGTATTAACCAAAACGGGTTTTAAGTTTGTTGAAACACCGAGAGAGCATCAAAGTATTTAAGTAATGAATAAAATCTAGGAAGAGATGCTGAAGGATATTAAAATATGTATTTTGCACTGTAGAGTAAACAACAATTAAAAACATAATAGCTCCATAAGAAAACCTCACAAACACACAATAAATAGGAAGAAAGGTGGAGTTAGCTAGTGAAGATGTAGATAATTGTTATCGTTTAACAAACAAAAATAAAGGAAGGAAAAGAAAATTTATAATTAATGAAAAAACATTATTGTGTATCTAACTTTTATAAAAATATACTATATAATTAAGTCCCTGTTTTAAATTTTATTTTTTTATAAATTATAATAAATTTAAGGTAAAAAACGTCTTTTAGTGTAATAAGCAAGACTATGTTGCTTGCTCCCACAGGTCTGTTTAATATGTCTGCAATAAACCTACTAGTGTATACCAGTGTGTTTATTGCAGTGATAGTAATACGGCCGTAATGAAACTGAAATCTGAAACGCAACGATTTACGCTTCAGTACTCACTGCTGCAGATACACAGCTCTGTTCACACAGTAATCTAAAACGGTTAAAAAAATATTTTCAGTCAAAAACAAAGTTGTTACAAAAATAATAAAAATAAACCTTAAACATCCATTTTATTATTTTATGGGGCAGTCTCCGTCTTTTTTCAATGTAATTTGTTACAGATACTATATAACTTATATACCGTTCAATATTCAATAGTTATTTATTTAATAATAAAAACATATTTCTTCAAAGGTTGTTATAGAAAGAAATATTTATTTTGCCTTTTATCGTAAAATATGTTAGTTTAAACGCATTTGACTATTTTATAGAAATATTTTGTCACATAAGAGACCTTTTGCGATAATGCACTTTTTTCAATTAAACAGGTGAATATTTCAATAATTAAAATTATTACAAGAGATATTACAATACATCGATGTATCGCCGTGAGTAGATTGTTTAAGTACTCCTTCATTCATCTTATATTTACTAAATAGCTGAAGTGCCAGTGATTAGTACATTTGTTGTTAAATATAAATAATAAGCTTCTGTACTTCGGCCGAAAAATCTCAGTCAGTAGATCCAGGCGCGTGCGGATTTACGAGTTTTGTAAATTCCCTAATATAACGTGTTTACGCTGTTACCTCTTTATTTTCTTTAAGTTTGGAGAATTTTAACGAACAATATCAATTTCGAAGGAATGAAAGTCCTCGGATTGGGTTAACCATGCATGAACTACCATATCTTAAATTTAAAATATTATGCTTAAATCTGGCAACATTTTCCACGTATTCAGCGGTGTTTGGTGTATTAAACAGTTATAACTCAGTCTAAAATTAGTGTACATAGAGTGCGGTCGTTTATCAGTTGGGCGGTATTAATTTGTTATTTATAAATTAGGTATCTGTGGTATCATAGTGCCTTAAAATTTTATTTCGTGTGAAATATTTATAGTATTAATTGGGCGGCATTAATTTTTATTCATAAATTACGTACTTGTTGTATCACAGTGTCTTAAAGTTTTATTTTGTTAGTGCTTTAGTGAAAATAAGTGTAATTGTGGGATATCATAATATTTTTAAATGTGCAAAAATGAAAGCGGTTCCCGATTGATCAAGAGAAGTGGTAAAAGTTCATACCCCTAGAAAATCTCCATTAAGCTCCAAGGAGAAAAAAAATTATTTTGAATGTATATCATGCATTGGAGAAAGATCATCCCATGGTACAGAAATCAGGATTAATAGGTTTAGTTAACATGACTTCAAGGTATACCGGCGTGAGTGAGCGGGCCATTTACAGAATTTTAAGAGAAGACAAAATTAAGGGGATGTTCAGAAGCCTAAAGCGAAGTCTGGAAGAAAACAAATAATATTAGACCAATTCGACGTAAAGTTCATAAATTCTTCTATGATAATGAAATTCCTACTGTCAAGAAAATTCTACAGTCCCTGAATGATGATGAACGTATGCCCAAAATGGGCAAATCGACGCATGATATGAACTTTGTATTTGCAAAAGGAAAGAGAAATAACCTCCTACTTGAGAAAAATTATATTATTTGTTGGCGAAGGAATTATATTCGGGCAATTAGAGCTGCCCGTGAAAGAGGAAGAAAATGCTATTATTTAGATAAGACGCGGTTAAACAAAGGACATACCCTAACACAATTTTGTCAAGATAGAAGTGTAAAAAGTGTTCGTCAAAGCCATATCGAAGATTGGTTAACATGATTAAAAATGCCAATAGGACAAGGAAAACGCTTAATAATAACGCACATAGGAAGTGATTCAGGATTCGTGGAGGATGGACTTCTATCGTTCGTGTTGAAAAAAAAGTGGCTATTATCATAAGGACATGAATGCGGATATTTTCGAGGAATTGTTTGCAGAAATTCTCGCTAAGATTGAACCCGGATCTGTCGTTATTATGGATAATAACTACAGCCTCAACTTTGATAAAAAGCTACTTTCATCATTATACTTTTTTCTGGGAAAAAATATGGTCACCCTAGTGATAATGCAACAACTGTAGGCATAACAATTTCATCAACACCAATATTCAACATTAATAATGATGAAATTGTTGTGCCTAAAGATGTTACATTATAACTATTAAACCTTGAAGAAGTGTGTGCCAAATATACGAAACGAGGACAAAATAGTTAGATTTCTTTTATTGTCCTGTCTCCGACTATTTACTCGTTAATTATTAAATTCCCTTACAGCTGACACTACGTGTACACAGCAGTGCTGCCCATCTTTGATGCCCCCCCTCCACATGTCGAAATTCTGGGACCGCCACTGTTGGTAAGTTTTGTTTTTTATTATATTATTTTAACAAGAACGTTTATTTATATTGTTATAGAACAGTTATTTATTTTTAACTTTGGTACGTTTTGTTTTTAATTATTCTATTTTAACAAGAAAGTTTATTTATGTTGTTAGAACAGTTATTTATTTTTATATATTTTGTTTTTAATTATTCTATTTTAACGAGAAAGTTTATTTATGTTGTTAGAGCAGTTATTTATTTTTAAGTTGTGTATATTTATTTATTTATTTTCTTTTTTAACCTGTTACTCCCTAATTAACAACCCTATCACCATCCCTTCTCGGCAAGGAATATGCTTACGCCTCTACGTTGGTCCTTGCTGGGCAATAAGAACAACTGGCATGGTTAAAATTTTTATAAACATCAACCATTCTACAGTTCTAATGTCAGATTACGTAAGTGTTCCACTCCTAATGAAATTATGCCTGCCATTAAAAATATTCTTAAAAGAACTCCAGTTTTTTTTTTTGGCTGAGAGAGAGCGTGAAAACAAATTTAATTATATTTATTTTTTATTTTATAAAATATTATTTTATATACCTATACCTACATAAATATGTATATGCCGCCACTGAGTGCCCGGGATATACGATTTCTTTCTTTCTTTCCAAGTTTGTTACCACTGAATTGCTAGTCGAGAAAATTATTAGGTATAAAGGCGGCACGTTAAATCATTTCCTAACTCGAGTTTTCGGCAGAAGTATACACAAATTAAAGTAGATTTTGAATTTGTTGAAATACCTGAAACTAGAACGAACGATGAGATCAAGAGGATTGTTGGAAAAATGACCAAAGCCTTAATTAAAAATGAAAATTTCATCAAGTCTATTGTCGATCAGATTGTAGGCACTTGAGGTATGTATTATTTATGAAAAAAAATTTACTGAGGTAACGTATTATACTACAAGAAACTATTGCAAAACTGAATAAGAAAATCGATTCTCCAGAGTAAAGTTCTAAAATTAACAAACTAAAGATTGTATGTGTCCCTGAGGATGAAAATTTAAAGGAAAACAGTCCAGATAAGTTATTAGATATTCTTACCAATATTCTAAATTTAACCCATAGTGATATTTTTATAAGTCATATCATATAAGAAATAATGCAAATAAATCTGATAGTAGAAAAAGTGTGAACAAGAGCCTAGTTAAATTATTGCCGAATTTTATCTCGGGTAGCATTATACATGAAGATTTGACAGAAATTCGTTATAACTTGTGGAAAGAATCTCTTACTGCTTTTGGAATAGAGAATGTTTGGACTGTTGATGATACTGTTTATGCATCGCGTTGTTGTATACCAAAAAAAATATTATTGTCAGAAATCCAGAAGATATTTTTGCCGCTAATACGGTCGATTACGAAGCTGCTATCGACCTCTCTCATTGGCACTTCTATTTAATTGATTTAAAATTATTAATTCTTGTAATAAATCTATTGGAATGCATTTGTATTACTTCACTTTTAGTACATCAAATACTGCTATTCAGTTTGTTTTACTATACTCTCTTATACTTTAATATTATTTACTTTTCATTAAAGTACGCCATATAAAATATTAAATATATGTATTTTCGCATAATATGAATAATCTTTGGTTAGGTAGTAAGGGACTGTATAAAAGATAATACGTAAGTAGATATAAAAGAGCAGATACATTCGTTACTCATTTAGATATTCCTGAACATTGAGGTAACATTTCTTAATTAACAATTTTTTTACATTATTCTTGAAGGAAAGTGTATTTCTAATATTTTTTGTTTTATTCGGTAATTTGTTGTACAATTTTATACCAATATATGCAGGATTTTTTCATATCTTACCAAGCTATGGATAGGTAAAGCTACAATTTTCTCCTCTCCGGATATTATAAATATGATAATGATTATTCTGTACAAATTTTTCATCATTCCATTATATAAATTCATGGCACGGTTAATAATAGTATATTCTGTAATAAGTTTGGAATGAAGCTCGCGGACACTCGCTTCACTCTGGTGACGAACTTCCGCACGCGCAGAATATGCCATTCCAAACGAATTACAGACTATACTTTTTATTTGTGTCTGTCTACTTGTTTTACCACTGCAACGGTGAAACGTGAAAGGTTAATTGTCAATAGAAACGTCAACTGTCAACAGAAACGCAAACAGTATTACAAATTGCACTACTACTGGATGGCGCCACCTGTGCTTATTACATATAGAGGTATGTAATAAATATTACATATCAGCCACTGGAATATAGGTCATTCTTTATTTAAAATTGACATCATAATGCTCATATTACATAATAGGCGTAGAAGAATTATTATATTCTTTAAAAATAGTTCAGCATGATGTGAGTTTAGGAATGCGAGCAATTATTCGAATAGCTCTTTTACTTCCACGTCCAGTGCAAGTACTGGAAAGGAAAAAAAATTATTATTTTTTTGTTGAAATAGGCTTAAAATGTCATGGAACATCGAGATTTAAAATTTGAGCGAAAAAAAATTTCCTATCTGTCTGTCTGTCGGTCTGCCTGTTTGTCTGTAACTTTCTTGTGCGCACGTTTACTCTGGAGCCGTTTGCGATATTTGGTACACTTATGTATTGTAACGAGATCTGGAACTAGATTATATTTTGATCTAATTCCGTTGAAGGATTCGGGGGTAAATAAGTAAAACAAGCAAGTAGGAGTCCATAAAATTGCAATTTAGGGCATGTATGAAAAGATAAGGTCTCAACAATTTTTTTGGCATCAGCCACCCCCACTATCACCCCCAATACCACCCCTACACTATTATGAAAGGGAGTAAAAAAAAATTAAAATGTGATTTAGTGTATATACAAAAAAGAAACGTCTAAAAAAGTTTTTTTAGTGTTATCTACCCCCTCTACCAACCCCATTGCCACCCCCACCATATTATTAAAAGGGATAAAAAAAATTTAAATGTGATTTAGTGTGGATACAAGAACGAAATTTTTAAAAAAAAATTTTTAACTTTAGCAACCCCCTCTACCACCCCATTGCCACCCACACCCTATAATTAAATGGGGTAAGAAAAATTGAAATGTGCTTTAGTGTTTATACAAGAACGAAACGTCTCAAAAAAAAATTTTTGGCTCTAGCATTAAAGTTTATCTATACGAGATTCCCAGCTGAAGACATTGTCAACATTGAAATCTAGAAATTTGGTATAAGCCCACTTGCTCGGTTATTTCTTGATCTTTTTCTAAAATTTCAGATACTTTAGATAGTATAGATAGGCTTGTAATTTTCAACGAGACGAGAATCTCTTTTTTAAATAGTGGAACTACTTTAGCTATTTTTAGTACATCGGGAAGTACTCCGTATTCAAATCTTAAGTGTACTAAATAAGTAATCGGTTTGACAACGTAATTTACAATGGCTTTTAAGATATTTGCAATTATTTCGTCTACACCAACAAAATCGTGAAATCGGAAATCCATATTTTTTAATACTTCTCAAGCCATATCTTCGTTATTAAAAAAGTTTTCGAGGCATTTTTTTTTGCTAAATGATTTTTAGTATCTTGGCTAAAACCTGGTGCTATTGAATGGTTTTCCATTGAGCTGTCTTGAAGAAAATTACAAGTTTATAAGACTTTGTCATTTTTGTGTAGTGATATTTTGAGTAATCGAGAAGCGACTTTTGTTTATTGAAATTTAAGTAGTCAGCCCAAAATACCATAATTTATTTTTAGTGAAAAAATTGTGTCTCTAACTTCAATACAAAATAAGTTATAGTAAGTTAAACCCAAACGTCTTTTGCGCTCTCTCTGTTATTCTTGTTGTATTAAACAGTTAGCATTGCACGTACTGTCTGCTTTTTTCATTGTCGTCGTCCGTCAACACCATTACACATTAAAATAGAATAATAAATAAACAGTATTGATTTGGGAGTTTCGAGAAATATTACATAAGTATTACTAATACGTAAATTAATATAGAATATAATTCCCGTAATTATGTTATTTTAAATATATGTAAACAAGTTATTATCCAAAATATCGTTTAATATTTAGTAGCCCAACAAAATGGGAAAATTTGTATGAAATAATTCAAAGCGGGCTAAAATTTTGGGAGCAGGCTTATTTTGTGGTACTCTTAAGTCCCCACCCGTAGATGCCGGCAGAGGGAAGCGGGGGAGAAAATAGGTTGAAAAAATCGGTTTTTCGCAATAAACTCGGAAAGTATCAATTTTACTATAAAATATGTAATATGTAACTTTGTATGACCTATTGGAGCCGAGATAGATTTTTTTGAAACTGATACACGAAACAGGCTTTCTTGTAGGGAATTTTGTAAGCTTTCATTTAGGTCTCATGGAATTTTGTCGTAAAGTCAAAAGAAACGACGATATATACAAAAAATGAATTAAAAAATAATATTTTTTCAATTTTTCTGAACAAAAACAGTTTCCAAGAACCTTTTTTTTAAAGATAATATACCTTGACTTATGCTATTGCATTACTTTCATATGAATATAAACTAATAAAAATAGGTCAAAATCAATTTTTTAAAAATTGTTATGCACAGTGCTTGTGGGAGAATCTTAACTCATAAACCATTTATCGTATGAAGGTCACTTGGACCTCACTTTACAGATAATTTAATTCTCTTCAAAAAACCTTTAGTGTCATTGTTGCCTAAAGCCAATCAAAAATAGCTATTTGTCAAAATGTAGTTAAAAATGATAATTTTTCAGGTTTTCCCTTTTATCTCCATTCACTCTTTATCAAAACGATTTTATACATACATGAACATATTGAAAATTTGATTCTCTTTAACTTTCATTATTTACATTATATGCGTACGATCTATCGTTTTCGAGTTTTTATCGTTTTTATCATGCAACAAGTGTTCTGATAGAGCGCTATAAAGATGTTTAAAAATTCATATCTCTGCCAGCATTGATCAAATGGAAATTAAAAAAAAAGGAAATTGTTCGTAATAGAATTCTCTACCACTTTTATTTGAAACTTTTTATGATCCGGACGTCCATTTTTCCGATTTTAGCGAAGGACGCGCGCGTTTCCGTTGCGTCGCAAAACTGTCAAAATTAAAAAAAAATCTATCTCGGCCCCAGTAGGTCGTCCAAAGTTAAAAAAAAAACTAAATTGTGCGGATTTTTATTACCTATAATTTTTATGTGTGCATATTTTGCAGTAAAATTGATACTGTTTTCCGAGTTTTTTGCAGATAACCGATATTTTTTGTACCTATTTTCTCTCCCCTCTCCTCCGCCGGTGCCTACGGGGGGGACTTTTGATATGTTAAAAACTACCACAAAATAAGCCTGTTCCCAAAGTTTCAGCTCGTTCTGAATTATTTCATCCAAATCGACAAATTTCGCCCCATTTTATTGGGCTATAGTACATTTATTATCGTCTGCAGATTTATTAATGGAAAAATTATTTTGGTAATACATTATGGATGTTATATCAGCATTCCACATGTATAGTGTATACGACCAGAATTGAAACCGTATAAAAACTAAAAGCCGACAAAAACAGTCGGCATCTCTTTATCGTTTTGCTTATGACAAGCATTTCTATTTACCTCCGCAAACGATGCCGACTGTTTTTGGCGGCTTTTAGTTTTTATACGGTTTCAATTCTGGTCGTATTCACTATACATATTTTATTATTGTCAAGTCCCTAATCAGTAAAGTCTCACAAGTAATACAATACCGTAGCTGATAAAATTATAAATTGTATCATATTCTCTTTTGTTATCATTATAACACGTTATCTTAACTCTTTAAAGTCACATACGAGTTTTGGGTTACTGTGAGAAATGCAAACGAATTAAAATTTAGTTTTATCAATATTATTGTCAACTCAACATTTTAAATATTATAAATGGGACTGAACAGCATACGCTCTTCAGTCTGCAATAAAGTCGGTAATCTGCAATCAAGGCTTGAGTCTGCAATAGAGTCTCAGTCTGCAATTCAGTTACTTAGTCTACATTGTTGAACTCAGTGTTTTCGTTTTAAGTTAACTTCTAAGTATTAAAACTCACAAAGCTATACGCTCACATTGAACTAGTAATTTAAGTGAATAATCATTGTGAAACTACAACATAAATAACATTTGTAATTTTAACTAATAAAATTGTTTTTAAAAACTTAACAAGTGAAAATCACATCTAACATGGATATTGTTAAGTAATTATTATATGGGAGAAGTAATATGTATATTATAATATTATATACATATACGAAATAAATATTCTTGTGCAAAATTTGATTATAAACACTACGTCAAACCTTGGAAAACAAAAGCTTAAGTTGCAGTTTACTTATTTATATTACATTAAATTTGTCAAATTAGGTATAGAGATATAGTCCTTGATCTTAAAAATTATAACGTTGCATCCAAATTTTTATTTTGATCTGAATTTAATTATAAGCATGTATCCTATCAACTTTTAAGAGTAATTTAGGTGATATTGATGACGCGACGCATTAGAATTAATACGATAGGCGGCTGCACAAATACACGGTCTCTTTAACAACTCAGTTCTCAAAAATTAAGCAAAATTTCAAAAAAATGTTTTAATAGAAAAACTTCTTTGAGTCATCGGCTACGACTTTGTCGCTTATAGTACCTAGTTATCTTTAATAATAATGCAGTTAACAAGCGACTACATTTTATACTGCAAATAACAGAAACCTACGTTATGTTCTTTTTTCTTCTATTAATAGGGCATTAACTACCTTGAATTTTTTTAACTTTGATCATTTCAACGTGACTGGAAGTATTTCAATATTACCTGTTTCAAATTTAAGATGAATAAACTTACTAATAAAAAAGATATAACAAGTTAATCAAATAATCCCAAAAAATCTCAAATTTTAGAAAAAAGTCGAAAAACCCACATATCACCGATTTCACAATTCCAAAATAATTCGCGACCAAAAAATTCGGACGTATCAGGTCAGTTTACATAAGTTTCAATGTTCAGTTTTCTTAGGTCCTCGAGTGGCATACAAAGGTGTGAAATTCAGATGTCTCGGTCCCCTACTAGTTCCTTTTTTTTATTTGTATTGATTCTTATAATTGGAAAGAAAATATATATATAATAATTCAAAGTATTTACAAATAACATAAATGCTTCATTCACGTCTTGGCAATTGTATAACTCGAATCTTGTCTCCCTAATAATAAGAACTAATAATATATTGTAGTTTCGCCTACTTAGTGAATGAAGTAAAAGCAGGATATCGTCGATGAATCATATTTATTTTTAAATAAAAACAACTAGCCACCTGGAACATGCATAGTATTTTATTTGTTTTATAAGGGTATGTTGTCCTTTCTCTCTCGCGAGGAAAAAATATTCTTAGATAGCCTGATGTAATTTAAAAGTGAAGTTGACAAATGTTTTCAATCAACAATTTGAGTTTCACACAGTATCACACTTTTCGAAATGAATGAAGGGGAAGGGTATTACAAACAATATGAATTGTTGAGAAACGGACATTTATTATAATTTCTCAATTGCAAAATGATATCTAATATGAAACAATATGTGATATACAAAATTAACGTGTATTGTAACCAATATACGCCTCGTTTGGGACGTGATCAGAGGAAGCAAAAAGAAACAGTAGTTGTGAATTATTATTTGTTGCGCTTCGCGCACTGATTAATTAATATCAGTTGCGTGTATCCAACCGAAATAATTACTGTCACACTGTCATTAATATTGCACCCATTTGGAATATAAATGATTTTAATTATCATGAAACATATTAAGATTAATTAAGTAACTAATAAAAAAACCCCTTTAATATTGCTGTAACCCTGGTGTCGTAAATTTTTTGTGGATTTTTTCTTTTAATGAAATTGTTTACATGCCACTGGTGACATTCTCCTAGTCTTTCATTCTATTCATTGGAATGCTATATTTATTATGCCTTTATACAGAGTGGGGCAATAGTGCATCGGACCTCGATATCTCGAGTTCTACGATAACTAAAAAATTTTTAAAGAATTGCAAGTAAACTAGACAAAAAAGTCTATAACTTGAAATTATTTTCGAACACACAGGGCGAGCCAAGATTAAATTACAGGACCAAGTGCCTTTTTTCTTAAATGGAATGCTATGCGTGTTTTAAATCAGAATAATTTACATACTGTATCTTGGCACTTAAGCAAAACTGATTGGTCAGATGCTGATGTAAACAAAGCTTGTGTAGACTTCTTAAATACCATTCGTTGGTGTCTCGATGTTAGTTGTCCATTGAAAGACATAAGAATAAATAGTTATAAATCTAGATTAGATTAGATTAACGAAGGAGCTGGTTGTTTAGCCTTTACCACCGCGACCTTTTCAGGTCTATTGTGATGCTCCCAGAATATCTTCCTTATAGTACCTCATCCAGCTTTGTCCTTTGTACTAGACTCCACAGCATTGATAGAGGCCCTTTTGTATAGCTGTCCGCCCTTGGTTCTTCTTCTCCGAGTTCTTGGAATCTCAGTCTCACCAGGCTTTCACAGTGGCACAATACGTGAACTGAGGTTTCCGCTTCCTCTTGGCAGAATCTGCATGTCGCGTCCTCTGCCAAGGCCCATTAGACGCATGTGTCTATTGAGCCGGCAGTGGCCAGTTTGAAGGCCTACTATTACTCTGATGGCCTTCCTATTCTGGCTTAGTAGATCTTCCGTAAATTTGGCCGAACGTTCTTTAATGAACTCCTTGGCCTGTCTCTGTCCTCCACCATTCCAGAGATTTATTTTGCACCCATTCCTTAATGGCTGCTCGTATGCATGGCGTTGCCACGCCACAAAAGGGCTCGGGTCCTATTGGGGCTTCAAGTGCGCCTTCCTTGGCCAGTTGGTCAGCCTTTTCGTTTCCTCTGTGTCCCTCGTGTCCTGGTACCCATGCTAGGGTCACTCTGTTCTGACTTCCCAGCACTGTAAGGGCTGTCAAGCAGTCCCACACCAACCTTGAGTTGATTTGCATGGAACTGATTGCTTTTATTGCCGCTTGGCTATCAGAGAAAATGGCAATCGACTGGTTAACAGTGCCTTGTCCTATTATCTCTCTTGCGCAACAGTGTATGGAGATCACTTCAGCCTGAAACACCGTTGCGTATTTCCCTAGACTTATCGAGATATTGGCTTTTGACCTTGTCCCGTAAATCCCGGCTCCGACTCCTTGTTCTGTCTTGGAGCCGTCAGTGTACCAAACTGTTTGTGCTGTTATGGGAGGACCGTTTTTCCAATCCTCCCTGTCTGGTAGAACAGTCTGAAAGTTCTATAAATCTAATAAGTGGTATACTACAGAAATCGCTCTACTTCAAGACCATCTTAACAACTTGCACATTTGTTGCTAATTTCCAACTCAAGCTCAGTATACGCAATGCAAAAAATACTTAAAATCGGAGATTAAAAAATCTAAAAAGTCCTATTATAATAGTAGATTAGAATGTTCTGATAACAAAATTAAAGAATCATGGAAAATTATTAATGAAAACTTGGGCAGAAACAGAAAGCATATAACAGACATTTCACTTAATGTGAACGATGTGCAGATTTGTAATAATAAGGAGATTAGTAACATTTTTGCAGATCATTTTTCAACTGCATGCAGTAATATGGTTGCAAGTCATTTTCATACTAACTCATCAGTTTCCTGTACTGTTGCACGACACATACAAAATACTATTTTTGTTCCTTACATAACTGAAATTGATGTTACCAATATACTAATTAACAATAAAAACAAAAAGTCATCATGATGAACTTTCTCCCAAACTAATAAAATCTGTCTCAAAATTTATTTTACCTTCTTTAGTACACTTAATAAACCTCTCATCAGAAGAGGGTAAATTTCCGGATTTATTTAAATTAGCTATTGTGTTTCCGCTGTACAAAAAGGGCGATGTCACAAATATTGATAATTACAGAGAAATATCTTTGCTATCCGAAATTTCAAAAATACTAGAAAGGTGCGTGTATAATATAATAATAAATGACAAATATAAAATCTTAACAACTAGCCAGCATGGATTCTGTAAAGTGAAATCCACAGAAACTGCAACAAATCAGCTATTAAATTATGTTTATGGGGAACTTGACAAAGGCAATTGCGTTGTATCAATCATGTTTGACTTATCTAAGGCCTTTCAGAGTCTAAATAGATATTTTATCTTGAAAAAATTATACACCTTAGGCATTAGAGGAAATTTATTATACTAGATCGAATCTTACTTAGAAAACCGAGAATTAATAGAAAAAATAAATAATGAATTGTCAGACAGATTTCCAGTTTCACTAGGGGTTCCGCAAGATTCGGTTTTGGGTCCGTTGATTTTTCTACTTTTTGTTAACGACTTACCTCACTTTATTAGTAAGGCTAGTCATTATGTTTGCAGACGATACCACAATAACGGTAGCTGACGAATCCCTTGAGAAAATTCAAATAAAAATCGAAGAAACATTTAGCGAAATGGATTCCTGGTGCCACAAAAATTCTTTAATTCTGAACAAGCAAAAAACAATATGCATAGATTTTCATCTCCAGAAAACTATTCCTGATACCTTTATAGAGGAGTTTCATTATACCTTTGTAACACATACTAAACTACTAGGCATCTGGCTCGATTCTGATTTGAGTTTCCGCAATCAAATCACACACGTATGTAGAAGGTTAAACAAGGCCTTTTACGCGATTCTACAGATGAATTCGTTCTTAATTGTAGAGTGTACAATAAATCTTTATTATGCTTTTACTTACTGCCATCTTTCTTATAACAACTTGTCTTGGGGATCTGCCACTGATCTCAGTAGAGTTTTGATTTCACAAAAGAGAATATTAAGATTAATGTTTAATTTGGACTATCGGGCAAGTTGTCGTCAAGTCTTTAAAAAGTATGCAATTTTAACCGCGCCATCTATATACATTCTGAAATATGTTATGTTTACCAAAAGACATCTAATGGACTTTGTACATCAATCCGATATCCACAACTACAATACAAGAACTACAAACCTCCGATTGCCTATATACAGAACAACTATGTTTCGTAAATCTCCACGCTACAACTGTATCATCCTCTATAATGCATTACCTGATGGTATCAAATTATTAGGGAACTATACTACTTTCAAAAAAAGTGTAAAGTCATTTTTAGAATTAAATGCTTTCTACCCTCTTAAGGAATTTTTGTTTCCAGTAGGGAGATAAGGCCTGTAATTTGGGTTTACATAATCTGCCACTCATTTCTCGCTTTATAATATAACTATGTATTTTTATTAGTGATTATTTTAATAGAATTTTACTATGTATTGCTGTTTATATTTTTTTCTGTAATTTTATGTATTGTTAGTTATGACTTGCCTTTTGTAACTTATGTTATGTTAATTTGAGGTTAATAAGCTAGTCTATTCTATTCTATTCTATGCTATCCTATGCTATCCTATGATATCCTATGCTATCCTATCCTATGCTATCCTATCCTATCCTATACTATCCTATCCTATCCTATCCTATTCTATTCTATTCTATTCTATTCTATTCTATTCTATTCTATTCTATTCTATTCTATTCTATTCTATTCTATTCTATTCTATTCTATTCTATTCTATTCTATTCTATTCTATTCTATTCTATTCTATTCTATTCTATTCTATGTATATCAGTACATTTTTTGAAGTCTCTTTCTAGACTCTATTCATTCCTGTATTAGCATTGAATATCTCCCAACCACGTGAATGTTATGAATTTTTATGTTGAAGTAATGCAATCTGCAGATGGATGTTAAAAAAATCACCACAGTCACAATTATGGGTTATAAGAAAAACTTATGTGAATACCAGTTACGAGACATCTAATTAATGTTTTTGAATCATTTTTTCCCCTAAAAATGTACGGTGGTCAAAAATTATTTTTCAATTAAGAACATTTTAAATTGAATTTGCTCAATTTTTTCAAACGGAACATTCTGTATATTTTTTGACGATGTGATGTAGAAATGAAAAACGAACATTTTTGTAAGTACTTCCCTATGGCTAATTGCAACCAATTTCGTTTTATTGAGCAATAATTACAAAATTCAAAAATAAACTTAAAAAAAGAAGTTTCTTCAAATAACTCTCATATCTCATATCTCTATGCGCTTTTGAAATGAGGTTCCCACTGTTCCTAAAACTGCCGGTGTGATAGATGTACAGGCAGTTATTATTCTTTCCTTCATATTTTGTACTGTTTTTGGTGTGTCTCTATAAACAATTTCCTACACGTATTCCCATAAAAGGAAATC
Organism: Leptura quadrifasciata; assembly: GCA_963675555.1. Lineage (NCBI taxonomy): Eukaryota > Metazoa > Arthropoda > Insecta > Coleoptera > Cerambycidae > Leptura > Leptura quadrifasciata. Next base: position 33,631,338 of record OY776674.1, read on the forward strand.
CATTTTTTTAAGATCTGAGGATCTAGCAGGCCATTTAGTGGGTCGGGTCCATTTCTACTAATCCATTGATTAGGGTAGGTATTATTTAAGTGATCTCTAACTACATATAAATAATGTGGTGGAGCACCATCTTGCTGAAACCACATCCTATTTCGAATTCTGCCAGGGAGATTTACCAATAATTGTGCAGATAGTTTTCCAAAAAATGAAGATACATAGCTCCAGTCAATGTACCATTAAAGAAATGTGGCCCTATTACATATTCTCCAATAATTCATCCCCAAACGTTTATAGACCATTTGTGTTGGTTATCAACTTGCATAAAAAAGTGAGGATTTTCCGAAGCATAATAATGGAAACTGTGCCTATTAACAAATCCATTTTTATGATAAGTTGCCTCATCACTGAATAAAACGGTATTGGAGAAGTTGTCATCATGTTGCATTTCACCTCTGGCCCAATTACAAAATTCAGGTACCAAGCAAGCTATAAAATATAACATTATTTGAGGATAAGTATCCTATATAATAAGTGCTCTTTTTGAATTCTGGATATTCAGTTACAATAAAGGTGCGTGTAGAATTTTAATGAACATGTAATTTCATTACATATGTAATAAAAATATAAAATACAAATAAATCAGTCATAATGCACACATAAATAGTATATAAAAAATAGATACATCTTTCTATTTCTATAGCTTATAGACCGGGGGTTAGCGACAGATTTTTGTCAGTATGCCATTCAGAGGGCATTGTGCTACGTAAATTCTCATGATAATAAGTGATATGAATCAAAAAGTCATCTTGGGTTCTTCCTATGGAAAAATGAGTCTCCAGTTATTCGTAAACTTGAAATTTTTTATCTTGAACTTCACTTTAAAATATATGACAGCCTGACTAAAATAGTACCAAAACGTATAGTTTACGAACAACTGGAGGCTGATTTTCCATAGGGAAAACCCAGGATGACTCTTTGATTCATATCACTTATTATCATGAGAATTTACGTAGCATAATGCACTCTGAAAGGCATACTGACTAAAATCACAGCAAAAAATCTGTCGCTAACCCCCGGTCTATTAATTGTACAAATCAAATGTAACTACTTTCTAAATTGCGCAAATTTAAAATGATGAATAAAGTTGTTTGGAATTTTAAATTCCCTTAACTTTTCCTATGATTTGCGTTGTCTTTGTAAATAATGTAAAATATAATTAGCTTTCATGTCGATTAAATGTTGAAAATATAATAACGGGCTATACAGGCTGTCCATTTTATCAGGGCACTCGAGAATATCTCCCTTAATATCGGTCGTACAAAAAAAAATATTTTTACGAAAATTGTGCCGATTTATATAACCTACAAAATGGCTTAAAGACATTTGAAATCTATGGCCTACTTTAAGAGTTATGGCGGAAAATATCGAAAATGCGGAAAACTTCTAGGCCAAATATCTCCGTTATTTGAAAAGATACGGTAAAAATTCTAAGGCGAAAATAGAGTGTTTCAACGATTTTTTTCAAATTTACTCTTCAGGCTATTAAAAAAATTATTTTGAAACGGGCGGGAAATGGCGCCATTAAATAGAGTATTTTCCTCCCTTTTCAACGATATATCACATGCCATATTTATTCATTGGTACTACGTTAGTAATTATAAAAGCATTTTTTTAAAACCAATAATTTTTTTTTAACAAGCATTATGCTTGCCGTGGAGAAGTATGATTAAATAAAACAATAAAATAATTCAATAAGTTGTTCAAATCTTTGCTATAACAAAACATTAACACAATTAAGAAGAATAAAGTAAATTCAGATAACAAAAACAAAATAATAATCAAGAAAGCAACATGGAGCAATTATAGAAAGAGTATTCGCAGTTATGCCAATGTATAGAGTTCCTCCATAAACGCATCACTCCTTGCTCAGAAAGTTAACATGTCTTTACCAATTAATTTAAGTATAATATCCATTTGTTTGTATTTCATGATTTCACCATTATTGTTGGCTATGAACAAACTTGACAATTTAATTTTTTGACAGATCATCTCAGTTAATACTTAAACTCTCACTCAATCACACTCGTTTAAGAATTTAGAATTTTCAAAAATGATTTTCACTGACATTGATCGTTATGTTCGTTACATATTCCCAATGCAATTTTTACTCTGGATTAGCTCAAGTAGAATATGGAAACAGATTTCCACAAGCACTACAGCCGAATAAAACTCTGTTCAGAAAATTAGCTACGAAACTGAAAAATAATGGTTCATTTTTAAAGAAGAAGACAAGGTTGAACAGTGTTACTGATAATGTAAATAAGGTAAACTGAGTTATTAATTATGTAAGAAATAAAAATACAGAAAATTTGGAAACATCATTAAGAGAAATTCAAATTGCTTGTCATATAAATAAAACAAATGCTAGAAAAATTTTAAAGAAAAGTGGTTACCGGTGTTATAAAGCCAAAAAAGTTCACAATTTACAAGGGGGGGACAAACCAAGGAGGACGACTTTTTGTAGGTGGCTGTTGGAAAAGAAGAGTGTATGTAATAAAATACTTTGGTCCGACGAGGCAAATTTTTCCAATAATGGATTTTTTTAATCGCAATGTTCATTACAAATGGACTTCTGAAAATATCGTAATATATCGTATAAATCGTTTTTCAATAAATGTGTGGATAGGTATTTTAGGCACCAATTTAATAGGTCCTTATTTTTATGATGGTCACCTCAGTGATCAAAGGTACTTAAACTTTTTGAGAAATGAATTTAATGAATTCTTAGATGACCTATCTTTAGAGAATCGACACAACTTTCAATATTTTCAACAAGATGGAGCTCCTCCCCACAATTCCCAGATTTGCCTAGATTATTTAGACGAAATTTTGCCTCATCATTGGATAGGTACCAATGGATTTATTCGATGGCCCCTTCGTTCTCCAGGTATAACCCCAAAGGATTTTTTTCTGTGGGATATATTAAAGATAAGGTGTTTTCGACGACACCGCAAAATGTAGAGGACCTAAAAGCTGGAATTCAACAGGCATGTATTACAGGTACCCCCGAAATGCTGAATAATGTTTTAAATGCAGTGCCTCGCCGCGTTCGATTGTGCATAAGAAATCGCGGTGGACACTTTGAACACTTGATATGATATCTTAAAAATTATTTTGAGGATTAGATAAATATTAATGTTCTGTGTGCTATATTCTTTCTATTATAATTTTTTTTTGTTACCTGAATTTACTTTATTCTTCTTAATTGTGTTAATGTTTTATTATAGTAAATATTTGAACAACTTATTGAAATTTTATCGTTTTATTTACTCATATTTCTCCACGGCAACTATAATGCTTGTTAAAAAAAATTTACTGGCTTTAAAAAAATGTTTTTATAATTACTAACGTAGTACCAATGAATAAATATGGCATATGATATATCGTTCAAAAGGGAGGAAAATACTCTATTTAATGGCGCCATTTTCCGTCCATTTCAAAATAATTTTGTTAACAGCCTGAAGAGTAAATCTCAAAATACAGCGGTTTTGAAAATAATAATAATAATAATAAAACTTCGTTGAAACATTTTGTTTTGCAAAAAATTTTCGCCTTAGAATTTTTCTCGTATCTCTTCAAATAACGGAGATATTTGGCCTAGACGTTTTCCACATTTTCGATATTTTCCGCCATAATTCTTAAAATAGGCCATGGATTTCAAATGTCTTTAAACCATTTTGTATATTATATAAATCGGCACAATTTTCGTAAAAATAATTTTTTTTGTACGGCCGATATTAAGTGAGATATCCTTGAGTGCCCTGATAAAATGGACAGCCTGTATATTATCAATCATGTATTACGTGATTGAAAGGCATAGTTTCAATTAATTATACGTTATTAAAACGTGGAAATTATAATACATTTTACGAAAGAACTGACCTTCATCCGCCATCTTCGTGAGACCGTTTCCTTTGACACAGTCTACAGAAACTAATCTTACTATCCTTTTTGTGTAAAACTCACTCAAATAAAAACAGGAGGATATTTTGAATACCCTGTATTTTTAATTTCTCATCTGTGTTCCTTCTTTAAACAGAAAAATTCCACAAAACATCCACCGATCATGGTGGTGCAGATAACTAGAAAACATTACACTCACTCAGTTTCAATATGTGGAAATGTTGGAAGGAATAGGCAAATATTCATGTTTTTCTAAATAAATAAAATAAAAATAATTTTTTTTAAGGATTGCTGTAGCTTCAGTTTTGGAAATTACCTAATTCATAAGGCGTTTATTAAGTTAGTCACCAGAGATATATCCAACACGTCAATGTTGATGTATTTAATTATCGTATTGTGATGTACTATATTTGCAAGCGAGTGTTGTAATATGTTGTATGTGTGCATCATCTGTACAGTGTGCTGTCCGGCGCCACAGTTTATACACGAACAATGCGTTTTTAATCTTGTTTTAAATTAAATATGTATTTAAAATTTACATATAGAACAAACAATATTAAAACCTAAATATATGCACTTTGTTTCATGAATTTCGATGGAATTACATTCGAAATTATAATTTTTATTGCTACTGATTTATAGACTGCACAAAATAAATTTCGATTATAAGTCTTAATAGTATAAACTGTATAATAGCTATTTATATTATAAGTGGTATATGAGGTCTTTTACAGCACGTGTCTGCAAGACGAGTGCGATGAAATACCTTATACCGGGTGTTAGAAAAGTATGGGAACGGTGGAAAATCTCGAACAGTTTGTGTCAAATCGAAAAATAAAAAAATACGTGTCAAAAATTTTTCAAAAAACTATCTACTGATACCAAAATGACCTCCCCACCCACCACCCTGCGGGTGGGGCGAGGGGCAACTTTAAAATTTCAAATGGAAACCCCTATTTTTTATTGCGGAATCGGATTCTACGGCAAAAAATACGTAAATTTTATTTCGGATATTTTTTTCGATTCCTGCATGGTGTCGCTGTAATCGCAAAAAATGAGAAGAAAACATTACTGTTTCAAGAGTAGCGTCTTGTGCCCATAAAAAACCGTCCAATTCAAAAATTGAAAAACACGTATTTGTTATTTTTACGAAATCTATCCAATGACATTGGATTCGACTCTCTCACCCCTAACCCAGTGGGTGGAGCGGGGGCAACTTTGAAATTTGCAATGAAAATCCCTATTTTTTATAGCGGAATCGGATTCTACGGCCAAAAATATGTGAATTTTATATCAGGCATTTTTTTCGATTCTCGCAAGGTGTCGCTGCAATCGCAAAAAATTGAGTGGAGACATGAAAGTTTTGAACGCATACTTAAAAAAATACGAAAAGTAAAAGTGCTGATCTCAGAGTGAATTCCCGAGCTATTTTGAGAACAGTGATTTTACACGGTTGTGCGGAAATTACAACAACTATTAACATTCTGTAAATTTATTAGCAGCTAGTAATTTTCAATTTACATTTTTTACAGGGCAATAAAAAATTCGATTTAAAAAAAACTAACAGTGGTTCTACCTCTTAATTCAGCCACTTCAGACAAGTTCTTGATCCCAGCCAGTGAAGGCAAGGAGGTAACTCAGCCATTTAAGGTAAGGTGAGTATTTCGGCCAGTTGAGGCAATTAGTTTATAGCTTAACTGCTACACTAGCAGGTTCTAATTTCAAGATTATAGCAGGTGTTCAAAATGGTGCCAACTGACTTCTTGGCATTGTCCGAGACGAACGTAAAAATTCTCAATAGCACTTCTTATCATTTGAGGTGGTATTTCTGGAAAAATGTTTATTATGCGTTGCCTCAGCTCTTCCAAATCACGAAGTTTAGTGAAATAAACCTTATCCTTCACGTAGCCCCAAACAAAATAGTCAAGTGGCGCGAGGTCGGGAGATCAATAGTTCCTCTTCGACCTATCCATCGATTTTCGAAAGTACCATTCAGATAGTCCCTAACAATATACCGATAGTGTGGAGGAGTCCCATCTTGCTAGCACCAAACATTATCGAACTCATCACCAGCAATCTCTTGTATTGCGGGAACTATTTGATTTGTCAACATTTCCAGGTATTTTTCTACTTTCAAATTTCCATCTATGAAAAACGGTCCTAGGATTCGATCCCTGAAAACTCCTGCCCAAACATTTAATTTTTGTGGATACTGCTTGTGTGTTTCAAGCATCCCGTGAGGATTTTCGTCGCTCCAATATCTGAAATTGTAGCGATTAACTTTTCCACTGAGTTCGAAAGTTGCTTCATCTGAGAAGACAAGTAGAGATGACAAAAAATTTGGGTTTTGGTTACTCCTTTCCGTTATTAATCCACTAAATCAAGTCGCCGATCAAAATCGTCTTCATTTAATTCTTGATGAAGGTGAATTTTGTAAGGATAAAATATCAACAGTTTCAAATTCTTATGAACTGAAAATGCACTCATATCAAGCTGTTGACTGGCTTTTCTGATTGATAACCTTCGATTTTCAACAAATGCCTGGGCCACTTCCATTTGTCGAGCTTCCGATGTTTCAGATTTTGGTCTTCCAGATTTTGGGCGATTTTTATTTGTCCTTGTGTCTAGGAATCGTTTGATGGTACGGGACACAGTAGATTTCGAAATTTCCACTTCTTCTACAAGGAAAGTTTCGTTGAATAAAATCACAACTTTATCATAGGACCTTTCTTTATCGCCCCACCCTCGCATCATTAAAAGAGAAACTCTCTCTTCCTCTGTTAAAGTAGCCACTATGCAGAAAAAAACGCGAGAACTAATTAAAAATTAAATAACTTCTTTCATAAAAAAGTGCGCTCCTGCCTCTACAAAAGTTGGATGGAACTGAACGTTCTCGTAGAAATTTCACAAAACAAATACTGTTATCCAGCGGCTTGTATATCAGTGTATGCGCGGAAGCTATACAACCTTAGGCGAGGGTTGTATAGGAGATATACCATCCTTCGGAGGGGATGTAAAGCCGTCGGTCCTTTGTCTATTAAATGTTAGGCAAGTAAAAGATCCCTACTCTTCTTGAGGGAAGAGGTTCGGCAAAATTCCTGGTTGGGGGTAGCTCGTCTACAGGCGCCGGTGTTAGGCCTCAGTAGCGGAAATAGGCCGACGTTAAATAAATGTATTAAAAAAAAAATACTGTTATTAAGAACACTTAAAAAAAACATTCATTAAATCAAGATATCACAGATGTTGTTTTTTAAACTGACTGTTTTTTTTGTCAACACGAGTAGCTAGAGTTTGTAAATATTTACAAACTTATAGACGCTTAAGGTTTATTTCAATTTTGTGCGATTGCAGCGGCACCTTGCGAGAATCGAAAAAAATTCCCGATATAAAATTCACGTATTTTTGGCCGTAGAATCCGAATCCGCTATAAAAAATGGGGATTTTCACTACAAATTTCAATGTTGCCCCCCGCCCCACCCACTGGGTTAGGAGTGGGAGAGTCGAATCCAATATCATTGGATAGATTTCGTAAAAATAACAAATACGTGTTTTTCAGTTTTTGAATTGGACGTTTTTTTATGGGTACAAAACTCTACTCTTGAAACAGTAATGTTTTCTTTTCATTTTTTGCGATTACAGCGACACCATGCAAGAATCGAAAAAAATGTCCGGGATAAAATTTACGTATTTTTTGCCGATTTCCATTTGACATTTTAAATTCGCCCCTCGCCCCACCCACAGGGTGGTGGGGGGGGAGGTTATTTTGGTATCAGTAGATAATTTTTTGAAAAATTTTTGACACGTATTTTTTATTTTTCGATTTGATGCAAACTGTTCGAGATTTTCCACCGTTCCCATACTTTTCTAACACATAATATACAATATTTTATCTACTCTCGTCTTATTAATTTTTTTATACTTAAAAAAGCTACTAATTACACAATATTATTTATTGTCAACACACAATATCTACAAGTAATAAATAATCAACATTAAATAATCAACACTACTTACTGTCAATATTAATCACACAATTTTGACAATCTATGAAATTAACTCCATATTGGGAAGACGTTGCCTTTGTGTTAACAGTGGTGCAAACATCCAGTTTGTTTTGTGAGGCTGATGAAGTACTCTCGACTAATGTTTTAATTGCAGTTTTCTTTTTATTTTCTTCGGAAGTTTCAATGTACCCCTCTGCAATTGCAATATTTTTCCATCCACCATGCCTTTTTACCGTTAAAAGGTCGGCTCCAGCATTCGCTAGTATTGACGTTGAGGAATGTCTCATTTCAGCACACTTTTTAACAGTATCCATCATATCAACATCTTCTATGTCTCCTGGGGTTATAATAAATTCTATCAATTTTTGTTTTTATATCTCTAAGTAGGACTTTGAAGTAACTTTCTTCATTTATAACATATTATATTAATAAGTTTGACAATTCCGTTCTTCTACAGGCACCCGCCACTCCAAAAATCAGTAAGATCTTAAAAAATAAATATTTTCTTAGTAAAGTAAAAACAACATTGAAAGAAATTAAGTATCTTTAAATTCAAATATATTTCATTGTCGGCTGTTTGCAGAAATGTTATATGTTTTTTGGTTAAAATTTTAGATGTTTTCGTCTTATAGCCTTCCGATTTTCTTTTAAGCATGGCAAATAATAAAATTCTTTACAAAAAAGTTATATACATTTTTTTTAAATAATAGCCACATCTCTAATACACCACGTGAATGACACATGACGCGACGAGCCGGTTTTTACATGCATTTAGTGGGTGCGGCACCACTTCGGTATTATACAGACAAGGCAAGATGAAGTTTATTAAAGTTACAAGTAATCAGTCAAGCTTGCAAACAGTCATTGAATGTTTTAAAGACGCAAATGCAACTCCAAAGAGCATAGCTAATGCTGAAATAAAATTTCTGTTGGCACTTTATGGGGCAAAGAGCAAGGACAATTCACTACACACTTTAACAAACAGTTTATTCAATCTTGCATCCTTACCTCGAAGAGAAGATGCAACTCGCATGCATTCATTTCGTACCTACCTACAAATGCACCAGTAGTACGGGAATGAAAAGTCACCGACTGCTTGGGGATGGAAACAGTCTAATGGACTGATACTTATTCCTATGCTTCAGGACACCGCTCCTCAAGAATTACTAAGGATGATTTTTTGTAAATGCACAAAAGGTTGCAGCACACCATGCAGCTGCAAAAAAGCAAAGTTACAGTGCTCAGTAGTGTGTGGTTCATGCCAGGGACTTGTTCAAATTCAGAAACCATTATAGAAGAACCAGGCGACGACGAGGAAATTGACTTTCGAATAGAAGATTTAATTTCCGAAGAAAATATCGAAGAAATGGATTTTGAGCACAACCAGAAGAACAAGTAGAGGAAGAGTTCACTGATGAATTTATTGACCAACCTTCCACGTCAAAAAAGTAGGAGATAAAAGTAATAATCGGAAAATACAAACATAAACATTGGAAACAACAGCAATATATCAAAATAGATACCGTGGACTAGGCCTACTGGGGAAACCACATAAAAAAAGCGCCGGATGCCCTACCGCCAGGTGGTGTGGAAACGGGTACAAAAAAACAGAATGATCTCTATTATTTACATAATATTAACCAATATAAAAAATATAAGCAGCTATAAAATACATGCTGCGTATTCTGCTGTAACTCTTCAAACCGTAAATATACCAAACCAATAAATAGAACTCCTTTTGTACAGAATTTCATGCAAATTATTTTCGTTTACTTGATATTTTGCCCTAAAATGAACCTGAACCGAGATATTTACAAAAATTCATAAAATTATCATTTTTTGGATGTTTTACGTAGATTTCTTATCTATCTATGGCAAAGTGCAGCATGTGACGACTTCGGGAAAATTTCACTATAGTTTCTTCGATTATGGTCCCCAGACCCCAAAAATTCCCCCTGTTCGAAAGTTTATATACATATTGACATGATTTTACCCAATGCAAGAAAAAACCAACATGCAACGGCATGAAAGATAAATGTATTTCAAAATTCTCATATCGTAACGAAGTTAAATATCGTCTCTGAGCCGTTACTTGAAATTTGTATATGGGAATTTAATGACTCAGGCACGCACGTTTCATGGAAAATTAGAAATGGAATGACTATAACACATAACTTTGTGAAAAATTTTAAGAAATTTTATATTAGTTTACAGAAATTGTATATAAATACCTGTTATAATATATCACATGGTATATCAAATGTGGGCTAGAACATTTATAACAAAACAAAAAACTCAATTTAGCTCCCACGCTGGTCAGGAATCCATGCTACACTCACATTAGGCTGCAGGAAGTCGTAAGTCAATTTTGAGCTTTCGCAGTAGCGGGAGGCCTAGAAAATATGAGAAATTTAACAATTTATTCATCTGCAACAAGTATTGCAGTACATATTAGTAAAGGACAATGATTAGTGATCTAATTAAAGTTAATTGTGTCCATAGGAAACTTCTAATTAAACTTTGACATAATAAAATACATTTAAAAATAGTGACATTTCAAGTGTCAGAATAAACTTTTGCTCAGAACTATAATACCTGAAGTCAAAATAAAACTTTCTTCATACAAGTACTTGGGTTACCTAGTGCAACTTTTGCATGCAACAGCTCTGGGATTAAAGTTCCAAAAGGGGGCCCCAATGACGATTTTTGTTTACTTCCTCAAAGACTGGGTAAATTCACTAATAGTGTAAATCCAAGAGTTTATTAACTCCATATGTGTTCCATGCCAATAGCCACAGTGCTAGGCAAGGTGCTAAAACAATTTTCAAACATCATTCATGTGCGGGGACACTACAAGTGCATAGTTTTAGGACGGCGCTCCCTGAAAAATTTCAGACAGTGTTAATTTTAAGGAAAAGCCATTGTACGGCGTTTTAGTATCATAAATATTTGTATTAGTAAGTAAGGAAGAAGGCTTTTCAATGGTATTTGGGGTTCACAAAGTGTAATTTTAAGTGAAATGAATGAAAAGTTTCAAAATTCTCAAAATTCTTAATATTCTAGAGGCAAGATATGGGTATCAATACAACCAGCTTGAAACCTATATTAATAATATCAAAAAACATTTAAAGAAATTTATTCAAAAAGGCATAGAAAGTCCACATTTAAGTTTGACATTTAGATATGTTCAAATCTAGAAGGCCAAAAATAGCAAAATATTGGTAGTATCCATGGTAACAATGTCAAATGAGTCGTAATTTTGCATTTGCTAAGGTGAGACGTGTTTCATTTTTGTCCGTAGATAACCTCACTTTTAACTATAGAATTTTGCCTTTTGATATAACGTCAAAGTGACGTAAACAAAACTTAAATAAATAACTCTAACCAAATAAAATACAAGAAACATTATAATTTTGAAACTTCTATACAAGTTGTGCATAGAAATATTCCACAAAGGTATTGTACCTTTCATAATAAAATTTGTACTCACCAAAAAGATTTTAAAATCCACATTGTCATTAACCATAAGTCACTTCACATCGAATATTAAAAATAAAGTGCATCGAATATTAAATTAAAGTGCATCGTCGAGACGCTTCGTCTTCCAAGCAGGGAAAACCAGTACACCAGAACGAGACCAAGGATTTGGGCGACTTCATGGGACCGTACTCCGATTTGCGTACAAGGTTAGCTAACTTTACGATCGTAGCATGCAATAAAGAGCTCTTATACCAAACGGTATACTTACATTTAATTTAAATCGATATATAAGTCGATATCACTACTTCTTTCATGTATTTTAGCTTTAAGTATTGCTGTACCACTGTCAATTGTCATTTGTTTGTGCTCGAACCTTCAAATACCAAAATAAAAGGTTATTTGTTATAGTAATCTTTAATTTCAGTCTAATAAATTGCTTGAACTTGCTCCTGTAGATAGAGGTCGACAGCTCCGCCGGCTGAGTTCATCATTTCCTGTGTTTCAACACAGGTGGCGCCCAGGCAAACAACAATTTCAACTTGTTTAAATAAAATTTCATTTCATATTAAATAAATATAATATTATATATATATATATATATATATATATAAATGTAATGTAATGAAATTTGTGAACACTCCAGAGGGCGCATTGCACAACGGATCAAAACGAAATATGGCAGGGATATACTTTGGATACATATCTCGGTTAAGTTCAAAGATGAGCCAAATTGCCTTCTTCGTTTCAAACTGGCGGCGGTTCAAAATTTTTTAAAAATCTCAAAATTTTATTTCGAATCAAATATGCACATGTGACATCATTGGATAGTGCTCATCTAGCCCTACAACTTTTGTCTAAAAGATTTTTTGCCTAAAACGCATAAGAAATATTTAAAAAATGGCGGCGGTTCAAAGTCTTGGAAAAATTCTCAAAATTTTGTTTCGAATCAAATATGTACGTGCGATTCATCGTTGCATAGTGCTCATCTAGCCCTATAACTTTTATCTAAACATTTTTTGCCACATCGCATAGGAAAAATTAAAAAAATTTGCGGCGGTTCAAAACCTTTATAAAAAATCTTATTTATTATTTTTTTTTTTCGAATCAATATGTACGTGGAATACATTGTTGGGTTGGTTAGTACTCATCTAGACCTACAACTTTTTTCTAATACATTTTTTGCTAAAACGCATAGGACAATTTAAAAAATGGCGGCAATTCAAAGGTTTCAAGAAATCCTCAAAATTTGATTTCGAATCAAATATGTACGCAATCTACCTTTCCGACTGGCCCCTGCCATCGGGGCTTTTTTTCCAATTTGGCGGCTAAATCCGGGATCGACAGGTAGTCTAAAATTAATATATCATTAGACGTCAAAATAAAGAGGATTAAATTTATTGCAGCTTGCCACCATTTATTTCCACCAAAAATCCCTTGTCGACTGGCCTACTAAATACTAGTACTGATTTTTTAGTCAAAAATGTGTGGATTAACTTTTATTGCAGCATACAATTGCGTACTTTTTATATAAAATGTGTGCGATAAATATATATCGCATTAGTGCTATAACACTATCATTATGACATTGAAATGAGTGTCATATTACTGTTAATATATAACAAGGGTACATAAAATTACTAATAGATTTTTCTATAGTATCACTTACAAGAAAAACATTCCATATTATTGTATTAGTTATGAAAAAATTTCAGAATGTTCATTTGCCTATTTGCCTCTCTTTCCGTCTATCTGTCTGTTCGTTACGTTTCTTGCAGGCAATATAACTGAAGAAGTAAAAGTTAGATTATATTATAATTTACCAGTAAATTACTATCAGCTAGAGGAAGAACTTTATTGTTTTCAAAATTATCAATCTGTAAACTTTAAAGTTATGAGAAATTTTAAAAGAAAAATTGTACATGAAGAGAGGGAATACGGCAGGGGAGCTAACAGCCTCAAGTCATCTTTAGTTTCGGTTTCTTATTATAACTAAACATGCATGATAAAACATAATTCAAATATAATAATTAAAACAAAAATATGTTATGAACTAGGAAGGGTTAACTTAAAATTTTAATCTTGTTAAACAACAGACGGTATGTTGCTTGTTATGAAGATTAATTAATATAGAGATTATGTTATGTAATTATATCTTTGTTTGCTGAGCATATACCCACAATCCACATTTAATCTCTGTACCGTCCCCTTTTAATAACTACGTTTAACATTTTATTAACATCTAAGCCCACCATATACGATATACTTTAAAACATTGCCTACCAAACTACAATAGACGTTTCAATGAAACGATTTCCTCAAACATATTTAAAATAATTATAATTTTAACTAGTACATTTGGTACATGTTCCGAGATGCCTACTACACACTCGGTACAAAAAGTTTCTTTCAGCACAGTTCGGAACTTGTAGGGAAAAAAGTGGATAATAGTCATAAAAAAATATGTTATGCGAAAATATATATATTCAGTACAATTGTGGAAGTATCATTTGATAAAAATAGTACAGTGTGGCTTATCAAAAAAAATTATAGTTTAAAAAAACACGCATTGAAGAACGAACTAAAAAGTAAAAAATAATAATTTTTAAATATAAAGGTTTTGTTCAACAGCGATAGATTGTAAAAAGCGTGGTGTGCTTTTTACTATATTTTTATAATTCTACTTTTATCAATAGCCACCAATAAAATATTTATAACAATTGATATTAAGCACCTCACGCTTTTTACAATCTATCGCTGTTGAACAAAATCTTAATATTTAAACATTATTATTTTTTATTTTTTAGTTCGGTTTTTAAAGCTTTTTTTAGTTTTTTGAACTATTATTTTTTAAAATTTACTAAAAATCATTTAATTAGCCCGCTTTTATTATTAGTTAGAATATATTATTAACAGCGGCGCCTCCGCCAAAATCTCGACAATAAGTTAGTCTTTTTTTTATTTTATTTTATGATGATCCTGGTGAGGACATTAGGACAAAGTTGTCGAATTATTGTACTGTCATCAGTCCTTGATAAGTGTGCAAAGTTTCAGTTTAATATGACGTTTTGAAGTGGGTGAGAATCACGTTCAAAGATTTCTTTACAAACAAACAAACATACATACACGTGAAACTAATAAAAATGTGTTAAAAATAAGCAACAATACTGCTAATAAAAAACGTTTCCCTCATAGATTTGTCAATCAAAATTAATAGCTCTACTATAAATTTTAACAATGACGTAGTACGTGAATTTAATTGCTACATTTTAGATTCTATAAAACAATTCGCCTACGATATGAATATTGATACTACGATACATCTAGATATGCATTATGTTAGTAATATCTTTCACACATTGTGACTGTTAAAGAACACTCCAAAACCATCGATAAACTTTTCGAAACTGTAACAAAATCCATTTCACATGAAAGGCGTGCTTCACGTAAAAATGCCGTTGGAAGAGGTTTTTATACTTTAAATCATATTTTCGCTCTATGGAGCGTTTTTTATGCAAAAATTTCAGAAACTCATCAAGGAGTGTAATTTTAGAAAGTGTAGTAAATGTCGCTGCACGGGGACTTAATGACGCCCCGGCCACCAAAATTTAGAAAGTGTAACTAAAATCGAAATTTCAAAATTAGAAACCCTTTTACGAATCCACGTTGTGCAGCACTGCAACTCATGCGCTGTGTTAAATATGAGGATAAGTTAATCCAGTCTCTAGTCAAAGTATATCGAGAGTTTTAGCAAAAATACCCTTTAGCAACAAGGGTGACCATTCATTTTCTAGCAGTCGATTTTGACGGGAAAATGATGGATTTTAACGGGAAAATGATGGATTTTAACGGGATTTGCCCTAAACCGGTTCCTCAGTGGTTCGGTGTCAGAAAAGTATCTTTACCATGTACTTAGATGTGCATGGGACCGCCTTTCCTGAACATATGAATCTATAATTGCAGAATATAATTCAAAGTCGTTACGATTCAGGCATTTTTAAGCTCCGAGGAACAACCAAAATTGATATTGAACTAAAAATATGTCAATAGACAGGCAAGCAAAGCCCACCAAAAAATTTATAAACATTGAACTTTTCACTGAATCTTTTTGTGTAATCGTTAGCTAAAAACTAAACATTGGATGGTAGTTGGTACATTATGAGTCGTTCCGTTCCACACTATGTGTTGTACACGGGCCAGACTATAGTTTGTCAATATATTTTTCTTGAACGTTTTGTAAAAACATAGTTTTTTAAAAGATTTAATATATATATTTTTGAACTTTATATTGTCTTTTTCTTGGGTTTCAAAGTTCTTTTTCAGGTTTAAATTTAAGAAAGTGTTAGTATTTACTGTGTTAGATTTATAGTGTTAAGACGTTAAATTGGTACCATCAGTGAAGCAGTTAAGCAAAAACTTACAGTAAGTATAGATTTTGTATTATTCTCCGTCTGAAATAGTCGATTTGAACCCTTCTTTGTGAATGTTTAATATCAACTTTGGAAAATATAATAAAAGTCCTTCAGACGTGTAAAGATGGATCGTTCACATGACCACTGATGTTAAGTAACATGAAGGAAATAAGAAAGTATTCTGAAGGTTCTGAGAATACTCTATATTCAATGCTTGCTCATATTTTAGATTATATAGCTGACCCATTTTGTAAATTAATTACCTTTCTGTTATCGAAGGTACTTTCCATCTTCTTTGAAAAAGTAATGTTGGCAATCACAGAAAACAAGAATGGAAAGAAATTGATATTAAACTACAAGCTATGTTATTATTCTCCGATTTAAATTTTTTCGAACTTGAACATGTTAGTCAGCTAAAAATTAATCTTAATGAAAATAAGTTATCTTCTAGTCTATGTGAATATCACAGACCCTACCATATCATATCTAAAGTCAAAACACTTGAAGCCAGCAAAAATATCTTTAGAAGAGATTTTGGGGAAACTGTAACAAAAAAACTTTTTTTTTGAACTACAACACAAATTTCATTTGTGAAAGCTATCATAAGAACCGTTCCACGGGTTTAATTATTGCACCTGCAATAAATGACGTTCCGCAAAGCGCGATTTATGGAACTATATCAAATTACGTCGGTAGAGCCGTAAATTTGGCAACTACCTCGAAAACCGACATAATTCAAATTTTTTATTACAAATCGACGCTGTGTAGTACAGCGTCTCATGCATTGTATGGACTATGAGGATGAGTTAAAAGTTTCGTGATAAAATTCTGAAGGGAGGTTTTTCGTGGGCGACAAAATTTTGTTATATCCTTTTTTCCAAAGAATAATCGTTTTTGAGCGGTGAACTTATATGGTTTCAGTCGTATTTGCCTACGTGGGGTTCCTCAGTGATTCGGAAACTATGTCGCTCTATTACCATGTACATAGGGCGTGGGACCGCCTTGCCTGAACGTATGAATGTAAAAAACCGCTGCCCAAGGAATCACTACTTCCACAACAAGATTTTGTATCCAAGTCTTATACACACTAAATCCCAATGTAATAGTTTACTCCTTTTAAAAATAGGGTGGGGATGACAATGGGGATGGTAGAGGGGGTGGCTGATGCCAAAATAATTTTTAAAGGCTCTTGGGTCTCGTACACACACTAATTCACAATTTAACTTTTTACTCTCTTTAATAATAGGGTGGGGGTGGCAATAGGGGGTAGAGGGGCTGGCTAATGCCAAAAAATGTTTAGAGTCCCTTGGTTCTCGTATACACACTAAATCCCAATTTAATTTTTTACTCCTTTGAATAGTAGGGTGGGGTGGCAATGCGGATGGTGAAGGGGGTAGCTAATGCCAAAAAAATCTTTTGAGACGTTTCGTTATTGAATACACACTGAATCACATATTATTTTTTTTTAGTCTTTTTCATAACAGCGTGGGGGTGACAGTAGGGGGTGGCCAATGTCAAAAGAAATCTGTGACCTTGACTTTTTGTACATGCCTTAAACTGCAATTTTATAGACTCTTACCTGCTTGCTGCTAAATGTCAGGTCAATATCATAAACGGTTCCAGTGTAAACGTGCGAACAAAAAAGTTGCAGACCGGGAGACGACCGACAGACAGAAAATTTCCTTTCGCTCAAATTTATAATCTCGATGTTTCATGACATTTTAAACCTATTTCAACAAAAAAATATATTTTTTTTGCGTTGCTATACTTCCACTGGGACGTGGAAGTAAAAGAGTAAAGGTTCGAGGATAGAGCCCTGGGCACACCTGTTGTCACTTGCCTGCAGTCAGATTTATACTAATCAGTTATAACCGCTCGCTTTCTATTATTCTGATAGGAGTTCACCCACTGATGCGCTAGTCCACGTACTCCCAATCTAAAAACAATTTCCAAGATCAAATTGTGGTCAACTGTATCAAAAGGTCTACTGAGGTCAAAAAATAATAATGAAATATGGAAATTGTAGGAGTAAGATTTATATTAAACAAGAGTTCAAGTTCATATTGAACTCAGGCTAAGTCCAGTCGGGCTATTTATTTTTCGATTGCAACAGACACTGGACCGCTAGATGGCGCCTGCTGACTGTTTTGCATGTCGCTATCCTAAGGATATCGAAATGTACCAAATATTCGAAAGATCCTCGTGTCGGTCGTCACAACCGACTGATGAGAGCCAACAGATCAAAACTGCAGTCTGCACGTGGTGTGGGGCGACTGGCACGAGAGCTCTTTTAAGTAGGAATTAGTCTTTCGGCTTCGGCTTTCGGTGTTTTTTGCAATTGAAACATTCACGTTTTGTTTGGTAATATGTAATTATTACACACAACGTGCCAGGCTTGTAACTCGTAATTTAGCACTCGGCGTGGCACATAGCCTGGAGAGTAGCTGTTGATTGCAGTCTGATTATGTTCCTTATAGTAAAATAAGGATTTTATAAGGAGTTTGCGACTGAAATATTATATTTTTATATTAAACATGTTTGGAAGTAGGTTATTTGTTAGAGTTACATGCATTTATAATATATTTTTAACTATATGTTTCTTTAGCTACAAAATTACATCAGGAAAACATTATGAATTATAATTTGTATAATTATATATATATTGTTGGCGAGTGGAATATCGCGATCATTAATTGCAAACGAACGTAATAAAAAGTTCATCATATATTTTCTTTAACATTTTGTCGCGGTTTTCAGAATTTAAGCCAGACCGTGGGGAACAAAATAAATGTTTCTTTTCAGATAAAATGGAAAAATAATATAGCCAGGAGCCAAATATGCCAGAATAAGGAAAATACATTAACCTTTCAGTTACCCTGCCCATCTAGACGAATATTTCAATATCCTGTCTGAAAACATGTAATTCTAGAAATTCGTATAAAATAAGCACTGACAGGATGAAAACAGAAAAAGGTACTTTTCTCTATTATTCATTAAAATGTACGCTTTTGAAGAGGTACACGTGAAAATAACAATGAATATTCGAACGAATTTATTTTAGCTCATTTATATTGCTTCAGTATTTTGCATATTCAAATATATTGTTTCATTATTCATTTAGAGAATTTTACATATTCAGATAGATAATTTCATTTCCATTTATGCTTTACTTGATTCCTAACGGCATCCACTCTCTTTACGTAAGCCTAATTTACCAATTGTGCTTAATTACGACGGAAAGTCTCTTATTTTACCTAAAACAGATGTCCCAATTATTCAACTGGTTAAAATTATATTTCTATTCCATCAGTTTTTATGAATATTTTTTTTATGTCTGTTCTTTAAACAGCCAATAAGTTTCAACATTCAGTAATTTATACGAAATTTCGTATATATACAATTTCTGAAATAATAATAATAAAAGTTCAATTGCTATCAAACTTAATACCAATGATGTAAAATAATGTTATTTGTTTATACCATTTAGTAAACACCCCATGCGTAGGTTAAATAATTGCAACACGAATAATTGCCGCCAACCACTGATTTATTTAACACTAAATGAACTTGCAACAATTAGTCTTTTTAATTACAATAATAATTACTAACTTAAACCATTACTATAATTCACAACTTGTCATTCATTGCTCATAATCTAAACTCTTTACTATCTGAATTAGAACTGAACTGCACCAGCGCGTTGAATCTGCTTCTTACATGTTCCATGACGCTTACTCGAGATCCATCCATTTCATTCTAGTCCGTACTCTAGACTGATCTGGATGAGTTTCTCTTCTTCTCTTGTACCTACATGGTAGGAAGCAATGCCACCATCTCAGGGCAAACTGGTGAACTAGTATTATATTGCTAGCTTCTCTCTACTAAGGGATTAAACGTTTCCTCGTAAGAGGACGTGTACATAACAATATTAAAGAGGCAATCACATATAGGGGCTAGCGTAAATGAATCTTTACTATGTACATGTTTCAATATGCAATGTAAAGCAATGTCATATGCGGTTAGTACTTCGATAAGTGACCGTTTCAAGTGTTATAGTACGTTTCACACATTAATATAGGCAAGGTCAAAAGTACCATAATTTGCAATATAGCTCAATATTCAAGGTCACCAAGTCAAAGTTTAATAAAAAAATCCTTCAGATATTCAAAATCATCAAAAACTACAATTTTTCAAAAATAATTCTGAGAAAATTCATACCACATCGATAATTCACAATTAACCTAAATTTATAAATAGAATCGTTCAGATATCCAAATTAGCCAATTTATAGAAAAACCCTTATAAACAATTGCCCTAAAAAATACCGCCCTCTCATTGTCACGATTCGCATCAAAACCACTCTTCAAACCCAAAGTCAAAATATTTTAATTCACTTCCGAAAATTTTCTATAAACTATTTTCCCCTTCAAATCAACGCCAGGCGCAGTTAGTAGTTGGATGGGTGACCGTTCCAATGAAGACCGCGTCCTCGCCTCAAACATCTTCCAGCGGCTTGTATAGCAGTGCATGCGCGGAAGCTATACAACCTTAGGCGAGGGTTGTATAGGGGATATACCATCATTCGGAGGGGATGTAAAGCCGTCGGTCCCTTGTCTATTAAATGTTAGGCAAGTAAAAGATCCCTACTCTTCTTAAGGGAAGAGGTTCGGCAAAATTCCTGGTTGGGGGTAACTCGTCTACAGGCGTCGGTGTTAGGCCTCAGTAGCGGAAATAGGCCGACGTTAAATAAATGTATAAAAAAAAAGATCTACTTTTAATTCAATCTACTATTTATACCTCAAAACATACTTCATTCACATTTCTAACAAGCCATCAACACATCAAAACTCTCTTCCGATATATCAATATTAAAACTTCTTTCCCATTCATATGTTCCATACGCGTTGCTAGCAACTTGCGGCCACTTCACTTCAAACATCAACACTTACTTCCATTTCGTTTCAACACCGACGACGGAACCTTCTCAATATGACATTAATATGGATATTAATATAGCTTAATTTACGACGGAACTGCTTTACGAGACCAATTTAATTTTAGCAATATTTTCAGAGAGTCCCTCGTGTTTTTAAAACCAATTTAGATTCAACTTTCATTTATATATCGAAAAATCCTATTTTTCATTGTCGTATCTATCAGTCCTGAATTCGAATTTTTCAAAACAATTGCGCAATATTTCACAATATCGGGCCCCATAGACTGGCCTGGGACAAATCTAGCACTATCCCCATCGTACCATATAAATAACGGAACATGACGAGCACAAAGCAAGTCAGTTTCGGTGGTAACTCAAGTTAGTTTCTGCGTTTCGCGAGTAGTCTCTAAACCAAACAGGGTTTAATTCTTTCCCGGTCAACCTTAAATTTCAACTAATCGAGTGGCCGTTCTATTTCCTTGGACAACCCAAATAAAAGTATTAATTTAATTAAACTGCTGTCGCGCATAAAATAAAAAAAAGCACGATGGCTCGGTCCAGTCGGAAAAGTAGATTTCGTTTTATATTGTTTTGCACTGCTTTAGGTCTCTTATGTGTTTTAGTATAAAATGTTTTAGACAAAAGTTGTAGGTCTAGATGAGTACTATCCAACGATGGATGTATCGCATGTACATATTTGATTTGAAATAAAATTTTTAGCATTTTTTTCTTTCAACCGCCGCCTACATGCCCTAAATTGGAAGTAAGTGGAAGTAAAATAACCTCTGACTGTTCCTTTGACGTAAACGTCACAGGCGCAGAGTCTTTTTTCCAAAAATTCTATTATTTTGTAGATTCGGTGATTTTTTTTTGAAGAGGACAATACATGTGGTAGAAAACCCAAACACAAGGAAAGAATAATCAACTCTGTTATTTACGCTTAATAAAATATTTTTTAATTTTCATTTAAAACAAAGTGTTTAATTTCAAGAAAAGTATATACAGGGTGCAGTTTTTTACCAGGTCATACAAAATAAATTTAAATAAAGTGCTAGTCAGACAACTCTCCTAACTAAATACAAGTGAACTACCGCTCTGAAGCATATAGAGTGTGAAGTATTTGACCCGTTCCAACCATTTAAGAATTAACCACCCCAACTTCTAAAAATCAAAATTAAATACACGAAAGACCTCCTGAGTCTCAACTTAAGCTCTCCACAGCAAACTTTTTTATTTTTACAGTATCCTCACCTCATATCTTTCAGCGCCTTGTGTGTCAGTGTATACGTGAAAGCTATGCAGTCTTAGGCAAGAATTGTGTAGTGGATATAATTTGTAATAATGCCGCAGTTACAAAATATTACTATTGTTAACAAGAATTTTACACATAATTTGTTAATTAAAAAAAAAATTAAAACTAACTCGTAGCTAACTCGATGCAAAGCACAGATTGTTTTTGATAAGTCGATAAAGATGATACACTGCACCCACTAAATGTTAGGGCAACGCTACTCCAGTACAATGATCAGTTTCTTAGTTTCTATGAAAACTATTTCAGTTTTAAATAATATTATATTGATTTTGATTTTGCTCTATAAGCAATGTCCATCTTACTTTTCTAATTCAGCAATATTTGATACTGACTTTTTCTTATAATGAAACGTTCTAACATTTTTTAAATTAATTTTTTATTATTATACAATCCATCTCCTTGTAGTATTGTTATATTGTTTCCAATATTTTTTTATTTTCCTACTGCTTTTAATACCTAAAACTAATGCTCCCGAATTTATTTTTGACATATTCGTTTTTTATACCAGCACCCACTTATTCTATTGGGAAATAACCTTTCCAGTGAATACCCTGAAACAAGATCGCATCGTGTAGCAGACAGCTTCATGAAAATATCATGACGGAAATCGTATCATATAGAAAATAGCATATATAGTATAAATACAGTTAAGGTTGTGTTTATTTTATTACAATCTTATTTTTAGATGTTAATACATATATCCCATTGATGAAAACTAGATAAAAATGCAGTTTGCTTAGAGTATAACGTTGATTATAGTATAAAAATATCTATTAAGTATTGGATATGACCTCAACATCGTCTTATATTTGAGAAACCGTAATGGTACATGCGCTACCTGAATCAGACACAAAGTAAACAGAAGACTCAAATGATCAACCTCAGAAGCAAAATATAAAGAAGAGGATGGTAAACATTTCATATCACAACATAATGTGACAATGAATCCCAAACACCTACATGTCATAAATTCTTGTCTCATGTGGCTCTTGTAGCTGACAAATCGTATGACTTCAGTCCAATCCAGTGTAGAGATAGCCGACCGGATAGTGTGTGTCGCAGTATTGCCTACTTTACGCCGGTAAATCAATCAATGAAAAACTATTATAATGAACCTAAACGAGTATTGACTTGCATCGTAAATGTAATTTTTAAGAATTGTCTTATTTTATAATATAATCTCAGAACCGCCATTGTATGTGTACATAAAATGAATATTTATAGACATTTAGGCCACTGATTGGCTTTCAATTTCATTTCATAAATCTGCGTTAAAGACCATAATTTCATTATTTCCGCAAACGTTTGACGTCATAGTACCTCAATTAATATGAAGTTCAACGTGTATTCCTATATTTCACTAACTGCTACATAATTTACATCAAGTTGGTCGTATTAATTATGATAGTATTAATGAATGATTTATTGCTTCTATCACACAGACTTATTTACTGCCTTATTTAATAAGAATTTAGTATGTAGTTTGGGAGTTATGTTGTTCTAACTTGAGCCAGAAATTTTTTTTGTCGAAAAATACTTTAAATGTTTATTCGTTATTTTCTAAATTATTGTGAACTAGTGAGAAAATAAACGTTTTATTTATGGTTTTAAATACCTCTATTAATTTCCAACTTAAAATGTGAAATTAGTAAAATACCGGGTGGTATCTGAAGCCCTAACCATTTATAACTTATTCAAAACTAAAAGTGTGCTCTGGTCGGGCACGAACAGGCCTTCAAAGAGTTTTAAGTCAAGAAAATATTTTTTATTTTATCAAAAGTTTTGCCAAGTTTTTAAAAATATTTTTAATAATATATATTATATATCACGTATTACGTCTTATGTATTACGTATTACATATTGCATATTGCGTATTGCGTATTACGTATTACGTCTTACGTATTACATATTACATGTTACGTCTTACGTCTTACGTATTATGTATTAATTATTACGTATTACGTATTTGGGCATTATGAAATCTACTCCAGTAGAAGCTCTATATGTAGAAGTAAATGAACCCCCTTTAGCACTAAGAAAGGAATGGCTAAGTTTAAAATTCACACTAAAAATTCACACATCTATAAATAAATTTCATTTCAATTCAAACATTTGTATAGAATGCACAAGCATCACATATATTTTCAGAGGGTACAAATTAAAGCTCTAAGGGGAAACTTCAATTTTTACCGCCATGTAAATTGATTGTAGTAATGCATTATAGGCAGATTTACAATAATGTGAAATAAACATTTCAAAATCAATAGCATCTTGTTTTATATGGTGTAAAAGTGACAAATGGGTGGGCCGTTTCTATGGCTATGGTGTAGTCCATTGACAGAGTCGGACGGACTACACAATGTCCCCGCTCCGTTTTAGAGGGTGCTGAATCGATTCCCGTGGTCAAACCAATTTTTCCACTTTGGCAACCCCCTTCAAATTGGCCAAAAACTACCCCCAAAGTCCCCTTTTCCATGAACCCGTTTATTTTTCCCAGTTTTTCGACCAATTGTTGTACCCTCGTGTAGAACGGAAGGTCCCTCGAGGGATTGGACCTCAGCCACCCCTACCCTAGGCTTCCAACCCTTGTAGGAGATGGAAAATTTGTATTTGTTTTTGTGAGAAGAAAATTAATATTTAGTAGGAGGCGTATCTTTGAGGATTGTGTAACCATCTCCCTTCAAGGGGTAGAAATAACTGAAAAATAATATAAAAAATATGTTTATTATAGTGTTCATATGGTCACCTACCATCTTCCTCAAAAGAACGCCTCCTACAAAATATTATTTTTTTCACAGAAAAAAAATCAATTTTCCATCCCTTTGAAGGGTGAAAACAACCCTGGTCACCTACCACCGTCCTCAAAGAAACATCTCAGTTTTTTTTCTCACAACAAATATCAATTTTTCCAACCCCTAAAAGGGTTGGAAGCCTGGGGTAGGGGTTGCTAAGGCCAAATCCCTCGAGGGACCTTCTGCTCTACTCGAGGGAACAACAATTAGTCGAAAAACTGGGGAAAATAAATGGTTCATTTAAAAGAGGACTTTGGGAGTGGTTTTTGGTCAATTTGAGGGAATTGCTGAGGTGGAAAAATTGACCGCGGCGATCGATTCACCACCCTCGAAAACGGGCGGGGGGCATTGTCTAGTCCGAAGCACAAACATACGGTAATTTCGTCATAAATCCCGACTCTTTAAATGGACTAGTAATGCTTTAGTTCGTTAGCCCTTATACAATAAGTATTGGTTTGGATAATGCCGATTTCGTCATTACGTTATTAGGTCAATGTAATTACTTATGTTCGCGTTGCATAGAACTACAAATAGCGTATGACGATATTAGTCAAATTACCTAATGGAGAAACCGCCATTGAGTTCAGAGTGATGTATTTCATGACAATAGTTTACCATTGCTTTGATAATAACAACTTTAACGCATTTGGGTATATCAGAAACTTGGTGAATCTTATTTCAGTTCCATACCTAATTAAAATAAATGCCCATTCTCACCTTTACACAATAAGAGCAATTGCGCTGTATCTTAAAGAAATCCCGTATTATATTCCCTATAACCTGGGCGTTCACCGGACGTAATACCTATAGAATATAGGTGCGACGTAATCAGCATACAGCTGGGACATCTATCAATACCTAGAATGGCTTACACGATGCTCGACATCAAATTTGCGACAGAGCTACTTGTTATATAGGGTGGACCGTTAATAATAGACCATAGTTCAGGGGTAGATTCTTTGGGCCAAAATATGAGGCTCTAGTAAAATGTTGCTGTGGAAAAAGATACAGGATGTCAAAGTTCAAATTATTTTTTCGTTTTTTTGCAATAACTTAACAGCCTCTTGACTGATCTTCGCCAAATTTGTTAGAGGAACTTTTTTTATTCTAAGAAATAATAATTTATGTATTACATCACGTTAGATCATAGAGGGTGCCGCAGGACCTGTATCTGATGATGAATTTCTTCATTTTTTTAATAAAACGTTGTGGTATTTCTGACCAGATAATCTGATGAGGGCGTCATTTCCACGTATAAAAGGTACACTTGGCAGAACTTGAAAACTCTAACCGTTTTCGAGAAAAGTGCCGTTAAATATTTCAATAATTTCTTGAAAGACAAATTCACAAGGTGTATTTATGAAAAAAGTACAAAACGTAAGGGAAAATAAAATGGTAATAACAGCGTAAACTCTTTTTCACTTTCTTATGAATTAATGGATTATTTTCATGGTATCGAGATAAATACATAAATCAAAAGATTGTCTAAAATAAGGATCTAATCTTATTAGAACACCAAAAAATAAAGTAAATGTTGACTTAATGACATTATAAACTTTCCCCTCATGCAAAAACCCCATTGCTGTAACTTAGAATAAATGTTCGATGTGGTCTCCACCTACTTCTGTGCCTTTTCTAATTCTATTCATAAAAGATTTTCTTACATTGAAAAATACATTTTCCTGTCCTCCAATAAAATTCACCGCGTTTTGTGTTTTGTCCCACAGTTCTTCTCTTGAGTTGATAGTATTTGCATATAACTAAGGACTTCATATGTCCCTACACATAATAATCCAAAGAATTATAATCAGGACACCTTGATGGCCAAGCAAACTTACTTCCACAACCAACCCATCTGCGTGGGAAAGTCTCACCAAGATAATTCCTGACTTCAATGGAAAAATGAGGAGGAACTCCATCTTGTATGAACCACATCCTGTTCCGTATGTATAGCATGAAAGCATGTAATATATCAGCAAGAATATTTTGAAGAAGAAACAGATAAAACTATCCATTTAAATTTGGAGGAAGAACAAATGGTCTCGATAATTGATCGCCGATGATACCACATCAAACGCTAATCTTAAATTCTTGCTGAATATGCCTTTCTTTAACGGCATGAAGATTTTATACTTCCCAGTAATGGGTATTTCTCCGGTTAAAAACGCATCGGCGGGTAAAAGTTGCTTCGTCGGTAAATAAAGTGTTCTTAACGAAATTCCGATGCCTGTTGTGTTTATTGAGAACAAATTAACAAAATTGTAGCCTTTGTGGAGGACCCCTTTGAAGCAAGTTTTGTACAGGAGTGAGATGACATGAACTAAAATTTCTAGTTTTTGATCTGGAGTAATTCGTTTCGGTCGTCTTACATCGTTTTTATGGCGAAATGAACCCGTTTATCTCAAACGACGAAACAGATCATTCAAAATCTTATGGTCTGGCTGTATTCTATTTGGATATTGTAATGAGTATCTCCTCGCTGCAGCACGTCTGCTAAAATTATTTTGTGCGTAAACACATATCATCGCTCAGTTCCCTATTTGAACAATTATTATGTCTAGGCATTGTAAATAAAGAAGTTAAAGAAATTAGCTCGAGGAGCACAAGAACAAAATAAAATGATTGAATGAAATAAAAAACATAACCAAAGCACACTTTTCAATAAATACATTTTGTTTCATTAAATTTGAATTTGTCTTTCAAAAAATTATTGAAATATTTAACGGCACTTTCCTCGAAAACGGTTGGAGCTATCAAGTTCTACCAAGTGTACCTTTTATACGTGGCAATGAGGCCTTCATCAGATTTTATGGTATCACAACGTTTCGTCAAAAAAAAATATGAAAAAAATTCATCATCAGATACAGGTCCCTCTACGGCGCCCTCTATGATCCAACGTGATGTAATACATAAATTATTGTTTCTTAGAATAAAAAAAGTTCCTCTAGCAAATTTGGTGAAGATTAGTCAAGAGGCTGTTGAGTTATTGCAAAAAAAAAACGAAGAATTAATTTGAACATTGACACCCTGTATCTTTTTCCACACCAACATTTTACTAAAGCATATTTGGTTATATCCTCATATTTTATCCTAAAGAATCTACCCCTGAACTGTGGCCTATTATTAATGGTCCACCCTATATTTAATATATATTGCTTTATATATGTATTGATTTTATAATTTTTTTCTGCGCGTAAATATATATTTTTTTGCGAATTGTAGCCTCAATTTGAGGCTAATATCTTGTTTTATTTCTCTGCTTAATGAGATATAGAAGCAGGTAAAATTATAAGTTCCATTACAATTTTATTTAAAAAGATGAGATTTTGCTTAAAGTAGGATATAGAAAGTTTGTATTAAAACAAACATGTTGAAAATAAGATACCAATAAAATAAACGAGGATTTCGTACGATAAGCTTGTTAGGATTTGCTTTGCAAAGTCAACTGTTTTATCCTTTTGTAGACATTTCCCAGTAACCCCGGTTTTAAGAGCCAATTAGTTTCATGACAAAAAAAGTTAACATATGAGGGTAATATTTACTTACAATTATTATGAAGTCATTAATTTAGGTATGTTTGGAATTTATTTAATCAAAAATTTGTTGTATCAGTTAGTTAAAATTATAGTACAGGTAAAGGTAGCAGTATATAAGTATATTATAAATACTTTTTACTAATAATCTTCTCCATGTTATATTGACAAAAATTCACAGTACAGCAGAAAAAACGGAGATTTTAATTGTTTTTAAGGTTTAGTTACCTATCACAATATTTCTTATCACTAAGAAACCGGTAATGTACACCATGTAATTTATAATATAATCAATTTCGTAGATAAATCTTGAGATCCGCCTGTGATAGATTTGTGTCGTTTTTCCTAAGTCGAGTCGATCCTTTCAACTTAGCTAAACCGTGCTGATGAGGACTAAAAATTCCGAAACACGTGTCCACTTTGCACTTTTTCTTTGGCCGGCTTGCCCATGAATTTTCTTTATCGATAATTTGCAATCAGCGTTAGGTAACATCTTTTTTATTTTGGATAATCCTTGGGCTATGTAATCCCACGCAGGTGGCTTTAGCCTGCCTCCGTGGCAATGCTGAGTTGTTGCTCTGGGATGCAGGGTCTTCCAGCGGCACCACAAATAAGCAACTGACTTCCTGCCTGTGATCCATTTGTGTCGTTTTTCCTAAGTTGAGCCCATCCTTTCAACTTAGCTACACCATGCTGATGAGAACCAGAAAGTCTGAAACAGGTGTCTATGTTTGCATTTTTTACTTTGAGTGTTTGCCCATGAACTTTCTTTGCCTATCTATATATAAAACCCTAGTGAATAAATTTTATTTTATGCACATCGCCCCTCCCCCCTTTGAACTAGGTTGTATCATCCCCCGGGTTATTTTGGTAACTTCTAAATCTTAGGAGATTAGATTAGGTTAAATTAGAGACAAGTTGTGCATTTTGAAGCTCATTAAGATACCGTTGTCTGATTTCAAAAGTTTTCAGTAGTTTCATAGAAATTCCGAAAATAGTGAAAATCAACATTTTTAAAATTTAATGTTTGGTTGCCCAACATTTGTTTTATTATATGGAGACCTATTAGATCAAGGGCTACTGAATTTTTCAATGGGAGTAAGAAAACATCCTTCAACATTCATGGTTCACAATCAGTCCTGTTTAAAGAGACAACACTATAGTCCATTGAAGGAGTCTGACGAACTAGTAAATTTTTGCGCCTGGGACTAGACAATACCACTGCCCTGTTTTCTAGGATGCTGAATCGATTTCTGGGGTCAAACATATTTTTCCACCTCAGCAACACCCTCAAATTGGCCAAAACCACCCCCAAAGTCCGCTTTTCCATGAACTCATTTACTTTTCCCAGTTTTTCGATTAATTGTTGTTACCTCGAGTAAAACGGAAGATCCCTCGAGGGATTTGACCTCGGCCACCCCTACCCCAGACTTTCACCCCTGTAGGGGGTTGGAAAATTGATATTTGTATTTGTGAGAAAAAAAATTGATATTTTACTGAGGGTGTTTTTTTAATAGGGTGGTAGGTGACCAGGATTGTGTAACCACCTCCGGGATTGTTTTCACCCTTCAAAGGTGTGAAATTTTTTGGAGAGAATTAATATTTTGTAGGTGGTTGGTTTCACCCTTTAAGAGAATGGAAAATTTTTTCCGTTTATAATTGACCTATGTATATTAGCTTTAAAATTAATAAGTAGAGTATATCTAAATAAAAATCCACCCATCGTTGATTTTAACTATATCCGATGGCAAAATTTACAGGTATGAAAAAAAATTTGAATGTTAACATGCTACCTCGAACTGAAAAGACGATTCGAGAACACGTTTTAAGAGTGTGTTTTCAATGCCAAGCATGACCAGGAAATGAACTTAATCCTTCTGAATGGGAATGGATATTACGAAACGGTCGTTTGGAACCGAAATTTTTAGAAAAGACCGAGGAAAAGACATTGGAACCGGACATTTTTTTCATGGAACTGCGCTTGTAAAAGCGAATATACCAAGCGGTACAGTTGCGTAAAGTTAGGTGTAGCATGTAGTGTTTTATGTAAAAACTGTAAAGGTATCTAGTGTCAAAATTGTACGACAGAGGATGAACTTGACATACCAAGATTTAGACATTAGTTACATAAATTTCTTATAGATTACTCCCGATATCAGTATTAACGTTCATTTCCCGAGAACGGACGATGCATAGAATATTCAAGAGGATGACAGTACTGAATGTCACGAAAATTGGGAAGAAAATGAAGAATGGAACCCTTCTTGTAAGCGCCTACGACTTTGTTGATCTGCTGTCATAAATAAAAAAAGATATAAATATTTATACACATATATTTACACATGTATTCATACACCAATTAAATGGTTATAAAACATATTTTTCATACTATTTTGCAATTGTAGATGGCAAAAATTTCCACCTCCCTGAAGGGTGAAAACAACCCCCGGAGTTTGGTCACCTATCACCTTCCTCAGAGAGAAGCCTCCTACAAAATATTAATTCCCCCCAAAAAAATTCCACCCCCTTTGAAGGATAAAAACCCCCCCCCAAAAAATATCAACCCCCTACAGGGGTGGAAACCTGGGGTAAGTGTGGCTGAGGTCAAATCCCTCGAGGGACCTTCCCTTCTACTCGAGGGAACAACAATTAGTCGGAAAGCTGAGGAAAATAAACGGGTTCACAGAAAAGGGGCTTTGTGGGTGGTTTTTGGCCAATTTCAGGTGGTTGCCGAGGTGGAATAATCCCGATTCTCTAAATGGAGTACTACGCTGGGTTGGGGTGCTGGCGGTGGGGACGTTTTCGTATGAGGATTATTTTTCACAAAGCAATATCATTGGAGTCTAAAACCACTTTTAAAAAGCGCTAAATTATTTTAACACTACACTCGAATGCACTACTCAACACGCGCATTTCGCTAACCATAGCAACGTTATTTAGTGATTGGTGACACTGGTTTTCAATTTTAATTATTTCGTGATGATTTGGTATTCCACTGGGTAGAAAAAGAAATTAAAAACGGCGTATTATTAACACTTTCACAAATTTGTTGTCGTTTTGTTCAATTTTATCGCAATATAACTAATTTTAGTCCGGTTTAAAATCTAATTATAACACTAGTTTATATAATAATAGGTCTATTAAAAGCCACTGATAATGGTAATTCGTAGTATGTGCTTATATTAGATTATTTGAAAGTTTTTGATTACGTTAATCATGATTACCTCTGTTACATTATTTGGAATATAACAAGACGCCATTCCTTCTACTAATGCTTGATTATAACAAATTGTTATATTATGATATGACAACTGTACTATCTTTCCTAATAAAATTGATAGATACTTGGCGACAATACTAATTTTACAATAATATATAGTTGAACATAATAAAACATGTATACGAAATAAAGAACAGAAATAAAAGAACGGAAGGGAAATATAAATTTTACACTATTTGCGTCAATTCGTATCCATATCTTTGTTTGACAGACAAACTTTCATTTCTGGACTGCGGAATAAATTGATGGGTGATGCATATATCAAATCATATTTTATAGATCTTGTATGTTTATATAGCACTGAATTTTTCATGGGATACTCCAGCACTTGCGGAAATTGACAAATCAATTTGAAAATGGCACACGTGTAGATAATCCCACTGTGAGTCCTATCTAATAATAGAACTTTGTATTTGTCGGAGAGTATGTATTTTACTGTTGATAAATCTTGCAAGCACAACAATGACTACAATGTTAAAATATAACATCAAAATGTATAGTCTATTAAAAATAAAATTGATAATTTAGAAGTAGCATTAAAGACTGCAGATGTGGATATAATTTGCATTTCGGAAAACTGGCTAAATATTGATAAATCCATTATAAAAATTGAGGGTTATAATTTATGTAGCATATATTGTACATCGGTAGTAAAAATGGAGGAGTAACTGTATATTGTAAAAATGATCTAAGGCAAAATATAACTGAAATGAATTGTTTAAAGAATACGAGTGAAGATAAACATTTTGAAATATGTGGTATCGAATTAATAAACTTTGAATCTGTTATAAAAATTATAACTTGGTATAGGTATATTACCACCATCAAATTTTGATATACAGGGTGTTGCATCATGAGAGGGACATAGCTTAATAGGAGGTAGAGAACGTCAGTGGTAACCGGAACCTCCCATAGAAATGTCTCATTGGGCCTTCATTACGAAGTTACAGGGTGTTAAATAATTTTTGGCCAAACCTGTTTTTTGTCATAACTTTGACAGGGAATGAAATAACGGATTCATATTTGGTACGGCTAATGTACTAACGAGCCCCAAGAGGTACATGTATAAAAAAAAATATATCCAGGTCCGGACTTACTATAATTTATGTTTCTTCTTTGCATCAATAAAACATCACCCTGTATATATTTTTTTGAAATTTCGATACGATATTCGAAAAGAGCAAGAAAAAACAAACAAAATGGCCTATTTCATTTTTTTGTTACACCTTCGTGGTTATTTTAATACGTTGTTAAATGTGCAAGAAAATGGATTACAGAACCCTATTAAATGAGAGGCACGTGAAATAAATAGTTTTATAACTAAAATTTGCAAAAATTCTATTGAGCCTAGGTGGTCTGGGTGAATCCTAATTCCGGCACGTTTTAAAGGTCCATTTTGGTAAAAAACTGTGGTCCTAATAAGTAATCGGGTCAAAAAAAGCGGTCAAAAAAAATAAGATTGATAAATGAGTACAAAGAGATGACACTTGAGGAATGCTGTCAGATCCGATTAACCTCGTTTTTGTGATAGTTGCCTAAAAATAATAATTATATTACATACCACATTCTATGAACCGTACTTAATACTTTTCAGGTCGAAAACGTAGTTTGCCATAGAGTGAAAGTAAATATTACAGCCCCGTATCTATAATAAGTAGTAAAAAATGTAAGTTCCATTTACATTTCTTTGATTTTAACAAGTATTCCACATAACGCATAGTAAAGTGTGAAATGCAACGTTCTCTAACGATATTCTGTTAGTGTAAACCTCTCCCCATCCTCAGTATGATGTTTTTATTAAATTTCTTCACTTAGAACTAATTTCTGTTTAGAAGTAAATAACAGACAGCTTAAATGCTTTTCCAATTTTGCTACAAGAGGCTCTTAATTATTAAGACTGCTACAAAACTTATTAAGTGGTAAAAAGGTTCAGGAGAAAAGTTCTTCATGCATTATCTGATGAACTTCCTTAGGAAAAGTTTATCGAAAGACTTTTGTAAACTGTAAACTATAAAACCTGAAGAATTATTGAACAGTCTTTTTAAAACAAAGTGATAATCTAAAGTTGAAAGTTGTCTTTAAAAAATGCGTTTCTTATCTCCATGATTCATTTAGCTAATTTTAAATACTTGACTTATCTACGTATAGATTGGCTAAAACAAAATAAGATTAATATTTATTTCACTGTTTCTCTCATGATAAATAAAAACTTCCGTCTGAGTTGTAAAAACCTATTTAATAATATTCTCTCTGAGTAATTTAAAATTTTTTTTCGTATTTATCTTTTTCATCACAGTTGCTTCGTTTTACCTTTTGTCTAGTAAAAGAATTGGAACCGTAGAGGCATCTCTTATATTAGATTACGGCTTGTCAAAATTGACCTTACTAAATTAAATTGTACAATTTTAGAGGAAAAAGCGGCTGAAGCTGTGCTCGAACATCGACAGTGAATGCGTAATTTTTACGTGGACTATTTCAGCGCAGAAATTCGTGTCACATAAAGGAAATGCCATTTTTTGTGCAATTATGGTTTACTTAATCGTTTTACAGTTAAAATTTTTGATATTACTAAAGCCATAGCAAAGAAATTGCCACGATCAGTAAAACTTTTCGCGTTTCATTATATAAGCATAAATTTCCTTAAACTTATTGCGACTATATTTTCAATGAATTTGAATGAAAATGATTTGTGACAGGGCACTGTCGATTAGGATATTGTTACGGATATAACTCGGTAGCGATAACTTAATTCAATCAAACACTACAAATTCTAATTTCAAACTGAAAGATTTCACAAGTAATTGATAATCCACAGTTAATCCAAATCCGTCGATATTAATTTTCAAACAATAAAATTAAACGTTTTACAGCTCAAACTTTACTAAATAACGTCCTAAAAAATAAAAAATACAGCCCCCATGTGAACAAACACGATGTCAAAACAAAAATACTTTCCAAAACCCATCATAATATTTTATTTCACTTCGTTAGAAATTTTGCAACAAATTTTCACTTTCAAATCAACTTCCAATTAAATCTCCCGCCGTTATGTTAAATTACATTTAAATCACATTCCCGAATGTTCTATAGGAATATAAGCGCAAATATCTATCAAAACTTACTTTCCGGCATGCTGGCTTCATCGACATCAAAACTCATCTCCACTTCATATGTTCCCTCGAGTTGCCAGCATCGCATTCATCAAAACTGAATTCCAATCCGTACGCGGTGCCAGTGTTAAAGAACACGCCAAAACCCTCGATAAACTTTTCGAAACTGTAACAAAATCCGACTATTTTTAAATCATACTTTTGCTCTACGGAGCGTTTTTTATGCAAAAATTTCAGAAACTCATCAAAGAGTGTAATTTTAGAAAGTGTAGTAAATGTCGCTGCAAGGGGACGTAATGTCGCCCCGACCACCAGAATTTAGAAAATGTAACTAAAATCGACTTTAATTTCGGAAATTTCAAAATTAGAAACCCTTTTACGAATCCACGTTGTGCAGCACTGCAACTCATGCGTTGTGTTAAATATGAGGACAAGTTAATCCAGTCTCTATTCAAAGTATATCGAGAGTTTTAGCGAAAATAGCCTTTAGCGACAAGGGTCCCCTATCATTTTCTAGCAGTCGATTTTGACGGGAAAATGATGGGTTTTAACGGGATTTGCCCTAAACCGGTTCTTCAGTGATTCGGTGTCAGAAAAGTATAGTGAATGGGACCGCCTTGCCTAAACGTATGCATTTATAATTGCTACAATATAATTCAAAGTCGTTGCGATTCAAGCAGTTTTAAGCTTTGAGGAGCGAACCAAATTATAATTAAACTGATAATACGTAAACATTGAACTTATCTTGAATCTTTTTGTGTAATCGTTAGCTATAAACCGCATATTGGATGGTAGTTGGTACATTATAAGTCGTCCGTTCCTCACCATGTGTTGTACACGGGCCAGACTATAGTTTGTCAATACATTTTTCTTGAAGTTTTTGTAAAACATGATTTTTTAAAAGAGATTTAATATACATTTTTTGAACTTTATATTGACTTTTTCTTGTATTTCCAAAATTCCCTTTCAGGTTTAATTTTAAGAAAGTGTTAGTACTTACTGTATTAGGTTTATAGTGTTACGACGTCCAATTGGTTCCATCAGTGAAGCAGTTAAGCATAAACGAACAGTAAGCATAAATTTTGTATTATTCTCCGTCTGAAACAGTCGTTTTGAAACCTTCTTTGTGAACGTTAATATTCATTTTTGGAAAATATAGTAGAAGTCCTTCAGACGCGAAAAGATGGATCGTTCACACCAGCATTGAATTGCTGGCTTCATCGATATCAAAACTTATTTCCAATCCGCATGCAATGCCAGCACCGCAGTCATCAAAACTTACTTCCACTTCGTTCACCCGGGACCTATTGGAAAATTCTTAATATAACATTAATATAGCTTAACGACTTCTAAAAATACTTCACGGGACCGCTTCAAATTCAGACAGTTATTCATGCAGTTATCGCCCACAATTCTAAAATCCGACTCGATTCAAACTTAGTTCATAAACCAAGAGATTTCGTTTTTTATGGCTGACATTGTCGTATAGTTTTCATTTCAAAATATTAACTTTTTACAAAAGCCTGCGCAATGCGTACCGAAAGGAATGGGAGGTACCATTTTCCAGCTCTTTTCCCGGGGGAAAAACGTCACGGCGGGGCTTAGCCCCGCTAAAACGAAATGCCGCCGACCATATAAGCTCGAGCTAAGTCCAGTTCGATACGTGCACCGCGAACGTTATCTATATAACCGTGCCACTACAACTGCTTCCTTGGCCGCTTCAAGTAAAAAACCGCAATTCAATTCTGTCTTCACGCACCTAACAAATAATCTAATTTTTCATTTAATTCTTAATATTTCCAAGTGAAGTTCAGTTCGATACGTGCGCCGTAAAAGTTAAATATATTTATAATCGTGCTACTACAATTGCTTCGTTGGTTACCCCAAGCAAAAAAGTTCTAAAATATTTTGCCATCGTGCATTTAATAATAAGTGAATTCTAAAATTACAAACATAAATAATAATTATAATTTTTTTTTGTCTAAGTGTCGATTCAATAATCCTAAGCCGGAATTTTCTGTGTTGAAAGTTACCTTTCAATCATTCAAACACTCAAATTAACCGATTTACAGCTCAAACATTACATTCCCTAAAAAAATATCGCCCCATACTATCTAGATTAACATCAAAACTACTTCCCACACCCCCAGTCAGAATATTTGAATTCGCTTCCATGAATTTTTGTTAATTATTTTTTTCTTCAGTTCAACTTCTAATTCAATTTTTCATTCGTATATCAAAATACATTTCATTCACATTCATAATGCTCCATCGAGATGCCAGTATCACAGCCATCAAAATTTACTTCCCGAGACGCTGGCATCACCGATATCAAAACTTATTTCCACTTCTTTTCCATGCAGCCCTATAGGAACAATCTCATATGAAACTAACATAGCTTGAACGACTTCTAAAATTGCCTTACGGGACCGATTCAACATTCAGACAGCTATCGCCCGTATTTCAAAAACCAAATTAGATTCAAACTTCATATCAAAAAATTTCATTTCCCATTGCCGCATTTATCATATATTTTTCTTTCCCAAATATTTACAATTTATATTTTATTATTTAATATTGCACAATCGAGCCCAACTGAATGTCGGGGGACATTTTCCAGACCTGTGCACGCTAAGTGCCCGACTAACCATATAAAAGGCCGAGTAGGATGAGCTCAGGTTAAGTCCCACTAAGTGTTATATACGTTCACGAGTTGATAGTAAGAAGATGTATACTAATGTGCCTTCGATTTAACTAAATTTAGTGCCGTCTGTCTAGTTCCACTTATCTGCTTTAACGCCGTGAATTTCCCTGTAACCGAGCCGCGATAACTACTTCCTTGGCTATACCAAGTAAAAAAAGCTCACACTAATTTTCTGCCGCCGCGCATAATCAAATAAACTATCAAAAAAATCTCCATAAAACTAATTTACTGCCATTGTGCATAATAAACCAAGTGAAAGTTCTCAGACTTTAAGCTACGTTAATATTTAAAATATAAAATTTTGTCAGCCGAAATTTCAGTTGTCGAAAAGTTACCTCTTTCACAACTCTAGTTAATTTTATTTATTTAATCTAAATACATCTTAACACTTTTAATTTACTATAAATAAATTTTCTCATTCATCCTAAAACAAAGTGTTATTAATTCAAGAAAAGCATATACAGGGTGAAACTTTTCACCCTGCCATAGACAATAAATTAAATCAAAGTACTAGTCGAACTCAATTAATAAAATAAAAGTGTTAGAAAGCTCAAAAACATATACAGTGTGTAGCATTTGGCCCTTTCCAACTTTTTAAGAACATTCCCCGCGAACCTTTTCAAACTCAAAAATTAAATGCACGAGCCCAAACATTATTATTTTTATATATATATTTATTAATGGTAGTATTGAATGGTATTTATATTTCAATACAACATTATATGCATAATATATTCACTACTCTTGTATATATATTATAGTCTTAACTGAGTACTAATTGTTGCTTTGAAGAAGTTCACTCTTTTGGAAACAAAATGTTGGTACAAGAATAAAGTTTTATTGCCCTAAACCGACGAAGTTCTCATCATCATTCATAATCAAGTACACACAAATAAAAATGTACTTTTATAAACTATTTAGTTGACGGTTCAGTAGTTGTTTCTGCAGTCTTTTCAGATATCAATATATCGGCCTTACTGCAATTAACTAATTAAAGCTTTTAAAACTTGAAGAGGAAAATTCTATTTACATGCTTTACCAATTTTGCTGTTTGAAGTATTCTTTGTGAGTGCTAAACCTCTACGCAGAAAATTAATTAAATGTGCTCTAAAGCTATTTCTAGAATATTTTTCACTTCAAAAGGATGGCAAGTACACAGGAGCTTAGATTATCCCTTATGAATGTTTCATGTTTTCGGGTACTAAGAGTCTTGCTGTTAATAATTTAGAAGGTACATTTAAAATATAAATAGTGGGTTAGCACTATCTCAAATTAGCGGATACAGTTTATGTTAGTGAAGGCTTATTTAGTACATTTAGTTATAGTATAATTCAACAACATATATAATCTAGCGTTGTGTGAAGAAAGAGTTATGCATCACACAGAGTGATTTCTGTCATAACTTTTATTGATTCAGCTGATTTACAAGACATTATGCAAAATATATGCACTAGATGCAACTGCCCTTCGATTAAAATTAACGTAATTTGCCCTTGCCCAATCGCAGTGTCATACATATCCAGTGTTGTCAAACCCATCTTATTTACACTAAAGCAGAATTGCAAAGACCCCAAATTGTGTACAATTGATTCTTCTCTCGATTAATCATAATACAATGTATGTACTAAACAATGAAGTAATTATTTCTAGCTAATTTGCTTTTCCCAAATCGGTTCTAAAAAATTAAAATAATCACAATAATAATTCAGTGACACAAAGTCATTCGTAAAACTATGTCTGCAGCATCTTTAGCTTTAGTAGCCTAGTAGCAGCGGTGGAGTACGTATGTTCCTCTGCGAAATCGAATAAATTACGTAAACAACCGATTTTAAAACATTTAAATGTTTATTTCATGGAAAAATTTTATAACTTGAGAACGTAAAAATAATTTTTAAATATAAAATAACAATTCTTGCTTACGAATCTATTTAGTACGTCATCCGTTGAAACTGTAAATTCGACTGATTTTTTCTATGATCGGACACAGTTTTTGTCTTCTGCATAGTACTTTTTGGCATTATCAAAATAAATAAAGGAATTACTTATGAATTTAAAAGGTACATTACTCCATGATATTAATTATTGTATCTATGCTCTGCGTCTATGCACAGTGCATTTGCTGATATATATCACGGAACGAACAAAACACGAAAACTTCAAGATCGGGTAATGTAAATTCACAATCATAAGCCGGAAACTCAAAAGTAAAGTATGAAAAACTTGAGCTTCAAACAATACTTACAATATCTATGATTTATTGTTGATCTATGACGGAACTATTCTGTCCCTGGAATGTTTTCCAAATATCAGTATCAGAATAATTAAGAGTAATTTAGGTAAAAATAAGGATAATTAAATGTATTTAAGGATGCTAAGTGTCGGGATATCGTTATTTATTACTATTAAATTATTCCTATTTTTAACTAAATTACTCTTAATTATTCTGATTTCTTATCTAAATTACCCTTAAAGATGTTTTTACAAAATTACCAGGGCGCCTTTATACAGCCGCCAGACCTACAACAGTAAGTACATAA
This sequence comes from Leptura quadrifasciata, assembly GCA_963675555.1. Lineage (NCBI taxonomy): Eukaryota > Metazoa > Arthropoda > Insecta > Coleoptera > Cerambycidae > Leptura > Leptura quadrifasciata. Next base: position 33,671,398 of record OY776674.1, read on the forward strand.
ATCCATTAAAGAGATGTTAATCATAAAAAGGGTACGCTCATAATATAAATCAATCCCTTGAAGTAGATAAACTATAAATCTACAGATAAAACAAATTATGAAAAGGGTACTTAAATCCAGTTAAAATTCTTCAATATTTGACAAAAATTATAAGGTGCGATAAATAAATTATGTAAATGTTCCTTCTATTAATATAAGAAATAAACTGAAAACCACAAATTCAGTGATAAAAATCTCAATAAATAACACAGACAGGTAAAATAACTTTTATCGCATATGTTCATCCAATATAAGTCAGCACAAAGTATCCATAAAGTAAATAAATCTAAAGGGAAGGCAGGTAAAATAACGGGGCGGCTAAAATAACGGGACAGGTAAAATAATGGGCCAGGTAAAATAATTTTTATCCCAAATGTAAATTGAAATAAAAGTCTTTAAGTACCTAGTCTTTGACCTAATAAGCATATTAATAAAGTCGCCTTAAAATTTATTCTCAACAATAATTATTGCCCCCACCACTTGACCTTGACCCCTTGATCCCATGACATATGCTTATGTCCTCCCCCACCACGCTAATTACCACCCACTACTGTAATTATCCCCACGCCTAATCATTGATTCTGTTTCTGCTCCAAGGTTCCACCATTTCCATATTAAGCCCTGCTACCTAACCCTCACCACTCTGTTTACCTCCCACCACTCTAATTGCCCCACTCCGAATCTGACCACTGGTCATGCTTCTGCTCCTACACCGAGCTTCACCCACCACACTAATTACCCCCACCACTAATCTGATCACTAATTTCCTTTATGCATTTTAATTTTTTCCTATTATTAAGAATATATGAAGATATTTGTTTTCTGCACGCCTTTCTGAAAAGCCCTTCAACGAATCGGGGAAAATTTTCAACACTTGTTATAATTTCTCCTAGAATGCTCTCAGAGGAAGATGGTTCTTCAACAGACCTGGAATTTAGCTAGAGGTAAGTATAACTGGATTAGTCAAATTCATTGAATCATTACATTAATTTGATATAACTTTAACTTCGCTTTTATATAGTAGTCTAATACTTCCAAACTTAAATACGGATGGTACTTTTCCTAGATTAATTGCCATATTTTTTAAGTGAGCAAAAGGCTTTACAATTAATACACTTATTTGTTTTATTGTTTCAGATTTTATATCATCGATTTATTATTCTTCAATTACTTGATGGCCTCCTTAACTTCAGGAACCTCACATCTGAAAAGTATTTCATTTGAAATAATCTAGCAACAAATATTCTAATAAATTTCCTTGGTTTTAATTTTAAATACTCTGTGTATATACTATTCGAAAGCTACAATTCGTAATCCGCTATATCAGATTACGTCCAGCAGATATTTATCGACAACATACGTACAGTAAAATTACAGCTACGCTCGCCCCATTACGCATTATGCTGGCTCCATTATTACATATTCAATAAATTACAAATAGTCACCAATTCGTTCCTAAATGACGGACATGTAGAAATTGAGAACATTAATAGTTATGCAGGTCTCGGGAAGTTTGCTGTAATAATATTTTTTGATAATCTACAATCTGGGTTACATGTTTCGTTATATAAGTTGCAAATGGTTAGGTATAAGGTACTAAATCATCGTATTGTCAGAACATAAAAAAATCTCATTTGGTATCCATGTGAACGATCCATCTTTTGGAGTCTGAAGGACTTTTACTATATTTTTCAAAAATGAATGTTAACGTTCACAAAATAAGGGTTCAAAACGACTGTTTCAGATGGAGAATAATACAAAATTTATACTTACTGTTCGTTTATGCTTAACTGCTTCTCTGATGGCATCAATTGGACCTCATAACACTATAAATCTAACACAGTAAGTACTAACACTTTCTTAAAATTATACCTGAAAGGGAATCTTGAAAACACAAGTAAAAGACAATATAAAGTTCAAAAATATATATTAAATCTCTTTAAAAATTCATGTTTTACAACAACTTCAAGAAAAATGTTTTGACAAACTATAGTCTGGCCCGTGTACAACACATGGTGAGGAACGGAACGATTTATAATGTACCAACTACCATCCAATATGCGGTTTTTGAGCTAACGATTACACAAAAAGATTCAAGAAAAGTTCAATGTTGATAAATTTTTTATGTGCTTTTGCTTGCCTGTCTATTCACGTATTTTTAGTTCAATATCAATTTTTTAGCTCCTCGGAGCTAAAAAATGCTTGAATCGCAACGACTTTGAATTATATTTTGCAATTACAATTTCATACGTTCAGGCAAGGCGGTTCCATGCACATATGAGTACATGGTAACTATACTTTTCTGACACCGAATCACTGAAGAACCGGTTTAGGGCAAATCCCGTTAAAACTCATCACTTTCCCGTCAAAATCGACTGCTAGGAAGTGATGGGGGTCCCTTGTCGCTAAAGGCTATTGTCTTGTCCTTATATTTAATACAACGCATAAGTTGCAGTGCTTAACAACGTGGATTCGTAAAAGGGTTTTTAATTTTGAAATTGTTACTGTTTCTAAATTTTGGTGGTCAGGGTGACATTACGTCCCTGTGCAGCGACATTTACTACACTTTCTAAAATTACGCTCCTTGAGGAGTTATTGAAATTTTGCATAAAAACGCCCCGTAGAGCGAAAATATGATTAAAAATATTAAAAACCTCGTCCACGATATTTTTACGTGAAGCACGCTTTTCATGCCGGTCGGATTTTTGTTACAGTTTCGAAAAGTATATCATGTTCTTTAACATCCACACTGCCTCACCTTAGTAATTTTCATTTACTTCAATTTCTATTTTTATTACATATTACCTTATTTATCATGTACTTATTGAAGAGATTTTCTTAAAATTACGTTTCGTACCGTCACTAAATTTTCGGAAATAAAATGTATTCATCCATATATTATACAAAAGCCGATACTGGAAAAGATTGTCTGCAGTAAATTTCACTGACTTGCCCTCCTCACTTGGGAAAAGTGAAATATATGTCGAACCAAGGAAACATATTTTATTTTTTCGTGATTCACATAATGAAGTTCGTTTCGATGCTTTTCGAATAGGGTGGAAAGTAAACGTGGGACTTTTATTTTAATATCGAGGTAATTTTTAGAAAGTTGCAATTCTCTTGTATTTTCAGGTTTTAATTATATCTCCAGTCTCCCTAAATTTATTAAACATTCAAAAGTTCAATTTTGTCACAGTAAGAGAGGTACTTTAAATTAGTAATAAAGCATTGTAATTTAATTATTATTTACATCATGAAAATAAATGAGTTTACTCAAGAACTTGCCTGTAAATTAGAGGAATTTATTTTTAAACAATTTTTTTATGTTTCGAAAACTTTTAAACATCTTTATTTAACTTATATTTTATGTTTGGGTCAAATTTTGCAACAGATTTTTGGCCCACTCCAGGATATCTAAAGCCATGAGATTTGACAGTAACATATTATTGATGATAATGCGTAACACAGGTGCGCAAAATTAAATAATCCCCATGACAAGTTGAACAGAAGGAGGAGGAGTTTGTCAAAGGAAAGACCGTCGATCATCGGATCCTTCGCCATTCACATAAAATTTTTATACACCAATTATATCTGTTTAACAAATTAGTATATTTTGCCAGTGACTATGGGTAAAAGTGCAATTTATTACTATAGATTGGTGAATTGATCTACTATTATTAACTTGCAGAAACCAGCGAAGATGACACCGTCACAAGTTCTTAAAGAAGTATCCTCCTCCAATTCATAGAAAACGGCTATAATACTATCCGGTATTATACACTGTAACCCTGGATACGGCCGGAAGGAGTGGTACAGAGAACCAATTAATTTTTTAAATGTATTTTACAGTATTTTACACTATTGAGTCAGGCGCATGGTCAGAATGTTCTCAACGATTTTACATAGTTTAATTCAATAATGGTGGATACTAGAAACAACAACTTATAGTATGTTTTATTTAAATGTCATCAGAAATAAATATTTCTTGTAGCTATACTTAAGAATGTAACACATGTATCAAACTAAAATTGCATCGAAAAGTTAGTATACCCATTGTAAAGCAAATATATTAGCAAGTTGATCGAACATTGAGAGCAATGGGTTTAGATCGTTTCTAGTTGCATGAGTAAAGTTTTTTTTAGGAACTGTAACGAAAATAAATTTTAAAAGCGCAATAAAAAGTGAATGTGGAAATTGTAATGGAAAATGACTTTATTATAAAATGTTTAAAATGGTATTGAATAGTACATTTGGAAAGTCCAACATTTTGTACCCAAGTTTTATACACACTAAATCACAATGTAATATTTTACTCCCTTTAATAATAGGGTGGGGGGTGGCAATTGGGGTGGTAGAGGGGGTGACTAACGCCAAAAAAATTTTTTTGAGACATTTCGTTCCTGTATACACACTAAATCATATTTTAATTGTTTTACACCCTTTCATAATAGTGTGGGGGTGATACCGGGGGTGGCTGATGCAAAAAAAAATTTTGAGACCTTGACTTTTCGTACATACCCTAACTTGCAATTTTATGGACTCTTACCTGCTTGCTTTGCCTATTTACATTTATTTATCCCCTTTACCCCCGAACACTTCAATGGAATTAGATTAAAATATAATTTACTTCCAGATCTTGTTATAATACATAAGTGTACCAAATTTCAAGTCAATATCACAAACAGTTCCAGAGTAAACGTGCGCACAAAAAGCTATAGACAGACAGACAGAAATTTTTTTCGCTCAAATTTAACATCTCGACGTTTCAAGACATTTTAGTTTATTTTAACAAAAAAAAATATATTTTTTTTGCGTTACCAATTACAATATCATAACTTCCAGTGTTTGTTGAAAATTTGGTAAAATATGATTTTTATTAGATTTTGGTTAAAATTATGACTCTAAAATGAAAAAAATATTATATTTATAATTTTGAAAAAGCAATATTTATAAATGTACCAAAAGTACGTGTTGGTAACTACAATGAAAATATGTGGCCAAGGACGTATTTTATTTGCATCCATTCAAGAAGATGAAAAATCATTTGAAGAATACTTAGAATGTGGTATTGGAATAAAGGAAGCGATTAACTATCGTAAACCTAAATTGGACTTAAAAGTGTAGAATTTATCAATACACAAAGAAAATATAATGTATCTATCGGTCAATGAAGTTTTGGTATAATCAATGGAGACGGAAATGCAATATTTTGGACCGCGTACTCCTGCAAGTGCATAATAAGGGCAATTGATTAATACTTAAGGCTGTAGTACATCTACTACAGCCCATAACCAGGGTCATAATGTTATAATAATGCGCCCAGTACAACAAAAATCCGAGGAAGTTACAGGAATCCTCAACTTTTATCATTTCGACCGCTAAAATCTACCTTTCAAGAAATTATGAAAATTTTCAATTTTTATCGTATATTGTATACACCATAGTTGTATGTTTTTCTTTGCTCATATATTAATTAGTGAGTGCATTTTAAAAGTGATCTAGGATTGGTATGGACCTCGGTAAATTTAGCGTCTGTCTCGTGTCACGTTCGGGAAGAAATACAGTACCTACTTTGTTTAATATTTTTTTTATACATCACATATAATGTCTCCAAAACGCTTGCAAGCATTAATATCATATTCATTATTACTGTCGTGTGTAATGATTTCTTATGCTTTCATTGGTTATTAAACTTAAACTTTCAATCTATAACTAAAACAAAATAATATGGTTATCCAAATAAACCTCATAGTACACGCAAATTAGATTAAAAAACACTGAATATAAGAAATAATTTATAAAGAAATAATATTTGAGATACGTACTCTCGATAGGGTTAGGAATAGATACCTGAAAAGTTCCCACCCCATTAGGAACGGAAAGTCCTTTTTTTGCAAAAAACCACCCCTAACGCGGACTTAACGCTGATTTTTCACTTCTATCTTGTAAGCCGTTCGTTGGAAGGGAAAATAGTAAAGGAAATAAAAATTTGTCGTTAAATTTTGTATAAAAGTTCCCTATTGACCTTGTAGCTTATTCCCACCTATTTCGCAGTAACAGTGCCCAAACAGAGGGGTAGTTTGGAGCGCACAGGTAAAAATTTATCTTACATGAAGTTTCCAGCGAATGTCTCAAAACCGGTTAATTTAACGAGAAAAATGCCAAAGAATGAATCTATAGTGCGGAATTTTCTCTATAAAATGCATGTCAAGCGGGTGCTGACGCAAGGGATGTTTATTTATTTTCCCCTTTTCTTTCACAAAGATGATTTTTTTTTATTTTAGCTCGTTTCCGCACCATCCTTGAGGTAGAGCTCTCAGTGCGTTTTTGAAACTGATTTACCCTGTAGGCTTATCCACTAAAATTCTGTCCAATTTTACTCATTAGCGGGTTCTTCATCGACGAACAGTTCTTTAAGTTCGGAATTTAAACATCCTTGCCCATGGCAATTAGAGCATGTTGTTGAGCAGTGCAATCCAACCTTAACACAGGTGCATCGTTTTCCGCAACCCCATTTTGCTGCTGCAGGATACTAGCTGAAGGGTGGAAATTGGTGCTGGTAACTTGGAGGTGTCAATGGGAGCTAAGATATTGCCCACTTTCTTTCAACCCCATTCCGTTGGTTCCGAGTTTTCTCCTCGCTAAGATTCAATTTGGTATAACAGCCGTAATATTTTGAAGCTGTTTATATTTGTCGTCCTGTCAAGCTTTGCTAATGGCTATTAAATTCACCAAGCCTCTTTCAACACGCAGAGTTTCACCTTCTTGAAGCGTCCTTTCATAAATGATACAATCACGTGTTGTCTCCATAACTACAGAAACACTTTCACGTACATTTAAATCTATGTAGTAATAACGTATCTGCATATATTTTCATATTTTTTTTCAGTATATCTACGTATCTGTCGTATCTATTTTACGTATAATTAAAAAACTCATCGTTGTGAAAAAAATGGGGGAAAATATGTATCTCACTAATTTATGTAAACCATTCATTCTAGACAACCTTCGGGGCAGATGTTTGTTGAAGCACTGTGATATGTAGGAGAAGGTGACGGTTAGAATAGATTCTTCGTTAAGCCCGAGAGTGCCTTTTACCTCGAACTTTCAGTAAGATGAAAAACGTTTATGAAATACGGTGAAGATTAACCGGTTAAATTAACTGAACGCTGTTACTGCCAAATAGATGGGGATAAACTACAAGATCAATAGGACATTCTTTTTGTAGAATTTAAAGACAAATTTTTAATTCCTACACTTTTTCTCTTCCAATCAACGGTTTATAAGATGAAAAAAACCAGCGTTAAGTCTCCGTTAGGGGTGTTTTTTTTGCAAAACAAGGACTTTTCGTTACTGAATGAGGTGGGAACTTTTCGGGTATGTCTTCCTAACCCTATCGAGAGTACGCATCATCAGGTATTATTTATTTATAAATTATTGTTTTAAAATATCTAATTCGCGTGGACTATCAGTACAGGAACTGTTGAGGGAGAAGGGAAAATATTTGCTTATTAATATTAAATACTGAATTAATTTTATTATTGTTAGTTAGTGTTCCTAGTTTAATTAAGAAAACTAAAAATATGTCCTTTTTTGAAATTATTTAGCATTAGCAATATTGCATTTTTAAAGAGGAAGAAAAATCTGAATTGTTTTGGCTACACGTATACTGATTTTTTATAAACTTCCAATACATTACCCTGAAAAATACATTGTTTCATCAATTCTTGTTAAGGAAAACAAATAGTAAACAAAATATCCAATTCAAAATGTGGAATTCGCAAACCTCTTTTGCCATAATATCAACATAATATGGTAGGAAAGTGCCTCCAACGAAATTCTAAAGAAATATGTGGCACAAGTCGATTATTTAATGGCGTCGGAGTATTCAACCTTTAGTTATTGCATTTTTCTGAAGCAGTACTCAACTCTTTGTTAGTTGGACTTTGCAAACAAAAACTCCGACAAAAGTTAAATTATAGTTGACAGTTAAAAGACTCGAACAATTCTCGGTTACTATAGAATTACTTTTTAACTCTGTAGCCGAACGGACACAGGCAACCATGAAATTTGTGACTCTCTTATGAAATATGCAGTTTATACTTTATTTCTGCGTTCCTTCACTGTAATTGTTTTGCATTAGTACACCTAGATTCTATCCACAGTTATTGAAGGCCTTGTAAGGATTCCATGCAATAAATATAGTGCATTTGAATGCAAAACTATGCATTGCCTGTTGGATACGTATTTCAAGTAAAAAAATAAGTAGAAAAGTGTCTCATTAAATTAATGTATTAATTATATTAAACATACAGACTGTCCATTTTATCAGGGCCCTCGAGAATATCTCACTTAATATAGGTCGTACAAAAAAAATTATTTTTACGAAAATTGTGCCGATTTATATAACCTACAAAATGGTTTAAAGACATTTGAAATCCATGGCCTACTTTAAGAGTTATGGCGGAATATATCGAAAATGCGGAAAACGTCTAGGTCAAATATCTCCGTTATTTGAACAACATTTTTTGCAAAACAGTGTTTGAAAACCGCTGTATTTGGAGATTTACTCTTCGGGCTGTTAAAAAAATTATTTTGAAACGAGCGTAAAATGGCGCCATTAAATAGAGTATTCTCCTCCCTTTTCAACGATATATCACATGCCATATTTATTCATTGGTACTACATTAGTAATTATAAAAACATTTTTTTAAAACCAATATATTTTTTTAACAAGCATTATACTAGCCGTGGAGAAGTATGATTAAATAAAACGATAAAATAATTCAATAAGTTGTTCAAATCTTTGCTATAATAAAACATTAATACAATTGAGAAGAATAAAGTAAATTCAGGAAACAAAAACAAATTAATAATAAAAAGAATATAGCACACAGAATATTAATATTTATCCAATCCTCAAAATAATTTTTAAGATATCATATCAAGTGTTCATAGTGTCCACCGCAATTTCTTATACACAATCGAGCGCGGCGAGGCACTGCATTTAAAACATTACTCAGCATTTCGGGGGTAACTGTAATACATGCGTGTTGAATTCGAGCTTTTAGGTCCTCTACATTTTGCGGTGTCGTCGAAAACACCTTATATTTAATATACCCCATAGAAAAAAATCCATTGGGGTTATATCTGGAGAACGAGGGGGCCATCGAATAAATCCATTGGTACCTATCCAATGTTGAGGCAAAATTTCGTCTAAATAATCTAGGCAAATCTGGGAATTGTGGGGAGGAGCTCCATATTGTTGAAAATATTGAAAGTTGTGTCGATTCTCTAAAGGTAGGTCATCTAAGAATTCGCTAAATTCGTTTCTCAAAAACTTTACGTACCTTTGACCACTGAGGTGACCATCATAAAAATAGGGACCTGTTAAATTGGTGCCTAAAATACCTATCCACACATTTATTGAAAAACGATTTTGAAAGTCAGTCGGTCTATGTCAGTATGTATTTTCAGAAGTACATTTGTAATGAATATTGCGATAAAAAAATCCATTATTGGAAAAATTTGCCTCGTCGGACCAAAGTATTTTACCACATATTAATGGATCGGCACGCTTCTTTTTCAACAGCCACATATAAAATTCCTCCTCCTTGGTTTGTCCCCCGCTTGTAAATTGTGAACTTTTTTGGCTTTATAACACCGGTAACCATTTTTCATTAAAATTTTTCTAGCACTTGTTTTATTTATATGACAAGCAATTTGAATTTCTCTTAATGATGTTTCCAAATTTTCTGTATTTTTATTTCTTACATAATTAATAACTCGGTTTACCTTATTTACATTATCAGTAACCAGAGCTGGGTCGTATCCGAGTACTTAGGCATATGGATACAGTATCCGGATACATATTGTGTATCCAGGGCTTGTATTCGAATACTCCCAGGAACAAGTATCCTTTATCCGTATCCGCCACAAATTTTAAAGGGTATCCAGTATTCGAATACAATTTATCGGGCCCGGATACAAAAAGTATCTGGATACCTTCAAAAACCTACGGATACAATCAATAACGCTGACTAAGGTTGAGTCCGTGACTCGTGACTGTACTGTAACCATGTGCATTAACAGTTTAAAGAGACGCTTTGCTGATATTATAAATTTGCAATGTAATGATGCCATTATATCAGCTGCTTTATTGCCGTGTTTCAAAGATGGTATAATGTCGTTAAAAATCCGTCAAAATCTTTAAACGACATTAAAAGCACTATAATTTCTTCAGCATCAGAACTATTGGTCAGTCTTTCATCATCTTCAGATGACTCGGATGGCGCTGAAGGAGAGTCTTTCGACAATTTCTTCGATTTCATATGGCATATGGAAACAGAACAAATGAACAAAACATCTAAAATTGAACTAGAACTTTTGAGGTATTTAGAAGATAAACGCAGCTGTTTAGATATGCTACATGATTTTCCTATACTTAAAAAGTTATCCATCAAGTTTAACACTTGTTTGCCATCATCAGCACCTGTTGCACGGCTCTTTTCATTTGCTACTATGATAGACAATCCTAAGCGCAATGCCCTAACTGATGAACATTTCGAAATCCTAGTTTTATCAAAGGCTAATGGGGGTGCAAATATTGACAATAAAACAGTGTAAAATCCAGATGTTTTAGTTGTGTCGTTGATTGAATGATTTATAAAGATGTACAACCTGCTGGTATCGAGATTTTTTATTTTTTAGAGCACTGTATTTTTTAAAAGGAAAGTGAGTAAAAGCTGAAAGCTGACTATGAAACACTAAAATTGGTGACTATTAACTATTACTATTACACTTGAAGATTAATGAAAAAGTTAGAGCAAAAAATCTCGATACCAGCAAGTTGCCCGTCTTTGTAACTCATTGAGTCAATGGTTGTGTGTTGTATTGTAAATTGTTTCTTTTTTTTTTATTAGGTATAGGGATAGGGTATAGGTAGTGTTATAGGAACGATCGATAGGAAGGAAGGAAGTAGATAGTGTAGATACAGGTAATAGGTACTTAGGTACTACATAATATTATGACATATTTTGGTTTTTACTTACTATATATACTATACTATGCGTATAGGGTTTCTTTTAATTTTTCTTTCGCTCAAACTCAACCTATGCTGATGTATCCTGTATCCGGTATCCAAAAAACAGTATCCGGATACAAGTACTCGAGTACATTTTTACCATAAAAGTATCCGTATCCTGTATCCAGTATCCGGTATTCGAATACTTTTTACTTGTATCCGTACCCAGCTCTGTCAGTAACACTGTTCAACGTTATTTTCTTCTTTAAAAATGAACCATTATTTTTCAGTTTCGTAGCTAATTTTCTGAACAGAGTCTTATTTGGATGTAGTGCTTATGGAAATCAGCTTCTATATTCTACTTGAGCTAATCCAGAGTTAAAATTGCATTGGCAATATGTAACGAACATATTATAACGTTCAATGTGAGTGAAAATCATTTTTGAAAATTCTAAATTCTTAAACGAGTGTGATTGAGTGAGAGTTTAAGTATTAACTGAGATGATCTGTCAAAAAATTAAATTGTCAAGTTTGTTCATAGCCAACTATTTTAAAATAATTAAAATAATAGCAAAATCATGAAATACAAACAAATGGATATTACACTTAAATTAATTGGTAAAGACATTTTAACTTTCTGAGCAAGGAGTGACGCTTTTATGGAGGACCTCTATACATTGGCATAACTGCGAATACTCTTTCCATAATTGCTCCATGTTGCTTTCTTGATTATTATTTTGTTTTTGTTACCTGAATTTACTTTATTCTTCTTAATTGTGTTAATGTTTTATTATAGCAAAGATTTGAACAACTTATTGAATTATTTTATCGTTTTATTTAATCATACTTCTCCACGGCAAGTATAATGCTTGTTAAAAAAAAATTATTGGTTTAAAAAAAAAGGTTTTTATAATTGTTACTAACGTAGTACTAATGAATAAATATGGCATGTGATATATCGTTGAAAAGGGAGGAAAACACTCTATTTAATGGCGCCAGTTGCCGCCCGTTTCAAAATAATTTTTTTAACAGCCTGAAGAGTAAATCTCAAAATACAACGGTTTTGAAAAAAAATAGATAAAACCTCGTTGAAACACTCTGTTTTGCAAAAAATTTTCGCCTTAGAATTTTTCTTATATCTTTTCAAATAACGGAGATATTTGGCCTAGACGTTTTCCGCATTTTCGATATTTTCCGCCATAACTCTTAAAGTAGGCCATGATTTCAAATGTCTTTAAACCATTTCGTAGGTTATATAAATCAGCACAATTTTCGTAATTTTTTTTTTTTTTGTACGACCGATATTAAGTGAGATATTCTCGAGTGCCCTGATAAAATGGACAGCCTGTATATTAGATTATTCTGTATCGCTTAGTTGAAATAATAAGTATAAAGCATAAGGATATAAATAGAAAACGCAATGCGTAATAACTTCACACAAAGAATATGAAATAATACGAATTCCTAAGAACACAAGTATAACATTTACATTACTAAATATGTAAAGAAGAAATAACATTCATAATAACCTACCATATTTCCAACCTTTATTTGAATTATGAAAACAAAGGGAACATAATTTTAAATTCCTGGCAAAAAATTTATTTTGTGTCAACAGCGATATTCTAATAGAAATTCTATTGCAAAAGGGATATTACCGTGTACCATTTTTTTTATTTATATGCTGTTACCTGCCCTTGTAGATAAATTTTTTTTTATACATTTATTTAACGTCGGCCTATTTCCGCTACTGAGGCCTATCACCGACGCCTGTAGACGAGCCACCCCCAACCAGGAATTTTGCCGAACCTCTTCCCTTAAGAAGAGTAGGGATTTTTTACTTGCCTAACATTTAATAGACAAGGGACCGACGGCTTTATATCCCCTCCGAAGGATGGCATATCCCCTATACAACCCTCGCCTAAAGTTGTATAGCTTCCGCGCATACACTGATATACAAGCCGCTGGAAGATGTGTGAGGCGAGAATAATTATATTCACTTTAACTATATTATCCTTTAAGATATCTGCCTATAATAATTAATCATCAGTATAAAAGAGAAATCAGACCAGTGCATGAATCAACATCGATGCCCTTAATAAAGATGCCTATTTTCTACAAACAACGAAAATAGAGAGCTATGAGTGTCCCCTCAATCAGCAGCAATCCTTTTGATCCTTTTATGTCATTCGAACGTTCAGCATTAAGTTGCCAAATATTGTTTATCGTAAAAGCTTTTTATGCATTAGTTTAGAAGATAAGCCCGTGCTATATAAATAACTTTTCCTATAAAATTTACGGTTTTAATCTAAAACACAATATGGGAGTGATATAGTCCAAGAGCTAGATCCGGATTTATCCGAAGAGTACAAATGGTTTTGTAATATTTTTAGTTTATACGTAAGGACTCAGAAAAGTGACTCACAAAATTCCAGTCGTGGAGGATTCAATTGTGACGTCATTAATATGTCATTCACTTTATTAGGTAGCGCCGCGTTTAAACATGCGTCCAAAATATCCGAAATATTTTAAATATCGTAACATTTTTCGTAATTCCACATTTCTTGTTTACTAGTTTTTGAGAAAATTTCATTTGGAAGTGTAAAATCACTAATTAATTTTTTATTGGTTAATTTTAACCGTAACACTCAAAATCTATACAAGCTTTCAAAAAATGCTAACGAACAAAATGTTGCCTTGTTTAAAAAAGAATAAGAAAATATATAATAATACACATTTCACTCCACCACTTACGAGTAGTATATTAGTGATAACATCTAATGTATCCACTTTTAATCCAGGCAATTGGTACTGTCGTGAGCACAAAAAATAGGACAACTTTTTTTTCTAATGTAAATCTGTCTCTATTTGAATATGTAATGAGTAACCGAAATAAAACACATATCACTTTTAATTTATTTTTTATTTTAATGCTGTAGTTATTGCTATAGTAAATGATGGATGGTTAATGAGACAAATTGCACTGCGTTATAACATTAACAAAAATTTAGTGTGTAACATTTTAAGAAAGTGGAGAGTAAACGGTACGATTAGTAGAAATCCTGGATCAAAGGACAAAGGATATCCTACTTAACAAGAAACTAACTATTAATATTTCGTTATTTCGCCATTTCTATTTATAACTAATATAAGTCTGTTTGGCATATAATTAAATAACCTTGTACAATAATCATTAGTAATAATATTTTCCCCTGCATTATTTACTATTTCCAGTAATTCTTCGGCATTCCGTGGTCTCACATTTCGTTTTTGGATACTTCTTACGAATAGTCCCCATACTTCTTCCACAGGGTTAAGATCTGGACTATGACTGGGCCAGTTAAGAACATTGACGTTGTTATCTTGAAACCAGTTAGTTACGGTATGAGCAGTATGAACGGAACAATTGTCTTGTTGAAATATGAACTTATTATTAGGAAATAATTGTGACACTGAAGGGACCATAATATTGTCTAAAATCCTAATATACGTTTCACTATTAAATCGTTCCTCAATATGCCACAAGACACCAGGACCACGTGCCGATATCCAAGCCCACATATTGACGGAAAATCTACCACTTTTATCATTGTTAGATATATATTTCTCATCGAATCGAGTATTCGAAGGGCGGTAAACACGAATACGACCGCTGCGTGTTGACTGGAAAGTTTTTTCGTTTGTAAAGGTTACATTGTTCCAAAAATTTACATCATGCGCTAAAAATTCGAGAGCAAATCCTACGCGAGCTTCTTTATGTTCAACTTTAAGTAAGTATTTCTGTGCTACTGCATGACAGCGTAGCTTCGATTCTCTTACTCGCCGGCGACCAGTACTACTCGATCCAGGAAAATTCGTTTCTTCAACAGCCTGAATAACTGAGTAAAATGAATTTTCTACTAAAGCATTTACCGATTGTAAATCTTGTTGTTGAGTCGATATTCTTCGTCGCCCTGATCCAGGATTTCTACTAATCGTACCGTTTATTCTCCACTTTCTTAAAATGTTACACACCGAATTTTTGTCAATATTATAACGCAGTGTAATTTGTCCCATTAACCATCCATCTTCTGCTTTAGCAATAACTCCATATTTAACTAAATCGCTTATATGAGGCATATTAGTTTTTTGCAGACTTGCAATAAATTATGACAACTAACTGACAATGTCACAAAAATTAAAGTTAGATGTACACAACTAGATTTTAGCAAAATACCGTTATAAGACTTATCCTATTTTTTTTGCTCATGACTCTACAAAAAAGGGGGTTGGCTTGCAAAACGTCAGACAGAAAAGAAATTTGGTAGGATGGTATTTGGATGGACATTTCCACTCGACGGGTGGGGAGTGGAAAACTGTGCATCGCCGCACTTTTTGAGAAATAGCGCCGATATTTGGAGTGATATCGAAACAATGTTTAAATAAAAAATGTTTGCGACCAATAGTTCTCGAGACACAGAGCGCCAAAGTTGGGGGTTGATTTGCAATTTTCAACAAAATCCCATTTTCATCTCCGATTAGTACGAAGATCAACTGCAAAAAATTCCCGAATATTTTTTTATGAAAGAGCAATATTTTGTGAATTTGATGATGCCTCATTTGTAAGAATTGGTTGTATACAACGAAATATATGATTTTTTGAAGCGCGCCGCGACCTACTCAAATATGTGGATTTTTTAATTATACATATCTAAGGTTTATATATTTTTGTATATCGATAAATATATTATATCCTTGCATACATGATATAAAATATATTACTTTCAACTTGTTTCCACATCACCCTTGGGGTATACTTGATCGATACGTTTCTTATGTGGTATCCGCATGCATTTTATAGTCTACATTTTTTTCGATATCTTCACATAACGGCGTTATTTCTCAAAAAATGCGGCGATGCATAGTTTTCCACCCCCATCCCTCGAGCGGCTGCCCCCGGGGTCGCAAACTTAGGTGTACCATTAGGAGACCTATGTCTACCATCCTACCAAATTTCATTTCTGTCTGACTTTTTGCAAGTCAAAACCCTCCATTAACTGGACTATTTCTCAAAATTATACAATTTTACAATTTACTTATCACTATAATTTCGAAATTATTCATCCTAAATATTTTCACGCCAATGTTTAATCAAGTTCTATCTGTTATAATCAAACACAATGTTTATTTAACAACACAACCGATAGAAGAAATATGATAATAAAAGAAATATCACAAATACAAGCAATTCAATACAAGTGCATAACAAGGCCTTTGTGGATATTTTCCAGCCAGGAATGATGCGGTCGTCTTTTCGGTGCCCGAATAGACACTGAACATACTCGCTCGCTCCATTGCTTAAATACTTGAGATATGTGATACTGTTAGCAGTTTGTAAATGCAAACAAGTTCGATGTTTACCGACACCAACCATGTTTATATTGTTACATTACGTATTGTTGAATGAATATAAGAGGAGCTGAGTACTTGAAGAATAATAATTTCTGAAAATATTTAAAATATTCATATGAAATTTAATCATAGCTTGCTTTTATTTTTACAGTACTGTATAAACGAAGAGAACAAGGCTTTAGGTTTGACAACATTTCTGGATCTGATAGACTGATGACCCAGAGCACGTTTAATTGTGATTTTCAAAGTTTAAATATTCTTTACTAAATTACGAACCAAATGAGTATGTAGCAATAATAGACAATTCATTAGCCTGTAAAGATTTTTTAAATGTTTTTAAATTTCAAGGCCATAAATCTTCTAAAATGAAAATTATGTTCTGTTTGAGGGCTTAACCCATCTTGATTGAATGTTCCTGTTACTATATCAGTGAACTTTGAACTTGTTCGCATTTACAAAGTGCTGATGCTATTACGTGTTCCATAACAGTGGAGTGAGTAAGTATGATCAGTATTTATATGGACACTAAAAATCCTTCTCCATTTTTCCTACTTGGAAAGTGTTTGTAATTGAATTGCTTGTATTTGCAGTATTTCATTTGCATATTTCTTTTATTGTTATATCAAAGGAGAATATTGGGAAAAATGAAATTAATGAAATAGTACAAGATAATGTAACAGTTACTGGTAAAAAAGATATGGCCGATGCTTTTTTACTGATGTGGGAAAAAATCTAGCTAATAAAATTAAATTACAAAGAAACAGTGTGACTAAGGCCATAAAAACTTTGTCTAATTCACTAACTTAGGAATATGTAAAACCACTTTTTAAAAGTGGTGATAAACTAAATGTGGCTAATTATAGGCCAATCTCTCTGATCTGGAATATAGCGAAAATTTTTGAAAAAAATACTAAGAAATAGGATTAATTGTTATCGAAAAAGATATGGTATACTATCAGACAAACAATTTGGTTCAGAGAGAACAGGTCGATGTAAAGCGCTATTGCCAAATTAATTGCTAAAATTAATAAATCTATTGATAACAAAAAACCCAGTAATATGTGTTTTCGTCAACCTGGCAAAGGTCTTCGATACGATTAGCCACACCCAACTTCTCAGTTTATCATAAATTAATTTCGAGTTAATTAGAATACCGTAAACAATGTACTCAAATCGCAAATAGAGTAAGTAATACTGTAGAATATGGGGTACCTCATGGCACTGTTCCAGAACCAGTACTGTTTAATAAATACCTAAACGATGTATTTAATGTAGAAACTAAGGGTGGAGTAGTAAGTTGTGCTGATGATACAGACATATTTTATGAAGCTAAAAATTGGCGTATATTAAAAGATAAAATAGAAGCTGATTTAGCTATTATATTTACCTCCAAATAACTACCAACTTATATAAAATTATGAGTAAAAATATAGAAATATCGTCTAAAGATAACATTAAATATCTGCGAATTTACATAGATAAATTTTAAAATGGGACATACACATAAACTTTATAGTAAAACAAAATAAGAATAATTTTATACACATTTAGATACTTAACTAAAATTTTTAAAATTGTTCATATGAAAATACTTTGCTATGTTTTAGTTGAATCCCACCTTGTGTATGGCATTATAGCATGAGGAGGTTCTACAAATAATCATATAAGGACCTTAGAAACTACACAACAATTAATATTAAAAATTATATATGAAAAAATTGGACCTATCCTACTGAAAGTCTGTACTCAGAAAGGATGATCTTTGATATGCGGCAACTCTTGTTACAACTTTTTAATAAGGCAATATAAAAACATAAATGAATTGGAAAACATTCACCATGACTCACTTGTTACATGATAAATGCCCCTAATCAAGTACCTACACCTAATAAAACAATTGCACAATGATGCCATACATTCCTAGAACGTAAACTTTATAACAAATGACTAATTGAAAAAAAAATAGTAAATTCTTATAGTTTGTTCAAAAATAGAGTAAAATCTTGAACTAAAAGCATTCCCAAACTAGATACATATAGACTTATAGATATAAAAAATATATAAACACACAAAAAAAAATACTTATTCCACCTAGTTCGTCGTGTTTATTTCGCATCTTATTTCTTATTGTTAATTATATAGGTTAATAGTTATTTCAGGGCATATCTGTATATTTTCTGTTATTTTCCGTCAATAAATAACAATAATTATTATTTCTTCTATCTGCTGTGTTGCTCAATAAATATTATTTTTGTTTATAACGAATGTAGGTTAAACAACTTTGCAGTTCCAGATCATAGACTCCTAAGCGATGGAGTGGAACCAGTATTATTATTATTATACTTTACAACTTTATTAATCAATTTAAGAATTTACAATGTACAATAAATAACTTTAAAATGCACGCCTAAGCTACAGACAGTCTGTCTGTGCACACTTTTTATAAGCTATTTTTATGTATATAATCACGAATATTATAAATTTATTAATTTGTTACGAAAGTCGTATTATATATTTTATCAATTTCTACATTACCTTCATTGCAATGTATATCCAAAATTCAGTAATAGCAGTTATTGAAGAATATTTATCCACAATAAAGTACGTTTATAAACGTTTATGATTTAATCATTGGATATTAAATAAATATTTAGATTTCTTGTAAATAATTTAATATTACTCATTTTTATCCCAATTCGTAAGAGATTACAAAAGTTTGGACTGCAATAAGAAGTAAGCTCTTGACTGGTTTATTTAAATAGGGAACTTTAATATAATGACTTCCTTCGCATCATGTGCTGTAATTACGTTCTATAGGGTCTTGTTCAGATAAATTACGTTTATAGGAAAATACAAGTACTGATTTTGTATACACGAGGTCTAGATTGGAAATTTTGAATTGTTGAAGTAGTTTACTTGAGGGATATCATACATTTTTAAATAATATAACTTTTATTATTTTTTTTTAATGATTTTAAGCATTTCTAAATTTAAAGAAAATGCTGCTCCCCAGATTGAAATTCCGCATCGCAGAATTGATTAGGCCAAGGCATAATACACTCCTTTTAATATGGGCGTAGGTAAAACATTTCATATTTGATAGAGCTTCCATATAATTTACAAATTTTATTACTTCAATTTTATAATAATAATAATAATAATAACTTTTATTAATTCATTACGATCATAATACATGATATTGGATAAGTCAAAGAATAGAAGGGTAAATGTCACATAATGGGCCAATTCGTGTCCTGAGTTTGCAGTTACTTGAAAATAAATAATTATGACCTGAAATAATTTTTTTCACTATTGTATACATGGCCTACTTTACATTCAAACTGAAAAAAACGAAATTTGATCTAATTTCTATTTTTTTTTAAGCTCAATGTATGCATTTTGTCATTTCGGTAATTGTCCCTAATGTCAAGTTGGTATCGTTTTCGTGTTTTTAATAGCATCTCGAAACTGTTTTACAAGTTAATTTTCAATTTGTCTTATAGAGAAAAATGTGTTAATTCATATTTTCACAAAAAACATCGTAGTATGATGTCAAATATTAAATTACATATGTATAAACTTTGTCCCCGAGATTTTCCATCATTTCGGTTATCGGTCATAGTTTCAAGCGCCATCTCTGTTACGTAACTGTTGATTTTATTATATGTGTCATAAAGTGAAGTGCTATCTACGTGCTCCTGATAAAATAATAGTAAGTATCTTTAATTAGTTTGAAAATTGAGTTATAACGAAACTAATATGAAAAATAAGGCACGTACCTTTAATCTGCGTCAACCCGGTAATCGATTATATTAATATATTACAAAATATTCAAAGAGATTTTCTAGTCTTTACAGTAGGCGGACATGTTGCATTACACAACCTCAATATTTTCCAAGGTTCATTTATGCAGGAAGGTGCGCTTATTTAGGATTAATACTTAACTCGTCATTTCGGTTATCATCATTCCGGTAAGCTGCTCTGTAAATTAGTATTACCGAAATGATGGTCAATTACCGTAATGACGGCAGATTAAATTAATAATGCCAGTTTTAATCAACTAATACAGAAACTATATTGTAGTAAAATATGGACGATAAGGAAAATAATAAGGCGGGAGGAAGTACTCAACGCACAAAAAAAATGCCTATAAAAGACGATAGGAAAGAATCACATAATAAAATCAATGAAGGAAGTCGTAAAAGAAAACAAATGTCATCAGTTCTGTTAAATAATATAAATAAAAATAATGTTGAATCAGGTTCAAATGAGATAAAGAATACTATTTCAAAACCGAAGGATGAGTTGGGCGATGAAAAGAAAAATTTACCCAATAGAGGGGTAAAAGATAAGGACACAAAGGGAATACGCAAGGGTGCAAAAAATAAGAATAAAACTACGTCAGACCGTGAGCTAGATAAAAGAAGGGAGAGAGTGAGAAATAATGTTCGAAAATACAGGGAGAAGATGACAATAGAGCAGCTTGAAGAAAAAAGAAAAAAAGACAGGGAAAGATATAGACTAAAAAAAGAACAGGGTTTAGTAAAATCAATTGCAGATTACAGTGAAAGGGAAAAACGTCATAAAAGAAGAGCTTGGAAAGTGAATAGCCAGAGTTATAGAAATCGCATCACTGCTCAGAAACGTTCCGTCCAGTTTATGGAAAATGAAACACCTCCAATTTCGGATGCGGAAGAAGTGTGTCCAGAGCCTGTTGCTGATTCACGAAAATTGAAGGGCAGAAAAAAAGTTAAGCGCGATCGAGCACAGGCATATAGAAAGTTAGCTAAAGCAGAACAGCAAATTGAAATGTGGAAGAGAAAAGCTGAAAAGTACAAGAAACGCACACAACGCCTCGGCACTGTGAGCACATCGAAATCTAAACCTTCCCCTAAAACAAGAGTAAAGAACATTCTTCAAGGAATTGCAGTCCCTTTACATCTGAAGAAGAGTCTTTTATATGGAGAGGTTCTTCAAGATGTATTGAAAGAAAACTTGAACTCTACAAAATGTGACAAAGACAGACAAGTGTTCAATAAAGTGGTTAGTAGCAAGTTGTTGAATAAATATAAATTGGTTGGAAAAGCTAAAGGTATTATCAGTTATAAAATGCACAGTAAATTTAAAGACAATTTAAACGTCACTGTCTATGAGAGGAAGAAACGAAACTGTACAGAAATTCGAGAAAAGGCCAAAAAAATCCAAGAATTTTTAGAAAATGATGAAAATTCAAGGATGTGCCCTGGAAAAAAAGATTATGTAAGAAAGAAAAAAGTAAAGAAGCAGAAACGACTTTTGTTAGATTCCATGAAGAATCTGTATAACAAATTCGTACAATCTTCAGGTACATTTACAAAGTCTCTGTCGTATACCACTTTTTGTAGATTAAAGCCGTTCTGGATAGTGAGGCCAAAAGATAGAGATAGGGATACTTGCATGTGCATAAAACATTCAAACATTACTTTAATTGCGGAAGCTTTGTTCCATAAGAAACTGATACCCACAAAGAAACCTGATGATGTTCTTAAGCAGCTAGTCTGTAATACCGAATCTAGAATGTGCATGTTTAAACTATGTCGACTTTGTAGGAATAAAAAATATTTAATAGGAAACCTGAAAAGCTTGAATGACGAAATAAAATATCAGCAATGGAAAATAATTTATGAAGAGAGAACAATTAAAGACAAAGTAAAAAAAAGTGAAAATAACTACTAAGACAAACAACATCACTACGGTTAGTGGATTATTTCGTATTTTCAATCAACAATTGGGTATGTTTCAAAGGCATGTATTTACAATGAGACACCAGATGAAGCAGATGCAAGAAATAAAGAAAAATACTAATGATAAAACATTGGCTATACATATAGATTTTTCAGAAAACTATGTAGCAAAATTTAGTAAAGAGATTCAGTCTGTACATTTTGGGGCATCTAAGAAGCAAATTTCTCTACATACCGGAGTATATTATGCTGATCGTTGTGTATTGCATGGGCAGGATATTACCTCAGCCTCGGTATTTGTTGAAAGAGTGAAAGAGGTGTCAATAGAATTGTGGGAAGTTCCTCAATGCGAAATTCATAAGATGAAACAAAAAATACCAAAGATAAATGCGATACCAAAAATAATGTCCGCAAATCAGATCATATGGTCCATTAAGAAGCCATCAGACATATTCCTTAGAGAATTAAGTTGTTTTACGTGTGACGTTTCGAAACCATGCACCCATTATTCCATGAAACCTGCTTCCATAAAGTTTTTTTCAGAAGAACATTGTATCCTTTAAAAAATACGTTAAAACATAATATTATTGTATATGTTCTAGTTTACTTTTTCCTTAACTCAATAACAGCAACAGTGGTGAATGCACGAAGAGATGAATCAGATTCTTTTTCTACATATTTGTCCAAAGAGAAACATATTGTCAATACGTCAAACGAACAACCCTCAACATCCAAAACATATTCTGCAGAAGAGAAACGTATCCTTTGATAACATTTATTATAATAATTTTGATATGCTGAGAATTATAATCTATTATTATTTCTTAACCCAATTTAGCATTAAATGAAACTTCTGGAGCAGCTGCTGGTATTAATAAGAAAATTAATATTATTTCAAACACTTTATTGTCTGATGCTGTGAAGACTACTTATTCATCTAGTATTTCATCAGATCCTAATATATACGATTGCATTACAACTAAAAGCCTATGTTATATTTGCACTCTTAATTTGTCATGTAGTAATGTTGGGATAAAATGTAAAAATTGCCCAAGAACATATCACATATCTTGTGTCAAAAAAAATTTTAAAACCTATTTCTTTGAGTATTTTTTGTGCAAAGTTTGCCAAAAATGATTTTTGTTACTGTGTTTTAAAACAATCTAAAATAAAAATTTCTTAAGTTTTAAATAATCTTATCATTCAACACGGCGTAAAATTATTTATTGGGCTTACATAATTTCGGTAATCGAAAGTCATTTCGGTAATTTACTGAAAATCATACTTTCAATAAAAGCTGCAAAATGACATTTTGTGCGCGGCCAATCTAGCAATCGGTCATTTATATAATACAGATATGGTATTCCATAAAGAAAACAACTCTATGACAACTTTTTTTTCTTTTTTCTCTTGAGTGTAATTGGCCCATTATGTAACATTTACCCAGAATAAAATGTATATAAATGTATATGCACATACAGTGCGCTAGGTTGCACAGGAACAACTTAATAAATAAGGTTATAAAAAGAAAACACAGAAATTAATAGAACAGTAAGATACATATAATTGACATCAACTATTGTCCCTAACAAATTCAGCAATTGAGTAAAAACATTTTGATGTGAGGTAAGTTTTAAGTTTGGTTTTTATTGAATTAGTATTTTTTTCTTCTTTAATTGCATTGGGCAGGAGATTAAATAACTTGATGCCCATATAGGAAGATGCTCTTTCATATAAGATAGTATTATGGCTTAGTATTTTAAGAGAATTACCATGTCTTGTAGGGTAGTCGTGGGTATTTGAATTCCGCACAATGGTGTTTATATTTTTTATAGTATACATTATACATTTGAAAATATAAATGCAGGGAAATGTCAGTATGTTATGTTTCTTAAACGATGACCTGCATGATTCTGTGGGTCCGAGCATGAATAACAGTCGTATTATTATTTTTTTTGAGATATGAATATTCTATCGGTATTGCTTGTGTTTCCCCAAATAATGACATTGTAAGTTAGATGGGGGTATATTAGTGCATAATAAGTATTCATAAGCTGTTTGATATCAAATATATCCCTAAGCTGAAGAAGAGCATAGTAACCGCTATTGGTCTTTTTACTTACATGGTCAATATGACTTTTCCAGTTCATGTCAGAGTCAACAAAATTGCCCAAAAATTTCGTAGAGTTTGACAGTTTAATTATTTCGTTGTGAACATTAATTTGAAATGGGGTAATAATCTTTTTTCTGGCATAGAACTGCATACAGATGGTCTTCTCAGAGTTCACCATTAATGCATTTGTATAACACCATCTGGTGAACTCTGCAGAAAGTACATTAAGGTGCTCTTGGAGATCTTCAGGTGTATTTGCAGTTGTAACGAGCGTGACATCATCAGCATATAATACAGTACATTCTGTACTTACATTAGATGGAACATCGTTAATAAAAATTAAGAATATAAGCGGGCCCAATAGAGAACCTTGAGGAACTCCTATGTCAATGTCATGTATATCTGAAGTTTTATTATTTATTTTAACATATATTTTTCTATATTCAAGATATGACATAAGCCAAGATAAGAATTTACCGCGAAAACCAACGTTGTATAATTTGGCCTTTGTGAACATCAAATCCAAACTGTCAAAAGCCTTCGACAGGCCGAAGAAAAGTGCCCCAACAAATTAAAATATAGTCCACTTTAAGTTTTGATCTGTAATAATACCTAGGTATTTCGGTATTTCATAGTAGGTTTTCGTAGATTTTAATACTTGGGTAAAATGACAATTTAGGTAATTATTTAAGGTACAAGGATATATGTGTAACTTTATTAAAATAGATACTTACTAGACCATCTTCAGCTAAGCTATCTTTCATCTGTAAAATTGCAAAATAAGCACTATTTAACTTTCTACATACCTTTTGAATATGAATATTCCAAGATAACTAACTGTGGATCCAAACAAGTTTCAAGAATAGTGGATGTGTCAGATAATTTGATGATAGATATATAAAAATTTATTGACACTGATTTTCTAATATGAAAGTTTAGGATGACAGTTTTATCTTATCTAATATGGAAGATAAGAATATTTTTATCAGGACCTATAATCTCTGTATCGTGATTGGCACATATATGGAAAACAAAAAAAAAAATAAGGACCAATATGCATATATACGAACTCTTTACCTAAAGTTCCATCTAATGTCGCAAAGCTATTTTAATACTTTTATGTGAAAACTGTTTAAGTACCTGGAATTATTATGGTTGGTAATTTTAATGTGGCTATAAATATGTTATTGATTTTGTTGTTGAATCGCTCATTCTTATTCCCGAACCTACCAAATCCCATCGAATTAGATCGTCCTGCGCAACTAAATGAGTAACGTAAATTCGAATAACCACCACATTTTGTAGCGATTAAGTTAAACCATATTTCTTTTGTGCCTTTCACGAGATAAAATTCTTTAAAGCCTCTTTTGAACGTTAAATCTCTTTTCCCGTTAACTTATTTTATTATTCTTTATATGTGGCAGTTTTGTTCATCCAGGTATGCTGGATTTTACTTCAGGAACATGGAATCAAATGAATCTTTGAGAGTTGAATAATCCAAATGAAGGGGATTTGCTATTTCTAGTAAATTCGCCAAAAATTTCAAATCGAATTTTTGCGTGTTCACAATCATCCCCTCTATTTATTGCTCCGTAATATGAAAAAGCAGAAATCATAAACAAAATAAGGTAAATGTTTAGAATAATAAGGTCAGTAACAGAGTTATAATTATATATATATATTATATATAAAAAAATATATTACCTTATCTTTACTTTAGGTAGACATTCAGGTCAAAATTGATTTTTCATTATGCACCTATATTATTAAACTCACTTTGCAAGTATATCTTTATCAAGATAATTTGTATTTACTTGCTAAACCACTTGTGTGCGGTGGCTTCAATTATAATACTGGCTCTTTCTTTCTACGTAATATCTTCGGCAATCTGCTTCTTAAAAAAATTATTAACACAGATCCCATGAACTTCAGGGAATTGGAGTGGTAAAACTCATTAAAGAACCTTTATGATTTACAATCTCGTTTTAATTTTCAAAAGCCTTTAAGATGAAATAAACTAACCATATCGAAATATTTATTTATGCCTATTATTTTGTATATTAACGAACGGACAAATTATAATTGGATACTTCCGTACAATGAAAATTTAGGGAATTATACAGAGCGCCATGGGGTATGGATATTAAGGACAATGCTTAGGTAACATATCAGTCCAAGACACAGGTAAAGATTTACTTATCTCAAAAGTTCAAAGAATTTTTAATCACATAACGTAAGAGTCTTACAAAATTTCAGTAGCGGAGAGTTGCGCGGTGACGTCATCAATATGGCTTCCACTCTATAGACACATTTGAAATTAAAGCCCTATATGATGTAAAATTATACAAGTGGACGCATAAGACGATATCACCCATAAACACCTAAGCGATGGAGTGAAGCAATGTTTACATCCTGTATTAAACACTTCCAAGTGTAGGTGCAATAATTGTCTCTAACCACTGATTTATTAATCACTAAATTACAAAAATTAGTCCTTGAATTATAACTTTTATTTACTATAGGCTCACTAATATAATTCACAACTTGTTACTGTTGTTTATCTTTTTTGATCACTTAACTCATTCAGAACTGTACTGAACTGACTCCAGCGCGTTGGTTCTGCTACTTATACATCCGTGACGCTTATACCGATTCATTCCATTTCACTCCAGGCTGCTCAAGACAGTCATTCGGGATGATTCTAGATTATCCGTGTTAATGGCGTCATATCTGGCCAACTGGCGAACTACCGTTTTACTGGTAGTCCTCCTTTCACTCTGCTACTCGGGATTAAACCTCTCTCCGTAAGAGGGTGGCACATAACATTATTATGCATTCTCTTAATCTTTATTAAGAAATGCATCTTTTTTGTTTGTTAGAATATTTTGAAGAGATATGTAGATTTTGAGTAAATTATGGCTAAAATTGACCAATAAAAAAAAGTTAATAGTGATTTTATACGTCCAAACGAAATCTTATCAAAAACTAATAGAGCTAACAGAAAATGTGTGATTACAAAAAATATTTATCATGAGTCATTTCTCTGTTTTGACTGATGAACATAATATACTTTTTTTTAATGTTTTTCTTTAACTTATTTATATCTGCGGTTGGATTCTTGGATTGGGAACGGAGGAGAATAGCTGTGCAGTTTATCCAAATGCGTTAAATGTGTTTTTGGTGGCTTAAATAATCCTGACCCATCCATCTTGTTTCTTACAGACCTCTAAATTAGCTTTTTTGTCAAGTTTTTAACGATCTTTTTTTCGATTAATGTGAACTTATTCGTAATCAGTTATTACCTGACACCATGTTGTTTAAGGTCTTTCAACAATATTTATAGTGCAGTGCCGAACCAGTTCTCAGAAGCCAAAAATCGACAAAATTCTTAGCAGTGTATGTATGGTCGAAAAATTTAAGATTAATGGTATCGATTGGACCCCAACAAATAACTGGAAGTAGGGTGTGGGTGGAAAAATGTGTGCTTTTAGGGGTGAAAGGGTGAAATGTGGTTTTTTAGGATTTTCGGTAAAACGCAAAAGTTATAGATAAAGATCTACAACCTGCATCGTTATAATATTTCTCTTTCCACATCGAACAATGAGGATATTAATTATTCGGACTTAAAGGTAGTAACCAGGTTCTAAATTAGATCGCCAAAAGTAACTATTCGGTATTTTGTGGTTGCCTACATAGTTGGATTCAATGGATGACGATATCAATCCTTCAAACGCTACATGTCCTACCGGCAAATTTCACTAAGATCTGCGATACAGAGCTCGCTCATAGGCGCCATGTAGGAAACCGAAACTTCTAAATTAAATTACCGCGATATCAGGGTTTCCCGAACAAAATAGATGATTATCCCTTTCTGTGAATAGATAGTTCGTTAGTTTCTTAATAAGATTTTGGTTACAAATATCTCTTCAATTTTATGTGCCCCCTATTTTCAGCCCGCACTTCCGATAATATCACTACCAAATCTCGACACCAGCAACCGATGTTCATCAATAGCAATTTGTAAGTAACATTTACGGTATGGTATGCCTGTTCGTTCCCTCCAATATATACTTTTTTTGAATATAACTGGGTAATAAAAAAAAGAGGACAGATATACGTGAGACTGCTGTTGAGACATATTGGTGAAAAGACTTTTGTGGGAAATTTTCCTTACCTTTTTGGAATTTTAGTCGCTTTTCGCGCAAATATATTTCGACTTTTCTTTCTCGAGTGTTCCTGTTTAGTGTTGGAACTAAGTATTATGTAAAGTCGTGCCTTTTTGGCATTAGCGCATCTCCACGAACGTTTTTGGCCACGTGAAAACGTCTCACTGTAGTTGCATTCGGCAAATTTGGAAAAGGAAACCCCTCTGTGGTAGAGGTATGTACCTTTCGTATATCAATATGCTCTTTTATGTCTATTTTCTTTTATTACGTAATTTGGAAAACGTCGGTGATAAAAAAATATTATTTATAGGTTTTTTTTTGTACCCCTTGGGGAACCCTTACTGTGGAACTTTTCGAGAGTTTTAATTGATTTTCCCGAAGATTATTGACTGGCTTTCACCATGATACCTGGTTATAAGGAGAAATATTTAACTATTCATTTAGAATGGAGCAAATTCACCCAAATTCACTCAAATCCACCCTCGATTCACGACCATCATTTGGAGATTAATTTCACCCTGCGGTTAGCCGTAAGAAGACCGGAATATTGCAGATAAGTTTTGCGTTTTGTCCGTTTTATAATTGATTACAATAATTACTTACGCCAACCACCAATACGATTAGGTAATTATCTTTTGTGATGCTCTTCTTCTCGTTCAATGCGAGAAATAAGGCTGCCACTTTGACACTCGAGCTTTATTTGTTACTCGGGCGCCAGTTCAAGTTCAGGGTGATTGAAGAACACTACCCAAAAGTCGATAAGCGAGACTGAGTAGCTCAGTGAAGAAACGATGGTTTCCAGTGGGTCAATAAGGGAAATTAGACTTTCACAAACACAACAGTAAAACGCTCAAATTCAATAATATTTGAGTATATTACTGTAATCCTAGTAGTAACAATCCTAAACAAAACAGAAAGCAAAATTAACACAAGTTTATATGCATATGTTTAGGCAGTAAAGGGAGAGTAGCAAGCAATATGGTAATATTAGCGGCAATAGCGTGTAAGCGGTAAAATTAGCGAATTTATAATAAAATGGTTAATAAGCAGACAGTGTACGGATACCAGAAAATGCGAAGCAAGCAGAATTATTTGCAGTGTCAAAAATAGGTTATAAAACAGACTGGAAACTTGGCTAGTGTTTAGTGATTTTAACAGTACGGAGAGCTATGTATCGATGAGCAAACATTTTGTCATGAAGGTTCTAGTCCTGGACTCAAGGAAATATGTAAAGATAGAACGCAATTAATTACTCGGTATTAACGCGAAATTAACAGTAACGTGACTAAAGGTAGATAAAGGTGGACAGAAAAGAAAGAACCTGTTGTCGCCACGGGGCCAGAGTCAGGTTAAGAACAGATAGAACCTGTTGTCGCCACAAGGGCCCAGAGTCAGGTTAAAAAAAGATAGAAAAGGAAATCACAGAAATAAGCAATTGACCAAAAATATTCAAACAGTAAAATAAGTAAAATATCCGAAAAATATCAATCAGTAAAATAAACAGAATGATAGAAAAAATGTACTAACAGTAAAACGCCGAATAAAGATTTCATTAACAGTAAAATATAATTACACTAGCCAAGTATTTAAAAATGTCTTACTCTTTCCAACTTCGGTGGGCACTGGTACACTGGTAGTCGACTGCTCTCTTCGAGTTGTAGGATAACTACTGATTTTACAGGCCGTTACGGTCAGACTTATAGCCACGCTCCCACTCACGGTATTGCGAGGATCCCCACGTGCTTTAGAAACGCGCATGGCCCAATGTATTGAATTACAAGACAGCGAGGACGGCTGTATTGATTTATTAAAGGTACTGGTAAATTATTATTACGCGCGTCAGTTAGTATAAACAAAGTATTTTAAATTTTGTAAGGCATAAAATCGGTTTCAAATGATTATTCTAACCAACTAAGAAAAAGAAACGGATTTAATCGGCCATAGATAACTAATTATTGAGTTCATTACTTCAAAGTATAAACAATAATTCTGTTTACAAATATTTGCTGCTTTAAATAAATATTCAGGTATTCAAACAGTGAATATTTTCGGATAATATACAGTAAGTCGCTTAAGGCGATACAGTAAACAAGAAACATAATTATACACAATACAATTAAATATAAATTTTATGCAGATTCCCGTAACGAGAAATGCTTCGCTACACTTTCATGCTGCATTTTAATTGATAAAGATAGGATTAGGTCTCCTGGCATTGTACTAAATATATTAATTTTTTTTTTAATTTTGAGAATTTAATTTATATCTGGTTTATATTTTCTCGTTTTGTATATTTTAAAATAGCCTCTCTAAAAATTTATTAAATTCACACAGAATCGCTTGTCAACCAAAGATATAGACATCTATAACCTGTACTGTTAATTGTACATAATAAATAAGATTATTATAAAATATACTTCTTTGGGAATATTCTGTATATAAAATCTTGAAATAAACTGACTGGGTTAGTGTACATATGCATATGTTTTATTCAGCATATTATTTATACCAAGAAACCTGTCAAAGCAATTTAGGTATTCTTGCTTTACAATCTAGCATTATTTTATACCTCTATAGGTAGTTCTTTTCGTGGTTCTGGAGTACTTGGTTAGATTTTTATTAACTATATACAGGGCACCTAAATTAAATTACGTGGCGTCCAAAATAAATCAAAATCCAAAGAACTTTACCATATAGCGATATGGGCATAGGTCCTTGTATATATAGAACGGTTGAGATAGTAGCAAACAAAAATAAATTAAGATAGGCCGACAGAGCTTGCCTGGGTAATTTATGCCACCACGTATTTGTTAATTCTTGGAAATTTATTAAATTTGAAATAAACGACCCTGAGATACGTGGCACGTAATTGTCACGATTTCTTCATCATTTATTGAAATGAAGTGTTACGAATGTAATTTCAATGTGATATAAGGGAACTTTGAATAACCGTTTAAGGTTCGGGCTGTTTAGAAACAAATTGTTTAAACAATAGTTTTACATAAAAACAATTGCTAGAAATGACAGTTTTTGTTCAAGAAATTTTTTTTTATGCTTCATGGACAAAAGTAAATTGAAACATCATCTAACCGAAATAATGCCTAAATTGACAGAAACAGAACTAATTCCTGAAAGTTTGCTGAAAACTATCTGCTGCAGCTGTGATACTGGCTGTGATAGTAAAAGATGCAGCTGTCGCAAACATGGGATAAAATGCTCCATTTTATGCTCCATTGGTCACGGGTTCGAAAACTATTCTAACGCTGAAACACAACCATTAGAAGAAATCAGCGATCGGAGGAAATTGATGACGAAGCAACTACAAATTTTAATTTAAAATTAATATTGGAAATAAAAAGATCCTGATGAACTTGAGGACCTTAACGATGTCGGAGATCATGAAGAAACAGAGAACTATGTTGACTCTGATGATGTTCTTAATGTTTCCTTAACCACCTCTCAAGTTAGCGAAGTAACCCCCTGAAAGATCTCAAGGATCTTGTGCTAGGTAGAGAGAGGCCCTACAGTTTAATGTGGACTCCGAACCCCTCTTGGGGCAACTTTTTTTTAATGAAAAATTGTTTTGCCTTGCGAGAATCCAACCCACTTCGCTAGGCACCTCAGTTTGCTAGCCAGACGCTTTAACACATTGAGCGACCGCCCCCTTGTAGTCCAGCTTTCCAAAAAATAGGTGAAAATAGATGTTTAATTTTATATTCCTACTTTGTAAATTGAAATAATTTTAAATATTCGTTTCAATGAACTTATTTTTAATTTACCTCTGCCCATGAAGAATAAAAAAGTCTTTCTTGAACAAAAACTGTCATTTCTAGCAATTTTATTTGTGTAAAACTATTGTTTAAACAATTTGTTTCTCAACATCCCGAACCTTAAATGGTTAATCAAAGTTCCCTTATTTGATATGACATTGACATTACCATTTTGTATCACTCTCAACACTTCATTTCAATAAACAATGAAGAATTCGTAACAATTACGGAAAAATCAATCTTGAAAAAATTTTTGTTTCGGTTTTCTTATTTTTGACAATGTTTTTCCACAGTAACAGTACGATTTTTTACATCTTGAGGTAGAGGTTTCATAGGAAAAAATTCTGTCCTGAAATTTTCAAAAATCCAAATTTTGTTAATCAACTTTTTCTATTGAGAATTAGGCCTTTTTTCAAATTAAATTCGCATAAAATAATAAATAAATATTTCGCTACAAGAAAATTACTACTATTTGAGACATAAAAATGTCTATTTTCACCAAATTTCATTAAAATTTTTGTGGGAGAAAAAATAAAAAATTAAGAATTGGTTTTTGACGTTTCTCTCAATAGTTTTGAGGATGTTGAAAAATAAGAGAAAAATTATAACAATAAAGTTGTAGATCTTTCAATTATCTATAACTTTCACCTCTTAAAACACACCTTTTTCCACCCTATTTTGTTGGGGTCCAATCGATGTTTCCCCACTTAAATACCATTAATCTACACTGCTAACAATTTTTTTTGACAAAAATATTGGCACTGGCTATTAACGTTAATAAAAAACATATTACTTTTAATTTATTAAATCAACTGTAATTCCAAAACGTTACATTGAACAATTGTTAACACGAATTTTAAAACTTTAAAATTTCCATACCATTTAGATATTTTCATATGTTTTGAGATATTTAATCAATTACTAACTGAACAAATAATTTATATCCCAAGCATTCTATGTCCGTATTGTTAAAATGTTGTCAAAAAATCCAGAACTTTAGCAAGTGGCGTATGGAACAGTATAATTCTGGATTGACGCAATAATTAAAGACTTTTATATGTAGATGTAAAACCTTTCATGTTAATCAGCACACAATAGATAAAACTTCCGTATTTTTCTTTATAATCCTGGCTAAATACCCAAAAAGTAAAAAATATATATTCTATCACTCCAACAAATTAAAACATCATCTGGAATATAAAATGTGGCATGAAATAAGGATTTGAGTTAAAATTAATTCTTTCAAGACGTGGTAATACAAGTGGATTTAAAAGACGAAGCGCGAGGAAATCTGCTCCAGTTTATTTTATATCCGAGATTTCAGTATGTAATTGTCATCCATCGAGAAAAGGTTTGATTTTCACAAATCTCTATTGCTTTATTATTCACCTCTAATAAATTTAACACCCTTAAATGTAATAATTATAATAAATATACACCTATATTTACGCCTAATAATAGAGAAAATTATCCAACAACGAAATACATACAACACAAATAAGTCTTGTGCCATAATAGTAATAGAAGACATATTGTTACAAATGTACATAGTGGAATTAGAAAACAGGACATTTAGTCAACCAACAACATTATAATTTATGACTAAGATGAACAAAGAGGTATAGTCGGGTGTATATTTACTGGGCAGTCAAAAAATGCAAGACAAACTTTAAGACCTCGTTAAAATACCGTTACTCTCCGTACTATCTCGCCTGCAAATTGAATCACTTATCTTTATGGACTTTAATGTACATCGGCTTGGTTGATAAGACCATACCGAATGGTTCACCGGCGTTAATAATTAGCTCGTAAAGTTTTTGTTGTGTCTTTTGACTGCTCAGTAAATATACACCCAGCTATAACTATAAAAAGTGCATGCATATTAATGAAGGTATCATCTTTCAATAACAATTTGCACAAAAAACAGAAATAAATATATTATACCGGTAAATTGGAAAACTTGGCATTTTTTCAGAAAGGAAAAATGCTGATAAACTTTGTTGAAATATTTAAGAATGCCAATGTAGAAACTAGTCGATTAGGTCTACTGCTCAAGTTGTTCGAAAATGATTGTCTAGTGTCAAATATACAACTTTTTTTTAGACATTCTCACTAAAGCAAGCGAAATCCTAGTTGTAAGTATGAAAAAAATGTATATAGACATAATTCTACTTATTTTTAACCATAAATATGCTCTGAAAACCTTTATCTTAAACGTGAAAAAATCCTGCATAATCTACAAAAAAAAATAGAACTAACAGGCAGGCCAAGTACTATACCTCAAGGAGCATTATATTTAATTTACAGTAAGCGGACACACTTATTATTTCATCTATCTGTATATTTTATTCATATAAGTATTGTATTTCTTACTTCGATAACTTTAAAACTTAATACACGCAACTAATAAATAAATGCATCTGAGTATTACGAAAATATTCATTTATTATTTAAGTGCCTGTAATAGGAGCACTTCGATGTCATCAACTGCGAATAGCTATTTCAATTAAGCCACTCGCAATCTAATAAATATCGTAAATTTGATAAATGTGACACTGAAAGATAAATCTCTCCCTGGTAACTTTTAAGAAAGTATTAATCTTGAAAGTGACTACGTATCCGAATTTTATACATTCATCTGGATTTGAAACATAATTTATTGTTTAATAGAATAGATATGTTTTTAAAAAATTTTAGTAATCATAATCCATTTCATTAAGCATTCATCTTTTACACTATACAGGGTACTTTTGAAATATAAACATGTCCAGATCTACGAACACTTATAAGGAAAAATTAATATAGAAAATTGAAAATTATTGTCGAATACGACAATTGTTTATATTTACGGCCGACATAGAGAAAATAAATCATCGCAGGTAACTTACTATGTATAAATCTCTTTATGCCCTGTTAGAGACAAATAATTGTAGGTATAGCTCGAAATTCATTATTTAATAATTCTAATATGGTTCTATAAAAATTCATAGGCATCTAATCCCAGTCATCGCCATATTATTTATCGCATTTATCGTTACGAAATTTATTGAAATTATTTGCTCCAACTAATAAGATATGTATTCATTAGTAATACTGTTTTTTGTGGCCTTAAGGCTCAAAACCATACAGTCAACCACAATTTAGAACAAAAAATCACAGTATATATATTAACCAATCCAACAAAATATCTAATGTAAATGTTTATACCAAACGAAGAATGCGCAAGGGTCACAAGCTACTTGTCCAGGAATCCTTCAGAACATTTTTCAGAACACACACACGAGGTATATATAATACATAGATGTAAGACATAAACGAGGAATCAAAGCTAACCTGTATCTTGATTTTCGTTTCTTTCAAGAACTCAGTTAAATAATCAAAAATGTTCTTTTTATTTAGAGATAATAGATGAAGGGTGTTGAAATGTTGCCATAATTTATTAAATTATTATATAGTTTATCAGTGGCTTCTGTGTGCTTTTTACATTCAGAAAATATATGATCAAGATGTCCAATAACATTGCAATGTTCACAATTATCCATGTCGTAAATTTTAAGTTTAAATAAATGCGCAAGGTAGCATGAATGTCCAAATTTCAATGGAGAAATTGTTGTAATATACTTATGTTATGTGGACAATTATAGTTAGTGTGCAGAGTCGGACTGGCCCGGTCGGCAGGTCGGCAATTGCCGACGAGGCCAAACACATTTGGGGGCCAAATCACTCTTGGGGACCAAACCGCAAACGAAAACAATGTATAAAGCATTATGCTTGGTTACATTTTTTTTTTTTATAGAAAATTGGATTTAATATTCTAGAAGCAAAAAATTAACGGTTAGATTGTGCATAATTATTTCTTCTCAAGATACCATAACCATGCATACGTATATATAAAAAGGCACATTTGGACTCATAACACTATATCTTTAAGGCAAAGGGGTATATAGCAGGTGATACAGGAGCACGTAACCTTTAATAACTTTTTTATTTTTCAAAATATATTTTTTAGATTTGGATATGTTTATTAAAAAATAAATTCTCTACTTTGTCATACTAAACGGTTTTTATTTTTACTTCCGGTTAATCCATTACAAGCAACCGTCTTTTTATTTTTTGGAAGGGAATTGTAACTTTTTTCACGACTCCAATATGAAATTAATTTTTTTACAGTCCTTTTTCGTCCTTTAGTATCATTAAGAAAAATCCGAATTACAGTCAGTTTTTTGGTAACTAAAAAAAGACAACAGAAGAAATATCTAAACAGTAAAATTTTAACGGGCTGGCCACGTTTGTAAAACAATGCAAAATAAATTTTGGACAATAATACCCCGTTTTCTATAACTAATAGGCCATCAATTTTTAACGTAAGCAAAATTTTACTTTAAAAAAATTATTGAAAAAATTATTTTTTTTTAAGCAACTGTTAAAAAATTGACATTTATCGAATCTGACAGCATTCCTAAAGTGTCATCTCTTTGTACTCATTTGTCAATCTAATTTTTTTGGCAGCTTTTACTTTACGGCCGCACTTCACGGCCTCATTTATTACTTGATTTTCATTAATATTTGAAATATGTCACGGCTGCGGCTTGTCAATAAACTATCTAGTGACGTTTCCATTTGTTCTCGTTATTAACTTGAAAACGAATTAAAACTGTCAGCCTAGTAGGCGTCTTGCAAAATTCTAGATTATATTTTGATCTAATTACGATGAAGAGATCGGGGGTAAATGGGGTAAATAAGGGTAAATAAGCAAAGTAAGCAAGTAAGAGTCCATAAAATTGTAATGTAGGGCATGTACGAAAAGTCAAGGTCTCAAAATTTATTTTGGCATCAGCCACCCCCCACTGTCATCCTCAAATACTACCCCCACACTATTATAAAATAGAGTAAAAAAAATTAAATATGATTTAATGTAGTGTATAAAAGAACGAAACGTCTCAAAAATTGCGTTAGCTAACGCGTCTACTACTCCCATTGCCATCCCCACCCTATTATTAAAGGAAGTAAAAAATTAAATTGGGATTTAGTATGTGTACGAAAACCAAAAGCCAAGTGTGCCAAAGGTCATTGGCAATTCGGAGTGAATTAATGAATTCCTCGTACGACGTATTAATGTTGATTCTTTTCACTTATATTCCCATTTATTCCTTAGTCTAGATTTAAGTATATTTGTTACGTCTATTAGTCATAATTTATAGTTGAAATTGAGCCCTGAATTAATACTTTCTTTGGTTAGATTATCTACTACGTATTCATTGTATTTTAAACCTGTGTGTGTCTTTATCCATATGAAATATACTTCTCTGCCTTCATCATAATAAGTTCTGCACTAGATTTTTTATTCTTATAATAATGGGATTAATTTTAACATTAAATGTAGTTATATTTTTTAAGGACAGTGGATCGGATAAGGAATCGGAAAGAATAGCAACTTTTGAAAATTTTGTTGTAAGTATTAAGTTAAGTGCTTCATAGATAGCCGCCGCTGGGCGTAAAAGTGTAACACGCAGTGAATTTGGAAATTTTTCGAGTGTTATATTTAGAGAGTTTATTACTCATTCTCAAATTTTCATTGTATTGAGGTATACAGGTTCATAAATAAGGAACAAAAACTGTAGTTCTTAAGGCAGTTTGTATCATATTCAATGATTGACATCAAATCACAGCACTCGCGGAAAGCAGAAACAAGAGGAGGAGAATTTTTTTAACTCAGAATTTATTCACCAAATCGAAAGTATTCAGTGTCGATATTTTTTAAAAAAGTGGAGGATTGCCACCATAGATTTTCAGAATAAATTTTTCACACAGTAATTCCCTTCTAAGGCTTAAGCGAGGTTCTAGGGCTTCTACATGTAGAGCATCAATAGGCGTCGATTTCATAGCACCAAGACAATATCATATCAACACGCTTCAGTGACTGACTAGCAGACCCATAAAACATACAGCCATAATCGATTATTGATCGATAGGCCTTGTAGAATAGTAGGCCAGTTATTACGGACTCACGTTTTTTGTTAATTGAACAATGTTCCGGGGGGTAGAAAAGAGTGCAAAACCGGATTTGTTATTTTTTTACCTTCTCCAATGTTGTCTCAAAATTTGAAGACTTTTGCAATTTTTCATACCTTTTTTACTCTAATGACTGGGCTATAGGAGAGATGTTTTAACGTCGGCCCCCCACTATGTTTTAGTAGAGAAATGTGGAACGCAGGGGTCATGCTAATCTTCTCTGTATCGTTCAAATTTTAGTATATGTACCACCGAAGCGAGTACATAATGCTGTGTTGAAATGCTGTATCATGGATATTTTACAATGTTATAAACCATATACATCATCTAAATTTAATGAAATCTTAAATGTTGTATTTGCTGTACAATAAGAATGAAAGAAAAATAAATAAAAACTCATTGGACATTGTCTTTATGAGCACCAGAGAGTACCATTCTCATTTTTTACATTCTAATATTATTAATCACTTTTGAAAATGTAGATTTATTTTCTAATATAAAGAGACCAAATATTTTATGAATCGGTATATAACTTTATATGCACATACGGTGGTTAGTTTGCTAAGTATCTAAGGAAGATATGCGTGCATTTGTAAACAAATGGTTTGCTGGAAATGAAGTATGATTTTTCAGTGTTCTGTAAACCACTATCTCATTAGTTTATCAGATACATGACCTAATCATTGTTGATTTACAGTGCTTCCCCTCAAGAGCCACAAATTAAAGCTTACATTTACTGCACCAGGGTTTGCTGGATCACAGAGACTATTTTATTCTTAAAGCTACCTTAATCTTAATCTTACAGTTTCCTATAAATGAGAACTTTGTATTAATATTTGATCAGTTATACCGGCATCCCGGCACCTTCGCCTTTTTCTTCCAGAGTGAAAGTCTGTTTTTAACGCCTCCATAATTTTGTTACTCCCAAAGACATCGACAAGGCAGAGGCGTGAGACAAATTCAGAACACAATTAGGCCTATAGAGTGCTGAAGTTAACTTTTTATATTAAATGAGGAAGTTTCTATTGACCATTAATTTAATCGTATTTTACTTTTTGATATAATTAATTTTGCGTGGCTCCAGGAACCTACATTGAGCCATTTATATTTAAAAGTGCCAACTATAAATCAGTTACTTAATCCCAAAACATGTTACTTAAATTACTTCTTTGTATTGGTTAAATCCATTATACAAGGTGTAATAGAAAATTAAAGGACAATAGCTTTCAACTCACAATGAGTTGAAAAATTTTGACGGCAAATTATAAGGAAAAAATAAGCAACGTGAAATGAAACTTCGGATGATCAATTAGGTATTTTTAAATTATTTGGTCTCACATAATAAACCCCGATGGTTGAGATAAACAAGAAACCAAACCATATTTAGAGTAAATGTTTGGTGTGGAATCGTCAAACGGTACATAAAGAACCACATCTTTCTCACAGCACGTTAAATGGTCAGAGATATTTAGATTTTTTAGAAAATAATTTGCCTCATTTATTAAATAATGTTCCAACAGAATTAAATAGTATTTGATTTTAACAAGATGGCGCGCCACCGCATAATGCTCAAATTGTTAGAAATTATTTACATTGAGAAAGATAGGTGGCCAGTTCGGTCACCTGACCTAGCTTCATTAAACATTTTTGGTGGAGTAATTTGAAAAGTACTGCTTGCGGAGAACCCATCGAAGATACGGTCGATCTATATAACAAAATGTATGCTTCCGGGCAACGATTAACAGAGAAACGTTATTTAAAATTTGTGAAACTCTTAAAGAACTATAATATGTGTATTCAAAACCGTGGAAACAATTTTGAATATTTAATCTAACTTTTTAGATTAAATTTCTGTTTGCTTTTTTAAATAACTGTTCATTTGTTTGGGATATGTAAAGTAAAAATTAACTATCAACCTATCGTTTTATTAACTTTATTATTATTACTAATGGTAGATGAATGGCTACACAAAATCTTTTCACATACCTAACTAATATGGATTATGGTGACAATAACTTCATAATTAGTGGCATAAATATTGATATACAAGTTGACAAAGATTACGTATACGAATATTTAAACACAATTTATGGATTGGGTTTCATATCATTAATAAATAAATATACTAGAGTACAAAGTAATAGCAAAAGCTGTCTAGATCGCATATTTTTTAAAACATCATCCAGTATTATGTCATGTAAATCATTCATCTTACATTCAGCCTTAACTGATCATTATAGCATTCTATCGTCCTTAATGATAAATAAAGACATAAAGACAGATTTCAGCAATAATACTGACTAAACAGTGACACATTTACTAAGGTATTAAAAAATCATGAATGGACCACTTTTTATAATACTGCTGATATAGAACAAGCAAGCAACATATCATTTACAAATATAATAAAATTCTTGGAGCAATCGGTAATGCATATAAAAATAAAATATAAAAAAAAAAACGAAAGGACTGGATCACTCCAGGCCTACTCACGTCAATTGGAAACCAAGATAGATTGTATAATGATTTTAAAAGGCGACCTAATAACCCATATCTAAAAGAAAAATATCCCATATACTGAATGGAGCGATACTAAATTTTTCCAGTGAAGTCAAATATCTAGGAGTAATCCTGGATCAAAAACTTACCTGAAACTCACATCTGGAAAGGACTCTTACTAAAGCAACAGCGGCAATATGGACGTGCTGTAGGTTGTTTGGTAAGACTTGGGGTATAATACCGAAAATGAAACATTGGTCTTACTTTTCGGTTGTCAGACCTATGGTAACCTACGCATCATACGTATGGTGGCCAAAACATAGCACAAGGAAAGTTGCAGAAACTGCAACGCCTTGCCTGTATAGGGACTACAGGAGCAATGCACTCGTGTCCCACAGCAGCTATGGAAGCTATGCTTGACCTACTTCCCTTGCACTTGCATGTAAGGAAGGAGGCAGCACCCAGTGCCTTACGGCTGCACCAGGTACATAAATTTAAACCAGGCGATCTGGTTGGTCACTTAAGGATTCTGGAGTTAATCCATTTGAAGTTCCAAACCCACTCACTCAATGCCAATCAAACAAGACTTTGACTGCCAGTTTGACGTGCTAATTGAAAGCCATCAGACGAGCAAGATAGAGGCACTGCGATTGAAACAAGGGTCACTCATCTGGTATACAGATGGATCTAAAACGGTTGAAGGGGTAGGAGTGGGCGTAGCAGGATCTAAATGTAGGCTATCCAAAGCCCACTTCAACCATCTTCCAGGCAGAAATTTACGCTATAGATCTGTGTGTCCAGGAATACCTAAATAAAGGCATCCGAAGGGCAAAGATCTATATATTTAAGCTCCTATACCTTTGAGCCTGGAAATGTAAACAATCCCTGAAGCAACTGGCCAACAACAACAAGGTTACCTTGATGTGGGTGCCAGGGCATGAGGGAGTACAAGGAAATGAGCTTGCTGAGAGCCTTGCAAAAAAAGTAGCTAAAGCACCATTCATTGGACTCGAACCGTTTTGTGGTCTGGCCAAAGGATACATAGCGAAGAAGACCCAAGAATGGGAAGAGGACCAGAAAAAGTCCTACTGGAGGAATACTCCAGGCTAAAGACAACCGAAAAAGTTCATAACTTATTCGACAATGAATGCCACAAGGCTTCTCGAACTTGAAAAGTCCGAATTAACGCTAATCACAAGCCTTCTAATTGACCACTGCTCCCTGAGATATCATCTCAAGAATATGGGCAAGGCGGTAGAC
Source organism: Leptura quadrifasciata (assembly GCA_963675555.1). Taxonomy (NCBI): domain Eukaryota; kingdom Metazoa; phylum Arthropoda; class Insecta; order Coleoptera; family Cerambycidae; genus Leptura; species Leptura quadrifasciata. Next base: position 33,713,394 of record OY776674.1, read on the forward strand.
AACAAATGCAGATATTGCGATAGTGCAACTGAAACTGCGGAACATATATTTTTGTGGATGCAAGGTATTAGTCCGCACTGGGCTAAAATTCCTAGAACAGGAGGAATTAATGCCTGAAGACATAGGGAAATTAGCCCCCAGGAAAATCACAAACTTTGTAAAAAGTCTTGGAATCCTGGGCAACAACTAGATGTAGGGTAAATCACAAAAGATCTTTTAGATCGAATGAAGTAAGGCTGTTCGAAGCCAAACGACCCCATAAAACAATCTACAATCGTATATACAAAAATAAACAACCTTATAAAAATAACAAAGGTGAATTCTATAGCAAACAGATTAACCTATTCGAAAAAAAAATATGGACCAATTTAATGAACATTACTCAAAAATAGGAATTAAATTGGCAAACAATATTAGCAAGCCTAACACTACGTTCTGTGACAACATATCTGAAAATATTTTATATTTCATACCTGTGGATAATAAGGAAGTAATGAAACTTATCAGTTCTTTGAAGAATTTTGAATCACCTGGCATAGATCAAATTAAATCAGAACTAATACAATATTATATAGATATATTTACGCCACTCTTAACTCACCTTATCAATGTAACTTTTTCATATGAAAATGTTCATCCCATTTTAAATCAGCAATAATAAAACCATTGTTTAAAATTAGTGATAAATTATCTATAATAAATTACAGACCTATACCGAACATCGCCAAAGTTTTTGAAAATGCTATAAAATATAGGATGGAAGCTTTCCAAAAAAATATGACCTGCTTTCCAAAAATCAATTTAGTTTAAGCGAATAACTTCAACAGAAGATGCACTTACAAATCTAACAAACCACACACACACACATATATATATATATATATATATATATATGTTGTTTTTTTTTCAGTTCAGTTCGAGCAACGTCGTTTAGACAACCGTGACTCCTGGAGGAGTCGATCATCGATGCGGGAGAGCACCCGGAAGTACAACAACACTTCATATATATATATATATATATATATCAATAGACCATAAATTACCAAGTCTAGTAGTATTCATAGACCTAGCAAAGGCTTTCGATACTTAAATCACAAACAGATGCTAATGGCGCGGAAGCCTGCGAACTTTTTTGATGATCAAAAGTACAAGAGCAGGAATTTTTTTCTACGCTTTATTCGGCATTCCACGTAAGTGAATAGACCATCAGCTTGCGAGGGTTACATGTTTGACTGCATCAGTTGAGCACTTTTCCCTCGCTTAATACGAAGCGGAATATTTTATGCATTTAACTTATTAACTTACCTGTTATATTATCAAATTTCAGCTTTATCATTTTTCGGACACCATATTTAATCGCTTTATTTATTTATTTCAACATCCTGGCAGAGTTTAGCATTGGCTATTTCATCACTCTATCAGAAGACATACACATAGACAATTAACAACCTAACGACCATTCCCTGCGACATTGCTATCTGCCGCACCTGAGGCTCGAACTCAACAGTGGTAAAGCGACTAGCCGTGTTGTCTCTCATGCAACTTCGTGTAGCCCACTGTTACCAACTCCGTAACACATTTAAAACGCCACTAAATATCCATACCCTAGCCAGGATTCGAACCCGGGACCCCTTGATCTCAAGCCTAATACGTAGGCATTGAGCCACTGATCCGGAATCTTTATAAGGCCGCAATTCTTTATAAAACACTTGCAGACAAATATTTATGAATTTGTGGCATGTGGAATCAGCAACAAGGATATATAACCGGTATTCTGTGACACCCTGTGTACGTAAACATTTGATTTATTTCTTACACAATTATACTTGAGTTATGATGGACTGGATCAACATGATAGTTTTCTAAAAACAGCTGAATTTGCTTTCCAAGATAAGATTCTAATGACAATCAGTATCAGATAAGCATTAATTGTATTGCGGATTCCAGGCATCTGCGTTGGCTATGTGCCTTTGGATTCATCTGATTAAGACTACAGTCTCTGAACGACAATAGGGCTATTACTAGTATAATTGGCAAATCAGATAACACATTACGGCTGTTTGCTTACGTTCCAGTTATCTTAGACTATTTTCTGTGGTCTTCTGTGAATTCTGGTAAAGATATTTACGAATAGTCAAGAGAAACTAGATGCATAGAAAATGTATAATAACACCACAGGTAATTACGATATGCACGATAACTTCCGTTATAGTAGAGGAAATGAATGCATTTAGGTTTTAATCGTTAGTACTTCAATGTACAGACTTGAAACCTTTTCATTTAGGCGAGCGGATATCCCCCAAAAGCGACTTAGAAGTAGTAGTATGTGACCATGCAATCCTAATCGCCAAAACCAGTTTATTCCCACGTTTTTGAGGTCGCTAAATACGAATCCAATGTTATTTTTAAAAAAATGAGGCGTCTATGTCTAAATCAACTTTTTAGTAAAAAATGAAACAAATGCTTTTTTATACTTTTTCACTTTCAACTCGCTATATCTCCGGCGCATTTCATGATCTCTTTTTGAAATTTAAACTGCGCATTCCTGATGCCAGTATCAAAAAAGTAAGCCCTATCCGACCTTCTTAGAACATTTGATATTCAAATGACGAATCTTTAAAGTTTCACGGACGCATTTTACGAGTGTTCACGTTCTATCGCAAAAGTTGAGTGACGAAGTTTCAAATTTCGAGAAACGAATCACTTAGTATTAAAATATAAATAATAAGGAAGTTTTTTGAAAAGTTTCAGCCCCTAATGTTTTATAGAAAAAAAAATATGAATTTTTAAAGTTGAGGGTCGAGTCCGGGCGCGCATGCTTGGCGCGCGCTAATCACATCGGTAGGCAACAACCATCTAACCATCTACAAAATTTTACTCTCCTCAGCTTATCTCCCTCGTTTAAAAGTTGAACTTTCCTCATCTTGTAACACCGAAATCCGTTTTATAAAAATATTTTTCTTGCACTGTCTTGTTTATGCCACAGTTTCTCTGAATTTGTCTCAGAGGTTTCTTCATTTAACATAATTCGATACTCTATTCGCTTTTCTTACATTTTTATTCTTATTGTCTTTGCCGTCAACGTTCATCCCTTTAACTCAGAGGCGTAACTATAGTAGGGCAAGCAGGGGCAATGCCCCGGGGCCCCTGCGTCTGAGGTGAGGCCGGGTATTATTAGGTAAGAAACAACAGACAGGCGTATATATCAGTCTGGGACACAGAAAAGGAAATTAAAATTGCAACAAGGAGAAGCTATCAAAAAACATAAACCTCACGTAATTGAAGATCAAAATTCTGATAATAATATTTGTGAAATAGCTTCCGCTCCTATACCTAGTCCTAGCAACCAATTTCTTGTACTGATCCTAAGATTGTTTGTGAAATTGTCGCCACTCCTATTCCTCTAGCACTTCTGGCAAGTCATTTGAACAAGAAAATTCTTATACTGTGAGTACTGTGATTGGTTGGCCTAGTGATCTTGGATTTTATTTGGGGAAAACAATAATTGCTCATCAGGATAAAACGACTATTATCAGCTTTGCGTCGAACAGTCCTAAAGGTACATTTCCCAGGGGCCCAAAACAAAATAATTGAAGTTTCAGTGAAAGTTGCTGACCTGCGAACCCAGCTCTCCCAACAGATCGGCTAGTCGTTAGCCCTCTTCTTTTCTCTTTATTTTAAATTATTTATAGTTTCTAATAAGGAGAAGGCAAGACGTAACACCTTATATATCTCCATCAATGGTATCATAATGTAACGGTCCCAAGAAAATTGTATACTTTAATAACTAAGTTACAAAAAAAGAATACAAACAACAACTTATGTTCATGTGGAAAAGTCTGGGGTTATAAATCATATTTTTTTAACGTACACTTTTCTCTGTAGAACGAGGCGAATTTGATTTCAAATTACCGATAAATATGAATTATCTGCTTCACTTCATATTCACTATAATTTCTCCCAAAAGGGGTCTGTTCTCAATGTGAGTTAATTAATATCTATCTCATATATGTATTATCTGTTTTTGAAAGGTTTGAAATTATCAAGAAAAAAATGTAAAAATTGATTAACATCTAAACCGTAAGTTTTTGATATGAACTATGGATTATAAAATAACATCAGAATTCATCGTAGTATCTAAAAATGTAAAAGAACGAAGTTGGTTCCCATCTCCGGTATAACCGGAAGTGGCAGAACAATATATTATATGATATAAATATTTTAGTTGGAAATAATACAATGGAAAACCTGTGCAAAAGAAAAATATATCAAAAATAATAAAAGTGTAGTAAAGTAAAAATATACCTACTACGACAGTTCAGTATTCCACTATGTCCTACGAAAGGAAATCAATTCATTGCCACCAATCAAGGTGCACAATGTGCGTTTCCAAATGTATTGAAAATAATCCTATAACTTGTGACATACTATGTCTTCAATTGGAAAACGCAAAATAAAATCTGATTGCAATAAGCCCCGAGCAGGCAAATTTCCAGTGCAGTGCTGTTGTGCATCGTCAGCCGCAGACTAGTTTCAGCTTGTTAGCTCTGATCAGTGCGACATAGGCAAATGCACAACATCACTTCACTGGCCTTCTATAGTCATCAAATTACAGACATGAAGTGTCCGCAACTTGCGAATAGCTCCATCTGGTGACGACTTATTGCAGTCAAGTTGACAACAAACTCGGACTAAGTATATATTTAACAAAATATATAAGGCAAGGATTTAAATACATGGGTTAAAACAATAAAGAATCTTAAATTTATTTAGGCCTTTTTCTCCTTGTAAACTGATGAAAACTGAATAACTGTTGTATGCATAAGAATTTTTACTTGAGCTCAAATGTAAAGAAAAGGTATAACTTTTATAACCATCCGGTCGGTATGCTCCCTCCTTGTGCCACCAAAACTTTCCTTTCTCGATTGTGGACCTCACTTTTCTCCGGGCTGACTTTAATACAGCTGTTTACTTGCACAAGTGAATATTTGTTTTGTTTAAATGATGTTTATTCTGCTATTGTTTAATTTTACCTGTAATTAGATATATTTTATATTAAATTCAATCATATTTTGTTAACTGAGTTGACATCTGCCTTCTCCTTGTCAACATATTGTTTTATACTTTTTGACGTTATATTTTGCTTGAACTTTTTGTACGTGTTGTCTGGCTCACGTTTAAACACACACTAAACTTGCAGATCTGTGCCTAAAATTTTCTAATTGTGACGTTTTCACCAAATCAGATTGCTTGATATTAAAATTTTTTAATTGGTTTTTCATTTACACTTTTTGCAGTTATTATTGACTTTTCTGAAAATAAATCTTACCAATGTGTTTCTCTTTATTTCCAGTTTGATTTATATGAAATTTTTTTAGGTTATTAAATAATTTTTTGAAGTTAAATTATCCGATATAAATTTACAAATTTGTTTATATTTAGCTATTTTCTGTATATTTTACCTTTTAAATATTTTTATGAACACTTAATATTAAATAAAATACAACTTTATTATCAATTTTCAATTGGAATTTAATAGTTATACAATTTTTTTGTAGTCCAGGTGACATCTTCTGAACATTGGCATCTCCCAACTTAATGGAAGAGCTTACGTAATTAAAATCTATCACTAATTATTTCTCATTGTTCCACTATGGCATGAATTTATACTACACTAAAAGTTTTCATAAAAGTTCTGTGCACAGAATGCCAGCTCTGACACCTTCTCAAGCTATTTAAGTCCTTTTTTCCATACTTGATTCAGTGTTTATATTAGATGTATTTATTTATTTGTATTTTCCTTATAATTTAGTATTTGACCGTATCGTTATAGTTATTATGATCATTTTCACTTTAATGTTTTCTTGGTAACGGTGGCCGTTCTTACTTTATATAATTTTCACTATTTTACTATTTTAACTGTTTATTTTACACTTAAATTGTTCCTTGATTTATCCTTAGTGACTTTTATGAGTTTATATTGATTTTTGATAACTTTAGTCTTATAAATTATTATGTATTAATTTTTTTAGATTAAATTTCTGAGTTCTGTCCTTATTGAACAAGTTTTTCTACTTTCCACTTGGGTTTTAGAACTCTGTTTTTGAAGCACTATTATGTCACTATGAAGAAGTTTGTTAAAGTTTTATTTTGGAGAACTTAGAACACTTTACAGAATGTTTATAGCATTTCGTAAGTAGAAATGTCTCTTTTTATTCTTTTCAAACTTATACTATTTACAAATTTTGAACAATTATTAACTAAATCTAACATTTCCTTATTTCAACTTCTTTACTACTTTTATGGGTCAGCAAAATACATGTCAATATACATATTCGTATATGTTATTATAATTTAACTGACATTCTATTGAAAATCTAGTAAACTGTGTATACATTTTATTTAAATGTACTGCAAATTATTTTTTGGGTAACGTCGAATATGAATAAATAATTTAGTATAGGCTTTACAGCATCATATTCATAACAAAAGATATGAAATTAAGGTCGTCATTAACTACTAAAACAGGCACCCCTCCATTAATTCACAACAATATTAATGGCAGGATAATGTTCTGCAGCCAACAGGTCTTGAAATATCCGAAGACATACATATAAGATAAAGCACGAACTAACTTTACAATTTAGTAGTTCAAAACAATTCTAAATATTGGAATATATCACAGTCAACAAAATGTTAAAATGGGAGTTAAGTAACTTATGATTTATTGTGCGATATCATGTCACGTCTAATAACGCATTGTCAGAGGCTAACTAAAATTGTTGAAGAAATTTAGAACAAGTAAAAGCTAAAAGCCCCGTCCTATTATTTCAGTTTCAAGCGTTACAGAGCTCTTTGAATGACAAAATGCGGCATACATAAAACTTGAATTTTGTATTCGCTTTATTAAGTTGGAGAGAAACAGGAATTGCTATATTTTATTATACTATATATTTTCTTCTTCCTATCATACTTGTCAAGATATTTCCGGAAATTTTGATACGAAAGAAATAATGCAATCAACCGTATACAGATAAAGCATAGATACTCCTTTACTTCCGATGTCACACCATTCAAACTGTCAATGGCCATTTTAAGATCATCGATTATAGCAGAAATATGTCTTTTTCATAATGTAAGGGAAATTAAGGTTGACAATTTCAATAAAGGGACAGAAATGCTGAAAGTGAGAGACAGGGCGGTCTACTTGACAGTTGATCACTGCCTTTAATCGCGAACACTGGAAATACGCCGAAAGATTCGACAAAATTGCACTTTGTAATTTTTAAATGTCACATATCTTTCACTTCTACATTCAACTAGAAAAAAATGTGACCTGTGCCCAAGTTATTAATTATTAAATTAAAGACAAAACAGAAAATTAGTTCTTAACGAGAAAGACTAAATTATTTGCTGGAAAAGAGCTTGCCTAAGAACAATTTGAAAATTCTCTAAGGAAGGAAAACACATTTATTATCTGGACAAAACTTGAGTGAAAGAGGTGTATATACTGTAACAAAATATGCACGATAAGAAGTTGAAAAAGGAAAATGCTAAATAGTCACGGAAATCGGCTACCAATGGTTTTGTGGGTAGAGATTTGCTCTTATTCGAATTTATGGATACATGTGACTATCACGAAAATATGAATGCAGATGTTTCTAAGGAGTATTTTACACGAATGTTTTGGATATTATACTTCCGGGATGCATTATAATTTATGACCATGGATAGTGCTGGAAAGCGAGATTATTTTCTTTTCTCCAGGTGCCATCATCGTGTTCAATGTTGACAATCATCATTGTTATTCTTATTTTGAAGACTACTGCTCTAAAAAATTCATATGAAGAGCAGCAGAAATATTCTCTAAGCTTCACAGCAACGATATTCATCTTCCCATGTTCCTCCTGTCCTGTATTTTACCCTGCACAATCAATTTCAACATGTCGTATTTTGCCCCTCTTGTTACATGACCAAGATATTCTAATTTTTTGCTTTTAATAGTTTTGATTAGTTCTTTTCCTTTGCCCGCTCTTCACAAAACTTCTATGTTGGACTCGGTCTATCCACGATATTCTTAGGATTCTTCTATTCTTCTACTATCATTTCTTGCATGATAATAAACATCTTACCATGCTGAGACATACCTTGAACATTTCAGGTACTAATTCTCATAACTAACTTAGCATCCTCTGATCACTAAAGACCTGCCAGGGTCTTAACCAAGACAGTTATACAAGGGAAAAGTTATGAGGTTGTTTCCCCTTACCTTAGTCATCATAGCACCACAACCATAAAAACTGTTATAGTCCTGCTCTAGTATTCCAGTTTCAAACCAGTCCAAGATGTTTTCCTATGTGCTTTGGGTTACTACTAGTGGTCGCTGCTGCCCTTCACCAGGAATGTTTTTCGGCCTTCTGGTCTAGATTCTTACTATTCTGTGTCGACAGGATCACCTCTTGTAGGATGTGGTTCTTCACCACGCGGTAAGGTATTGGCTGATGAGAAGCTAAGACTCTTTGGTAGAGTTAATATCGCTTCACGCAGCCCTGAAAGCTTACGAAGGCCAGTGTTCAGTAAACCTGAATAAAAAAGGTGCTACCTATAAACCCTCTTAAGGCAAGGTATGTACAACCAATTAGCGTTATTTAGGTAGTTTTCATAATTTAATTTAATAATGGTAGATGAACAACAGCTTATAGTACGTATATTCAATTTAAATATCATGAGAACAAAATTATTTTCCTAGCTGTACTTAAGAATGTACCACACCTTCCGCCCATAGCAAGAAAATATTTTGCATTTTTTAGTAACTGCAATAAATACTAAAATTTGGAACTGTATCGAAAAATTATTATATGCGTTGTGGCAATATTTCATAATGTCCTATAAATTCCATTTTTAGGAATCGCAAGGAAAATTAATTTGGGAAGTGCAACGGAACTTCGTTTCTTGTATTTGCAGTAAAACTTGTAAAACGTAATTTTCAATAAATTTTTGGTTAAAATTATGATTGTCTAAATCGTAAAAGTCATTCTATTATATTCATTATATGTACAATTTTGAAAAAGTAATATTTATAAAAGCACTAAGGGTAAGTTTCCCTAACTACAATAAAATATATGACCGAGGGTGCGATTTTTGCGTAGTACTCCAGATTTTGAAAATGGTAAGTGTAATGAAATTTGATTATGCGCTTTCAGGCTGAAAATTTCTACATGATTAATGAATTGTTTGATAAATTTTAACGTGACCATTTAATTTTTTCAGAGAAAATTGAGGAGTTCGATGACGTGAAATATATAAATAGGATTCAATGTGTATATATATATGGTCTGCTCTGTAACTGAAATTTACTCCTATGATAATGTTACTTTTTTGTTAACTATTTATGCTGAAATTCTAACTATAATTTTTATTAATGATAAGCATGATCATAATTTGGATTCTTCTTAAATGTGTAACAGCGGCTATGATGTTTGGTCGAATTATGATCACTGGTCACGCATATAAATGATAGCGATCGAAGACTCAGTTTACGACGGGCAAAACAAGAACAATTTGCCAGGGATAAAATTTAACCCAAGCAGGTAGAATTTTACGCAAGAACTGTCATGGTTGCTGTATTTCCAATTAAATTTCTCTAAAATATACCAATATAAAATATAAATAAATATTAAAAATTACTTTTAAAATCTTAACTATGTGTTTTTCCAAATAGAGTGTAGGTATACCTAAATTGTAGGTATATACAAAATATTAGCTCCTGTATATATAATACTAAAGAAATACCACTACTAAATATTTAATATTTCGCCGTACATAAGGCGTTCAGTTTTTCGTGCTAAAAATTTCAATTTGGCTTTTATTGTTCTGTCAAATGTACATTTTTCTGGTATTTGATGGAAAATGATATTTCCTAGTTAGAATTAGTGAAGTATTTATTCAAAATTTTAAGAAAATGACATATCGGTAAAGAAATATCAACAGCAGGCCAATTTATTTATTTATAATTGGACAAATAATAATGAAAAACATTGAATTGCCGGTACTCTCAAATAATCTGCTATACAACATAAATTATTCTCATAAATTATTAATGTATTTCAAATAAGAATTTAACGGAAGTTCTTAAATCTAAAATTGTTGTAAGGTATTTTATGGTGGCCATAAAATCGGCGATAAGTAATATATTTTTAGCTTTATGACATTTCTTGCAAAATACTATCACATCACATATATTTCCTTTAATCGGTAGTAAAATAAGTTTTTAGATAATTTTTTTTAATTATATGGCTACTTTACAGGCGAATTATTGATGTTCAATTTTATAAATATCCCTATTAATTGAACTTTTGAACGATTCCAAAATTATACATTTGGAATTATAAACAAACATCTGAGATAGAAGACATAGATTATACACAGGGTAACAGCCCACCTAGTGATTTCAAGCGTCAAAAAAGTTTCACTTTTTGAACGTAAAATATCATTTCTCTGACACTTCGTCTGACCTGCCTATTACGGCTACGAACGAGCTCTGAGCGGCAGTAAATGCCTTTTAGTGCCACTCATCAGCGACAATAAAAGTATTCTAAGAAAAAATAATTAAGTATAAGTATGTATTTAATTCACATTTGACGTTTCAACAATCAATAGCATGTTAAATGTAGAGTAAAGTGATTTTTTGTGTCTCGGCACAAGACTGTCACTCTTACTCCATATAGAACAATATACTATTTGACAAATATAAATGCACGTTATCGTCTTTTGACAAGATAATGTCCTAATAACAACAGTAATATACAGTAAGCGGCAAGCAAGTGCATACCGTCACGCCGCGTTTACGAGCGAAATAAATGGGCAACCGACTTGCAGCGCAAGCAGGGTGATCCAGCATTTATGGGTATGTATAGGCAGTCACAGATTCAGTACTACGTCGTTGTTCGTTGGGAGTGGACGCATGTTCAATTTTTCAATTTGCGATGTATACGTGTGTCATAGCATCTAAAAATTATAATTATTCTTATAAACTTTATAAAGGACAGAATTACTCGGCCCTAAGAGGCACTATAAAAGAATGTTTTTAATATATAATACATTCTCATAATAACAAAATAATTTTGAAATGAAAAATGAAGAATTATAATAAATGTCCAAATAGGCCCACTTCTTGAGCTGAACAATAACCTAATCACAAAAATAATGAAAGTGTAGTAAAGTAAAAATATACCTATAGTCAAGGCAAGAATTCAAGCGATGCACGTCACAGATCGATTCTATAAATAAGACAATATTGCTAAGAATCATGAAGCCCCATTAAACTGTACCTATTTCTGAAAAAAACTTAATGACTGGGTATCAAGAATTACCCTTTTTAACGTAATTAATGATTAAAAATTATGTTACTATTAAAATTTCTTTAATGAGATCATTCGTGACGTGCATCGCTTGAATTCTTGCCTCGACTTTACTACGACAGTCCACTATTCCAGTATTTCCTATGAAAGGAAATCGATTAATTACCACCAATCAAGGTGCATAATGTGCGTTTCCAAATCAATTGAAAATAATGTCCTATAACTTCCGACATACTACGTCTTCAATTGGAAAACGCAAAAAACGTGTTGGCTTATATATTTTGTTAAATAACTTAATCGATTATAAAAATCTCTTCTGACATAAATAAATAATAAATACACCGCAGGTAATGACGACCCCCTTTATCCCGGAAGGCTCTAGAAGAGCCTTGCGTGGGAGGGGGCTACACATTTAGAGACAAGGGACATACACCCAATATCCGTGTATAGTGGAAAAATCCTCTCACAGTATTTTCCACTGCCACGACCGGGCATCGAACCCGGAACTTTTGGGTGAGAGGCAAGTGCGCTCACCTCTCGACCATCAGCCATACAACATATAACAACATATTCGGGTTAATTTGTTCGACAGCGTTTGCGAATTTCAACCGCAACTTCTCGAAATTATTATCCCTGTTCTCCTGGAATTTGAGATTTTATGTGACTCCATAAAAAAAGTCATTTGGAGCCAGATCAGGAGATCTGTGGCCACAAGATGGTTTTGAACTGCGGCACAATGATGAGGGCGACAACCAGTTTGTTGAAACCAAATCCCGTTAAATCTTCGCCCTACTTGCCATCTAATTTCCGGAACAATGTGCTGCTGCAATAGATTTCAGTACTTAAGGCCATTTAGTTGTACCATCAATGAAAAATGGGCCGATCATATTTTCCCTCAACATATCACCGCATGCAATTAATTTCTGGAGATATTTTAGTTCGTAATGCAAAAAATAGATGCAGATTTTTCCCTAGCCCATAACGAACGATTGGCGGATTATGTCGACAATGTAATGCAAAGGACGATTCATCAGTAAAAACAATACTTTTGATGAAATTTTCATTACGGTTCGCCTTTTCCATTACACTTTCCCAAAAGCTCATTTCGTCTGATATTGTCCTCGGAAAATATCTCATGGGTGTTTCTTAATTTGTATGATCGATAACCATTTTTCTTGAGAATCCTTCTTATTGTCCTGTCACTTAAATCTATCGCCTCAGCAATTGCTTTAGTAGAAACTGTGTGATTTTCATTAACCAAAACCATTACATCCCTCATTTCATTATCATTACCGTGTTGAGGGACTGATCCTCTTTTATGTCTTCCAGGAGAAACACATCCATGTTTTTCGAAGTTTTTTTATGAATCGACTGGTTGTGGCTAGTGCAGGAAAAGGCTTATTTGGATATGTAATTTCAAATATTCACGCATTGAACTGTCATCAAATATTATTTAATTATCTGGATTTTTTCGGTAACCTGACAACAATCCATTTTATTAAATTAAAAATATAATATATTCTGCAAAACAAACGTTTATACGCTTCTGCTCAAAGTGGAATAAATATAAGTACCTTCATATAGCATGCGATAAGCCGCAGTCGTCTCGACCGAGTCCCCACCATTTACATTTATTTGTATTGTTGTACATTCAATCTGTTTAGCATCTGTGAATATGAAATGTCTAGATACCCATAAATTCATTCGTGTACGTACATGGCTGCCGCTATCTGTATATGACTATTAATTTATGTTTTACTTTATTATTACTATAAGAAATTAAATTGGTTCCTAAATTTAGGAAGGCACTTTAACTAAATACAACAGAATCCATTCCAATGAATGCCCGACAGTACTTAGAGAAAATGAGAAATAAAGTAATCCACAGTTGTTGCATCTTACCTCTTATATTGCTGCAAAAAATGTAACTTCTCAAAATGTATCTTACCTGCAACAAAAGAAAGTATATAAATCATTTTTGATAGATCAAGATTACTTTATAAGTCAATGCTTTTAAGATACACAATATTTAAGAATATTATGTGCCGCCCTCTAACGAAGAGAGGGTAAATCAATCCCAGATAGCAGAGTGAAAGAACGGATGCCTAGTGGCTACCGGTAAAGCGGCGCCTTCCCTGGGCCAATTAACGAATTGTCACAGCTTCGCGAAAACTGTGGAATGTACGAGATGGACTAGAAAGATCCCGTCACGGATGGGAAAGATCGAGAAGAAAGTGCCACAGATATATAAGGAGTGGATTCCCCGCACAGAACACAGTTTTATATTAGACGAACAAGTGAACAGATGAAATAAAAACAGTAATAAGTTATGAATTATATTAGTGTTTATAATTGTACTTAGTGTGTTATAATAATGATTAATTAATGTCATTAAGTATTAAATAAAGTAGTGGTTAGTGAAAACTATTGTTGCAATTATTTGAACCTACGCTTGGAAGTGTTTACTGGAGATTGTAAACAGTTAACAATAATATAATTTTATGAGACAGACTTTTGGACACTAGTTAAACGAAATATTGAACAATCAAACACATGGTCTGTACAAGGTACCCCAAAACTAAACATAGTGGAATGGGAGAGAGAGCTAAGATCAAGGAACCTCCACACTTACACTTAAAAGTAAATGATTTTTAAGGTGTTTTATGATCTTTGACAAATTATTTACATCGTCATAGAATTTGTTACAAGTATTACCTTCTTTTAGTCTAATTAAATGCATAATTTATTTGGGGGAAATTGCAGGACCGGACTCTCAGTGCCCCGAACAGCACCCTGTATATCATTTACTGGAAAATGTTAGTCATTATATTGTTAATTTAATTACATAAGAACTTATTGTTTTTAGCGTATTTAAGCTTTTTTGACTTTAAATTTCAATTCAAAATAACATGTTCGATCTCACTCATAGAAAAAACTAATTATAAGAAGACTTGTACCAACATGTAAAATAAAAATTAGTTGCTGAACACCTTTAGAAAATAATATGAATATGCTGAATTTTATTTTGATAAAATAAACGCAGAAATACATAAACAAATAATGTATTAACAATTCACAACGCGCGTAATATTAGAAAAAGAAGAGAAGAAGAAATAGAAAGGTAACGGAATTAACTAAGAATACAATAGATTTTCAAAAAGAACCCCGTGTGGAAACGTTTTAATATGATTTTTACTGATTTATTAATCATTTGCAGGATGTTTTTAATACTATCACCCCAGTTAAATTTTTTTCTAATAACTGTTCTTGTGTGTCAAATTCTTCGTGCACACCTCTGCTCTTAGGTGACCCCATAAAATATAGTCTAGAGGTGTAAGACTAGGAAACTTCGGTGGCTAGCTGGGTAGTCCTCCTCTTCCAGTAATCCATCTACTGGAGTATGGTGATTTAGATGGTCTCTGACAAAAATGAAGAGGAGTACCATTATGCTGAAACCACATATTCCTGGTAACAATGTCTGTCAATAAATTGTGCGAAATATCTTTTAGAAAGGTTAAAATAAACTTCACCAAGAACTATCTTCATAAATGTAAGGCTCTAACAGATTTTATAAGGTTCGCACTACAAATTAATATTAAATCTGCGATGGGAATTTCATTGAAGCACTGCGTGAGGATTTTCGATTGCTAAAGTATGCTTGTTCCTACTGTTGTTAATTCCATCAGGTGTGAATTGGGCTTCATCCGTGAATAGAACCCTTAACACTGTTCTTCTGTGCACCAAAATCCACCTATACGGTACTAGGCGGAGAATGTCGTCGCTGTTTTCAAGTCTTTGAACCCTCTGAACATAAGATGGGTACAAATTTTCCTTTTTTAATGTTCGCCATACCCTTGACTTAGGTACTGCTAACTAACTGCTTCTTCTTCTTACACTTATGGATGGATTATCACGGATAATTTGTAATACTTCTTCATCCTGTTGAAGAAATCTGGGTGCATATTTCACTGTTGAAGGAAATTTACCGTATTCCTTATTAAATTGGAATACCCTCGAAAATGTTTTATGACGGAGATTTGGAAAATATTTTCGGTATTCTTAAAAACAATATCTCCATACTCTTCATTACTTAATTGAAACGGCCTCTTAAAATTTTCAGTTTTTAACTTCAAGGAACTATTCAATTAGCACTTTAAAACTTATCTTATTTATCAAAAACATGAGCACTAGTTTGTACTAAGAAAGTGAGAGATTTGACAAATGCCTGTCTAGGATTTTTAATGCAATGGTATAATATTTATTTGACGAACAAGTGTATCAATAACGGCTGTTAATAATTGAGATATTTTAACCCGCGAGTTTAGTGATCTCGTTAATTGTCGAGATTAATAGTCTCCTCTTAATTTACGAGTTAGTACAAAAATGTTCCGTCAACTGTATTTTTGATAAAATAAAATAAATTTTGGGACAGTCGCAATTTAATAAATCAGTACAATTAGCTTTATCGATCTTAAGTTTGTTTTTTAAAGGTTGATCAAGTTGAAAGGTTGAACCGTTAAAGAAAAAGTTATAAATTTAGTTTTAGATAAATTCAGACTTACAGCGATAACGTTTAACCAGTTTTGAGTTTCTTTTCGTAAGTCAGCTTCCACTTTGGTATACACGCATTCTAGGTGCCATCCTCAAATATCAAAACTATATCATCTGCATAGGATGTGCAGTTACAGAAAGCATACCTAACTGGTTAATGTAAATTATAAATAATACGGGCCCTAACACAGTACCCTGAGGTACGCTCGTTGTTACAGGTAAATGATTACCTGATTTTTACCGTGTGATACCTATATTTTAGGTAATTCCTGAAATCTTGCAATGAAGAACCCCTGACCCCGATATTCTCGAGCCTTTCAAATAAAATGTTATGATCCATTGTGTCAAATGCCTTGGCCTCCAAAAAGATGCATACACATTTACTGCTTCTCTTTAGACCTTGAACAATATTATTAATTAATTCTAGAATAGAATGTTCTGTAATTGTTTTTTCTAAAACTAAACTGATTTTCATTTAATATACCATTTTCTTCAATAAAATTTATTAGTATATTTTTTAAGCATTGTTGAGATATTTTAGCAATATTTATTATTGTTATTGGCTTATAATTTGTAACTGCTTGTTTATTTCCTGATTTATAGATTGGTAGATTCCTTCCATTATTTAGGTATAATCCCCGTTAAAAATGAATTATTTATTATCTGAATTAATGAGGTAGTTATATATTTATGACACCTTTTTAATGTTGTAACCAATATATCATCTGGACCTGATGCTTTTTAAATTATTGATTATAAGGATAATTTCATTTTTCGTGCCTGGATATAAAAATAACGATTCTCCTATTTGCAATTAAATCAGGCAGGCAATTATTTTTTTCTATAGAGCTGGCCATTTTTTCAAAGATGTAGAGAAAAATTTGTTAAAATAATTAGCCTTTAAAGTGTCATTATCTATTAAATTTCCTTTTTCATCAATAATATATACTGTTTAATTTTTATGTTTACAGATTTTGTGATCAGAACAGGCATGTCAGAAGGACCCATAAAAAAAGAAAAAAATATGAACGTAGCGCCATAACTAAAGCTTAGACAACATTAAATTTGTTTCTCCAATTATATTTCTTATCGCCAATGGCGAGTTGGGGAATAAAATTCGCCCAATGTACACATTTGCAAGATACCAATAAATAATTTTACCAGTTAACAAAAACTGTTATATCGTAGGAATTCTACTTTTTGTAGACCATTCAGGGGGCGAGCGTAGGCGCGTCTTTACTATGTACATACTTCGGTATGCGATGTAAAGCAACGACAGGCGCAGTTAGTACTTGGATGGTGACCATTCCAACGGAAACCGCGTTCTCGCCTCACCCATCTTCCAGCGGCTTGTATATCAGTGTATGCGCGGAAGCTATACAACCTTACGCGAGAGTTGTATAGGAGATATACCATCCTTCGGAGGGATGTAAAGCCGTCGGTCCCTTGTTTATTAAATGTTAGGCAAGTAAAAGATCCCTACTCTTCTTAAGAGAAGAGATTCGGCAAAATTCCTGGTTGGGGGTAGCTCGTCTACAGGCGTCGGTGTTAGGCCTCAGTAGCGGAAATAGGCGGACGTTAAATAAATGTATAAAAAAAAAAAATAGACCATTCCAGAACACGTGACTTTGACAGATCCGCCGTATTGTCTACGTGGCTCACAAAACGATTATTTTCCTTGTGTTTCATTCGTTTTTGCGTTCTGTTGTGATGTGGATTGAGTCTATTGTGATTTTTTGCAAATGTTTTCGCCAATATGTCTGAAATTATATATTATGTAATCCTTAGAGGTGATACTAAGTGCAGATGTGATAAAAAAGCGAGATTATTGACAATATTGACCCCTACGCAATTCCTCCTGAAGAATGCAGACTTGAAGTTCATGTTACCATAACGGACTTCGTGAATTATTTAATACTAACTCTACTAACCTCACAAGCTTTACGAACCTGGCTCTGTTCAAAGAATGTTAGCAAAACAAATCAATGATGAGGTATTTGTTGTCATTGGGAAGGTAACAAGTCAATGCGTAATTTTACATTATAATTGGATTATATATGTTAATGTAAAGAGATCTTGAACTTGATTAATATTTTTTTTATCTTTGCTGTACGTTAAACACTCTCAACGAAAGAAGGAAAAGTACTTCAAGTTTGGATTATTATTTTAAAAAACATCAGCATTTCCAGTGCTCGCTGTACATGCATGGCTGGTTTATCAGAAGTATGCAGTCATATAGCCACAGTTCTGTTTTACCTGCATGATCGTCCAAATACCATAAAAGACAGTGGTCCTGGTCCAGCGTCCACTGAAAAACTTTTCGTTTGGCCACTATCTCCCATAAAAAATGTAGAAATGTTGCGAATACGGGATATGGGTTGGCTAAAAAAGTAGAGACAAGAGGTTTGTCTCAAGAACATCCTCCTCTTGATAAAAATGAACTTACGTCTATGTATGTCCATATCTAATAATATGGGTCTTTTTTGGATTAACTGAACCTGAACTTAAATATTTTAAAAGAATAAAGAGAATATTAAATAACATTTGTTTTAGTGTAGATAAGAAATATTCAGGGTGGGGCAATAGTGCGTCGGACCTCGATATCTCGAGTTCTACGATAGCTAGAAATTTTTAAAAAAATTGCAAGTAAACTAGATAAAAAAGTCTATAACTGGAAATTATTTTCGAATATACAGGACGAGCCAAGAGAATTACAAGACCAAGTGCCTTTTTTAAATGGAATGCTATGTATATTAGTACATTTTTGAAGTATCTTTCTAGGCTCTATTCATTCCTATATTAACATTGAATATCTCCCAAGTACTTAGATGTGATATATTTTTTTTTGTTGAAATAACGCAATCTGCAGATGGATTTTTAAAAAAGCACCACAGCCACAATTACATTACTTACTGGTTATAAAATATTTTGAACAAATACGACCGATTTTAGGTGGCTTTTACTTAGTGGCCCCCGTTTCAAAGCCTTAATCCGAGCATTTGTTCTTTTTATAGACGATGCATCAAGATGATAACCCTATTAGTTAACATAGTGGAAAATCGAAAAAACGATACATTATCTCTTTCAGCACGCATTTACCATTTAACAACAGTACAAAAATGTGGCATTTTCCATAAATTAGATAAACAATTTAATGATGAAATACTTGCAATGTTGACATACGTTCTGGAATGGTCAATTGCATGCTTGTGTTTTTTTATTCGAATATTCCTGGTCGGCACACTTGAATGTTAGTACGTTTTATATAATTTGGCATTTTTTTGATACCTTATATTGCCTAAGTATTTGTATGAGTCTATCTATACACGATAACAAATAATAAAATATCGCAAAATGGCCCCTTTAATCCTCATATGCTTAATAATAATAAAATCTAATAAGAGTCCAGAGGACTATAGAGAAAATAGTAGGCATTTAATCATACTCTATGATTAAAATATCTGCTAAACGACCACTCACATTTTAGTGAGAATAATTTAATTAAAGCGAGTACAGAAATGAAATCCGACGCTCGACGTCTAAATGATAGGGACAACTTATTTATTCCTAATATAAGGCAGTTTTCGGGAATTCCTCGTTTATAAAGAAAACTAAACACACTTAATAACCTTTGTATCTTAACTGAAGATCAACAGCATAATAAATCATTTACATCAATTTCTCATTAATTTCCAAACAATACCTCAAGATTTTGTGAATTTATCACAGCTAAAATTTAATTTCTATATATATAATAATAATCGACGAATAACTAACTCATTTAATTTCAAAACATCTAGCAGTTAGCAGTATTATCACTAAACCGGTATACAATTTAATAAACGAGCCGGCATATAATAAGGAAAAGGCCTATACAGTAAAGCGTAACCTATTGTTAATTTTTACTCCTTCCCCACAAACTCGAGACATTTTCAAGAAGCAACTAGTTATTCCATTTCATATTGGTACTAAAAGAATATCCATGTCTTTTAAATCATAAGATTGTCTTTCGTTAATAATAATAATAATAATATTTATTTCTCCATTGAAAAGATATACAAAAAAACATGTACAAAAGATCAACGAAGAAAGTGTCAAAAAGAGAAAATCATTGAAAAAAGAAAAATTTATCAAATATTTCAAACGTATTTGCCCATACAAACTATTTTGTACACAAGTCAAGTTAAAAAAAAATAACATATAAATAGATAAAAACATATAAACAAATATTCCTTATTCTATATCTTTTTTTTGCAAATTAACTAAAAAACTCATCAATTGGATAACAGTTTTTCTCGAGTAACAATCTTTTGAGTTTGTGTTTGAAAATGTGTATACTGCCAGAGACTTTAATGTCTTCATCGAGATAGTTGTATAATTTACAGCCCTGGTACAGAAAGCTTTTCTGGAACATACTTGTTCTATGAGAATCGGGGAGTAAAAGATCTCTGAATCTTGTTTCATGTAAATGTCTGGCTTGATTTCTCACAAATATAGATTTATTTTTATGGACATATAAACATACCTCAAAAATATATAGGCTAGCAACTGTTGTTTTGTAACAAGAATACTCTATTTACGCTTACACTATTACCCCAATTCATGATTCCGTACCTGAGATGGGAATGAAAATTGGCATAATAAAGCGTTTTAAGAATGTCTTGGCTACAGTATTTTGACATGAATTTTAGAGCGTAGCAGCTAGTTCTTAATTTTTTGCACAAATTTTCAATATGGCATGTCCATTGCATGTGTTTGTCAAAAGTAACACCCAAAAGTTTATTAACGTCACAGGTTGCTATTTCAGAGTCAGTCCCCTCAAAGAGTTTGAAGGTTTCGGTATTGTTACTTAGTGAAGCTTTAGTGAGTATCTTCCCTCCAACAGCCAGGAGAGCTATACCCCTGTAATTTTCACAGTCCGCAGCGCTCCCTTTGTTTTTGAAGAGGTTGATTAAAAGTGTATCACGAAACTCTTGCGGAGCTTGACCATTTTCCCACACGACATCAAACAGTAAGTTCCCGATTTATTAGATTTTTATGTTACAAAAGGAATCAATTCTACATATACTGATGTTATACCCAGCTACGACCTGTCACCGGACCACATTCCAATAATATGAACAATCGGAACATCTAAAATACACAAGAAACCCGCCCCTAGACTACACAATAATCGAACAAATTGGGACACTTTTCGAAATATATTAAATAATAGCATAGACCTGAAAGTCCGGCTCATGGGAACTGAAGAAATAGAGACAGTTACACAAGCATTTATAAACAAAATGCAACAAGCCGCACAACAGTCTTCACCTCAACTTCACCCAAGGAAAATAAATCAGGATGTACCATTACAAATTAAAAAATTAATAGCAGAAAAACAAAGGGCCAGATCAAAATGGCAACGCACTCATACCCCAGCTGACAGACAATTTTATAATAGAATGAGCCATAGATTGAAAACAAAGCTCAAAGAAGTACGAAACGAAGAATTTCAGCAATACATATCAAAATTAACTAGAACTGATAACTCTATTTGGAAACCAATTAAGAATTCAAGAAAACCTAAAACTCCTGCACCTCCTATAAGAAAAACTGCAATGAACCCTGGGCAAAAAGTGACGCCGAGAAAGCCAATCTTTTTGCAGAACATTTGGCCACCGTATTCCAACCGTTAGACGATGTAGTAGACCAAGAAATAGAACAGAGTATTTCTATTCCACCTGTCATACAAACGACTATCAAAGCTTTAATACCTAAAGAAGTTGCGGAAGAAATTAAGTTACTAAATCCAAAAAAGTCACCTGGAATCGATCTTGTAACGGCTAAAATGATGAAAGAATTGTCAAAGAAAGAGATTGTGATGCTAACCTATATTTATAATGCTATTTTTCGACTTGGATACTGGCCGAAATGTCTCAAGAAGGCACAAATTATAATGATTGGTAAACCAGGAAAAGAACCGACAGACGTCTGCTCTTACCGACCCATAAGTTTGTTATCGGTAATTTCAAAATCAAGCACTTTATTTCAATAAACAACGAAGAATTCGTTACAATTATTGAAAAACCGATTTTAAAAAATTTTTGTTTTGATTTTCCCAATTTTGACAGTGTTTTCCACGGTAACAGTATGATTTTTTATACCACCTTAAAGTAAAGGTTTCAACGAAAAGAATTCCGTCCTGAAATTTTTAAAAATCAAAATTTCGTTCATCAACTTTTTTATTGAAAATTAGGCCTTTTTTTAAATTAAATTTGCATAAAATCAAAAAATAAATATTTCGCTTAAAAAAAATTACTGCTTATTTAAGACATAACAATGTCCATTTTCATCAAATTTCATTAAAATCGAAAGATTTCTGTAGGAGATAGAAATAAAAAATCAAAAAATAGGTTTTTGGCTTTTCTCTCAATAGTTTTGAGGTTATGTTTAAAAATAAGAGAAAGATATATGAATAAAAGTTGTAATTCTTACAATTATCTACAACTTTTGCATTTAACTTTTTTCATCGATGTCTATTTTTGCCGGAAATCTCAAAAAACCACGGTCCGCCCATAAAAGCACACCTTTTTCCACCCCCATCCTATTTTCGGTTATTTGTTAAGATCCAATCGAATTTTTCCCATTTACATACGATTAATCCTAAATTTTCCGAAGATCCATATACTGCTGACAATTTTGTCGACTTTTGGCCTCTGAAAACCGGTTTGGCACTGAACTGAAGCATCAAAATCTGCTAAGGCTTATCCATGAGCACCTAGAAATGGCTATTAACTATCATTTTAATAACAAATGCCATGTTGCGATACATGGTTGAAAAGAAAATTTATAGACGAATCAGATAGGTAAAAAATATATACAGATTACCGTTTAAAATAACAAAGGGGGGCGAGCGTGGGTACGTCTTTACTATGTACATACTTCGACATGCGATGTAAAGCAACGTAAGGCGCGGTTAGTAGTTGGATGGGTGAGCGTTCCAACGAAGACCGCGTCCTCGCCTCACACATCTTCCAGCGGCTTGTATATCAGTGTATGCACGGAAGCTATACAACCTTAGGCGAGGGTTGTATAGGGGATATACCATCCTTCGGAGGGGATGTAAAGCCGTTGGTCCCTTGTCTATGAAATGTTAAGCAAGTAAAAGATCCCTACTCTTCTTAAGGGAAGAGGTTTGGCAAAATTCCTGGTTGGGGGTAGCTCGTCTACAGGCGTCGGTGTTAGGCCTCAGTAGCGGAAATAGGCCGACCTTAAATAAATGTATAAAAAAAAATAACAAAGTTGACTTCTGCTTGAAGAACATGTTTGATTGGCCTAAAACAAGGACAATTATGTAACATCCAATTCTCTTAAAATTCACAATCTTAATTTCATAAACAGTAAAGTTACAGGGCGTTACCCGTCTCCTGTATCACCTTGTATGTTGTTTATCACAAAATAAGTTTACTTTATATTAATTATATTATATCCTGACCTGTTATATATACTAAATGAATCAAAAACGGTTAATAAAAGATAATAATTATTATAAATTATTGTTATTATTATCACCGATCGCATTCACTAATGGCATTTAAGGGATACGGAGATTGGATGAAAATTATAGATCAATTTTTATTTACAAAACAGAATACATCACCCATACCGCTTTATAGGTAGAGCGCATAAAAAAGTGGGTGTAGCTGACAGATCAATCGATTTATCTGGAAGGTATAAGTATGATTTATGATTTTATATTTTTATTTCAGTCCTATACATCATTCTAATGCTCATTACTTTAGCTGTACTAGTAACGAGCACGCGTTAAAAAATTGAAAGCACAGATTAACATTTGGACGGATTTTACACTACTCGTATATGAAAGACTTATAATAGCTCGCCAAGTTCAATGCAGTTGAAAAATAAACGATCCGACTGTAGTGTAACCCACGCGATTAAAGTTATATTTGGTTTTCTTCTCACAGCTCACAGCTGGCACAAGGCGGACAATGTCAAACTTAGTTATTGGTAAAGACACAAGTTGATCCTTCTCTGGGCATTGATTCTTTCGTTGTGTTCGATTTGAGGTTTTCATTGTGCAAAGAATTCCACACCAATTGTCATAACAAGTGAACTAAACTCTCTTGCAAATAAGCAGACACGTGTAATACCTATGAATGAAAGAGAATTTAAAAGAACGCAAAATTAGGAAATAAAGTATAATGATATTTGCTTTTGCATGCATTTGTTATTATAAGTACCTAGGTGGATTATAATAAAAATAATACAATCAAGAAAAATATGGTGGAGGGTGTAACAATACTTGCTAGCAAAAAAAGTAGTACGATCGTGAGCAAAAAAAATAGGACAAGTCTTATAACGGTATTTTGCTCAAATCTAGTTGTGTACATCTAACTTTAATTTTTGTGACATTGTCAATTAGTTGTCATAATTTATTGCAAGTGTGCAAAAAACTAATATGCCTCATACAAGCGATTTAGTTAAATCAATCTGGAGTTATTGCTAAACCAGAAGACGGATGGTCAATGAGACAAATTGCACTGCGTTATAATATTGACAAAAATTCTGTGTGTAACATTGTAAGAAAGTGAAGAATAAACGGTACGATTAGTAGAAATCCTGGATCAGGGCGACGAAGGATATCAACTCAACAACAAGATTTTCAATTAGTAAATTCTTTAGTAGAAAATCCATTTTACTCAGTTATACAGGCTGCTGAAGAAACGAATTTTCCTGAATTGAGTAGTACTGGTCGCCGGCGAGTAAGAGAATCGGAGCAACGCTGTCATGCAGCAGCACAGAAATAATTACTTAAAGCTGAACATAAAGAAGCTCAAGTAGGATTTACGCTTGAATTTTTAGCGCATGATGTAAATTTTTGAAACAATGTAGTCTTTACAGATGAAAAAACTTTCCAGTCAACACACAGCGGTCGTATTCGTGTTTACCGCCCTCCGAATACTCGATTCGATGAGAAATATATATCTAACAATGATAAAAGTGGTAGATTTTTCGTCAATATGTGGGCTTGGATATTGGCACGTGGTCCTGGTGTTTTGTGGCATATTGAGGAACGATTTAATAGTGAAACGTATATTAGGATTTTAAACAATATTATGCTCCCCCTCTGTGTCACAATTATTTCCTAATAGTGAGTTCATATTTCAACAAGACAATCGCTTCGTTCATACTGCTCATACCGTAACTAGCTGGTTTCAAGATAACAACATCAATGTTCTTAACTGGCCCAGTCATAGTCCAGATCTTAACCCCGTGGAAGAAGCATGGGGACTACTCGTAAGAAGTATCCAAAATCGAAATGTGAGACCACGGAATGCCGAAGAATTACTGGAAATAGTAAATAATGCATGAGAAAATATTATTACTAATGATTATTGTATAAGGTTATTTAATTCTATGCCAAAGAGACTTATAGAAGTTATAAATAGAAATGGTGCAATAACTAAATACTAATAGTTAGTTTCTTGGTAAGTAGGATATCCTTTGTCCTTTGATCCAGGATTTCTACTAATCGTACCGTTTATTCTCCACTTTCTTAAAATGTTACCTCACATTTTTGTTAATGTTATAACGCAGTGCAATTTGTCTCATTAACCATCCATCATTTACTATGGCAATACCTACAGCATTAAAATAAAAAATAAATTAAAAGTGATATCTGTTTTATTTCGGCTACTCATTACGTATTCAAATAGAGACAGATTTACATTAGAAAAAAAAAGTTGTGCTATTTTTTCTGCTCACGACAGTACAACTTAGAAAAGAAAACGTCGTTTATTTAGACCCAGTCTTATAACGTTAACCCTATATTTATCTTAAGCCTAAACTTAAGATTAAACCATGATTTAGACTTTACAAATGCCTGTTTTATAAAAATAAACTTAAAATTTTATAGTTGGCACTACTGTTGACATCAAATTGCAGTTTGATTCTAACCTATTATGATATTTTGACCTTTCAACTTTCAAGTTATTTTTGAAAAATTTCTATTCAATACAAACTGTTTCCATGTCACATGATTATAGGTGTATAAAAAAATTGAATTCTATATTCTAGATTTGAAATTTCACAACCCCAACTTGGGGACTTGGGAATTATTTTAGAATATCATATGCCACAACTCTCCTCCTCCTAGTGTTACATTTGACCCCCCTCCTGCTGTGACATGCTCTCTCGGGGATGCCCTCCGTATATACATGTTCCATGTTAAAACCCGAGTGTATAAATGTCTTATTATAGGATAAAGATCATGTCTGCCGGTCATGGCACTTTCATTTTGTGTGCATGTGATTCATAAATCGGTTTGAATTTCGCTTACTGGTAGGAGCTGCTATCTGCAACCATTTTATGGACTGGAATAGAATAGAATGGAATGGAATGGAATAGAGTGGAGTGGATTAGCGTAGAGTAGAACGGAATAGGATAAAATAGAGCTTTATTTATCAAAGTATAAATTTCATACATATATCCGGCCCCACCCTGTATAAAAAGTTTAAAATATTTGTTTTGATAATATGTACAGTGGCGTACAAATATGATAGATTAGAGGCTACGTGCCTAAAAAAGCTTCCCTTATGAATAACAATAGAGTATTTTAAAGACTCATGAAATACATCAATATAGAAAGAATTAGATCACTTTTAGGAAACTGATAAAATGCGTTGATTTTCGGTTTATTCCAATATAAAGAAATTGCAATGTTACTTCCCATCTTTCAATTGCATCATAAATAAATTCATGTTTTACTCTATTTTATAAAAGAGAGAGCCTTGAGAATAAAAAAATGCATGGATTAGTAAAGAAAAATGTATAGTAGAGTATTTAATTTATTACTTTTCTTAGCTTGTTAAAATTTACAAAACTCCTCTCAACTGGTTTAATTAAATAAATTATGTAACCGAAAATAGGAAGAGGCCCGGTAATATATAATAATAGTAAATGTACATTTCGGAAGTTCTTAGGGTAGGGTAAAGCACGTGTTCATATATTATGCTCTGTTTAAGTCCAGCTTAAAATAAGCCGTCATTTAAAGAGAAATTCAGTTATATTAATCTACACTCCGTAACACAAAGGGTGTATTGTCCGAAAACCTGCATCTACGTAATTATATACATATATTTCAAGTTATACAAAGTTAGGCTTTTTGAGAGATTTGGTATACAAAATAACTCTTATATATTTATTTCAGTTAGAGAATGTTATAGAAATTTAAGAATATTATTGTATTGTTATAAACTGCTTTAAGAAATAATTTATATCAGTTGTAAAATTAATGTATGTACGCTAATTCTTTGAAATTATTATTATAACATATGGATTGTGATGAACCTAAGGAATTAAAGAGAGCGTAATAAAAAATATAGGAATATAGTAACGACATTGATTAAGACGACAAGAACAATTTCCATATGGACAAAATTCAGTCGGCTGGAAATAATTACAAGAAAGTTCTGAGTTGGATTAATGAGGCAACAGAAACTACAAAGAACACATAATACTAGAAAATAACACACAAACAAAGAATAAATAGCAACTGCCTCTAACTGACTTCTTATTGACAAAAAATGTCTAGTGAAATTCCGAAATACACCCAAAGCCTAGTGAAAGGCAACAAAATTCAAAATCTAAGTTTCACGTTCTTGAAAAACGTAAATAGAATAAAAACGCATATCAAACAGAATAAAAACAAATTCAAAGGAGAATGAAAAAATTATCTAATTAAAAACTACACCACATTTGTCCAAATCTTGGCCTATAAAAGAAATTCAGCATCAACAAACTTCAGTTACTTTTCTAAGTTGAGCATTGTTTCAACGACTAAACACTTTGGGTAAAACACTTGGGACAATAGTTTGAACATCTCTAGCACTTATTTTATATAAACCAACTTGGAAAAATGGGGTAAAAGGTTCTTGATTGGATTTGGTCAATAAAATCCAAATTTGTCTACTCTGATCTATCTGCCACTATCTCGTAGACAATTTTTTTCATTACTAGTATTATTGTTCACTTTCTTATACAAATGAGGTTTGGCTGGAACCTCTTCAAAGTTATAAATGAAATGTTCAATATTTAAACCTGAGCTATTTTCGGTACTTGCGGATGTAAACATTTCCCGATATTGGTCCGGAATGAAAATATTTTGGCATTTTCTTGTACTATTTCAATGCATCCAAAGTTTCTATCGGAATGAGGAAAACTGTGTCCAACCACGGGAAATATATATAACATAACAAAGCACAGCATAACATAAACATCACGTATAATACACAACCCACAAATCCAAATTCAAGGGCTGTCCCTAAGGGGGTTACATATTTGAAAAAACGCAGACAACATCTATTCCCCATCGACATTGCCAGTGTTGGGTGCTGGGAATCGAACCCACAGTACCGCAGAGCTTGATCACCAAAGCTTATTTGCCACATAACGTGCTCTAGCCCACTGAGCTACCGTACCGGCGGTATGATTGAACTACTTTTAAAAAATTATTTAGTATTAAATATTGCTAAAGATAAAGAATACAAAAGTTTTTATTTTGTCCTCTACATGAATCAGACCAAGTTATTAAATGATCAATTTCAGAATCCTCTTCTTTGAGTAAGTTGCAAAATTGTAGCAAACAACTTACTGCCTCTATTGCCAATGTCTTTACCGTCGAGGTAAAAAAAATACGACTTGTGGCCTGACTTTTTGACGCAGTGTATGCCAACATTTGCCTCAAAGCCAAAAGCCTTAGATGTGGATAACTTCAGCAATGGTATCGTCTGTCGTAAATCCGTCGTATAACATGTTTTTCTCTCGGCGGATAGTAGGTATTTGCCTGTCTGCATTTTGGGAATGAAAAGTAAATTCTCATGTTTTCTTTATGCTCTGACGAATTTTCTTCAGCTTCGCATACAGTGTCACTTTTCAGGTGACCAAAAGACACATTGAACTTTGTTTCAAAAATATGGCTATAGAAAGACACTTTAACCATGTATTTGTCATCCACTTTTTTTTCTCTATACTGCCTAACCAGAGCCTGCCCCGGGACCGACCATGCAACCACCGCGTTGACGCGGTCGCGAATTACAGGATCGGCCGGAACAGATCTGGGTCGGCGAAAACAAAAATGAATAACAACTAACCTAAGCACCTTTTGCAACAAGCAAATAAAATTAGGTAATACTATTTGAACATAAAACTTAAAAATAGACATATTTTTAATAATTGACTCACTGGAACATTTTTAAAACATTTTATAGTTGACGCAGATATCTTAATCTAAACGAGGCACCTTCTGCGAAATTCATGAACGCCAAGCTACACATGGCTGACCTAAACTTTTGGCTTTAATAATTTTGATTTTCAGAATGTTTAATTAACTTGATATTCGTGATGAGAAGTGAACTTAGAAAAACAAAAATGTACAAACAGAAAACAAGAAAAAACAACAAACAAAAGGGACACAAATAGAAAGGAAGAGATGAACAGGAAAGATTTAAAGATAGTCAAAAGGTATGAAATATTGGTAAAGGTGGATAGGGTAAGCGGAAGTTATAGTTGGTGAATCTTGGCTACAGAGGTTGCCGGAAAATCGGTAACGTTTGGTATGGTAAGGGGTGTTTACACTGATCTATATAAAGCCGGTGGAATATATTTCTACCGTGATTTTTGATTCTATAATTCTATAGAATAGTGCGATTGTTCTGCAGTGAATGATTAATGTGACTTATAATTCAGTGTCATGTATCAAAAATGAAACATAACACTTTTATCCATTAGAAATACTTGTTGTATGTATGACATGGCAGCTCTATCATCCAAAAATTTCTTTAAAATACTACAAATTTGGAATTCATCGTTTATTAGGGGTTAGATCTATATCAAAGATATTAAAAAATTGCATAAAGTATTTTTTTTTTTTAAATTGCGACATGACATCTTTATCCGCTTATGTCTTCAATTAGTATTTTTAATTGTAATATAATAATCAATCATGTATAATTGCAGTAATGGAAAGTTGTAAAAGATGATGCAGGAATAAATAAAAATACAGAAATAAATTTTTATATTCTATAAACAAGAATAATAGAAAATATATACATTTTTCTGTCATATTAAATGTTCAGTACTATATTATATATGAAACTCGAATCTACATTTTAAAAATATCAGGGTACCTAATCTAAAACTCCCATTTTCAAATTAAGAATTTTATATTATTCCTTGACGGTAAGCGTAGTTAGTCAGATACGTGCTTCCAATTTTAAATTGTGAAATTGAACTGTGGCTGAACTTTTAATTATTATCGCCGCGGGCCACCGGCGGCATGCCTAACATTAAATGACTAGCCGCACATTAAAAACGAGCGAGATGCTTTGCAGTCGAGGGTCGGTCGAGGTAAGACAAAGAGTAATGGTATTTTAATGAGGTCGTAAAGTTTTTGTTACGTTTTTTCTGACTCAGTTTATTCGTACTTGAACTATACTAGGTTATGGAAATCCTACACAATTACCTACTATGAATTTTTTTAAATTTCAAGGTTTGTAATGCTATGCTAGCTGTTTTACTAAACTCATATAATTTTTGAGTTAAAAATTCGACACCGTGCAGCAAAAAGTTTAAGCCGTTGCGAACATGATATTTATTTATTTATTTATTTATTTATTTATTTATTTACACAGATTACAACAATCCAATTACAGAGCAGGAAGTAGTCCCGCAAAATTATAAATAACATAAATAATAACAATGTAGCAAGTACTTAATATAAATCATAGAGGTATATGAATGTATGTATGAAAAAATTATACATTACTTTAATAATAGAAGTGATTTTAATGTTTTAGGGCTGGTGTGAAAAATATCAATACTCGAACAAAAATTATCAAAATTGTGACATACTTTCGATAATGACGAAAAGTTCATAGCATTAGTACGGGCATTTGGTGAAAAAGAAGTTGCGCGGTTACGTGTCAATAAAGATGGAACTCTGAAATTAATTTGGTCGAAAATTTCTGGACAGTCTATTTTGCTATTTACAATGTTAAATAGAGAAACATACACATGCAATAAATTCTTCGATGTTGCAAAGATTTAAATGACCCTCTTTCTAGTAGTTGGTCCTGCGGTATTCCGATACCCGAATAAAAACCATCAATTTTAAAACTAAGAAATTTCATTAATCGTCTTTGAATATTTTCAAAATTTTTCACATGAGTCACATATGAACTTTTCTTCGTAAAGTTACTTAAGGAAGCACACCCTGAAATATTAGCACACCATTAAAGAACAGCTTGTATATATGATTTTATATTTATTATCAATGTCCTCATCCTTTGATGGTTCCAATTAGTTTCGTGAAAATAATTTACTTAAACAATGTTACATTAATGGCTTTCCGACATAATTTACATTTCAAAAGTGACTTTATTAAAGTAAAATGAAATTCCGGCTATAATCTTAGAAATTTGTTACTTTAAATTGGCTATTTTTAGAATAAGGGGTAACGCTATCCAAAGAAAATAATGGTTTAACATATTACTTACGGTTCATAGCTTCAGTGACAGGTTATAAAAGTAACGAGGCAGTAATAAAGAGAATAAGGCACTTTATTTTCTTTGAGTAAATGTCTGATGATAAATATTTATAAAATTTATCTGATTTATACAGAGAGAACATAAAAATAAGGTATATTCAATAATAATATATAATTAATAATATATTTACGGAAAATAACAAAAAATATACAGATTTAATTTGTAATATTTATGTAAACAAATCTGATTTTAAGTTTAGAACTTGTTTGTAAATTATTGGTAATTTCAGATCCTATATGTACAATGTACTTTATTTAGGTATATTCTTATTGCTGCATTTTACAAATAGTCTAAGACTTGTCTATAAAAATTCACATAAGGTAATTCGCAAAAGGCCCTGAAATAACCATTAACCTATATAATTAAAAATAAGAAATAAGATATGGAATAAGCACGACAAAGCGAATTATTGAAAGTAAGTGGAATAAGTTTTTCTTGTTGGTGTTTATGTATTTTTTTTACACCTATTAGTTTATGTATATCTACTCGGGAATTTTATCCAAGATTTTACTCTATTTTTGAACAATCTATAAGAATTTACTATTTTTATTTCAATTGTCAATTTGTTATAAAGCCTAAGCTTTATAACAAATTGGATGCCACACGTACTTAGGACCTAAGTCCTAAGTACGTGTGGCATCTTTGTGCAATTGTTTTTTTAGGGCTAGGTATTTGATTAGGGATATATATCATGTAACGGGTGCTATAGGCATGGTCAATGTTTTCCAACTCATGTTTATTTGTATACTGCCTTAGCAAAAGGCTGTAACAGAAGAGTTTCCGTATATCAAAATCATCGTTTCTAAGTATAGACTTTCAGTTGGGTAGGTTCAATTTTTTTGATATATAATTTTCAGCAGCATATCGGGTGCAGCATCCTTTGACATTTTTAAAGGCAATAAGCCTGACGAGCCTTTCTTCCAATCCCATTGGCATGGAATTGTTACGTTTCTCAGCCAATTTTGCACTTGGTGGTATGCGCATTGAGTGCCATCTTGCTGCATCCGATGTTGGTAGTAACTGTGCTAGGTTGAACAGTTTTTTTGAGGCGGATTTTCTAAAAAGCTCGTATCTCAGCCCGGCCGGAGGCCCACTGTGCATCTGTCCGTACAGTGATACGATCAGATGTTCCCCTGCCTGTTCTATCGAGTCTTGAGAAGCAGATGGCTCGAGAAATGTAGCTGCTTGTGCCTTCAGGTGTCGATGTTGCTCAATGAGGAATAAAAATTTTCATTTCCCGTGACCAAAAATTGATGACGTGGTGTAAAACCCAGTAAATGCATGCATGAAGAGGACATGTGTGGGATCAAAGTTGAAGGAAGTTTTTGATTCCATAGACCTGTTTTTTTCCTTTCCCTGGTTTGTAGAAGTAAAGTTCTCGTACTTGCTTCAGAGGTCCATGAAGAGAACGAGAACGTCAATGTATCTACAATATATACAAGATGATGAAAGATCTACTACCTCGTTTGTTGTAACTATAAAGTACCCCGTTATTAAACTATTTGCGGCAGCATGCCATTTTCCCCCGCTCAATAAACTTCGCACACTTTTTATTTTACCTTATTTCTGAAACGACTTAAGATCTGAAAAATGCGAATAAAAGGAATGTTTCTAATTTTATTATGGAAACACTGAACTCGACCCGAAATACATAAGCGGGTCCCCAAAGACAAAATATGTATTTCGCGTTTGAGCAAGCACACAAACATTGAACAAATA
Organism: Leptura quadrifasciata; assembly: GCA_963675555.1. Taxonomy (NCBI): domain Eukaryota; kingdom Metazoa; phylum Arthropoda; class Insecta; order Coleoptera; family Cerambycidae; genus Leptura; species Leptura quadrifasciata. The sequence goes on from OY776674.1 coordinate 33,746,632, forward strand.
TTTGATTAATATAAAAGGAAGAAGTATTTCATATGGGAATATCAATTGAATTGTTATGCGTTTGCCAAATATAGGATGTTCTGAATTCTTCTGAGACGGGAACCTCTGTTAGACTTTTCAAATAATGTATTGCAGAGTAAAGTGCTTATACATAATATAAGGCACCGTTGTCGCAACGAATAATATGAGGGGTCGAAGAAATGAAATGAAAACAAATTAAGGGTGAGGAGCGAGGTTATTTAGAGAAATTCGTTTTAAATTGCAGTCCTCCTGAGAGTTTAACATTCATTTCTTATTATAAAATAGTTGTAATTTAAATGCTATAAAAGTAGTCGCTACCAAGGAGAACATTTTATTTCTATTCCTATTATACATAAGTCGCTTGATACTAATGGCAGTTCTAAATATTTTTCATTATTGTTTCAGCTCGAGAGTTTTAGTATGTCCCTAATAGGCAAACATGAAACAAATCTAAATGGGATACACCACAAAAATCTAATACGGATATAAAAATTATCACAACATATATTTGAAAGAGAAATAGAATAGGTAATAACTCGGACAAAATCAGATGGTAAGAGGTGACAAAGACACTCTTTGATAGTTGTGCAGGTATTACCAAGGAGCTGATGAAGAAGTATATTCATGATACCGTACTCCTAATATACAACCGCGACAAATAACGTGATGCCGTCAGACGCGCCATACACAAAGAAGGAATGATGTCATAGATATAAAACTATAACCATATTTTTAAGTATTCGAAAAACAGAAATTAAATTAAATGTTACAAATCAACGGGCATAGCATAATTTTTGTACTGTTATGTGTAACTTCCCTTTCGGATAGATGTCCCTGTAGTTATTCCAGTTTAGTAGAAGCTTGTATAAGTAGCTGCTCTATAATGGTGGTTGAGTAATCAACCCATAGATAGCTGAACTGATACTGAAAATAGCTGATCTGCGAATAATTATAGAAATTTCGACCGAGTAGAATCCACAAACCTTTTGTAATAGTCCAGAGCGTCTATCCACACGGTAATAAGTAATGAACCAGCATAAATTCTATGGGACAGCACAATCATCACTGACAGGGCGGTTGAAGCAAACAAACCCGATAGTGTTTTATTAGATAAATCATCTAAAATAGCAATCTTAATGTTGTAGTTTCCACAGATGATAAACTTGTGACAATCATTGCTGAAAAAAAGAGGAAATATCAACAACTGTGTGTTGAGCTAAAGGATATGTACATTGTACAAGCTGCGGGAGGTAGAAATCATTCCAGTAGCAATATCCCAAACGGATTAGTCACTAAGGACTGGTAAGACACTAGAAAAAAATTAGAACTGGACGAGATACATCTACGAATCATTCAGAAAGCTGCTTTACACGCAAACACTGTCCGAAAATTCTTAAGCCTTAATTGAATCACATCATCTAGTCACGATTGAAGCCCAAGAAGTACCATAAACACCTTCGCCTTCTAATAGTTCTCACTTTTTACACAAGTAGTCTTTGGCTGGGTTATAAAAACCTCGGCAATTATTGATCAGATTTTCTTAATCCAAGTATATTGCAACAATATGAATTATTAACTTTTTGAATGAAATCCTTGTCAGATTGATCAAGACAAAAGCCAAAACCAAATCACGATAGTTAAAATAAGACAACACGAGTGACTCACATAACATTTTTTTATTTAAATTTAAAATGTGACAGTTTGAAAATATTAGTTTAAGAGAAGAATCGCATCAATTTCTTTATATGACTCTTAAATCTCAAGTTAGAATCAAAAACAACTGCAAGACATTTTGCTTCATCAACAATCGGTAAAGTGCGTAGAACATTAATTTTATTTTTATTATTTCTACCAAATAACATTACTTTAGATTTAGCAGAGTTTAACTTTAAATCATGCTTGACCGATAAATTCATAATTTTATCAAGCTCATGATTTAAGATATCACACGCGTCTACCATATTTTTAGTACGAAAATGTGAGTAAAGCACAGTGTCATCTGCTTAGGCTTGTATTCAACAATTTGACACAGAACAAAGAATATTAGATGCGCAAATAATAAATAACAGAGGACTCAAAATTGACCCTTGAGGTACACCTGATAATATATCTAAGCTTGGAGAAGAAGCATTATTAATTAAATTTTTTTGTGTGCGCCCATTTAAATAAGAAGAAATAAGTTCGATAGCGGGTTGTTCAAAACCATAATATTTTATTTTAGCACACAAGTTCGTGATTGATTGTGTCAAATGCTTTATAAAAATCTAGTAATACCAACACATTCCCCAACCCTATATCCAAGGCGAATCAGGCAAAAATTTACTGAGTATGAAATAATCATATATTTGGTAAAACAAAACATTTTCAAAAATTTTGGACATGGCCGGTAAAACACTAATTACTCTAAAATCGGAAAATATTTTTTGATACTAGCTTGCCCACTGTAACTTTCCATAATTATGGAAAATATTTTATGTCGTATTAAAATGTGCGATAATTACAAACAAAATTACAGCTAAAAGCCAATAAGAAAATACAATTTTGTTCAAATTAAACTAAGGTGGCTTTGAAAACAATGAAATATTTAGCATGTCAAACATTTGTTGGTTTAACGGTGTTTTTATTGTCTTTCAAAATGCCGCAAATTTATACAAGAGATGAAAAAGTGAACATGTTAATCTCTTGTATAAATATACAGCATTTTAAACACAATTAACAAGAACTTTAAACCATTTTTAAAGAAACAATAAAAACACCGTGAAACCAACAAATGTTTGACAAGCTAAACATTTCATAGTTTTCAAAGCCACCTTAGTTACTTAACATTTAATTATAACAAAATTGTATTTTCTTATTTTCTTTTAGCTGTAATTTTGTTTGTATTTATCGCACATTTTAATACGACATATGAATAAATTCCTTATTAATAGTACTAATAAATGGTACCACGGTACCGATATGGTTCTATTTGAAAAAAATTGAGTTTTGCCCCAAAAACAATTTTGGTGAATTTTATTTGCTCAAATATCACGTAATTTAGAGTTTCTAAGGGGATTTCAATTTTTGTAGCATTACACGGATCATTTGGAATAAATCGGAACCGCCATGGCACATTTAAATGGAAAACTAAAAATTATATTGTAAAAAAATTGATGTTTGAAATGTCACTTCAAATCGAAAGTTAGTGTCTCTTCCGGCGAAACCGGAAGTAAAAGGAAATCAATTGTATGTCAAAAAGTGCCGCTTATTATGAATGTAGTATATCCTAAATTTCAATCAATTATCTTCAAAACTAAAGAAGAAAAGGGGGGTATACCATGATCCTGTTACACCCGGTATATTGATCTATAAAAAAACTGCAATACTTAAGCATAGTTGACGAACTGTTGCATTTTAACTTCACCAACAGGAGTAAGTGAAAACTAAAGGATATTCTTTGAGTTATTATTGTAATAATCAATTTTATTGTCACAATTATTATCACTAACATTTTGAACAAAACATGCAAAGTAATCATTAATTTCAGAAATATTGGACAAATCATCAGGAATATTTATTACTTTACAGAACGAACGAAATGAAGTATATTTTTGAGAAACTTCGTCTTTTAAACTGAAATGATAAAATCCATAGTTCTGCAGTTAATTGGCCAGAATGAAAGCTAGATAAAAGATTTTTATTATTTCTGTCTTTAAGCTAATGCTCCCTCTTACTGAATGTATTACTTTGCATTCTTTTTCTCCTTTCACTCAAAGTAGATATTCATAATTACATAAAATTTAATTAGAGTAGCTAATGCCTTAAATTATCTTTGATTACAGTTTTACTGTTGCCGCTCCAAAGGAAGCATACGTCCTTTGATAAAATTTACGCAAATAAAATAAAAGTACAGAGAACGGAGACTGATCCATAAGGAAGCGAGGAAAAGCAAAAATATGTATAAAATTCATAGACAATAGTTTCTGTTTCTAAACATGCATGAATGTTTTCTATAACGCTGTTATACCTAGAAGTCGATGCCATTATATTTGTAAAATATTTTCCGTTTACTGATTCGTCAGTAGAATAATTTTTTACCGTTTTAAATTAAATTAACCATATACGACAGTAGAAGATATGGAAGTAATTTGTTTTCGGCGACAACTTTTCAGGGGAAATTTTATTGACGATTCTTATGTATTTTGATCTCCTGATTACGAAAAAAATATTCTCTCCAAAAAGCGGGTGGAGATTCAAAAGATATATACGCATTTTTCTGATATACTCCAGGCGTTTTAGCTGTAAAATTGGCCCCTGTGCTAAATTTGTGCCCTACGAATTTTTTTTATTGTGTTTATTTGGACGCCTTGAATGACCTTTGGTAGTTACGCTATGACACACCTAGAGGATTCCGCGAAACTCGTGTCGGAAGGTGGCAACAACACATATTATAAAAGTTGTACATCTGTAAGTTCTCTACCTTAAAGACCTTATACGTTTTTTTTGCATGCTTAAACGTTTTGGAGAAACGACGCGGACTAAGTGGAAAATGCAGTTAGTTCCGTTTTTTTTTTAAATATTTTTTTGTTATATTGGACAGCGCAGAATTGTTGAGAAGAGCTATTAATTTTCTCAAGTAGCCTTGAACCCCTTGCCAACATTGGAGTCAAACAAGTCCGGGATGATGCCGATGTCTTCATCGTTGATACAGCAATTGAACAATCAACTCAAAACACCCCGCCTTCGTTGGAGAAGATATTGACTTGGTGGTTATTTTACTTGGGCGCATAACTTCTAGCAGTAATATCATTTTTAAAAAAACCAGGAAAGGAAAAGTGAAAACAAAGCATTATTCTATTGCCAGCATGGACAAATATCCAAATTTCTTAAAGCATATTTTGTTTTTGCCCGCCCTGACAGGATGCGATACTACCTCCGCCTTGTTTCACAAAGGGAAAACTCAAGTATTCAAAATGTTTAAGAAACGGCCAAATTTACACCCTGCAGCACATCTATGGTGCTCCTAAAATGGAAACTTCCATAGACAATTACCTATATTTAACATTTGATAAATCAACAAACTTTCAACAGCTGTAAAATTATCATCACTTTCTCCACCATCTTCAGCAGCTCAACAGCATTTGTGTGTAGAGTGTATCATCAAGTTCAAACATGGTTGGGAAAAGACAATGATCCTGAGCATTGGGGCTGGATTAGGAAGAATGATATTATGCAGCCAGTACCAATGCAGTTACCACCAGTACCAGACATATTGTTAAATTAAATTTTTTGGAACTGTACGAAGGGTTGTGCAGGAAAATGTAGCTGTAAGACTGAATTGTTCAACAGCTTGAGGACATTGCCACGGTCACTTCTGCTTGAATACTGCACCTATAATTGCTATGAATGACGAAATGGACGATGCAGAACCTTATCAGAATGAACCTAATGGCGACTACTTGTCACTGGACGATAACGTTTCAGATACCGAAGGAGTAGAAAATATTGACTACTTTAAGATCCGGCATGGATTAGGCCTCCTGGGGAAACCATTTCTCCGAAAAATTTGATTCAGCTCTGTTTAATTGTATTAGAAGTTAATAATATTAAAACATAATGCCGGCTAGTGACAATTTTTTATACCTAATATATAGGAATAACAAATTAGATTACTTATCAGAAAATCGGAAGGATTTCTACTTGGACAATAAAATATTTTTTATAAGATAAACAAATAAAAAATACCTCATTGTTCGACAAATCCAACGCGGAATGGAATAATATTCACCTTTGTAGTACGTGAAAGCATTTTGTTAAATTCTATTAGCACCTTTATAGTTTGTGAAAGATATATTGTTAAATCCTATGTACTAATAAAAAATTTTCATAAACCGGCATTATGTTTTAATATTATTAACTTCTAATACAATTAAATAGAGATGAATCAAATTTTTCGGAGAAATACGAAGAAATACTACCTATTGGTGCTACAACAAAATACAATGCAGATGTATAATAGCTTAATATACTTACCGGACTACTTTAAAGCCGCTGCTCTGAGGTTCATTTAAATTTGAGTTATTAGCGAAAAATATCTGCACATCCACATGGGGTAAATTTCGCGAATCGGCTTTCTGATAACCTTGCAGCATTGTGCTAGCTAGTGTTATGATTATGAACAGAAATAAGATCACGAATAAATAAAATACACAAACGTAGGTTTACGTGAATCCGTATACTCTTCCTGCGGCGGCGGAGCTTATGTGAGGCTACTGACGTCACGCGGTCTAGTCTCGCGCACAGGTACGTTTTCTAGCCTCGCGCCGATCCTTGGTTTTAAAATACTTACAGCGAACGTACGGTCGTGGGCAAAAAAAATAGGACAAGTCTTATAACGGTATTTTGCTCAAATCTAGTTGTGTACATCTAACTTTAATTTTTGTGACATTGTCAGTTAAGATTTGTCATAATTTATTGCAATTGTGCAAAAACTAATATGCCTCATATAAGTGATTTAGTTAAATCTGGAGTCATTGCTAAAGCAGAAGATGGATGATCAATGAGACAAATTGCATTGCGTTATAATATTGACAAAAAATTCAGTGTGTAACATTTGAAGAAAGTGGAGAATAAACGACAGTACGATTAGTAGAAATCATGGATCAGGGCGACGAAGGATATCAACTCAACAACAAGATTTGCAATTGGTAAATGCTTTAGTAGAAAATCCATTTTACTCAGGCCAGTTATTCAGGCTGCCGAAGAAACGAATTTTCCTGGATCGAGTAGTACTGGTCGCCGAGCGGTAAGAGAATTAAAATAAAAAATAAATTAAAATTGATATCTGTTTTATTTTAATGCTGTAGTTATTGCTATAGTAAATGGTGGATGGTTAATGAGACAAATTGCACTGCGTTAAACATTAACAAAAATTTGGTGTGTAACATTTTAAGAAAGTGGAGAATAAACGGTACGATTAATAGAACTCCTGGATCAAAGGACAAAGGATATCCTACTTAACAAGAAACTAACTATTAATATTTTGTTATTGCACCATTTCTATTTATAACTTCTATAAGTTTGTTTGGCATAGAATTAAATAACCTTATACAATAATCATTAGTAATAATATTTTCTCATGCATTATTTTCTATTTCCAGTAATTCTTCGGCATTCCGTGGTCTCATATTTTGTTTTTGGATACTTCTTACGAGTAGTCCCCATACTTCTTCCACAGGGTTAAGATCTGGACTATGACTGGGCCAGTTAAGAACATTGATGTTGTTATCTTGAAACCAGTTAGTTGCGGTATATGAGCAGTATGAGCGGAACAACTGTCTTGTTGAAATATGAACTCATTATTAGGAAATAATGGTAACACAGAAGGGAGCATAATATTGTCTAAAATCCTAATATACGTTTCACTATTAAATCGTTCCCCAAAATGCCACAAAACACCAGAACCAGGTGTCGATATCCAAGCCCACATATTGACGGAAAATCTACCACTTTTATCATTGTTAGATATATATTTCTCATCGAATCGAGTATTCGGAGTGCGGTAAACACGAATACGACCGCTGTGTGCTGACTGGAAAGTTTTTTCGTGTGTAAAGATCACATTGTTCCAAAAATTTACATCATGCGCTAAAGATTCAAGCGCAAATCCTACTCGAGCTTTTTTAAGTAAGTATTTCTGTGCTGCTGCATGACAATGTCGCGTAGCTCCGATTCTCTTACTCGCCGGCGACCAGTACTACTCGATCCAGGAAAATTCGTTTCTTCGGCAGCCTGAATAACTGAGTAAAATGGATTTTCTACTAAAGCATTTACCGCAAATCTTGTTGTTCAGTTGATATCCTTCGTCGCTCTGATCCATGATTTCTACTAATCGTACCGTCGTTTATTCTCCACTGTTTTCAAATGTTACACACCGAATTTTTTGTCAATATTATAACGCAGTGCAATTTGTCTCATTGACCATCCATCTTCTGCTTTAGCAATGACTCCAGATTTAACTAAATCACTTATATGAGGCATATTAGATTTTGCACACTTGCAATAAATTATGACTAATCTAACTGACAATGTCACAAACATTAAAGTTAGATGTACACAACTAGATTTGAGCAAAATACTGTTATAAGGCTTGTCCTATTTTTTTTGCCTACGACCGTACGTTCGCTGTAAGTATTTTAAAACCAAGGATCGGCGCGACGCTAGAAAACGCACCTGTGTGCGAGACTAGACCGCATGACGTCAGTAGCCACACACAAACTGCGCTGCCGCAGGAAGGGTATATGGATTCACGTAAACCTACGTTTGTGTATTTTATTTATTGGTGATTTTATTTCTGTTCATCATCATACACTAGCTAGCACAATGCTGCAAGGTTATCAGAAAGCCGATTCAATTGATATCTGTTTTATTTCGGCTACTCATTACATATTCATATAATAGAGACAGATTTACATTGGAAAAAAAAGTTGTCCTATTTTTTTCTGCTCACGACAGTACATCTTAAAATTTTGCGGTCAAATTTTTTGTTATCATTTTTAATCATAAAATCTCTCGATTTCAGTTAAAACAAAAAAATCGAAAAATGTCGAACCTGTCTATTATCTTTATATTTTATTTTCCAATAGTCAACGTTGGGAAACTGTTATAATTTTGAATGGTCTAACATATACTCTTTCAAAATTTATTAATTTCATTTCATAATTAAATTCCTTTTTAATTTCAAAACATTAGATTGTTTGTAAATTTTCTGGGAAAAAACTGGATTAGTTGAGCCATTGAGGTAGCATTTTTTTTATTTTTACAAACTTTCGTAATCACATCGGAGCCCCCGTGCATTCGAGGTTTCGAGAGTCCGCGTGATACGCCCTCTCGCAAATATTCCACTATTAACCGCATACCCATAGCATTTAATTATTATTTTCCCTGTAATTTTGTTAAAGCGTGCCGTTTTAGCCGATGTTAGTTTTGTATGTGACTAAAGTGTAAATGATTTCATATCTAGATTATGTGCTGTAGGTGTGATTTGTCAATTAAATAGAGCGTCCAGCTGTAATATAACTGAGGCAACAGCTTCTCGCTGGGGAGCATGACTTCGCTGTGAATGCCGTGATTACAAGTACGATAACACTCCAAAATAAAACTTGAGCCTACAATCCGTATGAATACTTCTATAAACTGAAAAAGGTAGGGGCTAATTGCAAAAATTTCAGTTTTATTTCTACCTATAGTGCAAATTATATCAGCATATTTAGGAGTTTTCATTTTGCACAGAATGTTTCAGGTATATGACAGGGTGAATTCATAATACTCACCTCAAAGTGGACTTGCAGGACGTAATAAAAAAATACCAATACAATATAAAGATTATAAACAAGGTACATTAAATCATGCAACCTACATTTAACTTAAAATAAAACAATATTAGGCAGGCATTTCGTCGGTAATTGGATAAAAAAGAAGCAAACTTTATATTCTCTTTAACGTCCTCGACAAGCTTTATTGTCTTCTTCCGGACTAATAAGGGGTTATAGGTTATCGTCATTAAAAAATAAGAAGAAAATTTCAAATACTTAGGCTCGTAACATTATTAGAAAAATTCATATACTAAGTTGAATACATATACAGGGTGTTTTAAAAGTAAGCATTAACCTTCTGGGGGTGTAATACTCGGATAAAAATAAGACAAAAAGTTCCTATCAACATGGGTCCGGAAATGCTTTTTGAAGAAGCTACGCCCCTTCGAATGGGACACCCTGAGGACGGTTTTTCCGAAATATTTCCGAAACCGTTAACAATAAAATTTCGAAAATACACACACGGTATAAACTTTTGACGCTGGACTCGATTATGAATTCAGAATTTAAAATTGTAGTCAGGGGCATCACATAACGGGAAGGTTAAGGGCTAAAATAACTCCATTTCTTTTTCGTTTCAGTTTATTACTTTTTCCGTTCAAAATTATAAAGTTTCAAAGTTTTTTATGTAAAAAAGGTTCTCTTAGTTCATCTCGATAGAATGAACCGTTTTCGATAAAATTAATTCTGAAAAATGAAACATGATTCTCAAATTTATTTATTAGTTAGTATTTATTGCAATAATTCTGGGTTCAAAGTTCGAGATAAGCATCTGAGATTGAATGCAGCATACCTACAATAAAAAGAAGATGAAAATTTTTAATTAACGTGGGTCACTACCGAGATACGAACTTTTAAATAGGTTTTTATTTTATTGAATCTTTTAATTTTAATATTTACTAACTAGGTCTTGTACAATTTACAAAAGTGTTCAAAATGACTGCCATTAGCATCACGACAAGCTCGTAACCACGCACGCCTTGTATAATTCTTGGGTTATTTCTAATTGTCTCAAATCCTTCCCGTAGCCTTTGCCTCAGAACGTCAACATTAGGTATTGGCCGGGAATAAACTAGTTGTTTTAAGTGACCCCATAAATAAAAATCAAGTGGATTTTAGTTTGGATAGCGTGGTGGTCATGGCACTGGATCACCACGACCTATCCAACGGTTTCCGTAGACATTTTGTATTTGCTGTCTAGCGTTAATACTAAAATATGGGGGGGCGCCGTCATGTATATACCGTATTTGTGTTCATAAGTCAATCAAGTAACAGGTTGTCAAGTAATTGCAGTAATTCATTTCTTAAAAAATCGGTGTAAGTTTGTTCATTTAAGCGTTGTGGCAAAAATACTCATGCATTAAATGTTCATCGATAATTTCACCCCACACATTTAAGCTAAATCGCTGCTGATGTCCTCTTTGTACTATAACATGGGAATTTTCAGCTGCTCATTCGTGATTGAAAATTCCATTCCTAGTAAAACCGGCCTCGTCGGTAAATAAAATTTCCTTTTCAAAATAGTGAACGGCAACACGCTTTTCCAATCACAAAATTGTGCAAGTAGAAGAAAATCTCCCTCCTCTAATTTCTGATCTCGTTGAATATGATTTGGGTACAACAACTCATGCAAAATTCTCCATACTTTTGAATGAGATAAGCCTTCTTGGCTTGCAATGGTGCGGATACTTAAAGACGGATCTTCTTCAATTAGAAATAACACCTGTTCTTCTGTGGCTAGCGCTCTAGTATTTCTCGGTCGTCCAACAACTTTTTATCGGTGAAATTTACCTAAAGTTAAATGTAAGTAGTAATTAGGACTAACCTGTTTCTCTTAAATTACGATCCACTCTGGCAAAAAAAGAATGGTGTGGTAGTCGCCAATTAGGAAATGCCTCTTCATACAACCGTTTTGCTTCTTTACAATTCCCAAAAGCTCTCGGAAATATAATGTGTGAATGTGTGCAGCACTGCAACTCATGCATTGTGTTAAATATGAGGACAAGCTAATCCAGCCTCTAGTCAAAATATTTTGAGAGTTTTAGCAAAAATAGTCTTTAGCGACAAGGGTGACCATTCATTTTCTAGCAGTCGATTTTGACGGGAAAATGATGGATTTTAACGGAATTTGCCTTAAACCGGTTCCTCAGTGATTCGGTGTCAGAAAAGTATATTTACCATGTACTCAGATGTGCATGGGACCTCCTTGCCTGAACGTATGAATATATAATTGCCACAAAATAATTCAAAGTCGTTGCGATTCAAGCATTTTTAAGCTCTGAGGAGCGAATCAAATTATTTTTGAACTGATAATACGTGAATAGACAGGCAAGCAAAAGCCCACCAAAAATTTATAAACATTGAACTTTTCCTGAATCTTTTTGTGTAATCATTAGCTATAAACCACACATTGGATGGTAGTTGGTACATTATGAGTCCTCACTATGTGTTGTACATGGGCCAGACTATAGTTTGTCAATACATTTTTCTTGAACATTTTTGTAAAACATGATTTTTTAAAGAGATTTAATATCCATTTTTTGAACTGTATATTGTCTTTTTCAAAATTCCTTTTCAGGTTTAAATTTAAGAAAGTGTTAGTATTTACTGTGTTAGATTTATAGTGTTACGACGTCCAATTGGTACCATCAGTGAAGCAGTTAAGCATAAACGAACAGTAAGTATAGATTTTGTATTATTCTCCGCCTGATACAGTCGTTTTGAACCCTTTTTGTGAACGTTTAATATTCATTTTTGGAAAATATAATAGAAGTCTTTCAGACGCGAAAAGATGGATGGCTCACATGCACAGCGATGTGCGCATGTGAAGGAAATCTTGATTTTTGTGCAAATGTCGGGGTTTTAGAGGAAACCAACTTGAATTGAGAAGATTCATCTGATGATGCGTTTTAGATTATTGGATGAAATTCTAACTGTTAAGGCCTGCGCCTCTCTTCACCCTCCCCCTCTTACTATCAAAAATGCATAATTTAAAAAACATTTAAACACGGTTTCTCTATATCTATTTTATTTGATATCTAAAAATTAATAAACATCTAGGAACATTCATCAGTCCTTCTATAAACATCAACACTTATATAGCCAGGGGAGTTGGTTTTTTAAAATGTTTTTATTTTATTACTATTTGGGACAAAATTAACATGTATAATTCTTTATTTTAAATGGCCGTACTCCATATTATTCGTAAAATGACTAATTTAGGAATTTTGCATGTAATATGTGGCTCAATTATATGGTATCAACCCCTAATGATCTAGGGGTGGAACTAGTGGAAGTCTTTACAAGTTCTAATAACTTTTTTGTATTATTAAATACTACTCGTTAAAATTAAGATATGTTCGAATACATTTTACTAAGCTAATTTACATTATTTTATAAGGGGTGGCTATAGGAGATTGTTCCTTCCCTCAGACGCACTTGCCAAAGACGGCCCATCCATTCTCGGAATCTGTGGGATATTCTGAAAATTTTAAGGTATTGTCTAACATTGTATCATAAATCTGCAAACGGAATACGAATTGAAACCGGACTATACTAAATTCCTTGATTCAAACAACCAGTTAAACATCCTTATTAATTATTGGTTATATAGAGATATTATTTTATAGTCTATTATTTAATTATAAATCATAAAGTATATACCTCTTTTGTTAGTTTATTGACTACCGTCATTATTAATACACATATTTATTTAAGAAATACTAGACGTAATTGATCACTCCCATGATTCTTCTTATTTTATCTAAGTCTAATAAGTGTTCCATTCAGACCAAGCTAAATGAGGTGTTACGAACTGCGATTTGTAAATCGACTAAAAAATAGCTGAGAAAATTGATAAAAATAGCATTTTTATTTGGTTCGGCTTCTAGGACCATTTCACTATCTTATCTTCTAGACTCCTTAAAAAAAGATAGTAGAGATGCCTATTATATTAATATAAAATAACAACGAAGTATTTAATACTAATTCTTCTAACCGTCTTGATTAATCCCTGATAATGTGTCCCAATTCAATTCAATACTTCTTCATAAAATTAATAATATAAAAGTACCTCCCCAGGACCTATTCCGGAACCGATCATGCAACCAACTACCGCGTTGATCGCGATGGCCGGTTGCAGGACCGGGAGGAGTAGGCTTGGTACGATTGAAACAACAATTAAAATCTTAAACCCAACCACATTCTGCGAAAAGACAGATTAAAAAAGGTGGTGTCATTAAAATATATCTAAAAACCCAGACTTAACAAAACTAAAAATTACATACTAAATTAATAACTTGCGCAATAATCAGTTTTGAATTTCGTATCTGACGCTAGCACCTTAATTTGAACGAAGCGCCTTCGCGAGATATGTCTATGTTGGGCTGCGTATGGCTGGCTTAAGATTTGATATTAAAAATTTTGATTGTATAATGTTTTGACTTTCTAAAAATTTAGAAACAAAAATGTAAAAAAAGGAACCAAGAGAAAATAATCGCGACAAAAAGGATACAAACAGAAAGGAACAGGGGTGAAAGAAAGATACGAACCGTTTGAAATATTGTAAAGGTGAACATAATATCCTTATAGTAAAATAAGGATTTATAGAGGAGTTTGCGACTAAAAATATTATGTTTAATATTCCGCCCTCTAAAAGCACATTTGAACTATTGTAAAGGTGGATCGGGTAAGCAGAAGTTATAGTTGGTTGATAATGTTTCCCTGATGATCTTAAAATCGCCAAGATATTACCCATTCATAAAAGAACTCCAAGGATAATCCCCTAAATTATCGTCCGATTTCGATAATTTCTTTGGGGGTGGCTCTAAAAAAACAAATTACGGAATATATTGAACAACATAATCTTTTCAGTAATCATCAATAAACAATAAAATAAATGCTTAACCAGTTAGATCCATATGTAGAATATTTTAGGTTACTTTAGCTTTGAATAAGCTGAGTGGAAACTAAGCTGAAATTGTCTCTGAACTAGTTAGTCTATTTGGATTATAAAAAATTACAACATCTGCAACACTGTTGTTATTTTGTGGAATAGTAGATATTTTTATATGCAGCTTAAGTTGATGTTTAATATTTTGTTTTGTGAAAATACTTAGTAGATTGCCGGCTTCTCGAAGGCGAAAATTAATTCGCGAAATTATATTTCTCAACGTAAACTAACATTTAACCCAATTTAATTATAATGAAATATCCAAGACTCGAATAAAATTGTCAAGATTTACTGGATTTAAGTAAATAATATGAAACAATAAGTAAAAACGATTAATTTATGTACGTCGTAAATTTCTAATGAAGTAAATTATCAAATTGATTGATGTCTGTATACGTTGCTGAATTTCCATAGAAATCGCCTCATTTGAGTTGAATTTTCTTGAGTAAGGAGAGGCATTTTCTTAATTTACGAGATTGAAGGAGAACTCTAAGAACTAGTAAAGAGGTTCAATTCCTTTCAGACAACATATTAAAAATTATTCGATAAACATGACCCATATATTACTTCGCGTATCACGAAACCGTATGCGCCCTGGTTAACTAGCAGTACTGAGGATCTTAAAAAGGAAAGAAACCATGCCAGAAAGAAATTTAAATTCTTCAAGATTGGCTTAACTACAAGTAATTGAATAACTTTAATTTAACGGCATTAAGATTGAAAAAAAAACGTTTCTCAATTCTAAAATGCACAACTCTGAAAAATACTTCTTATAATATTTTCTTAATTTAATTATAAATCAAGATATAAATGTGCTTAGTAATTTATATGTCATCCTGATGACATAAACAATTATTTCTTATACGCCTTCTCTCCTGTTAGTAATTGTTCTTACATGGGCGACTTGTTTTACAATAGGCATCATGGCCCAGATATTTCTTTTTCTTTTATTATGGCAAGTATAAGTGAGGTTCACGACATGTTATTCAGCTTAAAATTTGTGGAATGCAGTTAATAAAACAATCAATAAAAATAAAAAACAATCAATAGACAAAATTAAAGAAAATAGTGAAGAAATAACAAATCCCTTTCAAATTTACAAGAAATTTAATCATAAATACACAGAAATTGGTGCCAAATTAGCTTCGCATATTAAAAGAAACAAAAAATATAAAGAAAAGTTAAACACAAACCTTAGCTCTATATTTCTTATTCCAACCTGTCTGGAAGAAGTAATAAAATCCATCCTTCAACTAAAAACTAAAAAATCTAAAGGCGTTGACAATAAGTTCGGTAAAATAGGTTGCAACAAAAATATCTGAACCACTTTGTTACTTAATAAATAAATTTTTTGAAACATCGATATTTCCTACTGCTCTTGGTAAAGCCATTATAGTTCCTATATATAAAAATGGAGATAAATCTGATCCTCTAAATTACAGACCGATATCATTAACGAGTATCTCAAAAATTTTTGAAATTATGCTTAAAAACCGCATTTCAAGCATTACAACAAACATAATAAAGTAAAAATCAGTTTGGATTCCAAAAAGTCATGTCTACACAAGACGCTATATGAAATCTTACAGGCAAAATTTATTCCGCCGTCGTGTCGACAGTAAAAAACCTGCCATTTGTGTATTTTTAGGTGTATGCAAAGCCTTTGATACTGTCTCACATCAGCAATTATAACACTTCCTAAAATATATAGGAATAGGAAATAAGCCACTCAAATTAATAGAAAGGTACCTATCAAACCGAAAACAATGCATCAAGATCGGTAACAACTGCAGCAATGTTACTAATATTAAATATGGGTACCACAGGGAACAATATTGAATTCCCTACTTTTTATTTTATATCTCAATAATTTATTCGATATCGTAACATGTGGATCCATTATCAACTTCACAGATGACACAGTCATATTCTATTCTGCTGAATACTGGGCTGAAAATAACCTAGGGAATATAAAAAAATAGTCCGATCATAAATTATTAACCATCAACTATGAGAAAACTTATGTTGTTCCTTTCTGTTCCTATAAAACATCCTTACCAAAATTTAAATATCTGAAAATAGGTGAGACAGACAAGATTGCGACATTTTCAAAGCATTATTCTCTACCAACGCCTTACTTGTAATGAACATGTAAACTTTGTGGCGAATAAACTTAGATCGATTCTTTACCTATTTAAGCAACTAAAGCAATTCCTAGACCAAAAAAACTTAAAAATAGCTTACGACGCACTTGTAGAGTCGCATATATCTTAAGGCATTATCGGTTGGCGAATAATTTTAAATGACCATTTGAATAAACTAGATATAATACAAAAAGATTCCTCATGTTAAATATGAAAACTACTTTCGTTTATAGAAGCATTTCTGTGCGATGCTAGACAATTATATTTCTTGGCGCTGTGTACAAATTCATTTTGAAACAAAATAGATATACCATAACATCAAATTAAGACACGTAACCAAAATAAATCAAAAAAGCCTAAAATGCAAAAGACGATCAGACAGAGATCTCATTTATACTTAAAGGCAAAGGTTTACGACAAACTTCCAAAGGATGGTAGAGACACTAAATATGTTCATCTATTTAAGTCAAAATGTGAACTATTTATGCGCCGTACAGTGAGAGTAGAAATACATAAAATAACTGATATGAAAAATAATTAAAAATAAATAAGTCTAAAAATATTATGCATGTAGGTACACCTAAGTACGCCAGAAATTCTGAAAATAAGTAGATTTATTGATACTGGTCAGGCTCAGGGATAAAAAAAGTTACATAAGCATATTGAGTTGTTACTAGTATTATATTTTTATTTGCTTGACTCATTTATTATTACTGGGTTTTATTTTATCTTCTTGTATACACATACAAGTGTTTTTATGACACTTGAAGTGTGGATCCTGTTTATTTAAACCTACATGTTTTAATAACATCAATACAAAAATGCCACAATTATGTTCACCTAAGTTGGACAAATTATCTGAAACATATATTTAATTTTTGGTTTGGAAATAGGTTACTTTCCAGAAGACTGGAGTACCTACTAAGGTTGTTAAACCTCTTCCTAAAACCAGCAATCCGACCAATAATAGTGACCTTCGTCTATTCAGACTAATACCAGCTTTATCAAAACTTTAAAAAAAAATAGTATATAAACAACTGTTAGAATATGTTATACAAATAAAATTATCTCTATTCGACGGTCTGGGTTTAGGAAGGTGCACTACTGTAGTCTTATCAAATGCTGTAGATGATATTGTAAAGGCTATGGACGGAGATGATGCATCGGCTTTGGTATTGTTCGACTTTTCCAAGAACTTTGATATCCTTGGCCACGCCCTTCTCGGCGCAAACAATTGTTATGGATTAGATAATAATTCTATTAGTTTCGTTAAGTCGTATCACAGCAACTGTCGTCGGATAGTAGCTTTAGACAATGAATATTCCCAATGTGGGACTATTATCTCTGGAGTCACGCAGAGCTCAGTACTTGGACTATTGCTTTTTCTAATATACAAAGCAGACATTTTTCAATCTGAAAAAGAACACAAATAGTTGGTTGCACTTTTTTCTTTGCGGGCTTACCCATGAATTTTCTTAGCCAGTAATTTGCCTCCCGTGTTAACATCTTAGCTTGTGATAATCCAGGTTATGGAATTCCACGTAGGTAGCTTTAATTTGCCTCCATAGCGATACTGCGTTGTTACTCTGAGATTCAGGTTCTTCCAGCGGCGTCGCAAATGCAACTGACTTCCTGCCTGTGTTCCATTTGTGTCGTTATTGCTAAGTTGAGCTCGTCCTTTCAACTTAGCTACACCGTGCTGATGAAGACACACGTCATTTATCAGGAAAAGACAATGTCATCGCGAATACCTTATCACGATAGATGATGTATCGTCGATTAAATCAAATCATTACTTTCCACCTATCTTCATCTCTACTATATCAGATCATTTACATTACGTATTAATGCTCAATTAAAAGATTATGAGTTTACTTCTTTAG
The DNA here is from genome assembly GCA_963675555.1 of Leptura quadrifasciata. Lineage (NCBI taxonomy): Eukaryota > Metazoa > Arthropoda > Insecta > Coleoptera > Cerambycidae > Leptura > Leptura quadrifasciata. The sequence goes on from OY776674.1 coordinate 33,764,984, forward strand.
TTAATAGTGAACCTAATTCAAGTAAACAATCTAAATACAATTTACAACAAATTTTAATTCTCAACTTTCAGAACAAGATTTGGTGTGATATTTTTAATTCTAAATGTCGGCCAAACTTTCCAAAATCTTTACGACGTCCAATTTTCGACGATTTTCATTCATTTTCACAACTTGTTACATCCAATTACTTCTGGCTTGAAATGAATTCAAACTGTATTTTATAGTCTAAAACTTGTCTTAATTGTCAACTTCCAAAGGAAATAAACACACTAAAACTCCAATATCAAATTTATCAGTCCCCAAAGCTCGTTTTGAACATATACATAAATATTTACTCGTAATTGATCCATTCCCAGTCCCACATGGATGTTCCTATATTCTTACGGTTATCGAACGATTCACTCGTTGGCCAGAAGCCTATCCTTTAAATAATATATCTGCACAAACCATCGCTAGAACATTGTTTGAGAATTATATTTGCCGCTTCTGCATTCCTCTGACAGTCACTACTGATCAAAGAGCACAGTTTGAATCAAACTTATTTCATGAATTTTGAAAAGTTTCTAGGTTTTCATCGAATTCATTCTACCACATACACCCTCAAATCAATGGTATGGTTGAACGATTTTATCGAACTTTTAAAACAGCATTATCAGCCAGATCCATTTCGCTTCACTGGCACTGGTACGACAATCATTTTACTAGGTTTACGTACTATGCCTAAAGACAATTTACTTTGTTCATCTGCCGAACTCGTTTACGGTCAAACTTTACTTCTCCCTGGTAGTCCGAAAGACGTGCCCACGGTTGCACTTATACGTACTGTTATATGTGCCATAGTAACCATAGCAATCTCTTAACTCTCGATACACTTTCTTAGGGTGAGGTTAAGTTGCTCTATTTTTATATTTAAGAATTATAATATTTAAACGACAAAGGAAATACTATTTAGCAGGCTTTAGCAAATCTTGTACATTGACAACAAGACTAACAAACAAATAATGAACGATACAAACTTTACAAACCATAATATTCCAAATGTTGATAATTAAAACTTTCTTTTTAATGTTAGACAATTTTTAACAAAGTATAAAAATTTAATTGTCTTTTTGATAATTGAAATGTCAGAAAAATTTTCTTTTGAGTTCATGAAAATTTCTGTCAAAGTACAAAAATTTAATTGTCTTTTAGGTTAGGAAAATATTTGCCAGTTATTAAAAATTATTTAAAACGAATTCTTGATCAGAGAATTTAATATTTAACTAGAGTATACGACCTTCGCTGCACTATTATGTCTTCCTCTCTTGACAGAATTTGTTCCTCCTCAGTTCCCAGGTTCCAAACAGTTTCTCATCTAGACCCTATATCCTCTTTTGCTTGAACGGCTACTTATCTATGCATAGAAACTCTTTCCAAAACTTTACTACTTATTAATTTATACTCTTCCTTCGGTTATTTGTACAGCCTTCTCTAAATTATCTCTGCTTACATGCTGGATATTCATTAACATCTATTCAATATACTTCCCTTTTGTACTAGGTATTCTATTTGGTTTACTTCCTTCTGGTTATTTTCTTGGTTATGTTCTTTTATTTATTTCGATGGACTTCGTATACTGAACTTTAAAGTTGTCAGTCAATCAATTTATTGGGCATTCTTTGCACAATCTTTTAAATAAGAAAATGGCTATTTCACAGTATATTTTGCGGTCTTTGATTGTCTGTTTTCAGCCATTTTTACGTGTCTTCTTCGTGCGCTACAACTAAATGTAACTATTTGGAGCAAACAACTGATGTTCTACCTTAATATAGGCTATATTTTCCTTTATGGCTAGGATAGGTTCCAATTTAGTACTTTATCATGTACACTATAACATTCAGAATAGATTTTATTCACGCTCCGCCGCTTAAAAAAACATACAAAGTACATAAAATTTAAAGATTCTCGAATTATTTTACTTTTTTCCACTGTAGATTAGGGTGGTCCTTATTTATATGGGAATTTATGTTTCTTTTAAATTCTGGCAGTCTCACCCTTTAAAATTTTTCCAAATAGAAAAAGAAAAAGCCCTGCAAAAACTGAACTCAATCAGGTAACTGTAAGGCGTGCCTCAATGACCTTGTCTTGGAGATTGATATAGGAAAATTTTTAAATAATAAATATATCATCAAATGCCCACAAATTTATAAAAATTTATTGAAAAACAAAATCAGCATGTGGTATTAGATATAGAAGAGATAAAAAGAATTATTGATTTAAAAAAAACTGCCAAAAATTAAATATAAACATTCTATAAAAGGGCATTTTTGCTACTGCGTGGGAACTTCTTACGGTAATCCTTTACAACTTGTAACAAAGACTGTTTTGATCCTCCTTCTTTGTTAAAACGCTATTAAACTCCTCCATTATATTAGCACTTCTCTCGGGTGTGTCATTAACCACTTTAAGGTTTTTAACGATAACCAGTCCCTTTTGAAAATCTTCGAGAGAGGTCCAAGTAGAAAGATAGTGTTTCAAAAACTCACTGGGAATTTTTAATCGTTTAAAAATGCTGCAGTATTTTTTGAAGCGAAATGTTGCAGTGGCATCTTTTTCTTGGATTATAACACGTTTGTATAATGAGAAGTGTCCTCCCCACTGTCTTCATCCTCATTGACCTCATCTAACTGCATCGCTTTAATAAGTTCAATGTTTGTTTCTAAGAGAACACTCTCATCGTAAGATGCTAAAGCAATTGATGTGACTCGTCCGAAAGATACCAGAGGTGCCCACAAAACTTTTTCAAAACTTTTCTTGACAAAACCTCGTGCAAGTTTATATAAGAGCATAAATCTTTAAAAAACTGAGATCTTGAAGTGGTGTTTTAGCTGCTACTGGACAGCAAAACCAGGCCTTTATGTACAGATGGATGAGAAAAATACAAGCATCCCTAATACCTTGGGACGTCAGTCTGAACTGATTCCTGAAGATAAATTGAAACAATAAATGGTCTTGGCCATCCACCTTGAATGTTGGAAGGCACCCGGTATACGAAACGATATTACTCAAGGAGGCTGACCACCCAGAAATATCACTGCAAGCTCTAATAATTCTTTATAGTCTTCCCTGGGATGATAAAGTTGCAGCTGGTCGAGACAAAATTGCAAAATATGATCACGGTTACCGCCAATCGTGCTGCTCATATACTCATCTTGGACTCCAGGCTCATACCGATGTAAATCCATTTGAGACCATGCCTGCTGACAAGCACGGCACACGGACTGGTCAGGTTACGTTGTTGTCATGTTAGTTTTATGTGTTTAAAAAAAAAAAAATTAGGGGGTGAGGCAATTGAAATTCCGGATTTCAAAAATAAGGACCACCCTACTATAGATATTTTTTTATATTAGATTACGATTTAAATAAATCCCTCTCGGTCAGAAATAAACGTTCCATGGATATTTTTGGAATATGTCTAAAGAGCTACTAGGTTTCAAAATTGCATTTTATTTAGTCCTAATAGTTCTTTTGACGTTTTAAACATGAATTATTTCTATTATACCGTCATTTAATATTTGTGAATACGAGGTAGTTTATTTGTGGTTCTTGCGTGAATAGAAAAAGATAAACAATTTCAACAGCAGAACAATTATTTTGAAGTGTGTATCATGCGCAACTACAATATAGTATATTATTATTACTTCCAGTGATAATTTAGACTCTTAATTGTAACAAATCATATCGCGTGTTCCCCTTAAGCAACTCTTGTAATCTATCATCTCAAATAATTAACATGAAAGCATAGCAATTTTTTTGTTAGTAATAATGAACATTTTTGAGTGGGTGTATGAGTCCAATGGAATAAAATAATTCTTGTTGAAATAAGTGCCGACGTTTAGAAAAATTTCTATTATCTTCAAAAGCTCATACTAAACTCTTCGATTATTATTTTAAAAGAATTACACAAAACTGCACTAAAATGATATAAGTAATTATTTTTGTAAAATTTACAGAAGTAGGTTAGGATCTTATAATATATGTGTTGAAGGTTCATTTCATGCAGAGTAGTTTCCGGGTTATGTCATTATAACCTTGTAATTTATAAATTCCATTTTTTTTTTCCTACTCCACTTAGGGACTGTTCACTTTCTGTTCACCTTACCAACACTCAGAGTAAAATTCTGTAGTATCTGCGGCTATCCAGGGACGTGCCTGAATTTCTGTGTAATTGTTAATAATTATTTCATCAATCATTATTTCGAATTTGTTAACTTATATCTGTAATTATTTTATTGACACCGGAGATATTATTAAATATCTTTTGGATTATCTAGCAATGGTTTAGTTATTATTTCAAATTGCAAGAAAATCAATCCTGCACGGCTATGAGAACATGTGTTTCTGTACTGTGTTCTGTCATATTCGGTTTGTGATTATGGCATTTTATGGTCTAGGTAAGGGGCATGCCCAGCACTACGCCTTCAATAATCAGTCTTTTAGGCACTTGAAATTACTCACTGCTGTTCTATGTAGATTGGTTTTAGTACTTGAACTATCTACTATTCGTCTACGAAGCTCAAAACTCCAGAAGTCTCAACAGAATTATTAGGACCCTTAGAAAGAAGGTAACGAACACAGTCGCTCCCTGTTCTTCTTTTGGGCCAAGAACTGAAGACACGGTTCCGAATGGAATTTGTTATATAATACCACTTCGATTGGGAAACCTGTGGAGCGCAACCCCTGGAACGCAAACAAATGAGCCTTCAGCCATTTATGATAACCTTTGTTTCATTTTATTCTAATCATTTGCACTATTTGGTGATTTAACTTTAAATTTAACAAAATTTTATCGTATAAAATAAATGCGACACTTTAAACATAATCTGTAACCCACCTGTAGCTACACCTGGGAAAGTTGTAAGTATAAATTGGCACCTTTCTTATCACCAGGTGGTAAATTTGATACCTTTACAATCTTTACATATTATTTCATTTTGTCTCAATTTCAACAATAATAATAGCCTGCACTCCCGTATCGGCTCGCCTGTGTGGAGGGAAAAGCATAAGCACCAAATATTAGTAAAATATCTATTACATATTATATCTCTTGTAATACCTGCTCTGTGATACTCTAATAAACTTTAATATACCGAACATTCTTTTGTATTTGCTTTAGGCAGTATCGTTGGTTGTACCTAGACCTGAGTTCGCATGCTCTACTTTGGGGCACATATGTGTAGTAGTGTTTGTTATTTTCCCCCTTTTTTGCTGCCTACCCCAAGTCAATGCTCCTCAGGCAGACATCAGCCTGATATCTATCCAACTACCGAAGGGTTGGTGGCAATTTGTCACAAGAGGACATTGGTATGTATATTTCTTTGCTATTTCAAAGCTAATGTTGTCAGCGCTAAAATTTTGATCAATAGCTCTGACTCTGTCATCCGGAGTTGGATTTATTAAAAATAATTCCCCTGTTGTCTAATTCGATGTCTCTTACAGCTTACTCCGATGCCAGAAGATACGCCAATGCAATCTCCCTACCATAGCCCTACGGGGGTTTCAAAAGTTTAACATAAATCGCTATGTATTTGTACTTAGCAATGACATATGCATTGTAAACTCCCCAAGTCTTATTAGTTGATAATAAATACATCCGTGGCTTCTACAGTTTGTATGTCAGCACACTGTCATGCGCTAATTTAAAATCTATGAGCAGGCGGAAGTTATGTATGTGACTATGTAGAGTAGTGTCTATGTTGAACTCGTGGGTTTTTTCTATTTGGTGCGGCACAAAAATCTTATCCGTTGTTATTCGGTCAGATGTGAAACCACTTCACCAAGAAGTTCGCCAGTGTACACACTTAGTCGATTGTATAAAACACTAGAGAAATACCTTGCAAATTGTACCAGGAGTTACTTCTTTATAGTTTTTACACCCTAATTACGGTCCACCATGTACACTATGATTGTTCTATCTCACCAACCAGAGAATCTATTGTGAGAGAGCGTTGGCCTACTTTGGCCGGTGTAAGGGCAGCATCACCACCTACTTCCCAAGATTAGATTAGTTGGAGGCATAGGTGAGGGTCTGCCTACGGGGATGAAGTACAAGGAGCTCAATAGGGCCAAATGCTGTGGATCAATATTTTTTCTATGACCACCCTCCCAATTCCAAATTCCAATTCCACTCTAATTAATCGCCATTTTTGCGCAGTGAGCAGATACACCACTCTTTTGGCATTTGTTATTCGTTCCCGGCACCGACTAAATCTTGTGTATTTTGTCATCATGCGTTTCGACTAAGTATTTAAAAATTGAATCAGTTCCTTGGATTTGTTATTTCAGGCGACTTATTGCAACGCCTACTTCCTCTCTTGAAGAAGATTCTATCGGTGTGTTATTTCTTGCTGTTTGAAAAGGTATATTTTAATATTCTCTTTTGGTGCACGCTAATTGTTTAAAATGTTCATCAATTTAGGACCTAGCTGCCTATGGGTCTATTTTTGTCCTTACATCTCTTCAGCCTTGCTTTAAATTCGTTTCTTGTGCTGTTCGGGATCTCATAAAATTTTCTCAAGACTCCTCAAGCTCTTCCAGAATACGATTTTAAAAGGCTCGCTATTTCCTTCGACGCACATATTTCTTTCTGCCCTCTACCAATCTTTGTGTACAGGCTGTCATAAACGAAGGAGCGTATTTTTCGTTCATTTTTTTTTGTTATATATACAGTTGTTACTAAAGCGTACGTTTACAAGATACAAGGCCTGGAATTTATCAGAAATTACAATTATTTCTTTAAATTACTTTTAAACAAATGTAGATAATGAAATGATTCTGTGCGTTTAGAAAACATTGGTAGAACGCTCTTTCTCCTGGTGCTATTCTTACACTCATCATCAAATCAACCGCGGAGTAGTGGAGGTCTTTCTAGACCCAGAATGTTATTTGCCATTTCTTTAACTGCATTTTCAGATATATGCCACTGTTCACTAGTTTCCTGTGATATATTGGCTTTTCTTTTTTGAAATGCTTTTGATGTGTTTCTAATATTTGAGAGTTTTTTGGAAGTTTAGCGTTGTATAGCGGGTGTTCTGCTACGTTTCTCCTATATTGCATTTGAGATTCTTGCACGGATTTTTGCACTAACTAGATCTGAATCAATATTGGCACTCCGGCGAGTGCGTATGTCCATAAGATTGTGCATCTATCAGCACTTGGTCGATCTAATTCTCTGTTGATGTATCAGGCCAGGTCCATGTTACATTAGGCAAATTTTTTGTGGTGTAAATTATTGTTTAAATTAACAAGATACACTTTTTTTGAAATTTTAGATGGCTTAAGGGAATATACATAGGTACACCAATAAATAGACGAGAACGAATTATGGCAGAACGCAGATTAAGATCTTAATTTGGTTAATTTGTAGAAGAAACTAAAGCAAACGATGCTATTTCACCAAAATTTAATCAAAACTGGATTGCTGATCTGTCACTGTAAACAAAATATTTTTTCTAACCCTCCAAATATATGATTCTGTAAGAAAATTCAATTAACCAATCTTTTAATGCCTTGATTAGATTAGGAAATTTAATTTAAACCAATCATCTTTTTTCAAGGGTACAATATAGAGTGCTAGACTATGCTTTCATCTCTTTCTTTTCTCGTTTTTTATTTTCTTTTCTTCAAAATCAAATTTTCAAAAAAAAATGTGATAGATGCCAGGTTGATATTTAGTAAATTGATACATCAAATAAAATTTATTTTTATCATTATTATCTATTTCGTATCCTTAGGGTTTTTTAATTGAATTTTCCTCGTCGGTGTAGGACAATAAACACAGAAATTTTACACTATGTCGACGTTTCGATTTATTTTTAAATCTTCTTCAGATAATGAGTAAGTAAATAAATACATTCAGTTTTTAAAATATAACAAATACTGATTTTTAACATACAGAATTATTAAAATATAAATATAAAACTATAAAAATGTTGTAAATGTCTCGATATATAGCTCTAAATTAAAATTATCTATTTTTAACATTGTATTGACAGATAAGCAAACATGTATTTATCTTATCAGATATGTAAGAAAAACTTAAACTCTCATCAGTTCAAATAATTACAGAAGAACTTTGGTTTTGTTTAGTTTTTTTAAGGAATAAGGTATGGAATTGACTACTTAATTAAGTTGTTTCTTAATTACATGTATATGGTAAGAAATATGTTTAAAATTAAATTATTATAGAGCTTATGATTGTTGATTATACATTTTATCATTTAAGTGGGTTAGGCACATGTAATTATAGAACGAGTTTCTGCCGCAGTAGATAGAAATCCATCCAGTATGCTACATTCCGCTTATTTCTTATTTCTATGCAATAACTTTCAAAAGCAGTCAATATTATGTAAAATATCCTACTAAATCAATTTCCCGAAACCGCAAAGCGATTCAAGCTGCGTTCATTCCTTATGTTAATTTAGTACCCCTTTTGATATTTGATTTGATTTGGTTTTCGACGATGCACACGATATTTCTATTTTTTTAAGTATGACTCGTGAATTTCTGTAAATTAAAAATGCTGCAAAGATTAAAGACGGAAATTGAATAGTTTATGAAGTTTCAAATGACAATGTTAAAAAAATGTTTTAAAAGCTAATAGTTCGATAGCAGGTTTATAATATACCGGGTGTAACAGGATCATGGTATAGCCCCCTTTTCTCCTTTAGTTTTGAAGATAATTGATTAAAATTCAGGATATACGACATACATAACAAGCGGCAATTTTTGACATATAACTGATTTTTTTTTCCACTTCCGCTTTCGCCGGAAATTACACTAACTTTCGATTTTTAAATGGAACACCCTGTATATTATTGCTGTTTGAATTTTGCATAATTTTCTAAATTCAACGATGCCAAATTAGTGACATTTCAAACATCAATTTCTTTTATAATATAATTTTTAGTTTTCGATTTAAGTGTGCCATGACGGTTCCGATTTATTCTAAATGACCCTTGTAATGCTACAAAAATCTAAATCCCGTTAAAAACACTAAATTACGTGATTTATGAGCAAAGAAAAATCACCAAAATTGTTTTTGGGGCAAAACTCAATTTTTTTAAATGGAACCATATCGGTATCGTGGTACCATTTATTAGTATTATTACTAAGGAATTTATTCATATGTCGTATTAAAATGTGCGATAAATACAAACAAAATTACAGCTAAAAGAAAATAAGAAAGTACAATTTTGTTCTAATTAAATGTCAAGAAGTAACTAAGGTGGCTTTGAAAACAATGAAATATTTAGCTTGTCAAACATTTGTTGGTTTAACGGTGTTTTTATTGTGTCTTTAAAAATTGTTTAAAATTCTTGTTAATTGTGTTCAAAATGCCGCAAATTTATACAAGAGATGAAAAAGTGGACATGTTAATTATTCATGGGGTATGTAAGAGAAATGCAGTTACGACTACCGACCTTTATGCTCAACTTTATCCTGATAGACAATGTCCACCGAAAAATTGTTTTAAACGCGTTGAAAACCAATTCCCAAGAGAGCCCAACAATGATCCCGAAGAAAGCTTCATTATTGACGTAGGAACGAAAATTAATGTTTTGGCTCGAATAGAAGTTGACAAGACTGTTTCTTTAAGGCAAGTTGGGTTTGGATTGGACATCAGTCCCTAAACAGTAAACCAAATTTTGCACAAATACCACTATAAATCTTTTAAATATCAATTGCACCAGCATTTGTACGAAAATAATTACGAACGTAGGATGGTATATTGCAAATGGATTTTGTATAATAACGAGCAGCGAAACAATGATTTTATGGGACTGATTTTATTTTCGGACGAGTCTAGGTTTACAAATTTGGGCTTATTTAATCGACAAAATACAAAATATTGGCCACAAGAAAATCAAAATTTATTACGGGAGGGTAACTTTTAAGTGCGCTTCGGTTTGAATGTCTGGCTTGGAATAATCGGTAGTAGAATCATTGGTCCAATAATATTTGAAGGATCTCTGACTGGTGCCAGATACTTAAGGTTCCTAGAAAATGAGATTGAGGACATTTTAGATGAGTTACCTTTAGATTTAGGACAGGGAATGTATTTCCAACAAGATGACGCTCCTCCCCGTAATTCAAGGATAGTGATTGATTACCTTCAACGTAAATTCGGGGAAAACGTAATTTCGACGAATGGTACTGTGAGGTGGCCTCCAAGGTCACCTGATTTAACGCTCCTTGATTTCTTTGTTTGGGGTCATTTAAAAAATATGCAACCGCCACGCCGTTACAACCCGTAAAGATCTGGAGCTACGAGTAGGACGAGCAATTAATAGCATAACGGCCTAGCAATTGGCGAACGTTCTTTGTATTCCAAAACCACCTTATATGTAACAAGATAATTAGAATAAAATTGTATTTTCTTTATTTCTTTTAACTGTAATTTTATTTGTATTTATCACACATTTTAATACGGCATATGAGTAAATTCCTTCTTAATAGAACCAATAAATGGTAGCTCGGTACCGATATGGTTCCATTTGAAAAAATTGAGTTTTGCCCCAAGAACAATTTTGGTGAATTTTATTTGCTCACAAATCACGTAATTTAGTGTTTTTAACGGGATTTCGATTTTGTAGCATTACACCCGTGTAATTATTCTAAATGACCCGCATTTAGAATAAATCGGAACCGTCATGGCACACTTAAATGGAAAACTGCAAATTATATTATGAAAAAAATTGATGATTGAAAATTGAATTGATTGATTGATTAGACGATGAAAAGAAATTGGTTATATTGTTAGATATAGATACAAGCCTTTCTTTGTTGGTTACGTATTCTATCTTGGGTGCTATGAACACAGACAAAAATTAGAGTTATGAGCTTAGTAGAGACCCTTGTGGCTTGTCGTACATTTAATTTATAGTTAAATGAGGTTTGAGGGCACTGCACTTAAAAAGATTGGACAGGATAATTGATTCATCCTGTATAAGCCCCTGTCGGTTGCTTTCGCTGTCATCTAATTGATAATTCAGCTAGCACCTTGGATTTTCTGATTTATTATTGCTGGCAGGGTCAATAGTGTGGAATTTTAAAATGCTATGGTGAAATTTGTGAGGCCATGAGTATGCAATCAGGTGCACGCTCAAGTCTACGAATGTTGCATTACTCATGAAACGACCAAATCAACCAATAAGAGTTTCGTAACAATTAATTCAATTTCATATTGTTTATTTCTTTAGTATCATGAAATTTTTTGGCAGTAAGTATTTGCTCATTGGTTGGCAACACAAGGTCCTTTGAAACAAAATTTAAGTTGGCAGCAAGCACTGGAAACACGTCAGATTTCCGGGGGAAAGATGGCGAAATTTCTTGTTTTGGCCGGGGCCTCATGTGCGAAGGAAGCTTCTCTTCTCATTTGGCTCAACTCAGTTTAGTTTTGGGCATTTTGTGAACCAAAAATTCAGTATTTCTTTTGTGTGGAAGCTTGGTCAGCTGTTGCATGAACATTTTATTTCCGAGAGGCCTCCTGATTTTTTTTTGCATTTTTTGTGAAATTCATGTGCTAGTCTTTACTTATAGGAGTGAGTTTTACTTTTGTGTTTTATTAGGTTGTTCTTATACTTGAGACTGGCTATTTTTTACACTACGTTCAAGTCAATTTTTGTGATCTGCTAATGTACCAGCCAGCAACTACCCAAACAGCACGGAATATTTTCAGAATATTCTCAATAAGTGACAATATTCTGTAAATAGAATATTTAGAACCTCCTATAAACATTTTTTTCTACTTTGCAATATTCATGAAACATTTTTGATAAAATATTTCTGTAATATTTTAGAAGAATGTTCGTGCTTCGTTCTACAAAAAGATATTGTTCTGCATAATTTTGATGCAGATACATATACAACAGTGATTATTATTATGAGCTATTATAATTATTTTGGTATATTTGATACAAATATTTATTTCAATACTTATTGGTTTTTCAGAAATAATGGCATCTTAATTTATAAATTAGGACAATAATATATTATTGTTCTAATGCTTTTTAATGAAAAACTTTTACGCAGCTACAAAAAGAATAATGAAATAATAACATAAAAAATAATTTGTTCAAATCACCTGACAATTTTAAATATTCCCGCAAGAATTTGGTTTTAATGCGCAGATATAGTTCCGTTCGAGCTTTCTTATTGGCTTAAGTTCTGTGATTGCAACCACCACACCACAGGCTATACAACCAACAATCAGTCCACGTTCTGTTTAGTTCGTTATATAAGAATATTATTTGAATTTAGCGCCGATTATTTAGTTACTTAGGATTGTAAGAATGGCAACTACTGTATTGTTGGCAAGATGTGACGAGAGATAGCGCGTTCGGAAAGTGTAGAAAGTTAGAGTACAATTTTAATACATTGTTTTTCAATTCCAAGATCAGTGTTTATTTTAGTTTCTTTATGTAGGTTTCAAGATCGTCATAATATGAGGTGGCCACATGAGATAAGGAGTCAACCACAAAAATTGGTTCGTAAAATGTTTGTTTTGAATGTTAGAGGTTTGCTATCGGTGAATTTGGATTATTCGTGAATTATCGAAGATTAATGAATATTATTCATTTCAATTGTGGTTTTTGGTTAATTTGAATATCTACATGACTTTTTATCCTAGTGTGACATGATGAGCTGATTATATTGATTCTTTTTAATTTTATTTTTTCGCATATGCGTGAAATATACTAGAATAGGCCACGATGGAGATGTCTTTCATAGCATCTATAATTCCGAAACAAGCAATCTGTTTTAGCTTGTTGGTTACTTCTATTTCATTCTGGCCCTAGATTATTTTAATATGCATATTTTAATGACATATTTTATTTAAAACAATTATCATTTCAGTTATTATAAACATACCCATAATTCGGAAATCAGTAACAGCATGATATAAGTTTAAGTGCATATCTTCAAAATTATTAAGAGAGTTCTTATTTTACAACACAACACAATAACACAGAGCTTTACATTTACTGGATTCGACTGTTATTACATGATTCATCCAAAAATAGCACGATAATTCTATGTATAGTATAATTCAGAGCTGCCTGCACATAAAAAACGAAATAAAAACTTTACGAGCTCATTATTAACGCCGTTGAACCATTCGGTATGGTGTCAATAAAGAAGCCGACGTGTAAAAACCTATAAAGGTATAGTATCGTTCAAAGCTTTACTGCAAATAAAAAATGCAACGAAAACTTTACGAAGTAATTATTAACGCCGGTGAATCAGTCGGTACGGTGTCATCAAACAAGCCGATGTACTTAAAATCCTATAAAGGTAAGTGATTCAATTTTCCGGCAGAATAATACAGAGAGTAACGGTATTTTAATGAGGTCGTAAAGTTTTTATTGCCTTTCTTAAGTACACCGTAAATCTGAGCTCGACTATAAGCGATTCAATTTGCGGACGAAGTAGAATACAGAGCAGTACTTAAAATTCGTATGTATTAGAATGTACATATTAATAAGACTAGACCGTAACGCGCTGTTAAAATTGAACGACTGAGTTGCTGATCTAAATGTTTCAAGTGCGTAAAGTTTTTATTGCCTTTTTTATCTGCAGCGTAAATCTACAGGTTACTATAAAAAATCAATAATAACGTTTCAGATTATAATGGAAGTAAATACAATCTTATCCTTACCCAGAGATGTAATTAGCACCAACAAATGCTGTCTATGTGAAAGTATATTATCGGTGCCACCAATAATGACTGCTTCCACAGAACTGGACGAGTACATATGTGGTCGATGCAAAGATGTAAAATGCACAACTTACACAAGAAATACGATGTTTGAAAATATCGCAAAGTTTATGTCATTACCCTGTACTTACGAAAAATGCACAGCGATAGTTCCGTGGGAACTAATAGAACTACACGAACAAGAATGCCCACACAGGACAGTTCGATGTCCTGTATTTTACCAAGATTGTGGTGATGTAATTGAAATTGTAAACTTAGAAAAACACTTTAGGGAAAGGCACATACTTAACCTGAAAACTGGCAACGAGTGTTGGAATTTGAGTATAGAATATCACTATGTGCATCTATGGATTGTCGACGATTTACGGTTTTTTGTTTATATATTACATTTGAATGATTCATACTCGACAAGTGTTTTGTCAATAGATCCTTTAAAAAAATATAGGAAATATAATATAAAGTTGAACGCTATGAATGGGGAGGACTGTTTCGTAGTGTACGAAAATCAATGGATTTTTCGTTATGATGAAAGGAGCCACTGTTATAAATGTATTCGAGGACAATGTCAAACGAAGTATCATCCTTATTCGCAAGAGAATAACAAGTCGGATATCGATTTAAGCAAGTTCACAAACCAAATTAGCAAAGTTTTAGTAAGGACTATATCAGGACGTGAGGGAGAAATAAGCTATACTCTAAATTTGTTAGAGGAATAACAGAAAAATCTTATAAATTAATAGTTATGTTATCATTTGCTTAAGGTTACTCAAATCCTTTTCAAACAACTGTTTTTCTAACTATTTTCCACAATGAAAATTTAATTTTAAAAATAATTTTTTCATGTATTATACACATTTCTTTTGTCAAAGCTGTGGTGATAAAGGCTTAATTAAATTGTAATTTAAATAAAAACAAATATACAGCATAAACAACAGTATATTATAAGTAATATACCGACACATTACAAATGGCGTTTTATCCATTATTCATTTGTAAATTCTAATATTAATTTGTATTAAGTCAATTAACAAATATTTTGTTTTGCAAAATCTGGAACATTAAATATTATATCTTCATAATTCTCATTATAATAAGTTATAATAAATAGTATAAACAAATCTATATATGTTGTTTTTTAGGTTTTCGCGGGTGTTAAATGAAGTGTTGTAGTACTTCCGGGTGCTCTCCCGCGGCGATGGTCGACTCCTCCAAGAGTCACGGTTGTCTAAACGACGTTTCGGCAAAATCTCATCTGCCATCTTCAGGTTCTCACTGAAAGCTGCCTACTGCTGCTCCTCGTTCAGTTCAGTTCGAGCAACACAAAGAACTAAAGAAAATACATTCTTACTAAATCGAATCAGAAATTCTGATTGATGTATGATGTTTATCTAACTCTATCGACTCAAATTCAGATATAGCTGGGAAAATCATTCTCATTATCCCTAATTTTTCTTAAATTTAGAATCAGGGATGCCCCTCCACAGCTTTGACTCTCTTATTGATAAAACCAGTTTTATACAAGGTGATTCACTTAGGCCGTTCAACTTGCAGTTGAACTACAAACTTGAAACTTGGTATACAGCCATAGTCGATCATGCCCTGTGACGCTCTTTTTCTTGTACGGTGCGTGAACGAAAGCTGTGACTTTGACACTCGAGCTTTATTTGCTACTCGGGCGCCAGTTCAAGTTTATAGTGGTTGAACAACACTACCCAAAAGTCGATGGGCGAGACTAAGCAGCTCAGTGAAGACATAGTTAATTCAAGTGGGTCAATAAGGGAACTTAGACTTTCACAAACACAACAGTAAAAGGCAGAAGTTCAATAATATTTGTGTATATTACTGTCATCCTATGGTTACAATCCTAAACAGAACAGAAAGCAAAATTAACACAAATCTATTTACATATATTTAGTCAGTAGAGGGAGAATAGCAAGCAATATAATAATATTAGCGGCAAAAGCGTATAAGCGGTAAAGTTAGCGAGTTTATATATAATAAAATGGCTATTAAGCAGACAGTGTACGGATACCAGAAAATGCGAAGCAAGCAGAATTATTTACAGTGTTACAAACAAACAGGTTATAAAACAGACCGGAAACTTGGCTAGTGATTTACGACGTTAACAGTACGTAGAAATAAATATCGACGAGCAAATATTTTGTCACAAGGTTTTAATCCCGGACTCAAGAAAATATGCAAGGACGCGAAATTGACAGTAATGTGACTAGACGTAGATAAAGGTGGACAGAAAAGAAAGAACCTGCTGTCGCCGCAGGGCCAGAGTCAGATTAGGAAAATAAATAAAGAGCCTGCTGTCGCCGCAGCGCCAAAGACAGGTTAAGAAAAGAACGAAAGAACCTGCTGTCGCCGCAGGGCCAGAGTCAGATTAAGAAAAGAAAGAAAGAACCTGCTGTTGCCGCAGGGACAGAGTCAAGTTAAGAAAAGAGAGAAAGAACCTGCTGTCGCCGCAGGGCCAAAGTCAAGCAAGAAACTCACAGAAATGAATAATTTAAAGTAAAATATTCAAACAGTAAAATAAGTAAAACATTCGAAAAATATCAATCATAAAATAAACAGAATAAAAGAAAATATTCATAAGTATACAAAAATTTACTAACTGTTAATCCCGGAATAAAAATTTCATTTACAGTAAAATATAATTACACTAGCCACGTATTTTAAAAAGGTTTTACTGTTTCCAACTTCGGTGGGCACTGGTGCACTGGTAGTCGACTGCTTTCTTCAAGTTGTAGGATAACTAATGCATGAAATACCTGGTGCTGTTTAATTTATAGCAGTTCCCTACCAGGATATCGAGAAGGTCCCCTTTTTTCCAGACTCGCGCATGAATCAATATATTGACTACAAGATAGCGAAGACGGCTGCTTTGAATTATTTAATGTGCCGGTGAATTATTATTAAGAGCGTCGGTTAGTATAAACAAAGTATTCTGAATCTCGTAATGTATAAAATCGGTTTCAGACAACTATTCTAACCAACTGCGAAAAAGAAATAGATTTAATCAGAGATAGATAACTAATTATCGAATTAATTACTTTAAAGTATGCACAATAATTCCTAATGTACAAATAGTCTGACTTTAAATAAATATTTCGGTGCTCAAATAGTAAATATTGCTTGCTAATATACTATCGTGCGCTTAAGGCGGTACAATATAGAATTTACATTAACAGAAAATATTATACAGATTACAAATAAACATAAATCTCATGCAGATTTCCGTAACGAAAAATGCTTCGTTACATCTTGACGTTCTACCTAAATTTTCAGCCCTCTAGCTATACAGGGTGTGCCAAAAGTAGGTACAAACTTTCTTATTTTAAATTGATATGTACATTTTTTACATGGTTAGATTGGTCTTCCAATTCTGATTTTAGACAATCCAAGTTATGTTAACTTATCTGTTACAAGTTTTGATTCACGTCAATTTTTTTGAAAATATTATCAGTGTAGTAGTTTACAATGAAATTTGTATACCATAAACCGTTCAACATGATGAAACTAAATTGATGAAGCAGTTAGCTGGAAGTCCAGGCTAACAGCTAATGTCCCATCGGTGGACCCATCTTGTACCATATGGGCGCAGGCGATTTTGAAATGTCCCAATGAAAAATCGTCGAAAAGTCGATTTTTTCAAATGGGACCTACTGTTTTTTTTGACATCAATCGAAAGAAAATTGAATTTTAGGGTGAGTTACTTGAGCATTCCCTATACCTAACTTCACCCCCAATCGAATTATTCAATAAAAATCAAGAAATACCTTATCTTGCCGAGCTATTGCTTAGTTTTTCAAGTATGCCTTAGAAACAAATGATAATTCTAACAATTTACTTAAAAATATGTATGCATATCTTGAGTTATTGGAACAGGAAAATATGAGAGAGTCGTTACGCGGCAGTGATATGGAAAACATGATACTGTGCGATACGGTAAGTAAATAGTTTCTATGTTGGAGTTACACCGTGTGTTTCATTACATTTGTGGGGTACCACGATTTCATTAACAAAATTTACCTTCTCACACAATTCCATTCAAAATCTAGATTGATTCCATTATAGTTAGTTTAGGTATCTGTGCCTGTGAGTCAGTGGACATTTAGTTGTTAAGGAATAAGCGAATATCGGAATATCACTTTGTGGTTTGGTTATCATAGCGATTAAATTTTACAGGTCAGCAACGCAAGATACTACAGGATATCAAAGTGATAACTTCATACATTCATTACATCGACTCTGCATTACATCTAATCGAAAGAATTATGAACATTTTATTTTATATCGCAGCATTCCAAGAAACTACAAGATAAGAAAGTAATAGATTCCTATATTTAAAAAACGGTGGCAGTATTCAAATAAGTCGGGTGGTATTTATTTGACGATATTTTTCTCATTTTGTTTATTTTTTATCATTAATGAGACGCGTATTAAATCCCCTTCGTACCAAGGGGAAAAGTTGGCTTAACCCTGCCTTTTCGTATTTACAAGATTTAACGTCATGACAAATAAATGTGTTTTGAAGAAGATTTCGTTTAGGATTTGTAAATTGTAAGTTGTCAAAATAATTTTGTAATTTGTTAATAAACAATGGTATTTGAGTATCAGCATGTGATTTAATAAAATATTCTCCTGGGAGATGTTAGTTCATCGTACCAATGAACGCAGTTTTTAAGGTACTATGAAATCGTTCATCCATACCATTGCTCTATGGTTGGTACTTGAAATGGAACTTTTTCCATAAGCAACTTTATGGTTGGATCCTGTTGGGGTGGTTTTGTACTTCAAAGACTCTGGGCTTCAATTTTTATTAACAATTTATTTTTATTAACTTTAACCGCGTTTTCAACCCAAAAATGTGAGTAACTCGAGATATGTAGGTCCGATCGTGACAAAAAAAACAAAGTTTTTTTAATTAAATTGTCTATAAATCTACGTTTAATGTAAGCTTTAGGAGTGCAACCATAACCTATAAAAGTAGAAAAACTGGCCAAAAATCGTTTGTTTTACTTTCAGAAAATCTGCCTTTTGCTCTAAAGAAAACACGGTGACAATTCGGTGCAAAAATATTAAACCCAGTGTGCGCAATAGAATTTGGTATTTTTCGATGCATTACGCCAAGACATGTGGTATATGCAAGATGAAGTGCGTCCCCATTATTCCATACAAGTTGGGGAATGGCTTTCACAAACTTTTATATATCGTTGGATTGGAGGAGGACAACAAGCTACAATTAAATGGCCCCCGATCCCCGGATTTAATTCCATTAGATTTTTACTTCTAAAGAAATATGAAAAATGTCGTTTACTCTACACCACTTCCAAATGAAGTCGTTTTGAGGGAAAACATTTTTAATACTGCTGAAGAAATTTGTCACTCCCCACTAATTCTACGGAACTTGTATGGCAATTTAAGACAAAGATTACAAAAATGTACTCATGTTGAAGGCCGCAATTTTGAGCAGTTAATTTAAGTTTGGAAAAATGCTCATGTTTATCAAAATTATTCCACTTCTTTATTATTATTGTTTGTGTTTAATAAATTATTTCATCAATAAATATAATATTTGTTAATTTGATTAATATAAAAAATATGTACGTTTATAATTTAGTCCAGAAACGGCGTCATTGAAAGGGGGTGACAGTTAATTTAAACGAGGTAGTAGATTTTTTCTTATCTTGTATATATTGTAGAAAGTATGTAGAATTCAAGTTTTAGATCTCCAAACCCTTGGCAAATTTTTATGTGTACGAAAAAGCTACGAATTTTTGGCACTTTTTTTTAGTTTGTGGCCTATAACTTAAAGACAATGCATCCAATCGAAAAGTCATCTATTATCAAAATCAAAGCGCATTAAATTTTACTTCGAATGAGTACCTCAAAGTTGAAATTCCGTCAAGAAGTATGGGAGTAATTAGCAGTCGAATAACAACAATTTTTACCAACTAGTAAAAAAATCACACTGGGTAACTTTTTAAACGTATTCAGCTCTGAAATGGCTAATCTAAATGAAAGAATCCGTAGAATGAAAGTTGTAGAGCATGTAATTTCAAATTCATAGGTTGCCTGGTTTTCCAAGTTCGATCAATATTAAGCAAAATACACTCAAAATCCAAAATGTCCTACATATAAATATATTATATATTATTTTCTTTTATTCCATTTTATTTAATTTATCCACATTAATTTGAGAAAATGGATTGTCAAAATGAAAGCATAATGTAAAAAAGGACCAAAGTTTATTAACCAAAAATAGTGGTAATACAACAAAGTGTAAAAAAATTAAACATATATAAATTGCAAGAACAATATAAGGTGTAAGAAAAAACTTAAATAAAGTAAAAATGAGTTTTGGAAAAAACGAAATTATTTGCGTGTAGTGGTTATAGTAGTCGAATCTGTTTATTGAGGTTGACTAATGTCCTCGTACTGCATCCTATCTTCCTGATCCACTGCAGCACCACCACCTACTTCCTCAAGCTCGCTGCAATCTTCGTCGTCTTCATCCAACTCAATCTCAGGAGCGTTCTGTCAAAGAGCACTTTAGACCTGACAGCTGCATGCTGCTGCAACCTTTTTTGCATGTACGTGAAACCATTTTCAGCAGCATGTTGGGTGCAGCATTCTTGGCATTGTTATAGGCAATAAGCCTGACGAGCCTTTCTTCCAACCCCATTGGCATGGGCTTTATGTTTCCCAGCCAAGTTTGCACTTGGTGGTATGCGCGCATTGAGTGCCGCCACCTTGCTGCATCAGATGTTGGTGGCAACCGTGCTAGGTTGAACGATATTTTTGGGCGGATTTTATAAAAAGTTCGTATCTCAGCTAGTCCAGAGGACCACTGTGCATCTGTCCGTACAGTGCCAAGATCAGCTGTTCCCCTGCTTGTTCCATCACGTCTTGAGAAACAGATGGCTCAAGAAATGGCATGTGCTTTTCAAGGAGGGATAAAAATTTTCCTTTCCCATGACCAAAAAATGATGACGTGGTGTCACACCCAGTAAATGCATGCATGAGACATGTGTGGGATCAAAGTTGAAGGAAGTGTTTGAGTACCGTAAACCTGCTTTTTTGTGGAAGTACAAGTTCTCTTACTTCTTTCCGAGGACCGTCAGGAGAACGAGAACGTCAATGTTCTCGCTAAAAATTAACACTGCTTGGGAAATAGCTGTTTCTACAATTAATAAATCTACAACTTCTTCTGCCTGTCGCGCTTGGATTCCTCCTTCCTTAAATTTTGAGCGCTAATTTTCCTTTGAATACTGGAGCTTAGTAGTGTTTTCACGCCTTTCTGTCGCACTGTAACCACATCACCATCTGCCAAACTACCTTGGCAGATGGAACACTCCTCCGTACCGGAAGAACTCATTTTACACGCATTAATTGCACAACTGAAACGAGGGAGCGTCGAGGGAGGCGTAAAGGGACGCATATGAAACGTCAATATCTCGGTTTGAAATGCCTCAAGATTTAATTCAATTTACACACTTTTTGCGTTCCCATAGCACTATCTCCGAAATGAACGCCAAAATTAAAATTTTATACTGTTAAGAAAATTTAATGTATCCTTTTCAAATGTAATGACGTAAGATTTAAAATTTTACTAGTAATAATAAATAAGATATACAACTAAATGCAAGGTGATGCAGATTTGCTATAATTACATTAAAATAACCTACCAGGCGTTCGTCCGCGTCCCCACTCCAACAACGTATCTCGCATTTTGCTCTTTCTTATAGCTCTGTTTACTGTTAAAGGGATATGGGTATAGTAGCGGAAAGCTTTAATCGAGAAGGGAGGTGCGGGGTAAGATGCTAAGAAGGCAGACCCGGACTTAACTATGTCGTGTATGTCTAAATGTCGAACATTTAATTTCTATCTCTTCAAAAGATATATTTTATAATTAGCAATATCACGGCTCTGTTACAAACAAAGGGATGAGGCTACACTGAACGTTTTTGCTGAAGTTATGAATACGATGGAATCTTACAGACCACTAAGAAGTGAATAAATCTCCTGGTTTAAAACGTAAAATTGACAAACCTTCTATGAAGTCAGAAACACTTGCAGGATAACAATTTCTGCAGAGGATTTTGGCTGCAAAAGAAATGGGACAAAATGTGAATTACCACGAAATTTTTCAACATGTGTTGACACCCTTCCCTATGTCTAATAAAGAATGGACAATTAAACACCCCATCAAATAAAAACGAATTAGGTCATATAATTGAAAGTTACACACAGTCTGTTAATAGGACCATCCCAGGTACAGAAAACGTTAATACTTGTCACATATTTGATGGTATGTCGATAGTACAAGATATCGGAAAGCCCAGCAAATGTAGAACGTTTGGTGAATATGCTCATATTTTCTATAATATTATATTTAAAAATAAACACGGAGCTTAAATGATTGATGTAGTATTTGATCATAACAAGGAGAACTCTATAAAAAATGTAACTAGGTAAAAAGAGGACAACAAACTACAGACACAACAAACTACAGACACTCCACTTTCACAACAATGGCATTTACTTATTAATTCTCTTCAAAATAAGAAACAACTGACATCTGAACAATTACTTCTTTTAGAATAAATAAGTATCCAATTTGCTACCAGTGGGGGTTTTACCACGAAGAAGCGGACACTAGAATTATTTTACACGTGTTATCAGCAAAAATGGCTGGTTATTCCATATGTATTATTGAATGCTACAATTTGATTGCATTTTTAGTTTAGTTTTTTTAGTTTATTTTAAGAAACATTTTACCTCGGAATTGTGGATGAAAATAGGAAAATCAGACAATATCAGATACATTCCTATTCACGAAATAAATTTAAATGATAACCTTTCCAAGAATTTGCAAACTTTTCACGCCCTCATAGACTATGACACTACTAGCCAACTTGGAAAAATCTTTTTGGAAAATTTACCTAGAGTATTATCGGCATTTAAATGGTGTGGGTGTGGCTGATTTTTCTGAGGAAATATTCAGTGATATGCATAATTTTGTACTAAGAATATATTCAAGACATCCGGACATATCTTCAATTAATGTCTTACGTGGAATCATGGCAACTTCGTCATCTTTTACAAAGTTACCACCAACAAAGGGTGGTTAAATGCCATCATGGTTCCTTGTCCGTAGTTACCTCCAATTAAATATTTTGGTTGACATTTGGACGAAAAAGGAGATGTTTTACCAATTATGACGACATTGGCATCATTTAAAAATTGAATAATTTTAACTTCTTGTGGGTGTAAAAAAGGTAAAATATTTAGTCACTCGTAATTCAACTAAATTATAAATAGATCGTCATTGCAGATTGTGGAAGCAAAGTGTGCACATGCAAGAAAAATGGGTTCGGCTGGTGAGTGAATTTTAATTTGAGTATTTTATTGTTATGTGTTGACTACTAGGTATATGGTATATTCAACAATTTTGATTTCCATCTGAAATCAATAATATCCGTCAATTTATGGTAATATTAAGAAACAACTGTAGTAATTAATCATAGGTTCAATGCATAAAATTATGTATCGGACACAATTAATTGAAAGAGAAAACATTTATCAATTTTTTTTTTGTATATGGGACTATTTGATATTATATTTTACAAATTTTGTATTAGCACAAGATCTATGGAGTGAACTATTACAAAATTTGGTTAAAATATCAATCAATGAATAAGCAATTTTATAGGCAATAGCTGTCTCGGTTTAATTTGTTGAGTCTTTATTATTTATATAAGGCACTTGCAGATAGGTTGGAATATTATAATTCCTATTGTAAGAAGTATGTTACAAACATTTACGCCTATGGAATAGGAACCTTGAAATATGTGTTGAGTAATCAAGTTAAGTTAAATACTTAGAACTATATGTATTTATTGTAATATGATATTGTTTGTAATATTTGAAAAGATACCAGAGCCGAAGACTGTAAAGAGTAGTAAGGAGAGAATAATTGTAAAAGACGGATGTGCAAGTGGCGTAATATATTAATTCACATAATATTCATTAAATTATTTAATTATCCTTACATAGCAGCGGTGGGATACCTCCCATATATGCCCGCTAAAGCGACAGTATAAACAAAAATTGTAAACAATTGTGAAATAATAAATAAGTGCTACCGTACCTAAAATGGGTAAGAAGCGTTTTAAGAAGGCCAGATCCCAAAGGACGTCAACGTCGTCGAGTTCGTCGACGGCCAGTGAACGACAAAGCAGAAAAGTTAGGAGACTGGAGCGAAAGATAAATAAAACTCACCCAATAAGTAAGCGATAGACATAATAAACAAATGTCGTCGGTTAGTGTCGGTATCAATGAAACAATTATACCATTATTAAATCCAAGTGTAGAGAACTTAACAGTTACAGAGTGGGTACAAAAGGTAGATGAACTATCTGTGCGTCATGGTTGGGATGAATTACTAATTTTGAAATTAGCTACTAGTAGGTTACGAGGGAATGCATGAAAGTGGTAAGATACCGCGCAAATTACGAGTTTAGACTGGGACGTTGTTAAAGAACTTTTGCAAAATAACTTTCCGGGAAATGTAAAATTTAGAAAATTATTAGTAGAAGCTGCCATTTATGCCCCTCATTCCAAACAAAATTTGATAACTTAATATACTTCACCTGGGGCTATTGCAGACATTTATTTGATATATACTGTTATAGAAGGTATTACTGATAAGAATGCAGCGTTAGCAGGTAGAACAGCAAATTTTCAGTCAGTAAATGAACTTGCAAATTATTTAAGTAGTATAGATAGAGAAACTAGTAATCAAAGCAGTGAGAAAATGACAAGAAAAGACAGATTCACGATTAAAAGGGGGCAGTATAGCTCGGGACCGACATATAGTGTATAACGAGATCAATAACAGAAGAATATTAGCTGTTACAATTTTGAAGGAAATCAATACAGCTCTTGCGTCGAGGCCAATATTAGCTATATTCGAGTCAAACTTACGAACAGAACTACATACGGATGCTAGTGCCAGTGGTGTGGTGTAAATTAGAGGGTCATAGGATACTTTAGTAAACAAACGACGTATGAACAGAAAATCTACCATTCTTACGAATTGGACATCGTGGCAGTAGTGATGTCCTTGAGATTTTTCAGAGTATACCTAATTGGAATGCAATTTAAGGTAGTTACAGATTGTAAGGCTTTAAGAACTACATTTACGAAAAAGGATTTGATTCCCCGGATAGGTCGATGGTGGTTGGAAATTCAGGATTACGATTTCCAAATAGAATATCGACCGGGAAGAAGAAAGACACATGTTGATGCGTTGAGTCGTAACCCTGTCATGGCAAAGATTAAGGTCATAGATCTAACGGATACCGAATGGATAGTAGTGGCTCAAATGCAAGATGAAGGAATTTCAAAATAAAAAGTATTTTGGAAAGAAAGGAAAAATGCTCTAATTCTAAACAGTATTTCAAAGACTATCTATTGAATGACGAGAAGGTATACAGAAGGCTCTGGTTAGTTCCTAAGAGTGCAAGGTTGCAGATCTGTTAGTTATGTCACGATGATGCAGGACATCTGGGACTACAGAAAACGTTGAATTGAGTAACAGCTAGCTATTGGTTTCCGCAAATGCGAAAATTTGTAGTATGTATTAAGGCGTGTTTGTATTATAAACATCCTTCAGGAAAGAAGCAAGGGGAACTTTATCCAATTGAGAAAGTTCCTGTACCATTACACACACATTATATCTTGATCATTTAGATCCTTTTGTGTACAGTAAAAAGAAAAGCCAGTATAATTTTGTGGTGGTAGATGGCTTCACAAAATGTCTACTAAGACCCTAATGGATATAATGTGCTTGTTTGGAGTACCAGTTAAGCTCATAAAGATAGAGGTTCAGCATTTACCTCCAAGGCATTTGCGAAGTTCTGTACCACGTATGGGTTTAAACACACATACTAAATGCAGTTGCAACACCGAGAGCAAATGGCCAAGGTGAAAGAGTAAATAGAACAGTGCAAAATTGTTTGGCAACCACAGCTGGTGGAGAGCCGGAGTGGGACACCCATGTGAAATGAATACAGAGTATTTTAAATTGCACTAAAAACAAAACTACGAAGGTGTCACCGTCCTAGCAGTATATAAGGGTCGAAAAATTGCAAAGTTAAGAAAACGTTTACAGTTCAGTAAAAAATAGTTTAGATTGTATTGATCTTAAGAGGTTACGATCTGATCTCTCAAAAAGAATGACAGAAGAGCAGAGAAGCAGTTACTCATTAACAGTTGTTGGTGGTGAGCAGACAAGCAGTTACCCATTAACAGTTGTTGGTGATGAACAGATAAACAGTTACTAGTGAAAATGCAGTTAGCATAAAAGAAATTCGCAGTTAGCAAAAACAAGAACATGCAGTTAGCAGTACAGTGATAGCAAAAGTACAGTCGCAGAAAGCAGTAGACAATGCGCAGTTGGCATGAAGGGATCGTCAGTTGACGATACCATGAATATCACCTTGTAGAAAACTTTCAAGGTAAAGTGCATACATATCCTGAGGTCAGGACAAATTTTCAGGATGGCCGAATGTAAGAAGTATGTTAGAAACATCTACGCCTGTAAAGAGTAGTAAGGAGAGAATAATGGTAAAAGACGGATGTGCAAGTGACGTAATATATTAATTCACATAATATTCATTAAATTATTTAATTATCCTTACACTATATTTTATATTTTTATAAAATATCAATGTTTATTTATAAATAATGTATTTTTTACCGCTACACCGATACCCTATTGAATATTTTTTAGTGCTAAGTATATAATGTTGAAGCGAGACAGAGCTATGAAGAAAAGCGAAATGCAAGGTATGCTGTTGGAGTGGGACGCCTACTAAACGACATCAAACGGATCATAGGAAATCTGTATCGCATTGCATTTAATTGCATATCTTATTTATTATTAGTAGTAGAATTCTAAAGCCTACGCCATTAGATTTGAAAAGGATACATTAAACTTTTCTTAAGAGTATAAAATTTTGATTATGGCTTTCATTTTGGAGATAGTACGATGGGAACGGAAAGAGTATGTAAATTGAATTAAATTTTGGGGCATTTCAAACCGAGATATTGAAGTTTCGTTGGCCCGTATGGTCCAATATACAGGGTTACTGGTAATTCGATACATTCCTTTGGAGATGTGATGGGGCATGAGCTAAGGAGTAAATCTAGCCCTAACATACATTATGCAAAACTCAATAGTTTTTGAGATTTTTCAATTTTTTTGTTTTTCTCAAAAAAGTAGATCTTAATGTCTTAAAAATTAATTTCCGAAAAATCTACTTGACATTTTTTAATTTTTTTTTACTGGATTACTTGTCCAATATTATAGATATCCGTTTGGAATGAAAAATATCCGGAAACATTTCGATCATGTGAACATTTAAAATAAAAACTTTTTAAAATCAGTTATGAAATTACCTATTAGGTTTTTTCAAAAAAATATTAATGTAGCACGCGTACAAATTATTATAAAAACTTCCTTATTTCAATAGCTCTAACTAGGTAGAAATGTTTAATGTACCCTTGATAGTTCTAATAAAAAATTAGTAAAGATAATGCTGGTGGCGGAATTTATTAAACGATTAATCGTTCATTTTCATTTAAGTCAGTCAGTCCTTGATTTTGACGTTTGTGCATATATGTCATTAACTGACATTCTTATCTCCGTGTCCCTTAAGTTTGTTGGTCTTGCTAAATTAGTTATCGAAGATTTTGATTTTGCTCGTAGTTGTTGTTATTAGTTGTTATTGTATTTTCTATGCCATGGCCGCGTATGCCAACGCAGAATACGCTGATATCTTGTTTGTCTATGGATACTGTGGCGGCAACAACGCTGCTGAGGCTCGCCGAGAATATGGTCTTTGGTACCCTAACCGCCGCTTACCAAATGCACGTGTATTCAGTACGGCATATCGAAATATCGCTGAAACTGGCTCCGTGAAATGTAGAAGAAGTGACGCTGGTGCTCCTCCCGTTTATGAACTAGATGATGAGGAAGAAATATTGAGGTATTTTGAGGAAAATCCAACTATTTCAACTAATAAAGTCGCAAGACTAACCGGAGCGTCACAATGGAAAGTTTGGTCTACAATACGTAGAGTTGGATGTCATCCTTACCACTATACCCCTGTCCAAGGCTCGGAGGAAGGTGATCCTGGAAGGAGAGTGGAATTCTGCCGCTTTATGTTAAATTCAGATGCAGAAAGTGCAAATTTTTTAACAAGTATTTTATGGACGGACGAGTCGAGATTTAATCGCGAGGGTATAACAAATTTCCACAACCTACATTATTGGGCAGAGGAAAATCCCAAGTTAGCACGTGAAACTAGTATCCAAATGAAGTTTTCTATTAATGTGTGGATGGGAGTCATTGGCCACTATTTAATAGGGCCACACTTTCTTCCTCAAAATTTAAACGGGGAAATCTATGAAATTTTTTTAAGAAATGATCTGGCGGTGATTTTAGAAGATATTCCTCTCGCCGTCTGACAGCGAATGATGTTTCAGAACGACAGTTGTCCAGCACATTATCGGCTGACAGTACGACAGTTACTTGACCAACGTTTCCCTAACCATTGGATTGGAAGAGCGGGCCCTATACCTTGGCCAGCGCGAAGTCCTGACTTAACGCCCCTTAATTATTACGTATGGGGTCATATGAAGGAGATGGTCTATGCCACACCAGTCAATACTATAGAAAACCTTAGACAAAGGATAGTCGATGCTGCCGTGTCTGTATATGGAACAGGGGCTCCCATTTTGAGCAAGACATATAAAAAATAAAGTAAAACTTTGAAATTAATGATGAATTAAACTCTACTTTTAAAATGTTTTTTACTGTTTATCTAAAAATAAAATTCGTACTACTTGGGTTATTTTTACTAGTATATAGATAGATAGCTATTGAAATAAGGCAGTTTTTATAATAATTTATACGCGTGTTACGTTAATATTTTTTTGAAAAAACCTAATAGGTAAATTTCATAGCTGATTTAAAAAAAAATTTTTTAAAGTTTTTATTTCAGATGTTCACATGATCGAAATGTTTCCAGATATTTTTCATTCCAAATGGATATCTATAATATTGGACAAGTAATCCAGTAAAAAAAATTTAAAAATGTCAAGTAGATTTTTCGGAAATTAACTTTTAAGACATTAAGATCTACTTTTTTGAGAAAAACAAAAAAATTGAAATATCTCAAAAACTATTGAGTTTTGCATAATATATGTTAGGGCTAGATTTACTCCTTAGCTCATGCCCCATCACATCTCCAAAGGAATGTATCGAATTACCAGTAACCCTGTATAATGTAATATTTGAAAATTATAAAAAAATATTTTCTCTACAAAACTGTTTACGAAAAATATGTGAAAAAATAGAAATTTATCTCTTCTTTGCACCATATGAATAACTCGTTTTTTAAGTTTAATGCTCTTTTGCAGTAAACGTCTTTTGACGGGCTCGGGATTTTGAAACATCAGTATATATGCATTAATTGTATATAAAATTCAGCTTGCAACAACTAAACCCCCACGGAAGTGAAATTAATGCACTTCACTATCGATTGCATGAACGTAAATTATATTTTTATCACGAAAACAGTTGGTAACGCGACATTTTTTAAAGCAAAGAGAAGAAGAGAAGAAAAAGTTTTAGAATCCAACAAAGGAATCAAAAAATATTTTATTCTGAAATGCAAAATGAATGGATTTTAAAAATATATTGCCCATTCCACTCTTTGGTAAAGTACTCAAGGGAATGCAAAAAATTCACAAGATACCTTTCAATAAATGTAGTAGATATGCCAAATATTTTGTTTCTGGGAATTTTATTTTTTGTGTAAAAAAATGAAAACGGTTAACCCTTAAAGGGGCTGTAACTTGACAACGAAGGGGTATTTTGAAAAATGTTGTACGAAGAACCCCAATTAACTTGGGCTAAGGACCCTACAGTTAACTTTTTCTGCTTTGTTTCCGAACACCCTGTATAACACACGTTTGTATTGTGCGTTAAATTACTTCAAACAACCTTTGTTAGTCATTTTTTGAAAAAAACTTTCACTTAAAAAATTATACACAATATTTCTCACTTTTTACACGCATTGTATAAAGAATTTCTACAAGGCTTTCAAATTGTAATCAAATCAACGACCAATATTAAACACGCATGAATGTTTAAAACCGAGATAAGGGAAAGTAACGAGATAAGTTGACAAATGTCGCAGCTGTACATTTGTGCAAATAATTAGTCACGTTCGCATTCTTCTCGATTCACAGACGTTAGGAAAAGAGTTTTGTTTTGCTTTTTAAACCGTAAATCTATGTTATGTAAAGGTACGTAATTAAACCTATTATGCTGTTATATAATTATTATTCATTTGTCACCACAGCTGGGAGTAACTGATTAGCTAATTTATGATTGTGGTTGTTTAGTGAATACTGGCGATAAATTTACAGATTTCTTAAATAGTATCGTTTATTTTTAATACTGGCTGCATTCCAAGCCATTCATAATGGAACTGTTTTAAAAATCAAACCTAACCTTGTGCAGAACAGGACGGGGTCAATCAATTGTAAGGCTAATAAATAATATTTTTAGAATAGATAAATAAATATCTTATCCGATAAGATATCTTCGTTAATTTTACTATTATTTTTTTTATTTTTTAACTAGTGATTATTTAAAAGAAAATACCCAAGTTCTAAAATCTGAAATTATATATTTAGAATCTTTATTTTGAAACATACCATTAGACACACTATTGATATCGATATTTTTTATTTTTCTTTACATATCTATGATAAGGTTCGGACTGGCCCATTAAGTTTGATATAATGGCGTAGAAATTATAAATAAAAAATAATTTTTATCCCTATACTTTAGCGACCCGTATCTCAGTGACGAAGGCCTGTAAAAAAAATTATATATAAAGTACTGGCATTCTTTTGATTCCATCAACCCTAACCTGAATTCTTACGATCAAGTCCTGGGTTACCCTGTATATAATTTTAACCTCATTATTATCGACGCATTTGCGATGAGACTATTTCTCTTCTAGTGTTTATAAGGACGATATTGGTCAGTTCAACATCTCTAATTTCGTGTTAATATTTGGTCCTAAGCTAAAACTTGCCTTTAAAGTTATACGTAAAATAAATTATGATATTATGGAACTGATAATTGATAAAACAAATGTTTTTCTTTGTGTATCTGAGTTGCAATGCAATTCCATCTCGATTCTAGTTCCGACCTTAGCATCGATATTTGTTTGGAATTGTTTCATTCTCAATTTTACCTGATAAATACCAATTCTCTTATGTTACATTGATTGCTAATAAAGAATAATGATATTCCATGTGGAATATTTTTACTCTCAACTGCACAACGTACGTTGTATATATCAAATAAAGAACACACAGATAATTTATTGTTATTTTTATTTGACTTTGTTAAATATATGTAAATATATGTAAAAAATAGTAATAAGTAAAAGAAAAATATAAAAAAATCCACCATATATATATCAACCAATACCCTGGACTACAAGCGCATCCAACGCAATCCCACCACATACTTAGAAAAGAGAACAAAAACCATCATCAACAATTCTGACCTCCATTCAGATATTCGAAAATCCCTCATTCCTCAAGAGAAATCGTCTAGAACTCCTAGAATATACGGCCTTCCCAAAATTCACAAAACCAGCATTCCTCTACGACCAATAGTTAGTGCTTTTCGTTCCCCAACTCACAAATAAGCGAGACATCTAGCCCATACTCTACAATCCATTGCTGAACAAGCCCCTTCTTATGTCAAAAATTTCACCCATTTCATTGATCTTCTTCAAAATTACTCTATTTCCGAGAACGACATTCTAGTCAATTTCGATATTGTGTCATTATTCACTAATATCCCACCCACTGAAGCCCTAAACGTTCTCAAAATTAAACACAATATTTCTCCCAGCACTCTGACCCTTCTAGAATATTGTCTATCCAACAACTATTTTCCCTTTTTAAGGCAACTACTACAAGCAAGTGAGAGGAGCTCCAATAGGATCACCTCTGTCCCCCGTCATAGCCAACATCTACATGGACAACTTCGAAACCCAAGCCCTGAATTCATCCGAACTGAAGCCTACCTGCTGGTTAACATATGTAGATGACATCTTCGTTATCTGGCCACATGGTGGACATTCTCTAAACAATTTCCTGTCTCACATTAATCATATACACCCTCAGATCCAGTTCACTATTGAAATCGAAAACAATTGTTCCCTCCCTTTCCTAGACGTCCTTATTACAAAATAAAACAACAATCGATTCTCCTACGACCTGCTCACAATCGTTTTTTATTATTAATAATGAAATTTTTATAATGAATAAGTACACGTATACTTGTGCGCGCATACGTATAATACCGAAAAATTACGGGAAATCGCCGCGCGCATGTATATAATAAAAATGACAAAAAATCGGCTACATTAAAAAAAAAGTAATTTTTTAGTTACATTTTTTAGTGAAACTACATAAGAATACTTTCACTTTGGTGAAAAAAAAAATTCGTTCGACCGTTTGGGCAAATTGAAGAAAGTTTTGAAAATTTTGTGGAATTTGGAATTAAAATGGAATTGCAGCCAAACTGTTGGATATTTTTTGCTAAAATGTGGCAAGCTATTTCTTGGTTATATAGGTTAGTTTCGTCTAAAATTTCATCAAATTCGGTTTAATTTTGGTCAAGTTAGCTGTAATTCAATTTTTGACGTTTTTTCACAATATTTATATAAATATCGTGGGAGGCGGTGAACCGATTTTCATGAAATTTGAACTGAAGGTTCCTTGATCATCTACAATAAAAGGGTCCCGTGCTCGTTTTTTAACTAGCAATTCAAAGGGTCCAAAATAAATTAAAACTGAAAAGCCACCCTTAAAAATGACCAATTTACTCCTTTTTCGCGAAAAAAAAGGGTTCCCCACCTACTTGAAGAAAATTTAGGGTATTCTTAGTTTCACCAAAACAAACTTATTTTTTTATGTCGCGTTGTTTCATGTGAAACTTTCTCTATCGCCTTATTTTGGGCTATTTTTACTCCATTGATATGAATATTACGTGATATGACATGCAATTAAATTAAAAGTTATTACTAATTACCAGTATTAAATAGAAACTAATTTCTCTGCGCAAAAAAGTACTTTTTTGATATATTTTCTTAGATAGTGAATGCTTGGTTTTATACTAAACATACTATTCAGGTGATTATGACTATGAGTTGCACTGTATGTGAAAGACCTTTGAAATGCTAAGGAACGTTGTATAAGTTACGAAAACGCGTAGAACAGTTATGAATATCGGCACCACTGGTTAACTTATCAAACAAATATATTGGGTATCTATTTTCATTAATTTTGTGCATTAGACAGGTCATATGTAATGTTAACCATATGTTATGCTCAAAATTCTCGCAAGTTATAGCAAAATATTAGACAACTGTTTTGGATTTTCTGTAGACTTGTTTGATCTTTTTTAAGTAATGCGGGCCAGTACACCACATCACAATATGCTAAAGTAGATAAAATTAAAGAATCACTTAGAGTCATTTAGAATAAGATTTCTTAAGGAGTGTGTTGACATGTTCTGTAAATTTTACCCTAGATTTTTACAATAGTTACTAAAAGTTAGAATTTGATTATCAATCACTATTTTAAAATCCAAATTTTCACTAAGTTCCTTATTGTTCTTTCCAAACAATAAAATTTCTGTTTTCTTTTTGTTTAAAGTCAATCCATGTGCATTAGATACTGAAGCTATCTGCCCTAGATCTCCGTTAATTTTGTTTATAGCTGCTTTAAATTAATGTTGAGGGAAACTTAAATAAATCTTGAGTGTCATCGACATACTGGTGTATAGAACTATGTTTTAAAAAACTGTGAAAGTCATTTGTATACATTGAAAATAATAGTGGACCTAAGATACTCCCTTGTGGAACACCTATTGAATTAACAATGAAATCAGAATAGCTGTCGTTAATACGTACTCTTTGTCACCTGTTAGTAAGATAGTTTCTCAAAAGAGATACTGCAAGATCAATAAAACCAAAATATTTAAGCTTTTTACACAAAATGCCGGCCGTGATCAAGCGTATCAAAGGCTTTACTATTGTCTAACAAAATTAAAACTGTTTCTATTATTATCATTTGCCTTATCACTTGTGACATGTAACAATGCGATTGTTGTACTATACCCAAACCGATAGTCCGATTGAGTTGTAGGTAGAATGTTTTGTTTATCAAGAAATAACTTAATTCGTTCCTCGACTATCTTTTCCGGTATTTCAGAAATTGTCGTCAAAATACATATCGGTCTGTAATGAGATAACTCTACAGGGTTGACTTTTTAGGAATAGGTAAGATATTGGAATTTTTCCATGCACGCGGAAAAATATTTGATGTGATACATTTATTAATGATAAAAGTAAGGTATTCGCTTAAATATTGAAGCACTAACGGTAGCATTTTTTTGTCCACGCCATCACTCCCTTTGCATTGGATTTAATAGTATGAACAATGTATTCTATTTTGTCAACAGAAACTTGAGAAAATCTTAGTTCAGTATCTACATTTGAAAATTTGTCATCATACTTTTTTATTATTGTGTTGTTTTCAACTTCATACGGTAAATGGGTTACGCTATCAATAAAAAAGTTATTATAGTCATTAGCGTCTTTAAATTCGACCAAAGAACTTTTAGAAGAAAAAACAATTAAACCAATAAAAAATATAAAATTTAATAAATAACACTAAATTATCATTAGTTTTAATAATTTAATTCAAAATATTGGTCTTTGAGTTATTATTTAGATAATCCAAAGTTTTCCAAAATTCACTAGGGTGAGTTTTAGATTTTTGTTGTAGAAATTTTACTGAGCTGTTTACTAAGTTTCTTAGTTCTTTATAATAATTCCATGATTCTGTGGTACCTTAAGTTTCATCATATATTTTAAATTATCAGTTAGCCAAGGAGATGGTGACTTAGAAATTCTTACAGTTTCTTCAGATGCATGAATATCAAAAATGTTATTTATATTTAAATTCCAGAATTCTATAATTTCATCTACCGATTCAAGATCATATATATGTGACCAATTTATAAGAGATAAATCTGCGAGAAATGTATTATAATCAAATTCTGTGTAGTCCATAAAAGTACAAAAAATTGGAGGTTGTATATTTTTCTTTAATTTTAAAGTGCAGTTTATTAATGAATAATCTGAAATGCCTTCCATATTAATAATGTCAACACTTTTTACTAAATTTTTATCAGAAATAACAATTAGGTCAAACAAGGTGCTTTAGTTTTCAGTAACCCGAGTGGGCAGTGTAATTATTTGCTGTAAACTGTATTTGTTTAAAAAACTAATCAACTGTTTTGCATTATCATTATTTAAATTTAGTAGATCCACATTGAAATCACCACAAAAAAAACTGTATCGAAATCAATCAAGAAACTGACCAGTGTGGTTTAAAATGTTTCAAGGCAGAGGTTGAGGTTTCTATTTGATGGTCTATACAAGGTTCCTAGAGAAATTTTCTTACCTAATATTTTAGTAGAAAAACAGAGTTGCTCCAGTGAGCAGTTATTGGGGGCTGGTGTTTATAATGCACTGAATTTGATTGAGTTATGGACAAAAAATGCCACGAGTCCATCTCTTCCCAGTCTATCTTTTCTGATTATTTTATAGTCAAGTATACGTGCACAATTATCTGAGACATTTGAATCTAATCAGCTTTCTGATATACCCAACACAGAAATACATTCCTTTTTAAGAATATCTGAAAACATATCAAAACCTGTACAAAGAGACCTTACATTAAATTGTGCATAAATAAACATTTTATTGTTTTCTGTCATACCTAACAAAAATACTGATATTTTATTAATGATGAGGGCTCCAAATATTATAATAGCTACATTAAATAATATTTTACCTTACAGTGATAATAATAGTAAAAGCAATTAAAAAAATCAAAATTTATTAACCATAATTCATTAGCCTGAATTACAAATTCCATTAAAAAGAACATAAGAATGCATTTTTCTTAGACTGTTGTTCAAGGAGTGCTACTTTGTCGTTGAGTTCCACAATGGCGTTCTAATTTGTGTTCGCCAAATTACATATTATTTTCAAGGAGTTACTGACATCCCTTAATTGGTCCTCTAAATTAGCAAATTTTGTGACAATTTTAGACTCTATTTGGTTTACAAATTTCAAGTTATTAATTAATTACTCAATTGCTCCGCCCTCATCCTTATCTTCAGAAATAGGATTGCTTCTAAGTTGCTTGGCAGGACTTAGCCAAATATGTTCTTATCACTAATTAATAAGTTTTCTCTAACTTTATAACCACTTTGATGCAATTTACTATAGATAACGATACTTATGTAGCTATGAATATACCAGAATCAATTATTTATGCAAAATTACCACTAAATTTGTGGAATTAACTGGAGCTCCCAGA
The DNA here is from genome assembly GCA_963675555.1 of Leptura quadrifasciata. Lineage (NCBI taxonomy): Eukaryota > Metazoa > Arthropoda > Insecta > Coleoptera > Cerambycidae > Leptura > Leptura quadrifasciata. The sequence goes on from OY776674.1 coordinate 33,801,318, forward strand.
CAGTAATCACTACTACTTATGCCTACTCGTAGAAGAACCAAAAAGGAATACATTTTTTAAAACAATTATATTTGTTCTAGGACTATCAAAATGGCCGCGACGTTAGTTATACCTGAGGACGCAGTTAAAGCGAACAAATGTTATCTATGTGAAAATATATTATCTGTGCCACCTATTATGGTCATATCATTGGAAATAGAACAATATAAATGTGGCCGATGCAAGGACATAAAATGTACGACCTATACGAGAAACAGCCTGTTCGAAAATGTTGCTAGATTCATATGGCTTCCTTGTACTTTTAGTCAATGCACAGAAAAGATTCCGTGGGGTCTCGTCGAACAACACGAACGTGAATGTGTTCATAGAACGATTCAATGTCCTATATACTATCAGAAATGCAACGACGTAATTGAAGCTGAAAAACTAGAGTCTCATTTTAATGAGAAACATAAAAATAACGTGAAAAAATGTAACGACGTTTGGAATTTAAATACTAAATATGATTACGTGTTCCTAACAATCGTGGATAATCAGCAGTTCCTTGTCTACATATTACATCTCAATGACCTATTTTCGATGGGCATATTCGCAATAAATCCCACAACTAAATTTAAAAAGTACACTGTCAAATTATCTACTGTCGGTGTAGATGAATGTTCCATTCTATACGAGAACCAAAAGATAATTCAGTTCGATGAGAGGAAGCACTGTTATAAATGCATCCGTGGTTGTTGCCAGACAAAGTACCATCCGTATTCGGTAAAGAATAAAAAATCCGACATGAACGTGAACGAATTCACAAATAAATTTAGGAAAGACTTAGTAAGTAACATAATAGCAAATGAAGGGGAGATCAAATATGTTGTAAATTTAATTACCGAAGAATCCCAACAGAAAAGTAAAACTGAGACTAATAACGAAGCGACTTTAAAAGAAGAGCAGACAAAACACGACCTGCTCCGAAAAAGCATTGAGTGTCCAATTTGTGAAGAGTACATGGTTGCTCCGATTTTTAGTTGCAAGACTGGACATACTATTTGCAACGTGTGCAAACCAAGGTTACAGAAATGTCCGACTTGTGAGGCAGAGCTTGGTAACTCGAGGAATTTCGCTCTAGAAGTGCTGACGGAAAATATAAAGCTACACTGCCAATTTGAGCCTGACGGTTGCAAATTCACTGGAAATACGGAGAAAATGTACTTACACGAAATTGATTGTACATACAAGAAGGACAGTATAGAATAATCAATTTTTTTTAAAAAGGGTTCTTATTGATTTATATGCATTTTCAAAATATATTAACAATGTGCCTACGTAAAAGGCAATAAACTTTTAATTAATGATGACTTTTATACGATAGAAAAACTTGAGTTAGGTAATAGCAGAGATGAATTTGAAGAATGCTTTGATCAGGAAATTGCAAAAGAGAGAGAAGCAAATAGTGCACCATCAACACCAGTGAAACTCAACTCAGAAGACAATGAAGATAGCCCAAACAATCAAGTAGAATTGGATGCATCGAAGGTTGTAAAAAAGAGAAAACTCGTGCAATCAGATCTGCAAAGAACAAAAGCAGTAACAAGAAATTATACATTAGGGACAAACAAGGCTTCTCCAAGGAACATAGTTGTAGGAAAAAAATCATAAGTAATATTCTAACTCGTATTTTAATTTTAGTAAGTAAAAATTATATTTCAAATTGTTTAAAATAATAAAATACACATCAAAACATGCAATCATAAATTGTATTGATAAAATATGAATAATTCCATAAGAGAGTATAAACATTAAACATTAAAGCAGTGACAGTAGATACAATAAGTGAGTGCAATAAAATACTGAATAAAAAAATTAACTCTTCAAAATTTACTCTGTACCATAAAGAATATCGAACAATTACAAGTATTTCTGCATAATTTTAATTATTTATTTGATTGCATTGTACTTACTGAATCATGGCGGACATATAATTTAGACATACTAAATATACCAGCATATGACATTATATATAACGAGGGAGATATAAATAAGTGTGATGGTGTTGTAATTTATATAAAAAATAACTTAAATTATCAGTCAGTATTGGCAACATTAAGTCAATTAAATTAAATACAGAGCTTTCAATAATGATCACAGGACACGTGACCACAAAATATAGACAACCAACTATACACGATGGTATTGCACTAAACAAAAATACCCTAAATCCATTGGCGTTCTAGTTAAAGGTAAAAAATTTATGATAATTCATTTATTCCTTAAATTTAAGAGTTTTTTAATATTAAAAGCAAATTTAAATGGGATGCCTTTTATAGTCATGTATACTTTAGCTTGGCGTGTGTATATATGAGTTAATATTTCCGTACGATTTCATTTTCTCTTGTACACAAAGATCCAGAAATATTGTCCACGTAGACAATGTTTCTGGACTATTGCTTTAACTTTGTGTACAATATGGGAGAAAATGAAATCGTACGGAAATATTAACTCATACATACACACGCCAAGTTAAAGTATAGTAGACTATATCTGAATAAAAAAAATGTTCGCAAGAAATAAATTGTTACACCTAATTCAAAATAATCTTTATTTCCACAGACAACATGAATATAAACATTGGAATCAAACAATCCACAGTAAATAAAAAAAATTACATAATAAAAACTTTTGTTACATGAGATTTAAATTAGAAGATTAATGAATACATTTTATTACGAAATGCCAAGAAATTATAACAAATGCTCAAAATGGCTACCTTGAGTTTCTAAACACACATGGACTCTTCGTTTCATATTTTCGAATACGTTCTGTAACTGATCAACATTAATATTGCGGATTTCTCTTTCTATTGCCTCTTGTAATTCGTCAATGGTATGTGATCTATTTATAAAAACATTGTTCTTCATGTGTCCAAATAACAAATAATCACAGGGCGTTAGATCTGGAGACCGTGCAGGCCATAGTCCCTGGCTGACTAATTGGTCATCGTAAAACTCCCGTAAAAAATCAAGTGAAGCTCTTACTGTATGGGCAGTAGCGCCGTCTTGCTGGAAATATCCATCTTGCAGTTCATCGTCATGCAACTGCACCAGAAATGGCTCTAAAATAAGAGTTTGATACCTTTGGGCATTAATTGTTTCACGAAAAAATATAGGGCCTATAATTCCCCTTCTAGATATTGCCACCCATACACCAACTTTTAAGGGGTGTAAACTTGTTTCTACGTAAGTGTGAGGGTTTTCTGTAGCCCATGTCCTGTAGTTCTGACTATTGATATAACCTGTTAAGTGGAACCATGCTTCATCAGTAAAATAGGTTAAATCCAATACATCGTTGTTATTTAAATTTCCGTTGAACCAACGACAATATCTTACTCGACTTTCAAAATCAGGGGGTAATAGTTCTTGAACAACGGTTACCTTGTATGGATGCAAATGGACTTTTTTGAGTGCTTTATGGGTTGTTCCAACCGAAAGACCTAAAAAAAATAAATTTCGTTGATTTGTCGTTTAGGTATATTAAGACATCTGAATAGAACCGATTCCCAGTTTTATATATTCTTTTATTTGCATTCAGGTTTTATATACAAACAAGAGTTTTAGTAGGTATCGTTGTTAGTTGTTGATAATAATTTTCAGCAAAGAAATTCATATTGTATATTTTCAAGAAACTAAATTTAAATGGTATGTAACGTATTCAGTAATTAAAAAATTTAGTGTAAAAGTACCTACCTGTTTGAGCGGACAACTTTGGTATGGATTTTGTCGGGCTTTGATTCATTCTTTCTCGAACGTCGTTCATAACCACTTCAGTTAAAACAGTTGGCCTACCAGTGGATTTTCCCTTACAAAGACAGTGTGTCTTTGCAAAACGATCAACGAGTACATATTTACGATTTGAAAATGTGTCATATGGAATATTTGCGTCAGGAAATTTTTCCATAAATTGTTCGATGCATGATTGCAATGAATACTTCCATGATCCATCTTCGTTGCGAGTTCCACTTCGAAAATGAGCCATCAAAATAAAGGCATCTTGCTCTTGCGTAAAAACCATGGCCAAGAGAGGACTAGAATAAAATTTAAAAAACATTACTTAACCTAACATTCTTTTTCTCTTTATCATTACTCACCAGAAGATAACTGATGTAAATTATGTACTTCTGAAAAGAACTGATTAGTATCAAATAATAATTAAAACAATTCAAAACCCGTGAAAAAGAACTGATAATTATGCAATATCCACCAAAACACTACTACTACGTCTATGATATGACATTTCAGATTAAAATAAATAGTTAAATGTTAGGATATGCCTACAAGAAGACTGTACGGCGCTAAATATTCTGCGTAGACAAACCGTTGCCTTATTGGTTCCGCTGGGCGTGTTCAGCTTCAGAGCCAATTAAACTGTGCGTTGCGTCGAGATTTCGTGTAACTTCGCCGAAAAAAAACCGTCAGCAAAGATAGTTGAAAATGCACCCTTAGATACATACGAATTAAAATATCCCTAGTATGGAAGGTTCTGACATGGCTAAAATATGACAAGCCTAAAAGATGAACTAAAAAATCACGTGTCCTGTGATCATTGTTGAAAGCTCTGTATAATATTTAATAAGCAGACAATTGAAGTTATAACTATTTATAGATCACCGTCATTATGCCCTTCCACTTTTAATTATTTCCTAAATAAGTTTCTAAATAGGAATAATCAGAAAAAGTATGATATGCAAATAATTGTAGGTAATATCAACATAAACATCCTAAACAGCGAGGAGTTATATTATCAGGAATACTTTTTTTTTATACATTTATTTAACGTCGGCCTATTTCCGCTACTGAGGCCTAACACCGACGCCTGTAGACGAGCTACCCCCAACCAGGAATTTTGCCGAACCTCTTCCCTTAAGAAGAGTAGGGAACTTTTACTTGCCTAACATTTAATAGACAAGGGACCGACGGCTTTACATCCCCTCCGAAGGATGGTATATACAACCCTCGCCCGAGGTTGTATAGCTTCCGCGCATACACTGATATACAAGCCGCTGGAAGATGTGTGAGGCGAGGACGGGGTTTTCGTTGGAATGGTCACCCATCCAAGTACTAACTGCGCCTGTCGTTGCTTTACATCGCATACCGAAGTATGTATATAGTAAAGACGCACCTACGCTCGCCCCCTCAGGAATACTTAAACATACTATTTGAACACGGTTTTATTTCTACAATTAATAAACCCACTAGAATTCAGGGACGTAGCAGTTCATGCTTAGACCATATCTTCCTGAAATCAAAGCTATCATTAGATTTATTTTTCCCTATAGTTTTGCAAATGCTTCTGACTGATCACTACCCTGTTATATTACAGTACGTATCTCCATCTAAAACCCACGATAGCATACCTAATATAAACAGGCAAAAAATATACATTGATTATAATAAAATAAGACAATAATTAAGTAAAGAACAATGGTTAGACTTATATCTTCTAGAAAGTGTAGATATCATAACTGACTTGTAAATAACAAAATTAAATGAGCATATAAAAAGCAGCAGCAAAACATTTACACTTAAAAGAAATCAAATTAAAAGAAACCCGTGGATTGGCAAAGGACTGGTAAATTCAATAAATAAAAAAGATGAACTCTATAAAAAAGCAAAAAGATATCCAGAAAACATAAATATACAGAACGAATTTAAAAGATATAGAAATACATTTTCGGAAATTGTAAAATCAGCTAAAGCTAACTATGTAAAAATGATTCTAAAAATATGTGGAACTGCAAAAAAAACATTGAAAACCGTAAATCTACTGATTTAATGAAAAAATTAAAAATTAATGGAAATGTTAGCTCAAATCCTCAGGAAATATCAAATTCTTTTAACAATTTTTTTAGCACTATTGGAAGCACTTTAGCAAAAAAAATAACCACAGTCAAAACTAATTTTCAAAAGACCAGCAGTATAAAAAATTCAATATATTTGACACATACCTGTGAGCAGGAAGTTGGAAAAATAGTAGGGGAGCTTAAGCTTAAAAAGGCACCTGGTATTGATGATATTCAGGTAGAAACGGTAAAAGAATGTATTGATTATCTTGTACAAACTATGGTATATATCATAAACAGAGCCATTGATTCTGGTACATTTCCGAGAGCGTTAAGCCGTTACATAAATCTGGTGATAAACTTGATGTGTCAAATTATAGACCGATATCTCTCTTGTCAACCTTATCAAAAATCTCCGAGAAAATCTTAAAACATAGAACAACAAGTTTTTTGACCAAATTCAATTTAATCTCTAACAAACCGTATGGATTTAGGGAGGCCAGATCAACACAGGATGCAATAACTGATCTAACTGCAAAAATATATAGCTCGGTCAATATTTCTCAACCGGTCATATGCATCTTTGTTGATCTGATTTGATACTGTCAGTCATTCAAATTTACCACAAAAATTGGAGAGAATGGGTTACAGGGGAACTTGTTACGACTTAATGAAGAGCTATCTGAGTGATAGGACGCAATATATCAAGGTTGAAAATACAATGAGCAATATGGAACTAGTATCTTATGGGGTTCCGCAAGGCACTGTACTGGAGCCAATATTATTTACATTGTGTATTAATGACTTATTTAAGCTTCTCCTTACAGGAGAAGTCATCAGTTTTGCCGACGACACGGTTTTGTGCTATAAAGCAAAAAACTGGAATGTTATAAAATCTAACATCCAGAATGACTTTCCAGTAATAATAGACGTCTTCAGTAGTAAACTGTTGACAATAAATATGACCAAAACATATTATTTACCATTCACTAGTTAAGTTCATAAACTTCCAAACTTCTCGGATATCAGCATTACATATAATAATACCAACATTAAATTAACATCTGCCACATCGATAAAATACCTCGGAGTCATGCTTTATTGCTATCTTAAATGGAATAAACATGTTGATTTTTTAGTTAAGAAATTAAGATCACTTCTTTCTAAATTTAAATATCTTAAAAGAGTCTTCAATACAGACCACCTAAAAACCATACATAAGACAGTGTTTTTTTCAAAGTTTGATCCTATATCAGTATAAAAACACAAAATACATCATTGCTCATAGTTATGATACACGACATAGACAAAAATCTATTGCAGTACCTAAAATGGTTAAGACGGTAGGACAAACGCTGTCACATTTACTTGGCTCCTAAAATATATAATGAAGTACTGATATCTCTAAAAAGTATTAACTCATTTAAACTTTTTAAGAAAAAACTTAAAAAATGGGTATTAGAAATTCCAAGATTGTCAGTTCACCTCATGATTGATGTAAAAAATAATCTTGCTCAGCCTTTAAAAAAAAAGCCTATTAAAGATTTCATATAGTGTATATTATTACCTATTACTTATAAACTGTTGTATTTGTTGTATTAATTATTTATATAGTGTTGTATTTACTGTCTTTATCATTCATATCGTGGTGCATACATTGTAGTTATTATTTTTATGGCGTTGTATTTATTATAATTATTATCTCTATAGTGCATATTATTTTGTTAATACTTTTATGTGCTTGTGATAGTAGTATATTGTTGTTTAATGTAGTTTAGAAATATCTTAAGAAACGCAATAAGTATTATTTCACTTTAGGCACCACTCTCAAATAAATTTAAATTGTAAAAACATGTAATTATGTATGCAGGTCAATGCGCAGTTTTTGATCCACGTGCAGGTTTTCCCTTTGTGGATTTTTTTCTGTTTATTTACCCTATATACACAGATATATTGTTTTCCATATTTATGTTACATTTGTTCAAATTATTTTGGCGAATAAATATTATTATTATTATTATTATGTAATTCGTAATCATGAGAAATACATTGTAGATACTAAAAATAACTTTTATATAAATAAAACCACCAAATTTTCATAACTCAATGCTTTTTATTTTAAACTTAAACCAGTAAAAACTGCAAATGACTCTTAAAAAACTGTTGCACATCTCCAGCGATCACCCTGCAGGGCAGATATGTCCCAATTTAGATGGAAAACATTCTACTTTACATGTATACCAAATTGAAATAAGAATTTTAAGACCAATAAAAAGTATTCGCGCCCATGTAAAAGAACCCACCAAAACACATCTAAACACATCGCACATCACAACAACATCATGGGAAGATGTTTTCGGAAGTACAAGGAAAAATAAATTTTTAAATTTTAACTGCACCGAAAACCGTTGAAAAAATTCTTTTGAGAACTATCATAAACGTCGCTCCACGGAGCGTTATTTCGTAACTGCAATGAATGTCGCTCCGACCACCAAAATCTAGCAACTACCTTAAAAACCGACTTTTACTTCCGATTAAAAAGCTTTATTACGAACCAGCGTTGTATAGCCCTACATCTTAGGCATCATATTGAATATGAGAAGGAGTAAAAAGGTACGTATTAAAGTTTCTGAAGGGGGATTTGGCACAAGCGACAATTTTTGAAGGTAATTTTTTTACTTTTTCAGTGTTTGTCCTTAGGCGGGTCCTTAGTGATTCGGTGTCACAGAAGTATCCTTACCATGTACATAGTGCATAGGACCACCTTGCCTGAACTGGAAACTTAAACATTTGATGGTAGTTGGAGACTGCATCGTCCTAGTCGTCCTAATCCTCACCATGTGTGGTATAGACTACACTCTCGTTGAACTTATACACTGGTTAACCTTATATTTATATATTTGGAATTTGTAACTGTAACAAAACTATTTAAAATCCTCTCTTATCATTGTGTTTTACTGAGTCAAATTAATGAAATTTCCTTTCAGGTCAATTAAGAAAGTGTTACTTATAAGGAGTGTTAGCTTTAAGACAGTGTAACGACGTCCAATCAATATCATTTCGTGCCAGAAGTTAAGCAAAATTAGAGTAAGTATACATTTTGTATTTTACCCTTCAGGTGAACATCTTAGAATCCATTTTAGGCAGAGTAACAAAACGTCCCTCAGACGCACATAGCATAGATCGTTCACACGATCACCCTATATGGCAGATGTGGCCCAATTTCGATAGAAAGAATTCTACTTTACATGTATACCAAATTGAAATAAGAATTTTAAGTTCAACTAAAAGTATTTGTGTTCAGCGTGTTATGAAACTGATTTTTGTTTATTTATAATTGGTTATGAAACATTTTTGTCCACTTATTATACTGGCTATAATTATTTATTTGTGGCCTATCCATGCTTTCTTGCTTTTCAGTGGATATTTTGGAGCTGTTCTGAAAAATATAAAAAAATATCCATCAAAGAAATGCCGACACCAAATGTATCCCCAAAGGTTGGTTTTGAATATTTACAGTTCGTACATAAAATATCGATAGAAATACGCTGGGACAGGTCGATTATAATTTTTAATTGAATATTTTATTGTGACGTCATCATATTTCGGATATGAGGTCATCGGCATTTGAAATAATAACCTCCATTTTTGATAGTGTTATTTGAAAAAACCACTTTTTCCGTACAACTCATGATAAGTTATGGTATGTCTAATAAAAAAAATTCTCAGGAAAACAATATTTTAAGTAATCATAATAATGTATTGTTACGTGTTTACATTCTGTAGTAAACACTCAGAGAGTAGGTTCAATAATTGAAAAGTTCTCACTAACCACTGATTTATTAAACACTAAATTACAATAATCAGTCCTTATACTAACACACGAGTTATAACTTTCATCTACTATAGACTGACTACTATAATTCACATCTTATTACTATTCTTTATCTTATCTGATCACTTGACTCCTCTCAGAACTGTACCGAACTGACCCGATACGCTGGTCCGCTTCTTATATATCCGTAGCACTTATTCTCGCTTCATCCAGTCTGTCATTTGAGATATTTCTACTCCTTCTAGTATATTGCGAAGCAGCGCCACTTCTGGGCCAACTGGTGAACTATTATCTTATGGTAGCTAATTATACAAGCCTCCTTTCACTCTGCTGCCAGTGTTTTTAAGGAAGTTCCTTCAAGTCCTTCTTTTTTTAAAATTTTGGATAGTAGGTACTTAAACTCGAGTTATAAATTATTTGTTGACTTTATGTGTTTATATTATTTACTGGTTTTTAAGTGAAATTAGATTTTACATCGCAACAAATTTAAATACTGTTCACTTGGTTTTCATTAGCTTTGAATTATTAATTTGAAAATGATGGCACATCTAACTGAATGACAAGGAATGAATATTTTGATGACGAGAGGATGCAGTGAGACGTATCTTATAAGTTAATATAAGAAATTGTCCTAACCAGACAATTTATGGTAAAATCCTGATTTGACTCTGGTGGATTTACAGTGCACTCAAAAAGTGCAATAAAAACTTAATCTGTACTATTCCGCCGACAAATTGAAACACTCACCTTTATAGGCTTTTAATAATGTACGTTGGCTTGTTTGATGACACCGTACCGACTGCTTCGCCGGCGCTAATAATTAGCTCGTAAAGTTTTTGTTGCATTTTTTATTTGCAGTAAAGCTTTGAACCATACCATACCATAATAGTTACAAAGCCGGTTAAACAGAAAAAAGTTTTGTATTTTGAAGGCCAATGAAATGTATCAGGGAAATTGGTAATATTTAGATCGGTTCCGAAGATATACGGTAAAATCTGAAACGTTATTATAAACAAAATTTAAAAACTTTATAGGAATATTTTGTTATTCATTAACTTTGATACAACTCACCTTATTTAAATTTTTATTATGACATTTCGTCTCTTCAGGATCACCATCAACTTTATTTTTATACTCAAATAAGAAATATTCATTTAGTTCGATTGTATGAAACAAGAAATAATAATGTAATAAACACCACAGAAATTAGACAACCGCCAATTCCAGAAGCCAGGGGCTTGTGCGGAAGGGGATTACACATTGAAAAAACTCGGACATACAACAATTTCTTCCGACAGTGCCGGAGCCAGGATTCGAACCTGGTGGTGCGATGTCCGTGTGATTAATCGCGATTGCCACCTCGCGCCTTAACCCACTCGACTATTGACCAAAACCAAAATGCATATGAAACTCTAAAGTATAACAAAACAATCTGTTAGAAGCAAATCAAACTCAATGGAATCAACTTATACAATCAGCTACCGGAACTTATAAATGCCCAGAACATGTTCCCAACTTTAATAAAATAAAATAAGTTGTTAACACTAAAACTACCCAGGTCACCATTATAACCATACCATTACCCGAAATTAGATAAACTCAAAAGTTTGTAGAATATATCCAAATGTAAAATAATAAATCCAGTGATTTCGCTGGTCATTCTCTTGCTCCAATCCATCTGGTCAGAAACATGAATTGAACACTCGACAACACAATCCACACTCCCGCCGATCTGCAAAAGGTCGTGGAAGAGTTTACACGGTTGCTGCAGGATGCCAAGCAGACTGTTGCCATCACTATAACTATAAATCTGAACAGAAACCGAATCGACGAGGCGGTCGTACGACACATGTGCGAAAAGAACAGACAAAGACGGCTTTGGCAGCGAAATCGCGATGTCAACGCTAAGGCCCAGATGATCAGACTGCAAAGGCACATCAGAGCCTCCATCAACACTGTTAAGAACCAGAAATATGGGGACAAGCTGGCAGTGCTGAATCCTCGGGACAACTCGCTGTAGAAGCTGACAAGGGCCCTTAAGAATACGCTGGAGATGATACCCACCCTGACACGCGCGAATGGACAGACATCGTTGACATAAGCGCACTTTGACCACTTTCAGACTATACACAACACTAAGATTCCCAACAATCCTGAACATGACCGCATTGAAAATGGCGTACACAAACTAATTAGTCATGACATACGATTGACACGACGAGAATTTCTGAAGGTCATGACCTAGCCCTCGGAAGTAGCAGAAATTGTCAAAAACTTACCAAACAATAAAACCTCGGGGAAAAACTGCGTCGAATACAAGCTACTCTAATATCTCTCGAGGAAAGGTATTGTGCAATTGACGTATATCGTTGATGCGACCCTGCGGTTACAGCTCTGGCCCAGCCAGTGGAAATGCGCCGTGGTCATTCCCATCCTGAAGCTGAACAAGAACGCGAAGTTCGCCGGCAGCTACAGGCCCATCTCGTTCCTGTCGGAGATCTCCAAGTTGGTGGAGAAGGTCGTCCTGATCAGGATCGATACTGTTCAGAAAGAGCACATCGACGATGAGTTCCAGTTCGGATTCAGGAGGGGTAGAAGTATGGTGCAACAGGTAGTTAGGTTAGATAACGACGTCAAAGTGCAATACAACCTCGGGAAGAACACCGCCATGGTGCTTTCCGATATTGAGAAGGCGTTCGACACCATCTGGATCCTGGGATTACTCTACAAGTTCCATAACTACAACTTCCCGATTCACTTCATAAAACTTATTTACTTGTTTATAAAAATATAAAAAGCTGTTGTACATGACAGTCGGGCCGTCTATCACATACACGGCTCCGGTATGGTCCAGCATACCGGCCACGACAATGAAAAAACTTCAAGTGCTTGAGCACAATTTATGCGCCTCATTTCAAACAGAAAGGTACACCTCCCTCAAAGACATATACGCACGTTGCAACCACATCACACCAATAGCGGACTACATCCAGCACATCTTTCAAAACTTCTACTCGTTCAAGCTGGACGATAATCCGTTAACAAGACACACAACGCAAATTAGACAGCACAAGGCTCCATTTCGGATTAAACACCCCTTACCGTACCAGATGTTACCGATTTTCCGGCAACCGCTATAACCAAATTTCAACCTATCCACCTTTGCTAGTATTGCATATCTTTCGATCATATTTAACTCTTTCCTGTTGCCCTCTTTCTTTCTGTTTGTGCATTTTTGTCGCGTTTGTTTTTTCTTCGTTTCTTTTTTGTACATTTTTGTCTCTAAATTCACTTCACGCCATTAACCTTTTAAAAATAAAACCTTTTCGAAATCAAAATTTTTAAACTCAAAGTTTAGAGCGTCAACGCGGTGGTTGCACGATCGGTGCCTGAGCAGGCCTTGGTGTGGTACACCGTCTTGTTGGTACCAAAGTGACTGGTCTGTAAGGCCTGGATTTTCTTTATTTGGAAATAAAATGACCAATTGTGGTGGCAGTTCTGTTTCCAAAAATTCCAAATAACGCCGACCAGCCGAAAAAGTAGGGTTCTTTAATTCGATTGCCAACAACACTTGTCTACACGTTAATATTTTGAGGATACTATGAATGAGGTTTCATCATCCAATTTTCTTTAGACTGATATCAAGATTATCATCATTTCATTCCTGCATTAATTCCCTAATATTTGTAAATAAAGTTTTTCTACTTTTTCCAGCTGTTCTGAATTTAATTCGAAACCAGTACCTAGACATCTAAAAACTTCCTGAATGAAAGACAGCTATCCACTACCGGGAGATGACGACACATTAACTACGTTGATAGGATGAAGTAGTTTCTTCCGGGTCTTGCCGTGGTCGTCGAACTTGACTTGACGTTTCGCTGATCATCCTGTCAGCTTCTTCAGAAGGATTCTAAAGACTGAATTTGTTGTCATACACTCCTCGTTATATACCTAGGCGCCGCTTCGCTTCGCTGGTCATTGGTCGCGCTTGGTTCGCTTCGCTGCTCATTCGCCGTGTTTGGTTGACCGTGACTTACTACGGTGCTGGTACTTGGCAATACGAGTCTCCACGTGTTACCCAGTCGATACCCATCCTCTCTATTAAAGTTGTTCGCGTTTTTCATAATGTCCAGTGATTTCCTAATGATTCGCGGATAATAGCGCGTATTCCTGTCTAATATAGTGACGTCCTCATAGTCGATTTTATGGTTCTCGTTATTATGGACATGTTCTGCTATCGCCGACCTATCCGTGTATCCAAATCTGGCATTTCCCTGGTGTTCTTTGATTCTGTACTGGATACTTCGTCCGGTTTGTCCGATGTAGCTCTTACCACATGTGCACTTCAACTGGTAAACACCTTTTGATAACAATTTGGGTACAGGGTCTTTGACTGAAGGAAGCATCTGTTGTATTTTCTTCACTGTTCGAAACCGTACACCTACTTTCTTTTTGAATAAAATCTTCTTCAGCCTACCTGCGACTCCCGCGACGTAGGGTAGGCATGCATACATTGTTGGTTGTTGCTGTTCTTCTTCTGTAGTTCTCCTCTGGTTATTTACTACTCGTTGTATATTGCTTTGACTGTGTCCGTGCTTCTCTAAAGCTTGTTGGACATTCTGTAATTCCTCGGGTTTTTGTTATCGTCGTCGCATGTTGTGTTGGCTCTGTGGACCAAGGTTCCAATTAACGCTCTCTTCTGTTGTGGATGGTGGTGAGACGTCGCATGTAGGTAACGATTGGTGTGCGTTTTCTTTCTGTAGACACCGTGGGCCAGCTTGCCATTGTGTGACCTTTTCACTAATACATTTTCACTAATACATCTAAGAAAGGTAAAGCTCCATCTACTACGTTGATAGGGTCTCTACAATTTCTTATAAATTCTAACGCTTTCTTTTTCATACCTATCTTACTAGTTGAATCGCACCCAGTAAAAACATGCGGGACTAGCAAAAATTCGCAAATAGGATATGTCAAGAACATTGCTGCTCTATAACATGACAATAGTCGGTTTTTGATTGTGTATTTGTAACCAAATTCCTGCACAGCCTTTTAATTCGAACAGTGGCCAAAAATGAATAGCCAAGATGAAGACATCCGTATCAACACTATGCATTATTATCTCTGTATTTAATGGAAGATTATACATTGATTGACCAAACATTCTCGTATCTGCTTCTAGATGGTTTGTTTGTAGCTCCGGTACTTCAGATACAGTTGATCTTTGATAAATTTATTATAGTTAATTAATGCTAATAGAATTAATAATAAATTAATGATCACGATAGGCCATACAACACACATATCGCATGATACGCATAAGACAGCAACACATTACTTGGAGAGAATTAGGACAGCTGGCACGTGCGCGCGGGCAATAACAAATAATTTTTACATATATAATGAATTAAAAATCGACAATTTTCTTTATTGGAAGTTAATATACAAAGTCTAAAGATATTATTTTATAAAAAATTATGTATTAAAAAAACATTTTTTATTACACTTTTAGAGTATCAAAAAACTGAAATTTGGCGATTTTTCAATTTTTAAATATTAATAACACTGAAAATATCAACTTCGCGAAAAAATTTATTGAACATTCGAAAAATACGTAAAAGTATTTAGAAAATTGTGATGAAAATAAATATTTTTTTCGATTTATCATAAACAAAATTGTTCTAAAAAATAACGACCCAGGTTACTGCCTGGTAACATAGATTTTCATAATCGATACTATCTCCTGAACCGATTCCAGCAAAAAAAAAATCGAATTTAATGCGAAACGACAATTTACAATTACAATTTAAAAATCTTTATTCACTTTTAAGTATCAGTATCATTTTTTATATTGCATTCATATATCATTTATTTCCTTTCAGTTTACAATTATATATCACCCGGCGCGTTATAAATTGCATAATTGCAATGAATCGGGACGGGGGGCCGATGTTGTGCCAAATTAGATATCGCAATATAAATTAAAATAAATGTTATTTTTATTGTTCTTCGAAAAGTTCAAACAAATTAAAAATCAAATTTACCCAGGGGGTTTTAAAACTGAAACATTATTTATTATTTTGTCTGAGATTATTTTTTTAAGGATAATTTACAGGAACTTAACTAAGAAAAAACCTGTTTAACGAAATAACTATATACCTATAAAAACACACCGATTGTATGTGTGAAAACAAAATAAATTTTTAGTTATATTTAAATTTAAACTAAGGAGATTTTATTTACAATATATACATTATATACAAATTTTTGATTTATTTAATAAATAAATAAATAAACACCACAGAAATTAGACAACCCCCAATTCCAGAAGCCAGGGCTTGTGCAGAAGGGGGTTACACATTGAAAAAACGCGGACATACAACCATTTCCTCCGACAATACCAGTGCCGGAGCCAGGATTCGAACCCGGTGGTGCGATATCCGTGTGATAAATCGCGATTGCCACCTTGCGCCTTAACCCACTCGGCTATCGACCATTACTATTTGTTTTCTATTTTTCATAATGAGACTGCACTACTTCGCCAAAATTATAAATTTAATAATTGTGTGGTAAGTGGAGATTTGTGAATTTTAAATTTAAAAAATTTTTGGGCAGTTTCTATTTTATAATCCCTAATCATAGGGATGTTATATTCTCTGTGGAATGTTTCTATAGGGGTATACCTGTTTGTTTCTGTAAGTAATCTAAGGATTTTATTCTGTGTCCTTTGTAATCTATTGCATTGTGCATCTGAAATGGTGTTCCAGAACGCGCATGCATAATCAAGGATTGGTTTTAACATTACTTTGTAAAGATATAATTTGTTATCCTTAGTTAATTTGCTCCTTTTGTTGACTAATGGGTAAAGTCGACTTAGGGCAGCATATGCTGCCATACCGCTTAGTCTAATACGCCGATCTGTAAAACTATACTGTAAACTCAACATGGTCCAAGTGAAGATGAAAAGACAGTCCTAAACATTCCAAAATTCACATTTCGTATTTCTCTCCAGTATATTAATTACTTTACGGTTATCATAATATAAAAAATACCGCTAACTGCAGAAATAATTAATGATTTTCTTCCTTGTGTGGAGTTGTGGATGTTTGCAGAAAAACGGATTTTACTGTATAATGACGACGAAGGATATTTATAAGAAGACAATTAGGTACGTATAAATTTCTCGTGTCAGGCGTATTACTCATCAAGTTTATTCTTTATTGTGTATATGTTTGTTTTTTTCCTTATACTTGAAATAAACCGAATACAAGAGTTCTTATTACTTTGTTGGTAATATCCAGGGAGAATCCATAAATATCACAGTAATTAATGGAAATGCGACAGGTAAGAAACTTTGGTAAAGGAGCGTAATGGTATTATTATCCAACAAACTCCTTCTGGCATATATTTTTTTAAATTTATAAAAGGTTTTCTGATGGAATAGGAAATTTCCGCAATTTCTCTTTAATGGAAAAATAAGTAAGTACCTACTTACTTGAGATTAAAAGAAAAGAGCCCTGTCGGTTATACTTTTTAGAGAAATACAAGTATGGAAAATAACTTGTTAAAGTAAATATATGTTTTTGAATCAAAAGCGTGACTTCAATACTATTGTGATTATTGACTTCCTGATTTTTTCAAAATCTTAATAAAATACAAGTTATCGGGTGCATTGATAAATGGGTTAAGAAAATAACAAAATGTGTCAACGGAAGAAAAATTAAATGCATTTTTCCTTGGAATTAAACCATTAAATACAACAAAATCTGTGTTTTTTGATACTATAGATGAAATTAATGTTTCATAAGCTCTACGAAAACTTAATTAATATTGATTTTGCTAGTGTCGATTAATGTAAAGATGTGAATGAGGCATGTGATATATTGTATTCAATCCTGGACTCTGCTTTCATTGATAGCGTCCCAAAAGGTAAAACTAATAAATACCCACCTGGTTTAATGGAAATATCATTCGTAATATAAAGACAAAATCAAAACACTGGCGCAACTTTAAAAAAATGGTAACGCAGATGAATTGAACCAATTTAAAATTCTAAGAGCAAACATAAAAATCGATATTGATAATGCGCACAAACAATATCTGGATACAACACTAAGTTTCGCATCAAAAATGAAATACCTTGGGGTAACCTTCGATGCCAAACTAACATGGAATCTTCACATAGATAGAAGACTAAAGAAGGCTTACATCTCTTATGAGCATTGTCGCAGGACCGTGAGGAAAACCTGGGGAATGAAACCCAAAGTGATCATGTGGATATACACTGCCGCCATAAGACCAATGATAACCTATGGAGCTGTGATCTGGTGGCCTAAGATCAAAAAGACTACAACTAAACTCAAACTCAGCCAAGTGCAGAGAGTTACGCCAAAGCATAACCGGAGCTATGAGAACAACGCCAACGAGAGCTATGGAGGTAATGCTGTGTCTGCCACCACTAGATATATATCTAGGAGAAGTGGCTCTGACAACAATGGTACGCCTCAAATCCGTTGGCATACAACCAAATGTAGAGAGGCAAGAAGTCGCCTATGGAATGAGGCTGTCAGAAAGACGCCTCTTCTGCAGGCGTGCACCGATGACATTTGTCCCCGGTTTGTCTTTGACAAACCCTACATAATACAGACGAATAGCGAGAACGAGGCTACTGGCGAAGGTGTGATCAACATCTTCACAGACGGATCAAAAAAGAAGGATGGGGCAGGATGTGGAATATACTCCAGAAGTCAGCAAATCCAATATAAATGGGCTATGGATGTGTGAGCCAGCGTAGTACAAACGGAATTGGCAGGCATAACCATAGCTGCAAAAGAGATTGTCGGTAGACAAATTACGGGAAAAACAATCAGGATCTACACAGATTGTAGACAATCATTACTAGCCACGAGAAGTTACAAAATTACCACAGGAGCAGTATGGGGATGCCACCAAGCACCTGTGGGTGCCTCCAACATGAATAACATACTGGTATGCTGGGTGAAAGGACACGCACAGTGTAGTGGCAACAAAGTAGCCGGCAGACTGACTAAGAAGGCAGCAGGCCTAAGTATCTTTGGACCAGGCCCAGCCAGTCTGTTACCGATCACGGCGATAATACAAATAATTAAAGAGAACACCCACAATAAATTTAAGAAACTGTGGGATGAAACAAACAGCTGTCAGCTTGCTAGGGAACTACTAAAATATCCCAACAA
Source organism: Leptura quadrifasciata (assembly GCA_963675555.1). Taxonomy (NCBI): domain Eukaryota; kingdom Metazoa; phylum Arthropoda; class Insecta; order Coleoptera; family Cerambycidae; genus Leptura; species Leptura quadrifasciata. The sequence goes on from OY776674.1 coordinate 33,820,195, forward strand.
GAGTACAGCAATGGACTACCTGGGTACCTGACAATGTGCAGAAGGAACCTACGTTTTATAACGGGAATCTAGACTGGACATTTCGCAAGATTAGGTTGGATGGAGGCCTACGCAAGGGTCTGCCTACAGGGAGGATGTACAAGGGGCCCAATGGGACCTAAGTGCTGTGGTTCAATAATTTTTATTGACCACCCTATCAACCAATTCCAGATTCCAGTGTGGGTTCCAAACTACATCAGCATGCTCTAGTTTACTTCTGACAAACGTATTAAATAGAAGTTTTAATGTTTCAATATTTCCAAAATCTTTAGAGTTTCTTATTATAAATCCTAATAATTTATAGGCTGAAGATACAATATTGTTTAAGTGATAAATGAAAGTCTGTTTAGTTTCAAAAGTGACACCCAGGTCCATAAAACTATCAACCCTTTTTATAACATTTTATACTCATTAATGAAAATATTATGTCGACGTGAATAAGTGACAATATTACACTTTTCAACATTTATGGATAATTTATTTTCATTACACCAGTTATAAATACTTTCCAATTCCATGCCATCAATGCAGTTAATGTTATAATATATTTTTAACTCATCGGCTTAAAGCAGGTGTGGACGCTGCAAGTTTATAACTATATTATTGATAAAGATTTTGAACAAAATCGGACCAAGAACTGACCCTTGAGGGATTCCCGATTTGGCGTGAAATTCAACAGACTTGTGTATGATGTAAAAAAGAAGCAAAGTCTGATAATCCAAAGTTTGTTAATTTATTTATTAAGATACCATGGTCAAGCCTGTCAAACGCCTTAGAAAAATCCGTATATATAACGTCAACTTGACCACCTCTACTAATGCTTCACAAACATTTTGAAATTTGTTGTTGCAAACCCACCCGGCATAAATCCATGTTGGTTAGTTGATATTTTGTTTTCTATATTAGGAAAGATATAGTCATACTGAACAAATTCGAATAGTTTTGATAAATTATTAATTATAGTGATAGGTCGGTAATTTTTTATATCTTCCTTAGAATTTTTTTTTATGTACAGGGCATATTTTAGATACTTTCCATAGGGTGGAAAAAACATCTTTATTTAAGGATAAATTAAAGATATACAATAAGGGACGGGCTAATACTGAAACACAGTCTTTGAAGAAGAAAGCCGGTATTCCATCTGGGCCCGCTGTAAATTTTGGCTTTAATTTTTTTTACCCTTTGATAATTTCTGCCTCAGATATTGAGGATATGAATATATTTTGCGCATCCATCGGTTCATTTTCGTCACTGATGTTAGAACTGTTTGTTGGTGAAGTGCATGCTGACTTGAAATAGTCTGCAAATTTATTTACTACATTTTGTGGGTCATTATATGGAACATTTTCATTGGTCATACTGTTTGGTATTGAACTAGTTTTAGATTTAATATTAATGTAGGATAAAAACATTTTTGGATTATTTTTTAAGTTATTTTCTATTACAAGCAGATGGTTCTTGTGTGCCTCCATCTTTTTTTATTTTTGCTCTAATATTTTTGTATTCCTCATATAATGTAGCGTTAGTTTTTTTATATCTATTCCAGAGTTTATTTTTATGTTTGAGATCTTTAATTATGTTTTTCATAAACCACTGAGGATATTTATTTGTACGCGGAAGAGTTTTTGGAACGTATAAAGATAATTTCTCATAAATAACTTCATAAAATAATAAATTCCAGTCAGTGTGGCACAAACTGCCATACAGTGATATAAAATCAGCGTTTTTAAAATTAAAACTTGAAATTTGGTTATTGGGGGAAAAATGCTTCAGTTATGTTCAGCTGACATACTATGTCCAATGCTGGGTGATGTGGATTCTCAATTAGTTCATACGCTTCTGATTTTGTGACTGAACAATTTATGTTACCGAGTACTAAATCTAAGACCCTCCCATTATTATTCGCAATTAAGTTATACTGTTTTAAATTGAGAAAATTACATAAGAGGTCTAACTGCTTTAATTTGGGTGGTTCTTCTCTAGAGTTTATGCTTTCAGAATAATCTGCCACGTTAAAATCACCCATTATTAGAATATTATTTCCATGTGGCATATAAGTTAGAGAGTCCTTCAAAAAGGGTTTATAAACTTCCACATTTATGCTAGGAGGGATATACATACATAATAATATTAGATTTTGTGTTTTGCTTGTATTAATATTTAGACCAATAATATCCACAGAGGGTACGTTTTTATTAATTGAATCCACGTTAAGTAAGACAACAGGAAAGGCTCTATTGACTGCTAGTAATACACCGCCCCCTCTACTTAAATTTCGCTGATTAAATCTCCTATCTGCACGATAAATATTGTAATTATTGCAGAATAACTCAGAATCAAGAACGTTCGAGTTCAGCCACATCTCACTTGTAATGAAGTATACAATACTACAGGAATACTGTATACTTTCATTCCAGTTTAACTTATTTTAATCAAGTAGTTCAGTTTTAGATTGGTTCAATACCTGATTAGTTCTTTTTTTAACTTTTGTTTCTGACTTCACCAGGCCGCAACTTGCGTGCCGTGTGCATTGCGTGCCGTGTGCAAACCACGTGACCGTGATTTTTGGGTATAAAATAGCTAGCCAGAAACCAGCAAATTCAGAGCTTGGCTTTCACCTTTCTCGAGTGTATTGAACTGGGATAACCGGAAGATCAAGCTTCTCCGGCGCTGTGGCAGCCGCTGGCCAAGTATCTGTTAGGGAGGATTCGAGTGCGTTGAACTGGACCTCCTCTCAGATTGATTCGAGTGTATTGAACTGGATCTCTCCTGAAACAGATTTCTTTGTCGCGTCTGTTATGTCCTGGAACTTCGATTAGAGAATTGGGGTTACGACGACGTACATAGAGGAAATATGTTACACTCTCCCTCTCTCTCTCTCTCTCTCTCTCTCTCCTATTACTATGAGCACTTTAATAACAAGATTGTCGCAACCTAAGTCATAAAAGATACGGCCACACTGTACATATAATTATTAGGAGAATAAATGTCTTATTTTGGATCTGGATTTTAATTAATATTAACATTGAACCCTGGAATAATCTCCAAACCAGCTACCCGAGCAAAACAAGCATCACACACTATATGCTATGATAGGTAGTCAAACGTGGCCGAAGCATTATATAGATCTGTGGTTTTGATGTTAAGTCCGCGGCCGTTCTGATATAGTATTTTATGTTCAGAAGTGTTTTTGACAAAGTGAATGGCAGTGTCGCTAGCAGAGACGTGATTCTCATTATCTATATTGTTTGAATAATAATCAGTGTTATTACATATTTTGCTTTGCATATATTCTAATTGCTATTTGGTACCAAATATTGTATGCTTTAGAGATTCTAGTTTTTGCTTATATACTGTGCAGTGTGCAGTTTGAATCCCACACTGTATGGTTTACATCAATTCGTACCAAAGTTATCTTTTGTTAGCCATATCAAACAAATTACCGCTAATTCCTTCAAAAATTCACAATAACTGTAGCTTCTAAAATATTAGATTACCTACAATTTTTAGGATTATACTAATCATAAATTTATTTTGTTAATTTTTGTCATCATTTAATTGTTTACTTTAGTTATTTAGTTTTTTTTTATGTTTGTAAAATTCCTGCACTATAATTGGATTTCTGTCTGGGCAATCGTAACCAACATAAATAAACAATAAAGAAATAATAGCAATAGTTTATTGTAACATACAATTTGTAGGTGGGGGCGAGCGTGGGTGCGTCTTTACTATGTACATATTTCGATATGCGATGTAAAGCAACGTAAGGCGCGGTTAGTAGTTGGATGGGTGACTGTTCCAAATGTTGTAGTATATTCCCCATACTACCAAAATGGCCGACCAAAAAATAGTCAAAATTTGCCAAATAAATCGTTTGTCAAGTTCAACCTGGCAAACACCATAAAAAAAGTCTTTAAGACACCCACCATATCAAAAAACTACAGTTTATAAATAAAAAAACTGAGAAATTTCAAGTATCCTCGATAATTCACCGACATTCATATTCTATCATTAAATTAGTTAAAACACCCAATTCTGCCAAATTAACAACAAAACTTTACAAACGACACCCCTCAAAAATACAGCCCCCTCAACATTTCAAATCATTTTCAATTTACTCTCCAAACTTTAATCCATCAAAATTTATTTCCCTTCCCAAACCATTCTATGAGTCCCCTTCTCTTAATTTTCACGTCAAATTCAATTTCCATAAAATATCTTTAAACATCTTTTAATTATCTCTCCGAGTCGCCCATAAAACAGTCTTCTCAAAATCAAGACCAGTTTACGTGTTCCCCATTAGTTGCTTGCCACTCGTCACTACCTTCATTTAATTATCCCACATTGAGCTTCTTTTCTTAAATAAAAACTCTAAGTCTAATTTACTAGTTCCCTTTTGCATGCTGGCAACTCGTCGCCAACTTCACCCCATTACTCTAAATAGGATTTAGCATGACTTATATAAATTTATCATGACCAAACATAGCATCACATGTAACATTAAATGTAACATTAATATGGATTAAAGTAGAACCCTCAACGTTACTTCACGGGACCATTTCCAGACATCAGTCATATCCGCAGTTATCTTGAATATTTCCAAAACCAAATTAGATTCCCATGACATTTTCATATCAAAATATTACATTTTTCATGGCCGATTTAGCAGTATAATTTTCAATTAGAAATTCAAAAATTGAAGTAACTATTGCACAACACTTCACAATAATAGCCCAAATGAATGTCCGGTACCCTTTTAATTCTCATCCAACTCGCATCCAGCCCCGTCATTTGTTTAAAGGGGGGAGCGGAGCGTGCCAAGCCCCCGACAAGTTGTGTTCTCGGTGTATCTACGAATAAGTTCTTACTACCCGCGTTACCCTTTGGTCGCCACAGAGCCTAAACTCAAAGTTGTGTTTTCCGGCGTATCTAACGAAACCTAAAGTGTACCCGCGTCCTCTTCCTAGGCAGCCCCTAGTAAAAAATCGGTTTTTATATTTTTATTCAGCCCCAGTGCTACATTTTTAATCGCCCTCGCGGCCCTAGTTTTTAGTAAAAATAAATCGTCTTCGTGACTCTAGTTTGTAAGTGAATTACCTCAGATCTGATTAAATTAAAACGAAACCCGCACCGTCTAAGGCAAAATTCTAAGTGTCGATACGTTACCTGAAAAGAAATCTGTTTAATTTAAATAATATAAATATTCAACTCTGTGCTTTTCGCATAAATAAAAAGTTTGTTAATTTAGTGTTCTAAATACAGTGTTATTATTGAAAGAAAAATATATACAGGGTACTCACGTAGGTCCTACCCGATAAACCAAAAAGTGAATTAACTACAGAAAGCTTATACAGGGTGAAGCTTTAGACCCTTACAATAAATAAAAAGCATTCTTACGCTCTGAGACTTATACAGGGTGTAACTATTGGCCGAATCCTTCCGTTTAAGGACATACCACCCCGACCTAACTTTTCAAGAAATTAAGTGCACCAAGGGCCTCTGGGAGTCTCAGTCGAAGCTAGCCATCCAAGATATTTTTATTTTCCCAACAAGAGAGGCGCCTGCGTGTTCACAACGAAGACCGCATCCTCGCCTCACACATCTTCCAGCGGCTTGTATATCAGTGTATGCGCGGAAGCTATACAACCTTAGGCGATCGTAGCATAGGGGATATACCATCCTTGGGAGGGGATGTAAAGCCGTCGGTCCCTTGTCTATTTAATGTTAGTAAAAGATTCCCACTCTTCTTAAGGGTAGAAGTTCGGCAAAATTCCTGGTTGGGGGTAGCTCGTCTACAGGCATCGGTGTTAGGCCTCAGTAGCGGAAATAGGCCGACATTAAATAAATGTATAAAAATAAATTGTAGGTTAAATGTTAACTGAGCATCAAAAAATATTAAACTTTACAATCTGATCCTGACGTGGTTTAAAAATTTAAGAAACATTTTTACTGTAATATTATTAACAATTTTTATGAAGATTATTTAATCAACAGGTTTGGAATGTTAGGCTTACTTGAGTCTCTGTATGCATAGAACATATCCAGGAAATTTATTGATTGGACAATCAAATATAATGTGAATTAGATATTCAATTTATCGGCATTCACACGGGCCGTTGTTCACCTTAATTATATACACAGTGGGCCGTTGAATTATTGATTACTTTAGCGACAAAAGTATCTTTCAAAGTAAAAGAGGTAAAGAATTTGTGATACAAAATATCCATGTTCCATTTTTGAGTTAAAATGCATCGAGTGTTATTTCTTTAGAAAAAAGCGCTTTTAAAATATTTTAAAAGGTTTGAGAAGGTCATCCTTAAAAAGGACAGGAGTTCCCGTAGGCAGCAATTGTTTATTTTATTTATTACTTTATTTTACTTTTAGATGCAACCACCCAACAGGTAACCAGTTACAGGGTTGGGAAATATTACTTTAATAATACAGTAAAAGTACAAATATCATTGATATCCATGAATATAAATGTATGAACTGTATAAGAAGAAGAAAAACAGAAGAAAAAAATGATTATACAAATATTAATAATATTTTCTAATATTAAGCTGACCATATGCAGATAAAAGTGTTTGATTGGCAAGACTACAATTAAACCTATCAAGCTCATTTTGCAGCGAATTATAATTTTTACTCATAAAATGTATAGGTGAAACTTTCAATAAATTAGTCTTGGGAATAGCAAGATAAAATGTTTCACGATTTCTACTTTCTATGCGAGGTCTTCAAAATGTAGTTGCTCCAGAATAAGCGGGCAATCAAAGATATTGTGAATAATTTTATATAGTAATACTCATAAAATCCGTCATTCCATATATCGTAGAATCTATAGGGTGGGGCAATAGTGTGTCGGACTTCGATATCTCGAGTTATATAATAGCTAGAAATTTTTTAAAAAATTGCAACTAGATAAAACAGTCTATAACTGGAAATGATTTTCGAACATATAGGGCGAGCCAAAACGAAATTACAGGACCTCTTTCTAGGCTCTATTCATTCCGATATTAGCATTGAATGTCTCTCAACCACTTGGATGTAATGAATTTTTTTGGTTGAAATAATGCAATCTGCAGATGGGTAGTGAAACGCCCAGTATATAGGGCAATTACAAATTTAATTTTTCCTATTTATGTTTCCAAATTCAAGTAATTATTGCAGTTAATTCATTTCATTTTTACATGTATTTAGTCATTTAATATTGAACACGGTAAAGTTACCAGAATGCATTTTTAAAATTATATTTTTAAAGCAAAGTTAAACGCTACAATTTTGAGACAGAATTTACATAAAATCTAGTCGAGTCGCAGGGTTTGTTTACCGTATATTAAGATAAACGTCAAGTATTTCGTGTATTCCCATAGTATGGAATCGCCTACACGTGTCTAGCTTAACCCTAGAGAAAGATATAATAGCTTAAAATAAACATATTCCCACAAGAAACGAGCGGAGATGCATAATCCGGGTAGAAGGGTAACATCAGGAACCATATAAAAGAAGATCAGACAGTTCAGAAGAGGAGATGCATTTGGAATTCCACCTAAGGTACTTTGCAGACTTCGATCAGCTGTACTTAGGAAATAAAGTTCTAATACACCATTGCATCGCAGTACTTCGTGTTCGTTGTACTTACATCGAAGACAATCACTGTTTAACGTACTTTTTATGAAGTGCCGTTTCAACGTCTCTACGATGCCCGACGAGGACGTTAAACATGTAAAACCCGGGGGAGGTAACGGGCGATATAACGCCATACAGAGCGCACAGAAATTCAGCTGGTATAAATTTCTAAAGGTGATTACTTTCTTATTTCGAGACTCTGCTTTATTATATGCAATTGCATTCACATTCTGGTTACGGGGTGTTTAAAAAAAGTTTAACTGACGCATTTGTGGTACTAAAAGAATATTAGATTTTTTTAAATATTAACTTTGATTTTCAACAAGAAAATATTATATTATATTACCAGTTATTCAGTAATGATTTTTTAATTCACAAAATTTCACTTTCTAAATATCTTACTAGGGAAATTTGCATTTGCAAAGTAACAAGTTTATATTCAAGAACTATATATTTAGAGCTATGCAATAACAAGGTACTTTATCACAGACTAGCCAAACTTCATGTCTATCATTATTCTGCAGTTTTTATAAAACAAATAGTGGACTTTCGTTTCCACCATATCTCATGTAAGGTTTTTCAAGAATGCTTTATATTTAAAGTACACTAGGAATATTTTCCTACTGTAACCACAAGGTTTTCTGATTGTTAGACATTTACCTACAACAAAATATTATAGTTACATGAATTCGGCGTACTTGGCGTTAACAAAGGTTTGAAATATTGACCACGGCCAATTGGCTGGTTCTGTTCTCCAATTGGGTTCCGTTACAACGAGGGATGTCAATATTTCAGGCGGTTGTCTGGTTACTTGTTTCGATTGAAGGGTGATGCAACCGAACGTTCTTACCTTCGCGGATTCGCGGCTTCGTATGTTTGACAATCATAGGCAATCTTCTGGTTACTTTTCCATTTAATTACTATAGGGAGATTTCCCCAGCACTCTAAAGGATTTTATGTGAATGTAAATTCTCACCTTTGCAAGATTAATATGATTATATGAACGATTGTTCCTACTCTAATTTCAATCACTAAACTGTTTATAATTAAAGGATTTTTCCTCAACACTCTTATGATATGTTACACGAATATTTAATGCTCATTTCTCAACTTAATTTTGATAATGTATAAACATGACATGATTCTTGTCCTCTGTTTTGCATTCGATTCATTATTTGGCTATTGCTAACAACTTTAATTATAAATCATTATTATCTAACGATTGCTAACAACTTTATTTAATTATAAAACATTATTACCTAGCAATTGCTAACAGCTCTATTAAGATTATCATTATCAGGCCATTGCCACAACTCTAATCACTATTAAAATAACACAGCATACTTTTGTTCTTGTTATTGCATCAAAACACTCAGTATATCTATAGTATGATCATTACTATAGCAGCGCAAACTTTCCTATTATAGTATTTAGACAATTGTCTCAAATATTTGGATGACTTTTAAGTTCATGTTCGACTATTGTTGCATCAATTTATATAAAATAAAATGTTTTTTTTTACTATTTTTTCCCGTCAGTTATTGTCTTTTCTTTCAACTTTACCTTTTTCGTCATATAAGTAATAAACTAAATAAATGGTTTTGTTTCAAAGCAAAATAGAAAACAAACTTCAACTATAAATGTACAGTGCAACCTTGAGTAATAAAATACTACATAAATAACATACATAATTAACTAGGTCTCTCAATTAATAGACAGTGTGTTCAAGTTTACCAGGTGTTTCAAGTAACAGAGTGATTAATTTTCTAAAGTATATCGTATCAAACAGAAACAAGTAATATTAAACTTTATATAAAAGAATCTGGGGTAATTAAAAAGGGTTACTACACACACAACGAAATTTGGGTCCTACATTAACAAAACTAGACGATCACGCAAATGGCCAATCTTATTTGTTTATCCTTCAGATAAATAAATAGTTATGAATTTACTGGTGACATAATTACCTGTACTTTCTTTAGTAATTAAGCAGGGTACCCCATAACCATTACAGTATTAAAAAAATCAGCACAGTCACAGTTATGAATTTTAAGAAAGACTCATGAGAATACCAGTTACGAGACATCTAGTTAATGTTTTTCAATCATTTTTATTTCCTAAAAATGTACAGGGTGGCCAAAAATTATTTTTCAATTAAGAACATTCTACATCAAATTTTCTCAATTTTTTCAAATGCAACGCCCTGTATATTTTTCGACCATGTGATGTAGAAATGAAAAACGAACATTTTTGTAAGTACTTCCCTAGGGCTAATTGCAACTATTTTCGTTTTAGAAATAAATAAGTGTCAAATTCAGGAACAAACTTAAAAAAATAGGTTGCCTCAAATAATTCATTAGAAAAATTTATAATAGGTTTTCGACGTGTTGCCCATTTTGATTGACACTCGTCTTTATGCAATTTTGAAATGAGGCCATTTAGTGGGACCATTTCTTCTAATCCATTGAAATGATTAAATGGTATTTAACCGGTCCTTTACTGTAATATTTTTTTGTACATTTTTTTGCTATTTTCGTTATTCGATAAGCAATAAAACATCGTCGAAAAATACACGTTATTAAGAACGTTACGATTAACGAACGTTATTATATGTAATATTATACGGAATTGGGCTACAACAACTTTTACTATTTACATACAACCAAAATTTTTTTGGATAATTTTTTATGTTATTTTGCACATTCAATAAATAATATTCGTGTGGTTGTTTTACTTCCTGCTTTATTTTCTGTCTTATATTTCTAAATTCAATATAATCATCTACGTTTTTTGTTTGTTTATACTTTTTTCTAAGAGATTGTTTTTATATATATCTTATGATATCATTTGTGTACCACATTGGATATTTGGTTGCCTAGGGATAGATTTAGGTACAAATTTACCGAAAATGTCTGTTAATTTAGAATAAAAAGCAGTACACGCTGTATTACCACCATTTAGCTCAGTTAGAAATGACCAGTTTGTTTGAAATAGGGTTTCATAAAAGAGAGGATAATCGGCTTCTTTGAAGTTATACGTTTCAATGAAATTACATGGGAAATTTTCTAGTTGAAAATTATTAATTTTTAGAGATATGTCTAAAGGGGGGTGATGTAAGTCTTCTGTTAGCAGGCAGTCTAATGATCTGTTAACGACACAGTTTGAATTTTACTGTACCAAATCAAGTGCAGTTCCATTAATATTTACAACATTATTAAATTGTTTTATGTCAAAAAAATCTGACAAGTGTTGCAAGGCAGTTACACGATTGCTTGGTACAGCATTCTTTTTATTATACTCAGGAATGTTAAAATCTATAAACGAAATATTTTCATAATTTAAGTAATCTAGGGACTCGATACATTCTAATAGGCTCTCGTAGAATATACATGATGTATTAGGAGGACCGTAAGAAATGAAAAATTAGAATGAAAGTAGTAGTAAGTAGTAGTAGTGATTTAAGTCGAATCGACATAAAACCATATTAAAAATTTGAAGTTTTTTCGTTTAGTAAGAGAGTTTCTGAATATCCCTGTGTTTATTACTCGAATTAAAAAATAATACAACTGTATTAACGATTTTTTTACTGTAAGCTAGATAAATCATATTACGAAATAATGTCTAGAGCCAAAATTTGTCAAACTGCGTATAACGCTTGAGTGATGATAGATTAACCCTCACGCTCATGTCAGTACAAGTGTAAATGATACATGGTTTTCGCCTCATATGTAGCTGATTCAAATCAACACAGCTGATTTTAATGAACACTCTTGTCAGCACTGAGGAATTAGCTTAGATTTGCTATTAAGGCCTTTTTTTGTTGAAATTGAAACGAAGGTAAACATAAATAAATATTAATATGGAGATTCTAGTTATACAGGGTTATTCATTAAAAATTACCTACCCCTTATCATCGTTATCATAACCTATAGAAAAAAAAGTTGAGTGGTTATGACTGAGACACAGGGTATCGCATTTAAAAAATATATGATTTTTTGTATTCCCTGAAATCTGCACGCTACTGTACTTTTGATAGTATTTTAACAAAATTCAGTCATAACCGTACAACTTTTATTTAAAACATGTAGTAGTTTTAAAACATAATATTTCAGTTGCAAACTCCTCTATAAAATCCTTTAGTGAGAATTAGTCTTTCGACTGGTGTTTGTTGCAATCGAAAGCATTATCGTTCTGTTGGTAATATGCAATTATTACACGGAGAGTAGTTATTGGTTGCAGTCTGGTTACATTTCTTATAGTAAAATAAGGATTTTATAGAGGAGTTTGTGACTGCAATATATATATATATATATATATATATATATGTTCCGAGAAGCTTCCGCGGTCGTTGGTATGAAAAATACTAGGTTCTCGGGTTGAACCGCGTCTGAGATTGTTAATGTCTCGACGTTTCGGCTCCCGTTTTGGAGCCATTTTCAAGAGAAAAAGTGAGTCAAGTAAAAATTGTCAAAGAAAATAATGCTAGGAGTTCGTGGAACTGGTTCGATTCCGGGGTCTCAATCTGCCTACTCCCCAGATCTCACCGCGATCCGTCTCTAAGGCCTCAACCTGCCTACTCCTTAGAGCGAACTCGCTGGCAGTATCGGACGAAGTGTTATTTATACGAAAGCTGTCTGTGGGTGGGAGAGTGGTGGGGGGTTGAGGGTCTGTTGATGGAGGCATCAGAGCAGAACGGCTGCTATCAGGATTATGAGGTGTGGATGAATATTGTGGGGCTAGCCTGGAGATCAATGATTTCCAAGCGACTGGAAGACGATGACCGTCATCCCTTTTGTTTAGACAATTGGGACGTTTTTCAATCTCAATTGCTTCGCGGATGACTCGCGGTTTCTGGAAAAATGATGGTGCTATGGTTTTGGTGTTATCGAAGTCTATATTATGGCCTGTTAGAAGGCGGTGTTGGGCAAGTGATGATGTGGGATCGGATTTTCTAACTGCAAGACGATGTTCATATATTCTATTGTTAATCCGTCTGTTGGTTTGTCCAATGTAGGTTTGGGGACAGTTTGAGCAAGGTATTTCGTATACACCGTGGGAATCATTAGGTATTTGGTCTTTTGGGGTTCTGATTAAATTGGAAATTGTTTGGTGTGTTGTGAATATGGTTTTTATGTTATTGGATTTCAGGACTTTTGAAATTTTGTCTGTGACACCTTTGATGTAAGGTAGGAAAGCTTTTTGCTGAGGAGGAGTTTCTGTCTGATCAGTTTGGGAAGGATTTTGTGCTTTGTGTATGGATCGCGTTATATATCCTTTGTCGTAACCGTTTTGTAGAAGTGCTTCTTGTAATGTTTGTAGTTCAGATTGCCTGTTGTGATTGTCTGTTAGTCTGAGGGATCTGGTTACAAGAGTGTTGACAACGGAATTTATTTGTGATGGATGGTGGTGTGATTTTGAGTTAAGGTAACGGTTGGTGTGGGTTGGTTTTCTATACACAGAGTAGGAGAGTTGATTGTTGTTTTGTTTTGTAATGAGGACGTCTAGGAAAGGGAGAGAACAATTGATTTCGATTTCAATAGTGAACTGGATCTGAGGGTGTATATGATTAATGTGAGACAGGAAGTTGTTTAGAGAATCTCTACCATGTGGCCAGATAACGAAGATGTCATCTACGTATCTTAGCCAGCAAGTAGGCTTCAGTTCGGATGAATTCAGGGCTTGGGTTTCGAAGTTGTCCATGTAGATGTTGGCTATGACAGGGGACAGAGGTGATCCCATTGGAGCTCCTCTCACTTGTTTGTAATAGTTGCCTTGAAAGAGAAAATAGGTGTTGGACAGACAATGTTCTAGAAGGGTCAGAGTGCTGGGAGAAATATTGTGTTTAGCGGTGACCTTCAGCCCTTGGTGGTCTTAACCCATATACTGTTATTATACATGTATCCCTCTCGGTACTTGCAAAATGGCAAGTCGCTATGCGCCATGGAGTCATCCATAATGTCTGGTGTAGAGTAGCATTAGACCATATGAGAAGAATAACTATATATATATATATATATATATATATAGTTATTATACATGATTTGCAGGAAACAACTACTCAGCGGGCAAATACCCCGACCTGCATTGAATTATACCTTACAAATCATGAAAAATTGGTAGCCAATGTCATTTGTCAACTCCCTGACCAGACATAGACCGGTTTCGAACTTATTAGTTCTCATCAGTATGCCATAGGTCATGGAGCAGACAAATGACAGTGGCCAACCTGCTAGTCTTATACAGACTAATGTAAATGGTGTAGTGGTGAGAGGTAAGTGAATACCCTCATGTGGTCAAATGCTACTATACACCAGACATCATAGATGTCTCCATGGTGTATAGCGACTTGCTATTTTGCAAGTACCGAGAGCGGTGACCTTTAGCCCTTGGTGGACTTAACCCATATACTGTTATTATACATGATTTGCAGGAAACAACTACTCAGCGGGCAAATACCCCGACCTGCATTGAATTATACCTTACAAATCATGAAAGATTGGTAGCCAATGTCATTTGTCAATTCCCCGACCAGACATAGACCGGTTTCGAACTTATTAGTTCTCATCAGTATGCCATAGGTCAAGGAACAGACAAATGATAGTGGCCAACCTGTTAGTTTTATACAAACTTAAGTAAATGGTGTACCGGTGAGAGGTAAGTGAATACCCTCATGTGGTCAAATGCTACTATACACCAGACATCATAGATGTCTCCATGGTGTATAGCGACATGCTATTTTGCAAGTACCGAGAGCGGTGACCTTTAGCCCTTGGTGGACTTAACCCATATACTGTTATTATACATGATTTGCAGGAAACAACTACTCAGCGGGCAAATACCCCGACCTGCATTGAATTATACCTTACAAATCATGAAAGATTGGTAGCCAATGTCATTTGTCAATTCCCCGACCATATATATATATATATATATATATATATGTAATAATAATAATAATATATGTTTATTTCATTTCATGTTTTGCTTGCAACTCCCATCTAAAGTGTTTGTCAATGATGATACCTAAATATTTCACTGAATCTGCTTCTGGAATATTTAAAAGATTTTCAATATTTAGTGGACCAAAGTTAGGTAGATTATTAGCATATGAGGTTAGTGGTAAGTAACTAGTTTTTTTAAAGTTAACAGTGAGTAAATTGTAATCGAACCATTTTTTAATATCTTTAAATTCTTCTTCTGCGAATTTTTTTAGATTCTTCCATGAATTGGTTTTAAGAAGTATTGCTGTGTAGTCAGCAAAACTTAATATTTTAGCCGTGATATCTCACATCGAAAGTAAGTTGTTTCAGCGAACAGAAGTGGTCCTAAAACTGTTCCCTGTGGAACTCCGTAGCTGACAATTCTTGGTTCACTAATAGTTTCATTTATTTTTACATATTGTATACTTTCGGAGAAATAACTTTTTATTAAATTATATATATTTCTTCTCAAGCCACAATATTCTAATTTTTTTAAGAGGTTGCTATGCGATACCGTGTCAAATGCTTTCGCAAGGTCCACAAATACACACAAGCATGGTAATCTAAAGCCTCATAAACATACCGTGTTAGGTATGCTATAGCATCTTCGGTGCATTTGTTTTTCTGGAAACCAAACTGTCTCTCAGATATAATGTTAAATTTATTAAAAAATGTCGTTATTCTGTTCTTCAAGATTTTTTCAAAAATTTTGGCAATGTTAGAAATCACGGATATTGGTCTATAATTCATTGGCTCAGTTATATCTCCACCTTTATGGAGAGGTTTCATTACACCTATTTTTAAGATATTCGGGAACTGACCTATAGTAAAACTTTTGTTTATTAAATATACTAATGAATCTACAATTTCATCTTCAATTTCTTTTAGAGTTTCTGCCCGTATATTATCTAATCCAGGGGATTTTCTTGGTTTTAAACTATTTATTACGCTTCTTACTTCCGTCAGATCTGTATGATATAAATACATTGAATTATTTATTATGTTATAGTTTTCTTTAAAATTTTTGGGTATTTTTATTTCTTTCGCATACTTTTTGCCTAGTTCTGCATAATAATTTACAAATGTGTTTGCAATTTCTTTTGTATTTATTGTTATATTGCCGTTTTCAATTTTTATTTTATTCATTGCTTTTTCAGATTTATTATTTTTATGGCATAATTTATTAACAGCATTCCACAAATTTTTACTAGAGTTGATATTCTTGTCTATTTCCATTTTATTGTATTTTATTCGTGCAATTTTTATTAGTTTTGTGAGTTTGTTTTTATATCTTTTATATTCTGCCATTAGGTTCGTGTCGTTTGGGTTCTTCAGCGCATTTTTATGCATTTTGTTTTTTTATTGATTGATTTGATTAAGCCCGGAGTTGCCCAATCCTTTTTCGGATTTTCTTTTCTTTTTAATTTAACAGTTTTCGTATTTCGAGAGATATATTTTATTTTATTTATAAATAACTCTGTAGCTACATCAACATTATTATTATTATAAATTTCCTGCCAACTTTCTTTTCTTAAATCGTTTTTTAAATTTGGATAGTTTGTATATTGTTTATATTGGATTTGATCTAAGGTTGGTTTTTGTTTGTCTAATTCTAATAAGAGTATAATTGGAAAATGATCTGTTATATAGTGTGAGAAGATTATAGGTGTAATGTTATGGGTTGCGTTGCTTTTAACAAAAAAATGATCTATGCAAGATTGTATTCCCTGTACTCTAGTATGGTCATTTATATATGAAATAAACCCATTTACATTTAGAATATTTAGATATTCTTGTGCATAATCATTATTTGAAAAAATATTTATATTTATATCTCCTACCATTATATTTATAACAGAGGGTTCTTCGTTTTTATTTAAATAGTTTATTATATTTGAATTAAAATTATAAGGACAAGTAGCTGGCGAACGATAAATGGCTGTTAATTTTATTTTTTTGTTTTGTAGTGAAATATTCAATTCTAACCACTTACTTCTCCAATTTTAATAACATTGTATGCGTACATTAAATATGATTTTATATAAACGATTACGCCGTCATTCTTATTTACATCTCCAAAATTATACAACAGATCATAACCGCTTAATTTATATAAATCAATCAAATATTGTAAATGTTTCTGTTAGAACTAATACATCGAATTTTTCTGAAAATTGTTTAAGAAATATTGTTAGTTCATCTAAATTTTGGGCAAGACCCCCTTATGTTAATATGAAGAATTTTAAAATTTAATTTTAGAACATTTCGTAATTTATTATATTCGCTAATGTTGTTAACTATGTATGTTTGTATTTGTTCGTTTGAATAATCTCTTATAAACGCATCCATTTTTTTCTTTCTTGCATTTATAATTTACTATCGATGAAACATAAAAATTTCATAATTTTATTTATTATTATTAGCCGTTACTCGAGTCCGAGTATAGAAATGTTACAGTCGATAAATTGCGTACAATAAAAAACAAGTAAAAGGTGTAGTCTATTGTAATTCCCATTCATCTACGGTGCACAGGACTATGGCTATAGAGGCCAATTCGGGAGAGCACATGTCGACCGCAATCAGGACAAACATAGACCTGGTTAGGTCTTGGATTCGGCCTTCTTGCAGCAACATTTCCTTGATAGCTGGCCACAACCCCTCGCCATTCGGTTCTGTCCGCTGCAAGTTGTTCCCATTGCTCGTCTGCAATACCGCAGGATTTTAGATTTTCATGGAGAGCGTCTTTGAACCTCTTTCGTTGACCGCCACGCTTTCTTCTACCGCTTAGCAATTCACCATAAAGTGTACATTTAGGAAGGCGGTTATCATGCATACGATGAACGTGACCTACCCATCTTAGGCGTGCTCTTGAAATAAGCACCTCAATTGGAAGGCTGTTTGCTCTCCTGAGTACTTCCACGTTTGATATGTGATGGAACCAACGGATTTTCATCATACTTCTGAGGTGTCTTTGCTGAAAACGTTCTAATTCTTTCACATGACGACGGTAAGTGACCCAGCTTTCACATCCATATAGCAGTGTTGGAATGACAACTGCTCTGTAGACAGCCATTTTCGTTGACAAAGCAAGGTCGTGGTTGTCAAATACTCTCTCTCTCTCTAAGTCCCCAGAATGCTCTAGATGCAGCGTTAATTCTATTGCGAATCTCGCTGTCCATGTTTGCTTTGTCATTAACAACGTTGCCTAAGTAATTGAACTGATCCACCACTTCAAGAGAATTTCCGTTAAGTGTAATGTCTATTTGGTTCACTTGATGAGGAGTTGACATAATCTTAGTCTTTCCAATGTTGATTTTAAGTCCCAAAGAATCATAGCTTTGGGCATACACATCTAAAAGTTCTTGAAGCTCTTCCGGCGTAGAGGCTAAAAGTGCACAGTCATCCGCATACTGGAGATCACAAATGAATCGTGTGCGTGTCTTCGTGAAAGCTCTAAAGCGCCCTATGTTAAAGAGACCGCCATCAAAACGGTATCTGAGACCTATTCCTCTGACTGTCAGTTTGTCAGTTTCATAATTTAACCCTTGCTTAAATTCTATATTTTAGTTTGCGTAATACTTAATACTAATATACCTGATTTATATAAATGCTTAATAGTAATAATAAATGATTAAGAAAGACTACTTTCTCTGGCTTCTAAGACGTGTTATGTTTTTTCTTGTACAATCCTCCTTCTTCTTAGCTCGCGCTCTTTCGTCTTGTTTTTTTATTTTCTTCGGTAAGAGTGGCTTTTCGAGTTTGGATGTACGGCATAGAACTTGCACTTCCTGTATTTTCATGGCCATTTTCTTCTAATATAACTTCATCCTCTCCGTCCCTTTCTTCTTGTATATTGTGTCCACTATTTTCTAATTTAAATAATTCTTCAGCGGTGTGAGCCTTACCGTTGATGAAAAGTTTTATATAAGTTTCTAGATTTTGAGCTTTAGCTTCTTTCTGGTGTCGCCTTAATATTTTATTTCTTTCTCTTTCCTCCTGCGTAAGTTCCTCTGCAATGAATATTTTATCTTTTCCTTGTTCCTTTAGTCTCTTTCAGCTTCTTAAGATTTCTAGTTTTTTTATGTAAGTCACGAGTTGTACTATGATCGGTTTATTTAGTTCCTGCTTTCCAATGTAATATAAATTGTTAATATCGTTTGTTGATAAGCTTAACTCAAGGTGGGTATTTAATTTTTCAATCACGTAATTTAAAAGATTCTTGCTTTCTACTGTTTCGAGACCAAATATTATTATGTTATTTTTTTTTTTGTAATTTTTGACATGTAATTGTAGTTGTCTTGTAGTTTTTCGTATTTTCTTTCCAATTCGGTGATTTTTTGTGTTTCTTTTATTACTAATTGATTTATTTTAGACATTTCTTTTTTTATATCGGCGCTTAATATGTCCGTACTTTCTTTATTTAATTTTTCGATGTCATTTAATAGTTTTTCATATAGCTCATTGTTTACACTCATATCCGATCAGTTTTAATAGCAATTTTTTTTTTCTTCTTATTTTCGAATTTAACCGTATATTGTACCATAAATCTTCGGCTGCTGGATGGTTGTTTATGCTGCACTTGATCCTTGTCTCCTTATATATTGGGATTAATGATTCAAAAATGATTTAAAATAATCATTTGTAAAAATAATGACTCTTAATGGCTAACCCCTATTTCTTTTCTTGATTGTCATAGATCCTTTGCCTAAAGACAGCAGCAGAAACTAATCTCCCAATTATGCACCAAATCTAAGCGGAGGCAGTTTAATCACGCTTGTTTTGTCTTTGGGGCATTTTAAGATTGTCTTTGAGTTACAATTCTTAAACTTCATTATTTCTGTTAAATATTAGTCACCAGCTTACGATGATTATATCAGTAATATTTTAAAATGTAAGTGGTTTATATATTTTTGACCCCATTATGATAATTTGATGTCGCGATAAAAAGTATATGATTATTTCTCTAGAGCACATGCAAACAATAATATGAAAGGCGTAAAAAGGTCATCCATTACTTTACCAAACACTTTCCAACATGTCTATATATAAAATATTTGTAGGAGAATCGATTTCTATTCGAGTAATGCTTTAGTTTACAGTTTATGCTGGAGATAAAGGTTAAAAAATCAAATTACTAGAAGTTAATTCGAAATTTTGGATTCAATGACTTATAATTATAATTATATTTAAGGGAAGAGACATAATTATAATATAGAAATATCGATGAAAAATAAGCAGGCGATAGCAAGGAAAATTCTCGGGGAGAAAGAAAATTTGACTACCACTTCCACTACTCACTCTAGCCGCACTACCTTGATGTAGGTATTATCTTCTTCACTATAAAAGTTAGACAGAATAATGATGAAAATGATAATGAAAGAAAATAATGTATGCTCGCGTAATGTGCAATTCTTCGATTTGAAAGATTGTATTATTAATATATTTGATAAATAAATAAATAATTTGAAATTTAGTTTCAACTAACTTGTTTTCTTTAGAAGCATGTGTGTGCAAAAAATGTAATTTTTAAGCACACGTGAGTAAAAGACTGTCATTTCAATATCCAAATGACAATCGATATATCACTATCACATGACGCTTTTACGAAACCAAACGTAAAGGGTAACTGATAACGCAGAAGCTACGTAATAGCAAAGATTATTTGTACTATTTATTTTACTTAGAATTCACTATTATCAACCATTGCCACACGATAATGCCTTAAATAATTCGTGGCTACGTGCAGATTAAACCTAGAAAAGTACAAAATCACTGCTTTTAGTTTATCAAAACTATTGAATGAATCTATTTTATTATTGAAAATTAAGTTTTGTGTACTAAAATAGGTGGAACATTGTTTCTTATACTTTCAAGTGCTGATTCGGGGGCGAGCGTAGGTGCGTCTTTACTATGTACATACTTCGGTATGCGATGTAAAGCAACGACAGGCGCAGTTAGTACTTGGATTGGTGACCATTCCAACGGAAACCGCGTTCTCGCCTCACACATCTTCCAGCGGCTTGTATATCAGTGTATGCGCGGAAGCTATACAACCTTAGGCGAGGGTTGTATAGGAGATATACCATCCTTCGGAGGGGATGTAAAGCCGTCGGTCCCTTGTCTATTAAATGTTAGGCAAGTAAAAGATCCCTACTCTTCTTAAGGGAAGAGGTTCGGCAAAATTCCTGGTTGGGGGTAGCTCGTCTACAGGCGTCGGTGTTAGGCCTCAGTAGCGGAAATAGGCCGACGTTAAATAAATGTATAAAAAAAAAAAGTGCTGATTCCAGATACCTGTTTATAAAACTGTAGTTTACATGTAAAAAAATACGATCAACCTATTTCAGTTTTAAAAACTGCCAAGAATTGTTTAACATAAATCTAATATTTTGCTATAAATTAAGTTTCGTTTATGAAAATAGGTGGATTGTTGTATATTTTTATATATTCAAGTGTTATAGCTACATGTATCAAACAGCTATAAATAAAATGGTGAAAACAAAACGTTTGAGTTTTAAAAAACTACTGAAATAATTCAAGATAAATTCATAAAATTATTATAAATTAAGTTTTATGGAAGTCTTATAGCTGCAAGTTCTAAATATCTATATACAATATTGTGAAGAAAAAACCGTTTCATCTATTTCAGTTTTAAAAAATTATTGAAATTTTTTTACGGCAGATCTATTCTATTATTATAAATTAAATTTTGTTTACTAAAATAGGTGAAATATTTTTTTAAAACTATTTTAATATATTATATTAGGTTGTAGTACCTACATACAAAATTTTAAAACACATTTCAACCATTTTAGTTTTTTATTATTTTTATTTTTAGTTATTTAAGGTAAATCTACTATAATACTATAAATTAACTTGCGTTTATTAGTGCATTCTGTGAGTCGGATGGAACCTCGAAAAATATGAATTTTTCTTAACCTAACGAGACTACGTCTCCCCCACGTTTTCAAGCATGCTGAACACAATGATGGTGGTAAGAACTGTGTCCCCCCCCCTCCCCCAATGGTCAAAAGTCACCTCCGAAACGGGTAAACCGCGTACTCGCCGACTTCTACCGGCCAAACCCGTGTTACCCCCTGTTCTTGTTAAAGAACGCTATAACCCCGATATACTTTTCGACGTTGTAACAAAATCCGACTTAGGAAATACTTCGTACGAAAAGCGTGCTTCACGTAAAAATGCCGTGGAAGAGGTTTTTAATACTTGTAAACATATTTTCGCTCTTCGGAGCGACGTAATGTCGGCCCGACCACCTAATTTTAGAAAGTGTACTAAAATTAGACTTGAACTCCAAAATTTTCAAGATTAAAAACCCTTTTACGAATCCACGTTGTCAAGCACTGCAACTCTTACGAGGTATTGAATATGAGGACAAGCTAGTCCAACGACTATTCAAAGTATATCGGAAGTTATGGCGAAAATAGCCCTTAGCGACATGGGACCCCCATCATTTCCTAGCAGTCGACTTTGACGGGGAAATGATGTGTTTTGACGGGGTTTGCCCTAAACCGGTTCCTGAGTGATTCGGAGTCAAAAAAGTATCTATACCATGTACTCACACGAGCATGGGATCTGCCTTGCCTGAACGTAAAAAGTTGTAATTGTAATATACAATCGAAGTAGAGACGCTTCAAGCAATTTTAAGCTCCGAGGAGCGAACAAAATTCATGTGAATTTAATAATACGTTTATAAGACAGGCAAGCAAAATCCCACCAAAATTTCAGTAACATTGAAATTTTCTTGAATCTTTTTGTGCATCGTTAGCTTATAAAACCGCATATTGGATGGTAGTTGGTACAGTATGAATCGTCCCGTTCCTCACCATGTGTTGTACACGGGCCAGACCATTGTTTGTTAACATTTTCTCTTGAAAAAGTTGTTGTAAAAACATAAATTTTTAAAGATTTAATATATATATTTTGAACTTTATATTGTCTTTTAGTTGTGTTTTCTAACAAAATTCCTTTTCAGGTTTAATTTTAAGAGAGTGTGGTACAGACAGTGTTAGATTTATAGTGTTACGACGTCGTCCAATTGATACCATCAGAGCAGCAGTTAAGTATAAACGACAGTAAGTATGATTTTTACATTATTCTCCATCTGAAACAGTCGTGTTGAACCCTAAAAATTTTGTAAACGTAATATTTATTATTTAGAGTTAAGAAAAGGTTGAGGAAAAAGAAAATTAATTTTTCCAAAGCAGAAAATACGTCCTTCAGACTAATAAAATATGGATCGTTCACATTCTCGACGATGCTGAGCACGACAATAGTGGTGATCCCCGCCAACCCACCAGATGGCCAAAAACAACCCCCGAAAGGGGTGAAACCCGGATAGGCCGTCTTCTCCCGGCCAAGCAAGTGTTAGCCCCCGTTTTCGAGGATGATAAGCACGATGGTGATGTAGAGACCTCCTCTCGACCCCCGTCAACCGCCCAAATGCCCAAAACCGCCCCCGAAAGGCGTGAAATGTGGATAGGCCGTCTTCTCCCTGTCAAACAAATGATTTATTTTGTCTTATCCGGTGCACTTACTTCATATCGTATCAAAGGGGTAGTTTTTAGCCGTTTCAGGGGTTCACCTCGGAGAGAAGCCCCAGCATCACCATCCTCAAAAACGGTGGGTGACGCAGGTTCAGCCGGTATAAGACGACGTATCCGCGTTTCACCCCTTTCGGGGGCGGTTTTTGGCCGTTTGGGGAGTTAGTGGTGGTCGTCGAGAGGTCTCGACATCACCATCGTGCTCAGCAGCTCATTGGACGTCATTCCTCCATTATTTTGACTTGCACTCGTGGACACTTATGATCAGGAGGCCAAAACCAATCTACTCAACTCAATTCTAGAGGCTTTTAGTGAAGTGCAGGGCCCTTTTCATTGAAGTTTTATCGTGAGCAATTTTCAATTCTTGTAATTTGCGATCCGAACGTTAGAAACAGATTCATTCATTCAACAAAACTAACAGCAAACATACTTTTATGTCCCGAAAAAGTAATAAAAAACGAGACCACTAAAACAGTCCCCGAACAAAACTTATATTGCCTCCTCTATCTAATATAGTAAATTATAATCTCAATGACATTCGTGATTCTGTTAGTGCGTTTTAACAAAACTTGTGCAAACACAGCATAGAATTTCGTATCATGTAGACGTAGAGGAAACAGTGGTCTGGCTGAAACTCTCGCCACCCTCCCTCCCCACCCCGCAAAATATATGATGATGGCCCCCATAAAATAAAAAGTCGCCTCTTTGTTGAAAAAGAATCGCATGAATATTTTACCACATTATACCTACACCAATTCTTACATCTCAAATATATCGTTTAAATAATGTCAGTATATATAAGAAAAAAATCGGCAGCTACAGGAAGCGGCTGGAACCTCCCCACTCGGTGGATCTTTGAAGCCAAAAAGAGCATTAAATTGTGTGACAAAACGGCACTAAACGTAATCCGATCTCATCCAAAACCTTTTCAGATCTTCTGGGGCACTAAAAAAACCCTCAACTTAATGAATTTACAATCATCTATGCGAGTTATTACCTACATTATCGCTCGTTGAATAATATACTAACAAACTGAAAATTGGTAAAGTGATAATCTATAATAAATTCATCAACGAAGGTACAGAAAGCATATGATATTGATATTGTTACATCTACCTTTAAAGTTTGTGACAATCCACTAAAGGTTCCAAATATGCCGCAATCTTATTAACATGACATGACACCAACGTTATCGGATGACAAACTATGACAATGACAATCGTCAAAATTTGCTCATTGCAATCCGATCGCTCGCGGCTGTCTTTGTTAAATGAAACATTAGCATTTCAGTAATTTTACTAGATTTTAGAGGAATATTTGTAGTTTAATTCTTCGATTTGTCTGTATATATATTTAAAAACGGCACTAAACGTAATCCGCTCTACTTCTAGAGCAGTAAAGAAACCCTCACATGTGAATTGACACGTGATGTGATGAGTTTCACGACGTAACGGCTACGCGCATCGATCATGTCATGCGAAATGCGATCTATGCCATATTTGCTTTGTTTTTAATTTTTTCACGGAAACCAAATCGAAAGGGTGGAAGTGTGATATATCGCTGAAATCAGAATTTTAATTGCTTTTCAATGTTTCCATTGCAAATTGAAAATAATTATAAAATAAACAACTTGTCGCGTCAAAATGGCACTAAACGTAGTCCGATCTCAACCAAAACCTTTTCAGATCTTGTGTGGCACTAAAGAAACGCACACGCAAAGTTTCATTTAAATTCGTTCAGTAGTTTCGGCGCCATCGTGCTAACACACATACACACACACACATACACAGATACACACACACAGACATTTTTCAAAAACCACTTTTTTGGGTTCCTAGGACCTCAAAACGTAAAGATTTGATGTTTTCTCAATTTTCGTTTTTGAACCAATTTTAGTAACCTCTCACAATTTTATTGTGGAGAGGTTAAAATAAAGAATGCAATCACTTACATTATCTTTTTTTACCTCTACTTTATTCATCAATAAACTTTTTAAGACGCCTTTTTCTCTCTTTTTTTTTGAAATTCTGGTTCTATACCCCATTTATTTGACAAAATCGGGGCCTCCACTTTAACTTCAGCAAAATTATTCCTCAATTTCTTAAATATTTATGTGGCCGTCTCCAACAGCTGTATAGTATATAATAAATCGACATTTTGAGACTGGAGGACTTAGAAATAAAATTTGTGGAATTATTGTCTGAATTGTGGTCAGAGTTCATAAGTTTCCATAAATTTTCTTAATGAATTAGGTTCATTTTGTTCATCTGATTTTGAAAAAATCAAAGCTATCTTCTCTAAAGCTTTCATTAATGTGAGAAAATTGAATCTTGCGGCAAAAAGCGCATCATGTCTAGAAGACTATCTTGTAGGGCATAATCTTTTAAGGGTTGGTCTGAGAATAGTCATCAGGATCTAAAATATCCCTGAGATAATGGCCACGGTCTGATGGATATGTATCCTTTAATTTCAATAATTGATTTGCTATTTCATCCATTTTAACTTGAGAAGGTATTTCCATTAAAGTATGATGGTCATTTTTATCAAGCGTTTCCGTTGTAAGAATATGAACATGTGCAATTTTACTTAAATTTTGACCAAAAGAACTAGTTGCCTCCTTTAAGCCTTCTCTTTCCTTTGAACATTCCGGTTTTTCAAAATCACCTACTGGCCTACACATGGACGTAATTTTTGTATATTTTTTGGTCACCTCTTGCTTTTACTTTTGAAGTTTTCGTTTTTCAGCACCACTAAGATAGTGTTTTTTTCCTAGCCCAGACATTTTCATTACAAATTAAGAAAACGGACCAAATTAATTGTCGCAAGGTGCAGGGTACAAATATGAAATTTTTATTTTTATAAAATTTAATGTCGACGATATTTTCACATCATAAATTTCATATCTCCAAGAGCTGGAGGCCCCCCCTGCATTGCGAGCAATGCCCGTCCGCCACGCCAATGAGAGAGAGGAAACCGATATTACGGTATTGATACGGATAAGATAAAATACCTATCTATATAAATAAAAATAAATCGATGGTACAGTGCAGTTTAAGTTTGTGCTAAATATTCCATACGAAATAGGATATCTAATTTTCCCAGGTGAGTATATTATAAGTATATTTTAAAAAATACCTCATAGTAGAATAGACAGAGTTTGTTATTTCGCTGATTTAAAGCATAAAATTTATTTTGGAAGACAACGATACAACGATATGGCCATATAAGTAACGAACATTAAATGCACCGGAAGTATGTTAAAGACAAAACATCAAACAAAATTTCGTGGTCCTTTAGACAAAAAAAATTGTTTTTAAAAAGTAAACAACTTTTAACCCTCAAAAATTACTCTGTTAAAACTTAAAATAACCATTGTTAAAAAACTCAAATTCAAGCGATCATATTTTTTTGTCAGTATCAAGGAAAATAACTTTAAACATTGAAAACTAAATAATTAGGTATATTATCTTTGTGATATAAAATTCTTCTAAAGCCCCCGGACTTAATGAGCTTTAAATTAATCTCAATACACAGACTCCATAAAATTAATATAGAGCATCCATAACATAACTTTATAAACAACCTAAAAATTATCAGCTTTATTAAATTTTATATTTAGGTACCTCCGTTAATAAGAAGAATATTAAATTTTGAATCACGAATCGATCCTTCCCAGATGACTGCCTTCTCAATAAACTTGAGTATCAAAATTGACAGATAATGTTAAGTGAAAGAAGAACTAGCGTCTAAATATACACTTCTTAATTATTTTACAAAATTTCTATTTATAAATTTTCTATCATTGATATGAATCGAATAAAATATATTTTCCATTACTCATATCCATAACTTTCTTATCGTGGCGATTAAAATAATAATACAACAATGAAGAAATATATTTATCCACAATAATTTACTAATAATAGTGATTATATTAGTGACAAAAAAATGGATAAAAAAAGAGAGCGCTCAACTACCGCCGAAGCAAATCTCTCGCAAATGCTATATACGAATATGAAACATTCTTTGAGTTGTTTAGCACATTTGAATATAGTCAAGCGAATAATGTGATTGTGTGGGTGATTTTAACATTACACGGTATACTTCCTATAATATACGTGACCATCAGATGGACGGGTCAGTTTTAGCACTCGTGATTTTTATATATACCTGTGCTTTATTCCAACACAATTTGGGGTATAATGATAATAACAACATTCGTGATCTCGTCCTTTGTAACACAAATTGTGTAGTAGAAAAATGTCTTGAACCGTTCGTAGAGGAGGATAAACATCACCTGGCTTTAACTACATCTATTCAAGTCGCTACCTCTGACAGCCATAAATAATTATTTATGCAACAAGTGTGTAAAGTGATACTTTTTCACGAGTGGGAAGGACAATCCCATGAGTGAAAAAATACACCATTTTTTCTACTACTGCAGTGGTTACCAAAAATATATGAATAAATTGAAATATAAAAATTCTACCTTACGCACTAATGCCTAAAGTATTTCACTTTACGCACTAGTGCGTAATGTAAAATATTAAGATAGCAAGATTAGTTGTTAAATAATGTTACATTCTAACTAGATATACTTTTTATATAAAAAAATTAGCACATTAGCAAAATTTCTTTTTTTAATGAAAATTATGTGAATAAATTTTACAATTCCTACAATAAAAACGAAATTAAATATTGTTCTAAAAAATATTAAAACGTAAGCATTACGTTTAACTGTCAAATTTACAATCACATAAAATCACAAGATCGCCTCGGCCAACTTAATTGAAATGAATGAAATTCTTAAACATGTACATGAAACATCAAAACTATAAATAATTCAAGCATAACTGTTACAGAACACGGAAAATAGATATATTTTATAATAATATACCCAGTGATAATAAATAAACGGACTACATAAAATTAAATAACTGATTTATTGTGATTTTAAAATAAGATATGATTATTACAGATGCTTCGATAGGCATTTTTTTACTTTACGCACTACACAGCACACAATCATAGCTGAAATGTTGGATGTATAGGCGCAAACTGATGTTATATATATATATTGATTTGACTAGGGCTTTCGACAAGCTTAACCATAACATTCTACTTCGTAAGTTATAGGAAGAGGTTTGTCTTATTCACTGCTACAGTTATTTAGATCTTACCTGTCAAATCGAATGCAATATGGCGTATGGAGTTGAGTCAAATTCTTGGCGTCGTCTGGTGTCCCTCAGGGCTCGGTGCTAGGTTCCTTACTATTCGATATTTTCATTAATGATATAGAGGATATTCTAGACGTTTGTTGTCTGCTTTATGCGGATGATTTAAAGATCTTTACAGTGATAACTAGTACTGAAGGCTGTTACCACCTACAGCATAACCTTGACAAACTATCTCAGTGGTGTCTAGACAACAAACTGCCATTAAATGCCGGTAAATGTAGTTATATCTTTTACGCGTAAATCAACTCTTCATGTGTTTAACTACCATCTTGACAACACCGTCATACAAAGACCTGATACTTACCGTGATCTAGGTGTAATTTTTGATCCGAAGTTAACATTCAATGCTCATATTGAAAACATAGTTGGTAATGCATTTAAAACATTTGGTTTCATAGTGCGCAGTGGGCGTGAATTTACGGACATAAGCACTGTACAAACGTTATAATGCCAAAAAATTTTTAGAGTCCCTTGGTTCTTGTATACATACTATGTCACATTTTAATTTTTTTTACTAACTTTTATACTGACGTGGGGGGTAGTAATGTGGGGATGTTAAAAAAAATCCGAACCCTTCAACGGAATTAAATAATCTAGTTCCAGATCTCGTTATAATACATAAGTATATCAAATTTCAAGACAATGTCATGAACGGTTCCAGAGGAAACGTGTGCAAAAAAAAAAATGTTACAGACAGACAGACCGACAGACAGAAATTTTTTTTTCGCTCAAATTTAAAATCTCTGCATTTCATGACATTTTAAGCTTATTTCAACAAAATATATATATATATATATATATATATATATTTTTTTTTTTCCGTAAAAACATTTTGTCTATTTCCTGTGACTTGTTGAATATGTTGCTTCTTTATCCTCTTCCTTATATTCTTTTACTTAAATTTTGTATTACTTTCTCCTTATAAGAATCTCATTTTAGCAATTCCACGATGTCGCTTCTATGTTCTTATTCTCCTTCTTGCTTCAAAAAAAATATTAGTGGTTTGTATTTTATTCTTACTTATCAATGTTCTTCTCTGCTCCTCAGCCTTTTACTTTATAAGTTTGTTGAATTATTTATTAATTCTTCCTTTACTTGATTGTACTAGCTTTTAAAATATTTTCTTTACGTCAATCTTTTTAATTAATTCTTTTCTCATCATTATTATTTTTACTTTCTTAGCAGCCTTTCCTCCACCATCTTCCGTTTTTAAAAACTAACCTAACCTAACCTCCAAATTATTCATAACCTTTAAATAAATCTTCTTTTTCTTCCATTATTCATAACCTTCAAATCTTTCTTAAACTATTCATAACCTTCAAATATTTCGTCTTCCTCTTTTTTACATATAACCAAATACTTTCCAACAACTTATAATTAATAAAATAACTAATTTTTGTACATGATATTTATTTGTCATAATAAACTTCAATCCCCTACCATCCGACACCTCCATTTCCGATCTACTTTATATCCTTGATCTAACCTTCAATTTTGTATAATATTCTAAACAACAATTTCAAAACAGAATCGAATTCTACTTTTACTTTTCTTAAAATATCAATTACAAATTATTTCTCCCTTCATAATTCATTATAAACAAATTTTAACCTATTTTGTTATTAACTTATTATGATGTGCATTTTCATTTCACGTCACGTCATATTTTTTTGCGTTATTATACTTTAACTGGATGTGAAAGTAAAAATGAGGAAGATAAGAAAGTATTATTAAACCAAAGAAATTTTCTTCCGATTATATGTGCATGATAGATAAAACACTGGCAAAAAACAAATTAAAATTATACGGCCAAATATTCCAGAATCATCTGTGAGTATTATGTGACATGAATTTTATACTGACTAAAACCCATTTTAATCCTCTTATAGCTCTTGCGGCTCGGATTTTTTTTTGCTCCCTTTCGGAAAACAAAAATACGCCTGTCCAGTAGAAGGAAAATATAATAACAAACAGATGAATACGTTTACTTCAAAATCCGTAAAACATATTTCTGGAAATCCCTCTTTGCAGATTATTTTTGCATTTAATTATGTTGGCTCAACAGCAGGTACTCTTACGGGTTATTATTAGCAGTATAAAATGTAATTTATGTTTTCCCTAATAATAAATTAACATAATTAATGTCCGGTGAAGTGGAAGAAATAAGGTTAGGAATAAATGCGACAAATAAATCCATTTATAATTGGCCAACAAAGCGACAGTCGTAAAATCGATCATTATAAATGTGTTACATCTGTAGTTCCAAATGAACGATTTCGAAATAAACACCAAATTTTCTCAATTATTCACAGTGATTTTTTATTGTTGCCCTTTTGAAAAACGTAATTATTAACAAGTGTTTAAATACAAACTGTTAAACTGAATACTAATAAATTTTAACATACTGACCACATAGTATACATGGTGTCTCACCGGGAACTGAATCGATCGATATAGAGAAAAGTACGTATCAGAAAATTTTGAAAATTTAGATAATTACTAATGTCGGTGTGGCCAATCCAACTAAAATAATTACAAGCAGCTGGCACTTTCATTTATACCGGAAGTCGATACCAACTTGCTTATTTCAAATAGAACGCCCTATATATTTTAGGGTTTTCGAAAAGAGCATAAAATTCTGAGTCGAAAATATGTAGCATATCCTATACCTAAACCTAGCCGTTTCAGAGATATTTGACATTTCATAGAAAATTTGACAGGTGCAATGGTTTGCAAGAACCGTTATAACTTACTTCGTGTAAAAGATCCTCATTTGCTTCTTGTCGCATAAAAAGAACACAAGGAGAACTACGTTCTACAACTGAAATAAATTCAATAATATCATACCAAGTGTTCCGTTTTTCGCGTTACATTTTGTCAACTTCAAACCGCCAAAACTTGTTTAGGTCAAATGGAACACCCTATATTTTTTTACGTCAGGTTGTGTAAAATTGAATTCCCTTTTTTCTGATATTAGCACTGTAGGGGTTAAAGTTACAACTTTTTGAAATATTTGCTATTTTATTAGAAATTCATGAATTGTTGTAATCATTTCATCAAAATAGCCATGATTAGAAACAATCAGTCATATCTTATGTCAAAAAGTGCCAACACATTTAAATTATACCCACGAAGACTTTTTAAATTCGTTTATTATTTATGGAGAATGTGATAAAGTAATACCAAGAACTTGCAGCACATTTGCTACTCGATATCCTGAGAAACGGAAACCGTCATCAAACACTGTAAAACGCATACTGGAAAATTTTAAAAATTATGGCTCTGTCAAGGCAAAAATGCAAAGAAGAAAGCCTATTGTTGATGACGAAAACATTGAAATAGTCATTCTGGGATATTTCCATGCATTTCCAAGGATGTCATTAAGGCAAGCTGCTCTGGAATCGGGACTATGCAAGTATTCAATTCACAGAATCTTATTAAAACATAAGTTTCACCCGTTCTCATTCCATATGATTCAAGGATTAAAAGAAACAGATTTCCTAAGAAGACAAAATTTTTGTGAGCTTATGCTAATAAGGTCTGAGGGTCACGATTCTTATTTGGGAAATATTATATGGACAGATGAAGCAAAATTTACTAAAAATGGACTTTTTTAATAGACACAATTCGCATTATTGGAGTGACTCAAATCTTCATATGTTCAGAGAGCGAATCTTTCAGGAAAGTGGACAGTTCAATGTTTACTGTGCCATAAGAAACGATAGAGTGGTGGCATTACAATTTTATCAGGAAAATTTAAACGGTAAATTAAATTTTCTCTTCTGCTAATATGTATAGGTGAATTTTTGTTTTTTTTTTTAGGTGATAGATATCTGAATATCTTACAAAATTTGAATAATAACTATTTAGAAAATTTACCTCTCGCCGAACATAGAAACATTTTTTATCAGCACGACGGTGCTCCCCCACATAACGCATATTTAATTTATAATTATTTACTTTACAAGAAACTTTTTATCATCAATGGATTGCCAATAATAGACCTTTCTTATGGCCTCAGTTCTGGATTATTTCATTTGGGGAACTATTAAAAATAAAGTTTATGAAAGCCCATTAACAACCATTGAAGATTGTATGCAAAGAGTAAGAAATGCATTTCAAAACATATTACAGGATTCAATTAGAAGAGCTACCAATGAGGAATTAATCCAAAGGTGCGAAAAATGTGTCGAGGTTCGAGGGCGGAATTTTAAGCAATTATTCAATTGAAATGAAATCATATTTTAAATTGATCTTATCTCTGCTATTTTAGTTCATGCCATATCTTTTTTTTTACATTTATTTAACGTCGGCCTATTTCCGCTACTGAGGCCTAATACCGACGCCTGTAGACGAGCTACCCCCAACCAGGAATTTTGCCGAACCTCTTCCCTTAAGAAGAGTAGGGATCTTTTACTTGCCTAACATTTAATAGACAAGGGACCGACGGCTTTACATCCCCTCCCAAGGATGGCATATGTCCTATACAACCCTCGCCTAAGGTTGTATAGCTTCCGCGCATACACTGATATACAAGCCGCTGGAAGATGTGTGAGGCGAGAACGCGGTTTCCGTTGGAATGGTCACCATCCAAGTACTAACTGCGCCTGTCGTTGCTTTACATCGCATACCGAAGTATGTACATAGTAAAGACGCACCTACGCTCGCCCCCTATGCCATATCTTCAATTCGATTAATACGCATGTTACAGTGTTAGTGTTATTTTGCGTTTTTGTGGCTATCGAGTTGCAAATGTGCTGCAAGTTTTCTTCATAAATAATAAACAAATTTAAAAAGTTTTCGTTGGTATAATTTAAATGTGCTAGCATTTTTTGACATAAGATAATGACTGATTGTTTCTAATCATGGCTATTTTGATGAAATGATTACAACAATTCATGAATTTCTAATAAAATCGCAAATATTTCAATAAGTTGTAACTTTAACCCCCACAATGCTAATATCAGAAAAAAGGGAATTCAATTTTATACAACTTGACGTAAAAAAATACAGGGTGTTCCATTTGACCTAAACAAGTTTTCGCGGTTTGAAGTTGACAAAATGTAACGCGAAAAACGGAACAACAACAACATGATATTATTGAATTTATTTCAGTTATAGAACGTAGTTCTCCTTGTGTTCTTTTTACGTGACAAGAAGCAAATGAGGATCTTTTACACGAAGAAAGTTATAACGGTTCTTGCAAACTGTTGCACCTGTCAAATTTTCTATAAAATGTCAAATATCTCTGAAACGGTTAGGTTTAGGTATAGGATATGCATATTTTCGACTCAGAATTTTATGCTCTGTTTGAAAACCCTAAAATGTATAGGGTGTTCCATTTGAAATAAGCAAGTTGGTGTTGACTGCCGGTATAAGCGGAAGTGCCAGCTGCTTGTAATTATTTTAGTTAGATTGGCCACAACGACATTAGTAATTATTTAAATTTTCAAAATTTTTTGATGCGTACTTTTCTCTATATCGATCGATTCAGTTCCCGGTGAGACACCATGTATATTATAATGAATATATCAAATATTACTTTTCTAAAAAATATTGTTACATAACGTAACGCCATAACCATGCATGCACTGTACGTAAAACAGTGGTTCTTTCAAATGGCACTATCAAAGGAAGTTGCCATTAAAAAATATATCAAGATGTCATAGCCTCAAATAAATGAAGTTATTGCGCGTTGGTGAAGAAACAAATAGTTAAAAATTGTAAAC
This sequence comes from Leptura quadrifasciata, assembly GCA_963675555.1. Taxonomy (NCBI): domain Eukaryota; kingdom Metazoa; phylum Arthropoda; class Insecta; order Coleoptera; family Cerambycidae; genus Leptura; species Leptura quadrifasciata. Next base: position 33,854,367 of record OY776674.1, read on the forward strand.
CTCCGTCTAATCGATTGTTAAATAATTTGTTGAAGTATATTGGCATTTATGTGAAGGTAATAATAGATATTCTAGTGGCCATCTAAACGAATCAAAATAATTTCAAATTTATTTGGTAATAATAGTATTTTTGTATTAAATTATTTGTATTACCGAATTTTCCGACACATTAATCAATGCAAATGAACGCACCACATACAGTAATGCAAATGCTTATTCATGCGGAGTAACTAATATAATTTAGGCAATAATGATTCTCATTTATGCATCCATAGCATGAATATTTACCTAAAAGACACGTATATAGTATATGCATATGCATATTCATCAAAATCGTTTTGACAATTAGGCAAATAATAAAATACCTACAAAATTAATTCTTCACAATACATTATTTTTATTATTAATAGACATAATTATTATATAAATATTGTAAATGCAGTAAAAATTAATGATCTAAAGTCTATTCAACGAACAAGTTCAGTTTGTATGGTAAAATAAGTTGTTTCCCATTTTTTGGTCATTGTTTTAAACATGTGCTCGATTTAATCACAGTGATGTTGCTACAAGTGTTGTCTATTTGGACGAGTATTACTCGTATAATTCAGAACGAACTTCGTACAGTAAATGATTTCACAGATATTTATAGTTCTGACGGAAGACACAGAGAACACTTTACGATGGTAAAAACATTTTTCTCTATATGCTTATCCCTATCTATAAGAAGGTTTATTGCGGTCTCGCCTTCCCTAATTATGAGTTCTACAATAATTATTGTGCCCCAGTCTCTCCACTGCAGCTTCAAATTCCTCTAAGCTCTCCTCAGCTTTTTGTGCACGTAATTTCAGCTGAGTTCCGTATAGTTGAGCAAGGTGTTGGTCACCATATCTTTAGTCGAATGCAACTTCTATAAAATCTTGTTGCTGTGCTACTGAGATCGTCTGAAGTAAGAAGTAATACTGATGCTTGGCCCCTTAATGCCAAAACTAGTGCAACAGTCTCAAACTGTCTCTTATATGTCGTCCATAAGGACCTGACGGTGATAATACTAACTGGTCTCCTGTATCCCTCAACTGTTGTATAAGCTGTTCTACTTCTCCTTCAACTGCACGAAACTTCCCTCTATACCACTCATTTTTCCTTCGACTTTGTTAACTTTTCCTTTAATGCCATTAGCTTCCTCGCCAACTTTTTCTTTGACTTCACTGACTTTAGCTTTTACATTGCCTATATCCTCCTTAATTTCATTTTTGATTTCATAAGTGGCTGATAGGATAGCACCCTGTTGTACCTCTGTAATTTTATCTCAAGGTCTTCCATCATCCTCTTAAATTCTTCTTGGCGCCGTCGCTCTTGTTCTTCTTTTCTTCTTGATACCTCTTTTCTTGATTTAACATCATTTTTGTTAGTTTATCTTTCTCTTCCTGACGTCTCTTTTCCTGATCTAACATCATTTTCTTAGTTCATCTTTGTCTTCTAGACGTCTCTTTTCCTGGTCTAGCATCATTTTTCTTAATTCTGCGAACATGTCTTGCATTTATTTTTCTACAGCCATATTTCTTGTTTCCATTAAAAATTTCTCGAAACAGCACTAATAAGTCTTATTTAATCGTTTCTTTATCTCTAATAATAACCGAGATATTCATGCACGCATCCCCAATTTGAGACAGTGTATTTAGAGTTGAATTATCTCTTTACATGCCATATACAGATCATTTCAGTTAATCGATTTATAATTTAGAATATACGTTACAAAGTCACTTTAACTTTTATTTGCTTTTATTCTCTGGCGGCACAGGAAACTTGATTTTCACCATCGAGACGTTCACGACTAGGTCATGCACGTCCGCACTTCAGGCAAGCATCCACATAAAAGTAATTTAACTGAACTGAGTAATGCGCCTACTGAGTGAATGTGCCATAAAATGGTGTACACTCTCAGGTTTTGATTGAACTTTATACCGAATCTAATAATATACAAGTATCTATGCTGAGTAAATTAAATCATATAAAATTTACCGACATTAATGAGAGTTTCACGGACACAGTGTATGGTACCGTCCAGATGGTAAAAGTAATTGGTTAATCAAAGTTAAATTATAATATATCTTTTGGCAGGTATTACGTAAATCAATCAGGAAAAGAACTGCAAGCCTGACAGTTTTCAAATTTATTTATTGTGCTGTCTAGGTGTGTTAAGGTTAATGATATTATAATAGTATTGTAAAATTGTGTTTGCTTAATATATTCTGGAAAAATCAATATAACATTCTGATAAGTCTCATTTGTAAACAGAATTGTGAAATGTTTAAGGTGCAACAAAAAAATAACAGAAATGTATATCAAGCATCGGTAGAGATAAACATATAAACGAATAATATTATAACCATCAGGATAAGATGGGACAGGTTGGATACTTCTTTAAAAATCTTTATAATCTCGGCTGCAATATAAATTAACAAGTAAATAAAATTTTGTCGTCTGCTCAAACATTTTTTTAACGTTTTGACACAGATTTATGGTAAATTATCTAATACTTTGTTAAGTATTTACTTCGTGAAACCTGGCATTTTTCCGGATCTGCCGGATGACGGGGTAGATCCGGACATGCTTGGAGAAAATTCGGGCAAGGCATTAAAATTAAAAGATCCAGTAATTTGCATGTCATATTGTAAAATAAACTATAAATATATGGTCCCAAAAATCAGAAAAATATTTTTGCTAGACATTGTATCCTAACAAGTGGACGTTGAAAATAGCATATATTCTTGAGATTCCTGCTGTAGTAGATGATCTGGGTAGTATTTCAACTACATCTTTTTGTCTGGAAATAGTGGAGTATCTTCTAGATTGGGAAAATGAAGACCATTTCTATATTTTCTTTGGAATTGCATCACACATTCGCCTTTATTACATATTACTCTACCCCTACCAACATAATGTAATGTTCTTTTTCGTTAAAAATTGTACCAATAAATAATCGTAGAGATGAATTTTTCATCATGTAAAAATTTACAAAGTTCATCTTCTATGTCTATATCCGACTTCGACGCGGACATCTGAACCTTCGATGTCAAATTTGAATTCGATCGCCCCCAGCTATCACCCCTACTTCCCCTTGCCGCTCTGTACATATTGACAAATAGACAGCAAAAAGCTAGTGTGAGATATTTTTGCAGCGGTATCCCGTTTTATAGTTCAAAAACTCATAAACCCATTTTGACAAGATAATTCTTGTCAAATAGGTCTGTCCACAAAAAATACATTAATACTGAAAAATAAAGATTTTCATCTAATAACAACAATATTGGAACTGTGCTTGGAAAAAAAAACAATCCGACCTACAGCAGCGGCAGTAGAAATTGCTTGCATTATTTCAGTCAAATAAACGCATTCATTGGTTTGACGTCACATGCCTGCTGCTGCTGCTGACAGGCGCCAGATCATCTGTGAACGGCGTTAGGTTTATTTCGTGTCGTTCTCGTTAGAACAAAGTTTGGATTCACGGCAGTAATAGTGCCTTTACTATTCAGAACGTTAAATAGGGTTTGTTTACTGCTGTCAGATATGGAGAAGGGTTTCCAGAAAGGAGATTCACATAATTTGTCGAACTTAGACCGATTTTCTCGCGTCAAATACTAATTTTAACCAACCTCAATCCAGTGGTGTCAATGCTAGTCGGTATCCGTGTCTGAATCATCACCATATGACTGGAGTAAGTCTTGTATCACAGGTTTTTTAAAGGCCGTTTATAGAAGTATTGTAGAGGAAAACGATAAATGAAAATAATCACAGACGTAGTGGAACTAGTGGTGGGTAGTGGCGATGCATCATCACGTATTACGTCTTTTATGTCGCGTGCATTAAAATGAGAGAGAGGGTCAACCATGTGGTCCGCCTTCTTAGCGTCTCACCTCGCATCCCCTTCTCAATTATAGATTTCCCGCACTATAATTCAAATGTTATGGGGGACGTAGCTATATCTTTGCTTGAGGTTGAAAATGAAACTTGACTACTTTTGCTTCTATAATAAGTTAACATTCGGGTTTGAGTCGATACATCACATCTTACTGCCAAGTCAGCTCTTCTGTTCTATGGCTCAATGTCTTCTGCATTATGAAAAATTGGTGGTTGGCACGTGTTCCAAACATTTGGTAGATTTGCTCTCCAACTTTTCTTTTTCGGACCTTCCTTTCACTAGTTAATCGAGTTGTTTTGTGTATTGCTTTATCTGCTTCGCAGGCAATTATATGAGGCACCACATTACTTTTCATACATGCCTTTACTTTGCTAAGTTTATATTCCAAATGTCTTGTTCAAGCAAAGAAAAAATACTACCATTATATGCAATAACATGATTGCATAATGTTCAACAACGGGTACCTACTACTTGTGTAGATATAACTTATGTTATAATATGATCCTGGCCACAATACAAAGTTGATATCGAAGAAAATTCTTAATGTCCGGTCTTGTTACTGTCGCAAACTATTTTTTTCTTTATTATTTACTTTGGGATGCTTATAAACATTTTTGTTGGCGTCCTAATTGTTAGTCTCTTGTGGAAATGCAAAGACCGTTAAAGTACTGAGAACGCAGCAAAAGACATCTCCCCTTCCCGGTATTCGTGGGTGAGAAATACGATTGTGGCAATGGTTTACACCCAATTTAGCGCAAATGACCTCTTTTTCAAGGAACCAACCCCTTTTCCGGTTTTTCGGGTCTTGACGTGTGAGGGCTTATCGGATCAAGATTATTTTGTTCAATTTCAATAAATGACACACGGCCCGACCCCCAAGGCTATACCCCCGTTTTCGAGGGCGAGAAACATGATGGTGGAAATATTTTCTCCCCGACTCAAAACAGTTGCAAGACTAACTACACCACTATAACAACACAGAATGCGTAACACATATCGCGTAGCAGGCATGTGGCGTCACCCGTCTAGCTTCGCGCCAGGGGAGTATTTCTTAGCCTCGACGCGTTGAGGTAATTTTTATTACAAATAACGCCAAAAGTAAATAACTACGTTTTTCCACGACCGGGAGTAGAAATCGAAGTAAAGCATTTACTCCCTAGGGACGAAATAAGACAATAATTTCCCTAGGGGAGTTTTTATTACATTTTGTTTAACTATTGGGCATGAAATAAAAACTCCCCTAGGGAAATTATTGTCTTATTTCGTCCCTAGGCAGTAAATGCTTTACTTCTGTCACAATTTCGCTCCAATTTATTATAATTCTTTATTTATGAAATGTTTCTACTCCAGATCGTAGTATATACACCTCGGGAGAGACCGCCATTTTTCCGTCGATGTATTTGTTGCACTTGGGCTTCGCTCTCGGGCCTCAAATTACACCTCAGGAAAAATAAGACGTTTCTCTCCCTTAGTGTATAATGTACTATATATTTTAAAAGTTTTATAGCAAAGCAAATTTTATGGACACACCTATTGTTTGTATGTCAAATAATTATTGTGACACATTAAACTGCGCCTTATTATTATTTTGCTAAATATGGTGGTACTGTAAATGCTTTTTTCTCTTAATATGATAGTAAATGCATAGAGAAAGATTTTTATACCAGAGAGGTTTTTCATTATGTTGGGGGCGAATAGCACTCGTGTTCAGAGGGTGGCACTCCCCCTTTGAACATTTGATTTTTTTAAACTATTTTGCCAGTGGATTTTTACTCAAATCGAACACATTCCCAGAGTTTTAGATTGCTTAGAGATTTATTTATGATCCATCCGCTAAAAACACCCTATTTATAGATTTGACATATTTTTCAGATTTTAACCGATTTTTTGTGGATTCTGGCCCACTATGAACAGTTGAATGGAAATCATTTTCCATAACAATTATTGCACAATATGCTGTGTATTTAATGTGCCATTTAAATTAGCATGCAGAGACTAATTTGTGATTGGAATTATTTTTATATAAAACACGTAAAATAAGATACATAATTTCACTTTCTAATAAAGAACAGTGTTTCATTGGAAAATTAAATATTGTCAACACAAACTGATCCTTGTTCTCGAAGTTATGAGAAACCAGATGTTACAGTAGAGTTATGCCTCTGGGGCATGCAAATTCAAAGGACTCAGCTGTCCCACCAAATAGTGGTAGTTTCTTACTAAACAATAAAGTCAACATTGAAAATTTTAAACGCAAAAAGTAAACTGGTGTATCATTAGTAAAAGCAAATAATAACAAAAAATAAATAGCTTGTGAATAAATAATACATATTACTTATATTGACAACTACCTACTAAATGCAAGAACCAACCAAATACTTCTATTTTTACTTGTGCCTAATAAGGGTGGAAAATATATTATGATAATGTTTCCCACAAATAAGTTAGATAAGGTAGACTAATAAGTTGATTTCGAAATGTTACTTATACTTACTATAAAAAATTGCAAATGATGCTTTAATATGTAGTAAAGCGTAAATATAAATGTTAAAGATGTCGTTAGATTTATATTAATATTCAGTAAACAAAATCACTTGAAATTCAAGTTATTAAATGAATTACTAAAACGGTATTGCCTAACCTAACTTAACCTAGAATTTCTATCAATTTCTGTCTTTTTTGGCTTATAACATTATTATTATTGAATTTTCGACGACAAGTTATTGATATAAAGTTGTGGAAAAATTGATTCTCAACAGAAAACCTTTTTACAAATTTATTCTAAGATGCACGGTTACGGAGATATTACGCAAAAACTCTTTGTACTCCTATTTTCAATATGGCGGCTAAATGAGGTGGCCGCCGACTCCAGAAACTTAATTCAATAGAGCACCCCCCTATACAACAAAAAATCGCTTGCTATCCAAAATGTAACATTTCAATGGACCATTTTGGTTGCGGCAGGTTGGCGCAAGCGTTCTACATTTGGCGATGGTGGCGACATGAGTGGCGTGAGTCTAAATTAAAAATAAAAATATAGTAAATATGATAGTACACATAACCTGACTTATACTACCCAATCAATATACCGCACCCTGCTGTCATGTCGGCGGTAAAACTTCGAGAATTGGGGTGCTGGACGTATTCCGTTTCTCCACTGCAAGCTACTTAAGCCCTACTTTTCCCGCTTTTTGGGTAAACGTAGTGTTCCTATACGTTAAAACAAGAACTGACGCCCCATATCTGACAAATATCAGTAAATCGCCGCTTCGTCGCAAGCATCTAGACGATCACTTCCCTCTTCTTCTCGTGCAAGCTGAGAAAAGTATTTCATAGCATACTTCGGCATCGCTTTCTGTGTAGGCAGTCTTCTATTTTTCAGCAAGTCTGTGAGTGCACAAATCGCGGCCTCCTATAGAATATGCCCAGAATTTAATTGATTTGATCGCGAAGGTCCTACTTCATCTGTAAAATCAATATTATTGATTTATTTCAAAATGATAGAAATACTTTCTTATTTGTTGCGCGAAAATTCATGTATAGCTTTAGTTGTATTCCACTGGCAACTTTTCACTAGTAATAATTATCTTCCTCTTAAGTAACCAGTTTTTCAAGATTTTTCGCAAATGGATAGTTTTCAGCTCAGCTCAGCTTGGAAAACAAGATATAGTCTTCGATTGTTTTTATTGTTTGTTTGCAGTCCGATACTTTATTCAGAATCCGCCCAAATCCATAGTATTTACGATTGAGTTTCACAGTTGACATTACAACTATATAAATATTATTCGCAAGTTAACTACTCAGTACGAATCTGTTGCTCAGTAACAATTAAAACTGGGACATCTGCATCCTGTTATATTTTTATGCACGAACACGGAGGTGATAACACTCAAGTTGAAACTTAAACAGTCAGGAAGTTCAGGTGTGCTATGTGTGGGAGCTATGAATTCGACACCGATTGAAGCTCTTAGGGCCGAGGCACTAGAATACCCTTTACATTTGAGAAGGCAGTTCTTAGCTGAAAAATTTGTCACAAAGTTATTTGATCATAATCAAAATCCACTTTGTCATGCTATCTACTCTTTGGCAATACACGATTTGACTACCAAATTCTGGAGACTTAAGCCTTCCCCTTTACTGGCAAAGGCATTTGTTGATACGGCAAAAGACAGAGAAATAATAATTAACAGCTCAAAGTTACAAAAACAATTAGATATAAAAGTTTTTCTCCAACAAATCCCAACCATTATACCTTCTTTCTCTGAAAATAGCATTATTAACAAAAGTATACTCTTAGAAAATTTAGATAATTTCGAGGATTACCTTAATATCTATACCGATGGGTCAAAAAGTCCCCAGGGAAGCGGCTGCGCTTTCTTCATTCCCTTATTAAATTATGATGAAAAAATTAAACTTGACAAAAACGCCTCAATTTTCTCTGCCGAGGCTTATGCTATATTAGAAGCCATGAAGTATGTGTTAAATAACAACGTAAATAAAGCACTAATTCTAACAGACTCAAAATCCGTCGTAGAAGCTTTAAATAATCTGCACAACATCAAATCACCCATTATTATTGAAATTCTTAACAGATACCAGCAGACACTAAACTCACACCTTAATATAAAAATTATGTGGGTAAAGGCTCACTGTGGTTTGGCAAATAACGAACACGTGGATCATCTGGCTAAGGAATCTATTATGAATAGCACAAGAGAAATTGGTGAAATTCCCTATAGCGACATAATCCCAGTATACAAACTGAAGGCGAGAAAGGAATGGGAGCAAATATATAAAAAAACCTACGCTGACAAACCTACAAATTATTTTCTCCTGTATCCTAAACTTCCCAATAAACACTGGTACAATAATTTGCATATATCTAGACATTTTTACACAACGATTGCAAGACTCAAATTCAATCATGGCCGATTTGCGTCACATCTATTTAAAATAAAAATTCGTACTGACAATCTTTGCACATGTGGACAAGTTGCCGATTTAAACCATATAGTCTTTGGGTGTCTGCTTAACCACGATCAAACTAATTTTTTAACGGATAAACTTATAGAAATTAATTTCCATCCTCCATTTAGTATTAATAATATTCTCGCATCTGAAAATCTGGATGCCTTTGAAGCATTATTTAATTTCTTTAAATCAATAAATTTAAGTTTATAGCATAAGGAATAAATAAATGTGTATGTGCGCATATATGTAAGTATATATGTGTATGTATACATATTTGTAGAGTTGTTTGTATCCTATTATATCCATGCCTGTGTCGATACAAAACCCATATTTTACCGTGGTCCATTACCTATGTCTACGTATTATTAAAGTCGTCAAGATAGACCCCTTGACGTGAAGTGAGTGTCCCTGTGTTCATCCTGGCGTTAGAGAGGATATGTGTGTACGTATACATGTAAATAGCTTCGTTTAGGTTAGGTTGATAATAACAGCATAAATAGGATGGGTTTAGATAACACTAAACTAGTTTTGTTTGCAAACGTTATTTTTTATTTTATAAAACAAGGGGTAATGGCTGATGGGTCATCCAAAGCCAACAAGCGAGGAAAAAAAAAAAAAGTTCAGATGTGATAAAGATGGACACGAGAGTAGCCAGTTAAATAGTGTATTACTCAACGAGCGGTAATGTAGGTGATAGCTCACGCAGATGAAGTTTGCAGCACGAGCCGCAGGCGAGTGATATAATTCATCAAGTGAGTTATTACCATTATCGTAAGTTGAATACGATTATATCATAAATATTATATTGCACCCTTTTGTGGTATAAAACGGTCATAACGATTTTTTTTTGCGCTGTTCGAAGGAAATGTAACTAAAAAAGGTCGAGGAGGATGAGGGAGGCAAAATTCAATCACCCACCTCTTATATCCAGTCAACGGGGTGAAAGCTACCCCCTGCAGGGATTACGGCCACCCTCAATTTTTCGGCCGGTTTTCCAAAACGATTTCGATTGGGAAGTGATGACACCGACAGGGGGCAGTTTTCATCCCCTTGACTGGAAATGAGGGGTGGATGAATGAATTTTACTTCCCTCATCTATTTTGACCGTCTCCCTATCGAATTCCTTTTGGAAAACCGACAGAAAAATTGAGGGGACCCGTGATCCTAACAGCAGGTAGTTTTCACCCCCTTGACTGGAAATAAGGGATCGGTGGTTAATTTTACGTCCCTCATCCTCCTCGATCTTTTTTAAGTTACATTCCCTCCAAACAGCGCGAGAAAATCAGTTATGACGGTTTTTTGCTTCAAAGAGATGGTTTTCACCCCTTTTGATCAACCCTCTCGGTGGACCCGTATCAAAAATCTATTTTACAGGAAAAATTTCGACAAAATCTGCGCCTCCATTTGCTACACCTTTAGGGGGTGGTTTTTGGCGAACAGGGGACGAAGGCAGGTTTTCTTTACACTCGGACCTATCGCAATCGATTCTCCGTCTCAAAGCACGGGGGAGAAATGTCTTTTAACCATGGCCCAGAATTTAACTGGACAGAAGGTAAAGGAGATTGGCACTGTACCTAGCGAGTTATAATAACTCACAAGTGAGTTATTATAAATCACGCTCTTTGTTTATGGATGCTATTACTTGTTGAAAAGCAGTTGATAATGAATATATTATTATATAATAATCTAATATGAGTAGATAATAGTTATTTAAGATACAAGTGTAAAAAGCCATTCATGCAATAAAGAGGCTTTTTACAAGTGTGTCTTACAACGTTTTATCTTTGATCGTTCCAATTATTGTAAGAAATGGGCAATTTTTCATGTATATCTGTAAGACTCTATCAACTTATCGTGAATGTTACTTTGACGGTTAATATTGTTCGAGTTGTAGTTGAAGTCTCCATTCTAATTATGTTACCTCATGGTCGTGACAGAAAATCTGTGATGATAGTAACTAAGGAAACGGTATTATAAATAAACTGGCGTAGTTTTTAAGTTTTTAGAAATCGTGCAATAAAATTTTTTATTGTACAGTTTATTATAAAAGGCCACTTGTTACATTGGAAATGAACTGTTACTTTTACACGATCGTAGATAAACTTTTTTAACTCAAGATCGTAGGTATTAAAGTAAACTTTTAAAAATATTAATTTTGTCCCTAATTCATTATGAAATATTTTGAGACTAGCTCCACATTATTCTAAAGAGCTCTAACAAAGAAAGTTAAAAACAATGTTCCAATAATACCTGCTAACACATCTTGCCTTCAGATACATTTTCTCTTCTATAAAAAAAATAGTGTTTATAAATTGGAGTCCTTATTATCAGATACAAATTTAAACACGCACTTTTATATTTCACCCAGAAATTTATAAAAATATCTGCCACTTCAAAATCGCGACGTGCTCTTTACTTCTTAAGGGACAATTTATAAAGCCCCAGCGACCCCGTAAAGACCCTTGTCGAGTAAAAAAAATAAGATAAAGTGCTATGGACGAAAGTTTTTAAACCATTTACCATCTTTCTAAAAATCATATTTTGTAGGGAATCGATAGTAAAAAGTCACCTCTCATTAAACATATATGTCACATTCCCGAAACTGGCATTTCTCATTATTGATGACTTTCTGCTAGCCTACGGAATGTATTTGACAAATTTTAAGATTTCATCACATATTCAGAACTAACATAAGGTACGGGAAGTTGTTAATAAAATCTCACAATTACAATGGGCTCATTTAATGAGTTTTATTTAGTAGTTATTACTTCTTGTCGATAAAGTATTACTCAAAATTAGGTAATATTGAAAATTTCAGATGAATCCGATAAGTAATTCTCAAAATATACGACTTTCAAAGGGCGTATTTGAAGCGCGGTGCAACTAACGTCATGACGTCAGACAATAGTAAACGAAGCGATCGCGTAACACATCAACGGCCATGCGTCCGCTTGAGAACGTCGAATCTTTCTCAGTGTTCTGTGCATTAAATTGGATAATATATCTTTTATTGTTGTTTGTGGTGATTAAAAAATGTGCGAAGCAAACTTTAATAAAGCAGACTCTTCGAATCTTCCAGAAGTGGATTTATTAATGATAATGGATTTTTTTGACAATCAAAAATGTGTGGCACAATATCATGTGTCATTTTTATATGAACATTGTCCATTAATTTATAATACATGTAGTTTTCCATGTCTTTTTCGAGCTAAAGATAAAATAGTATTTTAATTTTTCTCATTGCTAGCCTTAAAGAATTTTAAAAAAATTTGAATAAAAGGGGTATTAATATGTTTTGATTAACAGTGTATAAAACGACCACATGAAATTTGCAATTTTTCCCTACAATCAAAATTTAATAACTATTTAAAATACATTTGCGTTCCACCCTGTATAATAACAGCTCGGTGTTGAAATATGAAGTAACGTGTTTCTCACATATTTTTAAACGAAAGTGAAAAAGACTTATAAAAATTGCTAGTATTTAATAGTATATTCTGTAATAAGTTTGGAATATGCCATTCCAAACGAGTTACAGACTATACTTTTTCTACACCTATAAATTAGGTTTATTTGTGTTTATGTCTATTTGTTTTATCACTGCAACGGTGAAACGTGAAAGGTTAACTGTCAATATAAACGTAACTGTCAACAGAAACGCAAAGAGTATTACAAATTGCACTACTATTGGATGGCGCCACATATGCTTGTTACATTCTATTCAATTCAATTCAAATAGTCTTTATTAATTTTAACACTACAAAAAGTTGCCTCACCAGGACCTGTTCCGGAACCGATCGTGCAACCACCATGCTGACGTGGTGGCGGATTGCAGGATAGGGCGGAACAGGCCTGGGTGGGCGGAAACAACAATACTATAAACTTAACCTAAACTCCTTTTCACAAAAATAAAATAAAAATAGATATTAACTTTTAACAAAACTGCTTGAAAAACAAACTTAACGAAACTTATAACTACACTAATTTTTATAAAATTCGCGCACAAAAACACTGTTAAATTTTTGTATCTGAACGTAGGCACCACAAATTAAACAAGGTGCCTTCCGCGTGACACTCCAATGTAGGGCTGCGCAGGGTTGGCCTAAACTTTGATTTAAAAAATTTTGATTTTTTTAAAAGGTTAATGATGTGAAATGGATTTAGAAACAAACATGTACAAAAAGAAACGAAGAAAAAACAAACGCAACAAAAATACACAAATAGAAAGGAAGAGGGGGACAGGAAAGGTTTAAAGATGAGTGAAAGGTATGAAATACTAGTGACAGATGGATAGGGTTAATGAAAGGTATAGTTGGTGAAACTTGGCAATACTGGTTGCCGGAAAATCGGTAACGTCTGGTACGGTAAGGGGTGTTTGATCCGAAATGGGGCATTATACTGTCTAATTTGCGTTATGTGTCTTGTTAGCAGACTATCGCCCAGTTTGAATGAGTAAAAGTTTTGAGAGGACGTAGCGCGATATCTGGGTTATGTCGTTGCAGCGTGTGTATAGGTCTCTGAGGGAGGCGTATCTTCCTGAATTCGATATGAGGCGCATAAATTTATGTTCAAAGACTTGGAGTTTTTTCATTGTCGTGGCCGGTATACTGCACCACACTGTTACATTCTAGAGGCATGTAATATACAGGGTTACTGGTAATTCGATACATTCCTTTGGAGATGTGATGGGGCATGATCTAAGAAGTAAATTTAGCCCTAACATATATTATGCAAAACTCAATAGTTTTTGAGATATTTTATTTTTTTTGTTTTTCTCAAAAAGTAGATCTTAATGTCCTAAAAGTTAATTTTCGAAAAATCTATTTGACATTTTTAAATTTTTTTTTACTGGATTACTTGTCCAATATTATAGATATCCGTTTGGAATGAAAAATATCTGGAAACATTTCGATTATGTGAACATTTGAAATAAAAACTTTAATTTTTTTTTTTAAATCAGCTATGAAATTTACCTATTAGGTTTTTTCAAAACGTAAATTATTATAAAAACTGCCTTATTTCAATAGCTATCTAACAAGGTACAAATGTTCAATGTACCCTTAATAGTTCTAAGAAAATACTAGTAAAAATAACACACGTAGTACGAATTTTATTTTTAGATAAACAGTAAAAAACATTTTAAAAGTAGAGTTTAATTCTTCATTAATTTCAAAGTTGTACTTTATTTTTTATGTCTTGCTCAAAATGGGAGCCCCTATTCCGTATACAGATACGGCAGCATCTTCTTATTTCCGTCCTTGTTACTCTGGTTGTCAGATTATGCCTTACGTGTTGGGCAGCATCGACTATCCTTTGTCTAAGGTTTTCTATAGTATTGACTGGTGTGGCATAGACCATCTCCTTCATATGACCCCATACGTAATAATCAAGGGGTGTTAAGTCAGGGCTTCGCGCTGGCCAAGGTATTGGGCCCTCTCTTCCAATCCAACGGTTAGGGAAACGTTGATCAAGTAACAACTGTCGTACTGCCAGCCGATAATGTGCTGGACAACCGTCGTTGTGAAACATCATTCGCTGTCTGACGGCGAGAGGAACATCTTCTAAAATCACCGCTAGATCATTTCTTAAAAAATTTTCATAGATTTCCCCGTTTAAATTTTGAGGAAGAAAGTGTAGCCCTATTAAATAGTGGCCAATGACTCCGATCCACACATTAATAGAAAACTTCATTTGGAAACTAGTTTCACGTGTTAACTTTGGATTTTCCTCTGCCCAATAATGTAGGTTGTGGAAATTTATTATACCCTCGCGATTAAATTTCGACTCGTCCGTCCATAAAATACTTGTTGAAAAATTTGCACTTTCTGCATCTGAATTTAATATAAAGCGGCAGAATTCCACTCTCCTTTCAGGATCACCTTCCTCCAAGCCTTGGACAGGGGTATAGTGGTAAGGATGACATCCAACTCTACGTATCGTAGACCAAACTTTCCATTGTGACGCTCCGGTTAGTCTTGCGACTTTATTAGTTGAAATAGTTGGGTCTTCCTCAAAATACCTCAATATTTCTTCCTCATCATCTGGTTCATAAACGGGAGGAGCACCAGCGTCATTTCTTCTACATTTCACGGAGCCAGTTTCAGCGATATTTCGATATGCCGTACTGAATACACGTTCATTTGGTAAGCGGCGGTTAGGGTACCAAAGACCATATTCTCGGCGAGCTTCAGCAGCGTTTCCGCCACAGTATCCATAGGCCAACAAGATATCAGCGTACTCTGCGTTGGCATACGCGGCCATGGCACAGAAAATACAATAACAACGACTAATAACAACAAAAAATGAACGATTAGTCGTTTAATAAATTCCGCCACCAGCATTATCTTTACTAATTTTTTATTAGAACTATCAAGGGTACATTAAACATTTCTACCTAGTTAGATAGCTATTGAAATAAGGAAGTTTTTATAATAATTTGCACGCGTGCTACATTAATATTTTTTTGAAAAAACCTAATAGGTAAATTTCATAACTGATTTAAAAAAAAAAAAATTTACAAGTTTTTATTTTAAATGTTCACATGATCGAAATGTTTCCGGATATTTTTCATTCCAAACGGATATCTATAATATTGGACAAGTAATCCAGTAAAAAAAAATTTAAAAATGTCAAGTAGATTTTTCGGAAATTAACTTTTAAGACATTAAGATCTACTTTTTTGAGAAAAACAAAAAAATTGAAATATCTCAAAAACTATTGAGTTTTGCATAATGTATGTTAGGGCTAGATTTACTCCTTAGCTCATGCCCCATCACATCTCCAAAGGAATGTATCGAATTACCAGTAACCCTGTATATCAAGATAAAAAAAACACTAGGGCAAAATAAGGATATAGGACACAAATACTTGCGGGGTCTTCCTTCTGGGAAATTTTAGATGGACAGTCGAGTCTCCAAAAGGCTCACACAAGGTCTTCAGGATTCAGTAGTGCTCCAAGGTCAACCCCTTCAACAAAATGGATGGCTACCATAAAAACATTCCAATCCAGATACAACACAAAACAAAAACACGGCAGTAAAAAAACCAGTGAACACAACAACTACTCAAAACAGGGACAAAAACTGTAGTAAAGTAACCATAGGTGAAAACTGTAGTTGAAAACTATAGGCGAAAAACCCTCTTCGGAGGGTTTCTGACCTAACAAGGTACTGAGCTTCAATCTCCTTGGTATAATGGTATTTACGACAAATCCTTCAAATCGAAGACAATCGATGTCCAATATTCCATAGAATTACGCATCCAATACAACAAAACAATAAGTGGATAATCGATAAATAACTTTTCGAATAAATCCCAAATTTGGCTGAAATTAATTCACTAATTCGAAAAGCACGTAGACCCTAACCAAGTAACAGCAAAAGTGAAAATGGGCAAGCTCGAAAGACAGAACAGAAGCTCAGAGTGAACTCTCGCGGGGAAAATTAGATTATTTTTCGATCGTATAATACAGGAATCTACTTAAAAAATAATTTCTAAGTAAGCAGCCCCGATAATATGCAACACAGTATACAGCAAAATGCGAGAGCTGCTGCATATACCAAGTGCCACTCAACTGTTAATATTAAATTGAACTGTAACATCTGAGGAAAATCCTCTGACAGGTCAATATTAATTTTTAATTGCGCGTGTTCTTTCATAATAATATTTCTGTGACGCTATCATTGTTTCAGTTATGACGTCATCGACACTTTATGGCAACCCCCATTATTGATAGTGCAATTTGAAAGAATCACTTCTTTACGGACAGAGCATGAAAAGTGATGGTATATTACGTAACGTCATTTTTGAGAAAAATAATATTTTTTGTTAGCGATGCGTTATACTAGTTAGTTCAATGATTATAAAATAAAAAAGGTTAAATATGTAATCAATACTCTATTTTAAATGGCAGTTCATGTGGTGTTAAAGGTCGCATTAACTGCGTTTCTTCTCTAATCATTGCTTTCAGTTCTCTCAAATGGTACTATCAAAAATAGATTATTTAAAAAATGTCGATGATGTCATATCCGGAACAATGATGACGTCACAAAAAATATTGTTATAACAAAAGGTACGCAATTAAAAATTACCTGTCCGAGGATTCTTCTCAGAATTTCCCTTGTTATTATCAACTATCCATACATGAAACTCGGCACGATTAATATAGTCGTAAAATGTCACATTTTTACGTATTTGACGATTTTTAAGACTCCCGGTTTAGGTGGCACCAATTCCTAATTCTTTTAAATGGAACACCCCATTCAGAATACTCAGAAAATTCTAAATAGATCTGAACTGATTTGTTGAGTTTTTACGTCGACTTTATTTTTTTAAGATAAGATTTCTTTTGAATCTAGAATGCTAATTTATTTTGAATCATCATAAATGACGGAAAATAATGGAAAAATAACAAAAATTGAACTAACAAATTTAATGCATGCATTCTAATATTTCAAAATCAGTTACTTGCAAAAGTATCCGACTCAAGAAACTCATTATTTGTTTTTCATTATGATAGAAAAATAGCATCAATAATTTTTAAAGTAAGCCATGAAAAAAAATTGTTTGACAGTTACAAGAAACATTGCTAACAAACAATCCAGTTCTGTTCATGCGTAGTGCAATGATTGCTCGTCTCTTTATTTGTAGTTTTTAATATTACGAACAAGTAGATATCTTACTGATTTACAGTGAATGCCGTAAGAATTTAACAGCAACTGAAAGTCTCTATAAGCAACGGCATTCTGAAAGCAATATTTCTCATTTTCAGAGAGGAAATCACAATTTTATCATCAATGAAACAAATGAAATCAGTGCATTGGCTGTATTGAATTGAATCCTACTGTTTCGGTTAGAGAAATAGGATTGAACCTAAAAAAATCTGTTTAGGCGGCACGTCGATAAACCCATGCACGGTGTATTTATAAGAACATAGAAACACTGGGTTTATTGACCAATCTGACGTTCGCCTTTTTAAGGTCTGCTGGGCTTAAGTTGGAGACCGAGGGATCCGTTGTGAATCATCTATAAAAATTCTTAAAAAGTATGGATTTTGTTCATATAAGATCAGCTGCATCAACATTTATATAAATATGATGCCGACCGAAGGCTAGATTTATTATGAATGGCTGTTTCACAATAATTATGATGACGACCAGAAGTTCGTGAAATGTACCCTTTTCTCTGATGAGTCTCATTTTACGAATAATGGGTATGTTCAATAGGCAGAATACTAAACATTGGACTCAAGAAAATCGGCATTTAATGATGCAGCTCAACTTTTTGGAAAGTTTGGAGTCAATTTGTAGACAGGAATAATTTAGTAATAGGATCATCGAACGACAGCATAGCCGGTCATAGGGCGTTATGTGGCAAACTCGCTTTGGTGTGACTCTGCTGTGTTCTGGATTCGATATTCGGTACCGACACTAGCAATGTCGGTGGGTAATGGATGTTTTCTGTGTTTTTTATAATGTGTATCCCGCTTGCGGACAGTCTTTGGCTTTGGATTTGGGGGTTGTCTACTATATATGTGTTTGTTTGTTAAAGATACTTTTTCAAGGACGTCTAAATGGTCAAAGATTTTCTGCAAAATGAGACGAGTTTCCTTGAGGAGACTATATTTTCAACAAGGTGTGGCTCCTCCCTATAATGCTGCCCAAGTACTAAATTATTTGGCACCCATGTTGTCCGGATCTTACACCTACCTATTTTTTTCTACGGGGTTATTTTTAAAAGACGTGCATATTATACATTCCCAGCAACGTTGACAATTTTGGAAAACTGAATACGTCAAGCACTTGAAACTAATACGCGTATAATGCTTGAGGAAGTTGCACAAAAAATACCATTTCCAGAAGCAGAAAAGGGATGTCTACATTTTGAACATCTACTTTGCACATCTGTTACGTTCATACTCAGCGAAGTAGCTATTGAGTTTGTTAAATTCTTTTTTCTTAGATGGGTGACCGTTTCAAGGAAGACCGCGTTGTCGCCGCACATCTTCCAGCGGCTTGTATATCAGTGTACGCTTGGAAGCTATGCAACCTTAGGCGGGAATTTTGTAGTAGATATACCATCCTTTGAAGGAGATACAAAACCGTCGGTATCTTGTCCATTAAATATTAGGCAAGTAAAAGATCCCTGCTCTTCTAAAGGAAAGAAGTTCGGCAAAATCCCTGGTTGGGATTTAAAAATCATTCAACTCTTTTTCTGCCATAATGAAAAACAAATTAAGTTATTTTTTTCAATCGCCTATGGGTTTGACGATATCGTTGGATTGATCATGAAAAGTATTTAACTGAGGGGGAGGTGCAAAGTGGTGCCATTTTTTTGCAAGAAACTAATTTCGAAATATTAGAATGCACTTCGTTATTAAATTTGTTGGTTAAAAGTCAAATGTATTTTTTCATTATTTTTTATGTCATTCATAATGATATAAAGTTAATAGCAAATAGACTCAAAACAAAATTCCAAGTTGTTTTAACAGTATTCTGAAAATACGATAATATACGGGGTATTTCATTTAAAGAAGAATTAGGAATTGGTGGCACATCCAACTAAACCAGAAGTCTTTAAAAACCGTCAACCGGAATGCTAGAGACATAGTTGTCACAAGGTATATAATAATAATAATAAATAGCCTTTATTTCACACTTTATAATAAAATAAACTAAAACAACTTAAAAGGCCATATCTGGCTCAAAAGCCGGGAGTGAGGGAAAACTGGAATAATAAGACACGAACAACCTAAAATCTAATCCTATATTATAAAAAAATAGGTGACCCGGAGGCCATAGTACATAAAAAATACATCAATGTCAAAAGTAAATCAAGAATTCTGTAAAATCTACCGTATTCGGATATGCAAGTAAGTCGTAGAAAAATAACTTAACTAATACAGAGAAATTTATCGTAACAAAAGGTAATTTACAAATATGAACAAAATCAAAACATTTTCATAATAACACAAGCTAATATACAAGCATGACAAAATCTGGAGTATACAAAAAAATAGGTAGATACTCCGATATTAACACATGTTATAAGTTTAAAGTCAAAATCTGAGAAGAAAAGTCACGGATTTTATTTTTGGTGCAAAGCTAAAAATCATTCAGGGAACTTAATTGGAACGTACTTTTATTCTCATTGTACTTTGTCACTGAAGACATTAACTAGGCACTGGCGGCTATTTTCCAAATACCCACTTGGAGGGTGTGTAGTTCGAAAATGTACAAATCAACCTCTAAGGCAGGGTTTCGCACTAAACAAGGGACATTTCCACCGAAAGTCTTAGTTTCGCTGGGAAAGTTTCTAAGGTTTACACTTTAATAATACAGTACAATATACAATATACAGACTAATACTGTAATTACAACAGAAATGAACGTGAAAATTTCGTACTAAATATGACCGACTTGCCGTTTACAGCATACTTCATGGCAGCTTTTACTACTCAAATAAAACTTCTCCTCAGACTGAAACTTATGACGGTAATATCGACAGACTTGAACATCAAACGAATCTAGAAGTAATTAACTCAACTGTACACATTATTTCACTTCAGTACCACACTTACTTGCAATTCATATTTCTAACCATTTTTAATAGCGGTTCCGCCTTACCGTTGCCGGCGGAACCCATTACTTCCACGGGAATCCTGCCAAACGCTTCATCTCTCGTACATCAAACGACGTTAAATCCTCTAAATCAGGGCCTCGGATTCATAAATGCACCGATTGTAACCCTAGAGCCCGAGTACAATTAGATCACAAGCTATAGGCTTTGTTTGAACAGATTTATATATGCCATTTTACTATTATTTCGTTAAATTTACGCACGCTAAAAAATGGACCGTTACAAAACAAAAATATATATTAAATGGGTTGGCGGTATTCGACCTCAGGCCGCTCTTCCATACAACTAACCGAAAGAAATTAGAAAAATAATATAAAACTATGTACAAAAAAATTTATAAGACTAATACAATACACAAACTATCTATTTGACAGCAACCAGACTTTGACTTTTTTGCTAAATAAAGTAATATTGAACAGATATGTGAGGTTCAAGGGTAATTTGTTAAAAGTTTTGATGGCGTTATATGTGAAACTCCTCTGAAACGGCACGGTATTATGCTTGGGGGTATTATACAGGTACTTAAAACGACTAGAATGTTCATGAGTGTCGCTACCTTTTCAAAGTTTGGAATATAAACAGTCAAGTGTTTGATATTTATCAATTTTGTAACCAAGACAGGCTAAATGGTGTTTAAGTGTTTTATCTAAATTTAATCGTTTACTTTCTAAAAAACGTTCAGTAATATGGCCAAACTTACACAAGTTGAAACTAAATTTTATACAAGCATTTTGTATTTTTTGGAGAGTGCTTCTGTCTCTACCTAATAGAGTAGGCCAATACATGATATTACATAAGCAAGATGGGAGAAAATTAAAGAGTCACATAACATCAGCTTTATATCAGAACTAAGTACCTCTCTATTCATGTAGTAATTTCAATTTATCATGTGATTTTTGTACCAACTTAGCAACGTAAGTCGAAAATCTTAACATCGATATATTTTTGCTTTGTCAACGGAGTCAAGTCTTTTTGCCTAAGTGTAATTTTAAAATTAGGATCACTATCCACTTTGCAACTGTCCTTACCAAAAACTAATAACTCAGTTTTTGACTCATTTAGAGCTAATCTATGAGAATTAGGGACCTCAGCAATTGTTGCCAGGTCAGAATTAATCATCCTTTGCTAATAAATAATCATTAAAACCGAAAGAAAAATATAATTAGGCGTCATCCGCATATAGATGAATTGACCAAAACTCTAAAAACGAATAAAGATTAATTTACTTGGAGTGAACACTTATAACAAATTCTGCTTGGATACACACACACACTTAAATTTACTAATAGACTTTCAAATTTTCAGTACATATTTCCATCTTATCGTAATTTTGGATGTGCAGGGAGGATTAGTAGCTCAGCTGAAATACTGTAAACATTTAGGCAAAATAATACTCTAATGCAGTTTTTATTTGAAAAATCATAGAAGTTACTTAATTATCACGTTATTTAACCTCAATAGTAAATTTATTTATTGTTCACTAACACATAAGGATATATTGTCAAAATGTAGATAGTGCTCACTCCGTGATTTTCGCCTATAAAAACAAGTAATTGATAATAATGTGTTTTTCCAGTATTTTTCGCCTTTTGGTAAAGCATCTTATTCATTTACCAAAACCAATGGAATAAAGAATATTTTATCTGACGTACACCATTTACTTTTACAATCCATATAAAGAGGGATGAAAAATAAAACATAATATAATATACTTGCTTTATTGCTTGCTGTTTACATATTATATATAGTTAGGAATAATTCAGCTTTTAGAGATGGTGGTAGGATTATAAGTATCTCCCTTAAGCTGCTACCCATATTTCAAATAATCTAGTAGGTTCTGGATTGGTTACAATGAATTTAGCCCAAATGTGGCATCGATAGTGAGTTCTTGGGTAATACTGACAGTAGGTGGTCTTTAAAGCACCCAATATTCCCTGCAGATAATTCAGAGAATCTGTGTCTTCATCGTCCGTATGTAATTTGAGAATAGAATCCATTTATTTATTTTATGCAATTTCTTTTCGCATTGACTATCTTTTAGTACGATACAAGTGAACAGAATTTATTTTATTCATGGAAAAAAAATAGAAAATTCACTTAAGGTGAGCGTATCCAAGAGAGAGAGATCCGATAAGGAACTGTTTATTAATTTTGGCCATAACTTTTTTTTTTGAATACATATATTGGTAAAAAAGAAGTGTAGGACTACCTAAGTAGTACTATGACAGGTGTAGTGATATGAATTTTCACTCAATAATTTCAGTTGTTAGCAAAATAGATTTTATTTTAAAAATTGTCAATATTCGTATTTCCTAAATGTAAATTTAACTATTTCACATATGTTTAAAATTATCGAATGAAAACTTATAACATTACTCTTGTTATAGTTCTGCTTAGGTAGTTTGTTTGCAATATGTGTTTTAGAATAAGAAGTTATCGTCGAAAACAGTAAATATTTCCTATCGGATCTCTCTCTCTCGCTTGGATATGGCGACCTTAATAGTCTAATTCTTTATGGAAATAATAGTATTCAAATTCATTATTATCTGTTGTTTTATAATTTTCACGTTGTTTACAGTAATTTTTATGAAAACATGTGACGGAGACCATACCAAAAGTTTACTTTCATTTATGCGAATCCGAATTATGCAGATCCGTGGAAAGTTGATTTGTTAAAATATTCGGAAAATTTACATATTTTTATTTCGGGCAGGATTTAGTGATTTCTTTCTCGCTATAACCTTCTTCGGTCTCTTTATATTAAAATTGTTAGACATATGTATCGTTTCTAAATCACCCGTAAGGTGTAAGATACAATTTTTCTCAAATAATTCATCTACTCATACAAATGTATCTAAGTTGACCAAACAAAAAAATATGTTTGAAATTAATCGTACTTCTTGTAGTTCTATGTATATTCATTGTTTATGTCATCAAATGTGAGACTTTCAGATTGCTTATCTTGTTCTAATAGGGAATTTTTAAATAGTCCTTGTGTCAGCCCACAATATTTAAAAATTTGGTATAACTTCGGGGGTGAAATAATATTTGGAAAGATTATCAAGTATGTCTTTATAATCATTATAAATCTCCATACCTGCCTCTAAAGTTGACAGTTTCAATACTGCGGCCAGTCAAAAATAACGAATCGACACTCGAGCTTTTTTAATTTATTACTCGGGCGCCAGTTCAAGTTTGTAGTGATTGAACAACACTACCCAAAAGTAGATAAGCGAGACTAAGCAGTTCAGTAACGAATCGGTCGATTCCAGTGGGTCAATAACGGAAATGCAGAAATTCATAATATTTCAGTATATTACAGTAATCCTACGGTTAACAGTCCTAAATAAAGCAGAACATCAAAATTAACACAAATTTATATACATATGTATAGATGTATAGGCAGTAGAGGGAGAGTAGCAAGCAATATAGTAATATCAGCGGTAAAAGCGTATAAGTGGTAAAATTAACGGCAAAACCGTATAAGCGGTGAAATTAACGCGTTTATGATAAAATGATTGTTTAAGCAGACGGTGTATGAATACAGAAAAGCAAGCAAGCAGAATTATTTACAATAATAAAAAAAATTGCTCGTACCTCCTCGCGGTCCTTGCTGGGCAACAATAATAATATAATATATATTCAAGGATACATTATATTATTATTATTGTCAGATTTGAGCAACAAGAGAATATTAATTTTAATTTAGAGTACCAAAATTAATCGATGTTTCACCAATATATAAGATATTTCTATCTTCACACAAATAAAATAGTGTAAGATTGTTAAATTCACCAGATACATACGAATTTTAAGTACGGCTCTGTAGTATTTCGTTCGCAAAATGACTCCCTTACCTTTATAAGTTTTTATTGTGCGTCGGGTGTCAGGTCGTTTGTCATCAAATATACCGCATTGCCCGCGGCGATAATAATTATGCCGTAAAATTTTTGTTGTGTTTTTTATGTATCGAGGAGTCCTTACTTGGACTATACAATTGTCTATGTGTATGCGTTCTGACTGAGTGGTGGGAAGGCTAATGCTAAACTCCTCCAGGACGTTAATCTAAAGACAATTATTAAGTAAAATAAAAAATAAATAAATAAAGTGTTCTTTTCTGTTGCTTTAAATAGCCAACCCACTTTCTGACCACAATTTAAACAATCTAATGAAAGGGTAGTTTATATTAGGTCCAATTTATAAATCAAAGGTAATTTTGAAATTGTTCAGTAAAGTTGATCAATGCAAATTCAATGGGTTTTTACTGCCTCGATAACTGATGAGAATTCCTTCAATGTGCTTAAATCC
This sequence comes from Leptura quadrifasciata, assembly GCA_963675555.1. Taxonomy (NCBI): domain Eukaryota; kingdom Metazoa; phylum Arthropoda; class Insecta; order Coleoptera; family Cerambycidae; genus Leptura; species Leptura quadrifasciata. The sequence continues at coordinate 33,879,202 of OY776674.1, forward strand.
TACGGTGAAATAAATCACTTAGAATTTATTACAAGTAGGCTGGGTTTTCCCTTAATTCAAATCACAATCAAAGGGAATCTAGAATTGGGAGGCGTTATTTTACCAATCTGCATAAACCTACGGCGTTATGAAATAAAAGTAATTGATACGCTCCTGCTTTCAGAAAAATTGTTGAAAGTGTGAAATATATACAGGGTTATTGGTAATTCGATACATTCCTTTGGAGATGTGATGGGGCATGATCTAAGAAGTAAATTTAGCCCTAACATATATTATGCAAAACTCAATAGTTTTTGAGATATTTTATTTTTTTTGTTTTTCTCAAAAAGTAGATCTTAATGTCCTAAAAGTTAATTTTCGAAAAATCTATTTGATCCATGTCCAATATTATAGATATCCGTTTGGAATGAAAAATATCTGGAAACATTTCGATCATGTGAACATCTGAAACAAAATATAAATAAATCAGCTATGAAATTTACCTATCAGGTTTTTTCAAAAAAATATTAACGTAACACGCGTATAAATTATTATAAAAACTGCCTTATTTCAATAGCTATCTAACAAGGCACAAATGTTCAATATACCCTTAATAGTTCTAAGAAAATACTAGTAAAAATAACACAAGTAGTACGAATTTTATTTTTAGATAAACAGTAAAAAAACATTTTAAAAGTAGAGTTTAATTCTTCATTAATTTCAAAGTTGTACTTTATTTTTTATGTCTTGCTCAAAATGGGAGCCCCTATTCCGTATACAGACACGGCAGCGTCTTCTTATTTCCGTCCTTGTTACTCTGGTTGTCAGATTATGCCTTACGTGTTGGGCAGCATCGACTATCCTTTGTCTAAGGTTTTCTATAGTATTGACTGGTGTGGCATAGACCATCTCCTTCATATGACCCCATACGTAATAATCAAGGGGTGTTAAGTCAGGGCTTCGCGCTGGCCAAGGTATTGGGCCCGCTCTTCCAATCCAACGGTTAGGGAAACTTTGATCAAATAACTGTCGTACTGTCAGCCGATAATGTGCTGGACAACCGTCGTTCTGAAACATCATTCGCTGTCTGACGGCGAGAGGAAAATCTTCTAAAATCACCGCCAGATCATTTCTTAAAAAATTTTCATAGATTTCCCCGTTTAAATTTTGAGAAAGAAAGTGTGGCCCTATTAAAAAGTGGCCAATGACTCCCATCCACACATTAATAGAAAACTTCATTTGGAAACTAGTTTCACGTGTTAACTTGGGATTTTCCTCTGCCCAATAATGTAGGTTGTGGAAATTTGTTATACCCTCGCGATTAAATTTCGACTCGTCCGTCCATAAAATACTTGTTAAAAAATTTGCACTTTCTGCATCTGAATTTAACATAAAGCGGCAGAATTCCACTCTCCTTCCAGGATCACCTTCCTCCAAGCCTTGGACAGGGGTATAATGGTAAGGATGACATCCAACTCTACGTATACCAAACTTTCCATTATGACGCTCCGGTTAGTCTTACGACTTTATTAGTTGAATTAGTTGGGTCTTCCTCAAAATACCTCAATATTTCTTCCTCATCATCTGGTTCATAAACGGGAGGAGCACCAGCGTCAATTCTTCTACATTTCACGTAGCCAGTTTCAGCGATATTTCGATATGTCGTACTGAATACACGTGCATTTGGTAAGCGGCGGTTAGGGTACCAAAGGCCATATTCTCGGCGAGCTTCAGCAGCGTTGCCGCCACAGTATCCATAGACAAACAAGATATCAGCGTATTCTGCGTTGGCATACACGGCCATGGCACAGAAAATACAATAACAACAACTAATAACAACAACTACGAGCAAAATCAAAATCTTCGATAACTAATTTAACAAGACCAACAAACTTAAGGGACACGGAGATAAGAATGTCAGTTAATGACATATATGCACAAACGTCAAAGTCAAGGACTGACTGACTTAAATGAAAATGAACGATTAGTCGTTTAATAAATTCCGCCACCAGCATTATCTTTACTAATTTTTTATTAGAACTATCAAGGGCACATTAAACATTTCTGCCTAGTTAGATAGCTATTGGAATAAGGAAGTTTTTATAATAATTTGTACGCGTGCTACATTAATATTTTTTTGAAAAAACCTAATAGGTAAATTTCATAACTGATTTAAAAAAAAAAAATTTACAAGTTTTTATTTTAAATGTTCACATGATCGAAACGTTTCTGGATATTTTTCATTCCAAACGGATATCTATAATATTGGACAGGTAATCCAGTAAAAAAAATTTAAAAATGTCAAGTAGATTTTTCGGAAATTAACTTTTAAGACATTAAGATCTACTTTTTTGAGAAAAACAAAAAAATTGAAATATCTCAAAACTATTGAGTTTAGCATAATGTATGTTAGGGCTAGATTTAGTCCTTAGCTCATGCCCCATCACATCTCCAAAGGAATGTATCGAATTACCAGTAACCCTGTATATACTAGATATAAACTAAATTGACCATCTCGATAAAGCCATGATATTTGAGCCTTATTTGGCCAAGTTTAAGGAGCATGCGAGGTTACCCCACTATAATATTAAATGTTAGATGGTAGTCAACAAAATAAGTGAGTGTTAGATCACGTAGTTTCAATCTGTGTTATTACTCTTGTGCATCAACTATTTCCGAGCCTGCAAAGTTTTCACAGGTAAAGCCACGATTATTTTCTCGTGATTTTCACATGTTTAGACACCAGACACCGCGCTCGTTTTATATGTGCTCACTGTAGATACTACTTACCCGCTACATCAGTATCAAACGTTGTTCTAGACGAATATAAAAATGATACATTAATTGCTCCCAATTTTAAATTCCAACAAGTAGATGAATTTACTGTACTAAAACTCATTAGTGAAATAATAACTAATGCTACAGGGTGTAATGGATTAAATATAAAAATGATTAGTCTCTGCTGCCCACATATCATTCCTTACTTAACATATATAGTAAACGTGTCTGCTTGATAGCGTCTTTCCAACTGTGTGGAAAAATGCCCATTGCCCAAGAAATCAAATCCATTGGAACTAAAAGATCTTCGGGCCGTCAGTATACTTCTTACCTTGTCAAAAATTGTTGAAAAGATTATGGATATTCAAATTAGGGAGTATATTTGTGAAATATCTGTACTGCCTCTAACTCAGTCTGGATTTAGGCCTGGACATAGCTGCACCACGGCACTTCTTCATATCGTCGATGAACTCGTGAGAGCAACAGATCAAGGTTTATGTACAATCTTGATCTTACTGGCCTTTAGTAGGGCTTTTTCAAGACATCTATAAATAAATAATTATTTATTAAGAGTCGTATAATATAGAATGTTAAAATACTTACTAACTTTGAAGTTAAACGTTAACGTCACATGTATTATAAAATAGTCGCATTTTCATCATAATGTAGACAAATTCATAAACAAATTCCTATACAGGTACACAATTTAAGGTTAACAACTACTATTTAATACTGATTATTTGAAATTGAGGATTAAAACCATGATTAAAACAGATATAACAAAATGAACGTGAATAATTACAACATATGAGTATAGAACTGAATTTCTTTATCAAACTGTATACAAAAAATTTTGAATCAAAGGTATTCAATTGGGTGGCTTGTTCTAGGAATTAAGTTAGGAACATTAGTTCCAACGTGACTGTTCCAACTATGATCAAGGGAGATTTGAATTTTGAAAAATACGAAAATTCTCTTTTTCCAGTTTGAAGACGTATCTGTAAATATTACTTAAATTATCGATATCAGATTTTTTATTTAAGCTATGTGTTGCATTATTAATATGAATTCAAGGAACGATCTTTTTTTGAAGTTACTCTAGAGCCAAAACCTTAGCACTTTCATAATTCATTTTGTTACTGGTGGTAATCACGTGTTCTGCCAATGCACATGACTTCACATTTCGGATGCAATCACTTTTATGTGAAATTATGCGCCCATTAAGTGTCGGAGAGGTTTGACCAATATAGGATTTATTGCAGTTGTTACGTTCTATTCTATATACAGCATTTGATTTTTCTTTATTTTTCGATGAGGTTTTCACCCGACTGAAAAGTTTTCCAACTATTAATATGTTTTTATGCAATTTTTATGCCCATGTGTTTAACTAAATTTATCAGCTTAGGGGTAAGAGCTTCAACATATGGTAATGACATGTATCTAAGCAGACACGTATTAGTTGTGCTGTGGTTTCACTCAGTTGTATTATTAATTTCTAAGTTTAATATACTATCGATGTAAAATAATTATCTACTATTGTGTTTAATTGACTTGTACGAAAGCTCTGAAGGGTCACATTATATATTTTTTTTAAGTTGAAATTTCAACTTTTTTCTTGAAATTGCAACTTTTCGTCATGTCAACATTTATAGTTTTACTGCTGATGTAGCACACGAATCTCTGTAAACAAGTCTTAACTATAGTTCAAATGTGCTTTTAGAGGGCGGAATATTAAACATAATAATTTTAGTCGCAAACTCCTCTATAAAATCCTTATTTTACTATAAGAACCGTAACCAGACTGCAACCAACAGCTACTCTCCGGGCTATGTGCCCCGCCGAGCGCTGAATTACAAATTACAAGTCTGGCGCGTTAAGTGTAATAATTGCATATTACCATCAAAACGCTAATGCTTCGATTTCAACGAACACCAGCCGAAAGACTGATCCTACTTAAAGGAGCTCTCTTGCCAGCTGTCACACACCACTTGCAGACTGCAGTTTCGAGCTGTTTGACGAGAGCCAACAGCTCGAAACTGCAGTCTGCAGATGACTGTTATAATATGAATTATCTAATTATACGTATTATCGAAATTGAACAGCAAATATTAATATTCTACGTAAAATTGCATTATTTAAGATTGTTTTTTAAAATAACTGATCATTGGCGAAAAAAATGCTTTAAATGTTTAAATGTTTTATTTTCCTGGATTACCGAAGAAAGTGTTATTTATGATCATGAAAAAATTACTCTTTCAGGTTTTATCCGATCACGTAGGTTACGAAAATTTGCCGAGAGAGAAAACCTGATTGTCAATCAATCATGTGACACTAAATGGTACAGGGTGATTCTGTAATGTGGGCACTTATTGAGAAAAATGAATATTTTAAAAATCAATACGTCGATTTATTTTTCATATTAGACTTTCAATACACGAGAGATAACTCACATTTTGACACCCTATGTATTATAACTACAATCAATAATATTAAGTATAATATAATAATTTTTATGAGAAATTCTATATATTTTTTGAAATTTTAATGCATCTTATCATTCGCTTTCAATGATATATAAGGTTATGCTATAATCTGAATTAAATAGTTATTGAGATGTATGCTATTGAATTTATTCTGTCGTTATAAAAAAATATCTAACTATCCAACTATGCGTATACTTAAAGGTGGTTGGTTAGTGTTCCCTCGGAAAATTGTGCAACAACCTAACTTTATAAAAAAACTTTCTTAATAAAACTCGCAATGTTTCATCTTTACTAGAACTAAAATTATTTTGAATTATACAAGGTGTCACGAAAACGAGTTACACAAGAAAGTATAATTTTTTTAAATGGAACACCATATATTTTTTTGGCGTCAGTTGACCCTTCAAGGGTCTTCTATTACATTCTAAAGTATTTCACCAATCGGATGCCGCCTTGCCAAGTTATGATTTTTTTCCTGTTCTTTTTGGCAATTTTCAAATATTTTTTTGACTGCCATATCTCCGCGATTTATTAATTGTTTTTTCTAAAAATGTAGATTATTTGGTAATACTGTATTACTGAAAAACATTTTAGAAATAAATTATTGTTATACCGGGAGTCTAAAATATTTGTTTACATTTCTTGATATTTAATTAATTTTTTTCTCAATTTTTTTAAATGGAATGCCTATAATTTGTTTACATGGATATATAAATCATACAATTCTCCACATTTTAATATCATACACTTTATTTTTATTTCAAACGGTTTTTGAGATATGATTATTTCACATTTTGATATCATATACTTTCTTTTAATAATCATTATTAACGGTTTTTGAGAAATAATTTTTTTCACGATATTGAAACTACCCTAACAATTGCTAAAAATGTCCACCATTTTGATGCACACAATACTGAAGTCTCTCGATAAGTGAATGCCTTACATTGTATAACATATTAACATTTATACCATTAAAACACTGACCAATACTTTCCATCATATCTCCTTTAGTCGTTCGTTTTACTTTATAAACGTCTGACTTCACAAATTCCCAAACGAAAAATCCAGTCAGGTCGGGTGATTTAGGCGGCCATGCAGTGGGACGTAACATAGTTTAATACAATAATAAATTAGACATAATTTAGCAGTTTATTAGATTAACTACTGATAAGTATTTAAAACTACTTATACTCTTCACAACTTTATACAGACTAATTGGTTGTGACCCTAACAGAAAAAGTTGAAATTTCAAGAAAAAAGTTGAAATTTCAAGAAAAAAAGTTGAAATTTCAACTTTAAAAAAAATATAATGTGACCCTTCAGAGCTTTCGTAGACTTGTCCTATGTCATAGTTTATGATCAATTGTATTAATAAACGTATTCTATTCTATTCTATTCTGGTCTGTTCTGTTCTACTCTATCTACTCTACTCTACTCTACTCTATTCTATTCTATTCTATTCTATCCTATCCTATTATATTATATATATATTGATTTTTCATCCCCTTGAAGGGTGTAAACAACCTCCGGGACCGGTTCCTGGACACCTACCACTTTCCTCAAAGAGGCGCCTCTTACAAAATATTAATATATTCCCCAGAAAAAAAATATTCTACCCCTTTGAAGGGTGAGAACATCCCCTGGAGGTAGTTACACAACCCTGGTCTCCTACCATCTTCCTCAATGAAACACCTTCTATAAAATATAAATTTCATTCTCACAAAAACAAATATCAGTTTTCCACCCCCTACAAGGGTTGGTGGCCTGGGGCAGGGGTTAAATCCCTAGAGGGAACTTCCGTTCTGCTCTAGGGAACAACAGTTAGTCGAAAGACGGGTTCACGGAAAAGGGGATTTTAGGGGTGGTTTTTAGCCAAGTTGAGGGGGTTGCCGAGGTGAAAAAATTGGTTTGACCACGGGAATCGATTCAGCATCCTTGAAAACGTGGGGGGGACATTGTATAGTCCGAGGCGCAAACATTCGGTAATTTCGTCATAAATCCCGACTCCTTGAATGGGCGACTATTAATCGAAACCCATACTTGGAAAATAAAAACGTTTTAAATGTTAAAATCGCAAACAACACATAATACATCATTCGCCACATGACGTTTGTGGTTCTCACTCTAGACACATTCTGTTACGCTCTCTGGCGGTGAGTAGAGGGCATACGCGCCAGCGGTGTTCTCGACTGTTTAAATCGTTCAAAAACTTGAATCGAATCTCACGGCTCGCCGGTCACTTATAGAAAAAAAGAGTTAAGTAGATTTTTTACACAGAATTTTTTTCTCTACAACTATTGTCTAAAACTCTTTCCAAAATTTTTCCGTTTTTGACATATCGCGGTTTCAACCTTTAAATATATTTTTTACAACCCCTGCACATCAATTTCTACTTTTTGACTACGGACGCTTGATGTACATCTTAAAACTAATTTCTGGTCAACAAATCAGCCATGGAGTACGAATGGACATTTAAAAGTCCCCTTTATTGAACTGTATGCGTATGTGTCCTGATTGAGCAGTGGAACAGCTAATGCTAAAGTCAGCCAGGACATTAATCTAAATAAGGCGACTAAATAAATAATTTTAAAAAATAAAGTGTTTTTTCTGTTGTTTTAAATAGCCAACCCACTTTCTAACCACAATTTGAACAATCTAATAACTTGCAATTTGCCTTCGTGACGCTTTAGAGAAATGTCGATTTTAAACTTAATTTGCAATGTAAGTCTGAAAGGGTAGTTTATATTAGCTCCAATTTAGAAATCAAAGGTAATTTTAAAATTGTTCAGTAAAGTTGATCTATGGAAATTCAGTGGGTGTTTATTTTACTGCCTCGATAACTGATGAGAATTCCTTCAATGTGATTAAATCTTACGGTTAACCTAAATAAATCAGTTAAAATTTATTACAAGTAGGCTGGCTTTTCCCTTAATTTAAATCACAATCGAAGAGAATCTAGAATTGGGAGGCTATTTTACTAATCTGCATAAACCTACGGCGTTACGAAATTAGTAATTGATACGTTCGTGCTTTCAGAAAAATTGTTCAAAATGTGAAATATAAAGAATATTAAGTTAGATTAGACTAGATTGGCCATTTCGATAAAGTCATGTTATTTGGGCCTTATTTGGTTGGGTTTAAGAACCGTGCGATAATCCAGTCAAATAGTACTTTGACCTGGAAAAAATTACACACTCCAATTTATCATGCTCAACGTTATCAGGACCACTTAGAAGGTAGCTCTAAAATCAAGAAGGTGACCTTTCCCCTTTTGGTTCAACCGCCATCTTGTAAAATAAAAAATAAATAATGTCAATAAAATACTACACATATTCGGCAATTGCCGTGATGCCAAAAAGTTAATATTTCCTGCGGAAGAGGGCGCCGAAGTCACCAAAGAATCAATTAGAAATCTAAAATCAATGGAATCGAATTTATTTGGATATGCATGTATGGCTAATATTTTTACCTAAACAGCTGGTAAATTGAATTTCACAACACTGCTTTCAAAAAGCTGTTTTCTAGTAACTTCGTCACTTCGTCGCCCTCTACCGCTCGAAATGTTAACTTCTCGGCATTTTTTGTTCAACAACTTCTTCCGTGCGACCAATAGAACACGAATTAAAACGATTCAAATATTTTTCAAGATGGCGATTAAGAAAGGGGAGGGATAGGTCACTGTTCTTGTTCTAAACCTTCTGATGTAAGTGGTCCTGATAACATTGAGCATGACAAATTGGATGGTGCAATTTTCTCCCGATTATGGAACTTTTTTGTATCTTTTTACTGTACTACGAGTTACCCCACCATTACATTACATGTTAGGTGGTACGCAGCAAAGTAAGTGACTGCCAGATCACGTATTTGAATCTGTGATATTACTCTTCTGCATCAACTATACCCGAGCCCACAAAATTTTCATAGGTAAAGCCACAATTATTTTCTCATAATTTTCACATACTTGGACATCAGACGCACTGCGCTCGTTTTATATGAGCTCACTATTACATAGACATAGATATAGGTAGATATAGATGCAGATGTAGATGTAGCTACAGATACAGACACGGATGCACATTCAGATGCAGGTATAGTTACACGTACAGATACAGACTAAAGGATTATTTCCAACCAATCTAAAATCCGTTTAGAGAGTAGTTGCCATTTAAATTATAATCATGCAAATTAGTGGATCAGATCTGGCTTTGGAATAAGGAAACATCCAATTGTGATTTTTTTTTGCCAATATATAGAATTGGGCCCCCAACACTCCGACACATTGGTGCCACGGATGTCAAAGAGGGATGAGGGAAACGACATATTAAATGTATGGTAAAATAGTTTTTCGAAGATAACTTGGCGGCTTTGGATCTGCTGAAAACATATCTTCAGATCAAAAATAAAGAGCTCATGAAAATAAGCAAATTTTGTTCTCTACCTCATCGACGTCAGACCATTGATTCGCGAAATATCACGAATCTAAAGTGCAAAAAATTTAAAAAATTGAATTCCTTTTTAATCATGAAGGAGTGAAGTTGAGGACTCAATTCTTTTAATAGAGGGGTATTGGCAGATCAATTGTTGGAACGGAGGCTGCGGGCGGTGGAATAATTAGAAGGAGAAGAAGAGAGCGAAAACGAAAATATTTTACATGCTGATAACTCCCCCCGTATAATTGACCTATCGCGATCAAACCGACGTACATTTTTTTATTTGCTACAAGATAGCATTCGCATAAAATATTTTTCTTTAATTTCAGCTGATGGCGTGAAAGAAGAGAAGGAAGAAGAATTTCCCAAATCGGTTCATAATCGAGCGAGATACAGGCGATCAAGCATTCAAAAGTATTTCAGAGCGCGCCGTTCACGAACGCGCGTACACACGTGTGTTAGTTCAAGAACAGAGAGAGAAAGAACTAGAGAGAGTAGGCTCTGCTCCCAGCCGCTCAACTGACACGCTCGCCTGTTTTCATTCCATTTTCTCTTAACTCGCGCGCGCGAGGAATGTATGGGTGTCACGGACTCTCGACACGGCGAAATACAAAGAAAAATGTTTTCCCGAAATTTTCATCCCGGCCAGAGTCCCCACTTCTCTCCGTTCTCCTGCTATACAGCAAAAACTTTGCCGTCCTCTATCCCCCTTCCTAATAATTTCATCGCGGTTTGGCCGGATGGAAATAAAAGGTTAGTAAAAAAGCTATTAAGAGGCGAAAAGGATTTCCCCCCACGTGAAGAAAACGTGCAATTTTTTATTTCGCCCAATAAGCGTTTGTTCAATCATTTTATGCGTGCTATTTTGTAGCAAATAAAAAATAAAATAAATACGGGGAGAGTTTATCAGCATGCAAAATATTTTAGTCCTTCCCATCTCCCTGCCCTCCTAATTATTCCATCGCAGCCAGCCTTCGACCCAACAAAATATCTACCAATACCCTTCTAATAAAAAAGAATTGAGTCCTCAACTCCATTCCTTCATGAAAAAAAAAATAATTCTATTTTTTTTATACTTTGCACCTCGGATTCTCGATATCTCGTCGATGAGGTTGGGAATAAAATTTGCTTATTTTCAATGAGCTCTTAATTTTTGGTCTGAAGATTTTTTTTCATCATATCAAAATATGTCGTTTTCCCCTTCCCCCTTTGACATCCGCGGCACCAATGTGTCGGAATGTTGGGAGGACCCAACTCTATTTATTGCAAAAAAAAGAGAAATCACAATCTGACGTTTCCTTATTCCAGCCTGGTTTTCTTCCAGATTTGCTCCACTAAATGTGGACATATTAAACTAACTTTGGATTTTCTTGTCTTCAATAATGAGTAAATGTTTTTCACATTAGATTATTAATTTTCTCCTCTTAACTCTCATTTAATTAGCCTATTAATAATTTTGTTATTATTTTGTTTATAAATATTCATCTAATTTACTGATCACTATACATGACTTTTATAAACTTAGATTCAAATTTTCTTTAAGAACTTCAGAAGGGCGAATGATGATCATCAAGATATATTAAACATACAGTTTTCTTGGATGGATTACTACAATACCTCTCTTCTGCGAATCCTCAATTCGAAACTACAACTCTGTAAAACCGTTTAAATTGTTTTTCTTTATAGTGTTTTGTTTGCATGGGATTCAAAATTCAACTTTACCGATTTAGATAAAATAATAATAAAAAAAATCTGGATTATAGAAAAAAAATAAATATTTTGAAAACCCCAACTTTTAATAATAAAAATGCAATTCAGCAAGTTTGTACGAAAAAAATTGCTAAAAGCGAGTTGAACATTGTTGTTGAGGATATTGAAAACATTCTTTTAGGTGGGAACTGTCATGGTCAAATTTATGTAAATCAGTTACGCAACTCCTGACTAAAACAATGCTCGAAAAATTTTCTAAGCACTTGCGTAGGGGTAATAAACTTCCATAACTTGCTTATCGGAACTCATGAAACATAACGTGAGACATCCACCATATTTTTAACAGGAGTTCAAAGTAAATGTTTCTCTAAATATTTTTAATAACACACTATTACAATTTTTTTTTCCTAGACATTCAGCATCTTCTTTTTGCGAGAAAGACTTATTATAAGTGAAGTAGATTTGAGAACGAAACTATATGTTTAGATAGTTGTCTTGCCTATTATGGATAAAATTCCAGAAATTGAGATGCTCATTACAGAGATGTATTGGCAAATTTCGTTCAATTGTTTGGTCATTTCGTTCACCGGACTTAACCTCCATTGAATTGTTACTTGAAGTATTTTCTTGATATAGATAATTTAACACAATAAATTATTATATATATTATATTTTCCTTTTCCAGATATACGTCAAATATGGATGGTGCATCAACATCAGGCATCAAAGAAAACCAAGGTATGCCAGGTAACAATTAATATGAACTTCTATCTAAGCTGAAAAGCACCAGATGGCATCAGTTTATATTTCATTTACCATCATACTCATATCATTTTGTAAAAGTCATCTAACAGTATATTGTTTTATTAGGAGTGAAAGTGATATTTTTGTGACGAGTCTGTAGACGAGTCACAAAATATATTTTCTTCAAACGTCGATTAGCTATGAAAAACAAAGATAAAAAATTTTGCTGTGCGTTGCCATTAGCAACGGAAGTAAAAGTCCAGAAAAAGTACTTTTACTTCCGTTGCTAATGGTACCACGTACTTCCTTCCCCTAAGAAAGGTTTGGGAAGACTCTACCGGTTCTCATGTTTTTAGTGGAGGCTGGGTCATGGTTCGAATGTACTAGAAACTTTAGTTAATCAAAAGAGGGCGCCAGTAACCAGATAATGGATACCTATGGCTTTACCTTTTCTAAAAATAGAAATGTACTGACTGTGGCTATTCAGTGGCCTTAAATGTTGCATAGGTATCACAAAAAAATATATATACAGGCTGTCCATTTTATCAGGGCACTCGAGAATATCTCACTTAATATCGGTCGTACAAAAAAAAATATTTTTACGAAAATTGTGCCGATTTATATAACCTATAAAATGGTTTAAAGACATTTGAAATCCGTGGCCTACTTTAAGAGTTATGAAAGAGAATATCGAAAATGCGGAAAACGTCTAGGCCAAATATTTCCGTTACTTGAAGAGATACGAGAAAAATTCTAAGGCGAAAATTTTTTGCAAAACAGGGTGTTTCAACGAGGTTCTATCTAATTTTTTTCAAAACCCCTATATTTTGAGATTTAATCTTCAGGCTGTTAAAAAAATGGCGCCATTAAATATAGTATTTTCCTCCCTTTTCAACGATATATCACATGCCATATTTATTCATTGGTACTATGTTAGTAATTATAAAAATATATTTTTTTAACCAATATTTTTTTTTAACAAGCATTATACTTGCCCTGGAGAAATATGATTAAATAGAACGATAAAATAATTCAATAAGTTGTTCAAATCTTTGCTATAATAAAACATTAACACAATTAAGAAGAATAAAGTAAATTCAGGTAACAAAAACAAAATAATAATCAAGAAAGCAACATGGAGCAATTATGGAAAGAGTATTCGCAGTTATGCCAATGTATAGAGGTTCTCCATAAAAGCGTCACTCCTTGCTCAGAAAGTTAAAATGTCTTTACCAATTAATTTAAGTGTAATATCCATTTGTTTGTATTTCATGATTTCACTATTATTTCAACTATTTTAAAATAGTTGGCTATGTACAAACTTGACAATTTAATTCTTTAACAGATCATCTCAGTTAATACTCTTAAACTCTCACTCAATCATACTCGTTTATTTAAAATTTTCAAAAATGATTTTCACTCACATTGATCGTTATAATATGTGCGTTACATATCGCCAATGCAATTTTAACTTTGGATTAGCTCAAGTAGAATATAAAAACAGATTTCCACAAGCACTACAGCCGAATAAAACTTATCGTTGTATTTAATAATACCTCTCCACGGCAAGTATAATGCTTGTTAAATAAAAATTTGTTGGTTTAAATAAAATATTATTATAATTACTAACGTAGTACCAATGAATAAATGTGGCATGTGATATATCTTTGGAAGGGGAGGAAAATACTATATTTAATGGCGCCATTTCCTGCCCGTTTCAAAATAATTTTTTTAACAGCCTGAGGAGTAAATCTCAAAAAAAAATTAGATAAAACCTCGTTGAAACACTCTGTTTTTCAAAAAATTTTCGCCTTAGAATTTTTCTCGTATCTCTTCAACTAACGGAGATATTTGGCCTAGACGTTTTCCGCATTTTCGATATTTTCCGCCATAACTCTTAAAGTAGGCCATGGATTTCAAATGTCTTTAAACCATTTTATAGGTTATATAAATCGGCACAATTTTCGTAAAAATATTTTTTTTTGTGCGACCGATACTAAGTGAGATATTCTCGAGGGCCCTGATGAAATGGACAGCCTGTATGTAAAGAATTATCACCAACTATTTACTAAAAATGTAAAAACAAGAAAATATAGTATAATAGTAAATATAATGATTTATGACATGATAATTTTATTAAAATAACCATTTTCTTACAAATGAATGAATGAATGAAAAAATTCAATACATCATTAAAATTGTTCAAAGGTCCAAAAGTAAAGAATAAAATAAAAAATAAAGATAAATTGTAACAAGTTTTACAGAAATAGGTTTTCATGTACATAGTTTTATTGTTTATTCCAGCGCATTGGCAATGTAGCCACTTCAAACAACTTTTACAATATACAGGGTGTTGCATCATGAGAGGGACATAGCTTAATAGGAGGTAGAGAACATCAGTGGTAACCGGAACCTCCCATAGAAATGTCTCATTGGGCCTTCATTACGAGGTTGCTGGGTGTTAAATAATTTTTGGCCAAACCTGTTTTTTGTCATAACTTTGACAGGGAATGAAATAACGGATTCATATTTGGTACGGCTAATGTACTAACGAGCCCCAAGAGGTACATGTATAAAAAAAATATATCCAGGTCCGGACTCCCTATAATTTATGTTTCTTCTTTGGATCAATAAAACATCACCCTGTATATATTTTTTTGAAATTTCGATACGATATTCGAAAAGGGCAAGAAAAAACAAACAAAATGGCCTATTTCATTTTTTTGTTACACCTTCGTGGTTATTTAAATACGTTGTTAAATGTGCAAGAAAATGGATTACAGAACCCTATTAAATGAGAGGCACGTGAAATAAATAGTTTTATAACTAAAATTTGCAAAAATTCTATTGAGCCTAGGTGGTCTGGGTGAATCCTAATTCCGGCACGTTTTAAAGGTCCATTTTGGTAAAAAACTGTGGTCCTAATAAGTAATCGGGTATGAAATAACAAAATTTTTAATCAATCACAGTAGGCTTGTTCAAAGAATAAAAGTGACAGATAATTTAAACCATTTAGGCCTAAGCAACCAGTTACTTTGATCAAGAAAATCATCAACATTTTATACTTAATAAAAATTGGAAAAGAGAACAAACTAAAATCTAAATAAATAAAATATTTTCCATTCAATTAACAATAAATAACAAAACAATAACTAAATGTGTTTAAAAATAAAACGTAATTGACACTAAAGTAAATTTTCAAAATGTCCTCCCCCACATTCTGTGCATTTTCTTGCGCGTTTAGAAAGATCACCAATTGCTCGACGTATCATTTCTGGATTATTCCGTATTTCGTCGCAGGTTGTAACGATGCGCTGGATTAAATGTTGTCTACTTTCAATTTCAATGCTATAAACCTCATTTTTTAAGTGGCCCCATAAAGAGTAATCACAAGGGTTACAATCAGGAGATCTTGGTGGCCATTCATGTGGACCCCCCGCGTCCAATCCATCTATTAGGATACACATTGTTTAAGTGTTCTCTTACTTGAAGGTTAAAATGTGGTGGGGCCCCATCATGCTGAAACAACATGCCTCTTATACCGATATTTTCTAACATATTCGGTAAAATGTTTTGAAGAAAATCAAAGTAAATTTCACCATTCAATCTTTCTTCAAAAAAATGTGGCCCTATCAAATGTCTATTCACAAGTCCGACCCAAACATTTACAGAAAACCTGTGTTGCGAACGGCGTTGGCGTTCCGCATGTGGGTTTTCCTGTGCCCATTTATGATTATTTCGTGAATTGTTTACTCCATCCCTTGTAAATTGTGCCTCATCCGTAAATAAGGTTCTGTAAATGACTGGGCGATGGTTAGACAACCAATGACAAAATGCCAGGCGGGGGATATCGTCGCCTTGTTGAAGACGCTGTACCTGCTGGATATGATATGAATGGTAACGTTCTCTTTTTAGGGTTCTCCATACTCGCCAATGAGGAATACCAGTTGCAAAACTGATTCGTCTAGTGCTCATATTTGGGTTTTCTTGAACTACGTTTATAATATTGTTTTGTTCCTGCACACCTTGTTGTAAAACACGCTCCACAACTGCAGAATTAGGAAACTTTCCGTGTTGTCTTGCATACTGGAACACCGTACTAAAGGTTTTATGATTAGGGCATCGACGACCAGGAAAACGCAGCCGATATTCTCTTTCCGCCGACCTACCATTTCCATTACAGAAACCATAGATGAATATTATGTCAGCATATTCCACGTTTGTAAATTTTACTGGCATAGTTAAAATATTTTCACAAGTTTTCACTAACTAAATGCGGATTATTGACACATTAAATTACTAGCAAACAATTATTCAACTGTTTAGGAGATTTCTTTTTATTATCTGTCACTTTGAACAAGCCTACTGTGATTGATTAAAAATTTTGTTATTTCATACCCGATTACTTATTAGGACCACAGTTTTTTACCAAAATGGACCTTTAAAACGTGCCGGAATTAGGATTCACCCAGACCACCTAGGCTCAATAGAATTTTTGCAAATTTTAGTTATAAAACTATTTATTTCACGTGCCTCTCATTTAATAGGGTTCTGTAATCCATTTTCTTGCACATTTAACAACGTATTTAAATAACCACGAAGGTGTAGCAAAAAAATGAAATAGGCCATTTTGTTTGTTTTTTCTTGCCCTTTTCGAATATCATATCGAAATTTCAAAAAAATATATACAGGGTGATGTTTTATTGATGCAAAGAAGAAACATAAATTATAGTGAGTCCGGACCTGGATATATTTTTTTTATACATGTACCTCTTGGGGCTCGTTAGTACATTAGCCGTACCAAATATGAATCCGTTATTTCATTCCCTGTCAAAGTTATGACAAAAAACAGGTTTGGCCAAAAATTATTTAACACCCAGCAACCTCGTAATGAAGGCCCAATGAGATATTTCTATGGGAGGTTCCGGTTACCACTGATGTTCTCTACCTCATATTAAGCTATGTCCCTCTCATGATGCAACACCCTGTATGCATTCTTAATCCTTCTGTATTAGGGATGAGCAAACGCTGCAGATCCACTGATTCAGTGCCTTTTTCAGTATTCCAACTATTTGATTAAATGTTTCTACAGCAAAATATTCCCTAAAACATATTATATAATATTTATGCAATTAAATAAATTTGTAACTAATGGTACCTAACCATGTTAATATCAATATTTTCATATATTAATGAATCGGGAATATCACTGAAAATATGAAAATTATTAAAGAAATCATAGTTTGCTTTATTATTTATTCCATCATTAGAGTATGATAGCCAGTTTAATATTTTTATTTTCTTGAAGTCATCCGATAATTTAGTAAATACTTCCGGCAAACGAATTTTTCTCTTTTTTGATAATCCAATTGCAGTCAAATCGCGGCCTTTTTGTCTGGCCCCGTTTCTTTATAATTGGTGGCATTTTTATATCGGATATTGATGGAACAGAAAAACACGCTATTTAACAATAAAATATTTCCACACATATATATTCCTAACTTATTACCATTTGTTTGAGAATCATCTAGTTTAATATCTTGCATTATTGTAATTTTTTGTCTGGAAACACCAGAAGATTCCTTTGAATTATTTTTAAGGTTTAATTCATCTAAAGTGAGGTCCCTATCTATGTCATTAGCATCTATTTTCTGATTTTCATTTATCTTATTTACATGGTAATTTTGAATATTACCGTCCTCTTTAGTTTCAGTTACCGGAATTAGTTGGTAATTTTCCAAGTCTTCTTTTTTATTTAGTTCTAGTTGTTCATTATTCTCTACGTCTATACAATTTATATCGGCACTATTATTTGTAGTATGTTACACTACATTATTATTATCACTTTGTGCTACTGATCAGGATCGGTTTTGACTATTATTATATTCTGCATCCAAGTCGCACATTGATGTAGTATCCTCTTCTGCATTTACTAAAAACACTAAAGCAGTAGGAACGCCATTTGACCAGTACGACTTTAGACTATTTAGTAATTTCATTATTTGATCATATAAATTTCCAGTATATTGGGCAGCTAGATCTGCTATTTCTGTGCACACCAATAGTGCATTCTTGCGTCGCAAGGTAAGTTTTTCCAATTTTATTTGGTAATATATTTACCACATTAACATCAGGTTCTTCATTATCATTGGAGGTAGTTCCAGTTGTCGCTTTATTCTTATTACTAAAAAAACTTTTTTGATTTTTCCTATAATATACTGACGACCATCTATAATTCACTAATGTAGCATCAAAAAGTGATTCATTTAAATGTTTTCTCAAAAAGAATATATGTTTGCAAAGCATTAACATTGATTGAAAAAAAGCACAGTTGCAAGTTTTTATTGTACTATTAAATTTTCCACTAATGAGATAAAAATCTGAAGCAACGTTCTCAATGGTGAAAGTTTGTTTTCTGGACAGTTCTATTTGATCTAAAATATGATTTGATGCCTCTCTAGTTACTAAATTAAAATAATTTTCTTCATCTGAACCACTATTAACCATATTGACTGTTTTTTTTTAAGATTCCGTATATAGCTTTATGGTTCCTTTCCATTGCAGTGATAATTGTAAACAAGATATGAATGAAATTCTTTAAAGAACTATCTTTCTTTATGACAGACTTCAATTTTTGGTTTATGCTTTCCAATCGATTGTTAGTATTATTCAAAAATGAATTTCGAAAGTACTGTTTTCCCAAGTACCATTCATCTTATAATAACAAAATAACCGACCCAGACGCCTTAGTGCGCTTATTTAGTGAACATTTTTCTCTTTCTCCAACACAGCCTGTTAGAGAGAGAACAAATATGATAGTTCAAAATCGAGCAAATTTGTTTCTAAACCCTACTAATGCCCAAGAAATTATAGATATTGTTCTTGCCATGCCTAACAAAAAATCAACGGGTCTTGATGAAGTACCAATTTATGTTATAAAAAAAGTAATTGTAGAAATTTCTGAACCACTTTCCGCTATAATAAATAATTGTTTTCTGGCAGGAGTATTTCCTAATCAATTAAAAATTAACAAAACAATACCTATCCATAAAAAGGGCGATAAGGAAAACATCGTAAACTACCGCAGTATATCAATCCCACCGAATTTTTCTAAGATTATTGAGAAAACAATTTATAACATAATGATTTCTTTTTTTACTAAGCATAAAATAATTAAAGATTATCAGTTCGGCTTTATGCCTCATTGTTCAACAGAACAGGCTATCACTCACTAACCAAAATTATTACAGCGCTTGATTCAAATTTGAAGGTGGCCTGCTTGTATTTCGACATGTCAAGAGCGTTCGACACAATTAATTATGCCATTTTGTTGGATAAATTAAATAGTGTTCGAGGTACATGTAACAAACTACTCCAGTCGTACCTTACAAATAGATCACAAGTTACTGCACTAACAACTTGCAAGGATGGAGTACTTCAAACTGTTTTTTCAGATAAAACTTGTATACTGCAGGGTGTGCCTCAAGGATCTATACTTGGGCCCCTCCTATTTATTTTGTATACAAATGATTTAAAAGATTATATTAATATAGATTTTTTATATCAATATGCAGATGATAATCCTGTGTTGCAACCGAAGAATCCTTAGTGGCTTTTGCAAGTAAACTTACCACAATATCCTCAAATATGTATAAATATTGTAATTCGAATGGCTTAAACTTAAATGTAAATAAAACTACTCTTGTTATGTTTTCTCCAACTACTGATCTTGATTATTCGTTGTATGTTCAATTAAATGGTTCTTCAATCACACAAACGGAAAATGTAAACTTTCTTGACATAACGCTAGATAGTAAGTTAAATTGGGAAGCTTATACTAATACTTCAATATCAAGAATTAATTCTTCCTGTTACCTAATACGATTCATGAGATACCAACTATCAGTAGACTCCCTAAGAATGTTTTATTTTTTATACGTACAAAGTATTCTAGAATATGCGATAATATTCTGGGGTTCCTCCCTACATTGACAGAAAGTATTTGTTTGTCAAAAACGCATAATTAGGTGTATGATGAAGGTATCTTGCAGAGATTCATGTAGACCTTTGTTTAAAGAATTGAAAATACTTACCATCCCGTCTCTTTATATTTATAAAATAGTTTTGTTCGTTAAAAAAAATACTGGTGAATTTACAAGAAATATTGATGTGTACAGATTGATGACAACAAGACATGGAAATGATCTCAGAATGCCAGTACACCACCATAGTTTTTATGAAAAAAGTCCATGTTATAACGCTATCAAAGCCTACAATGCCTTACCACAAGAATTAAAATCTATTAATAACATTCATACCTTCAAAAATCAACTTAACTTGTATTTACTTGAAAATACATTTTACTCTTACAGTGATTTTTTAAATGCATAAAACTTAACTTCAATAGTGCAACTGATTATAATGTTTTCTACAGTTTTAGTTTTAGGGTTGTTTTAGTTGTGTGTTGTCTTTTTGCTGCTCTCCTTGTTTTTATATATTTTATACATGTTATATATTTTGTGTTCTAATGTTTTATATTTTACTGTATTGTAATAACTTTTAATATTTAATTACCCTGACAATGCTAATGTCTTTTTTGTAAGATCTATAGCAATAAAGTTTATTCTATTCTATTCTATTCTATTCTATTCTATTCTATTCTATTCTATTCTATTCTATTCTATTCTATTCTATTCTTTGCATGCATGCCAATTTTATTAAAAATACTCATACACTGGAGCCGGTGTTGTGTTTTCTAGCATTTCTCGGTACTTTTCATATTCTTCGTTTGATTTTCAATAAATTAACTTTTGAATAATTTCTAAACTCACATTTCTTTGTAGTTTAGAAATCCACAACTTTTCCATTGAAATTTCACGATAAAAAAATTTCATTGTGCGAAAAACGCAGATAATTAAATTTACATTTGGAAATATTTGCCAAATTACCTCCCTTTCTGACAAATCTTTATCTGTCATAATGCAAGCGGTTTTTGTCCAATTTCAATTTTTGTTTTGGAACGTTTCTAAACACCAAGTAAAGTTTTCTTTTCCTTCGCTTACTAAAATGCAGACTGCAAGTATTTCTGTTTGGCAGTTACCATTTTCTGCCACTATTAAGAACAGTGTACTACCAATTTTTAGTAATTTATAAGTTGCATCGTTGCATCTATTGCTAAGAGCTGTGGAAAGCTTTGCATTGCATTTTTCATTGCAGGGGTTTGGATGTATAACCCTTTAAAACAACTACCACAATCTATTAACAGTGACACATCTGCACCTTAAATATATAAAATGTATAGGTATCTATACTTATAGCAATAAAACGACTACTTCCTATGTTTTTCCTATAGTATTTTAATACAAGATTCTAAATTTTCTTTTGCTAGGCAGCTGTCACTACTACCAATATTCGATGAATCTTTTAAAGTTAAAATTTTACCAGTTTCTTGTCTGGGTCTCTGTTGTATAATCTTTTTATTTCCACGTATATCTAAATATCTTTTAATATATTTTTTTATTAATGCATCGGGTTTTCTTTGCTTAGTCATGTGTAAATGTAATATCTGTAAAATATTTAAATGTTACGCAGACATATTTAAGAAATGAAATTCGTAAATAAAACCAACTAGTTCATTAATTGTTAGTTTCACTAAATTTACATTAATATGATTTCAGTTAGGTTGTTGTCGTTGGTTATTTCATTTTTTCGAAATTTTTGGCCACCGTGATTACAAGCATACATCGGTTGATAGTAAACGAGTTCTTTATTAATTTCTCGAGATTCGGATAAATGTTTCTTGCTTGCATTTATTGTTCTTGCCTCTCTTTTCCAAAATGATGTAAATGTTTCCTGTGCAAATCGCTCGATTTTTGCTACCACTTCTTTGTATGATGAAAATATATCCCCACTTTAAACTCACACATGGTGCCACTTCGAATTTGGATATTTACCCAATATTCACATATACATATACATGCAGTTTGAGTGAGTTGAGGATTGAGGTAATGGCGATATAATTAGCGGGACTTCTGTGGGCACCCGGTACCGCGACTGCGTCGTTGCATGACGTCATCCTTCTAACGGGAGCGCAATTGGTAACCGTTCGACGGGACTCCTCTAGACGCGGCCTAAAAAAAATACAAAATGCTACAACCAACTTGAGTGTTGTGCTGACTTTGGGTTCTCACCACACGTAGAATTACCACCCGTTACTGTCCAGTGGCCTGGGTTCTCCGTAACGTTTCTCCAATGTTATACTATTCTTATAAATAGGCTGCCAGTTGTCCAGCATCAAAATTCCAAAGCAAACAAAGAAAGGAAATAGGCTGTCAGGTGTCTACCATCGAAATTCCCAAATCTAAGAATCAAAGGGTCCACTTACCAAATTTAATGGTTTTCATCAAAAAACTCCTACGGAAAAAAGCTACATTCACTTAGAAAGACCCAGTCTATTAATTCGCTGCCAACTGACGAAAAAAAAGTATAGATTTTTAAAACCCTATGCGATATACCCATGCTCCTCTGGTAACTGCCAGAATTACTAAAAAGCCAGCTCCATGGTTAACACCTGTTCTAAAAGTGTTGATGAAGCGGAGAGATGAAGCCTTCTCTGTTTATAAAAGAACTCATACTGTTGCAGATTGGTAGCATTATAGAACTTTAAGAAATTACACTAACTATGCAATTACGCGTGAGAAACATGCCTATGTGCAATATTGCTTGAGAAATTCTAATAACACAAAAAATACTTGGAACACTATAAAAAAATTTGGAATTAACACTAGTAATACAAATGAAATTCCTCCTCATTTGTCTGATGTTAATTCAATAAATAATTACTTTATTAATCAGTGTGCGAATAATATTACAGACTGCCATGATCAAATAAGCTATTACAGCAATTCTCAAAATCGAATTTTAAGCAACAATATTTAATTTTAGAACAGTTCCAACTGAAGAGGTTATAAAAACACTAAACTCTTACCATGAAAAGTTCTAGAAAAAATTTCAAATGAGCAGATTACAGATTACATTTCTCAAAAAATATACTGTCGGAAACGCAATCTGATTTTGTCAAAAGTAAATCGACAACGTCAGCATTGTCAAAAGTTTATGATGATATTATAAATAATATTGATAATGGCTAGGTGTCGGCTTTGATTTTACTGGATTTTAGCAAGACCTTTGAAAATATCAATCATGAACTCCACTGTGCTAAACTGTATCACATTGGATTTAATAACAATGCTGTTAATTTTGTAAAAAACTATTTATCGGGAAGAACTCAAAAAGTGGTGTTGAATAATTGGGTGTCTAATGGAGTATCTATTAATAAAGGTGTTCCTCAACGGTCCATCCTTGGGCCTCTCCTCTATAATATATACACCTTTGATTTTAAAGATTCAGTTGTACGCTGTACTTTTATTTGACATACTTTTTTCATCAAACGTCAGAAAATCATGACATTTCTTACTCATTTCATGACATTAATATTTGATATTTCAGTCGGCTGTGCGTTGCTATTAGCAACGAAAGTAAAACTACTTTTTCTTCCACTCGAGCGGATTTTTACTTCTGTTACTAATGGCAACGCACAGTTTAATTGTTTATCTTTGTTTCTTGTATAGCTAAGTAAAAAATAACGTGACTTATTCTAAAAGCCACTTTTGTGACTCGTCTGTAATTTCCGGACGAACGAAGTGAGTTCGGCAAACCTACAGACTCGTCACAAAAGTATCACTTTTACTCCTTAATAAACAATATACTATTTTCATTCATGGATTTAAGTTGTAAAAATCCGTATTTCTAATCATAACATTCATAAACTTAATATGTCCTATTAAACAATTCATCTTGTTCATATATTTTTTTTGTAGATGATGAAATTTTACTTTTATTCGATGGTAACGAAGATGAAGAATCAGTTTTAGAGAGGCTCAAGGAATTTGCTTACTATTTAGTAGAATATTTTGAAAAATATTTGAATTTCTGCCTTGCTCTGTTAGAAGAAAGATCGCCCGCCCGATCCAATAGCGTTCACACAAAGGTATCAAATAAAGTGCTCTCTGCCATAAGTGTAGGCCCTTTCAATGTGGGCTCCTTAATTGGCGGTGCGGTTTCCAAAGCAGAGTTAAAGATTTCTGAAATAATTGATAAGAAAAACACCAAAACATTGGCTCCTTTAATATACTATTACAGTAATCACAAGGAGAATATTAGAACATTGTTGATTGAATCTGCCGTGGATATTTTTTATAGCTTTGAGTATCAATTTAGGAAGCTTACATGTAATGCAGGTCCAAAGAAAGCCATGCAGAAATTAGCAATGGATGCCTCAGACAGAATTTTCAATCATTTTCTTAAAAAGGAACAGACAAAAGAGATCACAAAAACTGAATTTACAACTGAAATTACTAAGGGCGTGATATTCGGTGACTCGAAACGAAATAAATTATTTGTAAGAGAAGGAAGGACTGTATTTATTGATGGTAATACATGGAAAACTGATGAAATGTTTAAAGACACCGGACTGATAATAGATGAACAGACTTTCTACAAAAATGATGAAACCAAAAAATACGGGTACAGGCGTCCCCTATTGTGGGAAGACAAGGAATTTGTTAGAGCGTATTGGCAAACAGAAAGGGATTTCGAACTACCCAAGTATTATTTAACGTCGGTTAATGAAGACTTATTTAAAACTATACGAGATTATATTATGTCCCAAAATCCTAACGAAGAGGCAAAACTAGAAAGAGAAAACTATAATAAAGACGCGGTAGAAGACCGCAAAGTGAAACATGAGGAAGTTTTAATGACTATTACCAACAAATCTAAGGAATTGCTAGACGATACAAAACATCGCTACAAAATTATTTACGATAATCACAACGAAACTAAGAAATTATTAAAAGAAATATATGACAAACAAGACAAAGAAGAAGTCATTTGCCAGGAAGTTAGCAACAAGTTACAGAAAATCCTTGAAACTACTACTGACCACAAATGTAAGGAATTACTGGACGATGTAAAACATCAATACGAAATTATAAGTTATAGTCATAACTATACTAAAGAATTATTAAAAGAAATAGTTGAGAAACAAGACATGGAAGGAGTCATGCACAACGAAATTATCAACAAGTTGGAGGAAATCCATAAAGCTGCTAGTTCAACACAAATTGACACAGACGTCATAAAAGAAATTGTTGCAAGAGAAACCAAGGATGCCTTGATAGATTACACAAAAGAAAAACGGAAAAATGATCCCGTTGCAAAAATTGTAAATGCTGTGGAAAACATGAGAAACGATGATAGAGTTACAAACGTTAGAGAAGCAATTCAAAGGGATTTTGAAAAGTTGAGAGAGAATAATCCCGTCCAAACAATACGATCAGGAATTACTACAACTTTAACAAGAACAAACAAGTTAACTGCTAGTTTCAGAAGAAAAAAACACTAAATAGTTCACTTTGTAACAGTTAATTCTTATTCTAGTAGTGATATTTCAGATGTAACATAAAAATTGTAAAAACTGGAAAAGTATAGCAATGAATGAATGTATTCGATATTATCAAACTGAAAAGTATGCTCCTAGCTCAAACTGTAGCATTTCAAGAGTGCTTAAGATAATCAAGAAATATAAATTTTTATTTCAGTTTTTGACAATTTTTTTGCAATTCAAAAAAATATATTATAAACAAATTAAATTTTAACACGCAAACTTCAAATATAAACTATCGTTATATGTACACTCCCGTACAGACATAGGTCTCTGTAAACGTCCACCTTAGTAGAGAGAAGCTAGCAATAGAATGATAGTTCGCCTTATAAACCAGAGATGGCGCTTCTAGCAAGATTAATCCTATCATAGAAATACTAGATACGACGAAATTCGTCTAGAATCACGGACTAGAATGATATGGAAGGATCTGGAATAAGAGTATAAAGACCGTTTTAGTTTGGATTACAAAGTGATCGGATCCAGAGAAAGAACAAAGTGATCAGGCTAGTTAAGGGTACAGTGAGAAATAGTGAATCATAGTAATTAAAAGTTGTAAGTAGTGTTTAATTATAAGGACTAATTATTATAGGTTCATTAATAGTTGGGAGTGATAATTGATTGTAAACTAACATTTTTCCGGCATGCTACCATTAAAAAAAGTTGCTAAAAACTATGTTTCTTGCGCAGAATCTCCGTAAATCTAAGCATCTGGACGAAACTTTTAATCTACAAAACAATAATCCTCGCTGATATACTTATTGTCCAACAATTATGTCTTTCTTCAAACGTCAGAAAATCATGACATTTCTTACTCATTTGCCATTAGGAACGGAAGTAAAAGTACTTTTTCTTCCGCTTGAGCGGACTTTTACTTCCGATGCTAATAGCAACGCACAACTACATTTTTATCTTCATTTTTTTTTAGTTAATCGACGTTTGAAGAAAAAATTAAATGTCTTATTCGGAGTAAAAGCAACTTGTGTGACTCATCACAAAAGTATTACATTTACTCCTAATAAAACAATATATTATTATACTTAATAGCTAGGAATTAAACACTCTGCAACAACAAAATATAGCAATGAGAACTGTATTAAATTGTAATAACTACACTAGAATTAGTTTCATGTTGGAGACGCTCAACTTATTAGCGGTTAAGCAAATCTTAATGTTAAATGTATTCATATTTATTTTTAAACTTTTAAAGAATACGTGACTCAGATATCTTTTGTAACTTTTCACTTTTGTGTACAAAGTCCATGAGTATCCCACTAGGAATCGAGATAATTTTTACGTTGTTAGACAAAGTAATAATTATGGTGAAAATCAGTTGTTTGTTGTTGTATAATAAGTTGCCTGATGATATAAAAAAATGCTAATTTAATTGGTTTTAAAAATGTATGTATAGTTTAAGTAAGAACTTCCCGAGACATAAAAAACGCAACAAAAACTTTACGACATAATTATTATCGCCGCGGGCCACGGCGGCATGCCTGCATCAAACGACTAGACGCATATTAAAAACCTATAAAGGTAAGCGAGATGATTTGCGTCGAGGTAGCACAAAGAGTAATTGTATTTTAATGGGGTCGTAAAGTTTTTGTTGCGTTTTTTATGTATCAGGAACTGTCGGGGCAAGAATTCAGGCGATGCACGTCACAGATCGACAAA
Organism: Leptura quadrifasciata; assembly: GCA_963675555.1. Taxonomy (NCBI): domain Eukaryota; kingdom Metazoa; phylum Arthropoda; class Insecta; order Coleoptera; family Cerambycidae; genus Leptura; species Leptura quadrifasciata. Next base: position 33,906,507 of record OY776674.1, read on the forward strand.
ATTACTATAATTATATGAAGATTATGAAGTCAATCAAAGCGACTGCACCTGAAATAGCTGCAACCCCCAAATCAGGTCACATGCAAATTGTACTGCCACAACTGAAAATGTATCATTAAAATGATGAATTGTGACACAGCATAAAGCTTTATGCTGTGCCTGTGATAACTGCAACGTCTGCAGCCCACAATACATATAACAAAAATCTATCAAAATTCGATTAATTGGAATAAAAATAGATTATATAGCTATTTATGCCATCAGTTACGAAATGCCTAATTTTGTGTAACGCGTGAGATTTTTGCGGAACGAACGAAGTGAGTTTCGCAAAAATTCACAAGTTACACAAAATTTCATTTCGTAACGTATTGCATACAAGATTTTTTCTAATTTTGAAGAAAGTAATAAAAAAATTAAATTTAATATAATTGATAAAAATTTGGAAAACATAAATTTAGTTTGTTGCTGTTACTTCATGTTAGTTGTCAGTTTGACATTTTGTAAAAAAGTCTAGACGGAAGGTTTTTAGTGAGATTGATATATTTTTAGTTTTATTTTTTTTAAATGAGTAATTCAAGCGATATTGAAGAGGCAGCAGGTAATGCTCTATTATCAGTAATTCCCAAAAAGTCAAAGGCAGTTTATGATTTGGCATACGAAAAATTTGTTACGTGGTGTGATGAGAAGAAAATTAAACATGTTAATGAGAAAGTTTTACTTGCATATTTTGAGGGTAAGAAAGATCTAAAAGTTTCCACATTATGGACACTTTACTCAATGTTAAGGTCTGAACTAAATCTGAAAAGGAATATTGATATTAAAAAATATACAAATTTGATAGCATATATTAATAGTCAAGCGGACGGGTACAGTGCTAAAAAGTCAAAAGTTTTTATTAAAGAAGATTTTGCCAAATTTTTAGTGGAAGCTGATGACAAAGAATACTTAATGGCTAAGGTTGCAGTGATAATTGGAATGGCAGGAGTATGCAGAAAAGCAGAATTAACATTTCTTCCAGTTGAAAATGTTATAGACGAAGGAAGCTATTTTCATGTTGATATCCCACCTTCAAAAACAAAAGTTATACGGCAGTTTGCAATTACCACTGGAGACATTGAAAATACGAATCTTGTTGAAATATTAAGAAAATATATTAAGTTGCGTCCCCAGGTTCTTAAACACAACAGATTTTTTGTAAAATATGCGAATGGAAAATGTACCAGAAATCCTGTTGGAATTAACACATTTAGCAGTCTGCCAAAAGTTATTGCACAATTTCTTCGTCTTTCAAACCCTATTCTATATACTGGCCACTGCTTTAGAAGAAGCTCTGCCACTTTTCTAGCAGACAGTGGCGCTGATATTTTAAAATTAAAGAGGCACGGAGGTTGGAAATCTAGCTCTGTTGCGGAGGGATATGTCGAAAATTCTATGAATAATAAGAAACTTATAGCGCAAGAAATATTTGGTGAAACATCTAAAGCAATGTGCGCCACTTCCCAAATAACAGCAAGTTCGAGCAATGAAAAAAATATGTCGTCGGGAATTAATTTGAATAATTGCAATAATTGTGTTATCAATATTTATAATAATTAATTAATTTATAATTTATGTTTTTAACTTGTATTATAACAGTTTAATAAATAGAATAATTCTTTTTGTCACTAATTTTGAAATACATTTTTCGTCACCAATTGCATAAAATTTTACTTTATGCAACTAGTTACAAAAAGTAAGACGTTTCATAATGTCAATCAGTTTTAAAAAGTGTCACTTTATATGTCAAAATTAGAAAAAATAATTTTTCAAATGAACTTTATTTAATAATTGGACAATGAGTTTTATAATATATATTATAGTACAATTATAATTATAATTAAATTCTGCTAATTAAATAAAATTACTACGATATTAAACAATTATACATTTTTTAGTTATTTACTATTCTTGATAAGAGAAAAAACATTTACATATTTAAGCAAATTGAAACCCTTTACATATTTTCTTCTTCGTCTGAACTGTCGTCTGTATCGGATCCATTTAAATTAATAATAATGGGATGGATAATATCTTCTCTGTCAAAAGCCACTTCCCTGTCCCAATATTTTTGTATTTCCTTATTTGTGTTTTTAATAGTGTTTGACCAAATTTCTGGGGTAATAGTATCTAATGCTTCCATCCACATATTTATCACTTTTTCCACACCATTACCATCTCTCCCAATATATTTATTATAATATGTTTTTGCTATGCCCCAAACTTTTTCAATTGGCTGGAACATACAATGATATGGTGGAAGTCTGAGGACATCATGACCGTATTGTTGTGCCAGCTTATCAGCTTCATATTCCTTGGGCGGTTTGTTTCTATAAAAATAAGGTTTGTTAATACATAAATATAAATTCATATGGGTATTAGAAGAGTATAAGAAGACAATATTATTACTACAAATTACAATTTCTGTCCCTGGACTCTTGATATTAATAAATGAAAATAACCAGAAATATCTGATAAAATTAGTTATATGTATACTGAGTAGAGTGTACATACGTACCCATAAGAATTAAAAGGCAGTGCACTTTTTATGTACCCGCACTAAATCTCTTAATATATAATAAATCACTTACTGTGCCTCCAACTCAAGTAATTGCACTTTAAGCATTCCTTCTTCATTATCAATATTTCTGTTTTGTAGCCAGGATATAATATCGACTTTTATCCAACCCAAATTTGGAATTTTATCCACCAAACTACTGTGATAACTAGAATTATCCATGATTATTAAAGATGGTTCTTCCATTGTTTTAATAACTGGTGTTCAAACCATTTCAAAAAATTTGTTTTGTTCATCTCACCATGATAATCAGGATTTTTTGTTGACGACGAAAATAATAATGATGCCCCAGGAATAAAACCATTTTCATTTCCAGCATGAAGTATAATAAACCTAAAAATATATTTCTACATTAATAATAAATAAATTTATATTTAATAAATTTATTATATACATGGGTACCATCATTTCAGAAACGAATTTTAGCTACATTGCATATTTTTTCTGTGATTGTACGTGTAATGTACAAAAAAAATACATTTTTTTTTAAATCTCCTGTATGTAAAACTAGTTTATTAAAAAAAACAGACATTTACACACCTTTTCCCTTCAGTTTTGGTTTTCTTCACACTTTCTTTATTTCCATCTTGCCATGATCTTTGTACAGAACCATACTCAAAGATCCACGTCTCATCTAAATACACAAATTGTCGGGGCTACCCGAATGAAATATTTTTTACATATTTCTGCAAAAAAGTGACGCGACTGAAAACAATATTTGGCAGTTCCATTGATCCTCTACGTGGATTATCTTTTAGAAATTTGAAACCTATTTTTTTCAATATTTTGCCCAAGCTACTCAAACTTCCTTTGTAAATGTCCCGTTCAATCAACAACTCTAAAAGCGATTGTCTGGTAATATATTGATCTAAAACAATAATAAATACTTTAATAAATATTTCCATACGTTATTTTAATAAATACTCAATGTTTCTGTACATTTCATAAATAACATTTCGAATTGCTGCTTGGTCAAAGTTATCAATGTCGCATACAGGCTTTGTTGTTGGTCCAGTCCCCAGTCTGCATTTTTTTTGGAAACGTTGCTAACAGCACTCAAACTTATGTTTAAAGCATTAGCAACTCTCTGAAAGGGGCGAGCGTAGGTGCGTCTTTACTATGTACATACTTCGGTATGCGATGTAAAGCAACGACAGGCGCAGTTAATACTTGGATGGTGACCATTCCAACGGAAACCGCGTTCTCGCCTCACACATCTTCCAGCGGTTTGTATATCAGTGTATGCGCGGAAGCTATACAACCTTAGGCGAGGGTTGTATAGGAGATATACCATCCTTCGGAGGGGATGTAAAGCCGTCGGTCCCTTGTCTATTAAATGTTAGGCAAGTAAAGATCCCTACTCTTCTCAAGGGAAGAGGTTCGGCAAAATTCCTGGTTGGGGGTAGCTCGTCTACAGGCGTCGGTGTTAGGCCTCAGTAGCGGAAATAGGCCGACGTTAAATAAATGTATAAAAAAAAAACTCTGAAATTTACTGGTTATGTTATGATATATATTTAACTTCTGGAATTGTGCTTGCCTCTCTTACAGCAGTAAATGGTAACAATGGTCCACCAGCATCACGTTCTCTCTCTCAAAATAATTTATTAAGAACAAATGAATTCCTGGATATCTTTACCAAATGCTTTCGGCATTTTGACAGGTAACCTAAAAATATAATGCATTAATTTGTTTTCACACAAATAAATCTTGCTCCACTTACTAAAATAACACTAATATTACAATTATATTAGTTCTGAAAAGAACTGATGATAAATAAAACAAGGAAACAACAATTAATTAGAAGCACGAGAGAATGAAATCAACAATAAAACAATTCGAATCAATAAAATCGACAGTAAATCGATTTAAAATATCGGTGCTTTTGTAAATTTAGTAAATTTATACTACCAACCTTTCGCGACGAAATACGATTTAATTAACTTCTATTTCTAAAAATAAGACAATAATGCTAAGGATTATGAAGCCACATTGAACTGTCCTTATTTCTGAAAAAAGCCTAACTTTAAAATTATATTGGCATTGAAATGTTTTCAATTACGTCACTCGTGACGTGCATCGCCTGAATTCTTGCCCCGACTTTATGTAAATAGTTTATTGAGGCTTGTATGTATTTATTGTGATTTCTATTTATATTTATTATGTGAGTTTTTCTTATCGTAATGTTCCTGTGACTATTTAGCTATGCTAATAGTTATTATTAAACAAATCAGAGGTTAGTGTTATTCGTGTTTCAAGTCATGTTTCAATTATTGAATTCACGCTTGGGGTGTTGTCTAAAAGGTGTAAACACGTAACATTATTTTACACACTTTATAAGTGTATAAAAAAACGAACAACTTGATGAAATGAAGGATGTATATTTGCCGAGGTATGATAGTTTTGCGTTTTAATATTATGTTACTAAGCACATTAACCTTTTGACTTGAAATTTGAAATAGGTTTCATTTTCGTAAGACAATGCTATTAAAATATTGCAAGGAGTTAAAAAAATAATAGGTAATGAGTGGGCGAACGCGACGCTTCGCGTTCCTGACGAAGCCACTTCGTATGAGAACTCCCGGATATCCCTATCCTTAACTTTGGATAAATATAGTATTTGTAAAAATATGAAAAAAACATCTAGAGTCCTTTTGAAATGGTGAAGAGTTTATAAAGGAGCCCCTAATTGGGGCTTAAAACTAGAAACAACAGCCAATTTAAGAATAGTTGGCTATAAAATGGTTTTATCGCCCGTGGGCCATAAAGTCGCACTTAATTGTTTATAAAGTATATTTTAATGCCCTGTCGTGTAAAATAGTATATTATTCCACGAGGGAATAGCAGCATTATATGCGAGTAGAATACGATACTTTGTCCATGACTATTAAATATTTGTATTGTTACTATAGAATTTACGAATAGATATTAAATTTAAACGTCAACGTTGTTTACATTCTACATATTTCTGAAAGTAGTTAATATTTTCAAAATAACTCTTCAGTAAAAATTGTTCGAAAAATTGCGACCATGACAGTTAACGAACAACTCCATTTAATCTTTCAGAAACTGGCCATAAATTCTAGTATAGTAGAGTTCCCAAATGCATTAAAGTCGTCTAGAAATGATTTCTGTTGGCACCTCAGTTTGAAAATGTATTGACCATCAGAACCCATTTCCAACACCTCATAGATAACAAAAATTGAGGTTGTCAAAAAATCGTCCCCTGCAGGGGGTGGATAGGGTGAAATTAATGAAAAACACCGCAAAAATTTTTATTGCACAGTTTGATCAGATAAAATGGATGGAAGCTCATAAAAAAATTATTCATTAAAGAAACTAATTTAAAATACTTAAAACAAAATTTTCCGATTTAGATTTACATGTGTTTAAATGGGAACGCCGCCGAGAAAAGTGCTGTTTACTCAAAACTTATAATGTTGCAATTTCTGATTTTTGTTCAACTCGCATTATCGCCGAAATTAGTAAATTTTTCAAAAAATACTCTGAAATAGAAATTATGGGCCGCTCTTTCAAGATGCTGTTGGTTTTTAGTTTTTTCAAATGGAAACAGCGGCTACTGAGAAAATGAATATTTTGATTGCCGAGACCCCACTCAATTCACTTCTCCAATAAGAAGCCTATATCGGGATTACTATTATTGTTCCAAAATACAGGTGGTATATTATTTTAATCAGCATGTTACACGTATAATAATTCGAATTTAGCTATACAAGTTTAAAAAGTGCGTATTTTTCAATATTTCACATTATTGACAATATTTTTTACTTCCACATCCAGTGGAAGTATAGTAACGCAAAAAAATATTTTTTTGTTGAAATAGGCTTAAAATGTCATGAAACGTCAAAAAGAATTTATGTCTGTCTGTAACTTTTTTTGTGCGCACGTTTACTCTGGAACTGTTTATGATATTGACTTGAAATTTGGTACACTTATGTATTATAATGAGATCTGAAACTAGATTATATTTTGATCTAATTCAATTGAAGGGTTTGGGGGTAAATGGGGTAAATAAGGGTAAATAGGCAAAGCAAGTAAGTTAGAGTCCATAAACTTGCAATTTAGGGCATGTACGAAAAGTCAAGATCTCAAATTTTTTCTTGGCATCAGCCTCCCCCCCATTATCACCCCCAATACCACCCCCACACTATTATGAAAAAGTAAAAAAAATTAAAATATGATTTAGTTTGTATACAAGAACGAAACGTCTCAAAAAATTCTTTTATCGTTAGCTACTCGGAATTACAGGCAGAAAAAAATTAAATTGGGATTTAGTGTGTATACGAAAACCAAGGGACTCCGAAATTTTTTTTTGGTATTAGCCACCCCTTCTACCACCCCCATTGCCACCCCCACCCTATTATTAAAGATAGTAAAAATTAGATTGGGATTTAGCGTGTATAAGACTTGGATATAAAATCAAGATGTGGAAATAGTGATTCCATGGGCAGCGGATTTATTTATAGTGTTTCTCTTAACTTGTGCAGTGCAGTACAGTAAAGTAAATCATCGATAACCCAGCTACTCTTCTACCTCAACAGTGGCATTTATTTATCCATTCTGCATATAACAAAGGTCAACTAGCAAATTTTTTGTCTAAATACTATTATGAATATTCTATGAGTAATAATGTTACCAAATTTGGTACATCCTATGGATTTAACGATATATATGAATCAAAACTAATTATGCGTGTGATGATCAATATTTGTGTTCATCGCATGAAGAAGCAGACACCAGAATATTATTGCACCTTTTATCTAATAAAAATGAAGGATTATCTTGGATAATAATAGATTGCAAAGAACCCGATGTCTTGGTGTTACTGGCGCATTTCAAAAATGAACTTACTTCGGAAATCTGATTGAGAGTAGGGACAAAGGATTCTAGACGTTTCATTGTAGTTCATAATATAGAGATGGGCAACCAATTATTGCACAGTCTTCCTGCGTTTCAGGCGATGACAGGTTCCGGCACTACAAGCCACTTTGTAGGTGCGGGCAAAAAATGTGTTGGGCGACGTTTGCAAAGAATTATTAAAGAATGTAGGAATGGCCACATTAAGCGAAGAAGTATTTAGAGACATGAAGTAATTTGGAATACGTTTATATAGTAAAAATGAAGTAGTTAAGGACACTAATCAACTACTAGGCCTTTTGTCATAGTCCCGAACTATAAACAAGCTTCTACAGACCGAGGATAGTCTAAGACAACATTGCCTTAGGGTTAACTACCAAACGCAGATTTGGTTAAACTGTTTAAACCCACAGCCAAATTTGTTAGACCCGATTGAATGTGGATGGAAAATTGTGGACGAAAAATTAGTCCCTGTCTTCTCTACCAGAAACTATTTGTCTCGTCACTTGCCAATGCAAAAAAGGTATATAGTTTCTATTTATTTTTAACAGTAACATAATTATCGAAAGTTATATTTATAGGTTGTAATGGTCGCCGGTGCTCTTGTAAAAAGAGGAAAATTCCGTGCATAGTATCCTGCAAGTGTATGGCACAACCATTAACTTGTCACAATAGTACTCAGCTTGCCAAAGAAAATTGTAGCGATGAAGAAACCTCTTCAGACATATCAGATACCGAATAATAATATTGTTTTTTTATTTCTCTTCATTATAGTATTCAGATCTTTTAATAGAGCATTTATAAAAAAATAAGCTTTTACATTTTTTTCTAGAAGCTATGACGTTGTCAAAAAATTTTTTAAATGGCAAATCAATTTCTGATAGTGCCATTTAAAGGAGCACATTTTTTTTCTAAAATTTCTTGTAAGACTTTTAGAATTTTTTATGTATGTAAAATAGAGGACTATATTTAAAAATCGGCCTGAGTAACCGATTTATTATCAATTGCTTTTTAATGATTTTATAGAATTTATTCCAACCTTTACACACTCAATGTAATCACAGATCTGCTGATTATTACAATTATATTACATTTAGAACCAATTAATAAAGCGTGAATAATTATATTATATTATCTAAATATTCATTTTCTTAGTAACCGCTGCTTCAATTTGAAAACATAAAAAACCTGCAGCATTCTGAAAGAGAGGCCCATAATTTTTATTTCAGAGTATTTTCAGAAAAAATTACTAATTTCGGAGATAATTCCCATTTAAACATATGTAAGTCTAAACGGGAAATAAATTATTTAAAGTATATCAAATTAATTATAGATACAGATTTTTTTACGAGGTTCAATCCATTTCAGAGGATCAAAATATTTATGGTGTTTTTCATTAATTTCACCCCATTCACCCCCTGCATAGGAGGATTTTTTGACAACCTCAATTTTTGTTGTCTATGAGGTATTAGAAATGAGTTATAATAGTCAGTACATTTTCAAATTAAGGTGCCAACAGAATGACACATTCTGAGGGCCCGGGCAGTCTACTAGTAAACATTGCTAGAGCGACTAATGATTAATCACTGCTAGTAGCGATTAATGATTGATGACTGCTGTTAGTGAATAATATATAATAATAATAATAATAATAATAAATACTTTACTTAGCGGAGTCTAGCTTAGGTAATCTTTCACTCAACCAAGTTTTCTAATAAGATACAAAATACATAGGAATAGTACAAAAGGAAATAATTTTATAATAGTTCAATTATTTTATGTGTGATTTGTCAATCCACGCGCCAACGGGTACATTGTATTCACAGCTGTTCTCGTACAAATCAAGAAAAAGCCCATTTATTACTATCGTTCACAAAATATCTGTTTCCGAAAAAATAGAAAATACGCGTTTCCCCTTATTTTGCTTGAATACTGCTCATTTTACAGTAACCTTTATATCCACGGAGCTGACAGCTCCTCAAAAATTATTACAGATAAACTATCAAATTTCATGGCAATGGCAACGTTAACAGAATGCTTCTATAAATTCACGCGGCAAAAGCAACTTTATTGTTTATCTCCATTAATGGATTGTGTCAGTGTATAATATATCGTAAGACAAATGACTTCATCATTATACAGGCAACATGAACATATTGAATTATGAAGCAGATTTATCATAAGTGGACTTCTAGCAGATAGTTGTTCAATTATCCCCCAAAAGCAGTCATATGTTTGTGAGTTATTGCCATTCTAGATGCATTTTAATAGAAACACGTTCGAAAATTATTGAACCAGAATGTTGATTACAGCTTCCTCTTCGTTTAGTGATTTACTGACATCGCTAAAATGAATTACTTTTCAAAGAATCAAATAGTTATAATATTTATGATACTATTTATAATTATTTCTATTAATATATTAGAATATTTTTTATCGCCTTATATAGATGAACATCCTGACGAAGTTTAGCATTAACCATTCCACAGCTTCACTAGGATACATACACACACAGATAATTACACAACAACCATTCCCTACGACATAGCCTTTTGCTGCAGCTGAGACTCGAACTCAGGAGTGGTACAGTGATTAGCCGTGTTGTCTCTTACACAAACTTGTCTAATCCACTAAGTCTGCATTTAATATAATTCTTAGATCGTTCAGTTACATAAGTAAAATATCAAGCCGTTTGAATACATTTTTATTTTACACTTTCTTCTTTATTTTTCACTTGTCAATAATGACATTGTTTTGATTCATTAATAAATGTAATTTTAGGATATGGCGTTACAAAAAAACAATTTATAGATTCTTTCAATAATTAATTGAAGCAGTCCCCTTCTTTTAATTAATAATAAAAATCCTTGATCGTGAAGCGATCAAGAATATATTTAATCCCACTCAGTAATTATTTATCTCAATTTTATGTCAAGATAAATAAACAAATTTACGTCATCGTCTAGTTTTACAAAGTTAGGACCCAAATTACGTTGTGTTTCTAGTAACGTTTTATATTTACACAAGTTCTTTATGTAAAGTTTAATATTGCGGTTTTCAACCTGATCTCATTTATCTTAGAAAATTAACCACTCTTAATTTAAATACTAGAGATTTAGATATTTAGATATTTAGATTTACTAGAGAGTAGATTTTAGTACACTGTTTATTACTTGATAAATCTAGTTAAGCATTGATTTTATTTACTATTTTATTACTCAAGATGAATTTATAGTTAAACTTTGTTTAGATTTTATTTGATTGAAATTAAATAATTGTTTAAAGAAAAAGCAGTACTTAATCGTTTTAATATGTATATTATCGTTGGAACAATGGTCACAGAATTCATTTCATTTTATAACAATTGTTATAGAAAATAGTTAAATCTGGAGTTAAACAAAGCAAATATTTAAGACAATTGTCTTAATATTAGATAGGAAACTTTACGCTGCTATAATATGTTATAGGCTTGGTTATGTAAATAACAAGAACCATGTTATGCAATGGAATTTCTGATTTATGTTGATTGAAATTAGAGTTGGGCAATTGCCGAAAAAATGTTTAACTTGATATTAGAGTAGGAGCAATCGCTCAGATAATCATATTAAATGTGCTATAGGTGAGAGTTTATACTCACGTCAAATCTTTTAGAATGCTGGGGAAATCTCCCTATAATAATAAAATAGAAGAGCAACCAGAAAGTTGTGTATGATTGTCAATCATATTAAGACGCAAATCCGTGAAAGATCGAAGTTTCAATCGAACATGTGACCAGACAATAGTCTTAAACATTTCACGTTGTAACGGAATCTCAATCGAGATCCGAACAGCCAACAGACCGTTATCAATGTCTCAAACCTTTATTGGTGCATGATACGTCGAATTCATGTAATTATAATATTTTATTGGCAACAATCAAACAACCTTGTGGTTACAGTAGGAAAATCTTCTTAGTGTATTTTGAATATAAAGCATTCTTGTAAAACCTTACGGAGATGTGGTGGACAAGAAGGCCACCTATTTGTTTGATCAAACTGCAGAATAACGATTGACAGGAAATTTGATTGGTTTTTGATAAAGTGTCTTGTCTTTACATAACCCTAAATATATTCTTTTAGTGATAGTCAATCGCAATTCATCAAACGTAAACTTCCCCAATAAAGTATTTAGAATATGAACTTTTACCTAATCTCATTATTATTATTATTATTATTATTGAAATTAATAACTGAGTAAGTAAATTGTAACATAATTTTATCCTATTTGCTTGTTAAGAATCAAAACTAATATTTCATAAAAAATTCTAACGTTTCCTTAGTACCACAACACACAAATTACACATTTACCAGAATATAAAGTTAATTTTTTAAATAATAACGCAGAGTCCGAAACAAATTTACATGAGGCAATATAAACCTCTATTCCGTTCCCCGGGACTCTATCGGCGCCCTCGTCGATATTTGCGTATGTTGTCATTGTGCAGTGCACGGCAGCGTCGACTTGAATATTGAAATGAAATCGAAGTAAATACGTTCGTTGTCGATGGCTACGTTGGCAATCCTGGTGTCAATAATATGCCCGAAAATGATAGATTATTTCTAATTGGTGTAGAGTTTCGTTATGTAACTAATGTAAATAATAACTTGTGTAGCAAGTAGTTTGGTAATTTGTCGGGCGAGAACCGCTCTAATCAACGGACAATTAGCTTCCTCGATGACCCCTCTAACATCCCTTCTTTTATATGATTAGCGGCAAATAGCGGCTACATGTACATTCCTATTAGCCAGAATCCCTTTTGCGCACGGTACTACCTCTGTTTACATTATTGAAATATGTTCTATTGAATTTTTTTTTTTTGTCACTGTGTGTTTTGTATATATCACCCCTATTTACAAATAACCTCTTCTCTATTTATTTTAACACGATTTAGATATAGTCTAGTATACTTTAACTTAGCGTGTGTATGTATGAGTTAATATTTCCGTACGATTTCATTTTCTTTTGTACACAAAGATCCAGAAATATTGTCCACGTAGACAATGTTTCTGGACTATTGCTTTAACTTTGTGTACAATATGGGACAAAATGAAATCGTACGGAAATATTAACTCATACATACACACGCCAAGTTAAAGTATACTAGACTATAAGAACTAATACCCTATGCTGAAAACAATTTTTTAAACGTTACTTAAACTATATATTTATCTAATATTCTAACTGGACGTTTTAAAATATTCGAAAGACTGTTGTAATTTTCTGTTGAATTTAATTTCTTGTAGGATGTAATGATAATTACTGTTTAAGCGCTGTTATAAAGAATAACATAATGACTAGATGCACTCCAGAGTGCACGCTATTTTCAGCGTTAGGTGCACTCCAAATCACGAACGCCTTGGATCTGACGTCATTCATGGAGTGCGCGGTAGTGCTAATTGATATAGTAAGAAGTATTCAGCTTCCTCATCAGCAGTCCCTGGTGTAGTGGTTAGGTTGCCCGATTCCGTAAGGTCGAGGATTCGTATCAACTTTTTACGTTTTTTTTTACTACATTTTGTTAACAACTAAAATACGTAACACGAATATTTCTTTAGGTTAGTTTGTTAGGTTAAATATTTCCCTATTCTGTTCTAATATAGGGTGTTTCACAATAAAGGATATTTCAAATATTTTTACATAATAGTTATTTTTTTACATTGTTAGCTGATAAAGTTTTGTATGATATTTTGAAATAATCTGTATGTATTGAACTTCTTAATTTTTATGTTCGAAATACCTATCCCAAGAAGTTTTATGAGAAAATATAAAATGAGAACAGTAATAATAAAAAGACACGTAATATTTAGTTAACTGACATCGTTATTCAGTCCCTTTTCTGCGCTGTTAACTATTAATCAGACCATTATTAAATTTAATACCGCTACCGCGTCTGGTTTCCTTTCATTAGGTCATTTCATAGTCAGAGACTTTGACTTTATTTACACTTAAGTTGTAACAATACCATAATTAATTTACTCGATTACTTTATTTTCTTTTTCTTGTTATGTCTCCTACTTTAGTTGTCACAACCAATTTTCCTCCTTAATTGTTCATACTATAATTAACTCTTAGTTAAATGGTTATTTTGTTGATTCTATCTCAACCTAATTAAAAATGATTCGTTACCCAAGTACATTGTTCTTATAGCAGCTCTTAAAAAATTCAAATTTCTTGATGAAATTGTCAGAGTATCTTTGAAATACATATAATAGCGACTTATGGGATAAGTAAACCTGAACCACTCAAAATTGTTTGCTATTTTACTCTATATAAAACAACACGGGGAAAATTTCCTCGGATGTAATATTTTTGTGCCATCTTGTTCAAAATATGCTCCTTTTTAAGAAAGTACAGTTTGCCAGATGGAAATGTATCCAGGAATTATTTAAACAAAGTTTTTTTAAAAAAAATTAGAAAATCGATTTTCTCGTTTCGGAAAAATATTTTCGTATTTTTTTACACAGAAACAAACAAAAGATGTTCTTAGATATTTTTCTCTATAGTTGATAGATTTCGAGAAAAAAATTCTTGACATCTCAAAAATCGAGAAATTTTCAGGGCTCAAAAACTATACGAAAATTAATATTCTTTATTCGTTGAAGCTTATACCATAACATACTTTAGATATATTTTGTTATTCTTTAGTTTAAGTGCTTGTTTTTAATTGTTAAGATGCACGCGTGCGCCAGTCAGCGTAGCGGCGCGCCTCACTATGATATATATTATATATGGGTATTCTTATAGAACATACGCTTGCATTAGCTCGTCGTGCATCAACTGAAGTATAAAACAGTTTGTATAAAGTACGAAACTTTACGAATATTAAATATAAATAATAAATAGAATAATTGTAAGTAAAGTAATATAAGATTTAAAATATATGGTGAACTTTATTAACCTCAACACAATAAAATTGTGAGAGGTTACTAAAATTGGTTCAAAAACGAAAATTGAGATAACATCAAATCTTTACGTTTTGAGATCCTAGGAATCCAAAAAAGTGGTTTTTGAAAAATGTCTGTGTGTGTGTGTGTGTGTGGGTGTGTGTGTGTGTGTGTGTGTGTGTGTATGTGTGTATGTGTGTTAGCACGATAGCGCCCAAACTACTGAACAGATTTGAATGAAACTTTGCATGTGCGTATCTTTCTTTCTTTAGTACTTCAGAAGATCTGAAACGGTTTTGGTTGAGATCGGATTACATTTAATGCCGTTTTGCTGTAACAAGTTGTTTGTTTTGTAATTACTTACAATGTTCAATCGAATCATTGAAAAGCAATTAAAATTCCAATTTCAACGATATATCACCACACTTCCACCCTCTCGATTTGGTTTCCGTGAAAAAAATTTAAAACAAAGCAAATGTGAAGCATAGATCGCATTTCGCTTGACATGATCGATGCGCGTAGCCGTTACGTCGCGAAACTGGTCACGTCACGTGTATTCTTATTCAACAACAACTATACAGCTTTACTGTCGCATTTAATTTCAAATATTTTGAATTGGAGAACGGATTTGGATAAAAGTTTGCATGAGGGTTTCATCAATGTTCTAGAAGATCTGAAAAGGTTTTGGTTGAGATCGGATTAGGTTTAGTGTCGTTTTTTTAAATATATACAGAGACAAATCGAAGAATTACACTACAAATATTCCTCTAAAATCTAGTAAAATTACTGAAATGCAAGCTAACTAATGTTTATTTAACAAAGAGTCATGAGCGATCGGTTTGCATTGAGCAAATTTTGTCGATTGTCGTTTGTTCCCCGCGCTATGTTTTAGTAGTTTGTCATCCGATACGTTGGTGTCATGTCACATATAAGATTTCGGCATATTTGTAACTTTTAGTGACTGTGTACAAGTGGATTGTTATAAACTTTAAAGGTAGGTGTAACAATAGCATTATCATATGCTTTTATTATAGATTATCAATTTTATACCAATTTTCAGTCTGTTACTTTACGAATTTGTAATGTTTATGGTACCTACCTAACTAGACTTTCTGAATTGTTCAAGTGATGTTAAACTTATTAATACGATAATAGCATATTATTCAACGAGCGATAATGTAGCAAGCTGAATACTATATTTTATCTACGATTATAATAATTAATATTAAATTGTAAGTATTCAGAAACATTATTTACAAAATAATGTCAACAGTTAAACGTCAAACTAATCAAACATGTCAAATCACCTTCCTTTCCTCAATAGTAATACTGGACCATTCTACTTCATCGTATCGGAAAGTTGATTGGCTGAGTTGATTGGCTGTATCTAGTGAATTATGCAACTCCCGCTTATAATCCACGCTACTTGTTTATGGATATTATTACTTGTTCAAAAGCAGTTGATTAGTGAATATATTATAATCAAATAGATAAAGAGATATAATAGTTTCAAGTAGATTATAACCATATTAGAAATTAAATCAGTTATTAACTTCTGGATGTGAATGAAATAGTGTGTGAGTGTGTATGTGTGTGTGTGTGTGTGTGTGTGTATGTGTGTTACCACGCTAGCACCAAAACTACTGAACGGATTTGGATAAAATTAGCATGAGTTTAATGCTCCAGAAGATCTGAGAATGTTTTGGTTGAGATCGGATTACGTTTAGTGCCGTTTTGGCACACAATTTAATGCTCTTTTCAGCTTCAAAGATCCACCGGGTGGGGAAGTGAAATACAATTAAAGTGATTATATAATTTACGCATTTTTACAGTAGTCAAGATCACAGCCGCATATAGTAATAGTATTACATAAATGTTTTACAGTCACACTATTTTATTAAGCTATCTGGCAAAGGATTTTTTGTCATAAATACAGGTATAAGCATATTATTCTCAGATTTGTAACCAAAACATGTTAGATCTAATTCAATGTATGTGAAAAATATTGGAAAATATGCAGCTACTGGAAGCGGCTGGAACCTCCTCACTCGATGGATCTTTGAAGCCGAAAGGAGCATTAAATTTTGTGACAAAACGGCACTAAACGTAATCCAATCTCATCCAAAACCTTTTCAGATCTTCTGGGGCACTAAAAAACTCTCAACTTAATGAATTTACAATACTCGCTTGCGGCTCGTGCTGCAAATTTAATTTGTGCGAGTTTCTTTCACGGAAACCAAATCGAAAGGGTGGAAGTGTGATATATCGTTGAAATCAGAATTTTAACTGCTTTTCAATGGTTCCATTGCAAATTGAAAGTAATTATAAAATAAACAACTTGTTGCGTCAAAACGGCACTAGAAGTAATCCGATCTCAACCAAAACCTTTTCAGATCTTCTGGGGCACTAAATAAACACACATGCAAAGTTTCATTCAAATCCGTTCAGTAGTTTCGGCGCTATCGTGCTAACACACATACACACATACACACACACAGACATTTTTCAAAAACCACTTTTTTGGGTTCCTAGGACCTCAAACCGTAAAGATTTGATGTTATCTCAATTTTCATTTTTGAACCAATTTTAGTAACCTCTCACAATTTTATTGTGGAGAGGTTAAAAATATTGCATTTTTCCAAATATGTGTTTGCGCAAAAGATCTGTTTCGTCGTTTTTGAGAAAGCGATTCATTTCGCCATAAAAATGATGTGGGACGACCGAAACGAATTACTGTAGACCTAAAAGAAGAAATTTTAGTTCATGTGGATGGAAAATCCAATAGTTAGCTCAAGTCGTTTATCAAAGAGTGAGTAAACAATCTGTTCTAAGAATATTATGCACGGAAGGCTTACACGCATATCATTTCACTCCTGTATAAAATTTACTTCGCAGGGATCTACCACTAAGGGTAGAATTGATTGTGCTCCATCTAAGAAGATATTCTTAGATGACTACAGATATCGGTCATTTTGTAAAATCAGTCGCTTCGATCAAGTCAGTCATTTCCACTCTCCCACCAACTGAGGGGGCCACGAAGTACCATTCCCACAGGATGTACTACCAAATCCATCAGTCGATGGGAACCATACTGCCTTCACACATGTGTGGAGTTTAGAAATTCCTGGCTAGGAGGAGAGACATGGGGAGCTGATGCCCAAACTAACAGAGAAAAATACTGCCCCCGACGAAATTTTGCAAGTTATATTTTGTCGTTGCAAAAAAGATTGTGACTCCGGAAGATGCGGATGCATAAAGGCATCATTAAATTATTTGCCAGCATACCTTGATCAAAAACTGATCATTTTTTTTTCTTTCTTTCAAAAAAGCATTAGCTAATTAGGAATTATCCAATTATATATAAATAAAAGTAGCTGTTATATGTAAATAAAGTAGTTCAAACCATAATGCTGTGTTGTTTCTTGTAGAGGTACATACCTACCTCTTCCCACTGCTGAATTGTAGCTACTCATTACTATACCAAATGCAACTTACAGCAATAAATAGACTTAAAAAAGCCAAATGTATGCAACAATATGTAGGTATGATTTCAAGCAATAACCCTATCACATTACAGCAAATAATCTTGAAATGCATCATCTCAGCCATTAATTATATAATAATAATAATTGCTTTTATTGATAGAAAAAGAAATACAAAATGGGATTGGTAAAATTTAAACTAAACATCTGTTTAGCGGCAGAGTTTGCTGTTCATTGGAATATGAAGAACCGCGCTCTTCCACTCAACCGCAACGCCCACCGACAGTGAATGGTACAGAACAATTAAAATCTTTTGGAATTTAGGAAAAATAAAACAAACACATTCGATACCATTCACCAGGATGGGCAATAAAACTTAATTAATATACACACAATATACAAGATAGGGAAGTTATTAAATCCAGAACGAAGACAAGAGTTGTAAGACAGGATATCAAAATAGTATTTATACTATTCTACTATACTATACTATTTATTTTAATTGAGAAGCACCTGCAATGAGCAAATCTTTAAGTTTTTTTGAAAGAATATATGGGAAGACTTTTCGTGTTATCTGTGTTATCTGGTAACTTGTTGTATAATTTAGCAATGTTATGTGTTATGCTGATGGATTGTAAGGTGACTTGCGACGTACGTTTATGTTATGGACGTCTGTCCGAAACTTGATTTTATTATATAGATAGGATGGTTTTTGTTGAGTTACAACTTTATGGAAGAGGACTGTAGAGGATAGAGGAATATATAATTCTTAAGTCAATGTAATCCTCTTCACTAGATTTGGTTGTATTTTATTTTACAAAGAAGATTTGAGGTGTTAGGAGCACAGTATGACGAAAAATGTGATCCGAAACAGCGGTTTCCTTATATCGGCGATTTTTATAAGTGAGTAACTGGATAACGGTTGAAGATAAAATTTCGTAGGAATTAAAAAATGTAGGAAATTTTGTCAACTTTCAAAAATGTAAGCATGGTTTTTCCACTAGGACCAATAGTTTTCGAGTTATTAGCGAGAAACCAAAAAAAACAAAATTTAGGGCCTTCCAGAAGCCCTCCCCTGAAAGGCTTACCTCCTAGGGCCGGGGACTTTTAAGATGTTTACGTCCTAACCACCTCAAACCCATCCCTGAAGTTGAAAATTTTGCCGCCCTCCATGTAGTCTACAATGATTTGTCGACAGGACTATTAATGTTCCTGACATTAGATTAAGAAAGAGAGATAATACTTTTAAAACAACAAAGGCCCTGTTGCAAGCCTGTTCTACAAATGAATTTATAAAAAATCATGGCACAGGTCTTTTTAACATCAGTAGAAGTAATCTGTTAAATTATATACAAGGTGGACCAAAATTGTCTCCTGATATCTCTGCTGCTGATGGTACTTCCAAAAATAGCGGTAGTCTTTTATATAAACTTATTTCCAAAAATTAATAATAAGGGAGATATACCCCTTAAGAGGGGGATAATAAATTTCAGTTTTTCTGCAATATGTTCCAACTTCCTTAAAATAGCAAATTCTTATTTTAAAATATAGTTAGTCCTAGGCCATCCTGATACTGGTTTACATGGTATCAGTCAAACCTTCTCCTCTGCTTAAGGGGTAGTTTTAGGTGGTGACTGTCAGTATTTTCCTCATAACTTTCAATTTTTTTCATGCTTCTAAAAATTATTATAAAAAACTAATTTTCAGATCATTGCAAATAAAAAAGGTATTCTCATTGCATTTCGATATACCAAGCTGTTCTCAAGTAATTTATGTTTAAAAAACAACGCGCAATTACAACATTTTATTAATAAATTCTTTTGCATATAAAGTAAAGTAAATTAGAAAATAAATGAGTCAGTATAAAAATGTGTACAGTATAATACTCGAGGTAAACAGTAATGCCACGCATATTCTATAGTTCATCACTGCGACTGAAATGGCTTAGACTGGCACAAGTGGTGAGCATTTCTAAAGGAATTAGTCGGTATACAAATTAAAATTAATTACAACTATAAGGTTTTTTAATTATTTATACTGCAATATGCTACTGCGTTCTTTGAAATGCTGAGGAATGAAGTATTTGCACTATAATGGTATAATAAAACTATAATTATTCCAATCATGAACATTACATTTATTAGAAAGAAATACAATCTATAACTTAATTATACAAAGATCTGTTTCTGTGAGTATTCATGCATTGTATGTTCCTGTGGTTCTGTTGTATTAAAGGTATTGACCCCGTTGATAGAATCTATAAGCTACTATAAGTAATTAAGATGTGGCAGCAGAAAAAATAAATTACTGTTGTTGTTGTTGTAGTCTATTGTTATAATGATCGGGGTGTAAGAAAGTTGGTTCGGAAATTGATCCGAATTAATCTCGGAAACGCCAGTATCAATTAAGTTTGCCATATACATTACCAATATACAACTAATGAAAGTTTCTTTCAGGGTGAAATATCATTTAGGTAACTATGGAAATTATTGACATGTTGAAATTAATATCAAATTCTATATACTAATAAGTTAATGAATGAATGTTTAATAATACGTCCGGGAATTTAATTTGAAATATATAATTCAGTGACATGAGTTTTGTAAGTGATAATTAGTGAGACACTAAAAGGCGAGGCGGGAAAATTTAGTACGACAAGAAATATTAGACGTCATAAATAATTAACATAAATTAATGAATAATCTGATACTTTCTTAAAATTAACGTTCACTTTTTACTTTCTTGCACTTGCGTAAGAAATTACAGTAATTATTTTCCTTTAGGACTACGACATTTCGACTTATATTCACAATATCTCAAAAATACCGATGAGCAAACCGCAGTAAACAGTTTTTACACCAGTTTTACCCATTTGTAATAACTCCCTTTACTTCCCTTTGATTCTGTCCAATCTCTCAATAAAATCAATAAGTACACCTAAAATATTTATGTAGATAGATAAAAATATTTTAGACTCAAAATCTCGTAATTATATAAATTATCTATATGTATGCCAATGCTTTCATATATGGAAATCGTATTGTAATGAAGTATACAATACTACAGGAATACTGTATACTTTCATTCCAGTTTAACTTATTTTAATCATGCATGGATCAAGTAGTTCAGTTTTAGATTAGTTCAATACCTGATTAGTTCTTTTTTTAACTTTTAATTCTAACTTCACCAGGCCGCAACTTGCGTGCCGTGTGCATTGCGTGCCGGGTGCAAAACCACGTGACCGTGATTTTTGAGTATAAAATAGCTAGCCAGAAACCAGTAAATTCAGAGCTTGGCTTTCACCTTTCTCGAGTGTATTGAACTGAGATAACCGGAAGATCAAGCTCAAGATCACGGCTCCGGCGCCGTGGCAGCCGCTGGCCAAGTATCTGTTAGGGAGGATTCGAGTGCGTTGAACTGGACCTCCTGTCAGATTGATTCGAGTGTATTGAACTGGATCTCTCCTGAAACAGATTTCTTAGTCGCGTCTGTTATGTCCTGGAACATCGATTAGAGAATTGGGGTTACGACGACGTACATAGAGGAAATATGTTACACTCTCTCTCTCTCTCTCTCCGATTACTATGATGTACTTATGTAATAACAAGATTGTCGCAACCTAAGCCATAAAAGATATGGCCACACTGTACATATAATTATTAGGAGAATAAATGTCTTATTTTGGATCTGGATTTTAATCAATATTAACATTGAACCCTGGAATAATCTCCAAACCAGCTACCCGAGCAAAACAAGCATCACAGTATTATAAAATCTTACACAAAAAAATCGGAAGCTACTGGAAGCGGCTGGAACCTCCCCACTCGGTGGATTTTTGAAGCCGAAAAGAGCATTAAATTGTGTGACAAAACGGCACTAAACGTAATCCGATCTCATCCAAAACCTTTTTAGATCTTCTTGGGCACTAAAAAAACCCTCAACTTAATGAATTTACAACACTCGCCTGCGGCCCGTGCTGCAAATATCATCTATGCAAGTTATTACCTACATTATCGCTCGTTGAATAATATACTATTAGGATATTAACAACTTTAACATCACTTGAACGACTAAGAAAGTCTAGTTATCCTAAATACTACAAATTTGTAAAGCAACAAACTGAAAATTGGTAAAGTGATAATCTATAATAAATTCACCAACTAAGGTACAGAAAGCATATGATATTGATATTGTTACATCTACCTTTAAAGTTTGTGACAATCCACTGGTGCAGTCACTAAAGGTTACAAATATGCCTAAATCTTATTAACATGACATGACACCAACGTTATCGGATGACAAACGGTGACAATGACAATCGTCAAAATTTGCTCATTGCAATCCGATCGCTCGCGGCTGTCTTTGTTAAATGAAACATTAGCATTTCAGTAATTTTACTAGATTTTAGAAGAATATTTGTAGTTTAATTCTTCGATTTGTCTGTATATATATTTAAAAACGGCACTAAACGTAATCCGCTCTACTTCTAGAGCAGTGAAGAAACCCTCACACGTGAATTGACACGTGATGCGACGAGTTTCACGACGTAACGGCTACGCACATCGATCATGTCATGCGAAATGCGATCTATGCTTCATATTTGCTTTGTTTTTAATTTTTTTCACGAAAACCAAATCGAAAGGGTGGAAGTGTGATATATCGTTGAAATCAGAATTTTAACTGCTTTTCAATGGTTCCATTGCAAATTGAAAATAATTATAAAATAAACAACTTGTTGCGTCAAAATGGTACTAAACGTAATCCGATCTCAACCAAAACCTTTCAGATCTTCTGGGGCACTAAAGAAACGCACATGCAAAGTTTAATTCAAATCCGTTCAGTAGTTTCGGCGCTATCGTGCTAACACACATACGCACACAGACATTTTTCAAAAACCACTTTTTTGGGTTCCTAGGACCTCAAAACTTAAAGATTTGATGTTATCTCAATTTTCGTTTCTGAACCAATTTTAGTAACCTCTCACGATTTTATTGTGGTGAGGTTAAAATAACGGGTCAGGCCTCGGGTCAGGCAGAATGAAATACCCATTTTTAAAGTTAAATAATGTCATAATTAATGAAATATAAATTCAGATCAAGTCGCCGTGCTTTTGCGATAAATAGAAATTTAAGACATAGAAATTTAAGCGTTTGCGAGAAATGTTAGTTTAGCTATGAATATGGAGCGTTGGTGAAATATTCAACATTCTTTTGTGGTTGATCTTGCCAATTCAGTAGTTAATTTAAGAAGTAGTCAACAAATTATTTCGGACCAGGAGAATAGTACTTCATTTCCGTTAGTTGGGGATTTTATTCAACCTGACCGGGAATTGGTGGAAAATAACCACTACAGGTTTCTTGAGTCACAGATGCTAGCACTACTTCATTTTGCTTTCTGATACGGAAGTGAAAACAAAATCTGTTCTATTGACGTGCATCCAAGTAAACATCTATAGGTGAGATAACTATATTAGTTATTTATCTTAGGTACAGCCTAAGTCAACGCTTGCCTGCAAATAGAAAATGCAACAAAAACTTTACGTGCTTATTATTAACGCCGGCGAACCAGTCGGTATGATATCATCAAACAAACCGACATACCTTAAGAACTAAAATAAGTGAGTAATTCAATTTATCGGCGGAATTATACAGTGAATAACGGTATTTTAAAGAGGTCGTAAAGTTTTTGTTGCATTTTTTATTTGCAGGGAAGCATTGCCTTAGATTATATATTAATATTATCACACTAAGAGCGATATTTTTCAATACTTTCATTTTCATTTTCATATAAAACATAACAAATATTTCAGTGCACATGTCTTGAATAATTTTTCACTTTTTTTCATAACGAAATTATATGGAACTTTGTACGAAATTCTATGAGAGTTCAGTATTCGTAAAACCCCGAGTGTAATTTTATTTTAGCTATTAATAATTACAATTTACAAATATGTGTCTTGTTAAATGAAATAATTACCTTTTTAACTTTGTTCGGTAAAACTGAATAAATAATTTTGTATTGTCGTTTAAACAAAAGGGTTTAATTTCAAGAAAAACCATACACTGAGTGTAGCTGTTGACCCTGCACAAGCTGTAAAAGACAAATCAGTGCTAATTAAAGCAGGCTTTAATTTAGTGTTAAAAAACTTTCCAAAATCCAATATACAGGGTGTAGCAATTGACCCTAACAGCACTACCAGAAATCGAACCCTGAGACTCTACCAGTTCAAAAATAAGTGCACGAAAGGTTCCCGGAATCTCAACCAAACTCTAAGGCTCTAAGCTTTGCCAACGATTTTTTATTTCCCGAAAACAGGGAGTCCGTTCGTGTTCACAACGAAGATCGTGTCCTCGCTTCACACATCTTCCAGCGGCTTGTATATCAGTGTATGCGCGGAAACTATACAACCTTAAGCGAGGGTTGTATAGGAGATATACCATCCATCGGAGGGGATGTAAGGCCGCCGGTCCCTTGTCTATTAAGTGTTAGGCAAGTAAAAGATCCCTACTCTTCTTAAGGGAAGAAGTTCGGCAAAATTCCTGGTTGGGGTAGCTCGTCTACAGGCGTCGGTGTTAGGCCTCAGTAGTGGAATTAAGTCGACGTTAAATAAATGTATAAGAAACAATAAAAATTGTTTCTGTAAAGCAGAGTATTTGGCAATTGAAACGCAAATAATTGTAAATGGTATCTGATATTTCTAATACCTTTATTGAGTATTTGGAACAGCTCTGCACCGGAACTACATGCGCGTACGAAATTTCAAGTCAAAGTAGTGGGTCAAATTTGAGTTGCAAGATTTTTTTACATACAAATTTACGTGATACATGTCGAGATAATAAAAGTGTGTTAAGAATAAATTTGAAGTATGCCCCTATGTCAACAACTTTAGGAAATCCATTTTATTTTATGTACAGATGCTAAAAGTATTAAGTCTAATTCATCCTAACCGCTAATCACAGTTCCATTCAATACTGGGAAAATGATTTGAATATGCGATAATTGCCTAAAACGTCATTTCCTACACCGCATCGGCTCAGTACAGAGAGTATAAAATTTCCATTTTAATCTCCAGTAATTGAATTAGATTTTTCAATTTCCATCCACTTATTTACATAAAAGGTTTAGCGTCATCGTCAATTACACCACATTTAATTCTGCAACAATACCCATAGGGATTAATTTGAATCGCAAATTTGATTTCATAATTGGCAAAAGGAGAAATTTCATTACTAGATTTCGTAGTTCTACTTTCCTATTTATAGATTAAGGGTAAATTAAATAGGATCTAATAATAAGAACAATAAGTATAGAAATTACATATTAAGGAACTGATAAATAGATAGATAGATCGATAGTTTATTCCAATAGATTAAATTACAATAGTATAGGAAAAGTCAAAGGAGGTTCCTCTGGTTGAATAGACACGTTTCAGATACATAGTTAGAGTAATAAAAATAACAAATATTTACAACAAATTTAAAATAATAATCACCTAAGTATGACAAATTTAGGACAAAAATTAAAACAAGATATGACTATAACAATTTAAAAGTGCTTAGGAATGATGTAAACATATATTTAATCTAAAACGATGAATCGCAATCGAAGCGTTAGCGTTTTGATGGTAATATGCAATTATTACACTTAACACGCCAGGCCTGTAACTTGTAATTCAGCGCTCGGCGGGGCACATAGCCCGGAGAGTAGCTGTTGGTTGCAGTCTGGTTACGTTCCTTATAGTAAAATAAGGATTTTATAGAGGAGTTTGCGACTAAAAATATTATGTTTTAGTATTTTCCCTCTAAAAGCACATTTGAACTATGCTAAGCCCAGTCAGGCTATTTATTTTTTCGATTGCAACAGACACTGGATCGCTAGATGGCGCCTGCTGACTACTTTGCATGTCGCTATTGTAAAAATACCGGAATGTACCAAATAGTCAAAGGATCCTCGTGCCGGTCGTCACATGCCTACCTTGCACTGACGAGAGCCAACAGCTCCAAACTGCAGTCTGTGAGTGGTGTGTGACGGCTGGCAAGAGAGCTCCTTTAAGTAGGTTCAGTCTTTCGGCTGGTGTTTGTTGCAATCGAAGCATTAGCGTTTTGATGGTAATATGCAATTATTACACTTAACGCGCCAGGTTTGTAACTTGTAATTCTCGGCGGGGCACATAGTCCGGAGAGTAGCTGTTGGTTGCAGTCTGGTTACATTCCTTATAGTAAAATAAGGATTTTATAGAGGAGTTTGCGACTAAAAATACTATGTTTTAGTATTCCGCCCCCTAAAAGCACATTTGAAGCATACCGAAATTAATAGAAAATATAATATACTAATATAGGGGCATATTAAAATACAATATGCAATCTATACGTTAAAATTCATATATTCAGAAACACGATAAAACACATTATTGTCAAGTAACATATTATAGATGGTAGTTTTGAATGCTTTTAGATTGTTTATTTGCTTGATTTCTGGATTTAGTTTGTTGTATAATTTGATTCCTGCATATATATGATATATGATGATATACGATTCCTATATATATATGACTTTTTTCATATATTGACAAACTGTGTGAAGGAATTGACAGTAAAAGATTGTGTCTGGTTTCATATTCGTGGGAGTCACCATTAGTTGTAGACTTATTTAAGTTTGATTTAACGTATATTAAAATTTCCAAGATATATATGCAAGGTAATGTTAGTAATCGTAATTTTTTAAAATATGGCCTGCATGGTGTTCGAACTGATACATCTGCTATATTCCTTATGGCCTTTTTTGTACTTTAAATCTCATATATAATTAATAAGTCTCTCGTAGCTGGTATCTTTCCATCTGCCCTTAAAATCGCTATAGTAAAACCTTTGTTTAAATCTGGTGATAAACTTGACATTTCTAACTATCGACCAATATCTCTACTCTCTACCTTATCAAAAGTTTTTGAAAAAATACTAAAAAGTAGAATAGTAGACTACATAAATAAATATAAGATACTCTCTGACGGACAATATGGATTTATAGAAGGCAAATCAACGCAAGATTTCATAGCGGATTTAACAGCTAGGATATACGAAGCCATGGACAATTCTGAACCAGTTGTAGGCATCTTTGTTGACCTTGCGAATGCGTTAGATACAGTTAGCCATCCAAACTTATTAGAAATCCTGGAGGGTACTGGAATTCGAGGAACCGCCTACAATTTAATGCGCAGTTATTTAACGGACAATCAACAATGTGTTAAAATTGAAAGTCATGTAAGTACTACTAAGAAAGTCCCTCAGGGTACAGTACTGGGACCGCTTCTTTTCAGTCTATATGACAATGATTTATTTAATCTTCAAATAAATTGTCAAATAATAAGTTTCGCGGATGATACTGTATTGATTTATAGAGCCAAGAGCTGGGAAGATTTAAAGCGGAAAGTTCAAGATAATTTCTCATAGTAAACTATTAACTCAATATGAAAAAAACTCAATATGTACCGTTTACCAGTTATTCCTGTTTTCTACCGCCGTTTGATCATATTATTTTAAAAAATGAGGACACGAAAATAAAATTAAACTCGGCAAAAACAGTCAAGTACTTAGGTATTACAATGGACTGCCATCTTAGATGAGATGCACAAATAAATAATTTAATTAAGAAGTTAAGATGTCGCTTTCCTAAATTTAACTATTCTAAAAAATTCTTCGATACAAACCATCTAAAAATAATGTATTATGCACTTGTGCAGACGCACCTGATTTATAGCATTGTTGCTTGGTAGGGCGCAACAAATACTTATTTAAAGCATCGGGATATTATACAAAAATGGTTTCTAAAAATCATATTTGACAAATGTTATACCTACCCAAGCAATGAATTGTTTAAAATATCAAATATTCTTGATATAAGACAGTTATTCGGTCATGTTCTAATATTAAATCAATATAAGCACTCGAAAGACATTATACCTATCGAACATGATTACAATACAAGATATAGGAATCAAGCTATAACTATTCCAAGAGCATTTAAAACAATTGGACAACGCTGTCACACCTATCTTTCTCCAAAATTATACAACATCATTCCACGTGACCTAAAACAAATTAATTCGATATCACTGTTCAAAACGAAAATAAAAGCATGGATTCTCAAAACTCCCAGAATAGTCCTTCATCAGATAATAGACGTAAAAAATGTACATATCTAAAGCTATTAAATAAAAGTTATTACATTATTTTAAATCGTAATATGGACGTATTAAGTTAGATAAAGTTTCAACTCGATACCATAACATATGTCATATGAGAGAGTCTAGCCTGTTTAGCATTCTAATTTTCATTTAATAACCAGTAAATTGTTACTTTAATTTCAAGAAAAGTGTGTAAGTTGTGTTTTAAGTGCCAGAGAACCTTGATATAAAAAGGTAGGAGTCCTTTGTTGACTTTTGGGCTCATTTTCCTGTTCTAAGAATATTAAGAAGCTGTATATTAGAGCGAATTTTGCTTACCTTACTATTATCCTGATAAGTTTTTTGCTCTGCTAGTTTTTATTTGGATCGACATTGATATTTATTGTATAGGCCTACCATATCGATTTAGACATCAAATTATGAGCAAAGGTGTTGAATTATCTAACACCGACTTGTTCAATAAACTCCTGGCTGCTATAAAAACGGAGAATGAGTCTACTAGAAATAGATGAACTGAATAAGGTCAATGATAACATTTTACTGAAAATAGAGGAGCAAAATAAAAAAATTTCTGAACTCGAAAAAAAGTGCAATGATTTGGAAATAAATTTTCTTTCTGTTGAAAGACGACTCAGAAAAAACAATATTATTATATTCGGATTAGAAGTCAAGAACAAAAACAACTTGTTAAACCTAATAATTACTTTCTTTAAGGATGCTCTGGGGGCGAGCGTAGGTGCGTCTTTACTATGTACATACTTCGGTATGCGATGTAAAGCAACGACAGGCGCAGTTAGTACTTGGATTGGTGACCATTCCAACGGAAACCGCGTTCTCGCCTCACACATCTTCCAGCGGCTTGTATATCAGAGTATGCGCGGAAGCTATACAACCTTAGGCGAGGGTTGTATAGGAGATATACCATCCTTCGGAGGGGATGTAAAGCCGTCGGTCCCTTGTCTATTAAATGTTAGGCAAGTAAAAGATCCCTACTCTTCTTAAGGGAAGAGGTTCGGCAAAATTCCTGGTTGGGGGTAGCTCGCCTACAGGCGTCGGTGTTAGGCCTCAGTAGCGGAAATAGGCCGACGTTAAATAAATGTATATAAATATAAGGATGCTCTGGGTGTTGACATAGTTGAGTCCGATCTTAACAATCTGTACACAATTAAAAGTGAAAGAGGAACTCCTGTGAAAGTAGAATTCACCTCTTTCTTAAAAAAAATTTCTATCCTAAAAAAATTACATAAGCTTTAAGGAACCAATACCTACATAGCACAAGATTTGTGTATTGAAGATCGCAAAGACTTGAACATTTTGAAAGAGCATTTGAAGGAAGCTAGGGCTAAAAACATCTTTGCTCGAATTAAGGGTAATAAGCTGATGATTAATGATGAATTTTATACGCCTGCACAGTTGGTTAATATGAAATCTTGTGACCCAAGAACTAATGGCAAAGAATCTCAACAGAAAGTGAAGATAAATGCCGGGGCTTCCAGCGCGCCATTTACACCTACTCGCATTAGTCATTCGCCTTGAAACTTTTGCTAACAATCCCTTAATTGACGTGGTCGAACTAGGAATAGCTGACCATAAATCATCACCGCATGTAAAGTTGGATCGCTCTGCTGTGCGCAACACCTCTGGACAGAGGACCGGGTCAGCGTCTCGAGATTCGCCATTGTCCAGTCAAATTGTCACTCGACAGAAACTGAAAAAGTAGGCTATCTTCCATATGTTATTATGTGATGGTTACTCTCTGGCTTTTGAATTATCACCTTACATTTTTTTATTTAGTTATTAAGACTGTTTGATCTGTTTAAATTACATTTTTCATTATGCTGCATACTTTATTTCTATGTTAATGCTTGTACACCTTGTAATTATTTGTCTTATCGTGTAACTATTTTAATTGATCTTTTTTAGCCAAAATTTTTTCAAATTTATTTCTCAAGGTTCTGTTTATACGTACATACTACCGATAGTACCTTATAGATATAGATATCATGAGTTTTAACATTGCTCATCTTAACATTAGATCTTTGGTAGCCAATTTTGCAACGTTTAAAGACGAATTCTTGAACAGCCATTACGATATAATTGCACTCTCTGAAACGTGGCTCTCAAATGAATTAGCTATACAAAACTATGAGTTGCCAGGATATACCATGTTCTATAAAAATCGTGCTGGTAGGGGCGGGGGTGTGGCGTTGTACATAAGAAACTGCTACAACTGTACTATTTTAGATTGTCAGACTAATGAACTGGAGCATTTATGGATAACCGTAGTTACTAACAAAGCAAAATACGCCGTTGGTGTGATGTATAAGCCGCCGAGGAGTTTGAAGATATCTTAAATGTTGTTGTACCACAGACTGATCATATTATTCTGACAGGCGATTTAAATACTGATCTCCTTTCTGTTGACAGGCCTGAAGTAGAAAGATTTTATAATATTTTGGAGGGTTATGACTTACAACAGGTAATAAATAAACCGACACGATATTGCCCCACTGGCTGTACATTATTAGACTTAATAATCTGCTCGGCCCACCTTAATGTTTTAAATACTACAGTTTCCGATGCGCCGTTCATAGCTGACCACTGTCTAATTTCCTGTGAAATTGGCAATTTAAATTTACCTAGGGAACCCTTTTTGCGAACATATCCAGATTTTAAAAACTTCAACTATCCGAATTTCCTTACAGACCTACATAATGCTCCTTTTCTACAAATTTATGAGATGCATGATATCAATGATAAAGTTGACTATTTCTCGTCTCTGATTTTACGTTTATTTGATATTCATGCTCCTCTTAAAACTGCTAAAATAACTAAGAAGAAAGCCCCTTGGCTCACCGATAATGTGAAGTTTATGTGTAAACAGAGACAGAGCACTGCTAAGATTTAAAAAGTCTAAATACCCTGCTCATTGGGATTATTACAAAAATCTGCGTAATTATGTTAAAACTGCTATTATTAATGAAAAAAAGGCCTATTTAAATTATTCTTTGCAACAGAATAAAAAAAATTGTTGGAAATCTTTTCGTGATTTAAATATTTATAGTCGCCAAATTTCTAGAGATATACCTTCGTCTTTAGGAAGTGTCGACGATGTAAATAAATATTTCGTTTCCTCTAGTCAAGTTGCAGACAACGCTGATGAACCCACTGTTTCATTTCTTAGAAATAATGTAAAGCCCAATGTAATAAATTTTCATTTTTCGATGGTTACTGATGAGGAAGTTTATAAAACGCTCCTTTCGGTAACATCTAAAGCATGCGGGTCTGACTACATCTCTTTAACCATGCTTTTATATTGTTGTCCAACCATTTTACCATTCATAACTCATTTGATAAATTATTGCATTGAAACTAGTGTCTTCCCTTCTAAATGGAAAATAGCATATATACTGCCTTTTCCAAAAATAAGTAAACCTAGTAACCTTGGAGACCGCAGGCCAATTAGTATTTTACCTGTGATATCTAAAATCCTAGAAAAAATACTAAATATTCAAATAAAAAATCACTTAAAAGCGTATGATCTATTGCCTCAAAACCAATCAGGATTTAGAGTAAATCACAGTTGCACAACAGCTTTGCTGAAGGTTATTGATGATATTTTATTGGAGTGCGATAAAGATAATTTAACTATTTTGGTCTTGCTTGATTACTCCATGGCCTTCGATAGGATTAATCATAAGACTCTATTATCGATGCTTCATTACTTGGGATTTGATGGAAACGCAATTCTACTTAATAAAAATTATTTGTTAAATAGGCAACAGATGGTCAAATTAGGTAACAATATTTCAAACCCATTAAACACGTTCTCCGGAGTTCCTCAGGGCTCCCTACTAGATCCTCTACTGTTTACTTTGTACACATCGACTTTCCAAGATAGTTTACAGTATTGTTCTAGTCACTTCTATGCAGATGATACCCAAATTTATTATTCGTTTGGAAAAAATGACTGTCATGAAGCATGTGTACGAGTGAATCAGGATTTACAGGCACTAGTATCTATGTCGGAAAACTACTGCCTAACTATTAGTCCCATCAAATCCAAAGTAATGCTATTTGGACGCAGAGCATCATGCGGTTTGTATACTGATAGTATTCATATTAATATAAATGATCAGGACTTGCAACTTTGCAACATTTCTAAAAATCTTGACCTCTTTATAGATTCTAAGTTGAAATTTTCGGAGCATGTTACACATATTGTTAAAAATGCATTCAGTAAACTAAAATTAATATATAGCAGTAGACAGTTGTTGTCTATTAAAAATAGAATAATATTGAGTGAGTCATTGGTTATGTCACATCTGAATTATGCAGATGTGGTGTATGGGCCTCTTCTAAATCACTATGAGCATACACGCCTGCAGCGGATACAGAACACCTGTATACGATTTATATATGGCTTAAGAAAATATGACCATATTTCGGCAAAATTTCACGAATTAAAGTGGTTATCAGTAAAACAAAGAAGAGATTTGCATATTTGCTCTCTAATCCATACAATTATTAAAAACGGTGATCCGCGGTATTTGCTAAATAAAATCAGGCTTAGGGCAGATGCACATAATGTTAATGTTAGACATAAACATATACTGACAATACCAGCACATAAAACCTCACTCTTTCAGTGCTCCTTTTCCTACTATGTTGCAAAATATTATAACAAAATTCCATCTGTTTTAAAGGATTTGTCTTTAATCAATTTTAAGAAAAAATTAAAAAACTCGCTGCTCGAAGGTCTGATAACTTTTTTGTAACTCTGCTATATTGTACGGTCTCGATTTATTGTGATTTTAGATTCATAGTATTTTTTTTTATGTAAATATGTGTTTTGTGAATATTAAATATCATTATTTTTTGTGTACTAGTATAAGTTGGTGAACTAGTCGTGTTAAGTGATATCTTGCAATATTATTTACGTGTCTTTTATATGTAGTCATATATTTATGCACTCGATACACATTGTACTGTAATTATGTAATTATTAACATGTTCTTACTCTTTGTTTACTAAATTTTGTATCTTCAGGGTTTAGTGGAAGAATGGAACTTAGTTCCAAACTCTGCCTTTTGGCGCAGTAGTACTTGTTGTCCCTTTTATTTTTGTATAGTGCTATCTAGATGCCAATAAAAACCTATTATTATTATTGTAACTAAGTATTCCAAATAATAATTGTATAAATCAAACCTACCTACCTCTTACCATTTTAGTTTAATTTTAAATCCTACGTTTTTTTTTAATAATTTTAGATTTTAATTAGTCAGTAGCTACTATCGTCCACGAGCAAGGTTTCTTTTGTGGATGTATCCATGTTTATTTCTTATTATTTGTATATCTAAACATACAGATAAGATCGTTTGTCTGTGTAAACAACTAATTGTGCACTTATGTAACTTATTTTATATTTTGTTAATAAACATTATTATTATTATTATTTAAATACCCTGCTTAAGTGGCTTGATGATCCCCAAAATAAAATGCCGTATTGTACTCATGAGACAAATTGAGCATGATAGAAGGAGAGAAGAATATTATTGCTACTGATATTTTTTAATCTAAAGAGAGCGAAACATAAAGACGAAAGTTTATTACAGAGAATATCTGTGTGCATTTCTCAATTTAACGCATTGCCTATATAAAGTCCAAGAAACTTTTTATTACTAACTTGTGCGATTGATTTTTCATCTATTTTTAATAAATGACTTTCGTTAATGTTGCTATTTCTAGGTGTAAAATTTATAAAAATTGTTTTAGATGTGCTAAGATGCAATTCCTTAGTTTTGAACCAATTTAGAAATTTATTTATCATTATCTGAAACTTAGTAACAGCATCTATCAGGGTTACATCATCACACAAATAAGTGTTGTCATCTGCAAACATTATGAATTATTTACTTACAGAGTTTGCTATTTCAGGGAGGTCGTTAACAAAAATCAAAAACAACAGGGGACCTAAAATAGAACCCTGAGGGACACCTACAGTAACATATGACTCGTTAGAATAGGTACCGTTGATATCTACAATTTGTTTTATATTATATAAGTAGGATGTCAACCAATCATTTATTTTTTCTCGGAGTCCATAGGTACTTAATTTCTCCTTAAGCAGGGCTGGTTGACTAGGTCAAATGCCTTGCTTAAGTCCATAAAAAGACTTAAAGCTTTTTTTGTTATCATCCAGAGACCCATATAATTGACTGGCAAATTGTATTACTGCAGTTGTCATACTTTTGTTTTTCCTAAATCCGTGCTGCACACTAGTTAATATGTTAAACGTTGTTAAAAAATTATTTATTTCATCGAACACAATTCTCTCAAGGACTTTAGAAATAGAACTAAGCAATGAAATGGGTCTATAATCCTCAATATTGATTTTTTCGCCTTATAATATAAGGGAACAACCCGTGCTATCTTAAATATTTCCGGAAAAATTCCTTGTTCTAATGATAAATTTACAAGATACGTTAATGTATAAGCAATATAATTCACAATCGACTTTAGTAAATGTGATGAAATTGAGTCAACTCCTGCTGAATAAGTTTTTTTGAGGTGTAAAGTTATCATTTTTATCAGTGTCTTGACTTCGTTCATTAGAAAATTTGTGAGTTAATTCAACAAAATAATCATAGATACTAATAATAGATTTATTAATTATTGTGCACGCGGCCTTCCCTTTATTGTCATACTCCTCATACAGTTTGTCATTGTAAAGCTTTTTTTGCGGCGATAATGACTTTTTTGTAAAAAATTTTATAGTTTTTGTAATTATTTTTGTCCAGTATATGTCCTGTTTCTAACATAGTTGCGTATAGTACTTTCATCTTTCTAGCAGATATCTTAATACTTTGAGTTAACCAGGGTTTTACAGCATTTCTGGAATATATTCTTTTAACAGGGAATGCAACATCTACATGATATTTTAATTGATTTATGAATGTTTCAAATGCAACATTAACATCCCTAGTTTGATATACGTCAAACCAGGATTCATTACTTAAATGGTAAAATAGGGTTGCATAATTTTCACTACTATAAACTCTTTGGTATGTGTACTTGTTTAGATTTAAATCTACACAGTTTATTTTAATGTATTGAGCTGAGTGATCGGATATGCCATTAAAACATACGTCAGTAGATATATTATATGTCTTTGTCAAAATTGGTACATATGTTCTGGAAGAAATAGGAGTCTTGTGGGTTCATTTACGCAGATTTCGAAACCATATGCATGTAGAAAGTCTACTAGTTCATTTCTTTCTGGTGAATTCGATAGGTAGTTGATATTTATATCTCCACAAAGAACAATATTTTCATTTTTTATTTACACTATACAAGATTTTAACTGTTTCTTTATGCATTAAATTTCCAGCATTTTCGAATGCGTTTGGCTGATGTTTGAGCACCCATACAACGCCTCCATCAGACGTTGTTTAGAAATACCACCTTTAGAGAAGAACTGCGATATAATATGATTATTATGCCTTTGCCATACCTGTACCTGAAATTACTAGTACCCTATTTCATATTATGATTTCAGATTCATAAGTATTCTCTCAGCCTTTTCAAAGAGAATAAATAGAACGAGTTGTGCATGAACAAATGGATTCGTTTGTTAAAAATAATGATATACTTTCTTTGCAACAGTCTGGTTTCAGAAAGGGCCACTCTACAATTAGTGCATTACTGGAAGTTACTGATGATATAATCCGAGGTGTAGGTAAATTAAAAACAATAACATTGGTATTACTTGACTACAGTAAGGCCTTTGATACTTTGGACCATGTGTTTTCTGTGGCAAACTTCACTGTTATGGATGTCATAGAAGTGCTGTAAAACTTGTTTTCAACTACTTAATCAACAGAAGTCAGAGTGTGATATTGGCAAATAATGTATCGGAGTCCATAGCGGCGGCACCACAGGAGTACCTCAGGGATAAATCCTGGAGCCGTTGTTATTTACTGTCTATGTCTCGCATATTGGACGTCAGCGTAATTTTTGCAATTATCACCAGTATGCTGATCCTATTTCCGCTACTGAGGCCTAAAACCGACGCCTGTAGACGAGCTACCCCCAACCAGGAATTTTGCCGAACCTCTTCCCTTAAGAAGAGTACGGATCTTTTACTTGCCTAACATTTAATAGACAAGGGACCGACGGCTTTACATCCCCTCCGAAGGATGGTATATCTCCTATACAACCCTCGCCTAAGGTTGTATAGCTTCCGCGCATACACTGATACACAAGCCGCTGGAAGATGTGTGAGGCGAGAACGCGGTTTCCGTTGGAATGGTCACCCATCCAAGTACTAACTGCGCCTGTCGTTGCTTTACATCGCATACCGAAGTATGTACATAGTAAAGACGCACCTACGCTCGCCCAGTCAAGTGTACTTAAACTTCACTAAAAGTGAAGCATGAGGCAAACAAACATCAACTAAATAGCGATATATAAAGAGTTCACGCTTACTCCCTAAAAGGTAGTATTATGTTGATTGTATCTAAGTCAACTGTTATATATTTTGTCTCAGATTCAGATTGGGAAGCTGCAAGCTTAAACTAAAACTGCCCGCAACTACTATTGCTAAAAGTCTGGGACAATAAATATGTAGGTAAAAATGCATGCGTACTTACTCTTACGTTAAAGTAGCATAATTTTACACAATATTATTAAGAACGAACTTTTATTATTGCCAGACGCTTTAAAGCTGGGGAATCACAATAAATGTGTAATATGTGGGTAAAAACGCACGCGTACTGACTTTTAAAGTAGCATATCTGGTTTTTATATATGTTTTGCACATTTACTGTGATTCTCCAGCTTTAAAACGTCTGGCGGAAGTTAGAGCCCACGGAAAGCGTCTGGCAAAAATAAATGTTGGTTCTTAATAACACTATATAAAACATATATAAAAACCAGCTATGCAACTTTAACGTGAAAGTAAGTACGCATGCATTTTTACCTACATATTACACATTTATTGTGAAAATCTTAGTTGTGCTGAAATGACGGATCTGTGGGCTCTGGGATCTTACTCTATAAAGAAATGTTCGTATTTCAGTTACTATTCGAGCCGCAATACATCTCGTACAAAATGTAAAAAAAAGTTGTAAAGACGTGATTCGAACCCTCAACCTCACGCGTGAGAATCGGGCAACTCAACCACTACACCACGGACGGTTGTTAATGAAATTACATACCTTTGCGATATGGACGTACGAGTAAAATTTTTATTTACCTTTAATACCTTTTATCTATAAAAGAGCCCCGCTTTCAAGCTAGCAAGTATGCAATACGTTTTTACCTACATATTACACATTTACTGTAAAATGCTAAAATGACGTAGGTCTGGGGGCTCTGTGGTCTTACTCTATTATATTTAATTCTGTATTCTTATTATCACTCGGTTAAGTAAAACAGGGCAGCCTTGGACTTTGCCGAGTATAAAATAAAGACGTTTATTTTTTTCTTTTTTTTACAAAAAGCCAGTCACCCTACTCTGTGGTTCCGACCCTCACAGAGGGGAACTGCTAATAAAGACTAATAGCCACTCCTCATGCCCGTGGGGTGAGTGACTACCGGGTCCGTGAATCGTGTGCCCTGAGTAGACGCAATGAACCGAGGATGACAGCCTGCTGCAATCTGCCGGCTAAGATCTCCGCCGAATCTCGGCATGCCGGTACGATCATCAGTTCTAAAAGCAGCGTCTGTCTCATTCCACCGAGGGCTCCTATAATCAGTACTACTATTTTAACAGAATGACCTGGATAAAGCCTGCGAGGTTCGAAGAGCAAATCTCGATATTTTGTCCGTTTTTCCTCCTCCTTCAAGACAATGTTACTCTCAGCGGAGGCTGAGAATTCCACCACATACATTTTCTTGAGTTGGCGGTCGAAGAGTATTGTATCAGGCTTGTTGGCTTGTATTTGCCTGACGGTGGGAAACGAGTAATTCCAATAAATTAGACACTTCTCATTCCAACGGACTCAATATCCCCCGAAGTGTAAGGCAGCACTGGTGTTTCGTCTATTACATACGAGTGTCTTAGCTGATAATAAAGCACTCGTAATGCTGCGTTGTGTCTGTGAATATAGGCCGAGACTGCATATATCGGGCAAGCCGACAGTAAGTGCAGCTGACATCAGGGACCTTCATGCCCATGACACGACGTCGATAGACGAGGGTGTTAAATACACCATCCTGGCAAGCTATTATGAGTCCCTCGGTCTCGGACTTTAGCCCGGCTGACCGTAAAAAGGCGAAAGTCAACCTTTCGGATAAGCTGAGGTCTTCTATAATTTTATAGAAGACTCTGTGCAATGACTTATCCTTATGGAGCTGCAGAAGGATGTTGTGTTCTGCAGCTCTAATGTGGGCTTTTAGTCGAACAGGTTCCAACTCGGTGACAGAGTCGGGGTTTACCCACTCGACGTCGAAGATGAGACCAAGTTCATCGACTGCTCTCCGTGCTGCTTTAAAAATAAAAGCTCCTACCTCTGCATTTTCATGGTCTCGGACCATGTAGAGGAGGGGATCCGAACTCCTGATGACCTTACATGCTCCATCCAGAACCATCCTGCTATGGAGACTCTCCAGGCTCAAGAGTAGTGGGAGATATAACCGTGGAGCGGACGTTTAGGAACAAGCTCCTATTGAAATGCATCTTCTTGCGGGTTACTACATTTTGTTGACGCAGCTCTTCTTTAGTCCATTTCACTACTCCCAAAGAGTAGAGAAGGATCGGAACGGCAAGCATATTTGTAGCAGACACCTTATTCTTCCCCGACAGTTCTGAAGACCAGATCTGTCGGAGTAGGTGCTGATACTTGCCGCGGAGAGCGACTGTTTGGACTCTATGGTTACCCGATTTTATGGTAAAGCGAGTCCTCCAGAGCGGCATCAGTTCTTCAATACATCTCACTACGGGACCGGGTACCACAAGACATCGGAGCAAGTGTGATAGTCGATCCAGGTCATAGAAAGGTTCCGCTTATACTTCATGGAGTCCTGTGTGACACATCTGTCGATCAGCTGATTCTCCTTGCAGCCAGCGTCACCTCTTTTCGACCCTCGTTGCTCATATATCCGCTCGTAAACCGCTGCAAGTGCGTGGACCACCCGCATGTACAAAATGCGCTTAAAAACTCTGTCACATGCATTTAGATAGGTTATCGGTCTGTAGTTCTTTGGGTTGTACAAATCTCCGTTCTTGGGGATCAGCACTGTCCGCCCCTCAACAACCCAAGAAGGAATTTGCTGCTGCCCATTCAACCATGAATTAAAAATTCTGGCCAAATGGTGGTGGGTGCTCGATAACTTTTTTCCGCCAAAAGTTATTTATCCCATCGGGACCTGGAGCAGCAAAGTTCTTAGAGTCCTAAAAAGCCCTGCGAACCTGTTCTGGGGTTATTGGTTGGCACACTTCCTGTGGTTGCTGAATCTTTGACAAAAGGCTTCAAAGTATGCCAGGGCCGGAGATTCTCGGTTGAGTGGAAGCCTCTCTTCGTACAGTGTTTTCAAGAACTTCTCCATCTTATCTGCAGTCGGCGGATTGTCCACAACACGCGGATTCCGTTGGAAAAAGCGCCAGGGCTTTTGGCGGAAGAGTTTGTTTTCCGCAAGCCCTCTCGCCCGCCTCACTAGTGACTTTTTGCAAGTCACTAGCATCCGTATTCTGTCGAGACGGTGCTGTTTGGTGGTTCGCAGCACTGCCTCATTGAGTGTGTGATGGGCGCGTCTTAACTTGGCGGCTAATCGAAGCACTTTAGGCGTGAACGGCCTGGCCTGTTGGCCGCCATATAGTCCATCACACATTGGATACGGGATACGTGTTGCCTCACCGACCGGATCTTGGCTTCCATCTTTTGTATGCGCCGCTTCGCCATCTCCTGTGGGGAAGCAGTGTTTTGCCTCTCCACTCGAGAAAAGCGTTGAACAGCGGCATACACGGCACAGATAATGTGCCAGAGGTCAGCCCGTTCTGGTAGCGCTGCACTAATTTCTTCATCCACTCTGGCCAGGTTTTGTGGCCCGGGAGTTTTTATGTGGTGTAACCCCCGTCTGGTACTGAGGCCCTCTGGTCTTGGCGGAACGAGGAGAACTACGTCCTCAACTGGTGAACGCGACGGCCCTTCGGCCACCTCATTCACCGGTCCAGGAGCAGCTCTCACGTATCCCCTACTACGAAGGTGGGATACATAGTCATGCAGATTTTAGGGCGTGAAGGCGCTATGCTCTGGTAGCTTCTCACAGCACAGAGCATGCATTCGCGCCATGTGTCCCCTCCGCGCGTTCTCACTGCTTTCATAGCAATGCAGAAGTGCATCCTCCAGTTCATCTGTACACTCAAAGCGTCCTTGGTCATTGCCAATGTCGTCAACGGGCGGTTTGTCCAGTTGGGGCCCACCATCTTGCCCTTGACCCCTATCCACGCGAGCTCGATCGTGGTGGCCCTATCTTTGGCCTGCTGGAACCAAAGTTTAGAGCCTGTGGGTGGTTAACCCAGCAGGTCCAGACCGCCACCAAAGGAAAAGACGCTTTCCCCTCCCTGGTGCACTAGGGCTGCC
Organism: Leptura quadrifasciata; assembly: GCA_963675555.1. Classification (NCBI taxonomy): domain Eukaryota; kingdom Metazoa; phylum Arthropoda; class Insecta; order Coleoptera; family Cerambycidae; genus Leptura; species Leptura quadrifasciata. The sequence goes on from OY776674.1 coordinate 33,947,165, forward strand.
GGTTCGGTTTTGCACCCCAGCTGGAGTAAGTGGTAGCGCGACTTACCAAAGGCTTGATAGATGGAAGTCAGCCCCACCTGCTAAATACACCATTTCAAACGTAAAATGCAATTCCGACGAATTCTTTGAGTTCAAATCGAAACCCATACATAATCTACTCTGCAAAAACTCAGCATTAATCGCAAAACTTTATCCAAGAAGGAAATAAATGTTCAATTTCATCGAAGTAACGAAAATACTTCGTTGCAGTTTCAAGAAACATTTCTTCAGAAGTTTTTCAACATAGTCGCAAAGATGGCTCTTTATTAAGTTTAGTTTCTCTCCAGCTTCGCTTTAAGACGTCCACAGAATGTTTTTACGTCTCATGGCAAAATTTTATATTTTAGTATGCTTCCAACCTCCCAAAGACATTACTCGACCCTGCCCATGACCACGAATTTTTGTGATATTTAATTTCTTTAGATGTTGTTCTTAATCCTTTGCCTCTGACTAATTTAAAAGCCAAATATAGCTTCAATAGCAGGAATAAAAATGAACCAACTTCCCTGCACCTTCTAAGAATCCATAATGTCTTTACGTTACATTATTATAATTAATAACTGGGCTAGGTAAAAGCAAACGCATCTAAAATTACACGGTCTTACATTATAACCAACCAATTCTAATGCAATTACATTTTGCTGCCTGAAGCACGAGTAAATTTCATTACCCCAAGATGTGTGTGTATACAATCGAGTAAACAATTTGAACATCAAGCAATAGCGCCCAAGTGCATCTTAACTGCATAGGTATCTCTAGACTCTAACGGGAATAACGTAATTACCTGTCGAAGTTATTTATGCTTGCCGAAGGAAAACACAATATCTCATCACGAAGCTAATATTGATGCAGAACTACATTGTTGTTATATCGTGGTATTTTAACTTGCATACCAAGTAGTAAATAAAATAAACATCAAGTAAAGTAGTCAACACCCAAATCCAAGGCCAGAGCTGTCCGGGAGAGGGTTACACATCGGAAAGGGGACAAGGACTACAACCATTAGTCCATGAAAAAGTTGCAGTAAAATGTTTAAAACACAAAAGTTCTGTCCCCGTTTTCGAGGGCGCTGAACCCAAAAAAATCAAAATGCATGAAAATTTGTATATCTCCGCTTTCGAGGGTGCTCAAGACGACGATAATATTCATTTCTCCCCCACCTTCCACCAACCACTCCTAAAACCACACCCCTTTCATATTTCTTGATACTGGGCATGTGCAGGCTCATTAGATTGGAGTTTTTAAGGGAATTTCGACATTGTAAACATTAAAAAGGGGATTTTGACATTGTAAACATTAAAAACCCCGATCCAACGAGTCTCCACATGCCCAGTATCAAGAAATATAAAAAAGGGGTGAATTTAGGGGTGGTGAGGAGAAATGAATGTTACCATCGTGTTGAGCAGCTTCGGATAAACGATAAAAAAGGCGATAAACAAATTTTCATACATTCTGATTTTTTGGGGGATATTTTAGTATTAGAGGATGAGGTAGTTTCAACCCCGGGGTGGATAAGACGTTGTTTGGTTAAATTTCATATGACCTACACGAATCCTGTTCAAGAAACTGTTCTACATCCTACGATGAAAAAAAACGCGAAATAGGGGTGGTTTTTTGAGTTTAGGGGTAGTTGCTGAGGAGTGGGAATCTTCAATATATTACCATCGTTCAGCGCTCTCGAAAAGGGGGAGTACCCACATTTTACCCCTGTCACAGAACTCTTGGGGGTTTTTCAACTTTTTCATGAACCACATTTCCTTTAACATTTCTAGTGCCAAAGCTGAGGCTTGAACCCGGTAACGCGATGCCAGTTTGATTAATCGCAATTGCCACCTCGCCCTTTAACTGAGTGGGCTGTCAGCTAGATTATTACTTGAGTAAACCTAAACTAATAAATGTACTATTGCAATCTATTAGCTCTTGATTCAAATTAATCTATCTAGGGTAAGTTCAAGTTGCTCTATTTTTTGTATTTGATAATCATGATATTTAAACAACCAAGGAAAATTATTTATCAGGCTTTAACAAATATTGCATAGTGACAATAAGTCTAACAAAGCAAATAATGAACAACACAAACTTTACAAACTAAAATGTTCCAAATGTTCACAATTAAAACTTCAGAATTTTCTTTTCTTTTAAGGTTAGAAAATTTCTGAATAAATAGTGAATTGTCGTTTTGAAAATTAAAAATTCAAAAAATTTTCTTCTGAAGTTATGAAAGTTTCTGTCAAAGTGTAAAAATTGAATTGTCTTTTAGGTTAGAAATAATATTTGACAATTATTGCAATTCAGTTCGAATGTGTTCCTAATCAGAGACTATAAAGGTTTTTTAAAATATAGTATACGACCTTCGTTGTGCTATTATGTTTTTGTATCTTGACAGACTTTATTCCTCCTCTTCTATTCAAGTTACTTCCCTTTGGTACTAGGTATTATGACTTCCATTTGGTTTACTTCCTTCTGGTTATTTAGGGTTAGGATTTCCTAACCGCATTTCTCTTCAAATGAAAAACTTGAAACGTGTATCTCATTTACTTCTTCTTTAAATCTCTTGGGTTGTTTTCTAATTAAACTTCAATGCACTTATAAGGTGAATAATTTCGAACTGATTTTCTAGAAAATCTTTTCCTATTTATACAAAATTCATAAACAACTGAATATTTATTGTTTTTTTTCTATGGCATTCAAGGAGTTGACACTCAGCCAGACACTAAATTAAATTAATAATAATAATTAAATAACCTGCTTCCAATCTATTCGATAAAACATACATTATTTGTAACACAAGAGGAAGAAGACAGGGCCATGCACTTCTCACCCAGGGGTCGATCAGGGCTTTTTTTCAGTTACACATGCACACGAAAAGAAGTCACGGGTATATTGGGTAGCTAAACAATAAGGCAGACACATAGTAGTCCAGGACAGTTAAACATAAAAAGACAGAATAAGCGAACTTTTTTACTCTGATTTTTTTTTATGGAAAAGGTAGGTCTTGTAATTTCGTCTTGGCTCGCCCTGTATGTTCGAAAATAATTTCCAGTTATAGACATTTTTATCTAGTTTACTTGCAATATTTTTAAAAATTTCTACCTATCGCAGAACTCGAGACATCGACCGACGCACTATTACCCCGTCCTGTACAATTGTGTATTGTACATAAAAAAGAATTTGAACAAATTTGAAACAAACTTACAACCGCATAATTACCCTATTAGGCAAATTTACCACTCTATCTGGTAAAGAATTAAAACATACAGGATACTATTTCAAAAATTGGAGTTATGACAAATTGAATTTCCATGAAATGAAGAAATGAGAAAAGCATTTCTAAATCCAAGCAAATGAACAAAATAATCCAATTTTACATTTAATGGAAAGAAATGCCCTTTTTATTCAAATTCAAAGTCTACTTCGAAATTTTTTAAATTTGTTCCTGAATTCCAAAACCACCTAGAAATAGCAAATAAATGCCATTTCCAAGATCATTTTTCATTAGATTTTAAATCTGAAGAAAACGTTGGAACGAGAAATTACAGGTTTATGAGAAAAGTGACTTGAATTACATGGTGCTATTTAAAATAAGAAAGTTGTGGCAATTCCTGGCTATACCGGAAGTGATTTTTTCAGTGGCGGCTCGTCAAGGATGACAGGGTAGGTAGTGCCCACCCAATTACATAAGCCGTAGTTGTAAAGTTATATTTATATTTTTTATATTTTTGTACTTAAATTATCAAATAAAATGTTGCGGTTAATTAATTGTAACATTGAAAGTCAAACAGTTAATTTTATTTATGATACTATTTTTACTACATATTAAGTATGTAAGTTCACATATGAATCCGCTTAATACCGAGGGTAATACTGTCGAATTCCAATTAGGAATATTATGCGCCAAGCCAGGGCAGGCTAGCCTCTCTCTGAAATCGTGATTTTAATTATACTACGTCTACGCATATATATGTTGGTCTTTTACTTCGATCTTACGCCTGTAATATACATCAACACGAGACGTGCGAATATTGAATAGAGTATGTTCAGATATCAAGCAGGAAAAATAACTAATGTGTTAAAATTGATTAATCAATGATTCTTATGAATAAGTATCAAATAGAAACACTTATTTCGAATTTGATAAATAGAAACAAAAAGAAGTTAAATTACATGTCAATAGTGCCATATAGTTATAGTTCAAGTAATAACTTCCCGATACATAAAAAAATGTAACAAAAACTTTACGACATAATTAATTATATCGCCGCGGGCCATGGCGCCAAACCTGTCATTAAACATTTCCGACGCACATTAAAAACCTATAGAGGTAAGCGAGTCTATTTGCGAACAGCACTGCAAAGAGTACTGGTATTTTAATGAGGTCGTAAAGTTTCTGTTGCGTTTTTTATGTCTCGGGATATTCCTACTTGAACTATACCACACATATTATTTCTCCTTTGTGTTTTAAGGTGTAATTTATTAGTATACATGTGCCTTTATATTGTTCAAAAAGTACTAAAATAATGTTTAATTTTATTTTAGCTGTTTTAAATGTGAAATTATGAAATTAAATATTAATATGTAAATGAAATAAATGCAATGCATTAGTACACATACATCTATATCATCTAAAAGTGCTAAAATAATGTTTCTTTTATTTTTTCAGTTTTAGATGTGAAAATATAATAATAATATAATATGCAAATGAAATAAATGCAAATTCAAATATGCGACTTTGCACTCGGTGGAATGTGGACACTGACACTGGCTGTCCAGCCCCATCCCTTCCCTTCCTGTAGTCGTAATATCTCGCCAAGTATCGCTTCATTTTCAGCCGTGTGGATCACGGATCACTAAGCGCAAATCTCAGAGCTTGGAGAATTTTGGTTATGTTTGTATAAAGTTTCTAAGTTCGCTCAAATTTTTTAATTTATAATCTGTGATCTTTATCGGTATTTAGTAATTGTTTACTTTAGTAGAAAAAAGTGCGATGAGTGGACAAGTGACTAATTATTAATATATAATTTTTTTTATTAACAAATAGGTTTGCATCCCTAACTTATGATGACAAAATTTCTATAATTAAATTAGAGCGACGTAAATGATTATGGCTTTCTGGAAGTGAAATAAAAAATAAACTTTACAGCTGGCCTTGCATGTTATTCAGTAGAAATAGTAAAAATCCTTGGAATTCAAAAGGGATAGATAAGTAATGTAAAAAATAAATGTTATACAAGCGATTGAAAAATAAGATATATTGAAAGATTATACCGTTTCTAGATTAAAATATAAATTATTCGGCCATCAATATATTCAAACTTCACTTAATTCTACCCAGGTAATTTTAAAGAAGGCCTTGAAGGTCTATGAAATGAAGTCTCTACCGTTTCTAAAATTGCTGGTGTGATCAATTAAAAACCAGTTATATTATTGTTCTCTCAATCCTATTTTGGATTGTAGAACAGTAGAAACTTTATTTCAAAGACTCATAAATTGTATGTCAATCAAAAGGGTACGTGGGAGCATTTTATCACCATATGATGTAGGAATACCAGCATTTTTGTGTATGTACATCTCTATCGCCATTTATTTTGAAACCATCTCGATTAATTAAGCAATATAAATACAAAATAAACTTGAGAAATTACAGAGGTTTTTTTCTTATTGATTTTTTACACCCACTAAATTTCTGTATAAAACTGTAATTACTATTCTATTATATCCCATCCTGCCCACCCACAGCTAAAAGCCACGGGCCGCCACTGATTTTTTTACCATCGAATGGTCAAAATATGGCCATTGATATCTATATTTGATTTCTCAAATTGCGCTATTTTATTTTTAAAACTGTAGAAAAAATATAGGTATTTTCTAGGTCACCCGGTACAGAAAATTATTTTGCTAAACTTTGAAAATATTTCCAATAAGTCAGACATTAAAGAAAATTATGCTAAGAATGTAATAAACTCAATATACCTATATGGGTCAACACGTCCCATGTTTTAAAAACTTACTGGCATAAAATATCCTTTATATTAATACACAAAATATTAATATTAAAAAAAATTGAGACAATAATATACTGATATCCTATGACACAATATAAAAATAATTGCAATATTGGTAGAAAGTCATATAAAATACTCAAATCAGTATCTAGTGCATAAGTCATTACTTTCTTATTTTTGCATATCAAAGAATATACTACCTTAAGAAAATAACAGATATAGATATAGTATAGACAGATAGGCAGATGGATTAACTTTACATTGTTTTGAAATTCAGTAAAATTTACTTTATATCAGATCAGACCTATTTGTTGTGTTGCGACTATGCTGGCTATTACAGTTCACGAGTAAATCTTTGTAAATCTTTAGAATAGAATAGTTTATTAACCTCAAATTAACATAACATAAGTTACAAAAGGCAAGTCAACTAACGGTACATAAAATTACAGAAAAAATATAAACAGCAATACATAGTAAAAGTCTATTAAAATAATCACTAATAAAAATACATAGTTATATTATAAAGTGAGAAATAAGTGACAAATTATGTAAACCCAAATTGCAGGCCTGATCTCCCTACTGGAAACAAAAATTCCTTAAGAGAGTAGAAAGCGTTTAATTCTAAAAATGACCTTACACTTTTTTTTAAAGTAGTACAGTTCCCTAATAATTTGATGCCATCAGGTAATGAATTATAGAGGATGATACAGTTGTAGCGCGGAGATTTACGAAACCTAGTTGTTCTGTATGTAGGCAATCGTAGGTTTGTAGTTCTTGTGTTGTAGTTGTGGATATCGGGTTGATGTACAAAGTCCATTAGATGTCTTTTGGTAAACATAACACATTTCAGAATGTATATAAATAGCCTGATAATCCAAATTAAACATTAATCTTAATATTCTTTTGTCAAAACTCTACTGAGATAAGTGGCAGAGCCACAAGACAAGATGTTATAGGAAAGATGGCAGTAAGTAAAAGCGTAATAAAAGTTTATTGTACACTCTACAGTTAAGAACGATTTCATCTGTAGAATCGCGTAAAAGGCCTTGTTCAACCTTCCACTCATATCAGAATCGAACCAGATGCCTAGTAGTTTATTATACTCATTTCGAATACATACGATACAATTGCTAGGAGTGAGCCTGTATGCATCGTGAGATCCAAAAAATGAAAAAGAAAACATCTGAGCGTAATCCACATTTTAATCCGTCCTCCACAGCCAGCGTATTATTTAAAATAATGGCGAATGCGCTAGGGTAAGACAACACTTTGAAACGAAGGCTATTTGTCCTCGAATTTTAAATTTCGTATCGTTTCTTAACATGTTATAATGTTAAAGAACGCTATAACCCCGATATACTTTTCGACGTTGTAACAAAATCCAACTTAGGAAATATTTCGTAAGAAAAGCGTGCTTCACGTAAAAACGCCGTGGAGGAGGTTTTTAATTCTTGGAAATATATTTTTGCTCTTCGGAGCGTTTTTTATGCCAAATTTTCGCTAACTCTTCGAGGAGCGTTAATTTGGTAAGTGTAGTAAATGTCGCTGCACAGGGACGTAATGTCGCCCCGACCACCCAATTTTAGAAAGTATAATAAGATTAAAAACCCTTTTACGAATCCACGTTGTCAAGCACTGCAACTCTTACGGAGTGTTGAATATGAGGACAAGTTAGTCCAACGACTATTCAAAGTATATCGGACGCTATAGCGAAAATAGCCCTTAGCGACATGGGACCCCCATCATTTCCTAGCAGTCGGATTTGACGGGGAAATGATGTGTTTTGACGGGGTTTGCCCTAAACCGGTTCCTCAGTGATTCGGAGTCAAAAAAGTATCTATACCATGTACTCACACGTGCATGGGATCTGCCTTGCCTGAACGTAAAATTTGTTATTGCATAATACAAACGAAGTAGATACGCTTCAAGCAATTTTAAGCTCCGAGGAGCGACCAAAATTTATGTGAATTAATAAAATACGTTTATAAGACAGGCAAGCATAAGCCCACCAAAATTTCAGTTACATGAACTGTTCCTTGAATCTTTTTGTGCATCGTTAGCTTTTCAAACTGCATATTGGATGGTAGTTGGTACCGAATGAATCGTCCCGTTCCTCACCATGTGTTGTACACGGGTCAGACCATTGTTTGTTAACATTTTCTCTGAAGAAGTTGTTGTAAAAACATAAATTTTTTAAAGATTTAATATACATTTTTTGAACTTTATATTGTCTTTTACTTGTGTTTTCTAACAAAATTTCCCTTTCAGATTTAATTTTAAGAGAGTGTGAAACAGACAGTGTTAGATTTATAGTGTTACGACGTCTTCCAATCGATACCATCAGAGCCGCAGTTAAGCATAAACGACAGTAAGTATGATTTATCCATTAATCTCCGTCTGAAACAGTCACTTTGAACCCTAAAAATTTTGTGAACGTAATATTTTTATTTAGTAGTTAGAAAAGGTTGAGGAAAAAGAAAATTAATTTTTTCTTTTTCCTATTTTTTTCAATTTTTCTAAGTTTTTCGAGCAGAAAATACGTCCTTCAGACTTCCATCAAAGCATGGATCGTTCACATGGCGCCCGAGCAGGGACCATGCCGTCCCCAAACCCAACAAATCCTTTCTCATTTATGGCGGAAGACTCCGAGGGGTCGACTCCAAGAGAATTTTATGAGCGAGTCACCGCACCGCTCGTCGACGACGGTTCTAGAGGGATAGAACCACAGCGACTGTTTCCAGAGGGAAATAATGTTAATTTATCAGCTTCACAGCCACAAACTGCTTCGATGGAAAGTATGTTTCTGAAAATGGCAGAGGGCTTCGTGCAGGCGATACAGAACGTGTCGACCTGTACGCCCCATGAGAGACAAAGATGTCCGAACGTGACGTTCCATGGGCTTGATCATGAAGATCCAGAAGCATTTCTGAAAATTATGGAGGAATATTTCGACAGAGCTCGCATAAGCCACGACTATGATCGCCTCCATAACGTAACCGGCCAACTCAAGGGCGAAGCTCAACGATGGTCCGAACAATTTAGGACGTTGACTACTTCGTATGCCTTATTCAAGGAAAGATTCCTTACGAGATTTAATTCTCCCGACATACAGTCACGAGCTATTGCTCAACTGTATGCCGTCAAGCAAACGTCTTTAGACGACACGGCAGTGTTTATCACAAGGAAAACTTGTCTTTTCGATCGTATTGATCCCTTTAAATCCGAAGCCATTAGAGCTCGGGTCATCATGGACCAACTGCGTCCAGAAATTAGGTCACGCTTGAGAAGCAACCTAATTTCAAACACAGAGATGTTAATAGCAGCGGCTACTAACGTCGAGCGGGATTCAGCTGACGAACAGACGTCGCTAATCCAACTTATTGATCAACGTCTGTCCCGCGCGTCTTACTATCGAGAGCCGGGACACATCAGTCAACAAAATTCTAGTAACAGGAGCAATGGAAGCCCAACTCCGACAGCACCGAGGGTGCATTTCCGAGAGGACGTATCTCGACAGGACGGTCCAGGCAGAGCGCCTGGTCGTCCTTTTTTTATGCCTAATTCTACGAGCGGTTCAGTGAATCCTGACCGCAGGCAAAACAATTTTAATGGCGGATCGGGGAAATTCCGAGTACCCGACCGACCGGCAACCCCGTGCCGATACTGCACAGACACAGTGCAGTGGCACTTCCATAGCCAATGCCCGAATAACCCGCATCTCAACAGGAGACCGGGAAACTTTCGAGGGGCCAGAGACCCAGGCCAGGGTCCATCTGCAAGATCCCCGGCACAACGGCCGAACCAAGGCGGCAGCAATGTCCAGTAATTTTTTCCGATACTCATGACCACTACGACGCTCCTCTGCACAAGACAAGAGAGTCGATAAATTATATGAGCGAAGCGTTCCCTTTGCCTCGTATAAAAGTTCAAATTAATGAACATGCGGTCGATGCACTGATCGATTCAGGCTCGACGAGAAACGTTATCCATCCGAGGATGTTGGATAATTTTAAAAATCTCACGACACGTCGATCATTTGCTATGGCGTGCGGAGATCGAATGGTGGACTCTCTTGGCACGACAAAATTACAAGTAATAATTTCAGGCACCTCTTTTGAAATTGATTTTCAAGTAATCGAAAATTTGAACGAAACGATAATATTAGGATCACCATTCTTATATATGAACAATGTCGCATATGATTATGGCAGAAAATGCCTATATGCCGGCACAGAAGAGCGTATTACCGTCTTCTGGAATCAAGCTTCTCAGAGGGAGAGACAGCAGGCAAAGCTTCCTGAAGAGCTTGTTATAAATGACAAATTTCTACGGCCGCTGTTCGAAGAATTTGTCGATCTGTTCACTGCGGAACCGACTCAAGCAACCACAGTGACTGTGAAACACAAAATTACAGTGAAAGACACGAAACCATTTAATATCAGACCATATCCGATGTCTCCGAGTACTAAGAAAATTATGTACGACCAAATCGAAGAGATGTTGAAAGCTGGCGTCATCGAACCTAGCACTGCCCAATATAGTTCACCACCAGTGATAATAAAACGCTCAGACAAGAAACCACGATTTTGCATCGATTATCGCCATTTGAACGAAATGACTGAAGACGAGGCTTCCGTCTTACCCAAAATACACGAAAGTATTAAAGATTTAGGAAATTCGAAGATTTTTTCTGTGTTGGATTTAAAAAGTGGATATTGGCAAATACCGCTAGATGAAGCATCAAAAGATTTTTCGACTTTTACCACTCCTGATGGGGCAGCTTACAGATTTAATGTCATGCCTTTCGGACTCAAGACAGCTCCCTGTACCTTTCAGAAATTCATGGCAAAGGACGTTTTAACGGGTTACCTGCACCATTTCTGTAAAGTGTATTTAGATGATATAATCGTTTACAGCGTAAACGTGAAGGAGCATATGTCCCACTTGAGGTTAGTCTTTGAAAGACTACGTCTGCACAATCTGAAAGTGTCACCGGAAAAGTGTGTAATAGCGACGAATGAAATTCAATATTTAGGCCATACAATTAGAACTGATACTTCCCAACCGTTAGAAAAACATGTCTTACAAATTCAAAATTATCCCGTTCCCGCTACAAAAAAGCAGCTACAAAGTTTCCTAGGGCTTTGCAACTGGGTACGAGAATATCTACCAAATGTGGCGATGATCACGAAGCCACTAACGAAACTTCTTTCGAAGGAAAATCGTTTTCACTGGAACCATACATGCGATGAAGCGTTTAGAAAATTAAAAGAATTATTATCCGGACCGCTGGAACTCCATCGGCCGGATTTTTCACGTCAATTCATTTTGCAAACAGATGCATCCCTCCAAGGCCTTTCGGCCGTATTATATCAATTAGGCGACAACGGCGAAAAATATATAATTTCGTATGCAAGCAACACGTTATCTCCAGCAGAGAGACGTTACCACATAAACGAGCTGGAATGCTTGGCGGTGGTGAACTATATTAAAAAGTACAAGATGTACTTAGCAGACAAACCGTTCTTGGTGAAGACGGACAACAGGGCGTTACTTTGGTTAAACAAACATAAGGACGACAAAACAAAATTTACTCGATGGTCATTACTATTACAAGAATATGCATTCAAAATTGAACACTGTCCAGGAAAGGAAAATTTATTAGCAGATTTTCTAAGTCGTAACCCACAAAATCAGTATGTCGAGACAGACGATGAAGAGGAAAGAATGTTCCTACCAAATTATAAGTGTCCAGAACGTATTTCTGTTTTAACGCACTCAGAAATATACGAAGATATCGTACAGGCTCAATTGAGTTCAAGAGATATTCAAGACAAGATCCGCCGTTGGAATGATCTATTTCAACAGGAACAACGTTCCGATGCGGATCTTATTTTTATGAAAAATTTTCACGTCCAAGACGATGTACTTTTTAAAGATTGCGATCGAAATTTTAAATTAATAGTTCCAAAGAGGAAAATAAAAGAATTGATTTACCATTATCATGACCGAGATGAAGCATGTCATCCAGGAAGAGACGAGACTCTCAGGAAAATAGCGAAACGCTACTATTTCAATAATATGGCCAGGATCGTAGGCAAATACATAAACGACTGTCTGATATGCCAGTCTGTAAAGACAAGACAAGCCCAACCCAATGCTCCACTTAGAAGTCATGCACCACAAAATGCATTTGAAACCTTGAGCGTCGACGTAATTGGCCCGCTGCAGAGGACTAAAGACGCCGAAAACAGATACATGATTATCGTCGAAGACGTTTTCAGTAAATGGATAGAGGCAAAGGCATACATTCAGGTCGACGGCAGAACGATAGCCAAATATATCGACGAAGAAATAGTAGCAAGATTCGGAGTCCCTCGAGTCATAATTTCCGACAATGGTACATCACATTTTGCGAAAGGAATGGTATCGAACGATACTTAATTCCAACATATCACCAACAGTCCAACCCCGTGGAACGACGGGTTCAGGAATGCAAGAAAATTTTAAAAACTCTTTTATTCAAAAAGCCAAACGACACTTGGGATCGCTACGTGCATCAAATGACATACATATTAAGAAATCGTAGGAACGCCGCTACAAATCAAACACCCAGCATGGTCGTGTTAGGATATGATCCAGCCGAAAGAGGCGAATGGGATTTGTATGCCTGGAGGCAAGAAAGAGCCAAGCAACAAACGCTTCCACGATACGAGCGAATCAAGGAAGCCCGTCAGGCCCAACAAAATTACAAACAGAAATATGCGCCGAAAGAGGCCGTCACTCCGATCGTTTACAAAGTAGGAGACAGAGTCATGAGTAAGAGGAAAAAGAAGGTACATACCTTCACGCCGTCTTGGTCAGGCCCAACCAGAATTCTGAAGAAGTTTTCAGACGAAGTGTATCTCGTGCAAAAGGGAAATGCAACGACAAGAGTACATGTCGATGATTTGAGACCAGCCCCGCCAGAGGAGCACAACTTGGAAATCGAATCTTCCGATGAAGAAAATGCTAGTCCAGGCGGAACATCACTCGATGGAAATGATTCCCCGTTCTCAGACGATTCCACAGAACCTCTACCGCCGGAGCAAACGGTTGTACAAATCCATGCACCGCCACGAGATGCTTCCACTTCTGATTCAGAATCCAGTTCTGGAGATTCAATTATATTTTTATAATATTTTTCAACCTAGGCTAAGTTTTAACTTAGTGCTAGGTTTATTTTATATCAAAATTTCCATACCAACTTCTTGTCGTGTCAGGCGAGAGTTGGTATTTTTTATGCATTTTTTACAAGTTATTTTCATTGAGGATATTGTATCGTCCATACAAATCTTCCAAATTCACTGCAGCAACTCTGACCGTGTCCGGCAGAGTTGGTATTTTTTTATAATTTTTCTAAGTCCTCAAATGTTATTAAACATTCATCTGTAAGCAGAGTCCGACCCAAAGGGTCCAAACAAATGTTCCATTGGCACGGCATGGAAAGACGACAACTCTGACGCAGAGCGCGATTCAGACGAGTCTAGCAACTCAAGGGCGAGATGCCGCCACGTCTGCTGGAGGGGCAGATGCAACGATCCGACGGATGCAGATTCTGTCGCAGAATTCTCCCAAGAAGAGATTTTAATAAAAACTATTTAAATCAATATAAGTCAACAAAATTCAATGTTCCTATTCTCAAAGACGACGATGTGATATCGGTCGCAGATTTCTCCCAAGAAGAGATTTTTTAACTACACGGAAACCATTTCAATCAATATAAGTCTACAAAATTCAGTGTTCCTATTCTCAAAGACGACGATATGTTATCGGTCGCAGATCCCCAGACGGGATATGAACAAACATTTTACTAAAATTTTGTTTTATATTGTTTCATATAAATGAGCAGAGCCATAGTATAGCTGGAGCCAAGCAGTCCGAGGACCACCTAAGCTGTTCCAGAAGGCAGTTCGACACCGAAGGTGATCGACGAGGCATAGACACGAGGAGGAGCAGACGCAAGCCCGCATTAGTGGAAGAACACTAAGAAAGATAAGTGCGTCGAAAGTGTTTGTGTTGTGTCATCGAAAATCCGAGGATTTTCGATTTTTTCTTTTTTTTATGCCATTTTTGAAACACAATGTTCAATAATTCAATCGAATGCTATGCATCGATATATGTTCAAATTATCACCATTTTTAGATTTGCATCTATGTTTTGTTCAGATAGGCCGGTCTGAACTATAACCGAATACAACACATGGGAGACTACATCCAATGATCCATTTTATTTTCAAACAACCAATTTACCAAACGTTACACAAAAAGATTCACGGAAAGGAGGGGAGTGTTAAAGAACGCTATAACCCCGATATACTTTTCGACGTTGTAACAAAATCCGACTTAGGAAATATTTCGTAAGAAAAGCGTGCTTCACGTAAAAACGCCGTGGAGGAGGTTTTTAATTCTTGGAAATATATTTTTGCTCTTCGGAGCGTTTTTTATGCCAAATTTTCGCTAACTCTTCGAGGAGCGTTAATTTGGTAAGTGTAGTAAATGTCGCTGCACAGGGACGTAATGTCGCCCCGACCACCCAATTTTAGAAAGTATAATAAAATTGGACTTGAACTTCCAAATTTCCAAGATTAAAAACCCTTTTACGAATCCACGTTGTCAAGCACTGCAACTCTTACGGAGTGTTGAATATGAGGACAAGTTAGTCCAACGACTATTCAAAGTATATCGGACGCTATAGCGAAAATAGCCCTTAGCGACATGGGACCCCCATCATTTCCTAGCAGTCGGATTTGACGGGGAAATGATGTGTTTTGACGGGGTTTGCCCTAAACCGGTTCCTCAGTGATTCGGAGTCAAAAAAGTATCTATACCATGTACTCACACGTGCATGGGATCTGCCTTGCCTGAACGTAAAATTTGTTATTGCATAATACAAACGAAGTAGATACGCTTCAAGCAATTTTAAGCTCCGAGGAGCGACCAAAATTTATGTGAATTAATAAAATACGTTTATAAGACAGGCAAGCATAAGCCCACCAAAATTTCAGTTACATGAACTGTTCCTTGAATCTTTTTGTGCATCGTTAGCTTTTCAAACTGCATATTGGATGGTAGTTGGTACCGAATGAATCGTCCCGTTCCTCACCATGTGTTGTACACGGGTCAGACCATTGTTTGTTAACATTTTCTCTGAAGAAGTTGTTGTAAAAACATAAATTTTTTAAAGATTTAATATACATTTTTTGAACTTTATATTGTCTTTTACTTGTGTTTTCTAACAAAATTTCCCTTTCAGATTTAATTTTAAGAGAGTGTGAAACAGACAGTGTTAGATTTATAGTGTTACGACGTCTTCCAATCGATACCATCAGAGCCGCAGTTAAGCATAAACGACAGTAAGTATGATTTATCCATTAATCTCCGTCTGAAACAGTCACTTTGAACCCTAAAAATTTTGTGAACGTAATATTTTTATTTAGTAGTTAGAAAAGGTTGAGGAAAAAGAAAATTAATTTTTTCTTTTTCCTATTTTTTTCAATTTTTCTAAGTTTTTCGAGCAGAAAATACGTCCTTCAGACTTCCATCAAAGCATGGATCGTTCACAATAACACTAAAATTAAAGACGACAAAGTATGGATTATTTTGTTTGAAAACTATGTGTATAAGAATACCAGAATTGTGAACGTCATCCTCTTTTTGAATCAAGAACTCGAAATATAAACTTTGCTGCGTTAACTTGGTCAAACGGCAGATTTTGGCTAGTCGGTATATAGCTTACCGAATTTTAGACTAAGTTGAAATTTCAATTAATATCTTCGTTAATTAATTGAATATCGATTTAATATCGAATTATTCAGCAAATTATATCGTCTAAAGATGAATTGGGTCGTTGGGTGCCTTTCAATAGACACAGTTATATTAGAAGTTAGTTTCATATTAATTTTTGATAATCTTATTGTAGACAATCTGGACAGGGCGTTAAAATCAACACAATTATTTAGTGTAAATTTTTTGGTAATTTTGGTATATTTTAGACTTTGGATTTTGGCAACTATTTTGGTATTTTGGTTTAACAATATTGCCCTGACGATTCCATATATTTGTAATTATATCAGAGAAAGCTCCTATCGTAATTTTGACTACTACGGTTTGGAAGTTCTGTGAAAATTTGTAAATTGTCCAGCATGATCTTAGAACAAGGAGAACATTCGATCTCACGTGAAGTCTGAAGCAGCCTGTACTTCTTTTGTGTAAAAGCTAAGTTACTTCTGTATCATTATTTTGCTAAATAACTTTACGCTATATGGTTGTTTATACATTAATACCGGTATTTTTCCTAACTTGAAACCCTAGATGATATGCTTCTAATATTTTATCTGTCGGCAAATATATTATCAATAATAAATTATATGTTTAGAACTGTATCCTTTTATTGTTTCTGGCTCACTAGAAGGATTGCTAAGACCTAGGACCTCACATATTTTTGTAAACTTTTAATCGTAATAATGTGTTGCCCCTACAACAGAGTGTATATAATTAATACCTTTTGAAACGACTATTTTTTCAAATTTCTCCGAAAAAAAAAAACATTCACTGTTAACTGAAGAGCTAATAATTTCGTTGTCAACCAATTAGTTCACGGTGCCAACAACTACTTCCCAATTTTTCGGGAGTAATCGCTTACACGTCCTATTTTAATCTTAAATATTTCTCCCTTGTCCGCGGAAAATATCTGCCAAGCAGATTTCATAGATGATCAGACATCAAGAACCGTAAAATTGAACCAAACACTAATTTGTCATCGGATTGTAGGTAAAAAAAAATTGGGGTAAAAAAGTGACGTAAGCGAGCGTCCTCAAAAACTGTTTGTAAGAAAACGTATTGGGTAATCCTTTGATCAAGTGACTGACAAAATTTCAGACCGACATTAATTTACCGCCAATGGAAGTCATCTTTGTTAGGAGAATTTTATATAAAATACGGTATAATTTTTGTTTATTAATTGCAGATACTATATAGGGTTTGGAACGTTCTTTTAATTATTTCTCATCCCGTAAAGAAGCTATTTATACACACTAGTATATTTTAATGGCATATAAGCATATATTTCGATAAGTAATTTTTCCAGTAAATAGAAACGATCAATATAATTTTTTTCTTGTAACTGTGAAGAAATTTTTTTAACAGACAGCCTTCATCGCATCACTGATAACAAAAAAAGATGAAGGGTTGAAACCCTCCAAAAATGCACAGCTATGGATTTTTCAGAATATAACGGTTTATTTCTCTCTATCAATAAATTACGATCAATGCCTGAGATAAAAATTGTCATGTATTTAAAAGTACATTGGAAAAATTTAGAAATACTATACTTTCTCCTAACTAGCAATTAAATGAAAACTCCTCTGATGGCACTTTTAAAAAATGTAAACACTTACAGAATATGCGTGATTTGTAAACAAAAACTAAGGATCTGTATATAAAAAAGATAACAATATGGACATACGAAACTATAGACTTCAGAAAAGCTTTCGAATTTTTTTTGTCTAATTACCTCTATTTTCTTGTTAGAAGTAGCCTAAAACCCGAACAGTATAGTTTTATTGAAGAACAATCAACAATTATGAATCTGGTATGTACATCTCATTCATGAAGCATTTAATGTAAGAAGTCATGTAGACATCATCTACATTGACTTCTCCAAGGCTTTCGGTAGTTTGGACCATGGTTTATTACTTATGAAGTTAAATAAGATGGGTCTGAATTACAATATGTTAATGTTTTTCCAGTCTTATTTATATGGCCGAATCCAGCATGTTCATTACTTTGGTTACAAATTATCTAATTTCACCCAGTTCCCTGGGATTCCTTAAGGCTTAGTATTGGGACCCTTATTATTTATCATTATTGTCAGCGACATCGCACCTGGTCTAAATGTAAACTATTTATTATTTGCGGATGACTTAAAACTTTTTTTGAAAATTTAATCTGAAAATGATTGTGTCTTACTATAAACAAATTTTAACATATACTCGTGGTGTAAGAAAACATTGCTTAATGCGGTTAAGTGCAATGTAATAACATATTTGTCGGAAGAACACAAAGTATTATATAATTATAATATTGACACTATAATCCTTCCTTGTCCAAATACCGTTAAAGATTTTAGACGTAATTTTTGATGGCAAATTTACTTTTACTACTCATATTGATGCAACAACAATTAAATCTTATAAGAATTATGGTTTTTTTTATCTTATGCATACAAAAGATATTAACAACATAGATACAATGAAGCTACTTTTACTACGTTTGTAAGGTCACAACTTGGATATAGTTCGATAGTTTGGAATTCTATATATAACACTCACATTACCGATATTGAGCGAGTTCAGATAAAATGTTATCATCTTGACAATCAATATCCCAAAAGGGGCACCATGCAAGAAGTTTCTGTCGTTTTCTTATGTTTTCTTATATAATATAACAATCAATAATATAATTAAGTGTGAAGAATTACCTAAAATGTTATACTTTCACATACCGAGAATAAATGCTGGGTAAAAACAGCTACTTCATAAAAGAAATGATAATACAAATGTGTATAAAATATCCCCTGAACATCATATCCCATTATGCTTACTGTTACTCTAATTTAGTTATCAGTACATCCACATTTCTAGATGTATGGAAAGTGTCGAGAATTGTTCATGTTTTCAAAGAAGGTGATCGTGCAAATATTCAAAATTATGGGCCGATTAAAATAATTAATAATTTCTGGAAATACAGGCTGTCCATTTTATCAGGGCTCTCGAAAATATCTCAAATATATCGGTCGTACGAAAAAAATTATTTTTACGAAAATTATGCCGATTTATATAACCTACAAATTGGTTTAAAGACATTTGAAATCCATGGCCTCCTTTAAGAGTTATGGCGGAAAATATCGAAGATGCGGAAATAGTCTAGACCAAATATCTCCGTTATTTGAAGAGATACGAGAAAAATTTTAAGGCGAACATTTTTTGCAAAACAGAGTGTTTCAACGAGGTTTTATCTAATTCTTTTCAAAACCGCTGTATTTTGAGATTTACTCTTCAGGCCGTTAAAAAAATTATTTTGAAAAGGGCAGGAAATGGCGCCATTAAATAGAGTATTTTCCTCCCTTTTCACTGATATATCATACATGCCATATTTATTCATTGGTACTACGTTAGTAATTATAAAAACATTTTTTAAAAACCAATAAATTTTTTTTAACAAGCATTATACTTGCCGTGGAGAAGTAAATAACTCAATAAGTTGTTCAAATAATAATAATAATAATAATAATAATAAACGTCTTTATTACACTAAGATACAGGTATAACATACACAGTAACTTGAGTAAAGGGCGAAGTTTAGCTAGTATATCTAGCTATTCTTACACTTAACCCAAGTCTTTGTTATAATAAAACATTAACACAAGTAAGAGGAATAAAGTAAATTCAGGTAACAAAAACAGATTAATAATAAGAAGAATATAGCACACAGAATATTAATATTTATCTAATCCTCAAAATAATTTTTAATATATCATATCAGGTGTTCAAAGTGTCCACCGAGATTTATGCACAATCGAGCGCGGCGAGGCACTGCATTTAAAACATTACTCAGCATTTCGGGGGTAACTATAATACATGCCTGTTGAATTCGAGCTTTTAGGTCCTCTACATTTTGCGGTGTCGTCGAAAATACCTTATCTTTAATATACCCCCATAGAAAAAATCCATTGGAGTGATATTTGGAGAACGACGGGGCCATCTAATAAATCCATTGGTACCTATCCAATGTTGAGGCAAAATTTCGTCTAAATAATCTAGGCAAATCTGGGAACTGTGGGTAGGAGCTCCATCTTGTTGAAAATATTGAAATTTGTGTCGATTCTCTAAAGGTAGATCATCTAATAATTCATTAAATTCATTTCTCAAAAAGCTTAGGTACCTTTGACGACTGAGGTGACCACCATACAAATAAAGACCTATTAAATTGGTGCCTAACCCACACATTTATTGAAAAACGATTTTGAAGCCCAGTCGGTCTATGCCAGTGTGTATTTTCAGAAGTCCATTTGTAATGAATATTGCGATTAAAAAATCCGTTATTGGAAAAATTTGCCACGTCGAACCATAGTATTTTACTACATATTAATGGATCGGCATGCTTCTCTTCCAACAGCCACCTACAAAAAGTCGTCGTCCTTGGATTGTCCCCCGCTTGTAAATTGTCAACTTTTTTGGCTTTATAACACAAGTAACCATTTTTCTTTAAAATTTTTCTAGCACTTGTTTTATTTATATGACAGGCAATTTGAATTTCTCTTAATGATGTTTCCAAATTTTCTGTATTTTTATTTCTTACATTATTAATAACTCGGTTTACCTTATTTACATTATCAGTAACACTATTCAACCTTGTCTTCTTCTTTAAAAATGAATCATTATTAGTTTCGTAGCTAATTTTCTGAACAGAGTTTTATTCGGTTGTAGTGGTTGTGGAAATCTGTTTCTATATTCTACTTGAGCTAATCCAGAGTTAAAATTGCATTGGTAATATGTAACGAACATATTATAACGATCAATGGGAGTGAAAATCATTTCTGAAAATTCTAAATTCTTAAACGTGTGTGGTTGAGTGGGCTAAGTATTAACTGAGATGATCTGTCAAAAAAGTAAATTGTCAAGTTTGTTCATAGCCAAATATTTTAAAATAATTGAAATAATAGTGAAATCGTGAAATACAAACAATTATATATAATAGTAATAATAATAATAAATTGACTTTATGCAGACTTTAAACAGATACAGAAATAATTTCAAAAGGAATGGCGATGTTCAGCAACGCTGCTCTTCCACATAACCATTCCAGTTAAAATATTGGTGAAAATTTAATTATAATACAAAAAATTATACGTGAAATACATAATTAATCATTTCTATTATTAAACAACAGGTGTTTGCTGAGGTCTCTGAACTTATATAAACTAGAAGCAGATTTAATATTAGAGGGTAGACTATTATATATCTTAGTAGCATCACAAATGATCTTTCAAACTGAGCAGAACTGTGTCTAGGTACAGTGTACAAGTCTCGAGAGCACGTAGGATAGTCATGAGTAAGACTACCTTTAACAAGTTTAACAAATAAGTATTTAGGAAGTTTTAACCTGTTTAATTTGTAAATTAGACATGCCATATTGAGTTGAAAACGTTCATCCAAATTTAACCAATGCGACTCTCTGAATTTATCAGAAATGTGGTCAAATTTTCGCAGATTGTAAGTAAACCTCAAACAGGAGTTTTGAACTTTCTGTAAACTATATTTATCTCTACCTAACAAAGCAGGCCAAAAAACAGTATCACAGTAAGAAAGATTGCTAAGTATTAAAGTATCACAAAGCTTTAATTTTACATCTGAGCTTAGGAAATCTTTATGGATGTACAGTGTTTTTAATTTACAATATGATTTTTGAAGCAGACTGTTGACATGCGTAGTGAATCTAAGATTAACATCCAGGTATAGACCCAAATTCTTACAAGAATTAGTAGGAACTAAAGACACCCCACCCCGTTGATAGTAATATTAAAAACAGGATTACTTACAACATTCTCCCTGTATGTTCCGAACACTAATAATTCTGTTTTAGATTCATTGAGAACTAGTTTGTGCGCCCTAGATACCTCAGATATAATAAGCAAATCGAAGTTAATTTTAGAGACAGCGTCTCTAACATTACTTAAGTAAAATGAAAAATAAATTTGCGTATCATCAGCGTACTGGTGCATCTTACAATACTTCAACAATTGTGAAAAATCGGCTGTATAAATAGCAAAAAGCAGAGGGCCCAAGATGCTACCCTTGGAATCCCTTGATTAAGATTAACAATATTTGAAAATTCACTATTTACAAGTACCTTCTGATTTCTATTTAAAAGGTAATTTTCAAAGAATGTAACCGCACCAGCACTTACTCCAAAATATTTTAATTTAGAACACAGAATCGAATGATCTAGAGTATCAAACGCCTTACTATAGTCCAGCAAAATCAAAGCAGTATTTTATTTTACATCATTGGCCCTAAATATATCATCTGCGACCTGCAGCAAGGCAATAGTTGTACTGTGATGTGCCCTAAAGCCAGACTGAGTTGGCGGTAAGATTTTATTCTTGTCCAAGAATGATCGGAGTTGCTCAGAAACAATTTTTTCGAGAATCTTTGATATTAAAGGCAATAAACTAATAGGTCTATGGTGTGACGCAAGTGAGGGTTTATTAATTTTAGGTGCAGGCACAACAATTGCCGACTTCCAAAGCTGTGGAAAATTATAACTCACTAGGAATTTATTAATGATGAAGGTTAGGGGAATAATTAAAGAAAGCATCTTAAGATCAATTCCATCCACTCCTTTGGCATTAGATTTAATAGTGAATATAATTTTTTCTACTTGGTCAACCGTTACTGTGTCAAACTTGAATTCATCAGAAATTGCAGAATGTATGTTATTATCATAATTCTCAGAGACGAAGTTATCATTAACATTAACATCTATTCTAGGTAAACTACTTATGAAAAAGTCATTGAATGAATTTGCATTAGCAAACGCCGAGCAAGCGTTATCTACATCCGAACTAATATTTAGAGCTTTTAGTGTTTTCCAAAATGTTTTAGGGTCTTTTTTAAATTGATAGTTTAAATATGTACTTTTTTCTGCTTTAATCGAGGAGTTAACTAAGTTTCTGATGTTTTTATAATCATTCCAAGTAGTATCAGTTTTATTCTTTTTATATTTTAAAAATGCCTTGTCTCTAACCTTCATCATAATTTTCAAATTATCCGTCAGCCACGGAGCACGAGGCTTAGTTATTCGAACAGACTTAAGAGGTGCATGTTTGTCAAACAAATGTAATAAATTAACATTCCAAAAACTAATCATCTGGTCAACACTTCCAAGGCTATAAATATTATCAAAATCTATTAAGCTAAGGTCTTCCAAAAATAAATCGTACTTAAACTTGGAAAAATCACGAAATGTACGAAAAATAGTAGGTTGGCGAAACTTCTTTATTTTTAAGTAACATTTAACTAAACAGTGATCAGATATACCCTCCATATTAAGAACATCTGTATTTAAGGTTAAATCTAAACTAGACGAAATAATAAGATCAATCAATGTGCTAGAAGTGTCAGTGATACGAGTTGGCTGTTCAATAAACTGATGTAAGCCATACTTATCAAGTAAAGAATTAAATAGATTAAAATTAAGACTATTTTTGTTTAAAAAATCCACATTAAAATTGCCCCCAAATAAGACATAATCAAGTCGGGTAAAAAATTTGTTAGAACATTTTCAATACACAATGGCAAATTTACATTACACCGCACCCAAACAGAGCTTCTTACCTTTAATTCTAGTGCTAATGCACAGTTGCTTATTATACTTAAATTAATATAATTAAAATATTTTCTCATAGTTTACTCTACGGGAAGACTGTCCGGTGAACTCAAT
The DNA here is from genome assembly GCA_963675555.1 of Leptura quadrifasciata. NCBI lineage: Eukaryota > Metazoa > Arthropoda > Insecta > Coleoptera > Cerambycidae > Leptura > Leptura quadrifasciata. The sequence goes on from OY776674.1 coordinate 33,970,749, forward strand.
TTTTTTTTTAAAGGGCAAATAAAAAAAAATTGCGAATCTGAACCTGAAACTTTGCAGGTGAATTAAGTACATAATCAGAACATTTGCCCTACAGTTCTTCGACAACCACAAAACTTGGAAAAAATATTTACTGACTAATTTATTATTGGCAGGTCAATATCTGACATACTTGACCGAGATTTATTCCGTCAGAAAACTTTATTTTTTAATAAAATACATGGCACGGAATCATTTGAGCCCAGTTTTGCTTATTCGGTTTACTTTTTTTTAATTCGGAGTAGGGGTTGTTTAGTTATACTGGTAACTTCTCCGTGGAGTAAACTGTCAGAAAATATTTTTCCCGTCATTAGGAGGGTCAACTAGACGCCCTTCAGTCATTTTCTGACAAATGGCCGCTCGAAAAAATCCGGGAAAATGCTGTAGCGGCTTACCCCGTGGCGTTGGACCCCTACTCAACAAGACGGATTTGTAAAGGGGCACTCAACCTATACAGTAACTACGTTTTCTGTCTCTTTGTGACGCACCTCTCCTTTGTCGCCATCTCTCTAACTATAACTTGTGACTTAAATGCTTACGCAGACGATTTGAAAATATATTGTAATATTAAAAACAATGAGGATTGTATAATTCTCCAAAATAATCTTGATAAATTAATGAATGGTGTTATGCTAACAAATTACCATTGAATGCAGCTAAGTGCAATGTGAGAACATATTCTAACAAGACTAATGTAACTACCTTCAGCTATTCTCTGGATAATATTCTTTTAAGTAGGGCTGAAATTCTTCAGAATTTAGGTGTAACCTTTGATTGAAAGCTCTCCTTTACTCATCATATTGACATTAACCTTAAGGTTGCTATTCTTTGCATTCGTAACATCACGACTTGACTATGCCTCAATTATTTGGTGTCCTCCTTGTAATATTCATATTCAAAACCTAGAAAGAGTCCAGCGAAGATTTCTAAAATGTTGCTGTTATAAAGAAGATAGTATATACCCTCCGGTAGGTGTACCTAACTCAGATTTGCCTGACAGATTTTCCCCAGATAGCCTGCAGATTAGGAGAGAGAAATCTCAAATTATTTTTGTATAAATTATAAACAACATCGTAGACTGTTTCCAAATTCTGTCAATGTTAAATTTTCATGTACCGAGGTTATCGGCGCGTGAGTGGACAACTTTTCATCTAAAAAAGTTTTCCCCATTACACGGAATGTCTTACCACAACAGACAAGATGCTTTAGACATTTTTCACTGCAATATGTAGCCTCCATTAAGAAATCATAACGTTATTTGCGATACTCAGAACACTGTATCCCTTTTAATGTATTATATTCATATTTTATTCGTTTAATTAGTGTTATTCCTGTTATCTTGTTATATTAGTATTTATATTTTTGTACGCCTTCTCTTAAGGTATTCTTTTTTCCCCATTCTGTAATTGGATTATTGTAATCTGTTGAATGGTTGTAAATTAAAAAAAAAAAAAAATTTTCTTATCCGCCTCTCAAGTTACCGTAAGTAACCCCCTGGAAGATCTCAAGGATCTTGTGCTAGGCAAAGAGACACGAGGCACTACAGTTTAATGTGGACTCCGAACCACTCTTGGGGCAATTTTTTTAATGAAAAATTGTTTCGCCTTGCGGGAATCGAACCCACTTCGCTAGGCAACTCAGTTTGCTAGCCAGTCTCTTTAACACACTGAGCTACCATTCCCAAATAAATAAACAAATATCATTAGAAATTATTCACGTACTGAAGGTGATTTAGATCTTTTATTGTGTAATAGTGGAATTATTAAACGTTTGTATCAATAAACCTGTGATGTGATATACTATGATCTGTTCTGTGATATTGATTTGTAATCTAGTCGTAAACATTTAAATAACCTGTCTTATATTTAGTAAGTAGCTTTTTGTTCTATATTGTATTTTTTCTATTTTGTATTTTATAAATAAATAAATAATTTGAATAAAGTAAATATTTAGTTATAAATTTAAAACATAGTATATTTAAACATGTTTTTCTCTGTTTCAAAGAGAATGTGATTACCAGTTACCTCCATACTATAATAAAGAATTGAAAGCTGTAGCTATTATCTTGCACATTACCAAATTCGGTCTATATTTCTATACCTGTCTTTTAAAGCTATATTTATCATGATTCGATATGACAACACAATAACATAACCACACGGATTATGTATTAATCCATTCCAACTTAGGAAATGCAAATTTAGTAGCAGATATTATCTGATAAATCTGACAAGGGCTTTAGCAATGTTCACACTGTGTGGTTTAGAGAGCTGTTCTATGTATGTGAAGCTGTTACGTGTCCTTGCAAGCCCACAGATGATTAATCGACTAGGCATACAGAGTCACAGTAAAAATCTAATCTAAATGTCATTGCTCTTTGACAAATGCTACTCTCATAAATCGTATAAATTTCTCTAATTCTGAACAGAAAATACTTATTTGAGTCAGATAAAATTTGGTATATGTTATTGTAGTATGCCAGATGATAAGGAAAAAGATTGAATGATAAGTTCAAACAAAATCTTACAAAAATGTTCTTTTTTTATTCAAATGTTTTCAATAGGTGTGTCCATAAAATTTGGTTTTTAATTGAAAATGATAGATTTGTGTGTGTTGACATAAAGTTTTTAAGAAACTAGTCATTTATTTTCGGCGTTATTTGTAATAGAAGTTACCTCAACGAGTCGAGGCTAGAAAACGCTCCCTTGGCGCGAGGCTAGACGGATGACGTAACATGCCTGCTATGCGATATACGCTACGCGATCTTTATGTTGTTATAATGGTATATAGTGGAGCTCACGAAAATATGCAAAATAAAAATTGCACGTTTTTTTTTCAAGTATTATTTTTTGGCACCGGGGGGGGGGAAGTTATCAGCATGTGAAACATTTTCGTTTTTCTCCTCCCCCTCCCCCCATTTAATTATCCTACCGCCTCCAGCGCCCGACCCAACAGAATATCCGCCAATACTTTTCTATTAAATAAAAATTGGGTCCTCAACTCCACTCCTTCATGATAAAAAAATCGGCAGCTACTGGAAGCGGCTGGAACCTCCCCACTCGGTGGATCTTTGAAGCCGATAAGAGCATTAAATTGTGTGACAAAACGGTACTAAACGTAATCCGATCTCATCCAAAACCTTTCCAGATCTTCTGAGGCACTAAAAAAACCCTGAACTTAATGAATTTACAACACTCACCTGCGGCTCGTGCTGCAAATTTCATCTATGCGAGTTATTCCTACATTATCGCTCGTTGAATAATATACTATTAGGATATTAACAACTTTAACATCACTTGAACGACTAAGAAAGTCTAGTTATCCTAAATACTACAGATTTGTAAAGCAACAAACTGAAAATTGGTAAAGGATAATCTATAATAAATTCACCAAACGAAGGTACAGAAAGCATGTGATATTGATATTGTTACATCTACCTTTAAAGTTTGTGACAATCCACTGGTGCAATCACTAGAAGTTACAAATATGCCGAAATCTTATTAACATGACATGACACCAACGTTATCGGATGACAAACGATGCCAATGACAATCGTCAAAATTTGCTCATTGCAGTCTTTGTTAAATGAAACATTAGCATTTCAGTAATTTTACTAGATTTTAGAGGAATATTTGTAGTTTAATTCTTCGATTTGTCTGTATATATATTTAAAAACGGCACTAAATGTAATCCGCTCTACTTCTAGAGCAGTGAAGAAACCCTCACACGTGAATTGACACGTGATGTGACGAGTTTCACGACGTAACGGCTACGCGCATCGTTCATGTCACGCGAAATGCAATCTATGCTTCATATTTGCTTTATTTTTAATTTTTTTTACGGAAACCAAATCGAAAGGGTGGAAGTGTGATATATCGTTGTAATCAAAATTTTAACTGCTTTTCAATAGTTCAAAACCAAAACCTCTTCAGATCTTTTGGGGCACTAAATAAACGCCTATGTAAAGTTTCATTCAAATCCGTTCAGTAGTTTCGGCGCTATTGTGCTAACACACATACATCCATACACACATACACACACACCCAGACATTTTCCAAAAACCACTTTTTTGGGTTCCTAGGACCTCAAAATGTAAAGATTTGATGTTATCTCAATTTTCGTTTTTGAACCAATTTTAGTAACCTCTCACAATTTTATTGTGGTGAGGTTAAAATGAATTTAAATTTTTTTAATTTTTGCCCCTTGGATTCGGGATATCTCACGAATCAATGATCTGACATCGATGAGGTTGGGAACAAAATTTGCTTATTTTCATGGGCTCTTTCATCAAAAGATTTTTTTCTTCAGGTCAAGAGCCGCCAATATCACAAACGGACGTTTCCGTCTTCAAGTCTGGTTTCCTTCCGGGGGCCATATTTTCGAGCTCAATGGATATTTTGGTCGCATGCGAAATACTAGGCACCCGACTCGTTTAAAAAAACACCATCCGAGATTTGTTTCTCGCGTACGTGAAAATGTCGTATGGCAAATGTGGCAACGCTGTTTTGTGCAACCAAATGGACTTGAAACCCCTAGAGAACACTAATGTTACTAATCAGCTGCTATATGTGGTGTATAATTCGACGATGTACTAGAAAATACACCTGAAGGACGATACACTAAGGCACATTGTCGTGTAAGAAATGCTATTGAAGTGTTCTTAAATCTAGATTTGTGTTTTCGTAAACATAGATCCCTCCATTAAAATCCCGTTACAGCAGCCAAAATTATATATTCGTGTGTGATTCTTCATAACGTATGCATTGATGCTAACTTACGTTATGAAGGACAAATAATTGTAGATGAAAATATTAATATCAATGACGTTCCAGACAATGATTTACAAGAAAGTTTGTTACGAATAGCAAGACGTGTACAGGGAAATGTTGTTCAGGAATTTATTTAAGGTAAGACACTTTTGTAAACTTCAATATTCATTGATTAATAACAGATAACAGATGAAGAAATGGCAACAAAAATATTTCTTATAAGGATAAGAATCTTAAAATATCCAGCAATCCATCATACATTAAAGTACTTTTGTAAGGGCATTTCAAGTTGCAATTCTGCACTGTAGGTATATTTAAAAGAAGATGATTACATAAATTTTACAAACAGATACATAGCATATTCAAATATGCAAGTTTTTCAATGTTTGTTGACTATATTTAACCATTACAATAACCCAATAAGACTTGTTCGAGTATTTGCAATAATTATTGTCATATTGCAAGGAATTGTAGAATAAAATGTATATTTCATGTTACTTGTTTCTTATTACTAATTATTTATTAAGCTAAAATGCTGTCAGGATTAATAGAAAATTTATGTAACATTTTTTAATAACTATTTATTGCAATATAAATACAAAATCGAAACAATTTCTATGAATACCAAAAAAAAAACTTATTCAATTTACTTTATATAAATATATCTATTTTTGACTACTAAGAGCTACCTGATTCTCCTAAAGCAAAATTTGAATCGGCTAATCTATTTATACTTGCTGATAATTTATCAATACTTGAAGTGAATTTATCAGTTGACAGGATGTATTTTTTTTGGGCGGTTTGCAATGTTTTCTTTTTATTGGTATAACTATTCTTTTTCTTGATGTTTAGTTTGGCTCCTTTATTTTGAAATGAAGACTCGCCCATGTTGATCTCATCTTCTTCAACTGAATTTATAATCACCAAAGTTTCCACCTCAGTTACATTTGAATTATCCAGATTTGCATACTCTATTTTATTGTAATGTTCATTTTCTTCCTTTTGGCTACCATCGGTTTCTTTTTCAGCACATATTCCATACCCACTTCCTGTATGTCGGCATCGCCGTAAACTGGCAATGTTCCAATTATCGAAATTATTATTTTCTATATCAGTTAAGTGGGTAAGATTAGAATCTCCACCTGTTTCTTTTTGACTAGATGCTGTAGTTCTCGCCTTCTTCTTTACTTTTGATTTCCATTCAATGAAGCTCTAACAGAAAGATTTAATTAATAACCACATATTTCATTATAGAAGATAGGTAACTACTCTTCTCCACTGCTCTGCTATTTTTAGTGCTGCTCCCTTTGTATTATTCAGTAGTTGAGCCAATTCGCTCCACTCGTCTGAATTGTCACCTTTTATATGCATCTTTTTGGGTTGGAAAACATAATCCGCCATTAAATTTTGTTGCCGTAAAGAAATTTTATGGACTCTCTTTTTCCTTTCTATTTAAAAAATATAGATTGTATAGGTATAACAATATAGCAAAGACAAAATAGACGTACGCATATAATGTAAAAATATATGGCCGTTGGGAGGTCATGTTGTAGAAGAGTAAAGTTAGGCGAGTTATTAAATAAAGTTGAATTACAATGTACAAATAGTTTTGAAAAATTATTGTACGGTCGTGAGCAAAAAAAATAGGACGCCTTATAACGGTATTTTGCTAAAATCTAGTTGCGTACATCTAACTTTAATTTTTGTGATATTGTCAGTTGTCATAATAATTTATTACAAGTGTGCAAAAACTAGCATGCCTCATATAAGCGATTTAGTTAAATCTGGAGTTATTGCTAAAGCAGAAGATGAATGGTCAATGAGACAAATTGCACTGCGTTATAATACTGACTCCTGGATCGAGTAGTACTGGTCGCCGGCGAGTAAGAGAATCGGAGCTACGCTGTCATGCAGCAGCACAGAAATACTTACTTAAAGCTGAACATAAAGAAGCTCGAGCAGGATTTGCGCTTGAATTTTTAGCGCATGATGTAAATTTTTGGAACAATATAATCTTCACAGACGAAAAAATTTCCCAATCAACACACAGCGGTCGTATTCGTGTTTACCGCCCTCCGAATACTCGATTCGATGAGAAATATATATCTAACAATGATAAAAGTCGTAGATTTTCCGTCAATATGTGGGCTTGGATATCGGCACGTGGTCCTGGTATTCTGTGGCATATTGAGGAACGATTTAATAGTGAAACGTATATTAGGATTTTAGACAATATTATGCTCCCTTCTGTGTCACAATTATTTCCTAATAATGAGTTCATATTTCAACAAGACAATCATTGTTCCGTTCATACCATAACTAACTAGTTTCAAGATAACAACATCAATGTTCTTAACTAGCCCAGTCATAGTCCAGAGCTTAACCCTGTGCGTACTCTGGGAAATGCAGCTCGAGAAGTTCTGCCTCTATACCAAAATTTCTACTTCCAAATATAAATTAAATGCAGAAGTGGCTTCATCTTGAGTGTGTCACGCTATAGAAAAAATACCATCACAGCGCGCTATTTTATAGTAGCAGTGACAGCTACGGTTTACAGTTTTTTGTATTAGTATTCACATTTCAAACATTCTAGTGTAAATCCACCAACGACCAAATTATGTCATGAATACCATTCATTATATAAATTGGGTATATATTACACACCGCAGATCTCATGAGTTAAAACGACTTCATTTGTACTAAAGCACAGAAGTAAGACTCTAAGTGATTACGGTCAAGTGACTCGACAAATCAGCAGTTTTTTGCTTATCTATCTATTTATCTTTCCGGAAACCAATCGATTTTAGTATAGGGATATTTTAGATGGCATATAATCAATGAACGCTGCAAGACATCTGTTAAAAACCCGCAACAGTAACCTAGAAGAAAAACAACGCTTTGGCTCTTGATCATATACTATGTAAGCTCATCTAGAAAGAACTAATTGCACTATTTCTGTGCTGTGTTTAATCTCTATGTCATTCACCAGTTAGATGCAGTAATATAGAAATAAAGTCTGGCCTGTTTACATATACAAGTATGCAAAAATATACAGAGTGCTTATTGTAACATTTGTTTTTTCAGTGATTTCTCTCTAAATATTATTATTATTATTACATACTTAGGACTTATTCATTTATTCTTATAAATTGCATTTATTTTTCATATCGCTGAGTTAATCATCGAATTTTAAACAAATCTCAAAATATCCCTCTATCTGTCTATCCATCCGTCACATTTTTTTTCCTAGCACGATAACTGAAAGGGAAAAGGTTTGAATTGAAATTTGGAGAGTAAACTAGCTCCAGGAAGAACCTTATTAGTTTTGAAAGAAGTCGATTAATAAATATAAAAAATATCAGACATATGAAAAATAGCGCAAAAATTGATCATAGTGTACTGAAAAGCTGATTAAAATTACAAATATGACAAATGTACACAAAAATTTCTCAAAAAAACTGCGAGAAGTACCCGTTGGAATGTTCAACAATTAAAAAATATAAAAACTTCAATAATGTTTACATATACATCATTTTTTGTAGCTCAGGTAAATAAGTGGAAAAGTTGGACAATTCTGAGCCAGGGCTAAAAGACATTTTCCCTCGTTTTTTGTGGCGGGGAATCAATTGCGATAGGTCCGAGGGCCTTCACTCCCTATTGGCCAAAAACCACCCCGAAACGGGTTTTCCGTGAGGAGGCGGAGTTTTGTACGGAATTTTTCCTGTAAAAGTGATTTTTGATGCGGGACCACCGAGAGAGATAATCAAAGGGAGTGAAAACCACCCCTTTAAGGCAAAAAATAATCGGAGGGACTATAACTAAAAAAGGTTGGGGAGGATGAGGGAGGTATAATTCAACCACCCACCCCTTATTTTCAGTCAAGCGAGTGAAAACTACCCCTGCAGGGATCACGGCTCCCCTCAATATTTCTGCTGGTGTTTCAAAAGGAATTCGATTGGGGAGTGGTCAAATTAGATGAAGGAAGTAAAATTCATTCATCCGCCCCTTATTTCCAGCCAAGAAGGTGAAAACTACCTTCTGCTGGAATCGCAGGCCTCCCTCAGTCTGTGTTTTTTCACAGAATCTCAATTAGTGGCGGGAAAGATATAAGATGGTGATTCTGTGAAAAATCTAATATATTTCTTTATATAATACTAGATATAAGTATTATTAATTCTTTGCTGCTGAATGTTATCTAAGGATAACTTTTAAGGACAGGAGCAAATTGTCAAAAACTCGTAAGATAGTACTTCTTTCGCCACCAGATGGTGCTTTGTGTATAACATTTATATTATGATATAATTGCACCGGCGTTGCCACATGTAAAGGAAATTTCTCATTCCCAATTCCGTCATTTCTTAATATATTGTTATATAATATGTATGTACTGTCGTGCACACCAAAAAAAAAAATGGGACAAGTCTTATAACGTATTTTTGATAAAATCTAGTTCCGTACATCTAACTTTAATTTTTGGGACATCGCCAGTTCTTTGTCAAAATGTATTGCAAGTGTGCAAAAACTAATATGCCCTATATAAGCGATATAGTTGAAACTGGAGTTATTGCTAAAGCAGAAGATGGATGGTCAATGAGACAATTGCACATTAACATTTAAAAAAAAAGGATAATAAAAGGTACGATTAGTAGAAATTGTAGTTTTCGTATACACACTAAATTCCAATTTAATTTTTCTTTTCCTTCAATAATAGGGTGGGTGTGGCACTGGTGGTGGTGGTATAGGGGGTGGCTAATGCCAAAAATTTTTCCTTGGTTCTCATATACACACTAAATCCAAATTTAATTTTTACTCCCTTTAATAATAGGGTGGGGGGTGGCAATAAGGGTGGTAGAGGGAGTGGCTAACGACAAATTTTTTTTTATAACATTTCGTTCTTGTATACACACCAAATCACATTTTATATTTTTCCTTTCATAATAGTATGGGGGTGGTATTAAAGGTGATAGTGGGGGGTGGCTGATGCCAAAAAAAATTTTGAGACTTGACTTTTCGTACACGCCCTAAATTGCAATTTTATGGACTCTCACCTGCCTCCTGTGCTTATTTACCCCATTTACCCTCGAACCCTTCAACGGAATTAAATCAAAATATAATATAATGTCAGATATCATTATAATACATAAGTGTACCAAATTTAAAGTCAATATCATAAACGGTTCCAGAGTAAACGCGCGCACAAAAAAGTTACAGCGACAGACCGACAGACAAAAAAATTTTTTTCGATCAAATTTAAAATCTCGACGTTTCATGACATGTTTTATTTCAGCTACTCATTACATAGTCAAATAGAAACAGATTTACATTAGAAAAAAATAGTTGTCCTATTTTTTTGCTCACGACAGTACTTGCATAGTTCAATTTATTATAGAATTAATATTGCTTAATATTTAAACATGTAGAGTCCGAAGTTTCCGGGTAGACTGTGATTTCATCCGCACAATATAAAAAGAGACCACGGTAGCCACAAGAAGGGTGATGGCATTTGAACCACACCTGAGCTACGTCGCGACCTTTTCTAATTCGCCGAGCTTTTGAAATAAAATTGAAGACACCACGGAGTTGCGTTGTGACCTCTTGTAGTTCGCCGAACTCATATACCTGCTTTGAAATACATTCTAAGCTTTATCGCGACCTTTTATAGTTCGCCGAGCTTAATAAATTATTTTGTGGTTATGTTCACTAAATCAGCCATCTAAACTACGAGACAAACGATATTACAACTACATCTTATTTTTAACGAATTTAAGAAGTGCAATTTTTAACGGCTCTACTATGTCCTATGAAGAAGCTAACCATGAGGAAGCTGGGAGAGAGACGCCGGTAATCTAATGCTATGCCGAGCGCCAGGTAACGTGCCTTAGCATTACGTGTGCCCTCAAAATTCTCCATTTTTTAATTTTTCTATTAATCCGTGTAAGGTAGTCTAATAAATTCCATACTGCTCAGAGACAGCTAACGTTGGTGTGAGTCGCGGGAATGTGGTACTAAGAGAACATTAGATTTTTTTATGAAATATTAGCTTTGACTTTTAACAGGAAAACATGATAAGATTATATTACAATTTACTCAGTTATTATTTCAATCATGAGTTTAGGTAAAAAGTTTACGAGTTTATATTCAAGAACTATACAGTTTCGTCGTTTATGCAATGACAAGAAATTTTCTCTTCTATTATTCTTCAGTTGTGTATTTTTAAGGGTTACCGTGTGCCTATCTTGACATGTAAAATATCGCAGGAATGTTTGCCTTTCAAATTATTGTGTTAGGTTCCCACCATTACCATTACCATTAAAACTATCTTTATTTATTATAATTACATATCATTGTTCAGTATTTTATTTATCTCAACGTTATACAATTTACAATATTATAAACCCGACGCGTGGCTATTTGGTTTTCTATGATTGTTTAATAACGACCCATCCACTGAACACTACAAACTGTACAGGCCATCGGTCAGTAGTCGGTCAATTTTCTCTAATTCTGAGTGGTTTGCTTTTTCGTCGAGTACTGAACTGGGACGTCTCGTCTATTTGAATTACATCTACCCACCTCATGTTACATCGTTGAACAGTCTTATACAATTTGGTAGTTACCGTTTGTATGATCAATTAAAGGATGTTTCCTCAATATTTTCTGATATTATACATGAGTATTTAATTCTCATTTATCACTTATATTCTATGATGCACAAACATGACATTATTCTTGTCCTCTGTTTTGCATTAAGTTTTGTTTTCATCGCATTTGCCAACTCCATAATTTCAATCATATTTTAATTGGCCTATTTGCCACATCTTTAAGTACAACTACAAAATAACACGACATACGATTGTATTGCCTTGCTCCTGTTATTCCATAGCAACCTTGAAACATTTATGATGGTCATTACTACAGCGACGTAAATTTTCTTATTGTAATATTTAGGCAATTGTCTCAAATATTTGGATTGTTTTGACTTCATGTCCAGCTATTTGCTGCATCAATTATTATAAAATGAAATGGGTTTTTTGTGACTATTCTTCCCATCAGTTACTGTTTTTTTACTTTTCAATTTACCTTCCTAGCCATACAAATAATTAACTAAATAAATGGTCTCATTTCCATCAAATAAAATAGCAAACAAATTTCAACTATAAAGGACCCCGGAACAAACCTCACGAAAATTGAGCTTCGGCGGAATCGACTGAAACTTTGCTATTTTGTAGTTCTAGTGATGGTGATTAAAATTGATAATGACCAGTACTTTAAGTGTAATAAAGATACGTGCCCCACAAACGTCTCATTGGTGCCGTGATCAGGATTTTGATATTAAATGATAGGGGGGGGGGGATACAAACGTTTCAATATTAATTTTTGGGAATGACAAATAAATGAGGGATATTTATTACAGCTAACAATACACAAGACGTGATTTCCTGTATTTTCAAAGGCGACCATGGCGCATCAAATGAAACATTATCAGGACATTTAAACCATGAGCGGCTCTAGGTATTAATGTGTCATCGTAGAAATAAACCTTATGACCTTCTGATTTCTTTGTAAATCTAGTAACATCCAAAGTTAATACGATCAAATTATTATAAACGCTCTCGAAAAGGTTTGAAAATATTATTGAATGTAATAATAACACTCGTTTTTTTAACTATACCAATCACATAATACCAATATTATTTGTATTACAACATTAAAATAAATATAAATATAAATCTTTATTTTTCCTCTACAAATCTAAAGGAAAGGTTATGTTCCTACATTTACATTAATTAACTGAATTAAAAGACTTTTAGGACATTTAAAAAAACTCATCTTCCAATTAAGACGACATAAAAAGAGAATACTAATAAATATATTGAACAGAACTCTACTTCTGTTTGACGTTCTTGGAATTTAACATCCCTTTGCTCATTTCGACGAGATAAAACAGAAGCTCTACGATACGTCGACCAGCAAAATGGCACAAGTGAAGCCTGGAACATTTCTCGGCTGGTTGGTAGAAGAGATGTAACATTCGCGAATGACCGACTGTTTTTGAAGGAATCCGTTGGTTGAACAAACCATCAAACTGAATCACTTCATAAACAAGGAATCTAATGATTGTAATATTCACCAAGCTTGGTTATTTTTTCTATTCCCCTTTCCACAGTTTACGCATTAGCTAATGGGAGTCGATGTGCCGGCTGAACGAGCGACGGCTGAAATACCCCAAACAAGATTACCCTTTTTACTTTTAATCTGTAACACAGCAATGTACCACTATGGCATATAAACACCCAAACAAACTAAAAGCAATCAAATTTAAATTTTAATTCATTGTAAACTTTATTAGTTGAATTAGGGGACTGATATTTGGGAAAGCTACTTTCTATTATAAAAACTTTAACTTACTGAAAGGACATTTAGCAATTCCCGCCGTATAATAATATCCTATTTTGCTCAATTTGTTGGCTGACATGAGATAGGCAGGCTCAGCATAATATAAATGGACGGCAGGTTTTAAAGCTTTAGATCCTATGCCCTTTCGACCGCTTCATTAACTGTTTTACCCACATGAAGCACACTCTTAATAGGTACCCCTACTAGAATGATCAGAATTAAAATGTACTTAAAATAGTAGTAAAATGAAAATACATTGCGGCACGGAGAACAAAAGGGAAAGGCACAATTCGATTCGGATTACCTTGATATAACTTTTACCAGGGTCGCTAGGAAATAACTCGGTTATTATGAAAGATGGGCTTCTGAAATTTGGATTGTGGATAATAGGTCGCGGAAGCCAGAATCTGACACAATTGCAAAGTGTAAACGAACTTAATTGAAACCGCATAAAAACAAAAAGCCGGCAAAAACAGTCGGCATTTCTTTATTGTACATGGGCGGAGGTAGAAATGCTTGTCATAAGAAAATGATAGGATTTTCGGGCGTTATTATATTATCCTCTGTTTCAAATTGTCTGCAGAAAGCCATGGTAAATTAGTAAATAATTAAAATATTTTACCTTTTATATAGTAGTAAATATTTATAAATATGAACAATAACTAACTAAACTCCTACACTTGATATTATAACAGGTATTTACGCACTGCACTGGCACATTGACAGTACTCCACCGTTAACTACTGAGAGACGATTTACGAGTTTTTCTATGCTAGTAGGTATGTCCGTTTTATTATCTTTAAACCAGTGCAGTCGTAGATGGTTCATTCAGACTGATTACATTGCCAGTCTCGGACTCGCCTGCACAGTTTCAACTACCATTCGAATCTCGATACCATTGCTAAATATATAGGACAAAATATCAAGTTTAGTGCCCACGGTCCTGTGCTTTAACACTGACCAGTTTCAATTATCCTCGTATAAAGTATACACAAAATATTACTTCCAAAAGTGACACCAACTCTCTTCTTAATTTTAATAGCCTATGTTATTTTACTCGTCATAAAATTCTGATTTCAGCGATATGTCACAAGTTGGTATTGGTTTTTAAAAAATACCATAAAAATGTGAAAATACTAAAAACACAATTAGGCCTTCTTCTTGTTGTTCTTCTTAGCGGTGCAATTATAAATCACGGCACTCAGTCCTTGTGGCCCATTGTGCATCCGCTAGCTGATCAGAGGATGTCTCCATCCAAACCGGACTCCAGACCAAAGGTCAGAATCCTTCCCAGCTGGGTATTCTTTACTTCCTCCGGCATAATGAAGTCCATACTGAAGTGTTTATGCCTCAAGTTCATGAGACTGGAGCGTGAGGTTAGGAAGTGGATGGAAGTTTCCTCCACCTCTCCACAAAACCTGCCCTCGGAGTTGTTAACTACTCCGATGGTATGCAGGTGTTTCCTGAAAGAGTCATGTGCAGTCAAGAGACTTAATCAAGACCCTACCTTGCTTTCTGTCTAGACGCAGTAATTGTTCCGTCCTCTTCGGCAAGGGTCCTGGGATGAGAAGCTTCGCTTGTCTTGAGTGGGAGATGCACAAACTGGGAATAAGACCAGTCCTCTATTGACCTATTGACGTTTGCTTTAGGCCAGGCTGGTTCCGGGCCTCTCTGGCCAAAGCGTCTGCCTGTTCATTACCCTCAATGTTACTGTGCCCAGGCACCCAGAGAAGCTTGACCCAATTGAACAAGCCAAGTTCGCAGAGCGCCATTTTACAGTCCTGAACCAAAGAAGATTTGTTTTAACTGATGCCAGGGCCTTGAGGGCCGCTTGGCTGTCACTACATAAATTGCATACATTGTTAAATCTGTTTGAGAATAATAGTCTATGAATTTTTCCGTGACTCCCAAGGTAGGCAAGTCTTTGGAGCTGCTCAAGTTTTCGTTGAATTTGTAGTCTAGCAACTGCCAGACACCAGACAACGGAAGCATACGTTACTATGGGTCTCACTATAACAGTGTAGTACCTCTGGGGTTCAATCCCCAATTTTGCCAAAGGTCCTTCTACATACCCAGAGGGTAGTGGTGGCCCTTTGTATTTGTCTCTCTAAATGATCTTTCCAGGACAGCTTGGAGTCCAGGATGACGCATAATAGCATGAAAATGTGAAAACACGTAGATCACTGCTGGACCTTTTTTACGAATTTTGTGTTTTTGTCACTCCTTGTGCCTAAAATTTATCTTAATCAAAGAAGCGTGTCTTCTCCGCAGATTTTGCGTTTTGAAAAATGCATGGAAAACAATTCATTTTGTAGGCATATTTTAAATTGAAACATATTTTTTGTCTTCACCATGGGGAAGGATATACTTTCAGCTTTCATTTGATATGAATTATGTCCAGATTTATTAAGTTCGAGTGTTTGTAAAATCAAATTCTTCTGGCAGATAGCACCTCGAGGAGACCATCGTTATTGAAAATATTTCTGGGAGCGTATATTACATTACTTTTTACTATTGTTAATGTAAAAAGAAAATACACTATTATGTTTATTGAAATAGAATTAAAAAAGCCATAATAAATTTTATGTTTCCATTTGTAGCACTTATTAATTTTCGATACATTTCTTCTGAGCACATTTCTTAGCATCTCGGAAGCATTAAAAACTTTGATTCTAATTTCTAAATCATTCAATGTAGTAGGTTGTCTGCAGAACATTTCATTCTTCAAATATGATAAGAAATCACATGAGGTGAGATTAGGTAATCTTGATGGCCACCTCATTGGATCAAAGGTTATGAGTCACTCTCTGGGTACATATTGAAAATGATTTCCCTCTGTAATGTGTTGTGCGATGGAGAAATATCTTGATGAAAATACCTTCTCCACCTATCCAGTACCTCCATGGTAGGAAGCACTAAACCCTCCAGTAGCGACATCTCTTATCCTACTGGTGATCTCTCAGAAAGAAGATTGACAGCTTCTTTCTAGCAAGGGGACTGCCTACAGATCCCTCTGCCTGTAAGGGAGTGTACACATAACAATAGTAACTATCATAATGTCAATACAAGATAAATAAATGAAATTCATGAACCTTGTGCCAGATTAAAGATAAGTAAATCACCAATATTCATAGGGTCGAAACTATTTAGCGTCAAAATTGTACTGAACCGAAGATATACATTAATTTCTGTGTCATCACTAATAAAGGCCTGTTCTTCAATTTCGGGTTCAGTAAGTAATTTTATCTCAATCCACTGATACTTGTTGACTGAATTTGATTTGAATATTGCTTTAAATACAAATATTCTGAGATTAGATTCTGGCTTTACTGACCTATTATCGACTATCTAAATTTCAGAAGCCTATCTTTAGGCAATACTTCCGTGGCCACCCGATATTGTCCTGTATTTTATATTATGTTTTACGAAGTGCCCATTTTTTTTACCTTTTCTCGAAGATCAATTTGATGTGCCTATGAAAAAGAGAGCTTCATTTTAATACCAGGTGAACTCCAGAATATCAGACGCTTTGTATATAAAGGATTGTACGTGACTTTCGCTATCGTTTCAGAAAATATTAAAACCTTTCCATCGGATTCTTTGCACAGGATTTAATTTAAGAAAATTCCTCTAATTATATTCAGCGTCAACACTTTTCGCTGAAAAATAATTCCGAAGCGTCAGGTGAGTCAGAACAGGGAGGGTTTTACAATGTGAATAAATAAAATTTGAATAAAATGCAATAATTACCACAAGCAAAATATTTACCGCAATAAATTAGTTTCTCCACAGGTTTACTTTTTGCCACAGTAGTAATAAATGTATAATTACACGCTTTATATTATTTTAATACTGTCGTTTGCTTGAAAAAAATATGATTCATAAACATATATTTACCCCGATTTAAAAGAAAGGTTGACTAATGTATCCTTGTTAAACCCGCCGAGTATAGTTGAAAGTTGGTCAGATATTTATGGTTTCTAATTATGGAATTAAATAATTTAGACCTCGAATGTCTGAAGGACGCACTGCAATATTATCCACTTTTCTCATGAAATTTGTTGCGGATCTCTAGCGTATGCGACACACCATACGTCTTAGCATTTTGTGGGCCGCATAATAACAACCGCTACGTCCGTAGCAGAGTTTCGCTATTGTCCACGGGAGGGCGATATACTTCCGGCTCGTGAAAAGCAGAGAGACATTTTTGTTGGCGTATATGGTTGATAATCTCACAAAACTCGTTTTATCCGAGGCATCCTGGTGGATTTTGGGATTGTCAACACAGGAAAATTTTCTCCATCTGTTGTTGTTCCATTTAGCGAAATATTTTGTTGTTGTGAGTAAATTTTAACTGCGGAAGCAGGATATTTAAGTATACAAGGTAAGCTAACCTCTTCACGCCATCTTATTTGTTCTCTACCCACGTGTTTCACAAATTTGCAGGCTTTCCTTTGGAAGTATCGCATCTACTTGAAAGACGGGCACGACCCCATTCATCCAACTGTGGCTTTCTAGGAACATTGGTGGATTGTTTCCTCATCAGTGAGGTAAATTATATTTCTTTTGTAGGTTATGTCAGGTTTAAATTGCTCTCATGAGGCACGCTTCACGTGCATTTCCGACCATGCAAATTAAATCGTAATATCTTTAGGGTTCCACGGACGGGGCTTCCACACACAGTAGTGAAGTTCCAGGGCTGGAGAGGCAATAATCAACCCCCATCCTTGGGTCAATTTCTTTCGTCCCGAAGACACCACCGTAGGGCAACAGTTTCTTCAACGTCGAAGTCGGTATCGTACCACCCTAGATAAGTGTGTTGTTTTTATTTACCGGGGACCACCTTCAGTGGTTCTGCGCGGTTATATTACATTGATACTTACTTTTGTATTGTAACTTGTACATATTTAAAGATTTTATGCATTTATATTTATTTAAGGAGGTTCTCTAAATCAGACCCATTGTGGCCGAATTTATTACCATTTATCCTCACGTTGTAAACCGATGTGTAGCTACACGAGGCATTTTATTAATGTAACTTATTAATCAAGACATTTGCCACACCTTTTGAACATCGCCAGGTTACATGCTAGAGAACCAATATTTGTAAATTCTGCAATATAGTGCATTTCATGTTTAAAGAAAGTGTCATTATTTCGTCTGCGACCACTACGTATCGAACCTTCAGTGACTTGTGTAAGTAAGTATACTAATAATTTGCCATAGTTTATGTAAACTTGGGCTTAACGCCCTGAGATAGTCTGAGCTAGTCAAATGTTATCGTGGGCACGTTACATCACTTATCCGGGTTAAGTTGTGTCTGCAATATCTGCTACGCTACAGTAGCCCAAGTGAGTTTCTTTATGTAATATCTTATAACCATCACAATTTAACGTATTTATTTGTTTTTGTACGTGTAAATCGTAGCAAATTGTATTGCTTTATAAGTGCACAGTATTATTTTATTTTTACTTGTCTAAATTATTTGTGCATGAATATCTAAAAATCCGATATAGGGCGCTTATATCTTCGGCAAGCAAGTGCTCAAAACCATTTTATTTTAGTTCCCTTTTGTCTCCAACCTACCCTGGCTGGGCAGACAATAAACTTTTAAACAATTAGTAACCTAAACAAAGGGAGACAAAACGAATATGGAGAAAACAGTTCTTGAAAATGATAAGGGTAAATAAGTAGACAATTTTAATATGTTTTATGCAGAGAGTTTAAAAGACGTAGCAGACGGTATCGAAAGTGGCGGAAATGATAATATGAATGATATTATTCAGGTATGATAGAGAGTTGATGGAAATTAAGGCAATTTCCTTAAACAAACTTCGTAAACTTATGGGTTTTTAAAAAAAAATTATACGAACGAAAAAAACACGCTTTAATAGCAAACCGAACAGAAAAGTAAAAAATAAGTTTAAAATAAGAATGAAGTGATTGACAAAGAAAATTATTTTATTGTAAATTGTATTGTATTTATTGTATTAAGTGTTTTTATTGACCTTCAGTGTGCCTTTGAAACTTTTGATCGTTCCAGAGACTTTAACGAAATTAAGCTTATATGAAATTAAAGCTACGGCACTAAATTGGATAAATAACTACTTAAGTAACAGGTATCATAGAACTAAAGCGAATGGAGATAAATCCGAAAAAAAATATTAGCGATATTGAGGTTCCACAGGGTAGTATCCTTGGGCCCTTACTGAGTCATGAAAAATACTCATACTTTTTTAGAACGCGAACTGGATTCTCCAGTACTCAACGTCTTCAACACAATCTCAAAAACAAAGGAGTGTGAGCCGTTAAGCCCTTGTGTTTCATGAAGAAAACTGTGCGGACCTGGATATTTCACAGTTGTGATTTTTTCTACAATTGAAAGATGATTCCGGCAACAAATAATATCTTTACTAATTCTCAGCATGGTTTCCGCAAAGGTAACTCTACCGAAACAGCAATCATGAGTTTTCTAAATCTACTCTAGGAGAACATGAATGAGAATAAGAAATGTACTAGATTATCCATGGATTAAAGTAAAGCCTTCGATTTAATCAATCATGACCCATTTCTAAAAAAACTTCTTTATTATGGATTGAAAGGAAAAATATACGATTGGGTAAAATCTTACTTAGCTAATAAAAATCAATTAATGGAAGTAAATGGTATGAGGTAAGAGAGCCAACATATATCAATTTGGCGTTCCACAGGGGTCTGTTTTAGGACCTTTTCTGTTCTTATTTTTTTGTCAATGATCTTCCGAATTTTATATCGCTCAGTAACAATTTAATTATGTTTGCTGATGATAATTCTTACTTAAATTGTGAGGCTAATTTTTCAGACAACATACCTAATATGCAACAACATATTTTAAAATGTTCTGATTGATTTAGATCAAATAGATTATTTTTAAATCCTTCCAAAACAGTGTTCATTAATTTTACACCTAGAATAATATACAATAATGAAAGTTATCTGCTCAGGGTTGGGGGTAAATCTATTCGACAGCAAAATTCAATCAGATTTACTCGGCATCACTTGGACAGCGCGCTTAGTTGGGAACCTAATTCTGATTACCTAGTAAATAAATTATTATCTGCATGTTATGCCGTATACAAGTTAAGAGTATGGAAACTGACGTCACTTATTATTACGCACACTTCTACTCGAGAATGACTTATGGCATAATGTTTTGGAGCTCCTCGCACAATGCTGACAGAAGTTTTAAAATACAAAAAAAAGCTATTCAAAATAATAATATGGTAGGTGGGGTCTCGATTGGACACTTGTAAACCCATATTTAGAGATCTAAAAATTCTGCCTGTGTTTATATGTTCAAAATATTGTCATACATCCATGCAAATAGTAGTTCATTTTCATTGAATAATTTCAATCATAATTATAATACTCGTAGAGCTGAGAACTTGTTAACACCAAACCATCAATTATCAATTTATGAACGTTGTTCCAAATATATGGGCATAATATTATATAATAAAGTCCCTATTGCTATTAGGAATATAAATTTAAGTAATTTCATAAATATCATTAAAGAAGAGTGACTTAAAGAATGTTATTATTCTGTACAAGAGTTTTTAAATAGTACCTTTGTCCAACGTTTATAACTGTTCAATTTTAATATTACCGCTTATATATTTCTTTTTTATGGTTTAGTTGCGTAGTATTAAGTTCCACTGCACAATTATTTGTATTCATTCTGTAATCCATGTAAAAAATGTCATTAAAAACATTTACTTAAACAATGTTATTATTCTGTATAGCAGTTTTAAATAATAAATTTGACTGATGTCTATATTTGCGCAATTTTAATTTTAATGCTAACAATTTTAATTGTGTTGCTTCCACTGTATAATTGTTTTTGTTTGTGTTTATATTGCTAACTGTTGTACTTTTACTATGTACCATTTTGTATTATGGTCTTTTGGACAATAAAGCAATTCAATTCAATTCACTTTCATATTCCAGCGAGATGTGGCTCGAAACGAAGAACTGCCACAACGCTGGATTTTATTTTGCAATGGGAATGACTTGCCACTGTTCAGATGGCCACCTAGATCACCCGACCTTATACCTTATATTGTTTTCCTTTGGACCTCACTTAATGCGTTACGCTCGATTCTTTCGTTACCATCTAAGAGGCCGCGACTAATTTCATGACATGCGGCTGAAACTTGCATCATATGTCGAGGTGGGCTCGGCAATCCGAATGATTCTGGTACGCCAGAGCAAAGGCTGTTGCGTTTGGGTACTAGCGCCCGGCAAAGTTGATGGTTGCGGCATGATTTTGGCTGAATGAACATACGACTGAAATTTATATGGTAGAGAGAGTATTGGTCACTAATGTGAATTCCGTCGGTCTGCAGTGGGACAAAAAATTAGACTGAATGAACATAAGCGTGAAATTTTATGGCGGATATGAGCCTGATAACTGGAAAAGCGGTAAGTAAAAAGCTGTGGCGCCATCGCTGTTCATTATAAAACTGATCACATCAAAATTGAGCCATTGGAGACATACTCACTTAATACTTATGTTAAAATGCACACAGTTTAATGATTGTTTCTACAAAAGCTGGCTTTTGCGACAATTTCTAACATGTTGATGTAGGACCGAAGTTAATTGCAAATTAAAAATATAATAACTGGTCATTATACTATTCAGTCCTGATATTATTCATGCTGTATTTTTTGGATTATGTTAGGGCCTTAGTCATGCAATTCAGCTTGGTTTGGTGTATTTTTCAACTCAGTTCACCAAATATTATTTGTTGTTTTCTTACTATTTTTACGAAAAATTTCTAAAGCTGTTCCAAATTAAAAATAATCAGAAATCACTCAAGGTCAATTGGTTGTAACTGATACAGAACACGAGTTTATGTGAAAAAATAAAAGAGTTCCCGACAAAAAAGGTAAGTTTAGTTTTTTAATTTGAAAATATTTTTAAAACTTTTTTGGTGAATTTACGTCGTTTTTTACTGATTTCTTAAAATATTTTGAGTTGTGTTTTTCTTGAGTTTTAAAAAATATGTACCTACCTCCTAACTGTACAATTTATTTTGTTCTTTACTGTTTTTTTATGAATATTAAGTTTTTATAAAACAATAAGCTATTATGACTCAACAAATACCTGCACATAATTTTATCCGCTATCAAAGATTATATTTTAAAATAATTTATAATTAAATATAAAGGGCGGTAAAAATTATTTTTTCCCAGAACGGCAGAAGACCTAGATCGAGTACTGGAAGACTGACCCAAGCACTATATGGGCAGCCAAATTTAGTAATGAGCAGCACATAAGTTTATAATTATATCAACTAATACAGTAACGGAAAGTAATAAATACTGTTTAAATATAGAAACAAGTGGGGACAGAAGGGCGTGTATGAACTGATACTATTTAAAATGTCTGAGAGTTTTTCAATTCACGCGTATGTTCATTCAGCCTAATTTTTTGTTCCACTTAGCAACTTTGAAGCGGTCAGTTTTGAAAACGCAGCAGCTGCGCCACGGCAAACCGACGGAATTCATATTAGTAATCAGTACTCTGTCTACCATATAAATTTCAGCGTATGTTCGTTTAGCCAAAATCATGTCCCAACCATTAACTTTGCCAGGCGCTGGTACTGTTACCTCCTTTCCCTGATTATACAGGGTTACTAGTAATTCGATACATTCCTTTGGAGATGTGATGGGGCATGATCTAAGAAGTAAATTTAGCCCTAACATATATTATGCAAAACTCAATGGTTTTTGAGATATTTAATTTTTTTGTTTTTCTCAAAAAGTAGATCTTAATGTCCTAAAAGTTAATTTTCGAAAAATCTATTTGACATTTTTAATTTTTTTTTTTTACTGGATTACTTGTCCAATATTATAGATATCCGTTTGGAATGAAAAATATCTGGAAATAAAAATAAAATAAAAACTTTAAAAAATTTTTTTTTAATCAGCTATGAAATTTACCTATTAGGTTTTTTCAAAAAAATATTAACGTAACACGCGTATAAGTTATTATAAAAACTGCCTTATTTCAATAGCTATCTAACAAGGTACAAATGTTTAATGTACCCTTAATAGTTCTAAGAAAATACTAGTAAAAATAACACAAGTAGTACGAATTTTATTTTTAGATAAACAGTAAAAAACATTTTAAAAGTAGAGTTTAATTCTTCATTAATTTCATAGTTGTACTTTATTTTTTATATGTCTTGCTCAAAATGGGAGACACGGCAGCGTCTTCTTATTTCCGTCCTTGTTACTCTGGTTGTCAGATTATGCCTTATGTGTTGGGCAGCATCGACTATCCTTTGTCTAAGGTTTTCTATAGTATTGACTGGTGTGTCATAGACCATCTCCTTCATATGACCCCATACGTAATAATCAAGGGGTGTTAAGTCAGGGCTTCGCGCTGGCCAAGGTATTGCGCCCGCTCTTCCTATCCAACGGTTAGGGAAGTAACTGTCGTACTGTCAGCCGATAATGTGCTGGACAACCGTCGTTCTGAAACATCATTCGCTGTCTGACGGCGAGGGGAACATCTTCTAAAATCACCGCCAGATCATTTCTTAAAAAATGCTCATAGATTTCCCCGTTTAAATTTTGAGGAAGAAAGTGTGGCCCTATTAAATAGTGGCCAATGACTCCCATCCACACATTAATAGAAAACTTCATTTGGAAACTAGTATCACGTGTTAACTTGGGATTTTCCTCTGCCCACTCTCCTTCCAGGATCACCTTCCTCCAAGCCTTGGACAGGGGTATAGTGGTAAGGATGACATCCAACTCTACGTATCGTAGACCAAACTTTCCATTGTGATGCTCCGGTTAGTCTTGCGACTTTATTAATTGAAATAGTTGGGTCTTCCTCAAAATACCTCAATATTTCTTCCTCATCGTCTGGTTCATAAACGGGAGGAGCACCAGCGTCACTTCTTCTACATTTCACGCAGCTAGTTTCAGCGATATTTCAATATGCCGTACTGAATACACGTACATTTGGTAAGCGGCGGTTAGGGTACCAAAGACCATATTCTCGGCGAGCTTCAGCAGCGTTGCCGTCACAGTATCCATAGACAAACAAGATATCAGCGTATTCTGCGTTGGCATACGCGGCCATGGCACAGAAAATACAATAACAACAATTAATAACAACAACTACGAGCAAAATCAAAATCTTCGATAACTAATTTAACAAGACCAACAGACTTAAGGGACACGGAGATAAGAATGTCAGTTAATGCCATATATGCACAAACGTCAAAGTCAAGGACTGACTGACTTAAATGAAAATGAACGATTAGTCGTTTAATAAATTCCGCCACCAGCATTATCTTTACTAATTTTTTATTAGAACTATCAAGGGTACATTAAACATTTCTACCTAGTTAGATAGCTATTGAAATAAGGAAGTTTTTATAATAATTTGTACGCGTGCTACATTAATATTTTTTTGAAAAACCTAATAGGTAAATTTCATAACTGATTTAAAAAAAAAAATTTTACAAGTTTTTATTTTAAATGTTCACATGATCGAAATGTTTCCTGATATTTTTCGTTCCAAACGGATATCTATAATATTGGACAAGTAATCCAGTAAAAAAAAATTTAAAAATGTCAAGTAGATTTTTCGGAAATTAACTTTTAAAACATTAAGATCTACTTTTTTGAGAAAAACAAAAAAATTTAAATATCTCAAAAACTATTGAGTTTTGCATAATGTATGTTAGGGCTAGATTTACTCTTAGCTCATGCCCCATCACATCTCCAAAGGAATGTATCGAATTACCAGTAACCCTGTATATTTTTGGGAAATAATTGAGGCAACATATGCGGACGACTAGGTGGTTTAAGCCGGAGCAAAGAGTCGTAGATTCGGAGTCCTCGTAAGAGATGTGAAACTTACCCTCTTTGAATGTACAACATAAAAGACAAATTTTTGTTTTGCTCGAGAAAAGGAGACAATGAAAAATTGATATTATTTGTTCACCATCTATAGTGATAATTAGATGAGTTGTCTCTTTTTTTCAAAAACCAGTCTCCTTTAGACGAGACTGAAATTGTTGGTAAGGGAAATAAAAAATTGTATAAAATGACTGATAAAATATATCACATAAATAAATTTTATAATGTCAAGTTTCAAATATAAATTTAGATGAGATTTTATGTATATAGAATAGTATTGACAAACACCGAAAAATTGATGCAAAAAAATTAATAATGAAAATTATGCCAATCTCCTAGATTTCCATACTAAGTATGGTTGAAGGTAGAAAGTTCTAGAACTGCAATTCGGGCCCCAATTGTCTCTTGGAATAAGGAATCTAAAGATCTTTGGCAATTTATTCTGCGTTTTTCAAAGGGAATTTACGTTTGAAGATTGTAGAAACGATATCAAATTGAAGGCATAAATGCCTTAACAAAAACATAGAAATATTATCCAACCATGCGGCTTGAAAAAAAATAAGAATCGCTTTAGTAAATGTGAAATTACGTAATTAATATGTATTATTGCCTAATACATAAAAGTAAATTCAGGAGCTGAACTAATCTAAATTTAGCTGACTATAGATTTAGCTGCATCAATATAAATTTAAAGCTGAAGTAATGTAAACTTTAAAATTAATATAAATTTTGAAGAATATAAATTTAGCTGCGTTAATATAAATTTTAGAAGCTGATTCGCAAACTATAAATTGCCAAAAATGAAAAAGAAACGAATATTTTATAACCATGTGATAACATGGTATTATTTCAGTTACTTATTGAATTAAAAAGATCTGAATTTAAATTTATTAAAAAATATTGAAATTGCATTAAGGACAAAATTGAAAATTATTGAAATTTTAAATTACTAATAAATAAAATTTACCTAATTGTTAAACACAACGAAACACAGTGGATATATAAATATAATATAAATTAATGAGGATCGCAGATTTAAAGTTTGTAAGTCTGAAGCAGATCAAAATCGGTAGGCAAATGATCTCTTAATAATTTTAACTAATAAGTTAAACTTTTTACGTTTAATTTTAATAAATAAAAATGGAAAGCTGTAAAATGTAGAAAATGGTACAAGTGCTGCCATCTGTTGATGGGCGACTTAAGCGCACAACTTCGTCTGTTAGATTTCCTTACTCACAATTAAAATAGTGACAGATATACAATCGATAAAAGGCATCTATAATTTCCACATAAGTGAATCATTTATTGCAAATTTAACCTACAAATGAACTGCCGTAATAAATAGTAAATCGTATACAAAGTGTTTTGTGAGAATTCAGTAAATACATTACATCATATAGGATAATAAATGTACGCAAATGTTTCTGTAGCTTGAGATCGACGATTGGTTTATTGGGATAAATTTTTACTTTAAAGGCCATTTTGACGTATTTTTTCCTAGGAATTTGATGCCATTAAGAAATAAACAGGTCATCAATGGAAAATGTTATACCAGAAAATTAATTTTATTAATAAATTCAAGATGGCGGATTATCAAAGGGAAGTAAAAAAATACGAGTAAATATTAAATGCCACTTCCGATTTACAATATTTAAAAAAAAATGAGATATTTGTCATTTGACAGTGCCACAACATAACATTTTTAGATAGAATAGTATCGTTCAACGCTTTGCTGCAAATAAAAAATACAATAAAAACTTTACAAGCTAATTATTAACGTCGGGGAACTGTCGGTACGGTGCCATCAAACAAGCCGACGTACATTAAAAACCTATAAAGGTAAGTGATTCAATTTGCCGGCGGAATAATATAGAAAGGAACGGTATTTTAATAAGGTCGTAAATTTTTTGTTGTATTTTTTATTTGCAGTAAAGCGTTGAACAATACTATAACAGTTAATTATAATGATAACAAGGCGGTCACTGATGTCATCTTTCTTATTTAACTTGGAGTCGTTTTTTTAACGTAATGACGTTACATCACTTTGTAAGTGTAAGAACATTAATAATGTTATACAAAACCGACCTTTTCACTTTAGTGCCAAGTTGATTTTATTAGAATTTCAGCTGAAAAATATTTACTTTCCTACAGCCATGAAATATCGTATGTCAGGAATGATGAATATTTCGGAACACGCATCAGCTGCCTTGACCTAGCGTAATTTTTTACTTAAGAATTGTTTCCCTTCTCTGATATAGCATGATATAGCGCTTGTTAACATAATCACAAAACGGCATTGTTATAAAAGGATATTAATAAGATTGTATATCCTGAGAGTAACATTACTTGAAAAATTACACAGAGAAAGTGTGAGCTTAAATTAAATAGCATGTGAACGTATCATGTGCATATTTCATTTACCCAGCATGCTATCACCCAAAACTGACCCTCGTACAACATGAAATAAAATCAGCACGCCTTCATTCAATGGATGTTTCGTGTTTTTTATACGCTAGAGCCATAATGCTTCCAATTCAAAGTCGGAAAAACTCCTGGAAAATTTATCTGAACGCAGTCAGCACGTAGTAATCATTTATATTTTATTGACTATTGAAAAAATTCTAATATATTTTGCACCCAATAAACTTTTATCGCTTTTATTACTGGGCATACCGTTCATTTTAATGTAAATCAACAGATATCCCCCTCAAAAATTACAGCTCTAAATTATTTGAAAGCAATAATCGTCTCATACAGTGGTGCCTCTCTCCACCCCACTGCCGTGATTAGAATATTAAAAACAGTAGAATTATCCTATATGTGGTTGAGAAGGCCTGTTTTAGTCACCAGAAATAAAATTATGTGTTCCGTATACCCATCGTATAATAGACCAACAGGATTTATTTGCCCCATCGAATGCAAACGGTGTATAAATATTTTTAGTTCACACATAACTTAAGGGTTTCAGAAAAGTGAATCTAACAAAATTCCAATAGTGGAGCATTGTATGGTGATGTCATCAATATGGCTTTCGCTCTATTACATAGTACTACGTTTAAGTTTCCATAACTTCTCACCCGTTTATGCTATAGAAACATTTCTTTTTCAAACTATTTTAAACTGCATGATAAATATTTTTTGTAATCACTTGTGACGTTTGTGACGTACTTACTCATTTCTTTGTGTTAACTATATTCCAACTAACCTATCACTATCGACAGGCAACTATTTTATTTTTCTCTAACTGACGTTCAAGGTAACCGAGGAAAAGAGTATTGGGGAGATACACAATATATTTTTGGCTTTAAGAATAATTAATTTTTATCCAGTAGATAACTGTTCTTGAATAAAAATACACAAAGATTTTAACCTCACCACAATAAAATTGTGAGAGGCTACTAAAATTGGTTCAAAAACGAAAATTTAGATAACATCAAATCTTTACGTTTTGAGGTCCTAGGAACCCAAAAAAGTTGTTTTTGAAAAATGTCTGTGTATGTGTGTTAGCACGATAGCGCCGAAACTACTGAATGGATTTGAATGAAACTTTGCACGTGCGTTTCTTTAGTGGTTTAGAAGATCTGAAAAGGTTTTGGTTGAGATCGGATTACGTTTAGTGCCGTTTTGGCGCAACAAGTTATTTATTTTGTAATTACTTACAATGTTCAATTGAATCATTGAAAAGCAATTAAAATTCCAATTTCAACGATATATCACAGTTCCACCCTTTCGATTTGATTTCCGTGAAAAAAATTAAAAACAAAGCCAATGTGAAGCATACATCGCATTTCGCGTGACATGATCGATGCGCGTAGCCGTTAGTGAAACTGGTCACGTCACGTGTATTCCTATTCAACAACAACTATACAGCTTTACTGTCCCATTTAATTTCAAATATTTTGAATTGGAGAACTGATTTGGATAAAAGTTTGCGTGAGGGTTTCATCAATGTTCTAGAAGATCTGAAAAGGTTTTGGTTGAGATCGGATTAGGTTTAGTGTCGTTTTTTTAAATATATACAGATACCAATCGAAGAATTACATTACAAATATTCCTCTAAAATCTAGTAAAACTACTGAAATGCAGGCTAACTAATGTTCATTTAACAAAGAGTCATGAGCGATCGGTTTGCAATGAGCAAATTTGTTCAATTATCGTTTGTTCCCCGCGCTATGTTTTAGTAGTTTGTCATCCGATACGTTGGTGTCATGTCACATATAAGATTTCGACATATTTTCAACTTTTAGTGACTGTGTACAAGTGGATTGTCACAAACTTTAAAGGTAGGTATAACAATAGCAATATGCTTTTATTATAGATTATCACTTTACCAATTTTCAGTTTGTTACTTTATAAATCTGTAATTTTTATGGTACTTAAATTGACTTTCTTAGTTGTTCAAGTGATGTTAAACTTATTAATACGATAATAATATATTATTCAACGAGCGATAATGTAGCAAACTGAATACTATATTATATCTACGATTATAACAATTAATATTAAATTGCAAGTATACAGAAACATTATTTACAAAATAATGTCAACAGTTAAACGTCAAACTAATCACGTCAAATCACCTTCCTTTCCTCAATAATAATAATGGACCATTCCATTTCACCGTATCGGAAAGTTGATTGGCTGTATCTAGTGAATTATGCAACTCCCGCTTATAATCCACGCTATTTGTTTATGGATACTATAACTTGTTCAAAAGCAGTTGATTAGTGAATATATTATAATCAAATAGATAGAGAGATATAACAGTTTCAAATAGATTATAACCATATTATAAACTAAATCAGTTATTAACTTCTGGATGTGAATGAAATAGTGTGTGCGTGTGTATGTGTGTGTGTGTGTACGTGTATTACCACGATAGCGCCAAAACTATTGAATGGATTTGGATAAAAATTTGCATGAGTTTAATGCTCCAGAAGATCTGAAAAGGTTTTGGTTGAGATCAGATTACGTTTAGTGCCGTTTTGGCACACAATTTAATGCTCTTTTCGGCTTCAAAGATCCAACGGGTGGGGAGGTTCCAGCCGCTTCCAGTAGCTGCCGATTTTTAACTAGATTTTATTAATTATGGTAACTCCATGAAATTGGTGACACCGATGTGATCAGAAGGCCAGTTCATTAAAATCTTCTTGAAATTTAAAGAAAATTCAAACAGCAGAATACAAGAGTATGAGATTATCTGGTTCACTGTCCATAAAGATTTGGATAAATATCGTTAAAAAAGACTATTGATTTGGATAAATACCGTTGGAAAAGACTACACTGGTTTGGACATGATCCCTTTTAGAAATTTGCTAAAAATGTTCAGTAAGTACGTATTTCTATACAAATATTTTGTCTGCTATTGGAGTATTATCTTACAATACAAGGGATCTATCGCACTTTATCGCATTTTATAAGACTCGCTGAAACTTTATTTTAATCTTGGCACATAACGGTGGCAGTGTCAATATCAATATTAATGTCGAACATTGTGCAGCTAATCTTTATACAAATCTCAAAGAGATCATCATTCACCGCTTGACATCAAGTGAAGAAAAAAGATCAGATGATTTCCCAGATGGGTGATCGCAAACACTCTGAGTTTTATGGAGCATTGCTAAATAATGTAGATGGTTCACAAATGATGAGTCAAGATTTACTAATTAAGTTATGGAAACGAGGATTGCCAAAGACAATTGTTTTAGCGATTACTGGTTCGGGGTAAAACTGATATCAATGAGATCATTGATATTGCGGATAAGATTTGGTAAACTTATCAAAATCCTAATATTTCACAATGTAATTCAGAATTTACAACACCTAAAAAAGAAGAAAGCTCACTAATGGAGTTGTCGGAAGCCTTCACTAGTTTCTCAATTAGTTGTCAAAGTACCTTAAGCTCAAATTACACAAAAACAACAAATCATGGAATCGCAGATCAATATATAACAAACACAAACTTCAAATTTCATTCAACCAAATTCTTGAAATTCAAATAGTACACCATTGTCTACTTTGTATTCTCATAATACATAATGCATTAACTGTCAATGTAGATCACGGTCGAGATCAAGATACTCAAGTCGAGTGAGTAAATTTAAATATGATCAAAAAAATAATAAAATTTGTTATTTTCGTCAGATATATAAAGACAAAACTTTCAAGTGTGGAGGACCATGGATCATTCGCAAACTGAAAGTCTTAATCATTATTCAAAAAAACTAGATAAAACCAATGCTACGACGATGGACAATGGGTTCTAGAAGATAATCATCTTTTCATTTACGATATCACTGACAAGTTACGTTTTACTTCCGCGTCCAGTAGAAGTATAGTAACGTAAAAAAAATTTGTTTTGTTGAAATAGGCTTAAAATGTCATGAAACGTCTGTCTGTAACTTTTTTTGTACGCAAGTTTACTCTGGAACCGTTTATGATATTGTTACACTTATGTATTGTAACGAGATCTGGAACTAGATTATATTTTGATCTAATTCCGTTGAAGGGTTCGGGGGTAAATGGGGTAAATAAGGGAAAATAAGCAAAACAAGCAAGTAAGTGTCCATAAAATTGCAATTTAGGGCATGTACGAAAAGTTAAGATCTCAAAATTTTTTTGGCATCGGCCACCCTTCCCGCCACTATCACGCCCAATACCACCCCCACACATATTATGAAAAGGAGCAAAAAAAATTAAAATGTGATTTAGTGTATATACAAAAACAAAACGTTTAAAAAAATTTTTTAGCGTTGGCTACCCCCATCGCCATCCCCCATCCTGTTATTAAAGGGGGTAAAAAAAAATTAAAATATGATTTAGTGTATGCAAGAACGAAACGTCTAAAAAAAATTTTTTGTCGTTAGCTTACATTAATTTCATTAAAAAACGGTACGGCCAGAGAGTAATCGTAGTATTTGACGGTTATTCTGAAAATAAGGAGAGTATGGAAGGCATTGAACGACAACAAAGACTTTTAAACCCAATATCTGCTGAAATAATTTTCAACGAAAAGACGCCTGTTCCTGAGTCACAGAAAAATTTGCTCAACAATTTGGCGAATAAAGAACATTTGATTAGCCAACTGATGGAAAAATTGGAATATGCCGGTATCCAAGCTCTTTCTGCAACAGATGATACTGATGTTCTGATTGTTCAAACTGCTATTAAGGAAGCGTATAATAATCCCACGGTAGTTGTCGTGGGACAGGATGTTGACTTTCTCATTGTCATAATTGCTCTTTGTCCTCTTGATAAATACATTCGATTTTTAAGAGATATTCAAGGAAACATCAAGGAAAAAGCATATAGTTCTCTCGATTTGCAGAATTCGGAAGTCCTTCTTAACTGTAAAAGAAATATATTATTTGCTCAAACATTCAGTGGATGCGATACTACATCAGCATTTTTTGGCAAAGGAAAAACACAAATTGAAAACTTGATAAATACTAGAAGGGACTTGGACGATGCTTTGTATATATTTAACAATCCATCATCGATGAAACCAGACATTGTACGAGCTGGAGAAAAAAATCACACTAGTTTTATACAAGGCACCTCGAACTGTTACATCGTTAAATCAATTTAGATTCATTTCATTTAACAAATTTGTTGGTCAATCTAATCAAGCAATGATATTACCAAGACACATGTTGGTGGTACAACATGTGCTGCTTTAGAACAACATTCGTATCGCGTTTTTCAACAAATTCATTCGTGGCGTGGAGAAAATTTGAAGCATAATGAATGGGGTTGGAAAACAATCAGCCAAATTTTGGTGCCAATTCCTACAGCTGAAATACCAGCTCCCACTTTTATTCTTCATTTAATATCTTGCGGTTGTAAAAAGTGTTGCGGAAATTGATGCAGTTGTGCTAAGGTTGGATTGAAGTGTTCAACAATGTGCTCCAATTGTCATGGTCAAGGATGTCTTAGTTCACTGTTAGAGGAAGAATTACCTGAAAATAATCCAATTATTGAATAAACATTAGTTTTTAGTGGATTAGGCCTCAAGGAGAAACCACTTTAAAAAAACGCGCCGGGAGCTCTACCTCAAAGTTGTTGTGGAAACGGGCTCGAATATAAGAGACATAGTAGTAATAACAAAATTTTCTGTAGTCATATTTTTTGTCCTTTTAGTCAGGTTTGTGTAGGAAATTCTGCTTTGCATGTAACATTTTTCTATGTCCAATGTATTTCCAGATATTTGTCACTTTACTCGTTATTGCCTAACTTTACCAACATATCCTAATTTTTCAAACCATATTTGTGAGAGTTGAGTTAAAGACAGAAAATAGTTTATGCAATATAATGTAGAATTTTATACCGAATATTTTAGATCCTATTCATTTTCCTCGTCAGAGTAACAGTTTTTGAGAAAAAATAAAAAAACCAGCGCGAGGTCACACTAGAGGGTGGTTTCTGAAGCAAAAGGGGATGAAGCACCCTCCTCGGAGGTAGGAACTCTTTTGATCTGTATTTGGATGTCTGTACCCAAATTTTTAAAACTTTATAAAATATTTCTCTTAAAAAACCTAATTTACTGTGACTATTGGGATTTAGTGTGCATAAGACTTGGATACAAAATATGGATGTGGAAGTAGTGATTCCTTGGGCAGCGGTTTTTTAATATATAAAGGAGTAGATTTTTTTGATTATTCCTAGGAATTTATATACACTTATATATATACATATATACACTTACGGGAATAAACAAATGAAGTGAATTTAGGTTTACGACGCCGACGCCATTATACATTCATCTTTACTATAGCCGATATTAATTCTCCTATTATTGGAGCAGATTTCTTAACGCGTTTTGAATTTGTAGTACATTTAAAAAATAAAAGATTGATTGATAACAAAACAAATCTGTCAGTATTCTTTCCTATTATTTGGGTTTTCTACCGCATGTATTATTATCCTCTTCAAAAACAAATCAGCGAATCTAGAAAATAATAAAATTATTGGAAAAAAGCCTCTGCGCCCGTGACATTTACGTCAAAGGAATAGTCAGATGTTATGTTTTGCAAATAATATAAATCGGAATAAACACAGAAATAATGTATTTTGCTGACGTTTAGAAAGTAGTCTCTTTCCGTTTTCAAAGCTTTTTTTGGAAGAACTCTTATTTTGCTGTGTATGTCAAATACACAGCTTTAAGATTCTGTTTATGTTATTTCCATAGATACTTACTACTTACACAGAACACAGAACTGATGATAT
Source organism: Leptura quadrifasciata (assembly GCA_963675555.1). Lineage (NCBI taxonomy): Eukaryota > Metazoa > Arthropoda > Insecta > Coleoptera > Cerambycidae > Leptura > Leptura quadrifasciata. The sequence continues at coordinate 34,005,098 of OY776674.1, forward strand.
TTTCTTTTAGATAATGTTGAGTTTGTTAAATTCTTCTTTCAACATTGGTAACCGGGTTGTACAAATACCTACAGAACAATTCGGTACGCACTTATCTTCATTTAATAAGATTATTGCTGATTCTTTAATTTTTCTTTTTTGGTATCTGCTTCTTTTGTTAAAATTTTTGCCGAGTCCCAGTTTATTCTATGTCCGTTTTCCCAAGCATTTTCACAAATCTCTGTCAACCTTTCATCATCAAATATCCTTTTTCAGTTCCCAAATTTTTTTCAACAGAAAACGAGCATACAATATTACATAACGGTATCCAAATTTATTAATTTCACCCGATTTTTCATTACCTGTCAAACATTCTGTGAAACATAAAATTATTACAAATCCGACCACGTAGATTGGATGTCAATAAATTTAAAATTGCAAAAAATGAATTTAGACAAATGGTGAAATTAGGATTACAACGATTTATAGGTATTATCAATTTTTATCACCGTTTTGTTCCCAATTTCGCTGAAATTTTATGTACATTACACATTTTCAGTAGATAATTACAGCATAATAATTTTAAAAACATGATCGCTGGACAGATGAATATTCTGACAGTTTTGACAAAGCAAGGAAAGCACTTTTAAACGCTATCACACTTCCTAGCAACGATGATAAGTTAATATTAACTCTTACGATTGATTCTTCTAATATTGCTCTGGGAGCAGTGTTAGAACAGTTATCCGATAATGAAATTAAGCCTTTGGTTTTATTTTTACGACAACCGACGAATGCTCAAAGAAACTCTTCAATTTTTGACAAAGAAATGCTATCGTTATATGAAGCTATTAAACATTATAGATATATGTTAGAAGGTAGAAAATTTATTTGTTTTACTAATCATAAGCCATTAACAACAACTTTGTTCCCTAAGACAGAAAAAAGTCCGAGACAAACTCGACACTTAAAATTTATAGCACAATTCACAAATGACATACGACACGTTCAAGGTAAAAAGAATATACACTTTTTTGGGTGTAGATGATGAAATCGTAAATTTTTTTTTTAAATAGTAAACAACGATCAAATCAAAAATTTTACATTAAACATAAACCATATTGTTTCAAATAGTCTATCGTATTTTAACTTAGAAATTCTAAAAAATGAACAGATAGGTGACTTAGAATTAGAAATATTAATCCAAAAACAAACTTCTGAAAATCGGCATATTAATTTCATTTTAAAGAATTTCTATATTCCAATTTCAAACAATGAAAATTGGTGTGAAGTTTCTACTTCTAATATTAGACACTATGTGCCTAAGAAATTTAGACGGATCGTGTTTGACATTTTTCATAATTTAACACATTCTGGTGTACAGGTAACAAAAAAGTTAATAACTAGTAAGTATTTTTGGCTTAAAATGAATGCAAATTGCACTTTATGGGCTAAAACCTGTATTAATTGCCAAACATCAAAAATTAACAGACATACTTAAGACTCCAATAGGTAAATTCGATATGCCTAGAGGTAGAATCAAACACATTCACATGGATATTGTAAGTCCTTCTGGTGGTTGCTCTTACATACTCAAGTGATTTAACGATTTTCTCGTTGGCCAGGAGCATGTCCTTTACAGAGTATAACTGCAGAAACAGTAACTAAAACATTATTTCAACTATATAACCACAGATAAAGGCGTGTAATTCGAATCGCGATTATTTTCAGAATTTACAAAATTCCTCGGTTGCCATAGAATACATGCAACCACGTATTACCCACAAAGCAATAGTATGATTGAAAGATTTCATAGAACGTTGAAGGCAACTTTGACAGCCAGAGCTAATTCAAGTAATTGGAAAAAAGAACTTCCAATAATTTTACTGGGTTTTACAATCATTATTAAGGAAAATTTAAAATGTTCCTCTGCGGAAATTGTTTTTGGGCAAGCTTTACGCATTCCATTTTGTTAATTCACACGATGACACAGATATTTCTGTTTTTATGTCAAAATTAAAAGAATATTTTCATAACCTTAAACCAATAGACACAAAATATCACACACTCGTAAAACCATTGGTCAGTCCTAACATTCAAGAATGTGAATATGTTTTTCTAAGAGTTGAAGGTTTGAAACCATTACTATCTTCGCCATATGAAGGACTTTTTTAGATGGCATCTTGTTCAGAAAAGGTAATTACGATAACCAAACAAGATAGAGATGTTACTATCAGTTTACAAAGGGTAAAACCTGCATACTTGTTAAGTGAAAGTTCAATATTAGATAATGAGGAAGTTCCAAAAAAAGTAAGGTTTGTGATAGATTTCTTGGCTGGTTAAATTTTTTTTTAGTAGCGGGAGTGTTCGTGGCGTTTGTGGCGTACTTACCCATTTGCTAGTGTAACTAACCTATCACTATCGATCGGCAACTATTTTATTTTCTCTGAGGCCTCTTCCCCACAGGGCGCGATCCGAACGCTTGCGATCTCGTGTTATAGTTATCACATTTGTTTCCAAAAGATTCGAAACTGATCGTGACGATCTCGGTGGAACGAAGACGCAGATTGGGCTCTGTGTGAAGAGGATATACTGAGTACAAATGTGATAACTATAACACGGGATCGCAAGCGTTCGGATCACGCGATCAGATCACGCCCTGTAGGGAAGAGGCCTAACTGATGTTCCAAGTAACCAAAGAAATGGATATTACAGAGATACACAATAAATTTTTTAGGCACCTATCACAAAAAATGACGTTTATCGGATCTAACAGCATTCCTAGTGTTAACTCTTTGTACTCATTTGTCAATCTTATTTTTTTGGCCGCTTTTACTTACGGCCGCATGTACTACTTGATTATCACTAATATTTGAACTATGCCACGGCTTGTTGATAAACTATCTAGCGAGGTAAACAAATTAAAACTGTTAGCTTAGTAGCCTTCTTGCAAAATTTTGTTCATGTCTCCAGTAATTTATACGAAACAATTTTAAAAATATTTTATTTTACTTTTTGAGACAGTTGCCTAAAAAATGTTGTGTGCATCTCGGTCAAATGATCTTTCTCGGCCTTATTCGGAGTTTGCTTGCAAACTTCGAATTCGGCCGAGAAAGATCAATTTTACGGCCTTGATACACAAATAACTATTTGGTTTTAAGAATAATTATTTATCCAGTAAATAATTGTTTTTGAATAAAAATACTCAAAGATTTTTAACTGTTTTTTATTAATTGTGGTAGTTCCACGAAACGTCTTTTCTGCTATTAGTTTTTGAGAAAATTTCGCTTGGGCGTATAAAATCACCTGTTCACTTTAGTATTAAAAATACTTATACGATGCTTTGTATAGGCACTGAGAACGCTAAAAGAAACCGACATGCGGCAAATTTGTGTGCCGGCCTGACGCCGGTGCAGTAGCGCAAAATGTTTAATTACAAAAAATATTTATTATTAAATTCGAGATATACATTTTTCGAACCATTTAGCAAAATTAGCAAAAATAACTTACCTGAAGGTAGAGAACAATTTTACACATCGCAGCTCCAAACCACCACGTACTGGTCACATCCCAAACCACCGACGGTGGCAAGCAGAACAATATAACCAGAAAGTCCGCCACAGCTAAGTTCACTATAAAATAATTCGTTACTGTTCGCATCGTGTGATTTCGATAGACCGCGACACAGACAAGACAGTTGCCGACTAATCCAACTACAAACACTACGCAGTGAAAAAAAATTAAAGCCCACGTCCAACTTTTTGGGTATATAAACTCCAAGAATTCCTCAGTAGTCGCGTCACCTGCATCCTCATCATCCGTAAAAGACATATTGTAGTTTTCAGTGTACATTTCGTCAATAAAATGATCGTCTTCATGATCACTCGACAGACTGTCTTCTTTTTTTCTGGATGAGAGTTTATTAAAACCGTCGACTTCATTGCCCGATAGTGAATTAATTGAAGTATTTAACCGACCGTATTTAAGTAAACTTATACCGTTCTGTATCTCTGCTATATTAAGGATGTCGCTGTTATTTAAATAGGAGTCTTTCAGTTCATAAGTTGAATCTGCTAGAGGATTTACACAGCTCGTCATCGATAAAACGAAAATTAACCGTATTTTCATAAGTTCCGCAGTCATCGTGTTGAATTTATTCGATTTAAATCTACGCAATTGCCGAATTTCCTCCCATTTCACTTATCTGAAAAGAAAAGAAAAGAAATATGTTAATAAAATACATCCAGGCTTTAGATTTCTCTAGAATCTTGATGAGATATCCTCATGTAAATAATAAAACTGAGATTTCTGGAATACTTTCTTAACGTAGGGTTAACATTTATTGTCTGTAATAAAATTGAAATTTTAATGAAGATATTTGGATACTGCTCCCAAGTGATTCAGTAAAAATATTAAAACATTCTTCCAATAAAGAATAATATTCGTAATTGAATTTTTTTACATAGACGTGTCTTCAAGATATCGATGTAATAATAATAATATTTATTCATGCATTAGATTATTAAAATTAACATAGGATAAGTTATACAGGTAAAACAGTAATTAAAAATTGTAAATATATACGTACACGCACATACAGAGTGTCCCGTAATAAAGTGCAAAAAATTGCACCTGTCGAAAACTAAGATTGATTCTTCGTATAAAATTTTTCAAAATAACGCTTTCCTATTCAGCTACACAAAGAGTGTGCCAAAAACGGTTTTTAATTTCTGTCTCAAAATAACGTAATCAGAAAAATAAGAAATTTGGCACATCTCGGTTATTCATCAAAAGGCCTCTAACGAAATTATTTCATCCACCTAGCGTCTACACAAAGGGGTGAAATTAACTACCCTTCTTGAAATTTTGTAAATATCTTTCTGCCTACTATTTTTTTCAATTAAAAAAGATAACTAAACTTTCATTTAGAAAATCAACCATTTTTGACAAAAAAATTAAATTGCATCTGCCTAAGTGATCAATTAAAAGCGATGAGCACAATTATATTAGTGTAAAATACTAAAAAAGGCTGGTGTCAAATTATAAATTTGAATATTACGTTATTTCTTGCCTTTCAAATAATAAGATAATCATTTCTTACTACTTAATACTAGTAGATTTTAAAATGCATAGTTATAGTAATGAGGAATATGCAGACATACATTTAATTTATGGCGAATGTAAAGGAAATGCTTCAGCGGCAAAAGAACGATATCGTCGTGAGTTTCCTACTCGTACTGTATCAAATGTTCGTCCTTTTCTAATATTCACTTGAGGTTAAGAGAAAGGGGGTGTTTTAAAAAAAGAAGTCATGATTGTGGTCAGGAGATGCAATGGAGGCACAAATATTACATTATTTTGGTGAACATCCTGAATGTAGTATTAGACAGGCTGCTCTTCAATTCCACATAACAAGAACATCAGTATGGAGGATTTTGAAAAGATAAGGACTTTATCCCTATCATTTACAGATAATACAAGAGCTGTTTCCTCGTGACTTTCCAGTAAGATTTGATTTTTGTAGATTTATACTTAGGAAGCCGTTAGATTTTACAAGAAAAGTAGTATTCACAGATGAATGCAGCTTTATTCGACATGCAGTTTTAAATTTTCGTAACCAGCATTTATGGAGCAACGATAATCCTCACACTGTTGTAAATGGAAGAGATCAACAAAACTTTTCAATAAATATTTGGGCCGGAATTATAGGCAATAAACTAATAGGGCATTTTGAGTTGCCAAACAGATTAAATAGTCCAGCTTATTTGAACTTTTTACAAAATGACCTGTATCAATTATAGACGATTTACTTCTTGCATTACACCAAACACTGTGGTTTATGCAGAATGGTGCGCCATCTCATTATTATTTAGAGGTTCCAGAATGGCTACACTCAACATTTAGAAATCGATGGATTAGAAGTGGGCGAGAAGCCACAATTAAATGGCTTTCTCGGTCGCCAGATATGAATTCATTGGACTTTTACTTTTGGGGCCATTTGAAAAATGTTGTTTAATGGACACCTGTCCCGAACGTCGAAGTTTTAAGAGAGAGAATTTTTAATGGTGCGAATGAAGATCGAAACTCTCCACATGTTTTAAATATCTTGTATGGCAATTTTAGGAAACGGTTGCAAACGTGTATTCAAGTTGGAGGTCATCATTTTGAACAAATACTTTAATACCTAAAAACAACAATCGTTGTCTTAATTTTTAAATTCATCTTTGCTGTATTTTGTGCCAGTTTTTTTTTTTTAGTTTACTTATAAATTTGATTTTCAGTCTTTAATTTGTAATGTCTCGTACAATTTATAAGCTCCAAATGATCATATCAGTACGTAATATTGTCAAATTATCATTTGACACTTTTTGAATTTTACGCTAATATAATTGTGCTCATCGCTTTTGATTGATCACTTAGGCAAATGTAATTTAATTTTTTTCCTCAAAAATGGTCAATTTTACGGATTTTTTCAAGAGATAAAAAAGTTTCTAAATGAATCATAATGTTTGTCTATTTTTTATTAATTGAAAAAAAAATAGCAGTCAGAAAGATATTTACAAAATTTCAAGAAGGGTAGTTCATTTCACCCCTTTGTGTACATGCCGGGTGGATAGAAATTAGAAAACGTTTTTTGGCACACCCCTTAGCTGGACAGGCAAGGGTTGTTTTGAAAAATTTTATACGAAGAATCCATCTTAAATTTTGACAGGGAATCTACATTTAATTTTTTTGCACTTTATTACGGGACACCCTGTATATACACACATATCTATACGAACATAAAAATAAACATACATAAAATAAGCATTGTGTAATTAACAGAAAACATATATATACGGTAAACAGAAATAACATAGACATATACACTAGATATTATTATGGTCTACCAACATACCCAGTCTTTTAACTTTTGTTTTATATTTTTGTAACAACAAAAATTTATTTTTGGAACTATCACAGAAAATTGTGCAATGAATGACGTCCCACGGAGCGCGTCTTGTGAAACTATAACAAATTACGCCCCACGGAGTGAAAATTTATCAACTACCTCGAAAACCGACTTAAAACTAATATGTTTTCCATCGTATTTGCCTACATGTGATCCCTCAGTAATTCGGAATCTATGTCACTCTATTACCACGTGTATAGTGCATGTGACCGCCTTGTCTGAACGTATGAACATAATATTCTAATCCATTGCGATTTTAACAATTTCAAGATATTTATCAAGTACGCATAAAGACACGTAAGCAAAAGAGCCCACAAAGGCTTTAATATTAAACTTCTGGTTGAATCTTTTTTGTGTCAATCGATTGCTTAAAGTAAATCATTGGATGGTAGTTGGAGACTGCATTGTCCGAGCCGTCCTAATCGTCACCATGTGTGGTATGGTCGATTCTCTTATTAACCTTATACTCTTGTTAACCTTATACTTATATACCCGAAATTGGTAGATAAAAGACCAATATATATCTTTACCTAAATGTTAACCTCTTTCATTGTGTCTTACTGAGTCCATACTAACAAAGTTCTGCTTCAGGTTAATTAGGAAGTGTTAGATATTAAATTTGGTGCAAGCAGTTAAGCAAAATTCGAAACCAAGTATACATTTTGTATTTTACGTCTGAATAAAGTCACACCGAACACTTCAGGTGAACATTATATCATCAATTTAGGAAGAGTAACAAAACGTCCCTCAGGCACGTAAGCATTAATCGCTTACATTTATACCCTCAAGTAAACACCCCGAACGTAGGTTCAGTAAATGCAACACGGATTGTCACTAACCACTGGTTTATTAATCACTAAATTTACAATAATTAGTCCTTATAATAACACATTAATAATAACTCTTGTCTACAATAAACTCACTACCATAATTGACAATTTGTTACTGTTCTTTCTCTTATCTGATCACTTGGCTCATCTCAGAACTGTACTGAACTGACTAACGATGCGCTGGTGGCGTTTATTCTCGATTCATCCATTTTACTGCAGGCTGTTTCGACCGAATTCTCCTCTCTTCTAGTACACTCTATGAAGAGGCGTCATCTCTTGTTTGACCGGCAAACCATCATCCCATGCCTAACTTTTTCTGTTAGCAGATTAACCATCCCTTCGAAAGAAGATGTGGGCGTGCACATAACAATATAAAGTAAATTAAGTCTGAAAAGAAAATACACACACCAGTGTAGTATTCTATGTGACTATAAGATGTGAAAGTATAAGCAATATCGTCGAAGTGTCAGAGAAATGATAGTTTAAGTTCACGTAGTACCAATTCATTTTTTACTAAAAGTTTAATATTGGGATACTCTTCACATTAATTCATTGAAATTTATACAGTTAAAATGTTTAAATATTTATGATCTTTCCTGTAACTTAAAAAAGGTAATTGAGTTACAATTATTACAAACTACCTGAACCCTTGAGCTGCACTTGCTAAAGCACATCTGGAACTAAATGATGCAGTTTATAGTTCAACAACTTACTTTAATGATGTGATTTATTCAACAAGCTTTGATCAAGCAATCTATTACATGCTGAAGTACTACTCCACTTAACGCAGTGACGAGGTGTAAGTTAATTAATTATACTGTTATAAAGTTGCAACTTTTACTATTAACTTTAAATTTTCACGGTGGTTGTTTCATAAACGCTAAAATCAAGCATGCAGTTAACTGATTCTAGAATGTAGGTCTTATTTTAATTCGAACAGGAGTGTATTAAGGTGAGAGAATAATGCTAGAAATGCGTTAAAACTTCTTATCGAGACCCTTTTTAGTATACACCGTGTTTTACTATTCATGGAGCAATCCTTATAATTAAATAGATGTTGTTTTATTAATTCCAGTAACAGAAATGTTATGTATAGAACCCCTGAGGATGTGGAACATATCACATAATGCTATCCTCACATAATCCTATCCCCCTTCTCCCTTTCTGTTTGTATTCTTTTTTGTCGCGATTGTTTTTTCTTGGTTTCTTTTTGTACATTTTTGTGTCTAAATTCGTTTTATTATCATCAATTTTTCACAAAATCAAAACCTTGTGGTGACTAAAATTTTTAAAGTTAAAGTTTAGGCCAGCCTTGCGCAGCCCGACATTCATACATCTCGCAGAAGGCTCCTCGTTTGGATTGAGGCACCTGCGTCAGCTGCAAAATTTTAAAAAGTGTTTGTACCCCAGTTTTTAAAGTGTATTTTTAATGTGTTAAGTCTTTTTGTAATTAGACATGAAAGAATTTTATTACCTTCTTTTATCTGCTTTTGCAGAAGGTGTTTAGGTTAAGTTTTATCAATTTTTGTTTAACCGAACCAGGCCTATTCCGCTCGATCCTGCAATCCGCTACCGCGATTAACGCAGTGGTTGCATGGTCGGTCCCGGGATGGGTTCTGGGCAGGTACTGTTGTACTTTTAATTTATAATAAAGCCTTGTTGATTGGTTGATTGAGTCACCTTTTGTAGATTTCTAAAATTTATTGAAAATTTGTTACATCTTCACCATCGCCTGGAGGCGAAGTTTCCTGCGAGAGATCCGAAATTATCGCAAATAAGGCAAGAAATTGTACTTCTTAGATGGAACTTGGGTGAACTCTACCCATACATTTACTAAAGTATGGAAGGACATAACAAGCTTAAATCCCAGACAGGCTTTCATCCAGGGATTATCGATAGGGTTAAAAGATCCATCAAGCCAAGGAGGTCGCCTTATAGCTTTTCATATAAGATCTGAAGACGATTTCGTTGAGGATGACTTGCTCTGCTTCCAATCAAAGAAAACAGGAAACTACCAAGTTTTCGAAAATCGGTTTGTCAAATTCTGGAACGCTTGGCCGAACATTCTGTGGTTGTGATGGACAACGCTTTCTATACAGTAGAACAACGGAGAAGATTCCAAATTCTGGCACGAAAAAAGTAGATATACAAATCTGGTTGACAAGTCGGTTATTTACGGAGTAGATAGTAAAAGCCGAACTCCTGCATCTTATCAAACATTCTCTTATTTTCCCATAATGTGTAGTAGATAATATAGCAAAAGAACAAGGTCACACCGTTTTGCGATTGCTTCCATATCATTGTGAATTCAATCCTATTGAATTAATATGGGGCCAACTAAAACGAGAAGTCGCCGGGAACAATACTGCGTTTAAAATAAAAGACCTTCACCCATTATTTTAGCAAGCTATTAGAAATGTTTCGGCAGACAACTGGAAAAAGATATTCGACATGCGCAAAATGAAGAGAAAGAAATGTGGCAGGTTGACATTACAATGGACGTTGTAGTAGAGCTACCGGTAATTCATGTGGGAAGTGACTCTTCTTGTTCGTTTGAATCAGAAATGGACTAAAACTTGTATAACATGGTATAATTGTGAATAATTATCTAGAAATTGTGCTACTGTATATTTTGGATAAAATAAATAAATAATTTAAAATAAACATCAATTATTTTACCCTATACGATACATGTCATATCATTTTGTATATAGAAATCCAAAATTCATTCATATATATATTTGTTTTTTGTTATAAATTATAAAGAATTTTATATTTTTTATATTTATTTAAAACTATACGTTTTATCATCCTAATTCTTCAAAAAAATATTATATCAAACTACTAGCCCAGTAGCAGGGTAAAAAAGGGCTTTAAAGATGGAAATAATTCCGGGAATTCTGAAACTTGGTGATGGATTTATAGGTTTCTGGGTGCTAAATAAGAATTTGCAAAATGTAAGATGTGATCTCTTCCGCTAGCGCCGCCATATTGGCAAGATGGTGGTATAAACAAGTTTTCCGAAATATCTTCCTTCCGGTGCATTTTTTCGCAATAAGAGTTATTACAAAAATGAAAGAAAGAGAACTCAATTTACAATAAGTTATGTCACATGCATTTTTCAACTAAAGTCGACAGTTCCGGTGCAGCAGCCGAGTAAATCTAGGTATATTTTCTCATTTAATACATGCATTCCTTATGGAGTAGAAACCGGTCGACATGGTCGAAATTCCTAGTGGTACAAAGGTCTCGCCACATTCTTTTAATTGTTGTACGACACTACCTACACCTTGCCTAAAGCAGAGCTGCCAGGTGTACGATAATTGTCGTTTTATAGGATAATTTTAGCTTCTGCACAATGCATGATAATACATGTATGATGCAATACTGCAATAAGGACATTAGCAAGATAAGGACATTTCTCTGGACTATCATCGCTATCGGTGCTTTTTGAAGCCATTGACCAAAAGCAAAGTCAACTTTGCATCTTTGCCACCGACTATTGTAGCTGCACGGTAACACTCACTAAGGATAAACCACCAAGTCCAGTGGTGACATGGCTCGCAGAAAAATGCAGAAGAATGGGGTGGAAAAGTAGTGAAACAGGTCTCACTCCAATCCCAACATCTAAAGATCCTGCTCCGGAAACGCTGATCAAATGCATATCATGCAATTGTAAGAAAGGATGTAGAGCAGCGTGTAATTGCAGAAAAGCCGGATTTAAATTTTCAACTATTAGCGAACTTTGCAACGGACAATCTGTGAAAACGTACCGGAGGTACTGGATGATTCCGACGAGGAGGAGGACATCGATTCATCCATCGAATCGTTTCTGTTGCGCCAGAACACGGACTAAGTCACTGAATTGGGGAATAGCGACACAAAACCATCAGGTGTTGACTCCGAATTCTTCAGTACCGCTGAATACGATACCGACCAACCCGAACCATCGATCAAAAGAAGGAATGTGGAATAAGCGAGCTACTGTGGATTAGGCCTCCAGGCGATACCACATTAAAAAAAACGCGGCGCATACTCTACCTCATGCTGCTGTGGATATGAGTATTTTATTTCATTTTATAACTGTTGAAAGAAAAGTATATTCCATGGTGCACTCACCCATAAAATAGTATTCTGCAGACAATTTTGGATAATAGCAAATTTTGCTAAAAATTGATAGAACTGGTAATAACAAGTAAGAACAGAATCCATATATTTTCCATAGTTCAAAGAATTATGCTTAAGCTTACTTTGCTGCTGCGCCGAAATTATCGACTTTAGATGAATAATGCATATGATATAACTTATTGTAAATCGAGTCCTCTTTCATTTTTGTAATAACTATAATTGCGAAAAAGTGCTCCGGAAGGGAAATGCCGCCATTTTGTCAATATGGCGGCGTTATGGAAAGAGATCACATTTTGCATTTTGCGAATTCTTATTCAGCACACTAAAATCTATAAATCCACAAAGTTCCAGAATTCCCTGAATTATTTCCATCTAAAAGTACCCTGTTGGGCTATAGATCATTTTAAATTTTCCCGCTTTTACTAATTTGTCGCTCGCATGTAAAACGGGCCGTTACATATATTGGTCAAAGCAAACAAATTAATGGGGAGTAGCTTAACTATATCTATTCAGTAAATAGACTATAAAACCTAATGATGTAATAATCGTTTACAGAGGAATGTTGATTCGGATTTGCAGCGCCAGAATGTAAATGTCTTGATGCCAGCGCTTCAATGAAGTCAACCACAACTCTCAGTTTCTGATGTAAACAGTTCTCGACTCGTCTCTAAAATAAGATGGGTAGTAGAAGTTATTCAGTGAATGGTGAACAAAAATATAGGTTACTTGATCATTGGATAGATAGCAAGTTATCGCCAAAAGTTGGTCTTTTATATCGAGTAGCTTGCTTTCTAAATAATCAATATGCAGAAGGATTAGTTAGTGATGTGGAGATTAAAGAAGAAATTATTAAACATCTGAAATTGAAGGCAAGAGACAACGTAAACTTTTTTCTGAAGATATCGAAACTTAGGGATGACAGAAAGAAAATAAATTTCCAGCAAATATTTGTCAACGATTTACTAAATTTTCAACAATTAAATGAAAAATAATAATTAGAAAATATTTTTGGGTGATTCATACCAATTATCACAATCTACTTGTTGTTTAGCAGAACTGCCCAATCCTAATGACTCAATGAACATAAAATACGCAAAATAAACTCCTAATATTTTACGCATACCTATAAAATCCAGACATATGGACAAGAAAACATACCATATATTTATTAATTATAAATCGAATAGATATAAAATGACTCTATAGACCGTCAGAAATAATGATTTGAAGTTGATTTTCGAGAAGTTTTTTCTCCATCAGATTTTATTCGATAAAATGATAGATTTAGGTGTATATAACAAGAAAATCATAGCGCGTACGCACAGTTTTAGCTGGAAGTCATATTTAAATGCAAATTTATGCAATAAAGGGCAGTTTTTTTGCTATTTTTTCGGATTTCAAATATAATATTGACTAGAAACTGTTTATTTTATTATCACATAAACTTTATTGTAGATATAGAGTCATCATTGACCCTCCAGATGCAATTTTTTGCCTTTGACTGCAACCAAAAGCACATTTTATGCATGTATAAAAAACAATAATTTTACTAATGCTTTAATATTAAATATATCTCGGAAGAAAATTATACTCGGGGGTTTTCATGATCGCTGATTACGAATCTGACATGAAAATTGGAAAATTCAAAATGGCTGACCGAAAATGGCGCGAAATTTAAATAAAAAATGTTTTTTTCGCGTTTTTTCACTTAAATCGTAATCGAAGACCATAAAAATTACATCTGAGAAATGCCTGTTATAAATTTTTATTTTTTTATACAGTAATTCAAATTAAATTATGTACAATTTAAATTTAAAATCATAAATTCTTTAGCAATTTATATTAAAAAGTTTTAAAATTATAGATCACCACATTTTTTTTTTTCATCTAACAACGTAAAAATATAATCGGCGTTTGTATAACGGTATAATAGATTGCTACCTGCATGGTATTAGTGTCTGCGCCGCCGTGGCTGCCTGTTTGTTACAAGAAGCGCCTCCACTTTTACCGCAGTAGACTAAAAATAAAGCGGTTTTTAAATATACACACATACTTTTTCTATTTTTAATTTAAAAAAATAATTTTTGTCTATTTAAAAAGACGAGCTAAAAGAAACATGGTAAAAGGGTGCATAAAATGCACTTTTGGATGCAATCAAGGGCTAAAAATTGCATCTAGAGGATGAAAAATGACTCTATATGTACAATAAAGTTTATGTGATAATAAAATAAAACGTTTCTAGTCAATATTAATTCATTTTAAACGAATGCACTTTTTGCATAAAAGTGCATTTAAATATGTCTTCCAGCCAAAACTGTGCGTACGCACTATGATTTTCCTGTTATTTACACCTAAATCTATCATTATATCCAATAAAATCTGATGGAGAAAAAACTTCTCGAAAATCGACCTCATATCATTATTTCTGACGGCCTACTACTGTACTTGTCCGAACGGATGTAGAACTGGTGGTTGACCGCATATCACAACCGTGATATACTTTTATCGTGCGTCACATTTAAATCAAGAATTATAAATCCAGCTGCAATACTATCCAATATATGTGTCTGTAAAGATGCCTATTCTGTCCTCAAAGAAGGTAATGATGAGCATCAAATCAATCAATTATTGGAGTCTGAATTGAAAAAATTAAAAATTAAAGAATTATATGATTAATTACCTATCTATAAATTAACAATATACTCGTAATAATGCAAGTTCAGGTAATTTTCGTTATTGTTATATTATTACACAGTAACATATATCAAAGTATTTGAATGCATTTAATTTTCGAACATATTACCGCTTACTTTGAAAGTTGGAACAAGCACAACAATGAAGATTTCTACATCAATTAATCCCATTGTTCGTAATAGTTTCGAGCTAGTTCTATTCTATTCTATATATCTGAGTAACTACTTTATGCCTTGCCTTGCTTATGCTTAGTTTGATGCACGTAAAATCTATGTGTTCAGTGCGTCCCTTTCAGTTATTCGTCTCACTGAACATTACTTGTCAGTTTAAAATAACAACTAGCAATCTTCCACTTAGATTGACTAAATGTTTAAGTTCTTTGCATACAGTTTTCTAACAATACACGTATACCCATATACATATACAAATTCGCATTAAAAATTATATTACAGTTAACAGTATAAGAATGTTAGCTTATGAAAAAATATTCTGGGTAAATTTTTAAATGTATGTTACTGTTTAGTTATAGAAAAACTTAATGAATGGTGGTACCGTCATCGGTTTAAGCGCTGAGACCTCGTAGAATTCTAATAAAATGTAATCCGAATGTAAATAATAATATGTAAATAAACCCTAAAAATTTTTTTTTTATTTTATCAATTATTATTAACTGACTGTAAATAAAACGAAAATGCATTTATTTTTATTTTCCATTAGCACCCACACAATCGGTGTATTTTTATTTTTGTAAATAGATTTCTTTAATCAGGTTTTCCTTAGCTAAGTTTCCTGTAAATTAAACATCTAATTATATATAATAGAGAGAATTTCATATTATTTTTATTTGTCAAAAACCGTTGGTAAAAAATTTAGTAATTTGTTAAAACTTAGGAGAGCAATGTTATAGATTAACTTTAATTTGTTATTATTAGACCATTTTGGCATGTTATCAGCCTCCCGTCCCGTGTATTTGCCATGAGCAAAATGTAACGCGCCGGGTATAAATAAAGATTGTAAACTGAATGAAATAAATGGCATAAACACAATAACAAAAATGACATGTACTTATTAAGAAATAAAGATTTTTAAATTGTAAATTGTAATTGATCAGCGAAGTAAGCAGCGTTGGTCGAGGCCGTCACTTGGATGGGTGAACGGCATCTCTGTTGTAGGGTATGTCCCCTACTAGTCAGAACGAAAAAGCAAAAAATCTTAAAAATTAGCAAAAAATCAAATAATCTTATGCCACCTGGCAAACCATATAAAAAAAGTCAATAACACCTCAGTATCATCAAAAATCCGTAACTCAACTCACAAAAATCAGAGAAAATTAGCCAATCATCCATAATTCACAAATAACCATAATTCTTCAAATTCAGACATAAAACATTCATTTCCACCCATCCGTAACCAAATCACCACAAAAAACAAATTTCAAAAATACAGCCCCCGTATATTCTTTAACTTAGTCGAATTCCTCATCTAAATACAAACTCTCATCATCGCCCTTCATTACGTTCCGATTTTATAAGCAATCCCCCTTTCCAAAGAATTCGAACTTCTTGACCACCCCTCGT
This sequence comes from Leptura quadrifasciata, assembly GCA_963675555.1. Classification (NCBI taxonomy): domain Eukaryota; kingdom Metazoa; phylum Arthropoda; class Insecta; order Coleoptera; family Cerambycidae; genus Leptura; species Leptura quadrifasciata. The sequence goes on from OY776674.1 coordinate 34,021,258, forward strand.
ATATGTAACTATCTTAAATTCAACCGTCGAGTCCGTTTCCCCACGTTAAAAAACCCATTTCAAATAATTTTCCATTTTTACTTTCTAATCAGCCCCTGTATACGTCAATTCACGTTCAGTGCCCGAGTCCCAAATGCCCGAATATCGTTTCACCGAATTTGCCCAATCCCGATGCTATTATAAACTTTCCTCTTTTCAATCATCCCCGTATAATAGCAGACACCCATACTATATCTCCATTCAGCTCGATTCATACCCGTATTGTACCTTGTTAATATCGTATCTTTTTATCTGACGCACGAACTGGATATCTGTTAACGGAGTTAGAGCCTGTTAACAGCGGACCTTCGTGATACCTTACGGGGTCGAGCCAAATTTCACTCACAAAACTTCAAATAACTCCCAAACGAAAAATGATCCGACCTTCAGTCAAATTTTATTCAATTCTCCTTCACATAACATATCTGCCCATATAAAAATTATTTTCAAAATCAAAAATTTTCAAGTATTGCACAACATGATGCAATCGTCATCCGTGCCCGCACTGAACGATTTCACGCCTTTCCTGCTCTCTGCGAGACTCGACGGGGCGAGAAAAACGAAACGTTTCCAATTTAGTATAAATACCGGTGCATCGCAAGCCGTAAACAAGTTCAGTTTTCGACAGTGACTCCAAAGTTTAGTTTCGCGACGTGATAAAGTGGGACAAGTTTCCTTGTAGTGTAATAAGTGTGTACTAGTGCTTCGGTCCGGTTAATAATTAAATACCCACCGTCTAGACAGGCTTTCTTAACCACCCATCCTAGCAACTTCTCGTGACTAACTGTTCCGATTCTAGCTTCCCAGGCCGAAACCTGGTTAAAAAGAGTTAGTTTTTAAGTATCGCCTTTAGTGCTCCTATTTTATTATTATTTTTATCTCTATTCCCGTCCAAAGCGACATTTCAATTTCTTACCGACCCGGCTACGTTTAAAGGATATTCTTCAGGACATTTTCTCAGATTTATATACGATTTTAAATATTTCAAGAAGCAGTTTAGTAAATTATACTGACAGAATTTATGTGTCGAATAGTTTCTACCTAAAAGAAGCTTTGTAAAATATATTATTTTTTCCAACTCTGTTCAATTAAAAAACCCGAAATAAAAATAATTGTTCGTACCGTTTAAACAAAGTGTTAATTTTTTCAAGAAAATATTATACAGGGTGCAGTCCTTGACCCTTAACAAAAAACATTTTTAATAAATCAGTGCTTCGACTGTTCCTGATTACATCTATACAGGGTGTAGCATTGACCCAAACCTTCACCACAGAATCAAACCAGAAGACTTCTCACAACAAAATAAAGTGCACGAACGCCCTCAAGGGTCTCAGCTCTCAACCCCAGCAGTTCCAATTTTTTATTTTACCGAAGCGAGGGTCCCGTTCGTGTTCATCTCATTTCGCCGTCTTGGTTGAGTGGAAGAGCAGCTGTTGCTAAACTCCGCCAGGACGTAAATATAAACAAGGCATTAAAAAAAAATTTAAAAAAATTAAAATTAAAAAATGGTTAAAACCCCACTTTGCGAGTAAAAAAAATTAATACACTAATTTTAGGAGACTGCAATATTAACTGGAAAAAGACTTATTCTACAAAGAAAAATCTTGAAATGTTAGTGAAAAATTTTGATCGTAAACAACTTGTAAAAGACTACTACACTATATAGATCTTGTAATAAGTAATTACTTTACATTAAATGTATTTGTAGAAAAAAATTACTCAATAACCGACCATTGACTAATATAAATTAAAGGAAACCGCAAAAAATAAAATTGTTACAAAAAAAATATCAAAAAAAAATACATTATGATATGATGACAAACATATTGATACAAAAAGAATGGGACTATGATAGTAGCAATGTGAATGTAGTATCATCCCGATTTATTTAATAGTATGGTTCAAGCCTTAATACGGTTGCTCCACTTAAACAAATCAAAGTTAAATAATAAAGAATTTATGGATTAACAATGAATGTAAAGAGGCAATACAAAATAAAAATAAGGCTGTACATATACTTACAACTTTTGAATAGTAAATTCCCATAGACCGGTAGCTCAGTTAGGGTTGTGGTTTAAGTTGCTTTTTGAATATATTTTCCACATCTATATATATATATATATATATATATATATATATATACATATATATATATATATATATATATATATACATATATATATATATATATATATATATATATATATATATATATATATATATATATATATATATATATATATATATATTGCTATGTATTTGCATATTGGACGATTACGAAGATTGCATGTTTGTGTTATTTGCTGAATCAAGGTTTGAATTTGTTTATTTCCTTTAGATGGTTTTCAAAATTTATTTAAATTAGCTAAAGATCCGAAAGATATGTGTTTTAGAATGTTAATACTTATTTAGAGTTGTTTTAATAGTTTTAAAGTTTTCATTTGATGTCAACAGTAAGTTTGATACTGACATCTATGTTAGTAGTTATTAAGTTATTTTTGAAATAATTTCTGACATTTAAGTCATTATGACATTTCTTTTAAGTAGTAAATTTTATTTTTATAGTTGGTAAATGTTTTCCTGAGTTATTAAGTTGTTGTTGAAATAATTTCTGACATTTAAGTCATTATGACATTTCTTTTAAGTAGGAAATTTTATTTTATAGTTGGTAAATCTTTTCCTGGAGAAAGACAAGGAGATTTAAGTTAGGTTATGTTTGGAATGAAATTAATCAAAATTCATATGGTGTTTTGTTTTGTTTATTTTGGATACTTTGATATTTAGTGAGATAGAACAATAAACAACAGATAAAAGAGAGGTTGTAAAATTGGAAAAACAAATTTAAGAAAAAAAAAGAACAAGTGAAAATTAGGGAGTGAAGAAAAAAAATAATAAACAAGGATTAAGAATTTTTTTGAAATTGAATTGAAAGTCAGAAATTGCGGAGATCAGCGAAGAAGAGAAAAATAGACTGTAAATAAGAAGGTAGAGGTGTTATTGTGGTTTGGAATTGCAGAGGAGATAAGGACGAGATAAGGTGAAGAATTAATGAAAGGAGAATTGTTGGATTTGGAAAGAGAAGTTTGTAGCTACGAAGAAGGAAGGTTTTTGTGTGTTTAATTTTGGACAAGGTCGTATATTAAAATTTAAATAGTGTACTTATTAGACTTTCGAACCTGTTATAAAGCTAAATTATCTAAATATCAAAGAAAATAAATTATTTATATCAGATTAAAAATTTTACTTTAATAAAAATTTCATTTTAAATAGGAACTGAATTTGAACCTGCTCCTGAAGGGAAAGATAAGCTAGCCGGCCCATTAAATATTTTGACATACTTTCGGATCAAAAAGTAAGAGATTTTAATTTGATCTTTTGGTTTTAAAGTTTTTTTTTTATCTATTGGAAATAAGCAAGTTAAGGTTTGATTAGCACTGCAAATTATTAAGTACAATAAAAAGTAAAACAGCACAATATATATATATATATATATATATATATATATAGGCACTAATTGTAATAAACAAAGTATGACTGGAAATTTTAAATAAGCTAGTTTGGGCGCCAGCCGATTATATCGACAGAAAGGGATATAAAGCAGACAAATAAAAAAAGAATTATAATATAACTTACAACATTGATGGTAAAAATAGTAAAAGTGGATATCCTACTTTTGAGTTGTTCTTTGTAATATAACACAGACAATAAATAATTTTAAACATATAGACAACACTTAGTAACTAACAAAAATAAATAACAAGAAGCAATGTAAATGCCCGTCTCGAAATAGAAGAGGTAAATGTATAGTTTAAATCATATATGGCCAAAAATATTCGTATGAACCCATGTAATAGCTGTTTGATGGTTTACAAATATGATGTTAATTTGCACTCAGATAAAATTAATACGAATCTGAATTTGTTAACCAAAATAATACGAAGAAATGAATAAGTAGTAAAATTTTACACAATTAATTTTAATTTGTAACTAAATTTTGATTTTATATCACAATTATAATAAATTTATCATAAAACTATAATTTCGCTTTAACATAAAATTCCTATAATTTACTTGCCAACAAAAAATCACAGAAGGCCTCTTATAGGCGGTAAAATTTCCAGTAGGGGAGGTTTTGAAACACCAATAGTTGTAAAATATTACATAAATACCTTGTGAATCCGATGCAGCAAAATATAAAGAACTGTTTTATTGGTGAGAGGATTCACTTATCTCTCACCACTACACCATTTACATTAGTTTGTATAAAACTAGCAGGTTGGCCACTGTCATTTGTCTGTTCCATGACCTATGGCATTCTGATGAGAACTAAGAAGTTCGTAACCGGTCTATGTCTATGACAAATGACATTATCTACCAAGTGACTTGTGAGGTATAATTCAATGCAGGTCGGGGTATTTGCTCGCTGAGTAGTTGTTTCCTGCAAATCATATATAATAACAGTATAGGTTAAGTCCACCAAGGGCTGAAGGTCGCCGCTCTCGGTACTTGCAAAATAGCAAGTCGCTATACGCCATGGAGACATTTATGATGTTTGGTGTATAGTAGCATTATGTTTTTTAGGTTTTCGCGGGTGTTAAATGAAGTGTTGTTGTACTTCCGGGTGCTCTCCCGCGTCGATGATCGACTCCTCCAGGAGTCACGGTTGTGTAAACGACGTTTCGGCAGAATCTCATCTGCCATCTTCAGGTTCTCACTGAAAGCTGCCTACTGCTGCTTCTCGTTGCTCGAACTAGAAGTTCAGTTCTGAAGGATGAATGACGTTGTTTACCGAATTCAACGTAGTAAGAAATCGCTCCGTGTGCTTGGATAAGCGCACGGAGTTCAGTTATGTATGAGATGAGCAAGTGACAAGATAAAATAAGAAGGAGAACAGTAACTGGTTGTGAATTATAGTAGTGAGACTATAGTAGAATAAGCTTGTAACTAGTGGACTAATGTGTAATTGTAAGGTCTAATTACAGTAATTAAGTGATTAATGAATCAGTGGTTTATGAAAGTTCTTGTTGCCATTTATTGAACCTACGTACAGATTGTTTAATGGAGGGTGTAAACACGTAACAACATATCATTTAGAATGTAGTTGGCACTGCTGCCAAAGAAGAAAAGAAAATATATTCTACTTTTAATGAACAGGAATATACGGTAGTCACTACAAAAAAAAAATATTCCTAATACAGAAAGAAATTTGTGGAATTAGTTACGGATCTCTTTAATTTTTCAGTATTTTGTTCATTTTTTACTAAACCGATGGGTCGTTAATTTTCCAACTGGTTATAAACTAATAAAACAAAATATACCAATGTTTCCTTTTCTGTCAGTCAGTATATTTTCATAGTTAAATTAAATACAAAAGAACGTAGTGGGGGAATCAGTAGTACAAAAATTCTCCAAGCATACGATATGTTTGTACATAGCTATGATTTCTGTTATGTTCCCTCAACGGAAATGAGTTTCAATTTAACAATAAGTTTTATACTTAAATTTTCCGATATAATACCGGTGATATTTATCGCATATAATAGGGAGGAAATAACTCTTGTAAAAATGAGTAAGTTATAAAAGATCTCAAAAATATATTATCAAACAATTCAGTACGTGCCTGCATATTCTACTTTGAATGGCATATTTTAACCACTGCCTTCTCCTTTCTTTATATCAAATCAAATCATTTTTTTAACTGCATAATAACAAAAAAAACATTGAAAAACTTCAGTACAAAATTATAAGTGATGTGACAGAATGTAAAATAGAAAAAGGTAAATGGAATAACCATTTCAATGTGTACAACGAACAATAATAAATATTTTAGAAGTGCATACACTTGAAAATGAGATAAAATACATTAAACAGTAAGAATACTCCAAGTCACGTATTCATGTCCCATTAGACATGACCTAAACGATCCCAATATTAACGTGTGCAACGAACTAATATACATTTTAAAAATATATACATTTAGAAGTACAAAAGTAAGTATTCTACATGGCAAACTGTCCTATGAACACCCGATATTCACTTACTCTCTAAAAACAGAATTTTAAAATGAATTTTCTTATTTGCCATTCAAGAATGTTAAAATTTAAAGTTTTAATGTAATTTGGAAGAACATTATACAGATTAATATTCAAAAAATTTTTAACAGATTTAATGAGATTAGCAGGTTTAATATCCAAATCCCCCAAATCTTGTACTATAGATATGATAATCAGAGCTCGTTCTTACTTTTGTGGATTTCAAGAAGACTGTAATATTCTGAGAATTTACTTCGATATTAAGATCCTTTTCACACTGGGCGATTTAGCGGCGCGACTTATTAGTGCGGCTGAGTCGTACACACCATTTGTACGTGATATTCTTGTACCTTTATACATAAGGCGACTTAGCAGCGCGATCGAGCGCAGGTAGCCGCGATGACTTACTCGGCTCGTCTCTTTAGATTAGAACCTCGCGACTTATGGCAGATTTTCCTACAACTTCGCCAGTCGCTGACGACTGCGACCGAGTAGCCGCGACCGATTCGTCAAGACATCTTCAATGCATTTTAACCTGAATGTTTTCCTACCTGCTACTGAGTAGTGTTACTACCAGCGAATGGTCGCCGTTCGTCTGTTCGCGAGTCGCCGCTCATCCCCGAGAGCAGTGCTGCGACTAATTCATCGATGAATATAAATTAAAAATAATATTTTTAGCAGGTATGTTTGTAGTTTTTACTTGGCATAGCTATATAAAGCAAAAAGATAGTACATGTATATTACTATATTATACAGGGTGGGGCAATAGCGCCTCGGAACTCGATATCTCGAATTCGCGATAGCTAGAAATTTTTTAAAAAATTGCAAGTAAACTAGATAAAAAGTCTATAACTGAAAATTATTTTTGAACAAACAGTGCGAGCCAGAACGAAATTACAGGACCAAGTGCCTTTTTTTAAATGGAATGCTATGTATATCAATACATTTTTTGAAGTCTCTTTCTAGGCTCTATACATTCCTATATTAGCATTGAAGATCTCGCAACCACATAAATGTAATGAATTTTTTTGTTGAAATAATGTAATCTGCAGGTGGATATTAACAAAATCACCACAATTATGGGTTTTAAGAAAAACTTATGTACATACCAGTTACGAGACATCTAATTAATGTTTTCATTTCCTAAAATTGTACAGGGTGGCCAAAAATTATTTTTAATTAAAAACATTTTAAATAGAATTTTCTCAATTTGTTCAAATGGAACACCCTGTATATTTTTCGACGATGTGATGTAGAAATGAAAAACGAACACTTTTTTTTAAGTACTTTCCTAAGGCTAATTGCAACCATTTGCGTTTTATAAATATATAAGTGTTTATTTTTCAGTTAAGAACTTTTTAAATTGAATTTTCTCAATTTTTTCAAATGGAATACTTATATTTTTCGACGATATGATGTAGAAGTGAAAAACGAACATTTTTGTAAGTACTTCCCTATAGCTAATTGCAACCATTTTCGCTTTATAAATAAATAAGTGTCAAATTCAAGAATAAACTTAAAAGAGAGGTTCCCTCAAACAATTTATTAGAAAAATTTATAATAGTTGTTCGACGTGTTGCCCATTTTGATTGACACATGTCTTTATGCAATTTTGAAATGAGGCCATTTAGTGGGACCATTTCTTCCAATCCATTGAAATGAGTAAATAGCATTTTACCGGTCCTTTATTGTAATGTTTTTTTTGTAATTTTTTTGCTGTTTTCGTTATTCGACAAGCAATAGAACCTCAGTTTGGTATAAATTGTCGTGTATAAAGGAACATTTTGTATTGAGTTTAAAATATTTGGAATTTTACAATGTGAATTTTAATAAAGCGGAACTTATAGACATGACTTTTGTTTTGAGCGAGTCAGACAGAAATTGTTTACTTGCCAATAGAATTTATCGCCAACTTCATCCTGAAAGAAGGGTTCCTGATGTTATCAGCTTCCAAAACCTCTTCGATAGATTTCTGGAAACTGGAAATGTCGAATATAAAAAAAGTGAAAGAATAAAACGTGTTGTGAATGAAGAAAATGAGTTTTCTGTGGTGCTGCACAACTTCCATTATTATGCTTCGGAAAATCCTCACTTTTTTATGTAAGCTGATAACCAACACATATGGTCTAATAAACGTTAGAGGAGGAATTATTGGAGAACATGCAATAGAGCCACATTATTGGTAAATCTCCCTGAGAAAATTCGAAATAGGATGTGGTTTCAGCAAGATGGTGCTCCACCACATTATTTAAATGCAGTTAGAGACCACTTAAATAATACCTACCCTAATCAATGGATTGGAAGAAATGAACCCACTAAATGACCTGCTAGATCCCCAGATCTTACAAAAATGGATTTCTTTTTATGGGATACGTAAAGGAAAAATTGTTTATAGAGACACACAAACAACTGCACAAAATATGAAAGAAAGAATAACTGCGTTTACATCTATCACACCGGCAGTTTTAGGAACAGTGGGAACCTCATTTCAAAAGTGCATAGAGATGTATGTCAATCAAAATGGGCAACATGTGGAACATTTATTATAATTTTTTCTACTGAGTTATTTGAAGAAACCTCTTTTTTTAAGTTTATTTTTGAATTTTGTAATTATTGTTCAATAAAACAAAATTGGTTGCAATTAGCCCTAGGGAAGTACTTACAAAAAATGTACGTTTTTCATTTCTACATCACATCGTCGAAAAATATACAGGGTGTTCCATTTGAAAAAATTGAGAAAATTCAATTTAAGACGTTCTTAATTGAAAAATAATTTTTGGCCACCATGTACATTTTTAGGAAGTGAAAATGTTTCAAAAACATTAATTAGATGTCTTGTAACTGGTGTTCACATAAGTTTGAGTTAAAACCCATAATTGAGACTGTGGTGATTTTTTTAATATCCATCTGCAGATTGCATTATTTCAACAAAAAATTCATTACATTCAAGTTGTTGGGAGATATCTAATGCGAATACAGGAGTGAATAGAGCTTAGAAAGAGGCTTCAAGAAATGTACTGATATACATAGCATTCTATTGAAAAAAAAAGGCACTTGGTGCTGTAATTCCGTATTGGCTCGCCCTGTATGTTCTAAAATAATTTCCAGTTGTAGTCTTTTTTATCTAGTTTACTTGCAATTCTTTAAAAAATTTCTAGCTATCGTAGAACTCGAGATGTCGAGGTGAGATATATAGTTGTTAACTGGACACAGGCCTGTAACAGGGGTTGTCTAATTTCTGTGGTGTTTATTTCTTTGGCTATTTCAACGCAATGTGCCCTGGGGCATACCAGATATTATGGGCCGTGAAAATCATTATCTTTCAACGTAAGTAAGATTTCTAAAAATCGTCACCTCTTGTTATATTTATAATAAAAGACAATTATTTCGTTGAAAGGATTTTCTTACCGACATCAGTATATAAAACATTTTGTAAGTTATTAACAAAACGTATTTGAATACTCCGATTAGGTATTCGTAATCCTGGAAAGCAACTAATTTAAAACAGTATGAAAAATAAAATGTACTTTTTATGTCTGAATATTTCATATAATTTGAGAGAATGAAATTTGAAAGTGTATTGTATTCCATCTCTGATATTAATCTTTTTTTTTAATTAAGAAATATGCTCTTTGGCTAAATATATTAAAACCTCAGATAAAGAGGCCATGAACAAATTAGAAGGGTCAAAACATGACAAAGAATTAAACATGAGGGTGTTGTGTATTTTCAAAGGTATTTTCTTCCACACATATTCGTTATATTGTAAATTGAAATTTTGGTTAACTGCATAATTAATATAGAATTACTGTATATATTCAACTATTTAGAAATTCTACTGTAGATTAAATAATTAGTCACCCTCCAACTAACTTCCGCCCAGTAACTATTCCAAGTAACTTTATGGGACATCTGGTGAGATTGGTAGACCGATTTCATTGTTACCAGTAGTAGGAAATGTTATAATTCAATGTTCCATGTCACTGATATTCCATAAAGAATATGTCACAGACAATAACCTCGCTTGCTACGCCGAAGTAGAATTGATAGGTAAGGGTAGAAAGGATGTACTTTGAGGTGCATACACTTCAGGTCTTCTTTCTTATTCGGTTATACAGAGTATCCCCTAATATTCTGTGTCTGTCCCTATCGAGAATTAATTAAGACGGGTTCTTCATATAAAATTTTTCAAAATAACCAGCTACACCCCCTTAAAGGGGTGTGCCAAAAAGCGGTTTTAATTTTTATCTCAAAATAACGTCGTCGGATAAAGACAAAATTTGGCACATCTCGGTTACTCATCAAAAGGCATCTGACGAAATCATTTCATCTACCTAGCATGTACACAAAGGGGTCAAATTAAACTACCCTTCTTGAAATTTTGTAAATATCTCTCTGCCTGCTATTTTTTTTTTTTCAATTTAAAAAAAAATATCTAAACATTATGACTTATTTTGAAACTTTTGTATCTCTTGAGAAAATTTCGTAAAATCGACCATTTTTGAGAAAAAAATTAAATTACATCTGCCTAAGTGATCAATCAAAAGCGATGAGCTCAATTATATTAGTGTAAAATACTGAAAGTAGGCTGGTGACAAATTATAATTTGACAATATTACGTACTGATATGATCATTTGGTGCTTATAAATTGCACGAGACATTACAAATTACGAAAATATTAAAAAGTAAATTTACTAGTAAACTAAAAAATTCAAACACAAAATACACAAAAGGTGAATTTAAACAGTAAAAAAATTTAAACATGAAGACAACGATTGTTGTTCTTAAATATTAAAGCATTTGTTCAAAATGGCGACCTCCAACTTGAATACATGTTTGCAAATGTTTCCTAAAATTGCCATACAAGCTATTTAAAATATGTGAAGAGTTTCAGACTTCATTGGCAGCATTAAAAATTCTCTCTTTTAAAACTTTGACTTCAAGAACAGTGGCTCAACAAGTAAAAGTCCAATGGATTCATCGGAGGACCGAGGGAGCTATTTAATTGTGCCTTCTCGCCCCCTTCTAATCCATCGATTTGTAAATGTTGAGTGTAGCCATTGTCGAAACTCTAAAGAATAATGAGGTGGCGCACTATCCTGCATAAATCACAGTGTTTAACGTAATGCAAGAGGTAAATCGTCTATAAATTGATACAGGTCATTTTGTAAAAAATTGAAATAAGCTGGACCATTTAATTTGTTTGGTAACTCAAGAGGTCCGATTAACTTAATGCCTATAATTCCGGCCCAAATATTTATTGAAAAGTTGTATTGATATCTTCCATTTACAACAGCGTGAAGATTATCGTCGCACCATAAATGCTGGTTACGAAAATTTAAAACATCATGTCGAGTAAAGCAGCATTAATCTGTGAATAGTACTTTTCTTGTAAAATCTAACGGCTTCCTAAGTATACTTCTACAAAAATTAAGTCTTAATGGAAAGTCACGAGGGAATAGCGCTTGTATTCTCTGTAAATGATAGGGGTAAAGTCATTGCCTTATCAAAATCCTCGAGATGTGAAAAATTTCGTCTTTTCCGATTACGTTATATAAATTAAAAACCGTTTCAATTAGGAGGGTGTAGCTAAATAGGAATGGATTATTTTGAAACATTTCATTTAATGAACCCATCTCAATTTTCGACAGGGAACCTACAGTTAAATTTTTTGCACATTATTACGGGACACCCTGTATCTAAAGGTCTGTCCAGAGGAAAACTGCTAACCTATTTATATACTAGATATATTAATAGCTGAAATTGTGAGTAACTTGAAGTAAGATGGGTAAACTCAGCCTTTTACCGGATTTGCAAAAGCTAAACGTGGAAATTTGCCGACTATCGACGAGTTTTATGATTGCCGAGTTTATGAAAAAAGGCGAACAATCCATCATAGCAGAAGTGAAAGTTAAAGCTCAGATGTAATTTGCAATTTGCATGATTTATTTATTTATCTGTTTATTTTGGCCACAACTATTTAAACTGAATTGGGAAAAGTAATTCGTATCTGCATAATCTGCATATACTTGCACCGAACAAATCTCTGTTATTACAGAGTGTTTCAAAGTTAAATGTTTATACGACTGTTGTGGACAGAGGACACTTTGGTATTTCTAAATCACCAATTATTAATGTATTCCTCGTCCTCCTTTACTGAGATACAAAACGCTTTACTGACTTTGTACAAATGTTTCTTTGGCGATAACTTTTGAACTATCTGTATAATCGATTCATACTCGGGGTGTATATTTTACTTATTTTACTGGACAAAGCTTCATATACACCAAGATCTAAATCCAGGTTCTTCTTTATCAAAAGATAGCAATTTGCCAAAGCTCCCATTTGTCCTAATGATAAGCAGGAGAGAAAACAATTATAAATGATACAAACGAAGTAGTGCAGTATTAGGGACAAGTCGAATAAAGGGACCAACACATTTAATAAAGAAAGCGCTAATACTGAACAGCAGCGTATTAAAAATAACTAAACCTAGTCATATCAGAATAGAAACAATAAAGAGGATCATTAATAAATTAGGAAAGAATCAATCGCACTGGGAATACTATAATGAAACCGTAATGATATATGCCCGGCCGGAATCAGAGACGAAGGAAACATAGGACTCGGCAGAACACATCTAGAAGTATTTAAAGATGATGAGCTATATCAATCTTCTCGGAATTAGCACAATTAGCTCCTTTACATACTTTACAAAATTTATTACACTTCAATCCCAATTTTCAACAAGCGCATCTCATGGTACAAAGCAGTTTACAACCACAATGTAATTTTTTGAGAAGTTCTCTGGAATCAATGGGTCATCGGGAAATTCAGGGATTAAATTATCAACTTTTTTCCAACCGAATGCACGGGGTTTTACAAGTGCATCTCTTGGTACAAAGAAGTTGACAACCACAATGCAATTTTTTGAGAAGTTCATATGGAATCAATGGGTCATCGGAAAGTTCAGGGATTAAATTATCATCTTTTTTCCAACCGAATTGACAGGGTTCTAGAGAATTTCCTAACCAGGTTTGGCATTGGAGGTAGACCCTTTCTGCATGCTTCTTTAAAGCCCCATGAGTTGGAGGAAGCGACTTTATTGACAAATTCATCACACATCATATAATGCGGCAATGCATGCATACTTATTCTCTCCATCCAATACCCCTGTACCGTGTTGCTGGCAACAACCATGATCGCAGTCCACCAAAGCGTAGACGTAGCCAGTATGGCGGTATATTTTCCGAGAGTGGCAGCAATGCACACCGTACCCTGACATATCAAATCAATTGTATAGAAAAATTTTATCGAATTCTGCGCACGACAGTATGTCATAAAATCACATTTTGAGATAAGGAAAATATAGGGGTACAAATAATTGATCTAGAATCATAAAATCCATAGCCCATATTTCGAGAACCATTCACTTACAGGGACAAGTGTGAGGGTCTTTTGAACTCAGGTTTATCTATCTCCTATTTCCATATGTTCGTTTAAATTTGGGATACCTTAAAGGTTCATATACTACACTAGTTCAATAACTGACATTACTAACAGTTGTGTATGTATTATATGTTATATGTATGTAATAAAAGTATTAATTATAACGGGTCTGGCAGAATAAAGTATCCATTTTTAAAGTAAATTCACGTCATAATATAATAAGATATAAACTCAAATTAAGTCGCCATGCTTTCACGATAAATATAAATTTAAGAGAGTTATCAAAGCGTTTGCGGGAAATGTCAATTTAGCTGTGAATATGGAGCGTTGGTCAAATATTCAACGTTCTTTTGCGGTATTTAAAAAATATAACTATTCTGTTGTAATCACGCAGCTTTTATTTCATCCCCACTTTCATGTAAATCCACGAGGTCCAGTTCCTAGTCAACTAACAATTAAAAAGTGGGTACGCAATTTCGCTGTACTGCTTCACGTGCCAGACAAACCAAAAGGAAGAACTCGTTCTGTACGTGCACTTGAAAATGCTGAAAGAGTAAGAGCAGCTGCGCTGCGAAGTTCTAAACAATCTGCAAAACGACAAGCATTAGCACTCAATATTTCGAACCGCAGTTATCGCCGCATTCTGAAAGACAACAAAATTCAAGTCGTACAAAAACTTCTGCTTCGATATTTTGGAACACGCGTTGATTTTTGAGAGTGTTTCGAAGAACTATTTGCTGATAACCCAAATATCGTTGATTGCTTGTCGATATCAGAAGAAGCTCATTTTCATCTTTCCATACACTAACAAACAGAACTTTCGCTATTATGCGACAGTAAATCCTCTGCAATTGCACGAAGTACCGCTTTATACAAAAAAAAAAAATTACTGCGTGGTGTGCAGAACCCTCTTTTGGAATTCTTGGGCCGTTCTTTAAGGAAAATTATGGTTACTGTTGCATCACAACAGACACACACATAATAGGTATTGCGTAACTTTGAACAACAACTTCGTAACGTTAGTGTGGATATTCGGAGAATATGGTTTCAGGAGGATGGAGCCGCTTCCCACACTGCTAGGAATTCTATGACAATTTTGCAAATAATGTATCCTGGTGATGTCATTTCGAAATTTGGGTCATCAACTGGCCGGCACGGACACGGTCATCGGATCTCTCAGCTTGTGATTTCTTTTTATGGGGTTACTTAAAGTCAAATGTGGTTTCTAATCGACCGCAAACTTTGTAGCAACTAAAATATAACATTCAGATAGAGATTAACGCAATCCCAATTGAAATGTAGCGAGTGATGAGAAACGTTCGTGCTTCAAGTGTGTCAGCCGCGAGGAGGAGGTCATTTGACTGATATATAAAAAATAACAATATTCTTACGTAAAGAACGCTTCTACCCATATCAGCTCACTCTTGTACAAAACTTACTTCGAAGGAATCTTCCACAAAGGCTACAATTTTGTCAACTTGTTCTAAATAAACACAGCAGGGATCGAAATTTTATTAAGAACACTTTATTTACCGACGAAGCAACTTTTACTCGCCGATGCGTTTTTAACTGGAAAAATACCCATGGCTGGGAAACAGAAAATCCTCATGCCGATGCCGTTAAAGAAAGGCATTTTTAGCAAGAATTTAAGACTACTGTTTGGTCTGGTGTCATCGGCGATCAATTATTGAGACTATTTGTCCTTCTTCCAAATTTAAATGGACAGCATTATATGTTTTTTCTTCAAAATACTCTTGCTGATATATTACATGCTTTTATAGTAGACATAAGGAACAGAATGTGGTTCATGCAAGATAGAGCTCCCCCTCATTTCTCCATTGAAGATGAGACTTTCTCACGCAGATGAATCGGTCGAGGAAGTGAGTTTGCTTGGCCACCAAGGATTATTATGTGTGGGGACATGTTTATTCGCGAAACATTGTATTATTTTTTAGAAAATTCTGAAAATAGTAAAATAATGCAGTCTATAAACTAGGTAAAAGTTATTCCAAAATTCAACGTACGGTAAAAAATAATAACTGCAGACTATATAAAATTTTACCCGTACAAATTTTAACAGAGGCTCATAAAAGGCCGCCAGATGATTCAAAAGTTGATTGAGGATACCGATATTTTTACTAAAATATTTTGGACTAATGAATCATCCTTTTCTACAGCAGGAGATTTTATTAGGAAAAATCGAAAGCCATGAGAAATCAATCACAATAGAAAAAGATTGCTAAAACAAATAGAAAAATCAGGAAAAAACACTGTTAACGTTTGGTGTGGAATTTTCAGAAACAAAATTGTTGGACCTATATTTTATGATTATATTTTAACTGAAGTTACATATCTGGAAATAATTATCCCAGAGGCAGAAAATATTCGTTTGCAGAATTTTCCGGAAGCCGAACAGAACTTGATATGGTTTGAATGCAGGATGGGGCAACTCCGCATAGTGTCCTACTCGTTCGAGATTATTTGAATAATGTATCCCCAACATGGACAGGAAATCATGGAACAACTAAATTGCCATATAACAGTCCGGATTTGACCCCTATGGATTAATTTTTTTGGGAATTTCTAAAAGACATTGATAATAATAATAGTATTCAAGTCATTAAAGACAGGATTCGACTTGAAATAAACAATCTGAATGTAAATAATGAAGCCATTTCCGGTGCAATTATAAATATAAGAAAACGTTATCAACTTTGCATTGACATTAATGGTGAACACATCGAACATCTTTTATGAGTTATCATTTATTTATGTTTAAATTTCTTAAATAAATTTTATCTTATCTATTTTGTATAAATATTTGGACTTTTTCTTCCTCACTGTAAACAAATTTCATAATTTCATTAAAGAAATGTCACTTATCAAGCATAATAGTTGTCATTTCCTCAGCTCACTTTAATCATGATAACTTTTCCATATTTACAGCAGCTAGTTTAACTGAGATATTCGAAGTTTAATAACTCAAAAAAATTATAGTTTAAAAAAACTAAAAAAACACGCTTTAACAACCGAACTAAAAGTAAAAAATAATAATTTTTAAATATTAAGATTCTGTTCAACAGCGATAGATTGTAAGAAAGCATGAGGTGCTTTTTACTATATTTTTATAATTCTAGTTTTATCAATAGCTACCAATAAAATATTTATAACAATTGATATCAAGGACCCCACACTTTTTATAATCTATCGCTGTTGCACAGAATCTTATTATTTAAACATTATTATTTACTTTTTAGTTCAGTTTTTAAAGCGTGTTTCTTTAGTTTTTTAAACTTACTAAAATTCATTTAATTAACACGCTGTTATTAATAGTTAGAATATATTATTAACACCGGCGCCTCCGCCAAAATCTCGGCAATAGGTTAGTCTTGTTTATTTATTTTATTTTATCCTGATGATCCTGGTGAGGACATTAGGGCAAAGTTGTCAAATTATTGTACTATCATCGGTCCTCAAAGTTTCAGTTTAATCTACCGTTTTGAATTGAATTTGAATCACGTTCAAAGATTCCATTACAAGCAAACAAACATACAGGTGAAGCTAGTAAAAGCATTTTAAAAAGGTACATGGTAGGGGTATCATATGGTATATTTTTTAAATCAGGAAAAATTTAATAAGATACAGGGCATCCCATTTTATATTATTTTTTTATATCCCCTGAAATCTGCACGTTACTGTACTTTATACAACTTTTATTTAAAACTTTTTTCTATAGGCAATAATAGCGATGATAAGGGGTGGGTAATTTATAATGAATAACCCTATACAGTCATCTATTTTAATTAAGAAAAGTGGTTCGAATTCGAATAGAAACTGTAGAATTCCCTCTATACTTCAATTATAACTTCTAGACGTCAGCGTATTATTAATCTCGAAGACAGTGACAAACATTTTCAAAAACTTGAATACTTTATTAAGCCTAAAACAATGTGAAGTATGTACAGGACATTGCACACGCTTTGCATCTTGGATTACGGAAAGTACTTTACTGTCATACTTTATCCACGTTATATTATAGATTTGCATAGTAGATACTTATAACAAACTTACCAGGATTTTGTTAAAAATGATAATATTATAGTTAAAATCTTAATCAAATTCAGGGCGTTTAATTAAAACAGAGAATATAATCCTTCTTTAACATCCTAGAAAAACAAACTAGAATTTAACGAGATTGCGCTTCGCTCTGTTCATAAAAGTGATTGAAGACCTAGCTATAAAACACGGTGGAAGCGGAAATACATTTAAATCGATCTATTTATTTTAATTTTATAAATTATACCCGCATCTGATTCCTTAATTGAGTACTTACTGCTACGTTTACAAAAGTTCAACCAAATATTTACTACCAAAAATTGTCATGGAACAGCAATGGAACAGCAATTTTTTCCAACATCGAAAGAAATGTGGAAGAAAGCTAGGATCTGATGTGCAAATTTTAAATTAATTTTTCTATTTAATGTCAAACTAATGTATAAAAGATTTATTGAATGTGCGTCAAAAATGCATTACTTTTAGGTTAAACGATACATACACACATACAGGGTGTCTCATCGGGAACTGAATCGATCTATATAGAGAAAAGTACGCATCAGAAAATTTTGAAAATTTAGATAATTACTAATGTCAGTGTGGCCAATCCAACTAAAATAATTACAAGCAGCTGGTACTTCCGCTTATACCGGAAGGCTATACCAATTTGCTTATTTCAAATGGAATATCCTATATATTTTAGGGTTTTTGAAAAGAGCATAAAATTCTGAGTCGAAAATATGTAGCATATCCTATACCTAAACCTAGCCGTTTCAGATATATTTGACATTTTATAGAAAATTTGACAGGTGCAACGGTTTGCAAGAACCGTTATAACTCTCTTCATATAAAAGATCCTCATTTGCTTCTTGTCACGTAAAAAGAACACAAGGAGAACTACGTTCTGCAACTGAAATAAATTCAATAATATCATACCAAGTGTTCCGTTTTTCGCGTTACATTTTGTCAACTTCAAACCGCGAAAACTTCTTTAGGTCAAATGGAACACCCTGTATTTTTTTACGTCAAGTTGTGCAAAATTGAATTCTCCTTTTTCTGATATTAGCATCGTGGGGTTAAAGTTACAATTTTTTGAAATATTTGAGATTTTATTAGAAATTCACGAATTGTAATCATTTCATCAAAATAGCCATGATTAGAAACAATCAGTCGTTATCTTATGTCAAAAAATTCCAGCACGTTTAAATTATACCAACCAAAACTTTTTAAATCTGTTTATTATTTATGGAGAATGTGATAAACTTATATCAAGCATTTGCAGCACATTTGCTACTCAATATCCACAAAAACGCAAAATAACACTAACACTGTAACATGCGTATTAATCGAATTGAAGACATGGCATGAACTAAAATAGCAGATCAGTTTAAAATATGATTTCATTTTAATTTAATAATTGCTCAAAATTCCTCCCTCGAACCTCGACACATTTTTTGCACCTTCGGATTAGTTCCTCATGGGTAGCTCTTCTAATTGAATCCTGTGATATGTTTTGAAATGCATTTACTCTTTGCATACAATTTTGAATGGTTGTTAATGGGCTCTCATAACCTTTATTTTTAATAGTTCCCCAAATGAAATAATCCAGAACTGATAAATCGGGCGAGCGAGGAGGCCATAAGAAAGGTCCATTATTGGCAATCCATTGATCATAAAAAGTTTCTTGTAAATAATTATTAATTAAATATGCGTTATGTGGGGTAGCACCGTCGTGCTGATAAAAAATGTTTCTATGTTCGGCGAGAGGTAAATTTTCTAAATAGTTATTATTCAAATTTTGTAAGATATTCAGATATCTTTCACCTAAAAAAAAAAAACAAAAATGTACCTATACATATTAGCAGAAGGGAAAATTTAATTTACCGTTTAAATTTTCCTGATAAAATTAATGCCACCACTCTATCGTTTCTTACGGCACAGTAAACATTGAACTGCCAACTTTTCTGAAAATATCGCTCTCTGAACATATGAGGATTTGAGTCACTCCAATAATGGGAATTGTGTGTATTAAAAAGTCCATTTTTAGTCAATTTTGCTTCATCTGTCCATATAATAGTTCCCAAATAAGAATCGTGATCCTCAGACCTTATTAGAATAAACTAACAAAAATTCTGTCTTCTTAGGAAATCTGTTTCTATTAATCCTTGAACCATATGAAATGAAAACGGGTGAAATTTATGTTTTAATAAGATTCTGTGAATTGAATCCTTGCATAGTTCCCATTCCAGAGCAGCTTGTCTTAATGACATCCTTGGAAATGCATGAAAATATCCCAGAATGACTATTCCGATGTTTTTGTCATCAACAATAGACTTTTTTCTTTGCTTTTTTGCCTTGACAGAGCCATAATTTCAAAAAATTTCCAATATGCGTTTTACAGTGTTTGGTGACGGTTTCCGTTTTTCTGGATATCGAGTAGCAAATGTGCTGCAAGTTCTTGATATTACTTTATCACATTCTCCATAAATAATAAACAAATTTAAAATGTTTGGTATAATTTAAACGTGTTGGCATTTTTTGACATAAGATAATGACTGATTGTTTCTAATCATGGTTATTTTGATGAATTGATTACAATTCATGAATTTCTAATAAAATCGCAAATATTTCAAAAAGTTTCAACTTTAACCCCCATAATGCTAATATCAAAAAAAAGGGAATTCAATTTTACACAACTTGACGTAAAAAAATATAGGGTGTTTCATTTGACCTAAACAAATTTTCGCGGTTTGAAGTTGACAAGATGTAACGCGAAAAACGGAACACTTTGTATCATATTATTGAATTTATTTCAATTGTAGAACGTAGTTCTCCTTGTGTTCTTTTTATGTGACAAGAAGCTTTTAAACGAGGAAAGTTATAAGGGTTCTTGCAAACTGTTGCACCTGTCAAATTTTCTATAAAATGTCAAATATCTCTGAAACGGCTAGGTTCAGGTATAGGATATGCTACATATTTTGGACTCACAATTTTATGCTATTTTCGAAAACCCTAAAATATATAGGGTATTCCACTTGAAATAAGCAAGTCGGTATCGACTTCCGGTATAAACGGAAGAGCCAGCTGCTTGTAATTAGTAATTATTTTAGTTGAACTGGCTACACCGGCATTAGTAATTGTCTAAATTTTCAAAATTCTCTGATGCGTACTTTTCTCTATATCGATCGATTCAGTTCCCAATGAGACACCCTGTATTTTTATGTAAGCATCGAAGGAATAAAATTTTTTTTTATAAACTCTGTGTGTGTGTGTGTGTGTGTGTGTGTAGCACCTAAGCGTGTAACACTCATAACTTTTTTCTTTTTTTCCTTCCGAACCAAAATTTATTCAAATATAGAACAAAGTCATGACCACATGATCGCTTGCCGCAAAAATGCCAGAAAGGGCTTACCTTTAACTTTGTCCAATTTCAACAAAACAAAGGCTAAAATGCATATACTAATTAACCGAACAGAATCGCAATGTCAATTAATAAGCATATCTTGTCACCTGGCGATGCTCAAATATTCCCATATTACTTCCTTTGAGTTCACGACATGGCATGGATATGAACCTGATGATGCTTGTTGAATCGGCGAGGTGAACCAATTCCATGAAAACGTCAGTGTTTCCTTACCTTTAACCTTGTCCGACTTAACCTTCTAGGTTATTATTTTTATTACAGGCCTTTATTAAACTTCATTCGTCATTATCCTCTCCGTGAAAGAGAATATTATTTATTAGATGCAGTTTTAAAGCGTTGGTATCCCTCGTCGCGTCGGGGAAATTGTTCGTATCATGGTAATCATCGAGTTTTAAACAATTTTCAAAATGTTTATCTGTCTCTGTGCACGGACAAGTATCTCGCCGATTAAACAGACATCATCAGGAAATGATTAGAATTACAAATATAGCAATTATACCTAAAAAATCAACTTATTTTCGAAAAACTGCGATAGATCCTATAGAATGTTCAAGAAAAACCTTCAATAAACCAGCGAAAAGTATAATGTTTACAACTATTTGTTTGTTGTTATTACTTACAATATAAACATCAAAGTCATATAAACCATAAAGCACTGATATTTACTTATATAATTACACCACTTAATTTATTTAGTTATTATACACGAGGTTCCGTCTTGTTCGCACATTTTCTAGTATACTAAAGTAAATATAGGATTATTTTAAAGTTAAATAGCAATTACAAGTAGCGGTCACGACTATAGTGGAGTGTTTTTAAAAGTTATTGTAAATAAAGACAGTGACAGGAAACATTTCAATTGATGGTAAATTTGTATTATTAATGACGGGGGAAATTCATAACTAGTCTTCATTGAAAATTGTTTTTATTAATATTCACAGGATAAGGTTTAACCTTGGACTAATCAATGTGCCGCTTCGCTCTAACGGTCTGCTAATTCATATACCTCCAATGTGCTGAAAATATTCCAAAATATGAATAAAGCAAACAATATCGGTTGTTTCTTTTTGGCTGTAAATTTCGTAGCGCGCTTGCATGCAACTTAAATTACACAGCACAGCACCCCATATTAATATTATTAAAATACAACATAATAAATTAATTAATTAGTTTACTGTTACATGCAATACACTAACATATTCAAAATATCTATGACGGGTATCATGGCCGACCGTAAATTGGGCTTATAATTTACACATTAGATGATTCCAAGAGCGATGACATCTCAATTATTTTACGGATACTTTGAACAATGTCATTTGGATATTAATGAAATGATTGCCAAAACTCTATCATCCTAACTAAGATAATATTCTTTTTCATTTTCATGAATTTGCACTGACAGTGGATAAGCATGCGTACCGTACCAGACTTTACCTATTTTCCGGCAATCTATATAGCCCAACTTTCACCAACTATAACTTCCGTTAATCCTATCCACCTTTCGCCAGTATTTCATATCTTTTGACTATCATTAAATCTTTCTTGTTCCTCTCTTCCTTTCTGTTTGTCATTTTCTGTCGCGTTTGAGTTTTGCTCGTTCCTTTTTGCACATTTTTGTTTCTAAATTCATTTCATTATTAAAATCTCTAAACCATAACCATTGTTGAAATAAAAAATGTTAAAATCCAAGTCCTGCGCAGCCTTGCATTGATGTATCTCGTGGATGGCACCTCGTTTAGTTAGGGTGTCTGCGTCTGATACGAAATTAAAAATTGTATTGTGTCTATAAGGGTTTAATGTTGTGTAGTTATAAATTTTGTTAATTCTATCCTTTTTTGGAAATATTAAAGAAATTACCTATTGTTATTTGTTTTCGTACCTGGCTGCGTGGTTTTTTACCTAATGCCATTAAAAAAAAAAAAAAATTGTTTTCGTGCAAAAGGAGTTTATGTTATTTTTGTCGATGTTTCGTTTTCATCGACCCAAACCTGTTCCACCCGAACCTGCAATCTGCCACCGTGTTAGAGCGGTGGTTGCACGGTCGGTTCCGGGGCAGGCTCTGGTTAGGCAACTATCCTGTATATTTCAATTTTAATAAATATTTGTTGTTGAGTTGAGTTGGATAAATATAACAATTTCAAAAGGGAAATGAAAAATACACATTGGATAGAAATTACAATCAAAATTAAATACAACACAAGCAAGCCACACGTTTTCTATTGTAATTTATAAATTCTAATTTTCGCAAGTGCCGTTTATTATCCCTATATTTCATTGTTAAGAAATAATTTTTCGTTTAAACATTATATTTTGGTTCAATTAATTTTGAAATATTGTTTTATATCATTACCAATATACATAGTAGGTAATATTATTATTAAATATATAATTTATTGTTTGGTTAAGTGGAAGAGCACTCTATCTTGAATGAACTTCGCCAGTTAGCTGTAATTATAATTTTCAGATATTTCATTTATTATGTTGGCATGTATTATGCATGAAAATTATGTAATTATGGTTAATAAAGACATTATTATTATATATTTGCGTAAAGGTGGCAACGTGATTAGAATCCGAACAAAGCTTTTCACGACATGCGCGTACTTGCGCACTTTCGTTTTCAGCCAGAAGATGATAGTTGGTATGTTATATCTCAATAACGTAGGAATAGTTCAAGCAAATGTGTTATCAGTCCATTAGAGCCTAGAGGCACAATTTTAAAAAGGCAATATAAATAAACAATAGACACAGGCTGTCCCTTTTATCAGGGCCCTCGAGAATATCTCACTTAATATCGGTCGTAAAAAAAAAATATTTTTACGAAAATTGTGTCGATTTATATAACCTACAACATGGTTTAAATGCAATCCATGGCATACTTTAAGAGTTATGGCGAAAAATATGGAAAATGCGGAAAACGTCTAGGCCAAATATCTCCGTTATTTGAAGAGATACGAGGAAAATTCTAAGACGAAAATTTTTTGCGAAACAGAGTGTTTCAACGAGGTTTTATTTAATTTTTTCAAAACCACTGTATTTTGAGATTTATTCTTCAGGCTGTTAAAACTAATAATACTATTAATTATTATAATACCAATGTAAATCCAAATTTAGAGTCATTTAAACTCCGACCTGTTTCCGAATTTAAGGTGCAAAAAATTCTATATGGAATCAAAACCAATGCTCAAGGTCACGATGGACTTAATATAAATTTTTTACTAATGTGTTGCCCTCATATTCTGCCATTCATAACTCATATAATAAACTTCTGTTTAGAAAATAATATATTCCCAGATGCCTGGAAGCAAGCCCTTATATTACCAATTCCCAAAAATAATAATCCCATTGAATATAAGGACCTGCGTCCTATAAGTATTTTACCAACATTATCAAAAGTGTTAGAAAGAGAGGTAGAGTCGCAGCTCCGTGAGCATGTGACAAAATTTAATTTGTTACCTGATATACAATCAGGATTTCGCCCATCACACAGTTGTGAAACGGCCCTGCTGAATATTACAGACGATATATTAAGAGGGATAGATGAGAAAAAAGCTACAGTATTGGTTCTCCTTGACTTTTCAAAGGCCTTTGACACTATAGATCACAAAATACTCTTAGCTATTCTCAAATTTATTGGTGTAAGTAGCGAAGCTCTTAAATTTTTTCATAGTTATTTGGCAGGGAGAACCCAAAGAGTGAAAATTAATGATATTGTGTCTGAACCTCTTGATGTGTTATCTGGTGTTCCGCAAGGATCAATATTGGGTCCTTTGTTATATACATTATATACAGCAGATTTCCAAAAAACTGTTACACACTGCCGAATGCACTTGTATGCTGATGACACTCAACTGTACCTCTCCTTTGACGCAAGTCAGTGTATAAACGCAACGAATCAAATTAATCAAGATATTGGATCTTTGCTTAAAATATCTAAGACACACTCATTAAATATTAATGCCACCAAGACTTCAGTTCTTGTATTTGGACAGTCAAATATTAGATCCGAGGTATTACAAAGAATACAAATAAATGTAGAAGAACACAATATAATACCTACTGAAAAGGCAAAAAATTTAGGATTAATTTTTGATAGCTCTCTAAGATTTAAGACTCATGTAAATAACTGTATTAGACTAGCTTATATGAATTTAAAAATGATTTACAACAATAGACATTACCTTAGCCAAAAAACAAAAACAATTTTATGTGAGTCATTGGTTTTATCTAGATTTAATTTTGCAGACATAGTGTATGGTCCGTGTATAGATGCGGAAGACGATCGTAGAATACAAGTTGTACAAAATTCTTGCTTGAGATTAATCTTTGGTATAAGACGTAGACAGAATATATCACATAAACTGCCAGAGATAGGATGGCTTAATATGTCTAGGATACGCCTACTGCACTCTGCTTGTTTGTTTCACAAAATTGTAATTAACAAAATTCCCAAATATCTAAATAAAAAGATTTCTTACCGAACAGATGTACATAATGTCAATATTCGTTTTAAAGGTACACTTACTCCTCCCCTTCACCGTACTGAATTGTTTAAACGTTCGTACTCATACCAAATCACTAAAATTTATAATTCTGTACCATCTTCAATGAAAAGTTTGCCAGCATCTATATTCAAAAATAAATTTAAAAATCATCTCTTAAATCTTCAAAACGCGTCATCTGAGTCAAGGTAATTGTATTTATCTACTGCACCATCTACTGCACCTAAATTAAATCAAATTGAATACTATTATTTATTTATTATTATTTTATTATAGTAATGTAGCTTGTGCTATTAATAATAATGTTTCTTGTTTTACGCTTAAGATTAAAAACAGGGGCTGTCTGTGGACAGCCATCTGATCTTCGGCGTTTTCCCAACCTATTTAAAAATTATATATATTTTTCTTGTATTCTAAATATGAACTGTAAATTGGGAAATAAAGACCTTTTATTTTATTTTTTATTTTAAAAAAGAGTATTTTCCTCCCTTTTCAACAATATATCACATGCCATATTTATTCATTGGTACTACGTTA
The DNA here is from genome assembly GCA_963675555.1 of Leptura quadrifasciata. Lineage (NCBI taxonomy): Eukaryota > Metazoa > Arthropoda > Insecta > Coleoptera > Cerambycidae > Leptura > Leptura quadrifasciata. Next base: position 34,047,298 of record OY776674.1, read on the forward strand.
GTAATTATAATAACATTTTTTAAAACCAATAAATTTTTTTTAATAAGCATTATACTTGCCTTGGAGAAGTATGATTAAATGAAACGATAAAATAATTCAATAAGTTGTTCAAATCTTTGCTATAATAGAACATTAACACAATTAAGAAGAATAAAGTAAATTCAGGTGACAAAAACAAATTAATAATAAAAGAATATAGCACACAGAACATTAATATTTATCTAATCCTCAAATTAATTTTTAAGTTATCATATCAAGTGTTCAAAGTGTCCACCGCGATTTCTTATGCACAATCGAGCGCGGTGAGGCACTGCATTTAAAACATTACTCAGCATTTCGGGGGTAACTGTAATACATGCCTGTTGAATTCGAACTTTTAGGTCCTCTACATTTTGCGTGTCGTCAAAAACACCTTATCTTTAATATACCCCCATAGAAAAAAATCCATTGGGGTTATATCTGAAGAACGAGGGGGCCATCGAATAAATCCATTGGTACCTATCCAACGTTGAGGCCAAATTTCGTCTAAATAATCTAGGCAAATGTAGGAATTGTGGGGAGGAGCTCCATCTTGTTGAAACCATTGAAAGTTGTGTCGATTCTCTAAAGGTAGGTCATCTAAGAATTCATTAAATTCATTTCTCAAAAAGTTTAGGTACTTAGGGACCACTGAGGTGACCTTCATAGAAATAAGGACCTATTAAATTGGTGCCTAAAATACCTATCCACACATTTATTGAAAAACGATTTTGAAACCCAGTCGGTCTATACAAATGTTTAATTTCAGAAGTCCATTTGTAATGAATATTGCGATTAAAAAATCAATTATTGGAAAAATTTGCCTCGTCGGACCAAAGTATTTTACTACATATTAATGGATCGGCACGCTTCTTTTCCAACAGCCACCTACAGCCTCCTTGGTTTGTCCCCCGCTTGTAAATTGTGAACCTTTTTGGCTTTATAACACCGGTAACCGTTTTTCTTTAAAATTTTTCTAGCACTTGTTTTATTTATATAACAAGCAATTTGAATTTCTCTTAATGATGTTTCCAAATTTTCTATATTTTTATTTCTTACATGACTAATAATTCAGTTTACCTTATTTACATTATCAGTAACACTATTCAACCTTGTCTTCTTCTTTAAAAATGAACCATTATTAGTTTCGTAGTTAATTTTCTGAACAGAGTTTTATTCTACTTGAGCTAATTCAGATTTAAAATTGCATTGGCAATAAGTAACGAACAGATTATAATGATCAATGTGAGTGAAAATCATTTTTGAAAATTCTAAATTCTTAAACGAGTGTGTTTGAGTGAGAGTTTAAGTATTAACTGAGATGATCTGTCCAAAATTAAATTGTCAAGTTGGTTCATAGCCAACTATTTTGAACTAATTGAAATAATAGTGAAATCGTGAAATACAAACAAATGGATATTATACTTAAATTAATTGGTAAAGACAATTTAACTTTCTGAGCAAGGAGTGACGCTTTTATGGGGGACCCCTATACATTGGCATGACTGCAAATACTCTTTCCATAAATGCACCATGTTGCTTTCTTGATTATTATTTTATTTTTGTTACCTGAATTTACTTTATTTGTCTTAATTGTATTAATGTTTGATTATAGCAAAGATTTGAACAACTTATTGAATTACTTTATCGTTTTATTTAATCATACTTCTCCACGGCAAGTATAATGCTTGTTAAAAAAAATTTATTGGTTTTAAAAAAATGTTTTTATAATTACTAACGTAGTACCAATGAATAAATATGGCATATGATATATCGTTGAAAAGGGAGGAAAATACTCTATTTAATGGCGCTATTTCCCGCCGATTTCAAAATAATTTTTTTAACAGCCTGAAGAGTAAATCTCAAAATACAGCGGTTTTGAAAAAATTTGATAAAACCTCGTTGAAACACTCTGTTTTGCAAAAAATTCTCGCCTTAGAATTTTTCTCGTATATCTTCAAATAACGGAGATATTCGGCCTAGAACTCTTAAAGTAGGCCATGGATTTCAAATGTCTTTAAACCATTTTGTAGGTTATCTAAATCGGCACAATTTTCGTAAAAATAATTTTTTTTGTACGACCGATATTAAGTGAGATATTCTCGAGTGCCCTGATAAAATGGACAGCCTGTGTATATATACCTAAATATTTTATATTAGTTGTACGTTCCATTTTGTATGTATTTTTATGTTGTATTATATTTAGGATGTTTATATCAGATATTGAGTTCATATATAGTCCGAAGGTTTTGGATTTGGTTTTGGTTGAACTATTTTGTAATTAGTGACAAATCCCTTTCTGCTTTACATTTTAAGTCTGGCCAAGTGTCTGCCCCATAATATATCACGCTATCATCTGCAAAGCTAATAATATTCCCTTCGCTATTTAAAGAAAAGAAATTATTTAAATATATGAGAAAGAGAATCGGCCCAACAACAGTCCCTTGCGGTATGCCATAATTAGCAATCATGAATCTACTTCGTAATCTACGTATTGTAGATTGTTTTCGGGGTCGTTTGGCTTCGAACAGCCTTACTTCACTTCGACCTAAAAGATCTTTTGTGATTTACCCTACATCTAGTGGTTATCCCAGGATTCCCAGACTGTTTACAAAGCTTGTGATTTTCCTGGGAGCTAATTTCCCTATGTCTTCCGGCGTTAATTCCGCCTGTTCTAGGAATTTTAGCCTGGTGCGGACTAACACCTTGCATTCACAAAGTATGTGTTCCGCAGTTTCAATTGCAGTATCGCAATATCTGCATTTATTATCTACCGCCTTGCCCATATTCTTGAGATGGTATCTCAAGGGGCAGTGGCCAGTTAGAAGGCCTGTGATTAGCCTTAATTCGGACTTTTCCAGTTCGAGAAGCCTTGTGGCATTCTTTGTCAAATAAGTTATAAACTTTTTCGCTTGTCTTTGGCCTGAAGTATTACTCCAGTAGGACTTTTTCTGATCCTTTTCCCATTCTTGGATCTCCTCCGCTATATGTCCCTTGGCTAGGCCACAAAACGGTTCGGGTCCAATGAAGGTGCTTCAGGTCCTTTTATTGCAAGGCTATCAGCAAGTTCATTTCCTTGTACTCCCTCATGCCCTGGCACCCACATCAAGGTAACCTTGTTGTTATTAGCCAGTTGTTTCAGGGATTGTCTACATTCCCAGGCAATTTTAGATTCAAAGGTATAGGACATTAGAGCCTTTAGTGCTGCCTGGCTATCTGATAGTATATAGATCTTTGCCCTTCGGATGCCTTTATTTAGGCATACCTGGGCACACAGATCTATGGCATAAATTTCTGCCTGAATGGGGTGTTACTGAGGGCTTTGGATAGCCTACAATTCGGCCCTGCTGCTCCCACTCCTACCCCTTCAACCATCTTGGATCCATCTGTATACCAGATAAGTGACCCCTGTTCCAATCGCAGTGACTCCATCTTGCTCGTCTGACGACTTTCAATTAGCACGTCAAACGGTCAGTCAAAGTCTTGTTTTATGCTACGTATATCTACACATTGTTTCATGTAAATAACCATTAAATAAGTTTAGGACAGAGTCTCGTATTCCTATATCTTCTAAGCATTGAAGGAGGTGACTGTGACTAACGGTGTCGAAAGTCTTCGCGAGGTCTAAAATCCTAGTGAAGGTCTACTATTATCCAGTGCTTTTTTCAATTAACCCGTGAATAGAGTCTTGGGTCGATTTTCCCTCCATGAATCCAAATTGTTTTAGATAATATATTACATGTCTTGAAAACTTGCACAATCTACCTTGTAATAACATTTCAAAGATCTTAGTAAAACTAGTTATTAACGAAATCGGTCTGTAATTAGTGACTGCGATTTTATTTCCATTCTTATATAACGATTTTAGCAATTTTAAAACACGAGGGACAGTATCCTAATTCAAATATTTTATTTATAATAAATGCAAATACCACAGATATCTCATTTGCTATATGTTTTAATGTCCTAGATTTTATACCATCTATTCCAGGTAATTTTAGTATACATTCTATTGTTTCATTGGGTCTTGTAGGAACCAAAGACATTGTTTTAGTATTTATTAGTTTTGTTTCTTTGTAATTATTATTCTTTTTTATTTTTTTGCCATATTTTCGCTCATATTAGAGAACATTTTGTTAAATGAATTACATATTTCCAATTTGTCTGTTATTATTGCGTTATTTTCGTTATAGATTTTTGATATATTTGTTTGTGACTTGTTGGAATTACACATTTCAATTACTCAAAGATTTTTTGTGCATTTTCATTTTGATTTATTTTTTATTTGAAATAATATATTTTCGCTTTTTAAATAAAACTAGTTAATTAATTTATTTATTTTTCATTATAGGCTATATAGCGATTTTTCAAATTATCATTTGTAGGCTCTAATTGTACTATTCTAAATAGCTCATCGCTTGTTTCATTAACAATTCCTTTTTGGCATATTGTTTTTGATGTTACTTACTTTTGTACACATATTTACTTTGTTATTAATTATAGTAAGAAAGTTTTTTGTTGCAGATTCTACTCCCCTGGAATTATATACGACAGACCAGTTTACGCTAGACATTTGTTCCTTTAGCTTAACGTATTGTATGTGCTTTATTTTAAACATCTTTTTATATTGTATACATTTTTTGTTACCTTCTGTTACGAATTGAATTAAGACAGGAAAGTGATCAGTAATATTAATTTATATTACTAGTGGTAATATTACATCTCCAAACTCACATTTGGACCTTACGAATATATGGTTCAAGCATAATTTTGACAACGTAAAAAAGTGGTGAGATTAAACGTTTTTGAGAAAACTGTTATCAGAAAATGGCACAATAATAATATCTTTATTGTGTATAATAGTACTAATGAACACAGACGGTTAGCAGTACAGTAAACTGATATAAATAAGAATAATATGAATCAATATATTCAGTAACTTGTCTGTTGGTCTGCCTGTGGACATCAAAGTAGGTTATCTCTGGTTGTTTTAGACCTTATTACTAGTACCTAGTTTATATACCAAAATGGATACCCGGACTTTAAATGGATCTGAAGGAATTAAATAAAATATATTTTATGAGCACTATATGGTGATGTGCACGCCACCAAGCCCTCATACGGAGAGAGGATAAACAGAGTAAAAGAAAGCCTGCCTAATGGGTAACCAGTAAAACAACATATCACCAGTCGGTCGAAGGTGGCGCTGCCTCATAAAATTCACTGGAAGGAGTAGAAACGTCTCGAATATCAGGCTGGCTTAATCGAGAATACGCGCCACAGATATATAAGTAGCAGAGCCAATGCGCTGGGGGCAGTTCAGTACAGTTCTGAGATGAGTAAGTGATCAGATAAGATAACGAACAGTAACAAGTTGTAATTTAAAGTAACGAATCTATAGTAGATTAAATATGTAATTAGTGTGTTATTATAAGGACTAATTATTGTAATCCAGTGATTAATAAATCAGTTGTTAGTGAGAGTTTTTGTTGTAATTTATTGAACCTACGTTCGGGGAGTTTACTGGAGGGTGTAAACATGTAACAATATCTTTAAAGAGCGCTAGGGCCCTTAGGAACTTTTTAAATACTTTTTAGCAACGACATTTTTGGACACCTTGTAAAATGGATAATAGTGAAAATATTGAGCTTTAAATATACTAGTATTACAAATAAGTTCTAATTCAATTACATATGTACGGTGTGACCCATTTTGAAAGCATCACCCTTATAAGAATTGTGTTTATTATCAGATTTTAACATGACTTTCAAACCCTTTGACAAAAATTAGAGATTAGTTTCAGTTTTCAAGGCCTACTATGATTGTTCTTTAATGTCAAAAATGGACAAATTTCAATAGCAATTTTTGTATTGAAAATTTAACTATACAACTGTACATCAAAAGGGTAAACCCAAATTTTATAAAAAGATTTTAGATAATGACAGATTTATGGCAAAATTAATGTAGGCAGTATTTGATCATTACTTTTATATGATTTTATCTAAATACTCAAGCAATCCATGAAACTTAAATAAAAAGAATAAATTAACTTCAATGTTTTAATACCTGGTGTATTTTAAACAAATTTAATCACACTGAACTTAAAAACGTAATATTAACAATTAATAATAATAATAATAATAATAGATATTTAAATTAACAATACAACAGCGTAAACTACATAATTACACTAAAACTAATTCTTAACAATGTAACAAAGCATCGTAATTACTTTTACTACAGGGCTGCCGTTTATTTCGATCCTCTTGTCAGATCGTTTATAATATTGTTTACGACGCGACATTCTCTAATTTTTACCGGGTAGCTTCCTCTCAAGCTTCTTTGATACTTGCACGCAGCTCATCTCTATTATCTGGACGCGACTTGTGAAACAACTTATATTTTAACTATAAATTTCTTTAAGAATTTTTATACTAAAACGGCCCTAGCTAGCTCAACAGCAAGCGTGAGAGAAAACTGGGTTAATGAGACACAAACAATGTAAAACTTAATCCTATATTACAATAATAAAATGTGTGACCCTGAGGCCATGGAACATAAAAATACATCAGTGTCACAAACAAATCAAGAGTTCTTTAAATCTATGGTATTCTAATACACAATCAACTCACTAAACTAATACATGGAATTTTTATAGTAACAAAAGGTAATTTACAAATATGAACAAAATCCGGAGTATAACCGGAATCAAAACTCACATAGATACTCCGACATTAACTCAGTTATAATTCTTAAATTCAAAATTTCGAAAAGAAAGTTGGGCGCCACAGATTTTATTTTTTGGTAAAAAGCCGAAAACCATTGAGTGAAATTAACAAAGACGTAGTTACAGTTTATGCTGCACTTTGTCACTTGAAGCAATAATTTGGCACTGACGAAAATCTTCCAAATACCTACTTGGAGGCCGTATTATTCGAGAATGTACAATTTAATCCCCAATTCACTAAGCGTTCGCGCACTAGACAAGAGTCAATGCACCAGAAAGTTTCCAAGGTTTACACTTTGATAATACGGTACAGTATATGGACTAATACCGTAAATATAATAGAACTGAACGTGAAAATTTTGTAATATGACGGACTTGCCGTTTACATTGTAAACACATGGCGTCTTTCACTAACCAAATAAAACTTCTCTCTAAACTGAAACTTATGAAAGTAATATCTCCAGATTTTAACATCAAGATGCATCTACAATTAACTAACATAACTTTACACATTAATTCACGATAATACCACACTTGCAATTTTTATTTTTAACCGTTTTTAATCGCCGGTCTGTCTTGCTGGTTTCGGCCATCCTCCCTCTTTCATCAAAACGATGTTAAATACTTAAACCAATGAGGGCCTCGGATCCAAAAATGTACCAATCATAGCCTTAGATTTGAATCGAACATGCCGTGCTGCTACCGGCTTTGTTTATAAATGACATTTTACTAATATCTCGTTAAATTTACACACGATAGAACCCAGATTTTATTAAACCCCATAAAAAAGTTCAGCAGTGTTAAATTCGAAGTGGCCATCCAAGTAGCGGGCTACTTCAACCTATCCATCGGTTAGGAAAGTAAGCATTAAGCCATTCGGTAAACACTTTGGCATTATGGACAGGGCTGCCGTCTAACAGTGTAGACAGTGTAGATTTGCTCTTTCTTGCACTAGAAGTGCATATAATGCATCTCAAAATTGATTTTGTAGGAACCTAAAAATTGCACGGAATTCATATTACCTTTTAAGAAGAAAGGGCCAATGATTTTTTCATTGTGTATTCCTCACCAAACATTAATGTTCTGAAAATACTATCTTTTGCAATTAATCACCCACCCAAAAAAAACTAATGTGTTCATTTTTATATATATTTTTTATTTTTTAATACATAGGTTCTAAAATGGAGAGCTATCACACAAATTTTAATGCTACACCTAAATACCTTACTAGGTACCCAAATGAAACAACAAAAACTATTATCCAAACATACACAAATTACTGAAAATATTTTGTACCTTACCAGTTTCTACCAGGACAGCGGAACGCTCATTTTCAACCTTAAGAATAACCAAAACCTACTTAAGAAATACAATGAAAGAAAGCAGATTAAACGACCTTGCACATTTAAATATCCATCGAGAAATATTGGTTACAATCTATGCAGTCATTCACGAACTTCAACTTCGAGGTTCACGTTGAGTTGATTTCAATCTATGAAATCTGTAAGACTGTATACATTGTATTCAAATAAATAAGTAATGTTTTTATCTACAAGCATAGATTAATATTATTTCAGCCCCTCCCCCCAGAACAAAATTCTGGTTGTGCCACTGGATCTTGAAAATTGAAACTGATCTCTAAATTTTGGTCGCAAAGTAAAGGTTTTGATAATCTATATTTTAAAAAAGTCCCTTTAAAATGAGATAATGAACACCATTTTTAGAGAGGTATTGCTAATTAAAATGGATCACACCGTATATTGCTCTTGGTATGCAAGCCACTGGCGAATTTATTTACATAAAGGCCATTAGAATTATATACCAATGGATAGAAAAGAAAATATGGCTTTTATGTCTTGCGCCTAATTATCTGGTGGTTTAAGTGATAGAAGTTTGTTATAACTATAACACCCTCCCAATATTTTTTTGCTAAATTATTTCTAAAGGCTCAATGAACATTTTTTACACTTTGTAACATATTAAATAAAATTCTAACGCTATTACATGCGCAATCCTTTCTTGCACGCAGCTGTAGCTTTATTTAAACTAATAACATTTACGAATTATGTACCAATAGACAAAAAGATAATGATCTTTATTTTTTATACCTTGTTGAATTTTGATTTATTGGGTCGTTTTAGAGTTATAACAGAACATGTGTTCTTGTTGGAAGGCTCCATCAATTGTTTTATTGTAGGGCCTTACATAAGAGAATATAATAAAATATAAAATAAGATTCTTATGCAAAATGTATTACTCTTATCTCTTTTGGGAAAGAAATATATATGTAGGCAGATACAAGTAGCCCCTATAGAGGGAATTAGGGGGAGACGGCATGAGTTCTTGAGATGGGTCTATTCGAAAATCTAATTATTTTAACTCATTCTATGCATGGTTAAAAGGGTGTAGTTTTACTCAGAAGAGAAAGTAACACCTAAGTCACTAAGCTAGTAATGACTTTCTTGAAATTAGCTATTATAACTGTATAAAAAAAATATATATGTATTTATTTACAAATTTACAGAATTTGTGCAATGTACCTTAACTAAAGTAAACTTCAATATAATGTGTCATCTATTTGGATTTAAGTACCTATATGATACAATACTATACGACCTAGGACATATTTAATTTGTAAATAAATATGGAAAACCTATTTAGATTCGATCAGAGCTTGACTATGGGCAACACCTTATGAAAATGCATAGAAGTATAAAAAGTAATATGAAATAAAAAAAAGCTTTGTTATCATAAATCAGAACAACTAATGCAGATAAAACATGGCTGAAAGCGGAAGAATTTGTACCTACATAAAATTGTGAATATTTCTCTAGCTACTAAACTAAACAAAAGATTGAGTTACGAATCAGAAACGTCATAATTAAAATTCAATAAGAGCATAATATAATATTTTAAGGTGATTGGAAGGTAGTATCTGCCGACATTGATAACATTTGAATATCAAGCCTCGAATTTTATTTTCTATATTGTTTACGTGTGTTACTATGAAAGCTCTGAAGGGTCACATTATATATTTTTTTAAAGTTGAAATTTCAACTTTTTTCTTGAAATTTCAACTTTTTAAGAAGTTGATATTTCAACTTTTTTCTTGAAATTTCAACTTTTCGACATGTCAACATTTATAGTTTTACTGCTGATGTAGTACACGAATCTCTGTAAACAAGTCTTAACTATAGTTCAAATGTGCTTTTAGAGGGCGGAATATTAAACATAATATTTTTAGTCGCAAACTCCTCTATAAAATCCTTATTTTACTATAAGGACCGTAACCAGACTGCAACCAACAGTTACTTTCCGGGCTATGTGCCCCGCCGAGCGCTGAATTACAAGTCTGGCGCGTTAAGTGTAATAATTGCATATTACCATCAAAACGCTAATGCTTCGATTGCAACGAACACCAGCCGAAATACTGATCCGATCCTACTTAAAGGAGCTCTCTTGCCAGTCTGCAGTTTCGAGCTGTTTGACGAGAGCCAACAGCTCGAAACTGCAGTTTATAATATGAATTATCTAATTATACGTATTATCGAAATTGAACAGCAAATATTAATATTCTGTGTAAAATTGCGTTGTTTAAGATTGTTTTTAAAATAAATGACCATTGGCGAAAAAAATGCTTTAAATGTTTTATTTTCCTCGATTACCGAAGAAAGTGTTATTTATGAACATGAAAAAATTACTCGTTCAGGTTTTATCCGATCATGTAGGTTACGAAAATTTGCCGAGGGAGAAAACCTGATTGTCAATCAATCATGTGACACTAAATGGTACAGGGTGATTCTGTAATGTGGGCACTTATTGAGAAAAATTAATATTTTAAAAATCAATATGTCGATTTATTTTCCATATTAGACTTTCAATATACGAGAGATAACTCACATTTTGACACCCTATATATTATAACTACAATCAATAATATTAAGTATAATATAATAATTTTTATGAGAAATTCTATATATTTTTTGAAATTTTAATGCGTCTTATGATTCGCTTTCAAAGATATATAAGGTTATGCTATAATCTATATTAAATAGTTATTGAGATGTATGCTATTGAATTTATTCTGTCGTTATAAAAAATATCTAACTATCCAACTATGCGCATACTTAAAGACGGTTAGTGTTCCCTCGGAAAATTGTGCAAAAACCTAACTTTATAAAAAAACTTTCTTAATAAAACTCGCAATGTTTCATCTTTACTAGAACGTAAAATTATTTTGAATTATACAAGGTGTCACGAAAACGAGTTACACAAGAAAGTATAATTTTTTTTAAATGGAACACCATATATTTTTTTGGCGTCAGTTGACCCTTCAAGGGTCTTCTATTACACTCTAAAGCATTTCACCAATCGGATGCCGCCTTGCCAAGTTATGATTTTTTTCCCGTTCTTTTTGGCAATTTTCAAATATTTTTTTGACTGCCATATCTCCGCAATTTATTAATTGTTTTTTCTAAAAATGTAGATTATTTGATAATGCTGTATTTACTGAAAAACATTTTAGAAATAAATTATTGTTATACCGGGAGTCTAAAATATTTGTTTACATTTCTTGATATTTAATTAATATTTTTCTCAATTTTTTTAAATGGAATGCCTATAATTTGTTTACATGGATAAATAAATCATAAAATTCTCCACATTTTAATATCATACACTTTATTTTTATTTCAAACGGTTTTTGAGATATGATTATTTCACATTTTGATATCATATACTTTCTTTTAATAATAATTATGAACGGTTTTTGAGAAATATTTTTTTTCACGATATCGAAACTACCCCAACAATTGCTAAAAATGTCCACCATTTTGATGCACACAATACTGAAGTCTCTCGATAAGTGAATGCCTTACATTATATAACATATTAACATTTATACGATTAAAACACTGACCAATACTTTCCATCATATCTCCTTTAGTCGTTGGTTTTACTTTATAAACGTCTGACTTCACAAATTCCCAAAGGAAAAATCCATTGAAGTCAGGTCGGGTGATTTAGGCGGCCATGCAGTAGGACGTAACATAGTTTAATACAATAATAAATTAGACATAGTTTAACAGTTTATTAAATTGACTACTGATAAGTATTTAGAACTACTTATACTCTTCACAATTTTATACAGACTAATCGGTTGTGACCCTAACAGACATAAAAAGTTGAAATTTCAAGAAAAAAAGTTGAAATTTCAACTTTAAAAAAATATAATGTGACCCTTCAGAGCTTTCGTATGTTTCCCATCTTACGTGTGAATCAATAAAAATACCCAGATATTTAATTGATCCAGTTAATTACATTGTCAAATTATTAACTGATATAGTACCAGGTAAGTATTTCTCGTATGACGTAAAAGGAATAATGTGTGTTTTATTAGCACTGAATGTTAGCAAATTTGCACTAAACCAATCGAAGACAATCTTTAAGCCACTTTCAGCTAAATGTTTCACATCATCGCAACTATGTTCAGTATATATACAAGAAAACCATGTCCTCAGCAAAAGGTATTATTTTTCCAAAAAAATTCAATGCAAACAAACTATTATAAAGATGGTAAATGACACAGGTTCTAAAACACTCCACAGGTTACAGTTTGTTCTTTACATAGAATATTTTTTATTTCTCCTTTTTCCTTCCTTGACTCCTAAAAATGTTTAAACAAATTTAACATACCTCTAATTCCAAGGTTTCAAGATTCTCTAGGAAAAGTTCAGCATGCACGCTATTTTTATTTAAATTGATTTTGGACTTGAAGTAATTAAATATATTTTGCTTTTTTAATAAAAAATTAATCTTGTTTCTATGATTTATATAGTCCTGATTAAGTTGTTTATTTTGCGGATTTCTTAAATTCAAGTTTTTTTTAATTCAAGTTTCTTTTTAATTGGGTGGAACTTTATAATTTTGGATAATATTTAAAACAATTAAATGTACTTGTGAGTTTAAGGATAGGCCAAAGGTTGGCTTCACAAATAAATAAAAACAAACCGACAGTAAAATAATAGCTATACAATTACCCGCTAACCACATCAATATCCACTGTGGAATAAAAACGACAATATTATTTCTGATCATAAAACACATTATTCAAATTTATAAATTGCATAGACGATTCCAAGAAATACTATTATAAATATGTGACAAAATATTTTAATTGTGACGGCTAACCTTGAAGAAATATTAACTAATGTAAATAGACTCCCATTCAATGCTATCACATGTCGATTACTTTAAATAAATTTCAATAACAGAGGAACAAAATATATTAAAAATAATTGTTTATATAATGAAGCGATCGTATATAATGTATAATGAATAAAGCACACCCCTATAAATATCAGTGCCAATAACAACAACAAGCTGTTGGAAACTCAAATAGTGAAATAATGTGCTAAATGTTAATCCAAGATGAAATGAAATAAAAATATATAATATCGCGCAGTACTCGCCCGTCTTCTTAGGAGCGATTTTACACCCAAAATGCCAAAATAAATTTTAGAGGCCCTTGGTTCTCGTACACACACTAAATCCCAATTTAGTTGTTTACTTCTTTTAATGATAGGGTGGGGGTGGCAATGGGGGTGATCGAAAGAGTGGCTAATGCCAAAAAAATTTTAGAGTCCCTTGGTTCTCGTATACACACTAAATCTCAATTCACATTTCATTTTTTTTCTAATAATAATAATGCACGGAGAGCAGCCGATGAACTTGGTCTCATCTTCGAGCGGGTAAACCCCGACTCTGTCACCGAGTTGGAACCCGTTCGACTAAAAGCCCACATTAGAGCTGCAGAACACAACATCCTTCTGCAGCTCCATAAAGATAAGCCATTGCACGGGGTCTTCTATAAAAATATAGAAGACCTCGGGTTATCCGAAAGGCTGATCTTCGCCTTTTTAAGGTCAGCTGGGCTAAAGTTTGAGACAATGGCTTGCCAAGATGGTGTATTTAAATACACCATCTTGGCGTCTATCGACGTCATGTCATAGGTATGGAGGTTCCTGATGTCAGCTGCAGGGCCTGCCGCAGGACGCCGGAGACTGTAATACACTTACTGTCGGCTTGCCCGACATACGCAGTCTCGGCCTATATTCACAGACACGACGCAGCATTAGGAGTGCTTTACTATCATCTAAGGCACTCGTATGGGATAGATGAAACACCAGTGCTGGCTTACGCTCCGGGGGATATTGAGTCCTTTGTGGGGAATGAGAAGTGTCTAATTTATTGGAACTACTCGTTTCCCACCGTCAGGCAAATACTAGTTAACAAACCTGACATAGTACTTCTCGACCACCAACTCAAGACAATGTATGTCATGGAATTTTCAGCCCCCGCTGAGAGCAACATTGTCTTGAAAGAAAAGGAAAAACGGACAAAATATCGAGATTTATTCTTCGAACTCCGCAGGCTTTATCCGGGCCATTCTGTCAAAATAGTGGTACTGATTATAGGAGCCCTCGGTGGAATGAGACAGACGCTGCTTTCGCAACTAAAGATCACACCGGCATGCCGAGATTCGGCAGAGATCTTAGTCGGCAGAATGCAGAAGGCTATCATCCTCGGTTCATTGCGTCTACTCAGGGCACATGATTCGCGGACCCGGTAGTCACTCCCCACTCCCCACGGGCGTGGGGAGTGGGGAGTGGCTATTGGTATTTATTACCAGCTCCCCTCTGTGAGGGTCGGAACCACAGAGTAGGGTGACTGGTTTTTTGTAAAAAAAAGCCTTTATTCATCACCAATGGATACAAAATAACTTAATATATTTCAACAATATGTTAATTCGGTGGTGAAAGGGCGAAGTTCGTTTTTAGAGAGACAAACTGGCTCTTCTACTTAACCCTATTACTCTATATAATATTCAAAGAAAAGTTGTATCAATTCCAGAATTATTTTATCATTCATTTAAATTATATTTACATACATAAAGAAAAATAATATATTTTAAATTTTATTATCATTAAATTGCGTATCGAAAATGGTAGCCTTTTACAGTAGAATATAGGAATCAGAAATACAAATACCTGTCAGTTTTTTTAGGTAGTCGAAAACTCATGTGAAAATATCATTTCTTTTAGTTTACTTTTAAGCCTTTCATTCTTCATTGATGTTTTAAGCTCATACGGTATCTTATTATAGTATTTAAAAATATTATAAGAAAATGAACGATTATATAGGGTGGTTGAGTGTTTTGGAGGTAATATAAGTTTCCTTGTACTTAATTGATGTATATCTTCGCAGAATTCAATTTTTTTATATAGATACTTGGGGATTTCACTATTTATAACTCTCTGATACAAACAGCAGCTATGTAGTACTCTCCTCTCACGCATGTTCAACCAACTGATTTCCTTAATTTTCAGTGAAACAGAGTCATATTTTCTTAAACCAAATATCACCCTGACACAGGAGTTTTGAACGTTTTGAATTCGTTTTTCTTCTACTTTGGTAATGCAAAAATTATAGACTACATCCAGAAAATCAAAATGACTCAGTACAAGTGAATTACATAAAATAATTTTTGATTTTTTATCCAAAATTTTGCGAATACTATAAATAAACTTTAAATTGGAATGTGCTTTTTTATGCAATGATTCATTAAATCTTAAGGAAAAGTCTAAATATAAACCCAGATTGCGAGCACAGTGTACAAAATTTAATTTTTCACCATCGGCAAAAATTTGTAAATTATCTAAGCAATTAGAGCGTTTTAATTTGTTACCGAAAAGTATTCCTTTCGACTTGCTAGAGTTTATAGTCAAGCAGTGATTTTTTGAAGCCAATATTATTGAATCCAGATCAGCGTTTATTTTTTGGGTAGCCTCTTGTAAGTTTTTAGAATCAAAGGACAAATATAATTGACTATCGTCAGCATAACAGTGGGATTTACAAAAGGATAAGTATGAATATAAATTTGAAGTAAAAATTTTAAATAATGTTGGTCCTAATATAGAACCTTGCCGAACTCCATTGCTAATACTTAGTGGTGCGGAAAATATATCTTTGATTCTAACGCGCTGTAACCGATTTTCTAAATAACTTCTTATCATCACGAGTGAATCTTCTCCAAAACCATAATAGTGAAGTATTGCCAAAAGTAACCGATGATTTATTCTACCAAATGCTTTCGAATAATTTAGAAGTATTAAAGCTGTTAATTTATTTTTGCCTGTAGCTGATAGAATATCATCAGTCACTTTCTCCCTTTCATAATAGTGTGGGGGTGGTATTGGGAATGAAATTGCAATTTTATGGACTCACCTGCTTGCTTTGTCCATTTACCCTTATTTACCTCATTTATCCCCGAACCCTTCAACGGAATTAGATCGAAATATAATCTGGTTCCAAATCTCGTTATAATACATAATTGTCCCAAATTTCAAGTCATCAACATAAACGGTTCCAGAGTAAACGTGCGCAGAAAAAAGTTAGAGACAGACCGAAAGACAGACACAAATTTTTTTCGCTCAAATTTAAAATCTCGACGTTTCATGACATTTTAAGCCTATTTCACGAAAGAAATTGCGTTACTATACTTCCACTGGACGTAGCAGTAATTGGGTAAATAAGCTAGAATTCGTAAAGTTTCGAAATTCATCTATTGTATAAAAGCTGTGTGTTGCAGACGTTTAATTGTTCCCTAATTTGATGCGTATTTAAATATTTAATACGTATTAGATTTATTAAGTTTTAATAATCTTTTTGTGTATTAACCGCCAACATAATATGTCGTGTGTTCTCTGATATTTTAGATTGAGGAAATTTTAAAATAGAACAAACATTTCACATGCACATATTCTTATAAGAATAATGGTTATTTATTTGACACGACACTTTCACGCTATATTTCTTGAATATAAACAAACTTACTGTTACAGTAGTTGACAAATTAAACGGTCGCTTGAAGTATTGTGGAAACAGTTATATTTAAAGTTATGTGCCGAAAGCAAATAATTTATGAACTATAGAAATAAATCAAATAACTAAATACTTTGTAAATAACCCAGAACCATTATAAATATCGTTGAAAATTTTACGTCATTATTTTTATTGTTTTAAAATCAACTTATTAGCTCAATCTTTCTATAGTATCAAATATTTTGCGCTAAACAATTTTATTTGTTTTTGAAAAATTGTTCAAAGGCAGGAGAAAATAGATCGGTATTTCTTACTTCTTTGCCTAAGAATCAACTGCGCTTTGTTGACGGGACTCTTCATGGTTAGCCCACAGACCAAGATATTTGAACACTACACTCGAAACATCATTCGACGCGCGTTTCGTTAACCAGATTAGTATTATCTCGGGAGACAAAATACTGTATTTTTTAACTTATTTTATAACGAGTATTCATTCATAATTTTGTGGTAATATACAGTAAAAATGGGGCTTATGCCTACCATTGTGTTTAACCGTGGCTATGAAGTAATTAAGTGGATCACTTTTGGGATGTTGCTGCCTGCAGACATTAAGCATCTTTGTGACGTAACTGTGATGTGCTGCCAGCATAATGTACGATGTCACAGGCACTAATGTGATGGCAATGTCATGAGTTTGCGATGTTATTTGATTTAGTGGAAGTATATAGCATTATACTCTTGTATAAGAAATCTGCGAGGGATTATTGACATTTAAAGTCAAATAAAGAAGAATTAATATATTATGAGTAAGACAGTGAAAGTATGTATAAGAAAAGTAATTTCTTCTTACTTTTTAATTTGTAAAATTTACTTTATCAAATTTGAATTGCAGTTAATTAAATTTTTCGCTTCTTGGGAAACTTTTTACCGCTCAAACTTATTATCCCTGATTACAGCCCTAACTTTTTGTTCCTTTTCGTATTGACTTTTAATTTTTTTTTGTTGATTTATGAACTTATAGAATGGCAAGGAACCTGTATCACCAGGAATGGTATTTACTCATAAGATTTATTTTACCGAAAGTCAGTAATCCCTATTCAAATTAACAAGGAACTTGATATTTTTTTTAACATCATTGGACGCAGATGTAAAAGATATACATTCTATACCTATATCGTCACTTTTTAACTAAATAAATAGAAATACAGGAGATAGTCTATAAATACAAAGCGCATTACACTTGTACCAAGGATTTGTGTGAGATGATACAATATGGTGTCAAAGTAGCGAGTGCTCATTTAAAATTAGTGTAATAATTCGAATTATTTTCTGGTTTGAAATGCTATTAAAATTAGGGAAAAGTTATTAATTATAAAAATATTTTAACTATGTCTTTTTTACACCGTAGAAAAATGTACGAAAGCGTAAAGGGACCACGGTTTCTTTAACATTATCTTTTTAATATCGAAATTTCAACTTTAAACTCCAAATTTCGACTTTATTTCGAAATTTCGACTTTAACCTCGAACTTTTGAATTTAATCTCGAAATGCCTGTCATCTGTTCAATTTATCCTTAAAACTCAGTACTTTTCCATCTCAGTGGAAATTATCTAATGTAGCTCCGATATCTGCAACTATTATCCAATTGTCTTAATTTATAACTTTGCCAAATATTTTGAAATTTTATTATTTGATCATGCTTTTTTTCATTGTAAACTTGATCGCAGATGCGCGTCATGGATTTGTTAAAGGTAGGTCCACGTTTACCAATTTATTTTGTATGACAGAATTCTCAATCGATTCCATCGATGAGGAACTCGAGGCAAACGTGATATATACCGAATTTTCAAAGGCATTTGACATAATTGACATTCTGTTAAATGAACTGACTGACTATTTCTGTTTCTCTGCAAAGTTTTTGAAGTTTTTAAAATCTTTCTTCTCAGATAGGATCCACCATGTTGTATATCGCTGTTGCAAATATCTGCTACGTCACATGTACTGCAGGGATCAGTTTTAAGACCTCTTTTCTTTATCATATTCATTAATGATATTCTTGACAGCCTGACAGTACCTTGTCTTCTTTATAATGACGAACTTAAAAAATGTTTGCAAGGCTGCAAGTAACGACGACTGTCTTGTACTTCAATAAAATTTAAATCACTTTAAGGATTGGTGCTTAATAAATACCTTTAAATATATGAAATGTAACTCAGTGTCTTATTCCACCTAGAAATCATTGAGCCACTTTGATTACTCTATTGATAATAACACGCTCTCAAGACCCGAAATATTTTGTCATTTGGGTGTTGTTATCTTTGACAAAGAACTGTCCTTTAACAATCACATCACACACATTGCCACAAAGCTTTAGAATTCATTATCAGAAACAGCCGCAACTTTTAGAATATTGACACCCTGAAGCTATTATAGACCACCTTTGTTCGCCCTAATTTAGAATATGCTTCTATAATTTGGTGTCCTAACTACCTAGCATATATTGATAATTCCCCCTCCCATCACACGCATCTCACCCGATCGTCCTAGACTGCATTCCGTAAGTGCAGTGAATAAGTGGTGAACGTGAAGTGGTTCAGCGAGAATAGCCGAATTTACAACCAATTAGGTTGGCACAAAAGCATCAGCTGTTCAGTGTTCAGTTGTTGTTTTATTGTGGTTACTGCTTTTTAAAGTTTAGTGTCGTTACCTTCAAACATATAAATAAAGCTTTATCACTATCATTAATTTGGTAAAACGTGACTGAATAAATTGTTATCTTGTAATACCTAGAATTCATTTATTGACCAAAAATTCCGTAACCATACACCCTCGTTATTGGTAATACATATTTTAAAAAATATGACTATAATAAACTAAAAGAGTAATTGTAATATTTGCTAAGAATTATATTATTATTACCTATTCTGATCCACAGATTTAACACCAACAATTTTTTGCCGACGCCAACTGTCATAAAAGTACGGTTAGAATCACCTTTCTTCCGGGGAACTGATGGATTCCCCCACGATTTACCAGTAGAAGTAAGTTCACGCATTTTTCGCACGAGGTGATCACTCCCGTAGCTACAGAATAAACTTTTATTCATTTTCAAGTGAACTCCGCCCACTTCTCACAGGAATGTGCTTTCACGCTTTTACAGAATAGAGGTCCAGAAGACTTACCGAACGTCACGTCACTCTCACTAAACTCACTCGAACACAGGCGCACAAGCTTATCTGATCTTATTACACAAGATAATTCGTATCAAAATCAACTGCTCACTTGACATTATGTCTTGAAATATCCCGTCAACTAAAAAGATCGATTTATGATTGATATCTTTCGTTGCTTCTTCACTATTGGTTATTCGTACTTTTCCTCTGTACATTTATATTTAAAATATTACTTGTTAATTTATGTTTTTTATTTTTTAATTAAGTATAATTTTTTCTTTTTTGGGAGATTTCTTCTATTCTGTAATTGGGTCGCACGACCTGTTGAATAGTATAAATAAAATAAAATAAATAGAATAGAATAGAATAGAATAGAATAGAATAGAATAGAATAGAATAGAATAGAATAGAATAGAATAGAATAGAATAGAATAGAATAGAATAGAATAGAATAGAATAGAATAGAATAGAATAGAATAGAATAGAATAGAATAGAATAGAATAGAATAGAATAGAATAGAATAGAATAGAATAGAATAGAATAGAATAGAATAGAATAGAATAGAATAGAATAGAATAGAATAGAATAGAATAGAATAGAATAGAATAGAATGGAACGGAACGGAGCGGAACGGAAAGGAATGAAACGAACGAAACGAAACGAAATGAAATGGAGTGAAGTGAATTGAAGTGAAGTGAAGTGAAGAGAAATGAATAATTTAGGTAAGTTAAAAAAGGTAAATCGTTAGAAAATTATGCACCAGATGGTTTTAAAAACGGTTAATAAAATTCTTTTAATCAAGTAGGTAATAAGAATTTTAAATATTAATCAACATTATCCTGTATCTTTTATCGATGTTTTGTTGATTTGTCCTATATTTTTTAATCTGACTGTAGTAAACACTTTCAATATAAAATCCTAAAATATAAACGTTAAATTTATTTGGTCTCTCAGTTGTGGTTTATTTGTGAGCCATATTTCAAAATCTGGCTATAAATCTCAGAATGCACTGAACGCGGTATAAATTTATTACTCCCATTATCACTTAAGATACTAAAATAAAATTGTTAAAATGCAGGCGGTCATTCTTTTTCAACCAAGTGCTGTGGGGTATACGATGTTCAATATATTATTATTGGCTGAGATATAGTCGGAAAGAGGAATTTATACCTCCACGGTTAGCAATTTCAAGAATAAAACAGCTCTCATTTATTATACAAACATTTTAATCAGTTTTTCGAAGCTTCTCATGATCATAAATAATTGAAGTTACTTTCATTTACCTCATTTTGCGCAACTAAAATATTTATGAACATTATTTACATTGATTTAATTTGACTTGCCAACGTATAGGCATTACGTCGTTCACCCCCGAAAGCACACCGCCAGCGCCGATCGGCTACGTCTACGCTTGGCTGAGCTTGTTGCTAAAGAGAGCCACACGACGCATGATACAGAAATATAGGATGCTTGTGAAATGCGTTGCCGCTTTATGTCATTATAATATGCTCCTCTTTTCTCTTTTCATTCTAAAGTTGTTCCTCGTCTAAGCCTTCTCTATCCACCGTTTCTAATTACGGAACTCTTCAACGATTGTTATATTTTACATAATAAAATTGAAATTCAAGTCAAATATATTACAAATCATTTAATAAGTAAGTCTGATATTTCTGATTTCTCCCATTATCTTTTCTATAAATAGAGGAAAAACTTTAACTTGCCAACGCTACACTACCCTGTACATAACATTCATCAAAACAAAACAGACTAAATATAGTCTGTTTTGCTTTGAATCTGATTTTAATCATGCACCATTAATATTATTAACTCTGTCACTGAAGTACTAAGTTTTTTTTTTTTTAATTAAACCTAAAATAACAACGGAGACAATATATCAGAATTTCTGTTGTAAAATTATACATGCCTATTTACTGGTCGCCTTACAACTTTATAGAGTGTGGTCTATAAGTAACGGTTAAATTAATTATCTACGCAATTAACAATTTATGAGTAAAATCCTAAAACACGTAAATTTTTTATTCTAAAATGACATTTTTTGAGCATAATTTTATACCTCCTCTCAGTAACAGCTACCCCTTTAAAATTATTAAATGGAACAAGGGTGCGTGTGATAGCTCATTTGAAAGGGTATTTAATTATCTATCCAGCGATATAAGACTTTTGAAATTCTCTAATTTTTTTTATTGAAAAATAAATAGATATTTCATTTTGTAAAACCACCGAGTTTTTTAAACAACAAAACTGCCATGATAGAAATACATAGATAGAATGATAGAAAATTTCAATTACCGATCATCTACGTATAATATTTTCAAAATGAAATTAAAAATAATCCTAAAAGTTACACTAAAACAATATTAAATTATAATAAATTAAACCAACATTTAGAATAAAGCTTCTTGGGCATTAGTGATTTAAAAAACTAATGCGAATGAAGCGTATGGTTTATTTTTTGACATTTTTAGTAATCCTATAAAAAGTGTTACCACAACAAAAACCTTCAAACAAAATGCAAAAAACTGTAAACTTAAACCGTGGATCATACAAGATCTTATAAATAGTACTGTCGTGAGCAGAAAAAAATAGGACAACTTTTTTTTCTAATGTAAATTTGTCTCTATTTGAATATGTAATGAGTAGCCGAAATAAAACAGATATCACTTTTAATTTATTTTTTATTTTAATGCTGTAGTTATTGCTATAGTAAATGATGGATGGTTAATGAGACAAATTGCACTGCGTTATAACATTAACAAAAATTTTGTGTGTAACATTTTAAGAAGGTGTAGAATAAACGGTACGATTAGTAGAAATCCTGAATCAAAGGACAAAGGGTATCCTACTTAACAAGAAACTAACTCAAATGTGCTTTTAGAGGGCGGAATATTAAACATAATATTTTTAGTCGCAAACTCCTCTATAAATCCTTATTTTACTATAAGGAAATTAACCAGACTGCAACCAAAGTTACAAATCTGGCGCGTTAAGTGTAATAATTGCATATTACCATCAAAACGCTAATGCTTCGATTGCAACAAACACCAGCCGAAAGACTGATCCTACTTAAAGGAGCTCCCTTGCCAGTCGTCACACACCACTTGCAGACTGCAGTTTCGAGCTGTTGGCTCTCGTCAGTGCAAGGTAGGTATGCGACGACCGACATGAGAATCCTTTGACTATAGTACATCCCGGTATTTTTACAATAGCGACATGTAAAACAGCCAGCAGGCGCCATCTAGCGGTCCAGTGTCTGTTGCAATCGAAAAATAAATAGCCTGACTTGGCTTAGCATAGTTCAAATGTGCCTTTAGAGGGCGGAATATTAAACATAATATTTTTAGTCGCAAACTCCTCTATAAATCCTTATTTTACTATAAGGAAATTAACCAGACTGCAACCAAAGTTACAAATCTCGCGCGTTAAGTATAATAATTGCATATTACCATCAAAACGCTAATGCTTCGATTGCAACAAACACCAGCCGAAAGACTGATCCTACTTAAAGGAGCTACCTTGCCAGTCGTCACACACCATTTGCAGACTGCAGTTTCGAGCTGTTGGCTCTCGTCAGTGCAAGGTAGGTATGCGACGACCGACATGAGAATCCTTTGACTATAGTACATCCCGGTGTTTTTACAATAGCGACATGTAAAACAGCCAGCAGGCGCCATCTAGCGGTCCAGTGTCTGTTGCAATCGAAAAATAAATAGCCTGACTTGGCTTAGCATAGTTCAAATGTGCTTTTAGAGGGCGGAATATTAAACATAATATTTTTAGTCGCAAACTCCTCTATAAATCCTTATTTTACTATAAGGAAATTAACCAGACTGCAACCAAAGTTACAAATCTCGCGCGTTAAGTATAATAATTGCATATTACCATCAAAACGCTAATGCTTCGATTGCAACAAACACCAGCCGAAAGACAGATCCTACTTAAAGGAGCTCCCTTGCTGGCTGTTTTACATGTCGCTATTGTAAAAATACCGGGATGTACTATAGTCAAAGGATTCTCATGTCGGTCGTCGCATACCTACCTTTCACTAACGAGAGCAAACAGCTCGAAACTGCAGTCTGCAAGTGGTGTGGGACGACTGGCACCAGAGCTCCTTTAAGTGAAATCAGTTTTTCGGCTGGTGTTTGTTGCAATCGAAGCATTAGCGTTTTGATGGTAACATGCAATTATTACACTTAACGCGCCAGATTTGTAACTTTGGTTGCAGTCTGGTTAATTTCCTTATAGTAAAATAAGGATTTATAGAGGAGTTTGCGACTAAAAATATTATATTTAAGAAACTAACTATTAATAATTATTTCGTTATTGCACCATTTCGATTTATAACTTATATAAGTCTTTATGGCATAGAATTAAATAACCTTATGCAATAATCATTAGTAATAATATTTTCCCATGCATTATTTACTATTTCCAGTAATTCTTCGGCATTCCGTGGTCTCACATTTCGTTTTTTGGATACTTCTTACGAGTAGTCCCCATACTTCATCCACAGGATTAAGATCTGGACTATGACTGGGCCAGTTGGAATTGTCTTGTTAGAATTTGAACTCATTATTGCGAAATAATTGTGACACAGAAGGGAGCATAATATTGTCTAATAATCCTATAAAATCCTAATATACGTTTCACTATTGTTATATATTTCTCATCGAATCGAGTATTCGAAGGGCCGTAAACACGAATACGGCCGCTGTGTGTTGACTGGGAAGTTTTTTCGTCTGTAAAGATTACATTGTTCCTAAAATTTACACGTTAAAAGTTCAAGGGCAAGTCCTAGTCGAGCTTCTTTATGTTCAGCTTTAAATAAGTATTTTTGTGCTGCTGCATGACAGCGTAGCTCTCCGATTCTCTTACTCGTCGGCGACCAGTACTACTCGATTCAGGAAAATTCGTTTCTTCAGCAGCCTGAATAACTGAGTAAAATGGATTTTCTACTAAAGCATTTACCAATTGCAAATCTTGTTGTTAAGTTGATATTCTTCATCGCCCTGATCCAGGATTTTTACTAATCCTACCGTTTATTCTCCACTTTCTTAAAATGTTACACACCGAATTTTTGTCAATATTATAACGCAGTGCAATTTGTCTCATTGACCATCCATCTTCTGCTTTAGCAATAACTCCAGATTTAACTAAATCGCTTACATGAGGCATATTAATTTTTTGCATACTTGCAATTAATTATGACAACTAACTGACGATGCCACAAAAATTAAAGCTAAGATGTACACAACTAGATTTTAGCAAAATACCGTTATATGACTTGTTCTATTTTTTTGCTCACGACCGTACCTATTCGAAAAAAAGATGATTTGACTGAAAAGGCAAAAAGTTTTCCAACTGTGCAGTATTACAATGTAAATATAAACAGTATAGAAACAATCTAACAAAATTAATTAGACAACAAAAAGTTATTATAAAAATTTGATTCAACAAAACAAAAATAATTTACGAGAAACTTGGAAAATAATTCATAATTGTACAGGTGGCAACAGTGAAAAACAAGAGACTTTTAACATAAACATAAATAATATAATTATTAATTCGGAGACTAATCCCAAAGCTTTAACAATTTCTTTTCAAATATTGGCGAACAATTACCAAAGAAATGCTCCATGCTAATAATATCAGAGCAAATAAGTGAATTACAATTAAACTGCGCTCCTGGAATTGACAATACAACTGTAACAATGTTAAAAAAGTAAAAGAATTTATATTAACCTATTTTACACATATTTAATTTATCATTGGAAACAGGCGTATTTCCAACAGCGTTAAAACGGACAGTTATAATTCCTATATATATATATATATATATAAAAATGTTATAGATAAGAAAAAAGTCATGTCAGTATTCCTAGATCTTAAAAAAGCTTTTGGCACTGTTTGTGATTAAAAATTACTGCCTAAGCTTTATATTTATGGTATTCGGGGGAAAGCCTATGATTTTTCAAAAACTATTTATAGCAACGTATGCAGTGTACAAAAATAAATAATGTGTTAAGTAATAATATTTTTGGAGTTCCCCAAGGAACTGTACTTGGGCCTATTTTGTTCATAATTTATATAAATGATTTATTTTATTTTAAAATATATGGATATTTTACTGCGTATGCCGATGATACTACTATAACATTTGTGGGAAATAACTGGAAAGATGTCGTACGTACAGTTAAAGCAGGTTACCAGCAGGACTGCTGGTTGCGCGATAACCGTCTATCTCTCAATGTAAGCAAAACCATGGCTATGCCTTTCTTACAAGACATACAAAACTTAGAACCCATTGTAGTCAACAACAGTACATTAAACTACAACTAAGCTTACTAAATATTTAGTTATTTTCGTAGATATTTTGTCCTGGAAAGAACACATTTTTAATTTAATTACAAAAATACGAAAAACAATGTATAAATTTTTAATATTAAGGAGTTTTCTAAATATTGCAACCTTAAAACCGATATCTTATGCTGTCATACAAAATGTCATACAGTACTGTATATTTTTGTGGGGTTCTGCTTTTATTTCGATAATTGGTCCCCTAGAAAAAGCACAGAAAGGCATCATTAAAACTATTCTTCAAAAATCTAAAAGGTTCAAACTTGCTGTTTCAAGAATTTAAAGTACTTACGATTAGTCAATTAATCACTAAAAATCTCCTAATATATACACATAAAAATCGTAGTGTCGACAATATGTTAACCCCATTGTGACACCAAGAGCTTCAGCGAAAAATAACGTTAAAGTACCTTCATTTCGACTAAAATTAACAAGGTACAACTTCACGTATTTAGGCAGTAGGATGTATAATAATTTAGATTTAGCCATCAGAAAACTTACGTTTTTAAATTCATTTAATAAACACGTCACTTCGTGGATTATTCGTAATTCTGATTTAATTGGAGGTATTATATATGAATAGTACTTAATGTATATGATTGTTATTTCCTTCTTTTATTCGTATGATATGTTTTCAAGAAGAATTTTGTATGTTGTTAATTTAACTTAGCAACGGGTTCTGTCTATGTATTACAACTTAAGCAGGTACCTACTACAAAAAATAAAATAAAATAAATAAATAAATAAGTAAAGCTCCGATAAGTATTATTAAATGATACACATAAGTTTACTTTGGAACAATAATAGTTATGGAAATCTTTATTTGCGAATTGTCAGTTTACCCCATAAAAAATAGTCAAGTGAGGTCAAATCGGGAATATGGGCAGGCCAATTGATTTCCCTGCATCTACTTGATTGAAATGGACTCTTACTTCCAATTCAAAATGTGGTATAGCTCCGTCCTGCTGATACCAAATATTTCTATCAATTTCATTAGGGTTATCATCATCTGGGAAAAGTATTCTTAAGTCTGGAACTAAGAAATTTTGCAAACATCCAAGTAACGCGCATCAGTTAATGTGCTATCAAAGAAATATTGTGCAATAATTTGAGAATTTATAATTCCAATCCAAACGTTCTTCTTCTTAGGATACTGAGTAATGGCCTCCATCATCCAATGCGGATTTTCTATATTCCAGCATCTATAGTTCTGTTTGCTGACTGTTCCATTTAAAACGAACGTTGCTTCATCAGAAAAAGAATGTTTTTTTGTAAATAACGGATCATCTTGGCATCTTTTTCGCAAAACTTCAATCAGGGTCATCAACATTAAATTTTTGAACCAAATGAATTTTATATGGGTGGTATTTTTTATATTTTAGAAGACGCAATATGGACCTTTTACTGACATCATTATCGGCATCAACTTGTCTTGTAGGTTAATGTAGATTATCGTGAATATCTAACAATATATCCAATTTCTTTCCACCGTCCAAAATGTGTTTCCTACCAAATTTAGGAGGAATATCTGTGACGTTTCTAAATTCACCAAATTTGTTTTCTACTCTACTAACCACAGACTGAGAGATGAGACGGTCAGGATATTTAGTATTGAAGATTTCGTATACCGGCTTCTGCGTTCTTGTTTTATCACCTCATCCTAATAATATCAAAATTTCATTTCCTTGGCTAACCGAAAGACTCAAAATAATGACACACTTGACAATCAGCAATAAATAACTAAAATCATAAGTTTGCACAGATGTAGCAAATAAAGAAATTATAATTTTTTCTGATATGTAAAAAGAAATTCTTTTTGCTTCTTTCGTTTTGTTGGGAATTTTGCCACCTGCGTATCAGAACATACATTTAAGTTGAACGTTATGACACAAAATTAATTAGAAAAGTCAGATTTTACAGATATCTGGTATATAAAATTGTTTAGGCTATATTTAATTGTATATGTTTCAAAATTTTCAAATTTAATTTTCTTGATGAAGAATATACAAAAGTCAAAAAATCTTATATTGCTGGATAGAGAATTAGAAACTCTTTCAAATGAGCTGTCACACGCACCCTTGTTCCATTTAAAAACTTTAAACGGGTAACTGTCACTCCAAAAGGGTTGAAGGGGGAGATATAAAACTATACTCAATAAATGAGATTTTAAAATTGAAAATTGGCGTGTTTTAGGATGTTACTCATAAATTGTTAATAAGTGGATAATGAATTTATCTGTTGCTTATTAAGAACATTACTACAAAGTCAGATTAAACATGGCAACAGAGAGCTGGGCTATCATCAATGAGCTTAGAGGTAAAATTCGCCAGGCTACACCACAATTTAAAGTAGACCCCAATGCAGCTAACAATTACTACAGTACTATAGGAACAAAATTAACCGGGAAAATTGGGCCACGTAATGTCCCCTTAAGTCATCTTAGGGATACTGGGGTTCCTGGGAGTTTTTACTTATTTCCTACAGATATAGTAGAACTAAAAGAAATTATTTCTGACATAAAAAACAAAAAAATCTTCTGGAATAGATAATTTATCTGTAAGAATGTTTGAAAATATGCCAGACAGCACACTAAATATTTTAGTTCATCTTATTAATCAGTCTTCTGAGTCCGGTATATTTCCTTCCTGTCTAAAAACTTCTATTGTCATACCACTTTACAAAGGAGGAAGTACCGACGAACTCTCAAATTTTCGACCGATTTCTTTATTATGTACTCTTTCTAAAATAATTGAAAAATTAGTTAAAAAAAGAATGTTGGTTTTTTTAAATATTCACAAAATACTAAATATTTGTCACGTTGGGTTTCAACCTAATAAGAACACTAGTGACGCTATGTTTATGCTTCTAGAAGAAGTCTACTACAAAATAAATGAGGATGAGGCAGCTGCGGCGGTATTTTGTGATTTGTCGAAAGCATTTGACCGTGTGAATCATGAAATATTGCTGCAAAAGCTCCACTGCTACGGATTCAGAGGTTCCTCTTTGGCCTGCTTTCAATCCTACCTTACTAGACGCTATCAAATTGTGGAATCTACAGGGCAACAATCTAGTGTGGCCGGGATAACTTACGGTGTTCCACAAGGGTCGGTACTTGGCCCAGTTCTCTTTTTGTTATATATAAATGACTTGGCTTATATCAACATATCGGGAAGTTTCACGCTTCTTGCCGACGACGCCACCATTTTATGGCACAATAAAAATCCAAAAGTACTACATAATGTAATTAGTTCCGATATTTCCTTGGTAAAAAAAAAATGTGATTCAAATCTCCTCACGTTTAACATAGCTAAGACTAATGTAGTGACCTTGGGTTGCAGTCTCGAGCAACTCCATCTCGGAAGCCACATTCTGACGAATAGACATCACTGTAAATTTTTTGGTCTGCATATTGATCACAAGTTAAATTTTCAAGAACATGTAATGAACGTAAATAAGAAATTAGCCTCAGGATGTTATAATATCCGCACAATCTCTACCGAACTGGGTTACTAGGGGGCGAGCGTAGGTGCGTCTTTACTATGTACATACTTCGGTATGCGATGTAAAGCAACGACAGGCGCAGTTAGTACTTGGATGGTGACCATTCCAATGGAAACCGCGTTCTCGCCTCATACATCTTCCAGCGGCTTGTATATCAGTGTATGCGCGGAAGCTATACAACCTTAGGCGAGGGTTGTATAAGAGATATATCATCCTTCGGAGGGGATGTAAAGCCGTCGGTTCCTTGTCTATTAAATGTTAGGCAAGTAAAAGATCCCTACTCTTCTTAAGGGAAGAGGTTCGGCAAAATTCCTGGTTGGGGGTAGCTCGTCTACAGGCGTCGGTGTTAGGCCTCAGTAGCGGAAATAGGCCGACGTTAAATAAATGTATATAAAAAAAAAAAACTGGGTTACTCTGTGGCAAGGACAGCGTATTTTTCTTTAATAGAGTCGCACTTAAGATATGGTATTCTGCTTTGGGGATCGTGCTATCAGGAGACAATTAGCAGCGTACTCGCCTTACAAAAACGAGCAATTAGATACATGTGTAAAGCGCGCGTGAGAGACTCTTGCAAACCTCTATTTGTTGATCACAAAATTCTAACGGTAATTGTTATTTTTATTCACGAGACAGTCTGCTTATTTCATAAAAAACGAAATAAGTTCGACTTTGGTAATAACCGTCGCAACACCCGCCAAGCTAAAAATATCTGTTTACCTTTACCATCGACCAGCCTTATAAAAAAATCGTGAATTTATAATGATAAAAAACTTTACAATCACCTCCCCATTAACTTTAAAAAATATTGTCCTAGATAACCAATTCAGGAATGCTGTAAAAAATTTCTTAATTGATAGACCCTATTATAATCTACAAGAATACTATGATGATTCTTTTTAGTATGCTTTCATTACATCTGTTTTGATAAATATATGTTTATTGACATTATATATATTAGATTATATTATGTCTGTTGGTATTATCGTACACTGTAATGACCTACTTTACTGCTTATGTAACGACTATACAAATATTGTTCGTGTTTTACAATCTTACACTTTGTCAATAAGATACTTCTTTAGACAATAAAGTTTACATCTATCTATCTATCTATCTATGGACCATACTGTATAATTACTTGGGTAGACACGCTAATATCATATATACAAACTTTTCCAAAGCTTTTCATAGGATCTATCCTACTGAATAAATTGCGAAACTTCTATTTTGTAAATCTCTAGTGTCACTTATTCAATCATACCTCTCAAATTTACTGTGTTCATGAGATAGGAGACAATAACCTCATTATACATATTTGTTGTTGTTATCAATGCGCTAACTTCAACAGAAATTGATTGATTGTTCTGGGTGAGTTAATAAAAGTTTCGAGGTTCCTCCAAGTAATTTCTCAGCCTGCACGGATGTATATTAATGCCTATCGCTAAAAAACTTTTACCGTACAAAGTTCTGAAATTTAAATTCGTAAATGAATTTCTAATTGTATGGTAGCTAATGGTTTGAAAATAATTTTTAACGAACTGTTAATTGCTTAATAGGTTGATATCTATTTATTGTCTTTTAAGAACTAATATTCGGTCATTATCTATTGAGTAAGTAAACTTTATTGAAGGGCATGGTGCTAAAAAGTAAATACTTTATTTATAACTGTCTGGACGATAGCCGCGTTGGTTAAGGCGCGAGGTGGCAATCGCGATTAATCACACAAATATTGCATCACCGGGTTCGAATCCCGGTCTCGGCACTGTCGGAGAAAAGGTTGTATGTCTACGTTTTTTCAATGTGTAACCCCCTTCCGCGCAAGCCTCTGGCTTCTGGAATTGGAGGTTGTCTAATTTCTGCGGTGTTTAATTATATAGTTAAGTATAGAACTTATAGGGGAGTATTATAGTACATTCCAGTCCCTATAAGGAAACACAAAACAAAAAATATCAAAATTAGCCAAAAAATTCAATCATTTTGTCCAAAAGGACAAACCCCCCAATAAAAAAGTCACCTTCACTTTCATTCCAAGCAAAAACCACAAATACGTCACCAAAAATCTGAAAAAATTCAAGAAACATCAATAATTCCAAAATATCCTGAAGAAATCAAGAAACACGTTACAATATTCCATTCATCAATTTTACAACATAATCTTTCCAAATCACTCACCTAAAAAATACAGCCCCCATATAGTAGCATTTAACACCCAACACACTTTCCGTACCTCCGGTATAAATCTTAAATTCATATGCATAAATTTTTTACAACTCCTTTTCTATTCAATTTTAACCTTCTCTTGAATTGCGCCCGATCTATTTTATATATTTCATTTCAATCCACATTTCCAACACATGTCACAACTTAATCACATTCCGATGCACTATTATTATTAGCCGTTACTCGAGTCCGAGTATAAAAATGTTACAGTCGATAGATTGTGTACAATAAAAAACAAGTAAAAGGTGTAGTCTATTGTAATTCCCACTCATCTACGGTGCACACGACTGTGGCTATAGAGGCCAATTCGGGAGAGCACATGTCGACCGCAGTCAGGACAAACATAGAACTGGTTAGGTCTTGGATTCGGCCTTCTTGCAGCAACATTTACTTGATAGCTGGCCACAACCCCTCGCCATTCGGTTCTGTCCGCTGCAAGTAGTTCCCATTGCTCGTCTGCAATACCGCAGGATTTTAGATTTTCATGGAGAGCGTCTTTGAACCTCTTTCGTTGACCGCCACGCCTTCTTCTACCGCTTAGCAATTCACCATAAAGTGTACATTTAGGAAGGCGGTTATCATGCATACGATGAACGTGACCTGCCCATCGTAGGCGTGCTCTTGAAATAAGCACCTCAATTGGAAAGCTGTTTGCTCTCCTGAGTACTTCCACGTTTGATATGTGATGGAACCAACGGATTTTCATCATACTTCTGAGGTGTCTTTGCTGAAAACGTTCTAATTCTTTCACATGACGACGGTAAGTGACCCAGCTATCACATCCATATAGCAGTGTTGGAATGACAACTGCTCTGTAGACAGCCATTTTCGTTGACAAGGCAAGGTCGTGGTTGTCAAATACTCTCTCTCTAAGTCCCCAGAGTGCTCTAGATGCAGCGCTAATTCAATTGCGAATCTCGCTGTCCATGTTTGCTTTGTCATTAACAACGTTGCCTAAGTAATTGAACTGATCCACCACTTCTAGAGAATTTCCGTTAAGTGTAATGTCTATTTTGTTCACTTGATGAGGAGTTGACATAATCTTAGTCTTTCCAATATTGATTTTAAGTCCCAAAGAATCATAGCTCTGGGCATACACATCTAAAAGTTCTTGAAGCTCTTCCGGCGTAGAGGCTAAAAGTGTACAGTCATCCGCATACTGGAGATCACAAATGAATCGTGTGCGTGTCTTCGTGAAAGCTCTAAAGAGCCCTATGTTAAAGAGACCGCCATCAAAACGGTATCTGAGACCTATTCCTCTGACTGTCAGTTTGTTGTCAACAATAATTGTTAGAGCAGTGATAAACAAATTAAAAAGTAGGGGTGCCAGGACACATCCCTGCCTAACTCCAGTGAGGGTTTGGAAAGGTTCGGTTGCCTCATTATTTTACATAACCTAGGCGTTGTTATTTGTATGTAGACTGCGACATACTTCCACAAATTTTCTAGGGATACCTAAGCGGAACATAATTTTCCAGAGCACTTCCCTGTCCACCGAGTCAAACGCCTTGGTTAAATCAATGAAGGCCATGTGAATTTCTCCTTGATGTTCGAGTGCTTTTTCTTGAAGCTGTTTAAGTGTGAAGATTAAATCCGATGTGCCTCGGTTTGGTCTAAAGCCACTCTGTGTTTCAGGAAGTAACTTTTCCATAACAGGTGTTAGCCTATTTGCCATCGCTTTAGTGAGTATCTTCTCTCCAACAGCCAGGAGAGCTATACCCCTGTAATTTCCACAGTCCGCAGCGCTCCCTTTGTTTTTGAAGAGGTTGATTAAAAGTGTATCACGAAACTCCTGCGGAGCTTGACCACTTTCCCACACGTCATCAAACAGTTTTTTGAGGTAGGGTATGAGCTCTGACGACACAGCTTTAAAGATCTCAGCTGGGAGTGAGTAGGCGCCGGGAGATTTGTTATTTTTTAGCTGCCCAATGGCGGTTAAGATCTCTTCCGTTGTTAGTGGTTTATCTAAGTCTTCGAAGGTGTCATATTGAGGGATAAGATTTATAATATCGTGATCGGCTTGACTTTGCTGGTTAAGAATGTTAGAGTAGTGTTCTTTCCATCGGGCTCTTATTTCCTGGTCTTCTTTGAGGAGATTTCCATTTAAATCTTTAATAGGGCACATATTTTTCCGACTAGGGCCGTACACTGCTTTTACTCCTTGAAAGAAATTCCTGTAGTCGTGTGAATCGGCGTACCTTTGAATTTCTCTGGCCTTGCTTGCCCACCACTCGTTCTTTATTCTTCTGATTTCGCGTTGCGTTTCATACTTAGATTTGGTAAAAGCTTCTGCTTTTGATGAGTCGTTGGGGTGGTTGATAGCGTTTTGGAAGGCAATATGTTTGCGGTCAAGAAGTTCTTGTATAAAAGCTTCATTATCATTCAACCAGTCCTCCTGTTTCTTTACTTGCTGCAGTGCCAAGAATTTCCTCACTCGCACTTTTTAAACTGTCTTTAATTTGTGTCCAGGTAGTAGCGACATCTACAGAATTGGTTTCTTCTAGTGCACTCAAATTCTTTTGAACTTTTTGCTTTAGCTATTCGACGGTTTGTTGGTCACGCAATTTACTAATACAGAGGCGGGGTCTACGTTTTACTTGAGTTCTTCGGTGTTTGGGTCCCATAACAATTTTCATTTTAGAGACAACAGGACGATGATCGGTCCAACATTCGCTATCAATGCGCGCCTTTGTAATTTGGACGTCCTTGAGATGCTTCCTACGTACGATAACATAGTCCAGTAGATGCCAGTGACCTGATCTGGGGTGACGCCAGGTGCCTTTAAATTTATCCTTTTGTCGGAAAATGGTGTTTGTTATAACTAGATCATGTTCGGCGCATTTAGTTAGGAGTAGTTGACTGTTAGCGTTCATGTTGCCCAAACCGTTCTTGCCTATGATGCCTGGCCAGGTGTCTGCATCTCTCCCTACTCTAGCGTTAAAATCGCCAAGAATAACGAGTCGTTCCGTTTTAGGTATTCTACAGAGGGTTTCTTCCAGCTGTTGATAGAAGCTTTCCTTGGTTTCGTGACTTGCCAGAGTGGGAGCGTAGGCGCTTATTAGATTTACCGCGTTGCCATCTGATAGCTTATAGCGTAGCAGCATTAGACGCTCGGATAGGCCTTGTGGTACTTGTGTTAAGTTGGATACAAGTTGATTCCGAACGGCAAATCCTACTCCATGTTGTCTTCTTGAATTGGTGGGAAGACCTTTCCAATAGAAGGTGTAGTACTTTTCTGTGAGAGAGCCTTCCTCCAAAAATCGAGTTTCGCTGAGAGCTGCAACGTCAACATTGAGTCGGTGAAGTTCTCTATCTATTAGAGCAGTTCTTCTTTCAGGCCGATCGGTGCGAGTGCTGTCGTTCAAAGTACGAACATTCCAAGCGCCGTAGATGAAAGAATTAGTTTTCTTGGATTTAACTTGTCGGTGTTTTTTCGACATTCGATGAGGTGTCCCTGTGGGCACCCTCCCCCGGAGATCCGATCGGGAGGGTATTTTACCTCCTGATGATTTTGTCCCACTTGAACGCTCCATCATTTTTTTTAAGCCTTAATCGACTGATAACGAAGTTGCATTTGAAGTTTTAGCTGGAGCAGGTATGTAACTGACCAGCTCGGTTGCGGAAGGCGAATGGTGTGGTCCCATGGCACAGAAGGAGACTGCGACGATGGGGTAACCAAACGATTCCAAAAGCAACCTTTGTGTGCGGTGGGTTATTTTTACCGCACTCTTCGTGAGAAGGTGGATGTGCTCACGGCAAAAGGTAAGGGTTATTCCGCCCTTACTCGGTCGTTCGAGCCTCGTTAGTGAAAACAGGGTGCACCAAGTTCAAATTGAACTCATCGCGAAGGTGAGGTTAACAATTGAGTAGGAGAGGCTATAACTTGCGCTTCACTACCCCATTACACCCCATGCACTAACACTCGCCCATATTACATGCGTGCGTAGAGTATATTACGAGGATGGTTCAATACTATATTCAACTTCTTTTTCATGCAATATCTTTTAAACCAAAACAGATTCGAGTTCCATTAAATTATTAAATAATTTCCCATTCTATTGCCCAAACAATTGTATATTTTTCATTTCCAAATTTTTACTTTTTGCAAATATGATGCAATATTGCGCAACCCTTACTTGCACAGAATGTCGGGATCCAACTTTCTAGAATAAAATGGGTGTAAAAACGTTTATGCAAGACTCACAGGGGACGACAAATGAAACGGTAACAAACAATATAAAAGACCGAGCTCAACACGTTTTAGGCAAATCAGTGCCGGTGCCCGAAATTTGTAATTCTGCATCTCGCCAGTGCAACTCGTGTTCGTACTCCTTCCTAGGCCGGAACCTAGTAAAAAAGACTTTTTCTAATTTATTAATTCTGCCACAGCGCATTTTACGTGAATTTTTTGACATTTTTCAGTAAAACCACCGAATCAAATCTCCCAAGCCGAAATTTATTCGTTGTCGAAAAGTTTCGATCTAGTACTCTAAAAAGAATAATACTTTAATTTTATTTAAACCTGTGTTCCCTTTAAATAATACATATTGTAATTTGTTCTAAAACTGTTAGTTTTAATTTACAACGACTGTATACAGGGTGCACCAAAATACTTGGACATCTTGGAAAGTCGCCTGACAAAAAGAATCAAACTCAGTTTAAAGTCAATTCACTTCAGAAATCAACAGAATACATTATAAAAAAACCAGCAGGGGATTATAGAGGGTGAGCCATTTATCCTGTTCCAACATTTTTAAGTGAAACTCCCCCGAACTTCACTCTTTCATAAATTAAGTGCACGCAACACCTCAAGGGTATCTATTAAGCTCATAGGTCTTATTAGGGTGCGTGTTCGTAGCACCCAATTCAGAACCAAATATCAAGTATTGACGCGTGTTTGCGTGTTCAGGAGACAAAGTAATATTAGGGAATTATCAAGAGATTTGTTTGATAGGAACACTAATTAATCATATATAATTGACTGCCTGCCTACATCCTTTATTTGATAAAGTACCGTAAGGCTCTTGGCTATATAGAATGGAAAATACCATGAGCTACACTAGTAGATGTAGGTACATCTAGACATCTCATTTTCATTATTTGTCAATTCGTCGACATGAGTGAAACTGTTTTGGTGAAAGTCGATAATAAGCCGAATAAATGTAAAGCTGACAAGAGTTATATTTTGTCATCATTCCCTTTTAACATCTACAATGAACACGAGATCGAGATATGATCGAGAGCTGAAGAACTGACAGTGTGGAGTAGCTACAGATGAAAATTTCCAACTTAAAATTTAAACGAGTGGTGCTCGTTTAAAGTGGTTTTCCTTCACTCTGTACCAGGGACTAATTACATTTCTCTCCGACAGAGGGCAGCACGTAACAATAGTTTCTACATTAGGAAATGTAGACTGCAGCCCATCAGTTAATAATTTACATATCGACAGAATCGGATACGTTTTCTTCCTTGGCATATTTGATGAAACGGAGAACCTCATCTTTAAAATATTTACTGTCGATATCATTGCCATATTTCAACAACAATCTATCCACACATTCAATAATTTCACCCTACTCGTTTTCGCTTTGAAGAAAACTTGAAAATCCTTCAAAATATCGCTGTAAACGGCGGATCTCCTGTATATATCTCAGATGTGAGTACATCACAATCACATTATGTATGTTAACTATGAAAGATTGCCTACCATCGAAACGTGTGTCATTATTGGATGTTTCTCCAAACTACAATTTTCTTTTCAAGTTTTGACGATTTAAACCCAAATTGACAATTTTTTTTGTTTAATTTACCATGTTTTTTATTGGCATCAGTGACTATTATCCAATAACCACTATGAAAATAGGCTTTAGAAATTATTAAAAGTTGCCTACAGTTATTATTTTATAATTCTCATTAACAGATAATAAAAATTTAATTTGGTTCTTGAGGGTGAGGCAGCCAACGATTCTGAGGCCTCCGCTTTGCTGAGGCACCAGGCACGCGCCTCATGCGCATGTGCGGTAATCCGCCAGTGCTAGGCGAAGGTCTGCCTACTGGGAGGAAGTACAAGAAGCCTAAGTGCTGTAGTTCAGTATTTTTCTTTGACTACCCTCCCAACCAATTCCAATATCAATTTCTAAATATTCCCACAAAAAACTACACAAATTTCACATCTCTACGAAATTTGAGTATTTTTTGCGAAAAATCGTAAACGAGACCATCTAATTATATATATGTAAGCTAA
This sequence comes from Leptura quadrifasciata, assembly GCA_963675555.1. Taxonomy (NCBI): domain Eukaryota; kingdom Metazoa; phylum Arthropoda; class Insecta; order Coleoptera; family Cerambycidae; genus Leptura; species Leptura quadrifasciata. Next base: position 34,085,440 of record OY776674.1, read on the forward strand.
CTTGCAGCATAGGAGACTCGAATCACCCAGTAGAATAGGTACGTAGTAGTAGAGTCGTAATATAAATGTATCACATATTACCACTTTATGGAATGGTAGCTCAGTGTGTTAAAGCGACTGGCTAGCGAGAAGTATCTGGGGGTTCGACTGGACAGAAGACTGACGTTCAACACGGTCAGGGGTAGCAGACTAAACAGACAAAATAAGAAATTGTTGTACACGATAGTGGTCAGGCCGTCCATCACATACGCGGCGCCTGTGTGGTGCAGCATATCGGCCAAGACAATGGAAAAACTAAAAGTGCTAGAACACAAATATATAGGCCTCATATCAAATTCTGGAAGATACACCTCCCTCAGAAACCTCTACGAACGCTGCAACGACATAACCCCGATAGCCGACTACGTCCAGCACATTTCTCAAAACTTCTATTCATTCAAACTGGGCGATAGTCCGCTAACAAGGCACATTACACAAATTAGACAGCATAATGCCCCATTTCGGATTAAACACCCCTTACCTTACCAGACGTTGCCAATCTTCCGGCAGCCACTCTAGCCAAACTTTCACCAACTATAACTTCCCTGACACTATCCACCTTTCACTGATATTTCATAACTTTTAACCGCTTTAAATCTTTCCTGTTCCCCTCTTCTTTTATTTTTGTGTCGTGTTTTTTGTTCTTCGTTTCTGTTTGTACATTTTTGTCTGCAAATTCTTTCTTCCGTCATTAATATTGTAACAGTACCCAAATTTTTTAAACCAAAACAATCAAAATTTAGAATCACAGTTTAGGCCTGCCTTGCGCAACCCGTAGTTGAAGTAACTCGCGGACGGCACTTCGTACAAGTTATGGTGTCGGCGTCAGTGCGAAAATTAATCAGTGCAGTTCTCCGAAAATGTTCTTCGTTAAGTGTTCTAGTTTTTATACAAGTTTTATGTTAAGCTTTCTTTTTGAAGCAATGTTATTATACCACCTAATTTAATTTTATTTTGTAAAAAGAAGTTTAGGTTTAGTTTATTTTTTATACAATTTTTGCTTTAGCCAAACCAGTCCCGTCTAGGCTCGGCTTTGCGATCCGCCACTGCGTCAACGCTGTGGTCGCGGGGTCGGTCCCGAGATGGGTGCTGGGGAGGCAGCTCATACACTGTACGATTATTTTAAATAAATATATTTTGAATTGAATTGAATTGACTGGCTAGCAAACTGAGTTGCCTAGCGAAGTGGGTTCGATTCCCGCAAGGTGAAAAAATTTTTCATTAAAAAAATTGCCCCAAGAGTGGTTCGGAGTCCACATTAACCTGTAGGGCCGCGTCTCTCTTTGCCTAGCACAAGATCCTTGAGATCTTCCAGAGGGTTACTTCGGTAACTTGAGAGGCGGTTAAGAAAACATTTTAAGAAAACATCATATATATAATTGAACAGATATATTTAAAAAATAAAACGTTAAAATCGTATCAATTTTGTTTACGTATAAAATTTGAAACATATTCAGCCTACCATTGAGATAATTTTAGTGACAGAGAGTAATAAGATTTACCAATTAGTAGAACCTTCAATTAATTAATCAATTTGTCTTTGGCATGTTTTTTAAACAAGTTTAATGATTCAAGTTCGCGAAGTAATTTGTAATAGTCCTTAATGGTTAAATATTTTGGAATGGACCAATAAATTGTAGACTTATGTTGAAGTATCTCTAAAATATCACTGTATAGATTTTAGGGAAATATATTATCATTATCTACAATGTAGTGTTTAACTACCTGTGATTAATTAAATGCCACTGCAAAAGCGAATGACTGCGAAGAGAGCTTTCTTTAACCGTAAAAACATTAACAATATTCAATGTCGTTTAAAAAAACGTTCAGCCATTCTATCTAATAATAAAAAATCATTAAAAATAATCATTTATTTGCATACAAAGTTATATTACAAAGTCAAATACTGTGTAATATAACTTATATAATATATAATGTCAAGAAGACAAAATAAAGGTGAAAAAATATAATTATAAATATTTTTTTTAAATCTCGTATTGACGCTGGTCTTACATATTTTATTTATTTATTTCACTAATTTATCCAATGGGTGAAACCCAATTACAGGATAAATGAAAACAAAATTACAAGAAAAAACATAATAATGAATAATAAAAAACAATCAAATAAAAATAAATTAACAACCATATAAGAGTGAGTACTCCAGACACTGAATATGTAAATGTCTTTCAGATACAATAAGGCGTATGCACATATACAGATTCGGAAAATGAAGTTGATGATATAGGAAATATCTGCCACGCCCTCAGTCCTCCCATACTTCTTGAACGCGGGCACAGAAATGCAGGCACAGACTAGACAGACGTCCGACTCTCAGGATTTTCATGTATAGTTCAAGTAAGAACTTCCCTACACTCAAAATATGCAACAAAAACTTTACGACATAATTATTATCGCCGCAGGCCATGGCGGCATGCCTGCTTCAAACGACTCGACACACATGAAAAACCTATAAAGGTAAGCGAGATGATTTGCGGTCGAGGTAGCACAAAGAGTAACGGTATTTTAATAAGGTCGTAAAGATTTTATTGCGTTTTTTATTTGCCGGGAACTGTTTACTTCAACTATATTAGGTCTTATTTGTTCTGCATGCATTCGCGTAACCTCGTGGCGCAGGTAACCTCCCCTTATAAAAGTAAACAGATATGTATTGACCAATCGCAGAATACTTGTTTGTCTCGGATCTCGAAGTCATTAAAGTGATGGTGTGAACATGTACCCAATGCCCTGCGTTGATTTACGACTAGGCGTGGTTTACCTGCGCTCTTACACGTTTACATATAACGAACTACAATTTCCGATTCTGTATACGTATATACACATATACATAATACAGCACAAATACGCGTACGCTATACATGTTTAAAACAGACAAAACAAGAAAAAAAGATTATAAATAAAAACTGTTACACTGGTGTAGAATAAATATTTTTTGTATCTGCCATTTTACAGTTAATAATATCAAATCTGCGCTCTATGTTATAATAATTTAATTAGATCTGATGCAGTGGAGATGACTTCAAGAGTAAGTACGAGGTGTAGGTATCAAGAGTATATTAGTTGTTCTCGCCGTTAATCTGGGCACTCGGTATTTAATGAGTGAAATAATTGGACGATAGTTGATCTTATTGTTAATAATTTTATATATATAAAAAAATATATATTGTAGACATTACCCGTCTCCTAAGTATAAATACTGCACATATCAAACTTATTCAAGGATAACTCCTGAAGTGAATGGGTAGTTACCTTCTATTATAAATGTTGAGTATTTGGAGAAACGTCGCTGAACTTTTGTAAGTACTGTAATGTGCACATTATAACATGGACTTCAAACAATGGAGGCATATTGCAATTTGGATCTAATAAATGCAATAAATAAAAGACGAAGAGTGGTCAAACTTTTAAAGTCCCTACCATTGCACAAAATAAATCCTATCCAAATAGAGTGGCCATGGAATGGTTTAGTAAAGGCGCGGAGTGTGATTGATGCTTTAAACATTAGAACGATATTTGTTAAATAAAATAGCCTCCTTTCGAAAATGTTTTATTATAGAGTAAAATATTTTATTGTATTTAAAGCCGAACGGCGTATTATAGTGATTGGCAAAAACACAATATATAATACATGGACATAAAGATGAAGTAAAGTAACATTAATATTGCTTAAATGAAAAGAGAAAATTAATAGTGCCAAAATTTAGACAATTATGAATAAATGAGGGGAATGGTAGCTCAGTGTGTTAAAGCGACTGGCTAACAAACTGAGTTGCCTAGCGAAGTGGGTTCGATTCCCGCAAGGCGAAACAATTTTTCATTAAAAAAATTGCCCCAAGAGTGGTTCGGCGTCCACATTAAACTGTAGGGCCTCGTCTCTCTTTGCCTAGCACAAGATCCTTGAGATCTTCCAGGGGGTTACTTCAGTAACTTGAGAGGCGGTTAAGAAAACATTTTTTAAGAAAGAAACAATTACATAGTTCTAGAGGTCAGAATACCAATTAAATGTAATATTTCAGCCAGAAGCTCCTCTATACTTCCTTATTTCCGTGGGGAATAACCAAATTAACCAACAGCTATTATCATAATAATCATAGAGAAATAAAATATAGTTATTGAAGAATAATTATTATGTACATCATGGAAACAGTGGCAATGCGCGCATCTGCATTGAAGTAGATGAAAACTCGTTTTGGAGATTAGGGATCATTTAAATGGTCATTTGACATTTGGATTGGTAATGGTGGATCAATTCCATGGCCACCAAACAGCCCTGATTTAATATCTTTGGACGCATTTTTGCAGATATTTTTAAATGACAAAGTTAATTAAAATTTTATTAAGATTGTTGAAATAATTAAGACTAAAATGAGGGAAATAATTAACGATTTAACCAGAACAATAATGGCTCTGTTTTAAACTGTCGAGAAAAGATATGAGCTTTGTTCTTTAAATCATGGAGGTCATTTTGAACAATTTTTATAGTTTATGAACCTAATTATGACGCTCTTAAATTTTCATTACTTTGTGTTATAAAATATTGTTCATTTCAACATTTTATTTTCATTCTTATAGTATATCAAACTTTTCTGCTTCTGTGTAACCTATTTTGATGAAATAATAATACAAAATGTCAAACAATAAAAATGTTGAGTAATGGTGAGAGGTAAGAGAATCCTCTCATATGGTCAATTGCTACTATACACCATAGATGTCTCCATGGGCGTATAGCGACTTGCGATTCTGCAAGTACCTGAGAGCGGCGACCTTTCAGTCCTAGATGGACTTAATCTACTGTTATAATATATAATTTGTAGGAAACAACTACTCACGAATGGTAGCCAATATCATTTGTCAATTCCCTGACCAAACAGTCTGTTTCATGACCTATGGCATACTGATGAGAACTAATAAGTTCGAAACCGGTCTATGTCTGGTCAGGGAATTGACAAATGATATTGGCTATCATTCTTTCATGATTTGTAAGGTGTAATTCAATGCAGGTTGGGGTATTTGCCCGCTGAGTAGTTGTTTCCTACAAATTATATATTATAACATGCAGGATCTTAAATTAGTTAATATTTGCGACCTCTTCGGTATCTGAAACGTTATTGTCTAACGACAAATTGTTGTCATTACTTTCATTCTGATAGATTCTACGTCGTCCATTTCCTCATTCATAGCAATTATAGGTGCGGTATTCAAGCAGGGGTAACGTGAAAACGTCCACAAGCTGTTGAACAATTCAGTCCTACTTTCCTACGTCTACATTTTCCTGCACAACCCTGCGTACAGTTGCAAAAAATTTAATTTAACAATATGTCTGGTCCTGGTGGTAACTGCGTTGGTACTGTCGGCAAAATATCATTCTTCTTAATCCAGCCCCACTGCTCAGGATCAGTGTCTTTTCCCAATAAGCTTGAAGTCTCAATAATTCTGTGCTGTCCAACATAACAAAAATATTTAAAAATTATTAAAAAAAAGAAACTAAATGCATTTTTCACTTATTTCGCGTCATATCTCCAAAACGTTTAGGCGTACGAAAAAAATGTATAGGACCTTTAAGATAGAGAATTTACAGATATACAATTTTCATAATAGGTGTTGTTCTCGTTTTGGGCCGTAAAAACTGAGTTAATCGCGAATCCGCGATTTCAGCGACATTCCGAAGCGATTTTCACGAATTCCTCCAGGTGTATCCGGCGTAACTACCAAGTGTTATTCAGGACGTCCAAATAAATACAATTAAAAAAATCATAGAGCGCGAATTTGGCAGCAAAAGTCTAAAACGCCTGGATTAAGTCCATTTATTTTTTATATTTGACAATTTTTGTATGTAGTGGTAAAGTGTGCCAATGTTATAGATGAAGAGGTACCCTATGACCTCGACTATGACTACTGCTGATATTCACTCTCACTATCAACAGTAGTGAATAATACGGGTTTCTGGACCTCCACCCTCCCACTCTTAATCTTGAGGAAACCTTGACCTTGAACGTGCTTATGACCTTGACGTCGCCTCGACCTCGGGTTTCAATCTTGTTCTCGGTGCGTCCTCGGCCGTGAACAAGCATTGATCTTGATGTGACCGCGACCTTGAAAGATGGTAATATGTATAAAATTAGAACCGAAAATTGTTAGTATACCATTTGAGTTTGTTGAAAAATTAAAATTAAAAATTAAAAAAAGGAAGTGACATAAAATACAAAAAGTGCCATTGACGAAATTATAAATTCTTGGTTTTGCACTAATATTGTCGCTACACGCAAATTTATTGATATTAATACCATCAAGTTATTATACTGCGCCCTTGTTAGACCTCGCGTTGAATATGCCTCCATCATATGGCGTCCTCACTACAATATTCATGTGCAAAATATAGAAAGAGTTCAGAGACGTTTTTTAAAATACCTCAGCTTCAAGAATGATAATTTATATCCACCAATTGGATTTCCGCATAAAGAATTACTGTCTAGACACTCGTTCGACGCTGTTGAAAATCGCCATATTATTGCCCAAATAGTTTTCTTACGTAATCTAATAACTAATGACATTGACAATGAGGAGATTCTCAGCCAGTTGAATTTCTCAATTCATCATGTAATATTACGGCAATCTCCTACTTTCAATCTCCAAACACCCCGTATTAATGTACTGAAATTCTCACCGCTTCATCAAATTTGCAACAACTATAATTCTGTCCAAACCAAGTTTGATTTGTTCAACTGCAATGTGGCCTTGATAAAAAACCTAAAACTCTAGTGTGTTCCGATGTTTATTATATCCGAATATCTAACAGTTTAGCGGCACTTAGTTTTTCATTCTTAGCACTTTTTGTATTATCTTTTTTAATATTTCTTTTGTTACTGATTATTGAGTACTGTTAGTTAGTATTGTTATAAATATCATAACTCTGTATTGTACCCATTCAGTAATTGGTGTTATATTGTTGAATGGTGTAAGTTGAATAAAATAAAATAAATCAATACAGAGAATGTACTTAAAGTGGGTTCAGTTGCACCCCATTTATGCATTATGTTTGACGTTATACGAAATAGAACTTCAAAACATAAGAATAACAAGAGTTGTGCTACATAGTTATTGGTTGAAAAATTAAAAGAAATGATGAGCTGTGGCCGTGATATTCAACAGATTACGAAAGATATTTTAGCTGGAAAAAACCGAATAGTCTAAGTTTGTGACACCAATACCAATACCAATAAAATCACATACATTAGCAGATTATCCATACGGTAAAGTTCTCATGTGGAGCAGTGCAAGGGGTATTCAAGAATTGTCACCTCGGAATTTCTTATAAATGTATGATGGTTGCACGATAACATCAATAGCAAATTATCAAAGCAAGAAAATATACAAACTAAAGTTTAATCTGTGTAATATAGTCAGTGAATTGGAATGCGGTGAAAAGCAAAATTGTGGCCAACTATCAAATTATAGTCAGTAGCTTGATCACGAAGAGGTACAAAAATGTGAGCAACTGCCATCTAATAATGAGCAACAAACTGTGAACGGTCACCAATACAAAAAGTTGAAATGTCAAAAAATTATCAATGAGAAAACTATCCACTAAATAAATAAAAAAGTAAATGGTTATCGATTGGATTAGCAGCAAGACACAACTATGAACCAGCAATCGAACTACATGGAAATAAAGGTTAAATAGTTGTATTTAATGAAATCGCATGGCTGAAATTATGTGAATATCAGGAACAATAATGGTTTACTTTTACACTAATTTTGGAATTCCATCATAACGTTATATTGGTCTGTAAACTTCGAGATTATAAATGGGGAAAAATTATCAAAATAAGTGTCTACAAATGTAATGAAGGAATATATTTTGCGTTCGATACATTATTCTAAAGGCTCCAGAAGTTTTAATATTTTTACTCTAGAATGTTTCAAGGATGAATGGAGAAATGCTTACAAACTTGTTTAATGAAGTGACAAATGAGCAAAATTCATATAACAAGAAACACCATGAAAACAATCCAGTCTTTCATGAAAATTTAACTTCCACCTTAGAAATGTTGAGGTAGCGTAGGGATGTTGTGACGCATGATTTTGTGAATGTCAATTGATAATACTGAAGTATCAGGTAACAATGTAACCTTGAAAGAAACATTTGTGTGTGGATGAACATTATAAATATATACATTTCATGTGGTATGTTTCAGTGTTGTTAAGAATGTGGATGCTGTACAGTGTGGCACATTATCCGAAAGCAATCGATTTAAGTGTGGTGGAGCGGCTCAAATGTCAGTTAGATGATATTCTGAAGGAAGTAATAAAAGAACAGGAATACATTCTTTACGGTGGTTTAGTGAAGAAATGATAAAAATTGCTTTAAAGAAAAAATGTGTACTTTAAATCCTTTTTTACCAGAAGACGTCAAACAAAAACCTAATTGGATTGATGTCCCAGGTTAGATTTATGAAAAGAAAAATACGACCCATTACCAAGGTGTCTATGATTATGCTTCCAAGAAAGCAAGGAAATCAGATTGGCAAGCAACATTATCAAGTAAATTGCACTCCATGAAACCGCCTCTAAATAACGAAAATAATAACTGACTGAGAATGCCCCTCATATGAGGCTCTTCCGTACAGGAATATTTTCAGAACATAAACTATATAGAGAGATAGAATCAGCGTTAGTATAAAATTTATCACGAATGCGAATAAGCTTAGTACTTAATCCAAGACGGAAAAGATTTTCCCATAAAATACAATGATTTATGGTGTCGAAGTTTTTTTAAATCTGTAAATGGCTTAGTATATTTTATTTACTTTCCTGTTGAGGCAAATGTCCACTATCGCGATCAATATAAATATATTATCATGACACGACTGTTCCCAGCGAATTCCTGACTGTGCGTTCAGTTTGCTATTATTCGTACACTGTTATATTTTTCTGTTAAAAATTATACTGGCAAATACTTTCGTTAAACTATTAGTACAAGATAACTAGCTAAAATCTCCAGAGAAAATACTTTTTTCCTAATGTGATTTTTCTACGTTAAAAGCTAAAGGATTCTATGCGACGGGTATTTAATAATAATAATAATAATAATAATAATAAATGTTTTTATTTTTCGAAATGTACAGTTTGAACGTAAAGTCTATACTTTATAAATACAGACAAAGAATGGGATGTTTAATCTTTGTGGAGAAACTAGATAACAAAAATTATAAAAATAAATCTACACACATACACATCTATATACATACACAGTGTGTCCAGCCGGGAACGTACACGATCCATTTCTAGAAAACTACGGAACGAATTTTTGCGAAATTACGTATTTTGCGTAAATTATGTTCGATTACTGGTCCACTTTTGTTCCTTATTTTTATCAATGATTTATCTGACTATATAACAGATGGGGATGTCTTTATGTATACAGACGACACATCTGTCATAATTCGCAGTGATACTGTTAGTGGAAAATAAAACGCTGAGAGTCATTGAACAGTTTGAAGAGTGGTATAACAAAAACTTGTTAATAATTAACACGAAAGAAACGGATTTCTTGTATTTTATGAAAATAACAACCACTGAGTTATTCCTTTGACAATTAAAATTTGACAACTATTATGACATCTGTTACTTTTGATAGTTACTATGACATATGTCGCGTTTGACAACTATTATGACATCTATCACTTTGACAGTTTTTATGACACGTGTCACTTTGACAGTTATAATGACAACTACTATTACTTCCGACAACGTGGTCGCACTCAACAGTTGGGGCTTAGCCTCACGAGCAGTGCGAGCATATAATAAAGGTCGTTATCTGTAATCTCAGGCATGGGGCAGACACACACCTGAGAAGCTAGCCGGGTGTTTCTCGTTCACAGTCATTACTACAACTATAACTAATATCCAGCAAGCGTCGCTCATAAAATCTTATACCAGCTTCCGGGATACTTCTCGACGTTGACGCACCCTACAAATCGGGCATCTAACTCTATAAACAACACGAACATAAAATGCTGACGGTCATACTCAGCGAGATTTTTCTCTCTGCTGAATGTGTGACGACATTTCAACTAGCAAGCATTATTCATAAAATTGCGTACCAATTTTAAAGTTAAGGGAAGGCTTCTTTCCCGGTCGGTTCTCGGGACCCTTCTGTCTAAACTAAACCCACGAATCGCTTTATATAGTAGAGAGTTGCTAGATCGTTACGTTTTACTTGGTTACAATATTGTTATAGATACTAACAGATAATGTGTTCGTTACGACGCGACGCAACAGTGCTCCCCCACATAACGCGTATTTGATAAATAATTTTTTCAAGAAACTTTTTACGATCAATGGATCGCCAATAATGGACCTTTCTTATGGCCTCCTCGCTCTCCCGATTTATCAATTCTAGATTATTTTAATTGGAGAACTATTAAAAATAAAATTATTGAAGATTGTATGCAAATAGTAAGAAATGCATTCCAAAACTTATCATAGGCTTCAATTAGAGGAGTTACCCATGAAGAACTAATCCGAATGTGTGAATAATGTGTGGAGGTTCAAGAGTGGAATTGTGAACAATTATTAAATTAAAATGGAATCATATTTTTAGTTGATTTTATCTTAGCTATTTGAGTTTATACAAAGTGTTCTCAATCCAATTAATAGGCATGTTACAGAGGTTAGTGTTATTTTCTGTTTTTATGGATATCTAGTAACAAATGTACTACAAATTCTTAATATTACTTTATCACATTCCCATAAATAATAAACAAATTCAATAAGTCTTCGAGCGTGAGTGCGTCTTTACTATGTACATACTTCGATGTGCGATGTAAAGCTACGTAAGGCGCAGTTAGTAGTTGGATGGATGACCGTTCCAACGAAGACCGTGTCCTCGCCTCACACATCTTCCAGCGGCTTGTATATCAGTGTATGCGCGGAAGCTATACAACCTTAGGCGAGCGTTGTATAGGGGATATACCATCCTTCGGAGAGGATGTAAAGCCGTTGGTCCCTTGTCTATTCAATGTTAGGCAAGTAAGAGATCCCTACTCTTCTTAAGGGAAGAGGTTCGGCAAAATTTCTGGTTTGGGGTAGCTCGTCTACAGGCGTCGGCGTTAGGTCTCAGTAGCGGAAATAGGCCGACGTTAAATAAATGTATAAAAAAAAATAAGTCTTCGTTGGTATAATTTAAACGTCCTGGCATTTTTTAACATAAGAGAATGACTGACATTACTGATTGTTTCTAGTCATGGCTAATTTGACAAAGTTCTTGAATTTTAAAAAAAATCGCAAGTATTTTAAAAAGTTGTAACTTAAACCCCCACAATTCTTATGCCTTAAAGAAATAAATTTAATTTTAGATAACTTGATGTAAAAAAATATATCGAGTTGACTTTTCGCGGTTTGAAGTTTACAACATCTAACGTGAAAACTGGAACACTTGGTATGCTACTATTGAATATAATTCAATTATAGAGTGCAGCTCTACTTGTGTTCTTTATACGTGCCAAAAAGCAAATGAGTATCTTTTACACGAAGAAAGTTATAAAGGTTAGACCTGTCATTAAAATGTCAAATATCTCTGAAACTGCTGGGTTTAGGCATATTTTTGACTCATAATTTTATGCCATTTTCGAACACCCTAAAATATATAGGGTGTTCCATTTAAAATATGCAAGTTGGTATCGACTTCCGGTATAACCCTAAGTGCAACATGCTTGTAATTACTTTAATTGGATTATCCACACTGCCGTTAGTAGCTCTCTAAATTTTCTAAATTTTCTGGTTCGAACGTTTCCCTAAATCGATCGATGCAATTCCTAGTGAGACACCCTGTATATATGTTAGATAGTGGATTGTTTGAATAACTTTTTAAAAAGGAACTTTATTTGTTACACTAGAGTCAACGTTGACTCGTTAAGAAAATACAATAATAATTTAGATGAGGTTTATTCGAAAGTGAGTATAAGACTGATTACAAAAAGGTTGTTAGTAATATTTATAATGTTTCGGGAACAAAGGAAACAGTGTTGCTGATTCAGCACAATCAGAATTACTGAGAATTGAAATACAATGCTCATGCAGCGTGAGCGGTTATTGAGAAGAGCTGTTACGCAGTATGTAATACGATATGTTTGAGAAGGTTAAGCCTGTCTCGATAATATTATATATCATAGTATATTTCTAATATAACAGCTTCCCCCTTATAAAAAAAGTTGGTGTTTTATGCAGCAACTTTTGAAATTAATATAAAATGTATATAAAAGGTAATGATACAATTTGGAAAAATATAAAAGATACAAAAATGTTAAATTGTAAGGTTTAAAATACAGAATATAACCTTAGCGTCTAAAATATGAAATGCAAGCACAATAAGCTTGATTCATAAAATAAAATAACATAAAAATGTTAGAGTTAAAATATAGCTTTAGCAGGAAAGCATAAAATACAAACATACTAAGTTTGAATTGTAAAATGGGATAAAATATTCCCAAGGTTAAAATATAGCTTTACTATAAAAGCATAAAATATAAGTATGATAAGTTTAAATGAAAATGACGTAAAAATGTTAATAAAATTGAAATTAACAAAGGATAGAAAAATAATGAAATATAATGATTAAACAAATGAAATAAAATTCACTGAAGAGTCTAGCACTAAAAGTCAGTAAAAAGGCACAAAACAGTTTGTCTTTAGGTAAGTTCTATGTCTTCGGCTTCGTTGTCTTCTCTTCTTAAGGTAGGTCGTCTTCGTGAAGGAAATAGGTTAGCAAATGTCCTGTAGGGTTTGCTAGGCCTCGGTGGAGATGGGGGTGATGCAGAAACATCGATGGCTAGTCTTCGTCTTTTTGTTCTGCACTTACAAAATAGGTACAGAAATAACAGTCCAAATATTACCACAATGATAAAATAGGTGAACCAGGATATGTGTTTTGTTATAAAGGGTTCGTTGATCAAATCATCTAAATCTCTGGAGTATTGGTCCAACTTGTGTTTGGCAACTTCGAGGTCTTCCGTATTGAGATTGTTTAATTTTAGTGGTTTAAGATTTGGAGCTCGGATTTTGTCTGGAATATGTTTACAACATTCAAATGGAATTTGGATTGGGTGGGTGTCGTCTTTTACATCGGTTACTTCATTGGTACTGGCTTGAATTTTTGTGATGCCTATGAAGGCGTAACAATTTGGTTGTAATTTTACTATTGAATTTTTGTAGATGACTTCAGTTTTTGAATTTCTTTCTGGACAGTTGATGGTTGTTTGTAGAGGTTCTGCGTTAATAACTAACCATGTGTTTTCGTCTATTTTTTGGACGTTGTAGCCTTGGCTGATGATAAATGACGTCTGGCAGTTTTCTGGCAGAGTTTTGAGGTTCTTGAAGAGACGGGCTTCGCATATGGCATTGTTGTCAATAGGGTAGGCAAATAAATTTGGACATAATTTGGTGTTGAAATAAAGTGGTTTGCATTCTTCAAGGTTCGAAATAGGTATGTACATTAATGAATCATCATCTCTCGCGATATATTTTTGAGAAGTTGATAATACATGATATAAACCAGTTCTATTATCCAAAATAGGAATAGGGTATAATTGAAATACCGAATATGTTTGAGGGTCTATTAAAGGTATGTCTAACACAAATATTAGATCCGAATTTGTTTGAAAAGCTTTTAGTTCTATAATGTCTAAGTACTGTGCAACCTTTGATAGTTTGATTGGAAGCGGTAAATTGTTCCTTTGTAGGTTTTGCGAAATTTCCTGTAGAGAATTTACTAAGTCCTTTGGATTTATAATTGACGTGTGAATTATTTTAAGCCTCGCGAAAGTGATGGAATTTAGGATGTCATTTAGGTTATCCTCGATAAATAAATAACTTGCCATAAGTTGTTCGCAGATTTCGATAAATTTCAGTTTTGCATGGACGTTTTCTATGTCTTTAGTCATGTCTAAAATTGAGGTTTCGATTTCTTTAATATCCTTATTGAAAGTTTCTTCGTCAACTTGCAATTTTTGAATAGTTGCGTTGAAATTTTTGATTACTGAAGTTGTAACGGATATTTGGTTTTTAATTAGGTTTTCGAGTTGGTGTTCGTCATTATTCAATTTGTTGATACAATCAGAATAATACTGACCGTCTTCTGCGTCTAAATTCCCGGTTATCGATTTGAAAATCCTACCGACTGCGCCAATGTTAGATAGTGGATTGTTTGAATAACTTTTTAAAAAGGAACTTTATTTGTTACACTAGAGTCAACGTTGACTCGTTAAGAAAATACAATAATAATTTAGATGAGGTTTATTCGAAAGTGAGTATAAGACTGATTACAAAAAGGTTGTTAGTAATATTTATAATGTTTCGGGAACAAAGGAAACAGTGTTGCTGATTCAGCACAATCAGAATTACTGAGAATTGAAATACAATGCTCATGCAGCGTGAGCGGTTATTGAGAAGAGCTGTTACGCAGTATGTAATACGATATGTTTGAGAAGGTTAAGCCTGTCTCGATAATATTATATATCATAGTATATTTCTAATTTAACATATATACATGTATCGAATTCGGAGGATCAGTTTTCAGTTTTTTATAATCATCATATTTTACGGTCCGTTTTTCTGTAATTTGGTTATGACTTTCTATTTCAATTTGTAACTTGAAAGCCAATAGTATACTTAATAGTTTGAGGTCGAAATTTTTCCATGTAATTTCGCTAGCTGCCAAAAAGTATATAACCAAGACTATACTGAAGCATTTTTGCTACAATTTATTACCTTTCCATGTGGAAGTGGAAAGAACCTCTTAGAGTAATTGCCTTGTTAATTTAAGTTAAAAACTTTTTCAGCGTATTGTAAACGTTCAATTCTAAGCAAACGATAATGGGCCTTATTTAAACAGTCTCTCAAAAGATACAATATGAGTAATAATGTGAAAGCTTTTAAGGGTTATTTTTTGCAATAAGTCTAAGTTATTATTCCTATAAATTTTAAGTGCGGATGTATGATTACAACTTTAAGTTCCTTGATTAATGACATGACTTTATATATCTATTCTTGAAAGGGAAACATCTCAATACACAATATCTTTAAATTCCAACGATTAACATCGAATTGTTTGAATTTTAAAAGCATAGATTGTTCATTTTGTCTTCAGATATTGTTGCCGTAATTTTAGGGAGTTTTTTATTTAAAAAAATGATAAAATTACGTATGCGTGATAATTCAAAATTTAACTTCTCTTCTTGGTAAGATTTACCTTTAAGTTTGATTCATGCCATACAAACAACATCACGTTAAAGAATTTTAAATTTTTAATAACATTCACGTTGGTGAATGCCGTAGGATCGTTATCGGCGAGGATGGTTAAACCTGTTTGAAGAAAACGTTTTTCATGACGTTGAAATGTGAATTTTTGAACTGTCTCATATCAACGGCAGTCATATTAACACCCATATTCTCCACCGTTAATTAAATAGATAAAAAATTATTAAAACATTAATTGTAACGATGAATCCTAATTTTGCTTATTGGTTGGTAATTTAAAGTAAATTGGTATGTACGAACAAAGATAAATTAGGATCGTCGGCGTCCTTCTGATATAAAATGTTTTTATGTTCGGCGAGAGGTAAATTTTCTAAATCATTCAAATTTTGTGAAAAATTTAGATATCTTCTTTCACCTAAAAAACAAGAAAAAAATTAACTATACATATTAGCAGAAGAAGAAATCTTTTTAACTTACTATTTAAGAGTTGGTCGAAGTGTATTAGTCATCCATGCTTCCAATTTTAATTGTAAATGACTTCACGTCAATAAAATGACGCAGCTGAATGTACGGCGTGCTTGGAAGGCGAGATATAGAGATGTAGTAGAATATGACATTGAACAAATTTATTATACCTAATCTTTAAATTCCTCTGTGCATTTGAGGACATTAGGGCTAATTTTATTTTAGTTCTACAAAAGGGAAAATGTTTATTTTTATGATACCTATGACGATAAAAATTATTTTTTCAAATCGGTAATAAAAGAGAAAAAAAATTATTTTTTTATATATACTTTTTTTTCTCTCATCGTCCCATATTGTAACATGTTTTTAATGTCTTTTAGTGAAAGCCGTTTTTTAAAATAATGATTTATATGAGAGTAATATGCACCGTCTTTCCGGCTTATATCCGGAGCGCTCTTAAATTTTCCTGATAAAATTCTAATGCCACCATTCTATCGTTATCTTATGGCACAGGAAACTTGAAGCTGCCAACTTTCTTGAGAATTTCGCTCCCTGAACACATGAGGATTCAAGTCACTCCAATAATACGAATTGTGTCGATTAAAAAGTCCATTTTTTGTGAATTTTGCTTCATCTGACCATATAATATTTCCCAAATAAGAATCGTCGCCTACAGAACGGATTAGAATAAATTCACAAAATTTTCTCTTCTTAGGAAATCTGTTTCTTTTAATCGTTCAAACATTTGGAACGAAAATGCGTGAAGTTTATGACTAATTAAGATTCTGTGAACTGGATCCTTGCATAGTAGTGGAGTAAATATAGATTTGTAGTGAAAATTTTACATGGAGCAAGCGACACAGAAAAATAAGTTTGCTTTGATGAAACTAAGCATACACTGAGTTCTCTACTTCGAGTAGGTGGGGAACCCTTTTTTTCGCTTAAAAGGGGTAAATTGGTCATTTTTAAGGGTGGTTCTTTAGTTTTAATTTATTTTGGACCCTTTAAAATACTAGTTAAGAAACTAGAACAGTACCCTTTTGTTATAGATGTTCAAGGAGCCTTCAATTCTAATTTTGTGAAAATCGGTTCACCGCCTCCCACGATATACAGGGTGGGGCAATAGTGCGTCGGATCTCGATATTCGAGTTCTATGATAGCTAGAATTTTTTTAAAAAATTGCAAATAAACTAGATAAAAAGGTCTATAAACTGGAAACTATTTTCGAACATATGGGGCAAGCCAAGACGGAATTACAGGACCAAGTGCCTTTTTTTTAAATGGAATGCTATGTATATCAGTACATTTTTTGAAGCCCCTTTCTAAGCTCTATTCATTCCTATATTAGCATTGAATATCTTCCAACCACTTGGATGTAATTTTTTTGTTGAAATAATCCAATCTACAGATGGATATTAAAAAAATCACCTCAGTCACAATTATGGGTTTTAAAAAAAACTTATGTGAACGTTTTTGAATTATTTTCATTTTATAAAAATATATAGGCTGGCCAAAAATTATTTTTCAATTAAGAACATTTTAAATTGAATTTTCTCAATTTTTTCAAATAGAACATCCTGTATATTTTTCGACAATGTGATGTAGAAAAGAAAACGAACATTTTTTGTAACTACTTCTCTATGGCTAATTGCAACCATTTTCGTTTTATAAATAAACGAGTGTTTATTTTTCAATTAAGAAATTTTTTAATTGAATTTTCTCAATGTGATGTATAAATGAAAAACGAACATTTTTTTATAAGTACTTTCCTAGGGCTAATTGTAACTATTTTCGTTTTATAAATAATAAAGTGTCAAATTCAAAAATAAACTTAAAAAAAAGGTTCCCTCAAATAACTCATTAGAAAAATTTATAATAGGTGTTTGACGTGTTGCCCATTTTGATTGACACACGTCTTTATGCAATTTTGAAATGAGGTCATTTAGTGGGACCATTTCTTCCAATCCATTGAAATGAGTAAATATTAAAGTATTAAACCGGTCCTTTACTGTAATGCTTTTTGTATATTTTTTTGGTGTTTTCGTTATTCGACAAGCAATAGAACCTCAGTTTGATATAAATCGTCGTATACAAAGGAGCATTTATCACACTTATCGGTCGTTACAATTTGTATTGAATTTAAAATATGTGGAATTTTACAATATGAATTTTAAAAAAGCGGAACTTTAAGACATGACTTTTGTTTTGGGCGAGTTAGACAGAAATTGTTTACTTGCCAATAGAATTTATCACCAACATTATCCTGAAGGAAGGATTCTTGATGTTAACAGCTTCCAAAACTTTCTCGATAGATTTCTGGAAACTGGAAATGTCGAATACAAAAAAAGTGAAAGATTAAAACGTGTTGTGAGCGAAGAAAATGAATTTTCTGTGGTGTTGGCAACCGTTGAGAATCCCCATGTTAGTCAAAGTGAATTAAGCTCATTACTAGGAATAAGTAGACGGTCTATGGGTCGAATCTTAAAAACAAATAAGTTGCATGCATATCATATTCAAACGACCAGGAATTATCTGATAACAATTTTCAAAGGCGCCTACAGCTTTGTAATTGGGCCAAAGGTGAAATGCAACATGATGTTAACTTCTTCAATACTGTTTTATTCAGTGATGCTTCATAAATATGTATTTGTTAATAGGCACAATTTCCATTATTATGCTTCGGAAAATCTTTACTTTTTTATGCAAGTTGATAACCAACACAGATGGTCTATAAACGTTTGAGGAGGAATTATTGGAGAACATGTAATAGGGCCACATTTCTTTGATGGAGCTATTTATCTTCATCTTGTGGAAAACTATCTGCCACAATTATTGCTAAATCTCCTTGAAAGAATTCGAAATAGGATGTGGTTTCAGCAAGATGGTGCTCCACCACATTATTTAAATACAGTTAGAGACCACTTAAATAATACCTGCTGTAATCAATGGATTGGAAGAAATGGACCCGCTAAATGGCCTGCTAGATCCCCAGATCTTACAAAAATGGATTATTTTTATGGGGATACGTGAAGGAGATTGTTTATAGAGACACACCAACAACAGCACAAAATATGAAGGAAAGAATAATAACTGCCTTTACATCTATCACATCACAGTGGAGACCTCATTTCAAAAGCGCATAGAGTTGTGTGTCAATCAAAATGGGCAACATGTGGAACATTTATTAAAAAATTTTCTACTGAGTTATTTGAAGAAACCTCTTTTTTTAAGTTTAATTTTGAATTTTGCAATTATTGCTCAATAAATCGAAATTGGTTGCAATTAGCCCTAGGGAAGCACTTACAAAAAATGTTCGTTTTTGATTTCCACGTAACAGTCGAAAAATATACAAGGCGTTCCATTTGAACACATTGAGAAAATTCAATTTAAAATGTTCTTAATTGAAAAATAATTTTTGACCCTCTAAAAACATCTTAGTTAGATGTATACGATTTTAACAATGACGAGGTGAAGAAATATTCCAAACTCCAGTTACCCACTCAGACGTAGACACTTCTTGTAGTAGCACATCTAGTACAGCTACTAGAAAAAGAAAACATGAAGAAAATAAAATAATAATCAGTATATGTAAAAAGTTTAATAAAAACCAAGCGAATTTTCGAGAAAAAAAATTATAGCTTACCTTCGAGAGAAAATGACGGGAAATCGCCGCGCGCATGTATACACCAAAAATGACAAAAAAATCGGCTAAATTCAAAAAGTTATATTTTAGTTACATCACGTGAAAGTACACATAAATACCTTCATTTTAGTAATAAAAAAAAAAGAATTTCGTTCGACCATTTGGACAAATTGGGGAACGTTTTGGAAATTTTGTGGAATTTGGACTAAAAATGGAATTGCGCCTAAACTGTTGGATATTTTATCCTAAAATTTGGCAGACTATTTCTTGGTTATATAGGTTAATTTCATCAAATTCGGTTTAATTTTAGCCAAGTTAGCCGTAATTCAACTTTTTACGTTTTTTCAATATATTTATATACATATCGTGGGAGGCGGTGAACCGATTCTCACGAAGTTTGAACTGAAGGTTCCTTGATCATCTACAATAAAAGGGTACCGTTCTAGTTTCTTAACTAGTATTTTAAAGGGTCCAAAATAAATTAAAACTGAAAAATCATCCTTAAAAATGACCAATTTATCCCTTTCTCGCAAAAAAGTGTTCCCCCACCTACTCGAAGTAGAAAACTCCTCAGAGTATTCTTAGTTTCACCAAAACAAACTTATTTTTCTATGTCGCGTTGCTCCATGTAAAATTTTCTCTATCGCCTTATTTTGGGCTATTTTTACTGCACTATAGTCTCAATTCCAGAACAGCTTGCCTTCAAGACGTCACTGGAAATGCATGAAAATATGCGAGAATTGCTATTTCTACGTTTTCGTCATCAACAATAGGCTTCCGCTTTTGACTTGTTGCCTTAACCATAGCCATAGTTTTTTAAATTATCCAGTATGCATTTTACAGTGCTTGGTGACGGTTTCCGTTTTAGTGGACATCGAGTAGCAAATGTTCTACAAGTTCTTGATATTACTTTTCACATTCTCCATAAATAATAAACAAATTCAAAAGTCTTCGTTGATGTAATTTAAGCATCCTGGCATTTTTTTACATAAGAGAATGACTGACATTACTGATTGTCTCTAGTCATAGCTAATTTGATAAAATTTTTACTAACAATTCTTCAATTTCTAAGAAAATCGCAAGTATTTTAAAAAATTGTAACTTAAAACCCCACAATTCTAATATCAAAAAAAGCTATTTAATTTTACATAACTTTATATAAAAAATATAGGGTGTTTCATTTGACCTAAATAAGTTTTTGCGGTTTGACGTTTACGAATTTAACGTCAAAAATGGCACATTTGGTATACTATTATTGAATGTAATTCAACGGCAGAGTGTAGCTTTCCAGCTTTCCTTGTGTTCTTTCTACGTTCCAAGAGAAAATGAGTATCTTTTACACGAAAAAAGTTATAAAGATAATTGTAAATTTTCACAAATGTCAAATTATTTATAAAATGTCAAATATCTCTGAAACGGTTAGATTTATGTA
Organism: Leptura quadrifasciata; assembly: GCA_963675555.1. Taxonomy (NCBI): domain Eukaryota; kingdom Metazoa; phylum Arthropoda; class Insecta; order Coleoptera; family Cerambycidae; genus Leptura; species Leptura quadrifasciata. The sequence goes on from OY776674.1 coordinate 34,106,295, forward strand.
TAGGGTATCCTACATATTTTCGATTCAGAATTTTATGTTCTTTTCGAAAACCCTAAAATATATAGCGTGTTCCATTTAAAATAAGCAAGTTGGTATAGAATTCCGGTATACTGGAAGTGCCAGATGCTTGTAATTATTTAATTATTTTAGTTGGATTGACTATACACTGCCATTAATAGCTCCCTAAATTTTCAAAAATTTCTGGTGCGTACTATTCCCTATGTATACCGGGTGTTAGAAAAGTATGGGAACGGTGGATCGAACCGTTTGCATCAAATCGAAAAATAAAAAAATACGTGTCAAAAAATTTTCAAAAACTATCTACCGATACCAAAATTTTCATTGCGGAATAGGATTCTACGGCAAAAAATACATAAATTTTATTCCGGACATTTTTTTCGATTCTTGCATGGTGTCGCTGTAATCGCAAAAAATGAAAAGAAAACATTACTGTTTCAAGAGTAGCGTCTTGTGCCCATTTTTACGAAATCTAACCAATGACATTTGATTCGACTCTCCCACCCCTAACACAGTGGGTGAGGCGGGGGCAACTTTGAAATTTGCAATGAAAATTCCTATTTTTTATAGCGGATTCGGATTCTACGGCCAAATAATACGTGAATTTATGTCGGGATTTTTTTTTATTCTCGCAAGGTGTCGCTGCAATCGCACAAAATTGAAATAAACCTTAAGCGTCCATAAGTTTGTAAATATTTACAAACTCTAGCTACTCGTGTTGACAAAAAAACATTCAGTTTAGAAAACAATATCTGTGATATCTTGGTTTTTATGAATGTTTTTTTAAAAGTGTTCTTAATAACAGTATTTGTTTTGTGAAATTTCTACGAGAACGTTCAGTTCCTTCCAACTTTTGTTGGAGCGCACTTTTGTACGGAAAAAGTTACTTCATTTTTCATTAGTTCTCGCGTTTTTTCTGTATAATGGCTACTTTAACAGAGGAAGAAAGAGTTTCTCTTTTAATGATGCGAGGGTGGGGCGATAAAGAAAGGTCCTATGATGAAGTTGTGATTTTATTCAACGAAACTTTCTGTGTAGATTAAGTGGGAATTTCGATCTACTGTGTCCCGTACCATCAAACGATTCCTAGACACAAGGACAAATAAAAATCGCCCAAAATCTGGAAGACCAAAATCTGAAACATCTGAAGCTCGACAAATGGAAGTGGCCCGGGCATTTGTTGAAAATCGAAGGTTATCAATCAGAAAAGCCAGTCAACAGCTTGATATGAGTGCATTTTCAGTTCATAAGAATTTGAAACTTTTGAAATTTCATCCTTACAAAATTCACCTTCACCAAGAGTTAAATGAAGATGATTTTGATAGGCGACTTGAAGTTAGTGAATTAATGATGGAAAGGAGTAACCAAAACTCAAATTTTTTGTCATCTCTACTTGTCTTCTCAGATGAAACAACTTTTGAACTTAGTGGAAAAGTTAATCGCCATAATTTCAGATATTGGAGTGACGAAAACCCTTACTGGATGCTTGAAACACACACGCAGTATCCACAAAAATTAAATGTTTGGGCAGGAGTTTTCAGGGATCGAATCATAGTACCGTTTTTCATAGATGGAAATTTGATTTGAGAAAAATACCTGGAAATGTTGACAAATCAAATAGTTATCGCAATACAAGAGATTGCTGGTAACGAGTTCGATAATGTTTGATTCCAGCAAGATGGGGCACCTCCACACTATCGGGGATATTGTTAGGGACTATTTGAATGGTACTTTCGAATATCGATGAATAGGTTGAAGAGGAACTATTGAATGGCCAGCAAGATCTCCCGACGTCGCGCCAGTTGATTATTTTGTTTGGGGCTACGTGAAGGGTAAGGTTTATTTCACTAAACCTCGTGATTTGGAAGAGCTGAGGCAACGCATAATAAACATTTTTGCAGAAATACCACCTCAAATGATAAGAAGTGCTATTGAAAATTTTTACGTTCGTCTCGGACAATGCCAAGAAGTCAATGGGCACCATTTTGAACACCTGCTATAATCTTGAAATTAAAACCTGCTATTGTAGCAGTTAAGCTGTAAACTAATTGCCTCAACTGGCCGAAATCCTCACCTTGCCTTAAATGGCTGAGTTACCTCCTTGCCTTCACTGGCTGGGATCAAGAACTTGTCTGAAGTGGTTGAATTAAGAGGTAAAACCACTGTTAGTTTTTTAAAACCGAGTTTTTTATTGCCCTGTAAAAAATGTAAATTGAAAATTACTAGCTGCTAATAAATTTACAGATAATAGTTATAATTTCCGTACGACCGTGTAAAATCACTGTTCTCAAAACAGCTCGGGAAATCATTAACTTAGTTTTACTTTTCGTATTTTTTTAAGCATGCGTTCGAAACTTTCAAGTTTCCACTCAATTTTTGGCGATTGCAGCGACACCTTGCGAGAATCGAAAAAAATACCCGATATAAAATTCACGTATTTTTGGCCGTAGAATCCGAATCCACTATAAAAAAAATAGGGATTTTAATTACAAATTTCAAAGTTGCCCCCGCCCCACCCACTGGGTTAGGGGTGGGAGAGTCGAATCCAATGTCATTGGATAGATTTCGTAAAAATAACGAATACGTGTTTTTCAGTTTTTGAATTGGACGTTTTTTTATGGGCACAAGACGCTACTCTTGAAACAGTAATGTTTTCTTTTCGTTTTTTGCGATTACAGCGACACCATGCAAGAATCGAAAAAAATGTCTTCGCAATAAAAAATAGGGGTTTCCATTTGAAATTTTAAAGTTGCCCCTCGCCCCGCCCACAGGGTGGTGAGTGTTGAGGTCATTATGGTATCAGTAAATAGTTTTTTGAAAAATTTTTGACACGTATTTTTTTATTTTTCGATTTGATGCAAACTGTTCGAAATATTCCACCGTTTCCATACTTTTCTAACACCCTGTATATTGAAATAGTGAAAAAACGCAGTTCTTGTTAATATTTTACTCCCTGCCATAAAATTACTACTGCGTCACAAACAAACATAAAACACTAAAATACATTTTATACATGCATATGTATTTGACGAAAACAATACCCTCCACAGTCGGGTAATGAAGCGGGATTTATGTTCCATACACAATTTCTTGATTCTTTTATTAGACGTTCTTTTTATGAAATATTTTTTATAGAAACTCCTTCTGTATCTTTGTCAGAATGCTATGATTTATTGAAGTAATAAGATAATGCGCAATTTTCGACACTACTTAGCTCAAGAAAGTCTGAGTAGAGTATTGTTAAAATCCATTTCATTAGCTTTTATAAGAGAGGAAAACAGATTGCCACGTACAATATTATTAAATGTACGCTTAAACTGTGAAACGTGCGTCAGAAGCGTAGCGGTAATTTAGATTTGTTAAAAGATCCATGAAGGAAAGAAGAAATTAAAAGAAGTCTCCACAACAATGATTTTCTGCACGTACAACTTTATATTATTGCGTAAAACATCCTAAATAAATTTTAAACTTGGTTGCTTTTAGAATTAATGACAAGATTATATTTTAAATCGTGATATCTATGAAAATTAATATTAGTTGATGCCTGCCCTTTACATAAACTTTTCAAAGGATTGGCTTGACCGCTCTCTAAACTTTTACTGAGAATTAAATGGTATGCTGTTATATCTACAAGTGGAACTATTCCATGTTGAGTTTCGTTCAATTAATTGTAATTGTCCTCTATTTGTAGAACAGATGTTTCCAGATATTGTCTGCTGGTCGTTACCAATTTACAACCCAATACAATACATATTGTCTGAAAGTTATTTGTGGCATTCTACGAATATTCTTTCATTATTTGGGTTTTCTACCACATGTATTATTATCCGCTTCAAAAACAAATCAAAGAATCTACAAAATAATAGAATTATTGGAAAAAAGCCTCTGCGCCCGTGACGTTTACGTCAAAGGAATAGTCAGTGGTTATGTTTTGCAAATAATATAAATCGGAATAAACATAGAAATAATGTATTCTGAAAGAAAGAGTGAAATTCAGAAATCAAAGATTTGTGAACATGCTTGGGAAAACGGACATAGAATAAACTGGAACCCGGCAAAAATTTTAACAAAAGAAGTACATACCAAAAAAAGAAAAATTAAAAAGTGCGTATCGAATTGTTCCGTAGATATTTGTACAACCTGGCTACCAATGTTAAAAGAAGAACTCAACAAACTCAACATTATCTAAAAGAAAATATCATCAGTTCTGTGTTCTGTGTAAGTAGTAAGTTTCTATGGAAATGACATAAACAGAATCTTAAAGCTGTGTATTTGACATACACAGCAAAATAAGAGTTCTTCCAAAAAATGCTTTGAAAACGGAAAGAAACTACTTTCCGAAACGTCAGCAAAATACATTATTTCTGTGTTTATTCTGATTTATATTATTTGCAAAACATAACCTCTGACTATTCCTTTGACATAAACGTCACGGGCGCAGAGGCTTTTTTCCAATAATTCTATTATTTCTAATTAATATTATATTATATTTCTATTAGATTCGGTGATTTGTTTTTGAAGAGGATAATAATTGCCTTTATTTTCAAAAATACTGGAAACCATTATAAAAATTCAGTTAACTCAACATTTTGAATCAAACAATCTTTTCAGCACAAGTCAATTTGGTTTCAGAGCTAAATTGTCAACAACTCTAGCCATAAATAAATTATCTGAAACAATAAGTAAAGGATATGAAGATTGTGAATATATACATGCTCAGTTTCTAGACCTTTCTAAAGCTTTTGACTGTGTGTCACATGACGTTTTAATAAGTAAATTAGGTTTTTATAATTTCGATATAAGTAGCATAAATTTAATAAAATCCTACCTTAACAATCGCTACCAGTATGTGAGTTATCAAAATATAAATTCTGATTTGCAACAAATGAAACATGGAGTGCCGCAAGGGTCCATACTTTGTCCCATATTATTTCTCATTTACATCAATGACTTAAGTAATATATAATAATAATAATAATAATAATCTTTATTTGCCAACAACATATTTTACAGAAATTAATTACTTACAAAAACAGACAAAAGGACGAAGTTCAACTTGTTGTAAACAACAGCTGCTCTTCCACTTAACCCATGGTAGTGGCATATTGTGGGCATATTCAATGAAGTAAACCGCATTTAATTGTTTTGGTATATAAAATACAATATTATTTGTAGTACTAGCGGCAACATATAAATAAAGTTTATAACAAGACAGTCACACTTATATAAATGATTCACGGTAACAACATATATTTTTTGTAATTTTTAGAGAAGGACGAAACAGTGCAAGATTTGATGTGAAGGGGTAAGGAATTGTACAATCTGGCAATGTTAAATGAAAAAGACCTTTGAAATAAGGCAGTCTTATGAGCGGGGGGTGTTAGGGTACCCTTAAATCTTATATTTATTGTATGAACGTCAGTGCGAAATGAAATTTTTCTGTACAGATAAGTAGGCATTTTATGAGTAATAATTTTATGATACAGAATTGCCGAATGCAATTTTCTCCTATTCTTCATATTAAACCATTTTGACTCAGTAAGTTTATGACTAATTGGTTGACGTCTTCTGATTCCGTAAGCAAAACGAAGGCAATAATTTTGTATTTTTTGTATGCGTTGCGTATTGGCATAAGTTAGACAAGGTCCATACACAGTATCTCCGTAATTAAATATCGACAAAACTAGAGAATCACATAACTGAAGTTTTAGTTTTGTGCTTAAGATATCTTTAGAATTGTATAACACTTTTAATTTAGCTATTGCTCTTTTAATACACAGCGATATATGCTTATCAAATCTAAGGTTAGTATCAATAAATAATCCTAAGTTTTTAACTTCGTCTTGTAATGGGAGAATTATATCATTTATTTGAATTTTAATATTGGGAGCTGATCGAATTCTATCCGCATTCCTACCAAAGAGCATTGCAGTACATTTACGAGGGTTCAAGTACAAAGAATGTTCTAATGAAATTCTGTATATAGTTTCCAGATCTCTATTCATTAAATCGCAATAAGTTTGTAACTCAGTGGTACTAAATGAACACATAAGCTGAACATCATCCGCATACATTTGAGATTTGCAATGTCTTAGATAACTAGGTATTGATGCTGTATATATGGAGAACAGTAGCGGTCCCAAAACAGAACCCTGTGGCACTCCTTTCGTTATGCTCACGAAATCAGAAGACTCCCCATTCAAAATCACTCTTTGTTTTCTGTTATTAAGGTAGTTCTTAAAGAATAACACAGCTGTATCATTTAATCCTATATGTTTTAATATCAACAATAAAAGTTCATGGTTCAAAGTATCAAAAGCCTTCGAATAATCAAGCAGCACCAATACAGTTAACATTCCGTTGTCTATTGCCCCAAGAATATGGTCAGTTACATTTAAAAGTGCCGTGGCACAGCTGTGCCCCGCCCTAAAACCTGATTGCGTTTCTGGAAGTATATTATTTATTTCTATATGTTCAACTAATTGAGATTTTATGGCATACTCAATAATTTTGGATAATACCGGTAAAATATTTATAGGCCTTAATTGATTATATTCTACAGGGGTATCGGTTTTAGGGAGGGGCACAACGTGTGCCAACTTCCATTCGCTTGGGAAAACAGAGTTAGTAATACAAAAATTTACTATATGGCAGATATAATCAAGGATAAAGGGACAGCATAATATGAGAAAATTTATATGAATGCCATCAACACCTACAGCACCAGTTTTAATAGAGATCAAAAAGTTACCAACCTCATTAACGCTAATTGTTTTGAATCGTAAGCTACCATTTATAGAGTCTTTAATATTATTATAATAATTATAAATATGGTTACCAGGTATATTAGTTGCTGGCACAGAAGTTACAAAATGATTATTAATGGCATTCACATTTGAAAGATGTTCAGGTATTATTTTAGTGACATCCCTATTTTTCTTAATGATATTTAGTTTTTTTAAAGAATTCCACATGTCTTTATTACCTTTCTGTAATGAAGTTTGTAAATAAGCTTTTTTTTCTCTCTTAATAGAAATATTTACGAAATTACGTAAGTTCTTATACTGTGCAAAATGTAATGGATCTTTTGAACGTTTAAACTTTTCTTCAGCCTTATCTCTCAAATTCATAATCAGCTTAATGTTATCAGTAACCCAGGGTTTGTGGAATTTTTTGAAAGTAGATGTTTTGAATGGCGCATGAATGTCCATTAATGTGTTAATATTTTCATTGAAAAAATTTAATTTGCCATCTATGTCGTCAATATCATACATATTACGCCACGGTATCGATTGCAAATGATCATATAGCAAGTCCTTGTCTACATTTCTCATGTCTCTATATGTACGCGTAACTGCTTGATTACTCGGAAGCTTTAAGTTTAAGTGAGCATAAACCAACTCATGATCTGAAATTTCGGGTAATGATACTGTACCTGCTACAGAAACATTGTCTTTCTCAGGAATAATTATGTAATCCAAAAGTGTAGTACTATTTGACGTGACTCTAGTAGGAGTTTCGATAATTTGTTTTAAGCCAGTACCCTCTAATATAGCATGAAATTTGTTGTTACTTACAGTGTTAAAATTCAATAAATCAATATTAAAATCCCCAAGACATACTATTTCATCAGATATAGGCAAGTTATTAATTAAAGAAATTTCAAATTCACTTAAAAACTCATTAACATTTTGGCTGGGCGACCTGTATACACAGCCCAATACAATATTAATATTATTGTATTTGATACATACCCAGAGATCCTCAATATTATCATTAAATTCAAGTAACCTGTATTGGTACATATTCCTTAAGTAAATTCCTACTCCTCCTCCTCTAATGCCCCTATTTCTGTCTCTTCTCAAAAAAGTATAACCTTCAACATTGACATCATCATTGGATATAAGTGGGGTTAACCATGTTTCGCTAATAGCAATGACATCATATGTATTTATTTGAAAATATTCAGAAAAATCCAAAAAATGAGCTGTGAGAGACCTTACATTTAAATGGCATACCTTAAAAACCATTAATAAAAAGTGTGTATATACTAGAAACAGAGAGAAAAAATTATATGCAACCGCTACTACTGAAAACAACAATTATATATATTTAAGTACCACCAAACAAATAAGTAAAATGAAATATAAACAATATTAATCAAAAATAAGAAGTAATCCAACTACACAATGCGTAATACTTGTGTTTATGCTCCTAAACATACGTATAGAATCACAATTAGTCCCCATATTAATATGAAAAAGAAATAATAAATAACACGAAGTACCTAAAAATAAAACATACATTAACTTAAAAAACAATCCATATAGGGTACATATATTGACTATAAATTACATCCCATCTTTAAAAATATATTGATTAAATAGTAATCAATAAAAACATTCAAATACAAATGCATAGATAACATCGACTCACTTTTATTATACAAAATTTTTTTTATTTTTTTATAAATCAAACATTGTGAATCCTAGCACATGTTAATAAAAAGAAATGTAGCCAAATTATTTGCCTTGCAATGTATAACCTAATCACAAAAAAAAAATTTATAAGTGACTGTTACCATACGAAGACAAACAAATAATAGTATAACACGAAATAAGAAACAATTTTTTTTTATTAATTAAATTCAGCACGTATATATAAAACATTCTATTAAAAAAGAAAATAAATTATCATAAATATCATTCCGGCAAAATTTATAATTACGAAGCCCTGTTATTCACTTAACTGCAACTTCAATATTATTTTTCATCTCGGACCATTCATCCTCGGATCTGACAGCCGTCTTTTTACCATTTAATAGCACAAACACTGTGCCACCATGTGACCAAGCGGAATTGCCCATAACTGCACGGATTTCTTTAAATAACGCCAAGACGTCAGCTGTCAACATTTCGGTTATTATTATTTTCGAGCCTTTCAGTTTTTTCTTTGAATAGAACAGCTGATCACGTATCCAGCGGTATACAAATTCAACAACTATCGGTCTACGTTTTTTGTGGTCCGTTTTTTGGCCTAGGCGATAGCAGTGAATAATATCATGTTTTTTAACTTCGACGTTCAGATTCTTGGCAAATAATTGCATTATATCATCATACACATCAGAATTCTTCTCTTCCATGCCATGAATGACTCACATATTGTTATATTTATTTACATAAAATTTGTTCATTTTCTTCTTGATAGTTTCAACTTCATTACTAAGTCGATCTATATCATTTTTTATCCCCAGTAGAGATGATCTTATGGATTGCTCAAATTCTAACAATTTATTATTTAACTGTTGTTTAACAGATACCTGGTCCACAGATGAATTGCCATCAATAACAGCAGTCTTTAGCTCACTAAAACCTTTTTCAAAATGTCCGGCTAATTCCTCTACTCGAGCGTTTAGTTCCTTCAGATTTAAACTTTTCGCCATTTTAATTAGAAGAAGTTAGAAATTGTTACACTAAAGGTTTTGACCACAGTTTAAAGTGCTTCTTGTTATTTATAACATTTAATTATTAACTTTTGGGCATAAGAAATTCACAAATACTGAGGAGCACACAAACACACGACTACACACAGTTTAGCGCCATCTACATAATCTGCCTCAACTTTTGTTTTGTTTGCTGATGATACCACTATCATCAATTCACATAAAAATATAGAGACTTTGTACTCTAAGGTGAATGACACACAGTCGAAAGCTCAGAACTGGTTTGTAGCTAACCGTCTAAGCTTAAATCAGTCTAAAACCGAAACAATAATTTTTAGTTTAAGAAATGTTGCTGAAAATAACAATAAAAATAGTATTAAATTCCTTGGGGTCTATCTAAACAGTAAACTATCGTGGGAGCATCACGTAAATTATGTCTGTAAGAAAATTTCGACCAAAATATATATTCTTAGAAATATTGCGAATAATGTATCACAAAAAGTACTTATCACAGCATATCATGGTCTAATCCACTCATCTTTATCCTATGCTATTATGGTCTGGGGCCATTCGAACCACTCTATCAGAGTATTTGCATTACAGAGAAGAGCCATACGAATTGTTTACGGTTTGAAATATAGAGACGATTGCAGGGATGCTTTTAAAAAGCTATCTATTTTAACCTTTCCCTGTACATATATACTTCAATGTCTACTGTACATTAAGCAAAATCAGGTAAAGTATTCTCCTCACAGTGATGTTCATAAATATCCCACGAGAAATAGTAGTAATATATGTACAAATTTTTTACGTCTATCAAAATCTCGTTCCGGAACCAATTATTATGCCATTAGATTTTTTAATTCGTTACCCATACATATTAGAGAGCTAGAATATAACTTGTTTAAGAAAACTGTGAGATCATTTTTGATAGTCAATGCTTTTTATACATTTGAGGAGTATTTTTTGTCAAATTTTAATAATTTTTAATATATATATAAATTCACTATCATAATATTAATATATTTATTATATGCATTTGTTCAAAATGGCATTGTTTACAATCACATTTTATAGAGTGTTTTTTGTTATAGTTTTTATGCATTTGTGTATCTCGTTGTTTTTTTTTTCCTGACTTGTGTAAATACTGTTTTTGTATGTTAACACCAATAAATTATTATTATAGAGTTCGATTCATTTCCTCAGTTTATCTACTGGGAACCATTCACCTATCCCTGGCGATTAACGGGATTAGGCTCTGCGGGGGGTTTGGTGCCCCATTGATGGTCATGTTGGTGTATTTCCAGTATCCGTTGGGAAGGGTACATCACCTTCATTCCAGATCCCTACCTGGGATCTCAGGAATGTTGGTCCTAGATGGTCAAAAATTTCCGAAGTATGTGCGCTGTTCCAAGAAGGGCTAATTTTTGGACCTGATACGGAGTAACTTTGCATGGGAGATCTTCTAAATATCTGCAATGGTCTTTTTGCACTGTTCCTAATGCTCCCACGACGACAGGGATAACCTTAGTTTTAGTGTTCCACATTCTAGCTATTTCTATTTCTAAGTCTTTATATTTACTCCGTTTTTCAATTTCTTTTGTAGCAACATTATTGTCATCGGGAACGGAAACATCGATGAGCAGGCACATTTTGGTCCTCTTGTTGTGGTATATAATGTCCGGCCTGTTTGCTCTAATGGTGCGGTCTGTCCTTACAGCCATGTCATACATGATTGTGATATCGTTCTTTTCTATCACTTTCTGTGGTTGGTGTTCATACCACTTTTTATCTTCGTCTATCCCTAATTCGTTAAGCATTGCCCAGTGAATATATCCAGCTACTTTATTATGGCGTTGTGTGTATTCTGTCGCCGCTAGTAATTGGCATCCGGCAACAATGTGACTGATGTGCTCTTCTTGTTGGTGACATAATCTGCACCTGCTGTCTACATCTCTTTTAAGAATGCGCTTTTGATGATACCGCGTATTAAGGGCTTGGTCTTGGGCCGCCACAATTAGACTTTCCGTTTCTCCTTTGAGATCAGGGCTATTTAGCCATGCAAATGTTGATTTTTGGTCGACACGGTTGCCTTCCAGATTTTTGAAGAACTGTCCATGTAGGGGCTTTGTTTTAAGGTTATTCATTTTCTCTTCTATTAACGACTCTTTGATGGCGACTTTAATTTTTCCCGGTCCCGTTGGTTATTATTATTATTATTATTATTATTATTATTATTATTATTATTAATACATGTGGTAGAAAACCCAACTAATAGGAAAGAATACCAATACAATACGATGTAACAGTGTATTTTAAGTTTTATAATACTCTTCTGAGTAATATTTTTGCACAGTGGATTTCAAAAAAAACCGGTACACTTTCTTTTAGCTATGTAAATCATTTGTTCTTTGATTGATATTAATAGTCTTACCAATGTCACTTTGACGTTAATCAGTGGCGTCATTATTAAAAATGGTTCGACATCTAACAGATATTCAAAAACTTCGAATTTCTTCTAAAATTGAAGACGGTTGGTCCATAAGAAGACTTGCTGCTGAATGCAATGTAAGTAAAACCACGATAATGAGTGTTAAAAAACAATGGGAAACTAACCAAACAGTATCCCATAAAGTTGGTTCCGGTAGGCAAAAAAAAAGCAATAATCAAGAAGATGAAAATCTTATAAATTACCTAAGAGAAAACCCTTTTCAGACAGCAGTAAACGCGATTTCAGAGACAAATTTCCCTGCTTCGGTACCTAGTGCTTGCAGAAGAATAAAACTAGGAAGCGAATTGAAGATTTGTTCAGCGGCTAAAAAATACAAACTTTCAGAAGAAAAGAAGCAGGGTAGGATTATTTTTGCACTGAACTATATAATCAACGATGAAAACTTCTGGGGACAAGTTGCCTTTTCTGACGAAAAGGTTTTTAAATCCTGTAACGATGGACATGTTCGCGCATATAGGCCTCCTTCCACTAGATACGATGATCCACAAGTATCAAGAAGGTTTTCAGTCAATGCCTGGGCTTGGATGAGCCTAAATGGGTTAGGTGTGTGTTGGAACAGTGGTGGTCATCTCAATTCCATTAAATATATTAAAATATTAGACAATATTATGTTTGCCCTCAGTAATAGAGGTGTTTCCGGAAAATAATTTTATTTTCCAACAAGACAACTGCTCCATACATACGGCCCATCGTGTCAGGCAATAGTTTCTTAATAAAAACATAGAGTTGATACCGTGGCCATCTAAAAGTCCGGATTTAAATCCAATTGAAAATGTTTGGGGTTTGGTGAAACATATAATAAAATTAAATAACCATCCAAATAATGCCCAAGAATTGGAAGGGATAATTGAAGACGCTTGGGAGAACTTGTTACAAGAAGTTGACCTTGTAAGAAATCTGATTTTGTCCATGCCTGCAAGACTTCAGGCAGTTTTAGACGCTAATAGAGCAATGACAAAATATTAGTTAATTCTGTATTACGTAGTTGAAGTTCATTTATTTTATTTTTTTATTGTATTTTATGTTCAGTTTGCATTGTTTACATTTTTTTTAAATCTCAAGTGGTATTTTTGTGTTCTTATTTTAAAAATAGAATTATCATTATTCAGTTATTATTTTAATTACAACCATTAGTAGAATTATCCGTAACAAATATTATTTTTTTAAACAATAATTGGCAGGCTTGAAAATGTTTTGAAAAAGTTATTTTCTAATTATTTTTTGAAATTCCATTTGAATAAAATTAAAAAGAAAGGTTTAATAAGTTTAAAAACACTAATAAGACCGGTCTCCTCTAAAAAACCAAGGTCCGGGGTAAATCACCTCTTCTCCACCCCCCTCTCGACATGCCTGGCCAGCCCTATCTACAGACATATGCATACAACTAAACTATTAAGATTTTCGATTACAAGAGTTGTACCAGTTTTTTTTTTAAATCAACTGTACTATTAGCCAAGATTCTCCAATCTAATATGTTACACTTTTAATTATTTTATTTATTTATACACCGTCTAACAGTATAAAGACCATTCGCCAAGATAGAAACAATATATATTTTATATACAGTACACATAGTGAGTAGTTTAAATGTGGGAGAAAAAAATTAACATGAATCTAAAATCTTAACTGACTAGTACTAGAGAAGTAAAGAAGTCATAATAGACATAAAAACTGTATAGTGCATGGGAAAATCGGTAAGATTCTTGTACATAAGTAATATAGAAAATATAATGAGGAAAATTCATAGGCGAAAAATATCTATATTCTGATTGTTATTGTAACACGAGCAAATAGGGTGTCCCAAATTTAAAGAGACATAGGCTAATGAGAGCTAGACTCCAAAACACCCCCACACTGATCCTTGAATCCTCAATGTTTTGAAGATACATGTTGTTTTATGAATTTTGACTGAAACTAAAATTCATCATTTTTGGAATGGGCGGACGTATTTGGATAAAAGTTGGTACACATATAGTGCACTCCTAGTCCGATCAATAGCATAATTTAGTTTGGAAACTTTCCAGGACACAACTAATTTTTTTTTACATTTGCGGTCAATTACATCACCCTGTATATCAGATTTTTGTAAATGGCGGATAACTATTGAAATGTCTATGGATTATTGTGCAAAATACTGTCATAATATTTGATGGCACGTTTACGGTTACTTCCTAGCAAATTTTGAAAAATAATGGAGAATAATATTTAAATTCTACAAAATTCGCAAACAACTCATTAATGTCGCTATTTTATTAATTTTACTTAAATACTTATTTAAAAATTATTTAATGTATTATTGTAACTTAAATTTGATTCTAACTGCACTTAGAATTTGTATGACCATAATATGCAAATATTCCATAGAATAACAGTTTGCTTAAAAATAAAAGTAGACGTGTGTCAATTCTGTCATTATATAGTTTAAGACATAGTAATTTACCTTTAGAAATTAAGCTTAAAGCATTCAAAGAAGTAGTTTTAGTCATTAAAGTAAGGTTTTATATTAACAAATCTAATAATTTCAAGATGCCGTTCCAATTTAGAAATGAAGAGTATACAGATATGATTTATTCGTATGGTTCTTGCGACGGAAATGGAAGAGCTACAGAGAGAGAATATATAAAACGTTTCCGAAATCGTCGTACACCAAATGATACAACATTTTCAGGGGTGTGTCAATTTAGTAAGGAACATAAACAATTTCCCTAACAGGCAAAACATGAACATGTTCCCAGAGATTTTCAACAGCGAGAGGAAATATTACATATTGTTCATATGAATCCAACTGTAAGCGTCAGGAAAATCAATCATCACTTAGAAATTCCCAGAACAAGATTATGGCGAACTTTAAAAAAAGGAAATTTATATGCTTTTCATGTTCAAGTAGTTCAACAACTTGAAGACGGTGACAGCGTTCCGCGTTCAACATTTTGTAGGTGGCTAGTTGCGCACTGACGAGCAGTGTCTAGATTTCTATTCACGGACGAAGCTCAATTCAAGCGTGATGGAATAAACAACAACCGAAATCAACATCTTTAGGCAACTGAAAATCCACATGCTACGCTTCACAAGAATTCCCGACACAGATTCAACATAAACGTCTTGTGTGGAATATACAGTAGTCACCTAATGGGGCCATACATTTTTGAAGGGAGACTAACGGGTTAAGTTTATTTAAATTTCTTAATAGATGTGTTACCAAATTTATTACAAAATTTCAATGCCAGAGATATGTGGTTTCAACAGGATGGTGCTAGACCCCATTTTTCTGTACTGGTCAGGGACCATCTTAATCAACGTCACACCAACAGATGGATTGATAAAGGAGGTGGCTCTATCAGTTAACTGGCCACCGAGATCTCCTGATCTCACCCCAATGGATTATTTTTTATGGGACCACCTGAAGTCACAGGTGTACAGTGAAAATATTAATACCCGTGAACAGTTACAACAAAACAAATTTAATGTATGAGACAATATTAGACACGACCCGGCTATGATCGATAGATCGGTGAAAATCTATTTTAAGCGTTCACAAGGGACGAGCGTAGATGTGTCTTTACTATGTACATGCTTCGATATGCGATGTAAAGCAATGCTAGACGCGGTTAGTACTTAAATGGGTAACCGTTTCAAGTATTATAGTATATACTTAACGTAACATTAAAAAATTAACTTGAGAAAATATCAAAATTTGCTAAATAAATCGGCCTTTCAACTCGCCTTGTGAAACTAGAAAAAAAAGTCCATATATCTTAAATTATCAAAAAATTACAATTTTCAAAATATTTTCCGAAAAAATTTGCTACAATTTGCTACGATAATTGTTAAAGATGCTTAAAATAACGTCGAAACATTCAAAACAAAAAATAATAACTTTAAAATTATAGCCCCGTATATTATCAAACCACTCATAAGACACTTTGTATACCCAGGTATAAAAATTTAATTCATTTAAAAAAAATTTATAAGCCATTCTTCGTTCAATCTAATATTTATTCGGTACTGCATCTTAAATAATAAATTATCATTAATTTTTCTACACAACATACCACAGCTCTTCATCAATATTAACTTCCGCTCCTTCAGCATTTACGTATCTGCACAAATATTTTATATCAAATCTGCCCGCAGCACAAACAAATTATGTTATCAAAATTTATATCCGATCGTTCAGATCGCGTCAACCGCGGCACTTAGTATGATCGCAGCCTCATGATAAGCGCTCACCTGCGGAATCGTATTACGTGGGTGAGTCGAAAATTAGTACAATGAATTCGGATAATTGATCAAATATCTTCCAAAGTAAATCCGATTCGGATTTCATTTAAAGAAAGAAAGATTTCTAATTTTAAAACCTACACGACAATATAATTTTCAATTCGAAATTCAATCAATTTCTTTTTTAAGATGCAATATTGTGCAATCCTAGCCCGCACTGACTGGCCGAGGACCTATCCAGCTGTAGACCGTGCCCGCACGGAATGGGCGGTAACTATCCAGCAGCTTACAAAAAAACAATTGTGCGAGACTCCCGGTGCACGATAAACGCAACAGTGGCGATAGTGTAAAAGACCGCGCGCGGCAAATCTCGGGCAAGTCAATTCCAATCCGCGTTCTACAACCGATCTCGAGTTCTTCCTTGGTAGCTCCAAGTAAAAAACGACAAATCTCTTCTGCCCTCGCGCATCTAATTTTAAGTGAATTTTTGAAACTATTATAATCGGCACCTTCGCCAAAATAGTAAATTTTACAAATCAACTCATCAAATCAATAATCAAGTTAATTTTTTATTTTTCCAAGACAAAACTTCCGCTGTTGAAAAGTTAACATTTTTGCAATCTACTTTAAGTTAATTTTAAGTGTATTAAACCCTGTGAAGTGTTATTAAAATAAATATTCTAATTTCGTTTTAAACTAGTGTGTTATTTCAAGAAGTAATATACAGGGTGGTGGAAAATACCCTGCCACAGACAATAAAAAGTATTTTTTTTAAACTTTCATAAATTACCAAGTGCTCCAATTGCATATAGAGGTTGAACCCTTGTGCAGAAAATAATAGATTTTTTCAAGACTTAAACCGATACTCTCCAATCAAAAATAAGTGCACGAATCTCCTCAAGGACCTATACCAAAGCTGTCCGACGCAAATTTTTTAAATTTTACTATCACGAGAAGCTTATTCGTGTTCACAAGGAAGATCGCATCCTCACCTCACATATCTTCCAGTGGCTTGAATATCAGTGGATGCGCGGAAGCTATACAATCTTAGGCGAGGATTGTATAGGGGATATAGCATCCTTCAGAGGGGACGTACAGCCGTTGGTCCCTTGTCTATTAAATGTTAGGCAAGTAAAAGATCCCTACTCTTCTTAAGAGAAGAGGTTCGGCAACATTCATGGTTGGGGGTAGCTCGTCTACAGGCGTCGATGATAGGCCTCAATAGCGGAAATAGACCGACGTTAAATAAATGTTAATAAAAAGACGTTCACAAAAATGCATTGACGAAATAATTAGTGTCTTTAAAATTTGTGCTATAAATTATGATTAAGCAAACCGTATGTTCGAAAATAATTTCCAGTTATAGACTTTTTTATCTAGTTTACTTGCAGTTTTTTTAAAAATTTCTAGCTATCCTAGTACTCGAGATATCGAGGTCCGACGCACTATTTCCCCACTCTGCATTTTATTAGATTATTTGTTGAATGAGTTAATAATTGGAGATAGATAAATTTGACGTTTGAAAATATTTGTATGACAGCAGTATGCCTACTTGTTATAAGTTAATAAATTAAATATCAACGACTATTTTCAGCCAATGCCATAGCAACGCAAAATAGCCACTGATATTTCTAGTTGCTATGTAGAGTTCAAAATAGCCACCGATATTCCTCGTTTCTAAGGAATTTCAAATATTGTGATTGGTTTTTTTTTTTTTTTTTTTTTTTATACATTTATTTAACGTCGGCCTATTTCCGCTACTGAGGCCTAACACCGACGCCTGTAGACGAGCTACCCCCAACCAGGAATTTTGCCGAACCTCTTCCCTTAAGAAGAGTAGGGATCTTTTACTTGCCTAACATTTAATAGACAAGGGACCGACGGCTTTACATCCCCTCCGAAGGATGGTATATCTCCTATACAACCCTCGCCTAAGGTTGTATAGCTTCCGCGCATACACTGATATACAAGCCGCTGGAAGATGTGTGAGGCGAGAACGCGGTTTCCGTTGGAATGGTCACCAATCCAACTACTAACTGCGCCTGTCGTTGCTTTACATCGCATACCGAAGTATGTACATAGTAAAGACGCACCTACGCTCGCCCCCATTGTGATTGGTTAAAAAATTCGAATTGACACATGGAAGAAATATCATATTTACTATAGAATAATTTCATCAGTTGAGAAATCTGCAACTGAATAGTAAGCTTTACTCAGTCAGAGTGATGTGTATCTTTGTTTATGACACTTTTAAATATGTTAAGAAATATAATTTAAAATAAGAAAAATATGTTGAAATCATGGTAAAGTTTGCGGTCGTAGTAACACCCTATATATAAGAAAAGGATAAATTATTATTGAAGTCATAAAAATCTACATGAAGTGAGACTACTTCAATTCAATAATACTTTATCCGATCGAGTTGAAGAGACAGTAATAGATATTTCTCTGTCAGCTTTCGTTACTCGTCGTTTCGATTCGAGAATACTTGAAATACATTTCTAAGATGTGTCTTACATTCCTATAATGTAGATACTGAGAGATCCATAAAACATATCTACGGAAGTTCGCACGTAACTCCTTGGGTAGGCAATTACAACTGTGGTTTTATATCTGTTATATCGGATTGAAGGTTAAATTAAGTTTAAGCTAGAAAAGAAATATGGAATGAAACATAGAAGTACACTTTTTATGTTTATTGTAATTGGATATTGAAAAAATATTGAACCACAGCATTTAAGCCCCATTGGTCCCATTTTACTTCCTGTATGTAGATGCAGATGCTGGCTAGGAGCACATCCCATACATCGGCTAAAGTAGTCCCAAAGTTCTCGGATTCTCCAATTGATGAGAGGGCAGAACAGTCACAGGGTATATGTTGGTCCGCCTCATCTTCTTGTTCACAACCTCTGCAGAAAGGTGTTGCTTAATCTCATATTGAATAGATGTTTCCTAAACGGACAGTGTCCAGTCTGATTTTTCGTTATAAAACGTAAATTCCTTCTTTACATTGTCAGGTAGTTCATTGCTGTACTCTTGTTGGGATGTTTTAGTAGTTTCCTAGCAAGCTGACAGCTGTTTGTTTCATCCCACAGCCTCTTGAATTCATTGTGGGTGTTCTCTTTAATTATTTGTATTCTCGCCGTGATCAGTAACAGGCTGACCTGGCCTGGTCCAAAGTTATTTAGGCCTGCTGCCTTCTTGGCCAGTCTGTCGGCTTTATTGTTGCCACTACACTGTACATGTCCTTTCATCCAGCATATCGAACAATGTTATTCATGCTAGCGGCTTCCACAAATGCTTGGTGACATTCCCATACTGCTCCTGTGGTAATTTTTTAACCTCACAGGGCTAGTAGTGATTGTCTATAATCTGTGTAGATCCTGATTGTTTTACCCGTAATTTGTCTATGGGCAATCACTTTTGCAGCTATGGTTATGCCCGCCAGTTCCGTTTGTACTACGCTGGCTCGCACATCCATAGCCCATTTATATTGGATTTGTAGGCTTCTGAAGAATATTCTACATTCCGCCACATCCTTTATGTTTATTTTAATAATGATTTATAACAATTACTGGACATATTGTCCTCGGTCCTACAGGTAAGGACTTAATATTATAAGAACCAGTGACATTGTCAAAAGAAGATGTCCACAGGGCGCCATCTTATCGCTTTTACTCTCGGTCACGGTCGCCGACGTCCTCTTACACCGCCTTTCCGACTCAAGCTTCCTCACAATAGGATACGCGGACGATATTGCCTTTCTACTAAAGGCAAATTTTGAAAGGATCGTTAGACCGCTTATGCAAATATCTCTTAATTTAGTTGACAGTTTAGTTGAACTAATAGAAAACAGAGCGAGTGCAAGAGAAAGAAATGAAAATGTCCAGGCGTCACACTTGATCGTAATCGAATGGGGGTACCATATAGAAATAAAGATATACGATGCAAATGCAACTGTTTGACAGTATTGCAGAGCTTTATACATAAACCCAGGATCCACCTGTGACTGTACACTGCAGTGATAAGCTCTATTTTTTGCTATAATTTTCTGGAGGCACACAATATGACAAACAGTATTTCAACTGGAGCATGTTCAGAGTCTGATATGTTTGATGCACTAAAAACGATGCCAATAGTAGACATCCCTTTGAACTTTTTCATGGAGAAGGTGGGGCTGAGAACTACCCCAAAATTCCAATCTGTAGGCCATTGGCATAGAAAATATTCATCACGCGATATATCTGTATAATGGAGAAGGTTATAAAACAAATAGCTCTCCTAAAAATGCGTAATGATAGTATCCTTTCTCAACATAATTTCAATAAAAGAGCTGGTCAAACGAGACAAAACTGAGTACATCAGTAAACGACAAACTTGTTGTCGGCCGAAAATGTATCGATCCGGAGCTGGAGTCTACTAAGAATAATTAGATCTACTCGATAGTGTCGATACACTAGGCACATGCACCACTATATTCAGCAACTAATAATGCAATATTAATAGGAAAGTCTACGAACAACAAAGGGGAGCTGCTTAACCCAAGCAATTCTAGGGCAAATTCACAGTTGGTGTTGTAAATTAAGAAGGCCTTAGATTTACTCTCACAAAACAACTATATCCAACTAATAGATGAAATTCATTGTAAGGGAAGCAGATGTTCTAGCCCGCAAAAGCTTTAAGAAATATACTAATATACTTTTAGATTCAATTGACATTGTTTTGGTGAAAAACTATATATACAAACTCTACTTCATTCCGGTTGGAGTAGCCTAAACTCTAGACACAGCAGGATGGCTTTGGGTATACCCAATTGTAAGCCAAACAGGCACTATGTTCAGGAACAACCTATATACTTATATGAGACTATTAACAGGAGACTGCAGCCTAAACAAGTACCTGCACACACTGAGAGTTGCAGACAACTCCAAATGTAGAGCAATCTAGAAGACGAAACCGAACGAAACTGACATGCTCAGTCATTGCCATGTCCTCTTAACAAAAAAGGATCCATGTCGGGGGAGAACTGACACAGCATGGCCAGTGTAGGTGTCACCTCGCCGGGCCTCTTCTCCAAATTCATCACAAGCATCAGGAACATCCTTATCAAGAACTTTTATCCACTGTTAATTCTATCGTCACAAAAGTTACTTAAGCCATTAGCATTTTTAATCCAAATTGAAAAAAATTTACTGAATTCTATTTTGTCACTAACCTTCCTGAAATTGCGCAGTAGGTAGTTGCCAGTTTATAATAAAAATTTGAAGTGATGTAGGTAAAAATTTTACGTAGGCTATATAGAACAGCAAGCAGAGCAGAGATTCTATGAAAGCTCAGAAATTATAAATGTACTTATATTGTCTGAAAGTTATTTGTGGCATTCTACGAATATTCTTTTCTACCACATGTATTTTCCTCTTCAAAAACAAATCACCGGATCTACAAAATAATGAAATTATTGGAAAAATGCCTCTGCGCCTGTGATGTTTACTCAAAGGAACAGTCAGAGGTTGTTTTTTGCAAATAATATAAATCGAAATCAACACAGAAATAATGTATTTTGATGACGTATCAGAAAGTAGTCTCTTTCGGTTTTCAAAGCTTTTTTCGAAGAACTCTTATTTGTTGTGTTTGTTAAATACACAGCTTTAAGATTATGTTTATGTTAAAGTAGTAAATACTTACTACTTAAACAGAACTGATGACATTTTCTTTTAGATAATGTTGAGTTTGTTACGTTCTTCTTTTAACATTTTTTTTTTTTTTTATTTATTTATTTATACACTGTTCTACATTTTATATATTTCTATATTCCATACTTTTTACACATGCTGTATGTTTGTCGTTTTAAAATTATTCTCAAGTACATAACACTACTACAACTAATAATATTCACTACAAAATAATATTATAGGAAATAGGAAATATACAGTATGCAGTATAATATAATATACAGTTTAGTATGAAAACAGGAGCACTTTAAATTAAAAACTTGTGTTGTGCTCCATTTTCAACGTTCAATAATCACACTTATATTAAAAGATAGAGACAGAAAAAAGAAACCAATCTAATAACAAATTATCTAAAAAAAAAAAAACATAATAAAATAATTTACATAATAACTTATAAAGACTGATATGTAGACTCCAAGAGTACAGATTGATCAATGCAAATTATTTTACAGTAAATTCAAATTTTTAAAAATGTACTTTTATTTATAGATAAGTACTGTTTAACTTTTTTGATGAACGGCTTTGCACCAGTAATAGATCTAATATTTAAAGGCAAAATATTGTAATATTTCGGACCCAGATACGCTATAAATCTTTGACAAGATGTTTTTTTTGTAGAAATTTTGCTTTATTTTATTATTTGTTAATGTTCTTGTAATGTACTTGTGGGATATATGTTGTTTTTCAAATTTTGTATGAATAAAGACTACTGATTGCAATATGTATAACAGTTTGATATTAAATAATTTTGTGTCATCGTATAGTTGTTCTGTAGAGTACCTTTTTTCTTTTTTATAAATAACTTTAATTAAATAATTTTGTGTTGTCTGTAGCATTTTTAAATTAGTGACGCTCAGCCCATCCCAGATTATAATACCGTATTTAAATATAGATTCAGCTAAAGAATTATAGACCATGAGCAATTGTTTACGGTTTAGTATATTTCTTATTTGGTAAAATATTGGTAATAATGATCTTATTTTTGAAATTATGTAATCTATATGTTCTTTCCACTTTAGATGCTGGTCGACTATTAATCCTAGATATTTTATTTTGTACACAGAATGAATAGTATCCGTGCAAGAACAATTTGCATAGTTATTATGAAAGCAAGTATTTGTGTGCAGTTTTATTTCACTTATAGGATTGAGACCAATATCTGTGGTAGAGAATGAAATAAATTTGGTCTTCTCATAATTTAATGTTAATAAACTCTTGTCAAGCCACATACGGACTTTACTGAGACCAATTGATGCATTTTCTATTACCGTTTCCCATGTTTTCTCATTAAATATTAGAACTGTGTCATCAGCATATGATAGTATTTTTGCATTGAGGTTTTGTGAGTAAAGATTGTTTATATATATCAAAAATAATATTGGTCCCAATACAGTGCCCTGTGGAACACCAACTTTTGTTCTTTGTGCTGAGCTTAATTTATTATTAATTTTTACATACTGTTCTCTATTATCTAAGTAATTCTTAATTATTTGCAAAGGTATTCCTCGTATTCCAATATTTTGCATTCTTTCAAATAATATATTATGTGATACAGTATCGAATGCCTTAGCAAGGTCTAGAAATATGGCTACACATTTATTTTTTGAATCCAAATTGTTGTTTATAAAATTTATAAGTTCGTATATGGTTAATTCGGTATTTTTATTTTCTCTAAACCCGAACTGGGAATGAGACAGCAATTCAAAACGCTCCAAAAAATCTTCAATTCTTTTTTTTAGGCATTTTTCAAATATCTTAGTTATATTGTTAATTAATGTGATTGGTCTGTAATTTTTCATATTAAATTTGTCGCCAGCTTTATGAATTGGAACTATGACAGATTGCTTAAAGTGTGTAGGTACAATTCCGGTGGTAAATATTAGATTAATTATACTTTTCAATGGGATTAATATATATAGATGTATTTTTTTTTAAAGTATGGTTGATATTTCATCTAATCCTGAGCTACATCTATTTTTTAGTGAGTTTATTTGCATAATTAATTCGTTCTCCTCTACAGGCATAAGATATAAAGATTGTGGCACAATTTCTTCTCCGATATTAATATTATTATTTACGTTATCTATTACATTAGCCATTTGCACTCCTACGTTGATAAAATACTCGTTAAATAAATTTGCCATTTTTATATCATCGGTAACAATATTTCCCTTATTATCCCTAATGTTTATATTATTCTGTCTATTTTTAGGTGTATTAGTAGCTTCTTTTATTATACTCCACAATTTTTTACAGTCACTACCTGAATTTTGCAACCTATCATTATAATAACTATCTTTTGCATTTCTAATTATTATGTTCAACTTGTTTCTATACATTTTATATTTATCAGCCAGCCTTCTATTGTTTAAATTTTTGTTCATATCTTTTTTTAATTTATTTCTTGTTTTAATTGACTCTATAATTCCTGAGGTAATCCATGGTTTAATTTTTTTATATTTATTTTTAATAACAATTTTTTCTGAGCTTTTCTCTATATATTTCATTAATGTAGTAACAAAGATTTTTGTGGCTACCTCAGGATCATGACAGTTTTTTATCTCAATCCATTTTTCTTTAGAGAGAAGTTGTAATAATTTATCCTCATTGATTTTTTTAATAGTTTTTTCGGTAATGTTTAATGCGTTATTTATCTCAAAACATATATTTACACTTGTTGCGAAATGATCAGTAATGGATACATCTAAAATAAAAGGTAATATTTTTAACTTATTATTATTTTGTTTATTTATAAATATGTGATCTATGTTGCTACCGGTGTTCCCATCAACTCTAGTACTTTTATTAATATAGGATATAAAACCATAACTCTCCAGCAAATTCATATAATTATTTGCCCCTTCATTCTCTGTAAGTATATTAATATTAATGTCACCTAGCAAAATTTCCGTATTTTTACTATTGATATAATCATATAAATAAATATTCAAATTATTTATAAACTCGTTTACATCGGATGAAGGCAATCTGTACATACTACTTATTCCAAACTTTATGTTATTTAATTCAAATGTAGTTCTAGAGATTATAACATTACTATATGTTATATGCACTGTGTTACTTATTATTTTATTATTTATATATACTAACAATCCATCGTTCTGATTAATTTGTGAGTTATTATAAAATAGTTCATATCCCGGTATATTATAATATTTTGTATCTCTAATGTTCCACGTTTCAGATAGAAAAATTATATCAATATTTATATCTTGCAAAGATTCTAATAGTATCAGCAATTCATCAAAGTTTCTTTTTATACTTCGTATGTTTAAGTGTATGATGTTAATACTTACTTTTTTTGCTGAGTTTTCTAATACATGTTTTTTGTATTGATCTATACTACATTCTAGAGTCTCAATATCAGTCTCTTCTATTAAATTAAATAAATCATTAATTTCCATAATTAATTATGCATAAAAATAAAAAATCCCTGCAAAAATTATGAATATATCTAAAAATCTTACTAAATACAATATTTCCTATATTTACGAAATATTTAATAAGAGGAATATTTATGAAAATAATTATTATATATTTTTATTTATACACAAAATTCCAAAAATCATTCTTAATCAGAAAAGTATTTCAGCAAAATAAATTTAATTATATATTAAGAGAATAAGTAGGTAACTTAGACAATTATTATTATTCATCTTCGCGGTCTTCCTCGCTACCTCGGCTTTCCTCAATGGGTTCGTCCACTAAATCACTCTCATAAGGTACAATTCTTTGAGCTGTTTTTACATATATTACACCATTTTTGGCCCACGCATTTTTATATCCATATTTATCAGATGCTTCCATAAACTTTGCTAAATTATCCTGTGTTAGGTCTTCTTTAATAATTACACCTGTGCTTTTAAACAGTTTTTTCTTCGTGATCAATTCGACTTTGCTTTTATAGTTTGTAAATTTTAATAATATAGGCCTTGGTTTGTTTTGTTTCTGTTTACCCACTCTGTGACATCTATCGATATCTAATTGAGTTATTTTAGTTCCTAATGTTTTATTAAAGAAATCTATAATTATCATTTCAATGTCCTCGTTTTTTCTTTCTTTAAATCCGAACACTCGTATATTTTTACCTCTAGAATACTGTTCCACATTATTTAGTTTTTGCTGATATTTTTTTTCTCTGTCAGTAGCATTCTACATTGGTAGCTAGGTTGTATAAATATCTACAGAACAATTCGATACGCACTTATCTTCATTTAATAAGAGTATTGCTGATTCTTTAGTTTTTCTTTTTTTGTTACCTGCCCCTTTTGTTAAAATTTTTGCCGAGTCCCGGTTTATTCTATGTCCGTTTTCTCAAGCATGTTCACAAATCTTTGATTTCTGAATGTCATCCTTTCTAATGTAATTCTTGTGCTCTTCCAACCTCACACTGAAAGGTCTGGATGACTTACCCACATAACATTTATCACATTCGCACGGGATATTGTAATTACAGTTTTTTGAATTCTGCTCCCGGTTTATCGGTTTTGTTTTTGTTAAAATAGGTCTCAAAGTGTTCCACGTTTGAAATACCGCCCTAACATCAAATTTGTCACCTATATGGCGTAGCTTCTCCGGTAGTCCGTATACATAAGGAATTGTTGCTGTATAATGACGTTTAGGTTTTTGTCGTTCTTAATTGTCCTTATTTTCAATATTTATGAAAACTCTATCAACAAAGGCTTCAGGGTATTGATTTTGTACTAGAACCTCTTTGATAAATTTTTCTCATTATTTAATATTTCATTATTAGATGAAATTATTTTGGCCCTGTCGCATAAACATTTTACAATACCCCTTTTAACTTTTATTGATTGATTTGAGTTAAAGTTTAGATATCTATTATTATGTGTTGGTTTTCTATAAACGCTTGTTTCAATTGTATTATTTATTCTTCTAATTAAAACATCTAAAAACGGTAGTTCATTCCTACTTTCTATTTCTAATGTGAATTTAATAGACGATTCCTTACTATTTATATTTTCTAAAAAACTATCTAGTAAATCAACACCATGAGGCCAAATTGCAAAAATATCGTCAACATATCGTATTGTAGATGTGAATTTATGTTTCACTTGAATTTATTCATAATTGAATTATAACAATTTGAATAGTAAAACGCATGTAGAGTTTGCTGCACGATATTGATATACATGAAAATTTTCTAACTGGAATGATTGCTAAATAAAAAGTGCAGTCAATTCAACTGATAATAAAATTGTGTAAAGTATGTGTTTAATACAGATGCATTATATTAACAGCTAATAAGTTCATTACTAAGTATTTTTCCCCCAGACATATTGTGTAATAATTTCAATGTTAGAGTGTTTATTTGAAAGCAAATTAATTTGTTTTTAGAATATACCAGTTTTTAAAACGACAAATGTAGTTTCTGTTGGTTTCTAATTATAAATATATTTAAAAGCTACAACCTACTACGTATTTAATTAAGAAAACACAGAATATAATCTTAAACATAAAATCTCGGATATGAAATCCTTTTCTGACGTGACAAAATGATTTTGTGCCAGCTTTATATGTTGGTTGAGGATTGTAGACAGGCTTCTAACTCTTTCTGAATGACCTACATTGGGAAGTTCTGCAATTTGATCAGAAAATAAAATAGTTGCAGCTATACTCGAGTATAAAATTTGCGTTCAAACGGTCGAATATGATCCAATAAATTGACAAGAATATTATATTAAGGGCTCAAATTGATATCTCATAACTGTTCTTTTTATGATCAAACTTTTTAAAAAGTTCCATAATATTCTGAAGAATAAATTCGATGCAATTTGCAGAGTTGTTTTATCGTTTTTATTGCATGTCGTTTATTACAAAAGGCTGAATTTGTTACACCCTAAGGCACCATTAAATAACTGATTCTCGTGCTACGGGTTGAACGTACATGAACAAATAGATACGTTGGATCTTAATGATTATCAGATATTACGTAACGAAATCACTTGGGCTACTGTAGCGTAGCAGATACCGTAGGCACTGACTTACCCGGAAAGTGATGTACGTGCCTACGATAAAATTTCTCTAGCTCAGACTATCTCAGGGCGTTAAGCCCAAGCTTACGTAAACTATGCTAAATTATTAGTTTACTTACTTAACAAATCACTGAGTTTTTTCCATATGTAGTGGTCGCAGACGAAATAATGACACTTTCTTTAAAAATGAAATGCACTATATTAAGCAATTTACAAAATTGGTTCTCTAGAATATAACCTGGCGATGTTCACAGTTGTGGCCAATATTTCACGATTAATAAGTTATAACATTCATAAAATGCCTCGTGTAGCTACACATCGGTTTACAATATGTGCATAAAATTGTCATAGATTCTGCCACAAAGGTTTGATTTAAAGAACCTCCTTAAGTATATGTAAATATATGCATAAAATCTCTAAATATGTACAGGTTAAAATGCCAAAAGTATGAATTGATGTCCAGCCGAACCACTGAAGGTGGTCCCCGGTAAGTAAAAAAAAAAATACAACACACAACACACTTGTTTAGGGTGGTACGATACCGAGTCCGGACGTGGAGGAACTGTAGCCCTACGTAGATGTCTTCGGGACACAAGAAATGGACCCAAGGATGGGGTTGATGGTAGCCTCACCAGCCCTGGAACCTTCCACTGTGTGTGGATGCCCCGTCAGTGGAACTCTCACTAAAGTGTGTAGAAGCCCCGTCCGTAGAACCCTAAAGATATCACGATTTAATTCAGTCAGAAATGCACGTGAAGCGTGCTTAATGTGAGAAATTCTGACATAACCTACAAATGAAACATAATTTACCTCGCTGATGAGGGAACAATCCACCAAAACTCCTGGAAGCCACAGTCGGATAAATGGGGTTGAGTCGCCTTTTAAAGTTGACACTGTATTTCCACAGGAAAGCCTGCAAATTTGCGAAACACGTGGGTAGAGCACGGGCAAGATGGCGTGAAGAGGTTAGCTTACCTTGTGTAATTTAATATCCTGCTTCCGCAGATAAAATTTCCTCACAAACACAAAATATTCCGCTAAACGGAACAACAACAGATTGAGGAAATTTTCTTGAGTTGATTATTCTAAAATCCACGCGGATGCCTTGGATAAAATCAAGGTTCACAGAATAACCACTAATTACCCCCAATCACGCCAAGCCAACAAAAATGGTTCCCTTCCTGTCTTTCGCTCTCTGCTGTTCACGTGTCGCCCTCCCGTGGAGAATAGCGAAATGTGTTTCGGACGTGTAGCAGTTGTTATAATGCGGCCCACAAAACGCTAAAGCGTATGGTGGGTCGCATACGCTAGAGGTCCGTAACAACTCCCCCTTTACTCGCAGGAAAAAAAAATCGAAGATTTTTTTTTCTTACTAGCTTCTTACCAGAGGAATGATAATCGGTGGGGAGACTTAATATGCACGGGGATGGCTAACCCGTCTCCCAAGTTACCATCAGGCATAACAATGAAAATAATGAGACTTAAATGCACGAGGATGACTAACTCGTCTCCCAAGTTATCATCAGGCATAACAACAAAAATAATGTCAAAAATAAGGAGACTTAAATGCACGGGGATGGCTAACTCGTCTCCCAAGTTACCATCAGGCATAACAACACCAGTAAAAAAAAATACATAAGAGAAAAAAAAAGAGAAGGAAAAAAAAGAAGGACAAAAACGTATAAGGACTTAACAGCTAGGAAATAGCTCGCCCCAAGGCTACTCCACGAGCAAAACAATGAGGTATGGGAGTGTTCCCCGTCACACCACGACGACCACCCTTGCTAGACAACGAGGTTAGTCTGAAGCCCAGTAGTGCCTACCCGGGTAATGGTAACCAGGCTTAGACCAGGCTACCTCCAAGCAGCACCTCCCAAGCTCGAGCCCCTCCAGACGGATACCTTTAAAAGCAGCTGCCAGCAATGTGAGCGCCCCCAACGAGACGGAGTCCCTCAAGACGCAAGCGCCACACAAAACCATTTTTGGGGACTTTTACCCCTCGCAGGTATAACCACGGTGATGGTATTCGTGCATCCCCCATCACAGAGATCCAACAAAGACACTTCCTCCCGTGAGGCGGAAAGAGGTGAAAACTTACTCAGTGGGTTTCAGCCACCTGAGCAAGACCAATGAACCAGAAAAACAAATGTTACTACCAAATTAACGACAGAAGTGACCTAAAACCATGTTACTAAGACCAACATAAAAAAAAACGAATTCGTCATTGCCTATTCGGATGCCTAAGTACGTCAACGGAACTAACAGCCCACAACTAGTTGTCATCGGGAGGGTGTGCTTTCAGATCTTTTATGTGCCACACCGAACGTTTACCGTCAGAACCTTCGAGCTCATAAGTTCATGGTGAGAGAATTTTTCTAATCGTGAAGGGACCCACAAATTTAGGCGCTAACTTTGCCGTGAAATATTTAGAGGCATCAGACTGGGCGTGAGAACGTCTCCAGACCTTTTGCTTCAAAACAAACTTATCGGGTCGGCGTCTTAGGTTATAATGTTTCTTACTGGATTTATGGGCCCTTAATATTCTACTCTGAACATCCTTATAGATCTTAGCGAAAGCAAGCTTACGGTTTTCAGGATTTACAACTGGGTACTCAGACTCAGAAGGTACATACTTATCACTATTGCCATCTAACGAAATTTCACGTCCAAAATTGACAAAATTAGGCGTTAGGCCTGTAACCTCATGTTTGGACGATCTAATGGCGAAACCTATTTTCGGCAAAAATTGATCCCAAGCCCTGTGATTATCCTTTACATATGCAGATAACATAGTCTTAACAACACGATTTACCCTTTCAGTCAGGTTGCATTGAGGGTGGTAATTTGCGGTGTACGCTATTTCGATGTTGTAAGTCTTCGCAAGATTTTGGAAACGGTTACTCTGAAATTGACGACCATTGTCTACCACTATAGTCTTCGGAGCGCCAAATAAGAGAATTACATTATCCTCGATGACCTGCGATATGCTATTAGCGGTAGCTGACCTCAACGGAAACACCATGGCAAACTTACTAAAATTGTCACACACGACAAGAATAAACTGATAACCCTTAGCCGTCCTGGGTAATGGACCCATCAGATCGGCACTAACTAATTGCCAAGGTTTTCCAACGGTAGGTGTCTTACTCAACAAATTTCCCCTAAGTGACTTCTGTTCGGGTTTAGTACTTATGCAAATCTCACATTGCCTAACGAACTTAGCCACATCGGCCTTTAATTTCGGCCAATAATACCTATTTCCCACTCGAGCCACAGTCTTATGGACCCCTGCGTGTCCACAACTCGCATCACAATGCAACAACCTAATTACTTCTAGGCGTTTCTCTTTGGGTAAAACCAGTCTCCAAGTGTCGGCAGGATCTGCTAACTCGGGATAACGCAAATGTACATACTTGTACAACTGGCCATTCTGTATACGCCATAAAGGATAACGCATAGGAGACCGTTTGACTCGATCCAGCATCCTTAAATACCATTTATCGGTGGGAGAATCGGCATGGTCCGTGACCGAGAATACTTCGATGGATTCCACCGTTACTGGTACTGAACGAGACAGAAAATCAGGGACGGTATGTTCAGAGCCCTTGCGATGAATCAGTTCAAAGTCATAAGATTGCAGACGAAGTGCCCATCTGGCCAATCGACCTTGGGGATCTTTTAGCTGCTGCAACCATAGCAAGGAATGACAATCTGATTTTGAAGTGGAAGCCTTCAAGATAGTGACGTAGCTTCTCCACTGCCCAAATTACGGCGATGCACTCTCTTTCGACTGAGCTATATTTGCGCTCCTGTCTAGTCAAAGAACGGGACAAATAGCAAATTACCTTTTCACCATCATCGAATTGCTGCGTGAGCACGGCACCGACACCGAATGCCGACGAATCTGTCTGCACATAAAAGGTACGCTCAAAATCAGAGCAGGTCAAAATAGGTGCAGTAACCAAACACTCCTTAAGAAGTTTAAAAGATTTCTCGCACTCAGGCGACCAACACCAACTAATATTCTTCTTAGTGAGGTTCGACAAAGGAGCCACTATTGTAGAAAACTGCGGTACAAACCTTCGATACCAAGATGCTGTGCCTATAAATCTACGAATTTCCCTAACGTTTTTCGGAGAAGGTGCACTCAAAATCGACTCTACTTTCGCTGGGTCAGGACGTAAACCGTACTTATCAACAACATATCCCAAGTACTTAAGCTCAGGACGGCAAAATTGACACTTGTCAAAACTAACTATCAGCCCAGCAGAATGCAAGCGATCAAAAACCTTCTGCAACGTCTCTAGGTGAGATTCGAAATCCTTCGACACTACCACGATGTCATCCAAATAAACCAAAACCGAAGGCTGCAAATCAGCTCCAAGCACGGTGTCAATAAGACGCTGCCAAGTCGCAGGCGCATTTGACAACCCAAAAGGCATAACTCGAAACCCATACAAGCCATTAGGGACAGTGAAAGCGGTATAGTCTTTGGACGATTCAGCAATAGGAACTTGCCAATATGCGCTCTTAATATCTAATGAACTTAAATATTTGGCATCCCTCAACTGATCTAATATGGAGGAAATCAGCGGCAGAGGATAGGCATCCTTTTTAGTAACAGCGTTAAGGCGCCGGTAATCTACACAAAAACGCAGAGTTTGATCCTTTTTCTGCACTAAACATATTGGAGAAGACCAAGGACTTTTACATGGTTCGATGATATTTAACTCCAGCATTTTCTTAATTTCATCATCAATCAGTTTTTGTCTGGCAGGCGAAACAGGATAGTATCTCTGTTTGATAGGTTTGGTATCTGGGAGTAACTCGATCTCATGAGAAACGAGATGTGTACAACCAAGGGAAGTACCCATCAGTTTCCGGTTTTCGTCCACCAAACTATCCAGAGCTAGTTTCTGTGATACACTTAAAGAAGTGTCATCAAGGACACTGTTAACCTCAACGAGTGGTTCCTGCTCAGAAAAATGCCAAACATCTTGTCGTAAATCTGGTATAATATTCATCGCCACCCAAAAATCTATCCCTAGAATTAACTTATGCGGTATTTCCGGAACTACTAGGACATCTATTACATGAACCTTGTCATCCAAGCAGAAAGGAACAGATACATAACCTATAACGGAACAGACTTGCCCGTTAGCCACTCTGCACTCATTGACAGAAGGCTTCAAACTTAAACCAATCTGCTGGAAGACCTCAAAACCAAATGATCCTACCATTGTCCTGGTAGCACCTGAATCCAACACACCCATCATAGGAAAACCTAATACTGAAAGTTGTAAATAAGGACGCTGATCACCAACCACATGAGAAATGACATAATCGAGAAAAATTTGTTGCTTTAAGTCAACAAGATTGCTGGTCGATTCACATACACTGGGAGAAACTGTTCGACCAATTAGCATCTCCCTGGACCGTTTTTCGAACGCGAACACTTAGGACAGGACCTAATAGTAACCTCTGCTTTACCACATTTATAGCAGAACTTCTTCCTAGGAGCCTGACAATCCCGATGCCCATGACCAACTTGACCACAATTAAAACATATGATTTCAGAGTGTTGGACTTCATCCAAGACGAGACTAGAACGAGAGGTTGAACGAGAAGTAGTAAAACTAGTGGATGCATAAGCCAACTCTGGTATAAGAGATTTACTCTTAGGTGGAGGAGGAACATACGACTTAGCCAATTGCCGTTTGGAGTCGAGCATACGACAACATTGCAGGAGTTGCGTGACAGAAGTTATGTTTTCAAAAGCAAGGAAAGGATGATAGTATGGATCTATGCGCTCCAAAATGATTTCGAGCTGGGTTCCCATAGGTATTAGAGTGTGCATCTTCTTGAACAACCCAATCATACCAGCGATGTATAATCCTATACTTTCCTGACTACCTTGAGTACGTCGCTTAATCTCCTCAAACAAATCGCGGTCAAAAGACTCTGGCATGAACTGTTCCCTCATTGCCTCCACTAAGGATGGCCAATCGGTGGCCCAGTCTTTCACCAGATTATACCAATTGTAGGCATCTCCCTCAAATAAGTCTACTGCATCTTTAAACAATCGTGCCCGAGAAATACCACGAGACCTTCGTTTCTCCTCAACACGTTCTAAAAAAGTTGCAAAGGACATGTCGCCCTTTCGGCCAGTAAATTTCAAGCCCCAGTCTCTAACCGGTACGGGTTTAGGTTTCGCAGCCTCTTCCTCATCTGAACTAAAATCAGTAGTTATTGCAGAGCTATGCGCATCAGGCTGAACCTGAGCCATGGCATTATGCAATACCGACATATCGAGGATGGCTGACTCTTTAAGCTTACGATCCCCGCGGGCCTTATCCTTAAGTGTATCAAAAGCTAACAATAATTTAAGCCGAGTACTGGACTTCACACCTTTTTGCTCGTCATTAGTGGGCATGGACCTGTTAACACGACCCAACGCATGAGCTACCTTGGAAACAATCCCCTTGTATTTACTATCGTGCTCACTACCTACAAATTCATCAATAAGTTTTTGAATAGTTGCTAGGGATGCCGTTAGGGCTTCAGAATCGACAGTGAATTGGTACGGGTATGGAGGACTTTTAATAGCCAAAGTAGTCTTCTCTAAATGTATGGCTTCTCTTAAAACAGTACGCAACTCTGCCACAGTAAGATCACTACCATCTCCTAAGCCACGTACTTGTAATTCATAAACAAGCTCATCCCTAACTAACCTATTAATATCTAACTTGATTTGTGAACTAGCCATATTGAATTTTCAACCAAACACACAAAAAACGACATAATCAGGTAAATTAACAAAACGACGCTGGGAGTCGGTACGTATATAGACGCAAAAAAGCTTACCAACACTAATAAGTACTTAGCAATGTGTAATAACGACAAAATCAAGTAAATTGGCAAAACGACGCTGGGCGTCGGTACGTATATAGACACAAAAAAACTTACCAACACTAATAAGTACTTAGCAATGTGTAATAACGACAAAATCTAGTAAATTGGCAAAACGACGCTGGGCGTCGGTACGTATATAGACGCAAAAAAGAACTTACCAACACTAACAAGTACTTTGTAATGAGTAAAAACGACAAAAGCAGGTGAATTAACAAAACGACGCTGGGCGTCGGTACGCAAAAAAAGTTTACAAACACTAATAAGTACTCAATAATGTATAAAAACGACAAAATCTAGTAAATTAGCAAAACGACGCTGGGTGTCGGTACATGTATGGACGCAGAAAGAGTTTACTAACACTAGTAAGTACCTAGTAATGTGTAAAAATGACAATATCGGGTAAATCAGCAAAACGACGCTGGGCGTCGGTACGTATCAACAACAAAAAAACTGTTGGCTGCACTTAGGAATCTTTCCAATGGTTTATACGCAACAACTATTGTTTACTAATCCGCTCATGAAATAGTAAGACAAAAAAAAACGAAGTCACCCCCCTACCAAAAAAAAAGCGAAGCGATTACGCTGAGGCAAAGTAACCCCCTTTTGATGTGTGTCACGTGTATCTGACTATTATTTCGTATGCAAACCACCAACAAATGGAACACTCAATTTATCACCAAAAAAAACCTAATTAGGGGCGATACCGCTATCCCCTTGAGATAACTGCACTATTTAAGTTGGGCGCCACTGCTACGGGTTGAACGTACATGAACAAATAGATACGTTGGATCTTAATGATTATCAGATATTACGTAACGAAATCACTTGGGCTACTGTAGCGTAGCAGATACCGTAGGCACTGACTTACCCGGAAAGTGATGTACGTGCCTACGATAAAATTTCTCTAGCTCAGACTATCTCAGGGCGTTAAGCCCAAGCTTACGTAAACTATGCTAAATTATTAGTTTACTTACTTAACAAATCACTGAGTTTTTTCCATATGTAGTGGTCGCAGACGAAATAATGACACTTTCTTTAAAAATGAAATGCACTATATTAAGCAATTTACAAAATTGGTTCTCTAGAATATAACCTGGCGATGTTCACAGTTGTGGCCAATATTTCACGATTAATAAGTTATAACATTCATAAAATGCCTCGTGTAGCTACACATCGGTTTACAATATGTGCATAAAATTGTCATAGATTCTGCCACAAAGGTTTGATTTAAAGAACCTCCTTAAGTATATGTAAATATATGCATAAAATCTCTAAATATGTACAGGTTAAAATGCCAAAAGTATGAATTGATGTCCAGCCGAACCACTGAAGGTGGTCCCCGGTAAGTAAAAAAAAAATACAACACACAACACACTTGTTTAGGGTGGTACGATACCGAGTCCGGACGTGGAGGAACTGTAGCCCTACGTAGATGTCTTCGGGACACAAGAAATGGACCCAAGGATGGGGTTGATGGTAGCCTCACCAGCCCTGGAACCTTCCACTGTGTGTGGATGCCCCGTCAGTGGAACTCTCACTAAAGTGTGTAGAAGCCCCGTCCGTAGAACCCTAAAGATATCACGATTTAATTCAGTCAGAAATGCACGTGAAGCGTGCTTAATGTGAGAAATTCTGACATAACCTACAAATGAAACATAATTTACCTCACTGATGAGGGAACAATCCACCAAAACTCCTGGAAGCCACAGTCGGATAAATGGGGTTGAGTCGCCTTTTAAAGTTGACACTGTATTTCCACAGGAAAGCCTGCAAATTTGCGAAACACGTGGGTAGAGCACGGGCAAGATGGCGTGAAGAGGTTAGCTTACCTTGTGTAATTTAATATCCTGCTTCCGCAGATAAAATTTCCTCACAAACACAAAATATTCCGCTAGACGGAACATCAACAGATTGAGGAAATTTTCTTGAGTTGATTATTCTAAAATCCACGCGGATGCCTTGGATAAAATCAAGGTTCACAGAATAACCACTAATTACCCCCAATCACGCCAAGCCAACAAAAATGGTTCCCTTCCTGTCTTTCGCTCTCTGCTGTTCACGTGTCGCCCTCCCGTGGAGAATAGCGAAATGTGTTTCGGACGTGTAGCAGTTGTTATAATGCGGCCCACAAAACGCTACAGCGTATGGTGGGTCGCATACGCTAGAGGTCCGTAACACTCGCACAAAACAACAGCAGAACTCTGTTCGGTAAAAAGATGCGATTAGAATCAGGGTAACGAGAAAACAGACATATTAACCCGTAAAAGTTTTGGCAGCGCCTTATATGATTCAGAACGTACAATAGCCCTTTTGGATTTAGTTGACAGTGCCCTCAGAATAAACTATACGTTTAAACGCCATGCGAACTGTTGTAGCAGCCCAAGTAGTTGTAGACAATTCCAAGTGTAGAAGATGTTATCTAGAAGGTGATACTGCCGAACATATGCTGTGCCATTGCCCTTCTCTCTCAATTAAAAAAGAATTCATGATGGAGGGATATTGATCCAAGATCGGTGTCCCTTCCTCAAGTTCATCACTTGCATTGGTCGGCTTGTGGAATGAGTATCCCGGGGGGAATGCCACTATTTGGGGGCACAATGGGTTCACGTTCGATGCCTGAGTTTATGCGAGCGCAAATTTACTTGTCGGATAATCTTCGATAGACAAGTTCTGAGCGAAAACAAGAAATTACTTCATACTCTCAGTCTACAAGCCTAACGCATCAGGAATGCCTGCTTATATTCTGAAGATGATGCATTAATGAAAAGTTTGTGACACCATAGCAATGAAAATATGTTTCTTGCGAAGAAGATATAAGACAAGATATTATGCAGGTCTTATAGTTCAAGAAGCAAAATACTACAAATGATGTTATGTAAGATTAAAAATAAGAACTAGATGTGAACAACATTCTAAGACTTTTATCAACGTGAGGTGTGAGTAATTTTGTACCATTAATGACAATATTTAAATTTGCAGCTGCCCAATCAGAATCTAGGCCAAATATAACAGTAGATTTAGAGGGAGTATGAGCAAAGTTTTTCTAAGTCATTATTTATGTTTGTTTGCCCGCTGAGCCTCATTTTGCTAAAGTTTAGATGTACTTGAGTATCAGCAGCGTACTGGTGAAATTTACAATAATTGCAATGGCCCCAGCATTGATCCCGGAGGTACTCCTGTAATGATCGGTAAGGACTTTGATACATTATTTGCTAGCACTACGTTCTAGCTTCTGTTAATTAAATAGGTATAAATAAGATCTACCGAACTTTTATGATCCGTAATAGTGGTGTTTAATACAAAGTAGAGTATGGTCCAATGTATCCAAGACCTTACTGCAGTCGAGTAATACTAACAAGTTTGCCTTTGTTCATCTACACCCCGATTATATTGTCAGTAACTGCCAGTAAGGCTCTTTTCTGAAACCAGGCTGTTGCAAAAGAAAGTGCATTATTATTTTTGAATGAATATCTATTTGTTCATGCATAACATATTCTATTATTTTAGAAAAAACTAAGAGAATAATTTTAGGCCGGAAGTCATTTATTTTAGGTACTGATATGACAATGGGATTTTTAAAACTCACTTTTTTCTAAAGAATTATTTATAACGTGTGTTATGTGGTGAAGAATATAGAAAGTGCAATATCTGATCATATTAATTCTGTTGCCATCTACACCTTGTGTATTTGACTTATCTTACCTTGACTTACCTGCTTAAACTTAAATTGATCATGAGTGGCTTTATATTTGTTGTTATTAAAGTGCGCTACAAGATTGTTATAATCGAGTACTTTTGATCCTTGTGAAAAGTTGTAGCGGGATCCAGTCCATTCTCCCTACTATACTGGGTGTCAACGGATCATGACAGATCTTCTTTTTTCCTTATTTTTTGGAATATCAGAATTAAACTTGGTAGATATATGATATGATCAAGAAGACACTTTACGGCATAACTGTCATTTTTCCCCCTTCCGGTGTTACCGGAAGATTAGTTGTAATGGACCGGTGTAAATATCAGAAAAATCAAATCGAGCATAGAAATTTGAGAATGTATATTTCGTGAGCCATCAAATTTGGCCTTAACAGTTTTTTTAACAAAACTTAATTCTTTCAAATGAAACCATAATGCTAGAGTATTACCATAAAATAGGGGATATTCTACGAAATCCGTGGATGTGTCCAAAAGTAATATTTTCTGGTCATGTCACTCTAGATGCACCAACAAATTTCGAGTGACATTTTTTTCATGGTGTAGAAATGTCACTTATGGGGTATCACAGTACTCAGAATTTTTCAAGGATTCCAAAAATATAATAATATACAGGGTGAAAAATTACAGTTGCTTCACAAAGTGTCTTCTTGATCATATAATACATCTACCAAGTTTCATTCTGATATTCTAAAAAATAACGATAAAAGGGGATCTACCATGATCCGTTAACACCCGGTATAACTCTGATTTTAACACAGTAAAAATAACCCTCTTTTAAGTAAATCTACGCAAGAAACCTTTTGGTTTGTTTATTAGGGAGTTGGAGTGTTTGTACTGTTGTGCTAATTATATTTACTCATTAGAAAAGGACATTCTGAACCACTGTTATTATATATCTCCTTTATTTATCACTGTATGAATAAACAAGTATATTTTTCTCTTATTCCTTTCATGCGTTTAATTGAGTTTTTCCAATTATCCCTATTTATATATTTCGAGCTTCATTAGTTCAGTCACAAAACCTGACATTTGTGGAGATGTATTTCCTTTCCAATGCGTTTTTCCAACTGACGAATTCATATTTAATAAAATGATTTGCCATCTTTGGGACAACGTAATGGTTTCCTTTTAGATCACTTAATTCACTTTCATCAGGTTCGGAAAGTTACTGAATCTTTACGTAATATTTATCTAATTCCAAATCTTTCATGTCTCTTTAGAAACAACTTTTAGATGATTGCATGTCCAATAAGTATTTGTATTAAAAAGTATTCTGCAATAAATTCATTAAATAATAAATAATTAGTTAAAACTAAATGAAATATATTTACATTTTCAAGATATGAAACAACGTATCTTCATAAGAATCAAAATAGCCTGAGTGACCATTCTAAAACATTTATAGCTGTAATATATGTAATACTTTAATGAAATTTGGTAGATGTGTGCATCCATTAAAATCATAATTATAACTGGTCAATAAATATGAGGCTAACGTGTATCTACAGTGTATCTGAATTTGCCATATTGACCCAACCATCGCGTTAAATTCATTCCGTCATATAACACCGCTTTATCGTCACCGTTATACTGTTCCGACCAAATTTGCTTTCTCGTTTACAACATGCCTGATGATGCCGTATCGACGATAAACTGAACACAATTTATCTAAATTTACAGTTAAGTGATAACTGATGCATATTTAAACTGTAAATCATCTAGAACTAAGTGTACAAAATAAATTTTACTTTTGTAAACATAATTTACTATTCTTAATAATCCAGGAATAGTAGAGATTAGGGTTTGTAGCTTATTTTAAGATAAAAGTTAACGTAATTGGTAAGAGTTAAACGAATACGCATTTATTAAACTCCTCCAATTTTTATTGACTCTTCTTCGGTTAAATAACAAAAAGAACGATTTCATGATATAATAATAATTTTGACAGATGAAGATAAGAAATCAAAAATTTTAAATAATAAAATATATTACCACCACCAAAGCAAAAAAGTAAGAAAAATATTAATTTTCTTGGTGAGACAAATGGTACATAAATTCTATCATAAAGGTATGGATTGGTGTTCATGTCTAGGGCGCATACTATGATGTTTCGTGAGGTTCAACATTGTAAGATACAGGAATATGCAGACGACACACAAATTTATTGCAGCTTCGACATTAATGGTATACATGAAGCCTGTAACCACATCAATCTCAATCTAAAAGCACTATTTGACTTCTCTGTTTCACATAATTTAAAACTGAATGCAAATAAAATATTTTACATGCTGTTCGGTAATAGTAAACATATTGAAATGATTTTGCCCAATATTAGAATTAAAATAAATAATAATTTATTGCCTTATACTACTAAACATAAAAATCTGGGTACCATTTTTTT
Organism: Leptura quadrifasciata; assembly: GCA_963675555.1. Lineage (NCBI taxonomy): Eukaryota > Metazoa > Arthropoda > Insecta > Coleoptera > Cerambycidae > Leptura > Leptura quadrifasciata. Next base: position 34,147,264 of record OY776674.1, read on the forward strand.
TCCGCATTTAAGATTTGAGGCACACGTTAGCAGTTTGATAAGTAAATCGCATTGAGCTCTAAAATTGCTTTATGCTAACAATCATATTTTAAGTTTTAATTTAAAGAAGACGTTGTGTGAGTCTCTTGTGCTATCTTTATTTAATTATGCTGATCTTGTTTATGGCCCTTGTGTCGATACAGTTAACCGATATCGCATACAAACAAAATACATGTTGTCGTTTAGTTTTTGGATTAAGAAAATATGATAGAATATCTGAGAATTTAAAGATTCTTAATTGGCTGCCTATCAGTCAAATTTGGAAGCTACACCTATTAAACTTTGTTTATCGTTTAATTCTCCGAGGCGAACCCTCTTACACCCACTCGAGAATATCATATCGATTCAACTTACACCCATTAATGTTAGGTCTAACCGGGATTTGAATATGCCAAGATGTCTTACGTCCACCTTTCGTCGATCATTCTCCTATAATTCTGTTAAAAACTACAACAGATCAATACAGAATTTAAAAATTTAAGTTGTGCTGCCTTCAAACGTAAATTAAAGCATTACTACAAACAATCATTTTTGACAGCTTAAGTGATAGTGACAGTCACGTAATAGCGTGGATATTGAGAACGGGTGTTCTTCTTTTTATTCTTCTTTGTTTAGGTTATAACAGTGGCTGATTCTTCCTTGGGTCGCTGGTCGGTGTGCCCGTCTACGGGTTGCAGCACTAGGCGACGCGCACATGGGGGCATCGACTGGATGGCCTGTTGGAGATTTCAGCGCTGTTTATATTACATCAAGGTGTGCAGACGTATTTTATATTTTTGTATGCCTAATATAGTTACAAATTTTGTTACATTGTATAAGTTATGTGTAAGAATAGCTTGTCAAGCTAAACATCGCCTATATTTGTGTAGTTTCTTTTTTCTAATAAAGACGATTATTATTATTATTTTCTAAACTAAGTATAAATTCTCATATTTATCAGGAAATCAATTGTTTTAATAAGTTCACCTGTCTCTTTGGCTATTTTAACTATTTTAAGTCTTTTAAAAATGCCCTGTTAAAGCACCTAGTTAGTCGTGCATTATATTCGTTAGACAAATATTTACAATCCTAGTTTAAGGTTTTATTACTATTATTATTCTTATTTTATCACGATTTATTGTATGTTTTCAAATGTATGAACTAGTCTCATAAGTTACATTGAGTTTTTTTTTTTCAAAATATATAAATTTGTTAGGTATATTTACTGTATTTTTAGTTCTAATCATTTAACGATGAAGTCAACTTGGTTGACGAAAACTCTTCAATACAATATGCAGAATTTTTGCTTTTGTATGCAAAATATTTCATGTCCTTCATTTATTTAATATCGGCCTATTTTCGCCCACGCCTGTAGACGAACTACCCCCAACCAGGAATTTTGCCGAACCTCTCCTTATTAGAGAAGTAGATATCTTTTACTTGCCTAACATTTAATAGACAAGGGACCGACGGCTTTACATTTCCTCCGAATAGGATGGTATATCCACTACACAATCCTCTCCTAAAATTACATAGCTTCTGCGCATACATTGACATACAGCCCGCTGGAAGATGTGATGCGAGTACACGGTCTCGATTGTGAACACGCGGGAAACTCCTTTGTGAGAAAAAAAATATATTGAGAGCGGGGATGAGACTCTTGGGGACTGAAAAATATATAATAATTTCGGCATTAAAAGGAATGTTTTTTGATATTTAAATCTAATCTAATTTGGTTTTGGAGTTACTTCGAATAACTTTCTGAATAAAACGATTGAAATTGAAATGGTCCGATAAGGTATGACGAAGGTCTCCCCTGCATGCTGACATCGTGGCACCGTGGGTGGATAACTGCGAGGATGTTCCCGATAGGTCTACATTGAAACGGAAATAAGTTTTGATGGTGGCAGTGCTAGCACTATTTGGAATTAAATCTTGATAATCTTCGGGGCTGGCGGTACTGGCATTTCTATTGAATATTATAATAATGGAGGATGGTAAACCGAATTGAGTGAAAGACAAAGATTATTAATAAAATTTTAACAAAGGCAAATTGAAATATTGTGAATGGGTGTGTGGAAAGTAGTTTTGATATCTTTGAAGATTGTATGGGGACGATATTTTTTAGAGAAATATTTTGTAACGATTGGTCTGTAAAATGGTTGTTTTGAAAGTTCGGGGTTTGTTGTCGGTGAATTTGAATTATTTGTGAATTACCGAAGATTAGTGATTTTTTTCAGATTTTTAGTTATTTAAATTGTGGTTTTCGGTTAATTTAAATATCTGTATGATTTGTTATCATAGTGTGACATGATGAATTGATTATATTATTTGTTTTGAAAATTATGCAATTTTTTAATTTTGTTTTTCGCATGTGCGTGAAATGTATTATAACACTTGAAACGATCACTGAACACGAAAACGATCCCTCAGTTTGGAAAAATACAAATTGGCGTTGGTGTACTCAATTTATTTGTAGGAACTTTGGTTGCTGTTTCAGAGAAATAATTATACGCTGGTATCAAGGTCCAGACTTCACCCTGTACAAGTTGTCGGAGCACTTAGCTTCTTTTAAATGTTTGGAAAAATCGCTTTATATAGGTAGGCAGGGCACTTTCGTAACCCCCTGTATATTATGGTTTAGTAAAACACTTTAGTTTAAAGCGCAACTAAAATATTTATTTAAATTCAGTTCACGAGGATTTATAAAATAACTAAAAAATATATTCTAATAAATGGGTAACTTTTCAACTACGAAAGTTTCGTCGAATAGAAAAATTTACTCGTTTTTTATTTTAAAGATTTGTAAAAGTTCACTTTTTGGCGAAGGAGCCGGTTAAATATTCATTTTTATATATTTTTTAAAACCACTAAAATTATTAAGGTGCACTAGGGCAGAGATTATGGATGTTTTTACTTGAACCACCAAGAAAGGCTTGAGTATGGTTATAGAACGCGGCACTGACTTGACTTACTCAAGCTTCGGCGCGCCTGAACTTATATACTCTCGTTTAATTTCGTTTATTGTGCCCCATCGAGTCAGGCAGAAACGTTTTTTTAGTAGACTGCGTGCGGGCTTGGTCTAAAACCGGTTGCTTGCCCCAGTCATTTCGTGCACACACGTAACTGCGTAATTATTGAAATCGTTTGCAAAAGCTAATTGAAGATTATATCGTTAAATAAAGTCTAAAATTCTGTGGGATGTAGATCTCTTATACTTTACTTGTCGCGCTGAATGTTTAGGAAGCAGAAGTAGATATTGATACGTATTGTGGGGTGACGCGCAGAAAGATAAATTACTACACAATTACGGACAGACTTGTTAGAGCATACGACTGAATGCATGTAAAATTTTTATTTAAACGAATTAAAATTGGATATTTGGGGTATGTAAAGAGCATGACGAGTGGAATGAAAATATACAGGGGAAATAATTTTAAAGTTGATAATTTTGAATGTTTTGGCTGTAAAATGGGCAAAATTAATAATATGATTGTTTTGACGATATTTTTGGGATCTCGGGGAACTATCGGTTTATGCTAAATTTTTCGGGAATTTAATTTTGAAAATTGTGGTTTTTTGTTAAACTAAAATTCAAGCATACTTTTTTATGGATTTTGAGACTACGAGTGGATAGATCGAGCAATTTGACAGATTTTGAAATTTTTTCTAGTTAATTTTTTGATCGAATGGATTATATACTACTCTTCGGAGGCGGAACTTTAGCTTGTTGAAAAGTTAATTAGAATGGTAATAAAAATATATATCTTACGTCTAGTTCGTTGGATACCTGTGACAGAGGTAATAATTAAATTCTAAAAGCTAATGGTAAATATATACGGCATATATTATAACAGGGGTTTTCTAAAATAAACTTGGTGACTAATATATATATACATGAGTAGTAAATGAAGTTAACAAGGTAATACAGTAAAATAAATAGATTGAAACTAGTTGTTTGCTCCTTGTTCGGGATTCGCTGTCTGTCTTGCTCCAGCAGTCCGGTCCGTCCATTGATGGTTGATATATAAGAAAGGTGGTGGATTATCACTGAGCTGAATATGTTTGGTCAACTGATGATTCAAATTTGGAGCGTAATTTAACATTGATTCGTCTAGGTTGGTAGAGTTGCTTTGTGGAACAACATATTTGTTATTGTCGGTGAATATCATATGGTTTCGTTGGTGGAACGTAATTGGATTGGCCAGACGATGAATTGACTTATTGGAGATTACTGCTAATTTCTCCGAAGTTTCTTTATCAGAAATATTGACCATATTTTGGAAAATAGATGTGATTTTATTTTCGATATTTTATAAAGATGGTATTTGTGGTAAATTAGTGACCGTAATGATATTTTCTACTTTAGGAATGTCTATTTCCTTTAGTCATAGTGGAGGTTCATTTCGGGAATATATTAGAATTTTCTTTTCTGGGTTTTTTGGAATTCTTTGTTCTACCGGTTGGTTTATTATATTCATATCGTCTGATCCGGGTATATTGATTTTCTGTAAATTAGTTGGAGAGTTGTTTAGGGAAGGTATTGTCGTCTTCCCTTCAATATTTATAAATTTTTTGTAATTATCCGGGAGCTCTTTTGTAATCGTGTCCTCCTTGGAAAGTTTAGTAGGTACTGCGGTATATTCCTTAATTTTGTGTGGTTCAGGCAGATTTATTTCTGAAATCTTTTTTAATGATGTTTCCTGAAAATCAGGTCCTTTGGTTGCTCTTAATGACATTAAACGAACTTCTGGTATTGGTTGGTATGATCTCTTTTCTTATTTATCATCGAAAACGACCTCTTTTTGTATTGAACTGATGTGTTGGTCTTGAATATTTTTTAAGTTTCGATTTTTTATGTAAGAGTTGCAGAATTGACACAGTCTTCTTGGTTGATCACTGGACTGTATAATATTCGTGTTGGGTCGAATAGCAGATCGTCTAGTTGTTTAAATTATCCGTCTCGGTGGTTGTGTTGCCGAGGAGCTCGATTGATTATTGTATATCTGTTGGTTTATTGTTGGATTAGTAGTTTCTTCGATTTATGTAGCTATCTTCCTGAAGTTCTGGAAGTAACTGTCCATAGATTAGTCTAGCTTTTTCAATAGGTGGCCTTAATGGGTCCACTCTGTCGAACAATCCCGCCTTTTTTTAAATGAAAAGTGCTCACCTTTTTCTTGGGTCAATGTGTGTAAAATTCGTTCAGCTGCGGCCTTTCTTGCAGCTGTGTCATATTGATTTCGTAATTGATTTTTAAATGTGGTATGATCATAGGTGAACACCATAAAGGGTTCCCACCATATCTGTGTCGGTCCTCTAATTTGTGATAAACATACTATAAGTTTGTCTACCTCATCTATAATTTCTTTTCTTTGAAAATAGTGTTCCATATTTAGAATGAATGCTTTAATATTCTCATGTATTAGTCCATTAAAGATGTGTCTGGTATTATATCCTGTTGTGATGCTTGATTATTTCGTAGTGGTATTGGAGGCGATGTCGGGGAATATTGGTTTTCACCATGCATTGCCTCTCTAATACCTTGCATTATTCTATAACTTGACAGATCATGACATCACCCATCCAATAAATAACCGCGTCTGACGTTGCTTTACATCGCATATCGAAATATTTACGTAGTAAAGACGCACCTACGTTAGCACCCATATTATATTTACTAATCGATTTTTTTTTTCAAAGTCACAAGAATTCTTTTTTTAACACTAATACTGTCCAAATTTCAATACAATCTAAGTTTGCCTCATTAGATGTCATACTAACAAGAAACGTGACAGACGGAGGCTTGGGCGGACAGACAAATAGACAGACAGACCGGAAGGCAGCCACATTAGATAAATGCACACGAAAGTTATTCACAATTCTGTAACCGATACCGTTATATGAGTGTTTTTTTCAGAGTAATACTTACGGTTTTAGAAAAGTCTCTAGCAAATACTGTTCTACGAAAGTGAAGTCTAATTATGCATTGACCTCATAAGATATTTGCTTTAGATACACTAAATTGCGTCTAAGCTCAAGATTCTGAATTAATTTTTAGAATTACCTCAATCCCTGATGCTAATGTACGTACTTGAGAAGTTTCTTATTCTTATAATTTTAGCGGCGCGATATACATAATTTCAATTTTATAAAATTTGTTGAGTCGTGCATTGAATATTTTAAAATCGCAAATGTTCTTCTCGCGGATATTTCCTCTTCAATAAATGTAAAAGTTTATGGTACGCAGCCATGACATTGGTAGGTATTATTTCCGATTCATTATTTTATTTTATTTTATTTTTATTTTGGTTACGACTGCCCAGACAGAAATCAAATAGGGCAGGAATTTTACAAACATAAGAAAACTAAATAACTTAACTAAAAGTAAACAATTAAATGATAATAAAAATTAACAAAATAAATCTATGATTAGTATAGTCCTAAAAGTCGTAATCTAATATTTTAGAAGCTACAGTTGTTATGCAGAATTAAGAACAACATTTCGTATTTTGGATATACTAGTGTTAAGAATATCTATATTATTATATAAAGAATCATAGTTGGAACACATACGGTGCAGGTTAGAAAATAACAGCAAATTTGTTCTTGGTGCAGGAAAATAGAATAGAGACGAATGCGAGCGAGTTTGCAAATTGAGAACGTGAAATCTATTGCAGCTAAGAATTTCAGGGCAGTTAACAGTGCCATTTAAAATCTTAAAAAGGAATACAAGAGAGTGATAGGCCCGACGTAGTTGAAGATCACTCGTGTTGAATCTATGTAATAAGTCACAATGTGGAAAACCTCTCTCTGGATAATTCCCAGAACTTTTGAACCCAAGGTATTTAAGAAAACGCCTCTGAGGTTTTTCAATGCTATATTTATGATTTTCAAACCAGGACTCCAGACTATTGAAGCATATTCAGGTCTTAACCTCACAAATGAATTAAAGAGAAGTTTCAATGTATTTTCGTTAAATTCTTTACAATTACGGATAATGTAGCCTAAATTTTTGAAGGAATTAGCAGTGATTTGATTGATATGGCTAATAAAAGATAACTTTGGATCGAATATAACTCCTAGATCTTTGAAATGACTACAGCTCTTCAGTTCTTCATCATTAATTGTATAGATAAATTTTATTGGATTTTGTGCACGAGTGTATGTCATAAAGCTACACTTTGAGATATTTAACTTTAAATTGTTTACGCTACACCAAGACCATAGTTGTACAAAATCGTTTTGCAAATCAATAGTCTTCTGCACTAGTGATAAATGTAAAAAAAATTAAGTCATCGGCATAAAGTAATGTTTTGCAGTGTAAGCCAATGACGATATCATTTATAAAAATGTTAAAGAGCAAAGGCCCAAGCACAGAACCTTGGGGAACACCTGATGTCGCTGAGATATTCATAGACCAAAATCATTTATTGTACATTTAGTCGTCCATTTACCAAAAGTTTAGGAAGTGCTCAGTTAGTCCATATTCGGATAATTTGTTCAGCAAAATTCCATGGTCCAATCTGTCGAAGGCTTTAGAAAAATCTGCATAAATGACATCTACTTGGCCTCCAGCATCCAAATGTTCAGCTATGAACTGAGATGCACACCAAATTTCTGGTGGTAGAGCGATCTGGCATGAATCCGTGTTGATTGAAGCAAATTTGAGATTTGACGTGACGTAATATACGATATTCTCTTTAAAATATCGTATATTACGTTTTCAAATAATTTACTAAAATTGCACAATATTGGCCTATAGTTTTCAATACCTGTAGTGTTTTTGGGTTTAACTTTCTTAAGTGCCTTGAGTACGTCATTTTCGGTAATATACGGAATGCATAAATTGTTAGTATTGCAATGAGTGCTCTTTATATCATAAGAAAAGTTTGTAGATGCGGAATTATCACATTGTGTCATAATCGGTTTTTTTTTTGTAAAATTAGTGGAATGCAGAGAGATTTCGTAGAATGTACAGTAACCTCCAGAATTACGGTGCAGGTAAAAAGACAATGAAAACTTTACGAGCTCATTATTAACGCGGGTGAACCATTCGGTATGGTGTCACCAAACAAGCCGACATACATTAAAAATCTATAAAGTTAAGTGATTCAATTTGAGGGCGAAATAGTACAGAGAGTAACAGTATTTTAATGAGGTCGTAAAGTTTTTGTTGGGTTTTTATCTGCACGGTAAAATTGCAAACGACTACAACTATCTGTAGTGTTAAAACCTATTTTTCTTAAATTTTGAAACCTTATTTATAATATACAGTGTGGCTACTTTTTATATTGAACAGTATTGCTATCCCGCACGATGACCACCTCACAGGTCCATTAGTTTTCAAGGCACCCTAGAAGAAGAAAGTAAAAGTTAGTGAGTTAGTTAACAGCAGGACTGAGTTAACTATGTTAGTTAATGCAATGGATTGTTCATAAAATAAGCTTTTATGTGATGAGGTACACCTTTTATTACATTAAATTATTTTTATGATGGTGGCTTCCAAGAGATGAAATGTCATAATAAAAATTTGAGTAGGTAAATTATAGCAAAGTTAATGTATAGCAATATATTTCTATAAAGTTTTTTTAAATATTTTATATAATAACAGCGCTACGTAAAATATAGAAAACGTACCATATATTTCCGGAACTAATAAGAATAATTTCAATTTCTATAAACCAGTCCATTGGTGTTCAAAATGTGAAACTTTTACTCCATTTAACCGACTTTGTAACTGTTATGGTTTTCTAGATAGCGATACTGTTCAATATAAAAAATAGCCAATCTGTATAGAAATATAATATAAAGGACTACATAAATAATGAATTTGTCAGGTTACTTAAAATTTATCTTCTTGGGTTTTTAACAGTAAGATAAGGCAGTTTCTGTTATTCTGCATAACATAAAACAGCCAGATTCTCATAAAGCTGAATATTTTCCTTAGTAATAGCTATCCTTTAACATTTAGTTCAGTTTAACTTTATTAGCATTAAGAATAGATAAAGAGAATCAAACATTCTCTCTAAATATTGTTCACTTTATCAATATTTTTTATATATTTCCTTCCACGTGTATTAACAGCTTAGATTTAAAGCCCATCTCCACAAATTGGTCGCTAAAACATAAATTTCAACTGAGGACAAAGCATCTGCACAAAAGAAATGCCTTCTGCTACATATTTGCGCTTGTTTCTTATATTTCTTTCATCTTTCATCTCCAAAACGAGTCTACTTTTGTTTACTGCAAAATTAATATCAAACTGCTTTAAGAAGCTTTTGGAACAGCAACAAAAGTTTTTCTTGACTTCCTCTGTGTTTGGAAAGCTTTAATATTGCATGAAATAGTAAGATTGAAGTTGGCAATATAATCTTGTTTTGTGCAATTGCTAATATAACCCAAAGTGTTATATTTTATACACACAGAAGAACAAAAAGTCTATATATGATTAACATTATAAATTAACTCTTTTCTTATGAGCAAGTCTCCACAGTGTAACAAGATCCACATATCCCTTATTTGGGCTCTAAATGAATAACAATGTATGATGTTAAATGTGTTTGGCAATCCTAAATTTAATGGAGCAGTGTACTGAATATCGTTTTCGATTAACTGAGCTCTAATTTCTCAAGTGAAAAAAAATTAAATTACACCAAATCTTTTACACTTCAAGAAATACTAAACCTTGGTTTATAACTTAATTAATGAAATATTAAGTTCGTATAAAATGAGTTGCTTTACTTATAGATTATCCTGTTATATTCTTTACTTTAATTATACTAGATATTATGAAATTATTTGATTTTTTTTTTATTATAAGTTAGAAATTATTTTAAAGTTCGTGTTATTAACTAGCCTGCCTCGGGAGCTACCTACCGCTGACATTTTAATCATTCTATCTATCTTTACAGCGGCTTACTTTCGTTGCGAAAAACAGTTATTTATTACTTGCGCTAAAGCATAAGCCTATAAACGCTTTAGTTCGATAAAAATAGGAAATGTACGAAAGAAAATTAAGGGATCGATGAGACTTTCCATAGATATTCATTTTTACTCAATCTTTCAAGAACTGATTAGCCTACCTCTAGATAGAGGAAAAAGTTTGTTTTTTGCAAACGTTTCAGTGAAAGACGTCAATGCATTTTTGCTTTAACGTCACATGATTGCTACGCAATATGCGCTGCTATAATCTAGGTCTATAATGACGTATTTAATTTTGCGTCTGTCATGAGTCAGAACGGGCCGGATATTTTTGCCGATATTTGTCATAGTTGTATTTATCTGTGCTTTGAAAGAAAATCGGATACCATATTCACGTCTACGTTCGGAAAATTATGTGAATCTTCTGTCTTGAAACCCTCCTCCATATTTAACAACAATGAACAAACTCTATTTGATGTTTTAAATAGTAAAGGTACTGTTACAGCCGTGAAATTGTTCTAACGAGAATGACACAGAATAAACCTAACGCAGCGTACAGATGATCTGGCGTCTGCCTATCCAGCAAGCATGTGACGTCATACGCGTTTAACTGACTAACAAAGCAAGCAATTTCTACGGCCGCTGCTGTTGTTCGGATTGATTTTTTTCAACCACAATTCTAATATTGTTATTATTAGGTAAAAATCTTTATTTTGCACTACTTTTAATGCATATTGATTTCTTTGTGGACAAACCTATTGAAGTCAGTTTGAGGCGCTTTATTTCAATTTTAGATACAAAAACTGACCGAGATACATCGTTTACTTTTCCATTTAAGTGGGTCATGTCTGTTCCGATTTATTCTAATTGACCTGTGTAATGCTAGAAAAATCGAAATCCCATCGAAAATACCAAATTTTATGATTTATTGGCAAATAAGTTTCATCTAAATGGATTTTGGGACAAAATGTATTTTTCTCAAATGGAACCATATTGATAAAGTATATACGACCAGAATAGAAACCGTATAAAAACTAAAAGCCGGCAAAAACAGCCGGCATCGCTTGCGGAGGTAAATAGAAATGCTTGTCATAAGAAAAACAATAAAGAGATGCCGACTGTTTTTGTCGGCTTTTAGTTTTTTACGGTTTCAATTCTGGTCGTGTACACTATACATATTATTTATTACGAGTAGTACTATTAATAAGGAATTTATTCATATGCCTTATTAAAATGTGCGATAAATACAATTAAAATTACAGCTAAAAGAAAACAAGAAAATACATTTTGTTATAACTAAATGGTAAGAAATAACCAAGGTGGCTTTGAAAACAGTGAAATGTTTTAGCTTGTCAAATATTTGTTGGTGCATTGGTGTTTTTATTGTGACTAAAACAAATGCTTAAAATTCTTGTTAATTTTGTTCAAAATGTCGCAAATTTATAAAGAGATGAAAAAGTGGAAACACTCGTTATTTGTGGAGGATGTAGTTACGGCTACCGACTGCGAGAAACTATTTTAATCGGATATTAATACACAAGAGGGCGATTTTTTACCGGGTAAATTTATTTGGAAAAAACCTTCAATGAAAATTATTCGAGAATTAAGGACCCTTGTGTTCCTTAATTTATGCAAAATTTTTATAGAAAACAAGTTTGTCATTCAAAAAAAATTACCTGAATACAAAATCAACCCCGTGTGTATTACAAAAAAATTAATATATGATTAAAAGGTATGTTTCTAATTATACTGAACTAATTCCTTGTAAATAAATAACTTACTTATATTCTCTCAAAATATTTCGAACGTGGTTCGACATATTCCCAAGTCCCTGGCTATTGCTCTAATAGTTAAATGAGGATCAAATTGCACATATACTAATACATTTATAACATTTTCCTCGATGCGACCTCTACGGTGTCTCTAATACACAGGAAGTTGCACATTTCCTGTCGTACGTAAACGATGTGCCAGTCGAATAAAAACTCTTTCACCGTGATGACGTCTTTCAGGGTACTATACCGCATAGACTCTGGCAGCAAGAGATGCATATCTCATGCATTCGAAATAAATCGCTAGCATGTCAAATGCCTCTTCATTTCTAAGAATCATTATAATTTCAAGAATTAATTCCAAAACGAAAACAAATTCAAGTATAAAAGTAAAACACTACGCATGTTGAATGTTTTTGACATATGTTGTTTCTTCATTGTGTCATTTTCATAGCTTACTTGTTTTTAACAGTTACTTTGCAAACTTCGTCACCAAGATCTGATAATAACACAGCCATACAAAATATATTTTTTCTGATCTGGGGTCTGATCGTGTTTACTACATGTTTTTGGGGTCGCTCAATCCGAATCCGAGGTCTATTTAACCCCATCACATCAGAATTTTGCCATATACTCAAAATAAAACATAATTTGAGCTATTAAACGCATATAACCCTAAGAATGAAATTGTAATCTGAAAACCTTGAACCCTATTACCCCATTACCCCATAACCCACATATCCAAAAATCTATCAACTCCAATAACCACGTATTTCAGACATTTAACTTGATATGTACGTTATTTTAATAACCGCATAACTCTGGTCATTGCACCTTTTCTCGCACAATTTTTGTTTGTGTCAAGCATCCGAAACATACTGTTGTCCTAAAAACAACTTCACCCTAAAAGTCTATATTTTTACGTTTATTCAATTAATGTTAGTTTTTCAAATCATTGTACCGTCGACATTGGCGTTACCCGATGTACACCGCGGGTAGGTTACACGATCGGGTTTTGTACATCATGTAGCCCTTAAAAGGACTATTTGTTGTTTGATATAACCTCTCCGAATAGAACCTGAGCTTTGAAAGAAAGTATTTTCTAGAATCACGTACCAACCACGAACCATATTTTTCATTGATATATAAAGACTCATGAATGAATGTGCATAGAATTAGAACATTTTTGGAAACCTGACAGATACGCGTACATATCAAGTTAAATGTCTGACATACGTGGTTACTGGAGTTGATAGATTGTTGGTCGTGGGTTATGGAGTTATGGGGTTCAAGGGCTTGGGTTTTCAGATTGCAATTTCATTATTAGGAATGATAGAGTTAAATAAACCTCGGATTCGAATTCAGCGACCCCAAAAACATGTAGGAAACATGGTCAGACCCTCAGATCAGATTTTTTTTTTGTATGTAGCTGTGAATTCATAATTTCAAGCTTGTTTGCTAATATCTACTGTTAGAAAAAAGCAATCGAGCTGCGGTTTTCACTGACATCTGAATCTCTATTTTACCGCGTAAAAATAAACATACGATTCCATTTAAATTTTTGTGGAAAAAGCGTGATTTTGTTGACATGTCAAATAACGCCCTCTAGCGGCGACGATAATAACCAAATGAAAACAGCGTAAGCGCACTCGATAGACTAAGAAAAGCCCTTTGTAACGAGATCAAATTTCGTTAAGGCAGTAATCGACATATAATTTTTTTTTTGGCATCGCCCCACCACTTTATTTTTGAAGATACAAAAAAATAGTAAACTAGCAAGATTCGGAATTGTCTCAGAATTAAGGTGCGTATATTTTCAATACCACTCAATCGAGCAGAATACTGAGAAAAACCTAATTTTCTATTCGGTCATGGCTCCGTGGCTGTACGCCCCCTAACGGATATTTTAGAAACTCGAAAATATGTTCCAGCAATTTTTCAGGGTCACTTTACTTAAGGTAATTTTTTCACTAACTTGTGCGATGATATGGCCGATTCCATTCTTAGTTGCGCACCCTCTATGGTTTAATTGGTTAATAAAGTAAGAATATATTTATCGTATTAAAAATCAATTCCAAAGAAAGCCTACAAATGATCACTAAGAAAATTCTATTATTGAAGAAGGAAGGGATATTAATGTTCTGGCATGAGTGGAAATTGAAAAAACAACAACTGCAATGATATCTCATGATTTGATTACAAATCGGCAATTCGAAATCGAAAAACCGCTGCCCAAGGAATCACTACTTCCACATCCAGATTTTGTATACAAGTCTTATATACACTAAATCCCAATTAATTTTTTTACCCCCTTTAATAGTAGGGTGAGGGTGGCAATGGGGGTGGTAGAACGCAAAAAAAAATGTTTTGAGACGTTTCGTTTTTGTATACATACTAAATCGAATTTTAATTTTTTTTACTCCCTTTCATAGTAGTATGGGGGCGGTGCTGAGGATGATAGTGGGGGAGGGGGTGGCTGATGCCAAAAAAAATTTTGAGTCCTTGACTTCTCGTACACGCCCTAAATTACAATTTTATGGACTCTTACCTGCTTGCTTTGCATATTTACCTTTATTTACCCCATTAACCCCTTAACCCTTCAACAGAATAGGTTCAAAATACTACTTACACAGAACTGATGATATTTTCTGATATAGCCAGGTTGTACAAATATTTACAGAACAATTAAGTAAGTAGTAAGTATCTAGGAAATAACATAAACTGAATCTTAAAGCTGTGTATTTAACATACACAACAAATAAGAGTTATTCGAAAAAAGCTTTGAAAACGGAAAGGGGCTACTTTCCGAAACGTTAGCAAAATACATTATCTCTGTGTTTATGCTGATTTATATTATTTGTAAAATATAACCTTTGACTGTTCATTTGACATAAACGTCACAGGCGCAGAGGCTTTTTTCCAATAATTCTATTATTCTATAGATTCGGTGATTTGTTTTTGAAGAGGATAACACATGTGGTAGAAAACCCAAATAAAAGTAAAGAATATTCGTAGAATACCACAAATAACTTTCAGACAATATTAACAGACTTTATGCCTAGCTTTAAGTTTAATATCTCCAAAAGACGTGTAAAATCACTGATGTACTCTTCCGTTATACACACAAATATTATAGTAGTAGGTACCTGGGCACCGATGCGATGATGTGAATTCCTTATGCACTCGGCACAAGATTATTTGATCTTCGATGAATTACATTCTGCATGGCAGTGCATAACCCCCAGTTTAGCGTTTATTCAAGAATTTTATATTTACCGAAGTATAACATTCTTCCTGAATTACATGCAGATGTATATATGCTCAAACATTTTTAAAGTAATCCAGGAGCATATTTTATTTGATAAGTATATGACTCTAAAACTATTTATTTTTCATACTTCTAGGTAAATTCACATTGTAAAAATTGAATATAGAATTTTTGTTCTTTCAGCGCTATAATACACACACATGATAATTATTTTGAAAACTGTCTGATTATTTACTTATTAACTTGAACGCTCTCAAATATTTGATACAAAAATATTTCAAGATTATTTTGATTAGACCAAATTTCAAGTATAACAAAGAAGCTGGTGAATAAATAATAAGTATTTTAGATATCAAAATTACCAGTTTCTATCACAAAAACATATTAGCTGTAGATTGTAGATTGTTTCAGGGGTCGTTTGGCTTTAAGTAGCCTTACTTCACTTCGACCTAAAAGATCTTTTGTGAATAATCCTACAACTAGTATTGCCCAGGGTTCCAAGACTTTTTACAAAGCTTGTGATTTTCCTGGTGGCTAGTTTCCCTATGTCTTCGAGCATTAATTAGCCTAGTGCGGATTAATCCTTGCATTCACAAAGTATATGTTCTGCAATTTCAGTTGCAGTATCTGCATTTGTCATCTACTGCCTTACCCATGTTCTTGAGATGATATCTCAAGGGGCAGTGGCCAGTTAGAAAGCCTGTTATCAGCCTTAATTTGGACTTTTCAAGTTCGAGAAGCCTTGTGGCATTCTTTGCCGAATAAGTTATAAACTTTCTCGCTTGTCTTTGGCCTGGAGTATTCCTCCAGTAGGACTTTTTTGTTACTTTTCCCATTTTAGATCTCCTCCATTATGTGTCCCTTGGCCATGCCACAAAATGGTTCAGGTCCGATGAATTGTGCTTCAGCTCTTTTTATCGCAAGGCTGTCAGCAAGTTCATTACCTTATACTCCCTCATGCCCTGGCACCCACATCAAGGTAACCTTGTTGTTGGCCAGTTGCTACAGGGATTGTTGCTCGTCTGACGGCTTTCGATCAGCACGTCAAACGTGTCAAAGTCCTGTTTGATTGGCCTTGAGCCAGTAGGTTTGGTCATGGACTCAAAATGGATTAGCTTCAAAATCCTTAAGTGTCCAAACAGATAGCCTGGTTTAAATTTGAGTGTCTGATGCAGTCTTAAAGCATTAAGTGCTGCCCCCTTCCTCACATGCAAGTGCAAAGAAAATAGGTCAAGCATTGCCTCCATAACTGCTGTGGGACAGAAGTTCATTGCTCCTGTAGTTTCCAAAAGAGCCAAGGCGTTGCAATTTTTGCAACTTTCCTTGTGCTATTTTTTCTTCTATTTTTGGCCACCATACACATGATGCGTAGGTCACCATAGGTCTGACAACCGATAGGTAGGACCAATTTATCCTTTTCTGCTTTGGACCCCAAGTCTTACCAAACAGCCTACGGCATGTCCAAATACCCGCTGTTGCTTTAGTAAGTGTCCTTTCTAGAGGTTCGAGGTAAATTTTTGATCCAGAATTACACCTAGATACTTGACTTCACTGGAAAAGCTTAGGATCGTTCCGTTCAGCATAGGAGTTCTAAGATTAACTTTTCTCCTTTTGGTGAATAGAACAATAACTGTTTTACTCGGACTGACATTGAGCCCCTCTGAGGAGCACCAATTGGATATTATGTTTAAGGCAATTTACATGAGGTTTGAAAACATAATCTGATATTTACCTCTAACAGTCACCACTAGGGCATCTGCATTACCATGGACGTTGAAGCCCAAATTATTTAATTTATAGAGGAGATCATCGACCACAATTGACCACAGCAAAGGCGATAGGACCCCATCTTGTGGACAACCCCTGACTGCAGTCCCCGTAGTTGACTCCTCCCCACATCTACGATAATTATTGTGCTTCCGAGCATGGATTGTATCCATTTAATTGTAGGGAATTTTATTCCCCTTTTTTCCGCGACGTTTTATATGGATCCTTAGGAGGTGTTGTCAAAATCACCCTCTATGTCTACGAAAGCACACATAGCCACTATTTTAGCTGCAAATGTCTTTTCAATGTCTTGGACAAGGCAATGTATAGCACTTATTGTTGATTTGCCAGGTTGATAGGCAAATTGTTTGGAGTGAAGCGGTATTTCCGTAAGGATTTCATATTAGTTACTCCTCTTATTAATATATCCCTTTATAGAGTTAATTTTAAATTAGTGTGAGCTGCAAGTAAGTAATTTTTATCTTTTTAATTAACTCTTGCTTCATCCTGGGACATCTTTAATCGTCCAATGAAAGACATATCTCACAATTCAAAGGAACTCATGTTCTTTTTTAGAAGAGTCCTGTGCCGAATATTTCACATCTAACCCTAAACTTCTCACACTGTTCCAAAAAATAGTAAGACGTTCCTATGCCCGGGAAAGGTGAGGGTATAACTCTACCCCTATTATTTTATTACTATCGCTTTTCCTGCTTCTTTCACGAGTTTTTACACAGTGTGTCCCAAGGAGAAGGTCTCAAACGAAAATGCTAAAAGGTACATAATAACTCATCGACATCTGTATCGTGGGCCTAGTACTTTGGTGGGCCTGAGAATACATAAAAAATGCATAGCTAGTTAATGATCTAATCTAAAGTTATAATATCATCGTCAACAAAACATCTTAATTACAACAATAATTGATATCCAGTCAAAAAAATTAACTGAATTTAATTAAATAACAGACCCAATTACTTCAAAATAACCAATCAACCAGTCATGATTATAGTTAGTTTATTTAAACTATTATAATCTTTATCATAAATTATGTCAGTGATATTCACAATATGGCATGTAATATATAAAGGTGGCCGTAGCAAATTGTTGTAGAAGATCTCAAAACTCGAAATAATATTTCATTATTAAGACTTATGCAATCAATTTTTTTATGTAAAATGATGAGATTCTGACTGGACACAATTTCCGCTATAAGTCCTAATTTTTTTTTTAGTATAAGGAACATAACCAGACTGCAACCAACAGCTATTCCACAGGGTTATATATACCACCGAGCGCCGAATTACAACTTACCAGCTTGGAACGTTAACTGCAATAATCACATATTACCAACAGAACGCCTAAAGCTTCAATACAACAAACACTGGCCGAAAGTCTAATTCCAACAAGAAGATCCTTCGACTATATGATACATCTGAAAATTTCTAAATGAAGCAGTCAGTAGGCCCCATCTGGCGGTCCAGTGTTTGTTTGTTTGTTTCATCCTTTTCAAAACATTAAATTTTTGGGGGATGTCAAATATTTATTAGTGTATATAACAGTAAATTGTAAAAAATAATAAATTGTATAAAACAGTAAATTATCTAGAACTGAACAAACATATTGTATGACTGATGGTCGAGAGGTGAGCGCACTTGCCTCTCACCCAAAAGTTCCGGGTTCGATCACCGGTCGTGGCAGTAGAAAATACTGTGAGAGGGATTTTTCCACTATACACGGATATTGGGTGTGTGTGTCCCTTGTCTCTAAATGTGTAGCCCTCTCCCACACAAGGCTCTTCTAGAGCCTTCCGGGATAAAGGGGGTCGTCATTACCTGTGGTGTATTTATTATTATTATTATATATACCTGGTGGCACAGGAGACGTGCAACAATCTGTAACTTTGCTATTTGAGAAGTTAAAATTTTTAATTTTGAGAAAGTTATATAGTACATAATTGTCCTTGTTTTGAGTCTATCAAACATTCCCTTCAGCTTCCGGTATAAGCGGAAGTGACGCTAACTTTGTTATTTTAAATGGTATATATTTATTTATCTATTTCGTCTTTAAATTCTCTTTTCAACCATGTATCGAAACATGACATTTGTTTTTAAAATGGCAGTTAATATTTATTGTATTAAGTCTAGGTGGCCAAGATACGAACCTTGGCAGATATTTATGCTTAGTGTGCCATGATGTCGAAAGATCTCAGATACGCAACTTTGTGTCTTTATGTGTTGTGTCTTTTTGGCATAATCAGCAGCTGAACAGACTAACTAGGTTTTTTTTTATTTAAAAAAAAATCTCTAAATCACCCACGATAAAATAGGAACCAATATAAGAAACCCATTTTTTAATTTGCCCTATTAGAAAGATACTTATTTAACATTTATCTTTGTCCAATATAATTGCTGTACGGTCGTGATAAAAAAAAATAGGACTCTTTTAACGGTATTTTGCTAAAATCTAGTTGTGTACATCTAACTTTAATTTTTGTGACATTGTCAGTTAGTTGTCATAATTTATTGCAAGTGTGCAAAAAACTAATATGCCTCATATAAGCGATTTAATTAAATCTGGAGTTATTGCTAAAGCAGAAGATGGATGGTCAACGAGACAATTTGCACTGCGTTATTATATTGACAAAAATTCGGTGTGTAATATTTTAAGAAAGTGGAGAATAAACGGTACGATTAGTAGAAATCCTGGATCAGAGCGACGAAAGATATCAACTCAACAACAAGATTTGCAATTGGTAAATGCCTTAGTAGAAAAGCCATTTTACTCAGTTATTCAGGCTGCTGAAGAAAAGAATTTTCCTGGATCGAGTAGTACTGGTCGCCGGCGAGTAAGAGAATCGGAGCTACGCTGTCATGCAGCAGCACAGAAATACTTATTTAAAGCTGAACATAAAGAAGCTCTGGTAGGATTTGCTCTTGAATTTTTAGCGCATGTTGTAAATTTTTGAAACAATGTAATCTTTACAGACGAAAAAACTTTCCAGTCAACACACAGCGGTCATATTCGTGTTTACCGCCCTCCGAATACTCGATTCGATGAGAAATATATATCTAACAATGATAAAAGTGGTAGATATTCCGTCAATATGTGGGCTTGGATATCGACACGTGGTCCTGGTGTTTTGTGGCATATTGAGGAACGATTTAATAGTGAAACATATATTAGGATTTTAGACAAAATTATGCTGACTTCTGAATCACAATTATTTCCTAATAATGAGTTCATATTTCAACAAGACAATTGTTCCGTTCATACTGCTCATACAGTAACTAACTGGTTTCAAGATAACAACATCAATGTTCTTATGCCCAGTCATAGTCCAAGTCTTAACCCTGTGGAAGAAGTATGGGGACTACTCGTAAGAAGTATCCAAAAACGAAATGTGAGACCGCAGAATGCCGAAGAATTACTGGAAATGGTAAATGATGCATGGAAAAAAATATTATTACTAATGATTGATTATTGTATAAGGTTATTTAATTCTATGCCAAACAGACTTATAGAAGTTATAAATAGAAATGGTGCAATAACGAAATATTAATAGTTAGTTTCTTGTTAACTAAGATATGCTTTGTCCTTTGATCCAGGATTTGTACTAATCGTACCGTTTATTTTACACTTTCTTAAAATGTTACACATCAAATTTTTGTTAATGTTATAACGCAGTGCAATTTGTCTGATTAGCCATCCATCGTTTACTATATAACTACAGCATTAAAATAAAAAATAAATTAAAAGTGATACCTGTTTTATTTCGGCTACTCATTACATATTCAAATAGAGACAGATTTACATTATAAAAAGAAAGTTGTCCTATTTTTTTCTGCTCACGACAGTTTCTGTCCTATTTTGGTTTTTCCAATAAAATTAGTATCGAAAATTATTGCATATGCAATGAATAATTTTAATGAAGAAAGTAAAATGGGATAGGTACGTCTGAACTTACACTTTCGCTCATATCATTACAAAATATGAGAAATAGAAATGGCGAAAGTACACCTCCTTGTGGTACGCCTCTTGAAATTCTTAAATTTGTAGAGTTAAATGACTAATTTGCTATGCTCTCTTGTGAATCGTTTAATTGCACGAATTAGTATCTATTTTCTAAATAAGATTTTATCAATTTGCCTGCTATACCTATTACACCATAGGCCCTCAGTTTTGACAAATTTGTTCTATGACGTCAAATGCTTTTGTCACATCAAAATAAATCGCTGCAGTTTTGCCTCAATTGTCTAAAGTCTCGTTTATTTCATCCATCTGTCGTTGCAATTAAAATGATAGCTTGACTGGGCTTAGCATGAGTTAAAGTATGGAAGTGTGGCACCCGGCTGGGTACAGAGCCATGCGTTTCGTTTGGAATAATCAGAGTTCATCACTACAAATAATTATGAAACCGAATAAGTTTTGTTTATGAAGTTTATTTCTCAAGGGAACAGTCAACAAGCTATTAAAAGAGGCACCAACACCTTAATGCATTTTACTTTGATAAAGAAAATCTAATGATTGGCATGTTCTTTGTTTACTCTTTTCAGTTAAACAAAATGCTATGAAGTGTGGGTTTGAAACAATGCCACATATTTTACAGAAAATATTTTGTGAACAGAAAATAAGCTACACCAACAATAGCCAATCGCAAGTTTAAATGAATTTCTAAAAAAATATTTTATAGCCAGTTCGTTATAAGAACTTACGCCGCGCCGTTGAAATCGGCGATTTGCACGTGACTCAATTATTCTAATATTTTATGCTCAAATAAATGTTTGCTTTATACCCGTTTAAAAAAGGAAATAATCTAGTTAAGATGATAGAGAATGATTACAGATATTTTACGATAAGATTGCGTGATCCAATTATTACAGAATTTTTTTAATTACCAGTAGTTTTCATATAGTTTCGATATCTTGAGGTTATTTGCCCTCGTTTTCTAACTACATTTCTACCACTGTACTAATTTTATGTGCAATTGAACGAATCGATTGAACCTCTCTTTTAAGATAAATACGTTTCCGGAAAGAAAGTAAAAGAGCAGACAGAGCATTTTCCATTAATTGCTATACAAGGTAGACCATTAATAATAGACCATAGTTCAGGGGTAGATTATTTGGGCCAGAATATGAGAATATAACCAAATATGGTTTAGTAAAATGTTCCTGTGGAAAAGATACAGGGTGCCAAAGTTCAAATTATTTTTTCGTTTTTTTTGCATTAACTCAACAGCCTCTTGACTGATCTTCGAAAATTTTATAGAGGAACTTTTTTATTATAACAAACAATAATTTATATTATATCACGTTAGATCATAGAGGGCGCCACAGGACCTGTATCTGATGATGAATTTTTTAAGTTTTTTTTACAAAACGTTGTGGTACTTCTGACCAGAAAATCTGATGAGGGCGTATTTCCACGTATAAAAGGTACACTTGGTAGAACTTGATAACTCCAACTGTTTTCGAGGAAAGTACTGTTAAACATTTTAATAATTTTTTGACAGACAATTTCAAATTTAATTAAATGAAAAAAAAACGATATTTTTGACATTTGACCTCAAATATATTTTGATATTTTATTTGTAATAGTATACCTAAGACCAGCTATATGCGAATTATTGTAACTTGCCACTATTTTGTTGTCTACTTCGACCGGATTAATAATATAGTTAAGAGACACTGTAATTAAAATAATGTACATGTGTTGCTGTTACAGAACTCACCAGATGCAGCAAAATGTTATCTGAGACAAAGGGCATAAAATGGTACCGAAAGAGAAACTTTGAAGTTGAATTAGGGACTATAACTAAATTTGAGAAAAAAATCTTGTCGTGTGACGTAAAGACGCTTCTCTTATAAATTTTAAGATGTGTGGGAAAACAGATTTGTAGCGGGCAAGTTAAGAAACAAATAAGTCATAGGAAATGTTTTTCGAATGACGTTTTACGTTTAAGTTACCGAAACGTAGTCTTTGCTTAGTTGATAGACGTATATAGTTCACTCACCAGCAGTATATCTTGCACTCGGAGATAATTATATAGTAACTATACTCAAAGACGACGTGTACTAATTTTTAACTCCGACATGTTTCTGAAATGGTATTATCTCGTCGTACAAGGAATCTGTTAATTTTTTTAAGGACCTAAGTAAATCCTTTATAGTAGTCGATTGCTTAATATGAACAATCTATGGATGGTACTTGGAAACAAAGTTACACCGATTCCTCATACTCACTATGTATGGTATGAAACCAAAATATTTGCATTACACTCATTTAGTCAAGTGATGATCTCGCACCGCTTTAACTTCGTTGCGTTTCTTCAGATGATCTACTGAATTCAATTTGTACTGTGCGATTAGTGTGAGGAATACAATTACATAACTTTGTGAGATGATCACCCTACATTATACATGTCTATTACCGACGTAATACATATATTTTTTATTTTATTGGTTGCATCACTTCGTGTTTTTAGGAACGACATATTTCGTTTACGCAAACATCACAATGTATATTTTAAAGTCGTAGCTCAGATCTTTCTGGGATGTATCACGCCTCAGGATCCAGCTGTAGTCTAATCTAATCTATTCTACATTAGGTATATATGCCACCATAAAAATGAAAATTACTACTCTATTGTCTAGGTTGTAAAAACTATCAGTAATAGCATTTAAAATAGATATTTTGCGAATGCAATTTTCAATTAGTTCGACATTAAAAAATTTATGAGAATATTTATCATTTAAATCATATGTATCTAGCTTGTAACAAATCATTTTAGTCTTTGTCGATTCAATTTTATTGTTTATTGTAAGTTTATTTAAATAAACACTGAAACAATTCTGTAATAAGGCCTATTAATTTGTGTGTTATTATATTCATACATTGTGCATACGTTGTAACATAATTTATTTTAAAACTATGACTTGTGTAAAATTGCGAATGTTATTGACATCAATAAATTTCTATTCTAGTCTGTATATAAACAAATACCAGCTGCGCTAATTTTCCATTTTTAATGGTATAATCATAGTGGAAAGGCAGAAGAAAAAAATAACATGTTTTATAGTCCAAGAAATCAGAAACAAAAAAATGTATGTCCGGCAGATTAGACCACCATTAGCTTGTGTCTTTTGATACGCTGAATAGGGCATCTATGCATCTTTCAAGGTCGTTGCTTGGAGGAAATAAAAATCAAGGAATGTCAAGGATCGTAACCTTCGAACGGTTAGTTAATAAAATGGGATTTAATTTAAGTTTTAATTTTAACTAAAATGTGATTAAATAAAAGCTTAACAGCTATTTAAGGGATAATATTTATTACAAGGAATTAAATCGAAGTTATAATGTTATTGTTTCCCCTTCAAGCAGCGGCCTTGAAAAATATGACGTCTACCTTCAGATTTATTCCATCGGGTTACAGTTTCTCCTTATCTCAAGAATTAGCTAAAGTCCCTTAAAATGCCACTTTTGGCGTTAAGAAACTGTACTAATTTCAAGTGATGGAGTTTTCATTCCAAACGTGATTTTGTGCTACAAAAGGTAGTGCTACAAAGGTAAGCTTTATCTCATGTACATACCGAGAAATGAAAGAGACAGCGTATTACTTCTTTATATTTTTTATATTACGGGAAGATGCTCAAATCATCAAGCAGCACTCTCAGCACTCTCGTATGTTCCAAGAGCCACATCGTGTTGCTGAGAATCCGCCGTTTGTTGAGAATATCGAAGCTTTCTAGAAAGGAATCTACTAGGCTACGAATCAATTCGATAGCAACACTCGAACACACTCCTCTTTTAGGGGAGCAAAACAAAGTGTGCCCGTCGATCAGTGTGAAAGAAGTCCAACGCGTGCTTGCTGATACTAAAACTTCGCGGCCCCGAGTCCAGACGGCATAAACAACTGGTGGTGCAAGAGGTTTCATTCCACCCACCGCTGTCTGGCTGGAGTTTCCATCTCCTGATTGAACGAGGGACAGCCAATTCCACATTGGTTTGCCGAAGGGCAAACTGTACTATTCCCAAGAAAGGGAGAACTGTCCAACCCGAAAAACTACAGACCGATCACTTGCCTCAATTCCTGCTACAAGCATTGTCAAAAGGAAGGCAAAAGTGTTCATATATTTTTTAAAGTAAATTATATTCAATAAATTTAAAGTACAAACTCATCAACCTAAATTCTATAATTTATTTACATTATTTCTTATACATTTCAAAATTAATAAACATTAAATTTAAACAAAGTATTGCAAAACGTGTGTTAGTTTAATTAAGCAATTGCATAGACTGCAATAATTTTGAGGAATATGTCATAGCTATATTTTTATATCTTTCACGTTTGGTTTGACACAGTGTAGTGGCAAGTAATGAAAAACATCTCCTTGGCCTGACGGAGTGCTGGGTAGTTATAATTATGTAAGTAAAATTTTTCATTTTCATTAGTTTTAAGTTCACCCACCTTTTATATTGCCTTGCATTAAATAAATTTCATTTATATATTTTTTTAAATTGACTTTTCTTTCCTGCCATTCGAGTTACCCCCTAGTGCGTATATGACCTTGCAACGGCCGGTACGTAACAGTATCTTATATGCTGGGACCTTGGGGTCGGTGCACCAACAGATACACGAGCAGCGTGGTAGAAAAAAGTATCTAGCAGGTTGTAAACAGAATCTACCGATAGACCACTGTATTGCTCAGGATGCTGTACAATACAAGCATAATCTATAAATGGTGTGTATCCATTATCGTAAGGCATTCGATACAATAACACGCACTCTTGTTACACTTATTGCAATGCCTTTTTGACACCTACTTCACTAGTAAGATGTATCCAACAGCAGATGCCACTGTGGAGAACCCGCCTCGCCATAACATCTGGTGTTCAGCGGGTCTCGACAGACTTGGGAACAATTAGGAGTTCAGAGTGACTCCCTAAGTCCTCTCCTATTTTGCATCTCACTACTGCCGTTTTCTGTCGCACTGCGCCAAACCCGCGGATACCAATGCGGTCCGCCCAACAATCGGCATAAGGTCACCCATTTATTTTATATGAATGGCGTTATGTATGTCATCGAGTTATCGGCACCTGCCGAGTCAAATATCACCTTGAGGAAGAAGGAATCATGGACTAAATACTTGGTCAAGGTGGTCATCCTGATAATCGATGTACTCGGTGAGACGAGGCTTACGCTGCTCTCAAATTTGAAGACAACGCCCCCCTGTCAAAATCCAGCCGAATGGTTGACAGGCCTAATGCAGAAGGCAGTCATCCTGGGGTAACTTTATCTACTTAGGGCCCATGATGTGGGAATTTACAGTCACTAAGCCTGAGGAATCCGGGGAGGGACTGAGGCTTCCAAGAATGTCGGAAACACGGTAGGACTGTGCGGCAACGCTCTCGCGAAAACAAATTGACTTTATATTTCAAATTACAAATTTTAAAAAAGCGAAGTTCAGCTAAGCTGCTGTTACATCCAATGGGATATGGAATAATAAAATCTAGTACTAAATAAATTCAAGATCAACTAAAGAGTCTAAATGTTATGAATTCTACTATTGGGGTCAAATAAATTCTCATGCGTTTGAGGGCTAATGCGAGTTTTTTTTTCTTAAATATTTAAATTACATATTTTATTCTATAGTTCATTACTGTTTCTATTCTCATATACATATTTAAAATAAGCCTTTTTTTCTCTCTTATTGCTAGCGTTGTGTTTACAATTAGCCTAGATCGCTTCAATGACCTAGCAGTTACAGACAATTCTCGAAGTTATATAAGATTAAAATTGTCTAGGTCATCTTCATATGCAAATTCAGGACACTGAATGGTTAAAATAAAATCGTTAATAAAGAGCAAAATTAATAGCTGGCCCAAATTACTTCTTTTTAGGACCACTTGTTACTACCCTTTCTCTATAGGAATAGACACTGGCGCGAGAACGAATAATACTATTTTTGTCAGCTTGGGTAATATTGCAGTGCAGATATGAACGACACCAGCTCAGTGAGCTTTCTTAGGGTTTGCTTCCACCCAAGATTCATTCCTGGCGCGCCAATATCCGTGGCAGTGATGATGGTCCCAGATGACTGAGGTCGAGCAGGTATTGCTCTTTACCCCAGATCATCGGTGTAGACCAGGACCGGTCTCGTCCGGGGTTGGCCTACTTTTTCGTCAACTCCGCTCACAAATGTAAGAGGTGTTGGACAATTTTGACCTTTGCTATACCTTATTATTATTCTACTTTATTTTTGCACTATGTGTATACATACATATATTTCTCCGCCACACCTCCCTTTGTCTTAATAACAAAGCCCGTAACTAATACATATATCTTGCAATAGGATTTGTTTAACCATAAATGATTGCAAGTTCGTTCTTTTGATTTAAAGCCCTCTGTTAGAATATATTTAACCGTATCAATGAGAAGTCGATATACATAGCATTTCAGCAATAAAATGATCACGTGGCGGCCAAGCTGTGTATTAGCTTTGGCTTTGATTACCATGAGATGGAGCAACTGGGAGAATCGACAATCAGAATCAATTGGTCAGTAACGGCGCTCGACACAGTTTCAACGTAGTATGTTACATTACTAATTATCAGATAGTATTATCATTTCACAATATATCCAAGAATCAGTCGAAATACTTATCTTCTCACACCGACCAAAAACACCTCACAATAATAAATCAAATTTTGATAAACGGAAGGTATATACCTTTCTACCACTAAGGGAATGATATACTGCCAAGCACTATTTTATGAGTAGAGCAATAAAAAGTGAAACGTGATCATGTTACAATTTTAAAAGCTGTAAATTTAATTTTATTCAACTATATCCATAAAACAGCTATAAATTTAGTGTACAAGTTTATTAGCAACGCCAACACATATTCTGCAGCACCTAATGTTTTACATAAAACAGGTGGTTAACGCAAACGCAATTTTTGAACAAACCGTTATTATAATAATAGGTATATATTAGTAAAGAATAGCTATTTACAAGACAATTAATTATATCTAATATACATACAAAATAAAAGTAAAATTAACCCTATAAGATAATAACAACTACTAATGCTAACTACAACCATATTTTATAAATGTATCAAAATTCTTTTACAATATAATCAATTAATTTTTTCTGAAACATTATTTAGAGAATCTGGCAAGTTATTGCATAATTTTAACTCTTTTAAAAAGACAGATCTCTCAGTGATAATTTTGTTAACAGTGTCAATGAAAAAATCATTCCTGTTTCTTGATAATTATGAACTTCAAATATAGTTTTTAAATTATTATACAAATTATACAAGCATGCTGGCAAAAATCGGTGTTTCATTTTAAATATAAAAATTAATGCTTTATATACAATTCTTTGATATACTTCATGAAATTTAGAATATTAAGCATCATTTCTATTGGAGTATGTCGATTATATTTTAGAATTATCCGCATTGCTCTATTATGAATTTTTTGCAGTTAAAAAAAAATAAACACCACAGAAATTCGACAACCCCCAATTCCAGAAGCTAGGGCTTGTGCGGAAGGGGGTTACACATTGAAAAAACGCGGACATACAACCATTTCCTTCGACAGTGCCAGTGCCGGAGAAAGGATTCGAACCCGGTGGTGCGATGTCCGTGTGATTAATCGCGATTGCCACCTCGCGCCTTAACCCACGTGGCTATTGACCAGACGAGTTGTTGAATTTGATTTTTATTCAGGAGAAAAAGTACTGCAGAGCAAAATTCAAAATGTGGAACAATGATTGCTTAATATAAAATGACTTTTGTATACATACTAAAACTGTCACCTATTCTATACAAAAGTAATACCTTCTTTGACATTTTATTCATGATATACGTAGCGTGACTTAAATGTTAAGTTTTCGTCCAATACGACTCCAAAATATTTCATTTCGTGCACTCGTTCAATTACAATTGGTTTCATTTTTACAGTAATGTTATTCCAATCAATATTTTTTAGTACATATTTACTACCAATTGCCATATATTTAGATTTATTGACATTTAGACATAAACTGTTGTCACCTAACCATTCACAAATATAGCTTAATTCTAAATTAATTGTTTGAATTAACTCGTTTACATTTTTACCAACAATATACAACATACTATCATCAGCAAACATACATATTTTACAATCCTTTACACATTTCATCATATCATTTATATATATCAAGAATAACCCCATGTGTTGTTTCTAATGATAGTCAAGTCGAGTTTTGGAAGGTATGATTGGAACCATTTAAGCACTGTATTGCAGATACTCATGTTTTCCAGTTTTTTTTAGTAAAAGTGTTCTACAGTTTCAAATGCTCTGCGAAGGTCCAAAAATACCGAAATAACAATATCCCCATTATATATAACCTTTAACCAAATATCACATACATTCACTAATACTCAAAGCACATGTATGCCCTTTACGAAAACCAGACTCGTTAGTAACAATTAATTGATTTGTATCACAGTATTGCAGGAGTTGAATCTTCACAGCAGCTTCTAGGACTTTTTCATAGGGAGATACAGTATTTATGTCGAAATTCCTCGCCTAGTATAGTGTTTGCAACTTTCGGTACTGGAATAATACTGAAGTTTTCCCTGTTGATGAAAAAACCCCACTTTCAAGAGATGCATTTATGACATCAAGGAAGCGATTACCTATAACTGAAAATGCATGCGTTTGTTCAAAGTCATGGAATTTTTTATACTGGAAACAATTTCATGGATGCTTTTTAAGAAATAAAAATTTAATTTTAAGGCGATTGTTTCTTGGTCTTTAGTTTCTACGTTATCGAATTTTATTGTTCCTCCACTCGGCGTCCTATAACTGGACAATATTGTTTTCAGATTTTCCAAAGTTCTCTTGTGTTGTTTATATTTTCATCGAATATCTTATTAAGTCATTTTTCCTTTTCTTGTCTTATCATCTTTACTACCGTGTTTCGTAAACTTTTATATTCTTCCCAATCCTGGTAGCTCCTCGTAGAGACTGCTATTTTATGTTTATCTTTTTCTTTCATACTTGAAATAATGATTTGTTATCCATATGCTTTGGATGTATTTTATTGGTATATTAATATTTATTATAAGACACATTTGATCGAATACCTTTGTAAGTGTACCTGTAAATAAATCAGACAGATAGTTTATAACATTGGTGTTATTATTGTCCCATTCTGTATTTTCAAGCATACTTTGGAAATGATTTACATTATAGTTTTTAAAAGGTCTTTTATGAAAATGTACCTTCTTTGTATTGTTTTTATTTGTAACCACATGTACAGGTGAAACATAATGATCACTAATTTTTGGAGTGCTGTTTACTTCATGTTTTTCATTAGTTATAATCAAATAATTCACGTTGAGCTATGTTGTGTTATTCACGTAGGTGTATGCACCAATTTGTTTTCATTTTGTTTGAATAAAATGCGTCTTTTTAAAGTAAAAATTAAAATCTCCAACGAATATTATAATTCTAATTTTACATACAGAACTCTTCGCCGCATCGTTTTGTTCCATTTTAGGTGTAAGCAAATATAAATTTTAGAATAATTTCTTATAAAGTAACTTGGATTAAGTATGTACTACTTTTTGTCTAATGTATCACTTTCAACATTAAGTCCAGTCGATGCAAAATACATGCTTAAGATTTTCTTATAATATTGGCAAAAGATTGCATATCATACCCTACTATAATAATTTAAATATTCTTAAAATGGAAGACAGACTTGTATGTAATGTTAACTTTTAAGTTAGTGGAGAACGTCGCCCCTTCATATTTATTTAATTTATCAGTATACTGTAAAATGTTCACAAACTTAAATAGCGAAACACAAATCAGTTAACGATGCCACAATATTACTTATCCTTATTTAATATTCCTTTTACTATATGGCTCCAATTTTGAATAATAAATACGTTGCTCTTTTCAACGGTGCTAGATTTAACATACACATCGTTATTTTATTTTTCTCTTGATTTCCCCTATGTTCAATGAAAATTATTATGTTGTTAAATTCTTGGAATATGGTGAAAAATGGCTAATCCTTTTAAATACTATAGTTTATATATTTTACAAGATTATTCTATTCTGTTCTCTTCTGTTTTACCTTACTTTACCCTACCCTACCTTATCTTATCCTATCCTAGTAGAAGTTTGACGCTAGCCTAGACGTGTAATTCTAAAATTAATGGAGAGAAATTTTATGCAAACTCAGTGGCGGCCCGTCAGGGATGGCAGGGCAGGCAGTGCCCACCCAATTACATAAGCGGTAGTTATAAAGGTATATTTATATTTTTCCAGTTTAATTATCGAGTAAAATTTTGCAGTTAATTAATTGTAATATTAAAATTAAAAAGTTAGTTTTATTTATAATATTATTTTTACTACATATTAATCTGCTTCATATAATAATAATAATAATAATAATGTTTATTTACCTCCGATATAATATACAATAATAAGCACAATTTTAACATTAACAATATGATATAGTAAATATAATACATACAATTATATAAAGCAAACAAAAACAATACGTATATGAAAGAGATGTAAATAAACGAGAGAATTTCAGGGCGCTATGACTCTGAAAATGTTCCATTTAGATTCATTTAAGAATCTGTCTATGGGCCATTTATTATAACGCATAAAACAGAAGTTGACATTTAATACTTTTACATATTATACTTAATATTTTACATTTAAATAGTAAGACAAACAATATATAGGTAAGTATAAATTAAGATTTGTTTAATCAATTATTGAATGAACTTGATTACTAACATCAGTAAGTATCCATTTTTTAACTTTTTTTTTAAACATATTTATTGAGTTTATCGTTTTCAGGTACGCTGGCATTATCGTCTGGAATCTTGGGCCTATGTGAACAAAATACCTTTGCCCAATTGATTTGCGGGCTCTAGGTAAAAAAACATTTGAAGTTGATCTTCCACGGGTGTCATACTTATGGGTTACTGTAGTTAGATATTGTCCGTTCACGCGTAAAAAGGTCAGAACTACTTTACAGTAAAGTTGTCTTATGTCCATGATTTCAGCTTCATTGTACAATAGGCGACTAGGGCATCTTAACGGCTTGTTATATATAATTTTTATGAATCTCTTTTGTAGAGTTTCAAGAGGCATTAAATGAGTTTTTCTTATTCCCCCCCATCAGATTAGACCATATTGTATTATAGATTCTATCAAGGCATAATACAGAATTTTTAATTGCGTAATAGATAAAAATTTACGCAAACTGTAAAGCTTGTGTATAATCCCACGGAGTCTGTTAACAATGGATTTAACATGGATATCCCATTTGAGAAACGAATCAAGATACACACCTAGATATTTAACTGAGGTAACGAAGTCAAATTGCATATTATCTAGTTTCAAGTTATCGCAGTCAGGTAAGTGGTTTTCATATGAGGTGAAGGGTATTATTTTAGCCTTTGTTTCGTTTACCGTTAATATATTTCTTTTGAAGAAATCAAATATTTGTTTCAGTTCTTTTCTAGCTACCTCCATTACTTCATCCCAGGACTTACCTACATAGACTATCGCCGTATCATCAGCAAAGGACAATATGGTTCCGGAGGAGGATATGGTAAGTAACTCATTCATATAGATAATGAACAGAATGGGTCCCAGTACAGTTCCTTGGGGTACCCCATATGTTACTATTTCTTCATTGCTTAGGACGCCATTTAGTTCTACTTTTTGTTGTCTATTTTTCAAATAGCTTTTGAAGAGATTTAAAGCATTGCCTCGCACGCCCAGGTGTTCCAGTTTCTCCAGCAGAAGCGCATGACTAACAGTGTCAAACGCCTTTGCTAGATCCACAACAACACCTAAGCATGCTTTTCTGTTATCTATAGCTTCGTAGATTATAGATGTTATTTTAGCAATGGCGTCCTGAGTTGATTTGTTCTGCTGGAAGCCAAACTGTTTACCATCTATAATATTGTTTTCACTAAGATAACTAGTTAAACGGCACTTCAATATTTTCTCAAAGATCTTTGAAACTGCTGATGTGAGAGAAATCGGGCGGTAATTGATTATTTTAGTTCTATCACCACCTTTGTATAATGGCTTTATTGTGGCATTTTTTAGAACATATGGAAATTTACCAGTATTTATGGCTAAGTTTATCAGATAACTAATTGGGCTTGCGATGTACTCAACAGATAACTTCAGAATTTCGTTAGTTATTTTATCCGGGCCTGGAGCTTTTTTTTCTTTTAGGTCTAAAATTACTTTTTTAATTTCATTCTCGTTTGTTTCAGCTAAAAACATTGAATGGCAAATTTCTCGTGGTAGTATACTTTTGCTATTACTTGGAGGTTGTATGCGTAATGCCAGTTCTTTCCCTATATTAGCAAAAAATGCATTGCAGTGATTTACTATCTCCGCTTTATCAGTAAGTTCTGTACCATTATCTAAAGTTAATTTACTGATCTCTGTTCCTTCTGTCTTGCTTTCATTAGTATACTCTTTTACTACACTCCAAATGTGTTTCGAGTCAAATCTGTTTTTTTCAATTTTGTTTTTGAAGTAATCGTGTTTAGTTTTTTTTATTAGGATATTTAACTTGTTGCGGTATTTTATGTAAGTTTCCCTGATATCTCGTCTAAGTGGATTTTTAGTTGAATCCTGAAACAGTCTGTCTCTTTTTTTATCGAAATTATCAGTCCATTTGTTATCCAAGGTTTTTTTTGCGAAAAACTGGTCCTTTTTTTATACTTGTAGCTTCATTAATAAATTGTTTTAATGTTTCTATAAATATTTCGCTTCCGATGTCCACATCGGCAGAATCATATAAGGTGTGCCAAGTTTCTTTTTGTACTAACTGTAAAAATTTATTTTCAGAAAATATTTTTTTTTCTACAATGGTCCTTTCTCTAACTGCATTATGTCCTACGACTTCATTACACTGGACAATTACAGATGAGTGGTCAGTAATATTAGTTCTTATAACAGCCGGCCGTAATGTATGGTAATCAGATTTCTTAGATTTTGCAAATAAATGGTCTAAGCAAGTCCCTGATGCAGGCCTAGTTACTTTATTGATTAGAGAAACAAAACCTTTCTCTGATAATATGTTTAAGTAATCCTCGACGTAGCCGTTAACAGTTCCACTTATTATATCGATGTTTATATCTCCAAGAAAAAATGAATAATCGTACGCTTCACTATTGTATTCATTAAGATAATTATTTAAGTTTTCATTGAATTCGAAGGGACATGTTGATGGTGGCCTATATAGTCCGATAATATTAATCTTAGATCTGTTAAGAGATATAACTAACGATATTCCATTTACATTACCAATTTTTATAAGTTTGCATTGATAATTAAAACCATTCCGTATGTAAATAAGTACTCCATCGTTTTGGTTTACTCTGTTTTCTGTCTGAATCATGTTATACCCGTCTATTCGATACATATTTATATCTTGTATGTTCCAGGTTTCTGTTAATACCATGCAACCAAAAAAGTCTGAAAATTGTGAGATATATACCTGAAATTGATCAAAGTTTTTATGGACACTTCTGATGTTAGTATGAAATAATGTAAAGGATTTGTTACTATCGTGTGTACCAAATAATGAATTAAACTGCTCTATGTCATTTATTTCATGAGTTTCAATTTGATCATTCTTAAAGTCCCTTACAAACGAATTCATTCTTATAATATGATTAAAAAAGCAAGGGTAATTTATATTTATTAAGGCGATAATTTATAAAAACGGATTATTTGAAGGTTTATCTAGATAATTTTTCAGCAAAAACTTAAACATGCAAACTATAGAAAAACCAACACCAGTTTAACACTACTAAAAACTACAAAAAAATCTTCATTAAAATATGTATACAAATACTTAATTCCAGAGCATACGAGTAGATTAGTAACAAATACACTGTGGCAATAAAATAGATTAGATTTAGGTGCGTTACAAATTTGTAATGTTTTTAGATGCTGTTTTTAATGTTTTATCTAGATGTCCATCTTTTAGGCTGTAGCACTGTTTATTCTTGAAGAAGATCTTATGGTCGCTTGCGGTAGTTGTTTTATTTTTGCCACTTTACTTTTTTTTATTTCGATCTCTTTTCCAGTTGCAAATACTTCATTTTCCTGTTCCCGTTCCTCTTGTGAATATTTTGATATATTTGGCGTTGACGGGGCGCTGTTTGGCTTCGTCTTCTCTAAGTTTTCAGTGCTGTTGTTCGATATCTCCTCTTCTGAATCTGTATCTTTCTCCTCTTCGGCTAGTTGCTCAGCAGTATATTTTTGACCATTCACGAAGAGTATTTTGTTTTTAATAAAAGCGTTTAAATTCTTACTACGTGCTTTTTTCAAATGCTGGGCTAAGATTTTACTCTCCTTCCTTTCTTCTAAAGTAAGTTCTTCGGCAATGCTTACGTTGGAGCCTTTTAATTTTTTTATATTGCGTAATACTTCCCGTTTTGAGAGATATGATACAAATTTTACTATCACTGGTTTCTTCTTTGACTGTTTACCTATTGTATAAACATTATTAAGATCGCTTAATGTCAAGCTTATATCGAGTAACTGGTTTAGTGATTCTATTATAAATTTTTCGAGATGTATCGTAGGGGTGTCCAGTCCGAATATTATAATATTATTTTTTCTTAATTCTTTCTCTAGTTTTTCATACTTATTTTGTAAGTTTTTATATTTAGATTCCCACTCAAGTGCCTTCTTGTTCAGTTCTTCCTCAAATTTCTGTTTCAGTTCGCTAGCTTCTTTGTTTATGTATCTCTTTATATCATCACTTTGGTTTTTATTAGCTTTCTCTATATTTTTTCTGGTTGACTCGTTTACTGCCTTCACAACCTTCGCTACTAAATCATTTTCATTCATTTGTTCAGCCACTCTGTATTTCTATAGTAAGAGATATGTGTTTTTTCGCCTCTTTATTTACGTCCGTTGTATACAACAGTTTCCTTACATTTATTTTGCATATAATTTCCACATAACAAAGGGGTTTAGTGACTTAACCTTTTAACATGGGTGAGAAGAGAAGTTTACCAACTGGCTCTTAATATTTAAACATTTTTGTCACACTATAAACCATAGAAATAGGCACCTTTATTGGAGAGACTTTTATACGTTGTCGACACTTAAACAGTTAATCAATATTCAATTCAATATAGGTACATTTATGAATCCGTTTAGAAACCGCCAAGCCAGGGTGGGCAAGCATCGCTCAGAAATCGTGAATTCAATCATAATACATCTACGCGCATGTTAGTTATTCACTTCGATCTTACGCCTGTAATGCATATCAAAACGAGACGTACGTCTTGCATGCTTAGGCAATTTACAACCTAAAGTGGGTATGCCATCCCTGAGCAAAACTTCTAATAAACAATATGAATATTGAATAGAATATGTTCACAATTGAAAATATATCAAACAGGAAAATAACTAATGTGTTAAAATTGATTAATCAATCCATTATGAATATTAAATATAATTGGAATTTCTAATTTGATGAATAGGAACAAAAATATGTTAAAATACATATCAGCGGTGCCATATAGTTAATAAGTTACCTATAACTATAATTTTATTTTTCTTTGCGTTTTAAGGTATAATGTATTAGAACACTTATACCTCTATATTATCCAAAAAGTGCTAAAATAATGTTTAATTTTATTTTGGCAGTTTTAGATGCGAAATTAATATAATATGTAAATAAAATAACGGTATAATATTCAAATTTGGGACATCGCGCTTGGTGAGATGTGGACACTGCTACCCTCATCCCTTCCCTGTTCCTTTATTGTGTCGTAATGTTTCGCCGAGAATCGTTTCATTTTCGGGCGCGTGGAGTAAAGTCAAGTAAAAATTAGGATTTGCGAATCTCAAACGTTGGAAATTATTGCTGCTGTTTTGGAATTGGAAGCTTTTGGTTAGGTTTGTGTAATGTTTTATTCTCTCGATTTTAAGTTTTTTTAATTTGTAATCTGTGATCTTTATTGGTATTTAGTAAATAGTAAGTGTCTACTTTAGCAGAAAAAAGTGTAGTGAATGGACAACTGACAAATTCTTAATATTAAAATATTTTCCATGGCCGACGTAAAACAAACGGTAAGCAATAATTCTGATATTATACATTTTTTATTAGAAAACAGTTTTGCGTCCCCAACATACGATGACAAAATTTTTGTAACTAAATTAGAGCGACCTCGCCCTACCATGGGAAAGCTCATTAATGTAAATTCAAATTCATCGAATAGAAAATTTTGTGTCACAGGGTATCAGAAATGTTTCTAAAAATGAAATAAAAAATAAACTTTATTGCTGGTCTTGCATGTCATTCAGTAAAAATAGTAAAAATCCGCGGAATTCAACAGGGATAGTTAATTTAGAAACGTTATACAAGGCGATTGAAATGGGCAGAGGGATCATTGAATTTTTTTTGCGTGATTTTTACACCCACTAATTTTTTGTATTATTCGGTTCTATCCCCTATCCTGCCCACCCAGAGCTAAATGCCACGGACCGCCACTGTGCAAACTGTTGTACATGCCACTAATGAGCCTATGAATACACATTATACCTGATATAATTCCTTTAATGGATTCTAATGAATCCAGATTCGACCAAATTCGACTGCCAAATAGCAGAGAGCTGGATGCCGTACCAAGCTTAGAAATTCTGAATCGAGCTAGAATTTAAGTAGAGGATAATCGGATTGTTCATTTGCATGAACAATCTTTTTTAGTATTAATATAGGATACTTTGTTATTTACTTCAATTTTGATGATCTTCCGATGATACTAACATGGTTAGAGAAAGCGCATACCCGAGAGTACAGTTCTAGTCTTGACGATTGTGTAAACTACTTTAAAAACGGTTATAATATACAATAGTCCATTTAAATGTTACATTTTGGACAACATTTTGGGTAGGACGCGATTTTTTTGTTTCTTGGGTCCCTCTACTCGACAAACAAAAAAAATCGCGACCTACCCAAAATTTTAAACTCAGAGCGACCCCTCCTGGTCGCTCTCAGTTTAAAATTGATTTGTTGGGGTCGGGAGCCACCCCATTTAGCCGCCATCTTGAAAATAGGAGTTCAAACGATTTTTGCGTAATACCTCCGTAATTATAATTTTTTAACCAAATTCCGTCTTCTTTGGTTTATAACCTTCTTATTATTGAATTTTCGACGAAAAGTTTCTCATGCAAAGTTTAAATCCGTTTTAATTTTTGGACAAAATTTTTCACCCCCATTTTAAAGGTGGTGGAAAAATGGGGTGGCCACCGACACCGAAAATTCAATTACTTTCATGTCCAGTGGAAGTATAGTAAGGCAAGAAAATATATATATATATATATATATATATATATATATATATATATATATATATATTGTTGAAATAGGCTTAAAATGTCATGAAACTTCGAGATTTTTACGAAAAAATTTTTTCTGTCTGTCGTTCTGTCTGTTTGTAACATTTTTGTGCGCACATTTACTCTGGTACCGTTTATGATATTGACTTGAAATTTGGTACACTTATGTATTATAACAAGATCTGGAACTAGATTATATTTTGATCTAATTCTGTTGAAGAAAACGAGACGTCTCAAAAAAATGTTTTGGCATTAGGGAGTCAAATATTACATTGGGATTTAGTGTGTAATTCCTTAGGCAGCGGTTTTTTAAACTTGGTGCGCCCCCCCCCCCTCTACGCAACAAAAAAGAAAAATCGTGTCTTACTTAAAATGTTACTCTAGCTTAAAAAAATGTAACATTTCAGTGAACTAATTATGTAGATATATACTTATATTATAAACGTATTAACATGTTAAATGTCATTAATTTTCAGTTACTACGTTATTAAGCTATTATAAAAAAGATTAATATACTTTTTCAAGAAAAATCATAAAACAATACGGCATCGGCAGTAATTTTGCGATAAAATTATTTAATTGGATTTATGAGCCAACAGAAATATTTTTTAAACAGTATCAATAGTTAAAAAGTTATAAAATTGAAGGAGGAAATAATTCGACATAAAAATATAAAAGCAGATCACAAAATATGTGTATTGATTTAGCCAGCAAAAACAAACGGTAATCTCAAAGCTAATTTTAACATCAATAGTCGATTAATGAGGCGGTTTGACAAAGTAGTAGTAAATATAAACAAGTACATACATAACGGCGCATAAGTATGGAAATTTTTCACGGATGTGGTTGTTGTTCCTTGTCGGGTATAGTCTTAAAGTCATGACACATTTTCTTCTGGAATTTGACGAAATTTATGTAATAAATACATAGAATAACGCACTTTTTCTAATTTTGATATGTAAAATGAATATATACAGTGTGACCCATTTCAAGCCTTAACAGCCTCATAAAAATTGTATTTATTAATCGATTTTGACCGGTTTTTTTTTAAAGATACAACACCAAAAGCCGCACTTTTGGACAAAACGTAATATTTTATTTTTTTAAATCATGGCCTACCGCGATTTTTCTAGGGGTTAAAATTTAAGAAATCATATTAGCGATTTTTTTACTTAAAATCTGAATACATCCCTGTATTCAGCTTCCTCTTAAATGAGTATGTACCAAATTTCATAAAAAAATACGACTTAATAAAATTGTTGCAGATAAATTTAAAAATGAACTACGCGTTCATTATTGCAGACAGTAAAAAACAGAATAAACATCAAAAATCAGACAACAAAGGTAAATCTAATAAAATTACTGATTAATTAAAATTAATAAGATTGATAGCAGTGATGTACGGTAATTCCCCATTATATTTAATTTGAGGTTCAATTTTCGTGAATGATGAACAGGCTTTTAACCTTTATAACCACTTTAGCGATTTCAGAAAATTATTTTTTTGAGCTTTATCATGAAACCGGCATATAATGAGTATCAAATAATTCTTTTTTTTTAAGGAAGTTCTGCTGATTTGTTGTTCTAGACTTGCAAGCGAAATTATTATTTTCTTTATTATGCCTTAAGTTGAGCATGAAAAGGCAACTGTAGAAAGAATAAAAAATATTATTAACTGTCATTTAAGATGCGAATAAGTTTTGTGTGCTAAATATTTGTAAAGATAAGTGATATTTGTTATGGAACAAATATAATTGAGGCACAAAATTGAAATAGTTCGTCTGGTTGGTGATAATGCTCGTTCGATAAGAGAAACAGCTGGTGAATTTAATGATAGACATCCCAATGGACCAAACGTCAGTAGTACCACTGTATACAATATTAATAAAGTTTTCAATGACACCGGTGCCGTATCAATATCAAAACATACTGAAACAGTTAACAGATGTTCTGAATTTAAGGACTTAGAAGTTATTTTTTATTCTAAATTAACTTTTGTTCCTCATATTAATTGTATTATAGCTAATTCCAATAAAAATCTGGGTTTCATTATGAGAAATTCGAGACACTTTAAAACTGTTTCAACTGTCACTCTACTATTTAGTGCTTTTGTCAGGCCTAAGTTAGAATATGCTTCAGTTGTCTGGAGTCCGAACTATGAAACTCATATTTCCAACTTAGAAAATGTTCAGAGGAAGCATCTTAAATATGCGTCTTATAAATCTGTTGGTGTCTATCCAGCTATTGGCACCCCTCAATCTGAGCTGTTAGCTAGGTTTAACTTGAATGACTTGGCGTCACGAAGAGTGTACTTTACTATATTATTTTTACATAAACTTTTAACTAACAAAATTGACTGTCCCGAGTTATTTAACTATATTCACTTCAATATACCATCTTTTCAAACTCGCTCATATCCTCTATTTTACTTACCAACTCCTCGTACAAATTAATTAAAATTTTCATCTATTTATTTCATGTGCTCACATTATAACCAATATCAGGCTAACTTGGCTATTTTTAACTGTAATATTTTTAACATCATTTTAGGTAATTAAGTAATGTGTGTATATATTTATATGTGTCTATATTTTGTGTATATATGTAAATGTGTTAGTATTTGAGATTGTATATATATTGTTCTTATATTACTCGTGTCTTCCTGCCCTTTAATTGGATTTTTATCTGTCTGGCCAGTTCTGCCTTTAAATAAATAAATAAAACATATTATCAGAGGCAGAAATCATGAAAATGTTGTAGGTAGACAAAATGATCAAATTTTGGAATATTTTCGTAATATTCCTAATTCCAGCTTAAGAAGTGCCAGTTTAGATTTAAATATTCCAAGAGAAACTATTAGAAGATGTCTTGTAAGAACCATTTGAAGCCATACAAACTAAAGTTTTCGAATACTTTAGAGCCCGGAGATGAAGATAGAAGACTGGAATTTTGTTTATGAGATCAAGGAGAATATCTCAATAATTCTAATTTCATTGAAGAAATATTATATATCGACGAAGCCACTTTCACCACCAACGGTAGGTTTCATCCCAAAATTCTCGCTACTGGTCAGTAAAAAATCCAAACTGGGTTTTCAATTGTAAAAGACAATATTCGCTAAAAGTAAATGTTTGGTACGGGATACTCCATAATAAAATTATTGGTCCGTTCTTCTTTGAAGGAATTTCAAATAGATTCCAATTTTTTGATTTTTTGAGGTGAATTTTCGGAAGCACTAGATAGTTTACCCATCCATGACCGAGTTAAAATTTCAGTTAGATGGGTGTTCTGTACATAATGCAGTGATAGTGAGACAGTGGTTAAATAATCATTTTCAAAATCAGTGGATAGGTCCCAACAGCCCTCTAATTGAATTTCCACCTAGGTCACCGGATCTAACACCAATGGAATTTTTTCTTTGGAGTACTATTAAGGAAAAGGTATATAAATCGAGACCCCAGATAATTGAAGACCTCCGAGCTAGAATACGGAACGCATGTCTAAAAATTACCCCTACTCAATTAAGAAGTGTGTCAAATAATATTAAAAAAAGATATGAAACATGTATTACATTAAACGGTTGTTTGGTGGAAGCTTCAAAAATTTAGTTGTTTCTTTACAATCTTCATTTATTACATTACATTTATTGTTATTAATAATATTTTTTTAGTGTTTCCTTGTTACAATTATTTCATGTAATTATATTATATTATATATATTATCTTTCATTATTGGGCAATAGTGCGTCGGATCTCGATATCTCGAGTTCCGCGATAGCTAGAAATTTTTTTAAAAATTGCAAGTTAACCAGATAAAAAAGTCTATAATTGGCAATTATTTTGGAACACACAGGGCGATCCAAGACGAAATTACAGGACCAAGTGCCTTTTTTTAAATGAAATGCTATGTATATCAGGACATTTCTACTCATTCCTATATTAGCATTGAATATCTCCCAACCACTTGTTGAAATAATGCAATCTGCAGATGGATATTAAAAGAAATACCACAGTCACAATTATGGG
The DNA here is from genome assembly GCA_963675555.1 of Leptura quadrifasciata. Taxonomy (NCBI): domain Eukaryota; kingdom Metazoa; phylum Arthropoda; class Insecta; order Coleoptera; family Cerambycidae; genus Leptura; species Leptura quadrifasciata. The sequence goes on from OY776674.1 coordinate 34,189,461, forward strand.
TTTTAAGAAAAACTTATGTGAATACCAGTTACGAGACATCTAAATTAATGTTTTTGAATCATTTTCATTTCCTGAAAATGTACGGGGTGGCCAAAAATTATTTTTCAATTAAGAACATATAAAATTGAATTTTCTCAATTTCTTCAAATGGAACACCCTGTATATTTTTCGACGATGTGATGTAGAAATGAAAAACGAACATTTTTTGTAAGTACTTCCCTAGGGCTAATTGCAATCAATTACGTTTTATTGAGCAATCATTACAAAATTCAAAAATAAACTTTATAAAAGATGTTTCTTCAAATAACTCAGTAGAAAAAATTATAATAAATGTTCCACATGTTGCCCATTTTGATTCACACATATCTCTATGCATTTTTGAAATCAGGTTCCCACTGTTCCTAAAATTGCCGGTGTGATAGATGTAAAGGCAGTTATTATTCTTTCCTTCATATTTTGTACTGTTGTTGGTATGTCTCTATAAACAATTTCCTTCACGCATCTACATAAAAAGAAATCCATTTTTGTAAGATCTGGGGATCTAGCAGGCCATTTAGTGGGTCCATTTCTTCCAATACATTGATTAGGGTAGGTATTATTTAAGAGTAGGTATGGCGTTGGTTGAGACGGGGCTCCGCCCCCCAAAATGGGCCTCGTAGTGCTCCGTTGGCCCCTTTTTCTTGGAGCCCCCGTACTGTCAAAAGGCCCTCGTGCTGTCAAAGGGCCCCCTTGCTGTCAAAGAGCCCCTTTGGACCCCCCGTACAACCCCATGCTCCAGTGGTCCCAACATAACCTCACTAGAGTCCCCGTGCTGTCATTTGATCACGTGACAATATTTGTATATAAGGTTTTTAATGAAAAGCAGCTCCCCTCTCGGGAATCGATCCCTCAGCATATGGATCCATACATAGGCACCTTACGCAACTGTGCTATCTAAGAGCTTATAGTTCGTGTATCTAAATTCATAGTCTCCTGTCTCAGGCGGGGTCAAATAGGAGATCATAGCGAATAGAAAGAATGCATATGATAAATTAAAATATATCCAAAAGGAAACAAATTCAAATGTAGTATATAAGTGATAGTGATAATCATTTCAAACAATAGATCGACGGTGCAAAGATACATGATTAAAATTTAATTAAACTTAATGTCCTATATAAAATCATGGTATTGTGTTGAATGAAGGAATCGAGGGATATGCATTTTTTAGTATCGACGTAAGCAAAAAGTTCAAGAATCAGATTTGTCAAGTATTATTTCTAATATTGTTTTTGTATACACACGTATTAGAGTCTTTGTTGTTGTGTCACCAAATTTAATTTCAAATATCCTTTTTCACTCAAATAAACAAGGGTATATGATAAAATATTTGAACCAAGCCAACAGTAGGTAGTAGGTCTTTAACTGCATTTAAATAATGTGGTGAAGCACCATATTGCTGAAACCACATCCTATTTCGAATTCTTTCAGAGAGATTTACCAATAATTGTGGCAGATAGTTTTCCAAAAAATGAAGATAAATAGCTCCAGTCAATGTACCATCAAAGAAATGTGGCCCTATTATATGTTCTCCACTAATTCCTCCCCAAACGTTTATAGACCATCTGTGTTGGTTATCAACTTGCATAAAAAAGTAAGGAGCATAATAATGGAAATTGTGCCTATTAACAAATCCATTTTTATGAAAAGTTGCCTCATCACTGAATAAAACAGTATTGAAAAAAGTTGACATCATGTTGCATTTCACCTCCGACCCAATTACAAAATTGTAGGCGCTTTGAAAATCGTCATCAGATAATTCCTGGTGCATTTGAATATGATATGTATGCAACTTATTTATTTTAAAGATTCTACTTATTTCTGCTAATGAGCTCACTTCTCTTTGACTAACATGGGGATTCTCAACCGTTGCCAGCACCGCATAAAACTCATTTTCTTCGTTCACAACACGTTTTATTCTTTCACTTTTTTTATATTCGACATTTCCAGTTTCCAGAAATCTATCGAGAAGGTTTTGGGAGCTGCTAACATCAGGAATCCTTCTTTCAGGATAACGTTGGTGATAAATTCTATAGGCAAATAAACAATTTCTGTCTGACTGGCCCAATACAAAAGTCATGCCTACAAGTTCCGCTTTATTAATAAAATTCATATTGTAATATTCCAAATATTTTAAATTCAATACAAATTGTGACGACCAATAAGTGTGATAAATGCTCCTTTGTACACGACAATTTATACCAAACTGAGGTTTTATTGCTTATCGAATAACGAAAACAGCAGTTATCGGTTAAATACTATTTACTCATTTCAATGGATTGGAAGAAATGGTCCCACTAAATGGCCTTATTTCAAAATTGCATAAAGACGAGTGTCAATCAAAATGGGCAACGCGTCGAACACCTATTATAAATTTTTCAAATGAATTCTTTGAGGGCACCTTTTTTTGAATTTATTCTTGAATTTGTCACTTATTTATTTATAAAACGAAAATGGTTGCAATTAGCCATAGGGAAGTACTTACAAAAAATGTTTGTATTTCATTTCTACATCACATCGTCGAAAATATACAGGGTGTTCCATTTGAAACAATTCAATTTAAAATGTTCTTAATTGAAGAATAATGTTTGGCCTCCCTGTACATTTTTAGGAAGTGAAAATGATTCAAAAACATTAATTAGATGTCTCGTATTCACATAACTTTTTCTTAAAACCCATAATTGTGACTGTGGTGATTTTTTAAATATCTATCTGCAGATTGTATTATTTCAACAAAAAAATTCATTACATCCAAGTGGTTGGGAGATATTCAATGCCAATATAGGAATGAACAGAGTCTAGAAAGAGGCTTCAAAAAATGTACTGATATACATAGCTTTCCATTTAAAAAAAGGCACTTGATCCAGTAATAATTTCCTGTTATAGACTTTTTTATCTAGTTTACTTGCAATTTTTAAAAAAATTTCTAGCTATTGCCCCACCCTGTATATATAATATTTATTTTCTTTCGTTCTAGATAAGAAGTACCATTATGAAAGGTTACCTAATTTTTACTGTTACTTTGGATATTAGTAACGAATAACGTTATTACCAAAGTCTTAAAAACAGGTGAAATGTGAATCTTTTGTACTCTTACTTAATTCACTTAAATTATTTTACTACTTAACGGACATGCGGTATGAAGGAGGAAGAAGATATCCTAATGTGCAGCGCTTGAGGTATGAAAGAAATGTCAAAGACGAAGTTTGAACGTAATTTCCAAACTATTGGATACACAATAGCTACAAACTGTATAAGTTAGGCTATTTCTGCCCAGGGCCATCACTTTGAAGATGATAATATTTCATTTCTGTTAGGAAACGATGAGACAATATTCTCAGAACTTAATAATTATTTATAAGCACAGTGAAGATCAAAACAGAAACGACCCTTTTGACTTGGATGGTAATGAACGTAAATGCAAGTTCCATAATTGGTAAGAAAGTTTCATTTAGAGCTTTTATTAGTAGGGAGGCCAATGGGGGTCGAGGGTTAAGTTAAAACATTTAATAGAATCGTCGACAGGGATTCGAAATGCATAGGTGTCGAAAAGGCTTCATAGTGAAACAAGTAGAATAGTTCGAGTTTTTCAATGGCCTTTTCCACACGTGTATTGTATATAATTTTTTCTAGGCTTATTTATTAAAATCTATATTTAAAATGTTTTAAAGATTTTAAAATGAAATCAAATAAATATCTCTTATTGCGCTTTGGATTAAATTAACTAATTATTGCTTCTAATTTAGTTTCCCCAAACAACAAAACATTTGAACACATTACTGTATACGTTTTTTCTTAACCATGTCAGTATCATCGGGAGATGATCTCCAATATGTAACGAGTTACAGAGGCGGGAAGATGAGCATGTTTCCCGAAAAATAGTATAACCCCATTTTTAACCTCTCCACAATAAAATTGTGAGAGGTTACTAAAATTGGTTCAAAAACGAAAATTGAGATAACATCAAATCTTTACGTTTTGAGGTCCTAGGAACCCAAAAAAGTGGTTTTTGAAAAATGTCTGTGTGTGTGTATGTATGTATGTATGTATGTGTGTTAGCACGATAACGCCGAAACTACTGAACGGATTTGAATGAAACTTTGCGTGTGCGTTTCTTTAGTGTCCCAGAAGATCTGAAAAGGTTTTGGTTGAGATCGGATTACGTTTAGTGCCATTTTGACGCAACAAGTTGTTTATTTTATAATTACTTTCAATTTGCAATGGAACCATTGAAAAGTAGTTAAAATTCTGATTTCAACGATATACCATACTTCCACCCTTTCGATTTGATTTCCGTGAAAAAAATTAAAAACAAAGCAAATATGGCATAGATCGCATTTCGCATGACATGATCGATGCGCGTAGCCGTATCATCGTGAAACTAGTCACATCACGCGTCAATTCACGTGTGAGGGTTTCTTCTCTGCTCTAGAAGTAGAGCGGATTACGTTTAGTGCCGTTTTTAAATATATATACAGACAAATCGAAGAATTAAACTACAAATATTCCTCTAGAATCTAGTAAAATTACTGAAATGCTAATGTTTGATTTAACAAAGACAGCCGCGAGCGATCGGATTGCAATGAGCAAATTTTGATGATTGTCATTGTCATCGTTTGTCATCCGATAACGTTGGTGTCATGTCATGTTAATAAGATTTCGGCTCATTTGTAACTTTTAGTGGATTGTCACAAACTTTAAAGGTAGATGTAACAATATCAATATCATATGCTTTCTGTACCTTCGTTGGTGAATTTATTATAGATTATCACTTTACCAATTTTCAGTTTGTTGCTTTACAAATCTGTAGTATTTAGGATAACTAGACTTTCTTAGTCGTTCAAGTGATGTTAAAGATGTTAATATCCTAATAATATATTATTCAACGAGCGATAATGTAGGTAATAACTCGCATAGATGATTGTAAATTCATTAAGTTGAGGGTTTTTTAGTGCCCCAGAAGATCTGAAAAGGTTTTGGATGAGATCGGATTACGTTTAGTACCGTTTTGTTCACACAATTTAATGCTCTTTTCGGCATCAAAGATCTACCGAGTGGGGAGGTTCCAGCCGCTTCCAGTAGCTGCCGATTTTTGATGGTAAATTTAGTAAGAACGAATTACACTTATTTTTAATGTGTTTTCCACACTATAATAAGATTATACAGTGATATATATTTCATTTGTAGTTTCTTTCTATTTTGTGGAGAAGATTCCTAGAACAGGTGTAGCACCTTCCCTCGGGCGTGTTTTTGTTTCTTTTGAAAAAGGCAGCCATCTCTCCACTCCAAAGAGCGAGGGGTATGGCAGGATACCGCGCGCTTCTTTACAGCGAATTTTGTTCGCTTGTCCAAAAAACCTCAGGCTGAGTGCCACCATTAGCATTTTTAAAGATCAGGATGCAAGACCAGAGCACATCGCAGAGGGTGGAGCACCCTTTCTCGTTGCTTTGTATGGTGGCAACATGGAAGAGGAAAGGTAGAAGTCAGCTACGAACATTTCATTAAATCTACAACAAAAAGCAAATTCAACCTTGTTTCTTTACCTCCAACGAAGGACGCTGCGCGGAATCATGCGTTCAGGATTTACCACCAAATCCAAAAATGCTATGGGATCCAAAAATATCCAGACGACGGACTGGAAATGTGGCAGCAATGGGCTAGCTCCACTCTCAATGGGAGACCAACCAGCATCCGAAAACTTATTAAAATTCATTTCATGCACTCGTCGAAAGGGATACGGCGGAGCATGTGATTGCAGGAAAGTGGGGCTGAAACTCTGTTGCGTGTGGCTTCTGCAGTAATCAGTTATACGAAAATCATATTGACAGTAAGGACGAAGGTGACGAAGATTTATCAATGGAAGAACAATGGATTCTCAGAAGTACTGATGATGATGACATTGAGGACATCAACCGACCAGGACCATCAAAAAGGATAAGACACTAATAATATAATAGCGTGGTTCAAGTATCATTTACATCTAAGATCACGAAGCTGTGGATTAAGCATATCGGGGATACCACAATAAATAAACCGCGCCATTTACTCTACCTCAAGTTGGTGTGGACCTAAGGATACTTTGAACTTACAAAATTAATATGATTATGTAATAAATAACGAGAAACAATTGAAAAAATCACAAAAATGGAGTTTTACAATTTTTTGGGCAAAAAGAACTTCCCGCCCGCTGTAACTCGTTACATATTAGACCTTGCAGGCCAAAACTTCCTACTGACTGTGTTTTTTTTTATACATTTATTTAACGTCAGCCTATTTCCGCTACTGAGGCCTGTAGACGAGCTACCCCCAACCAGGAATTTTGCCGAACCTCTTCCCTTAAGAAGAGTATGGATCTTTTACTTGCCTGACATTTAATAGATAAGGGACCGACGGCTTTACATCCTCTCCGAAGGATGGTATATCCCCTATACAATCCTCGCCTAAGGTTGTATAGCTTCCGCGCATACACTGATATACAAGCCGCTGGAAGATGTGTGAGGCGAGGACGCGGTTTTTGTTGGAACTGACTGGGTTATTAGGTTTATTTATTAGCTGTTGAGTCAGATTTACTTAGAAATTGTGACTTTAGTGCAATAATAGAATCATTTGCATATCTCAAGGCGCGCAAAGCCTCGTTACTTTAAATAGGTACATTAGTACATACTTTTCCAAAAACTGTTTACGTGCAATTTTTGTTCAGTGTTTTTTCAATTCATTATTTTTTAGATATTTGATAATTGAATGTATTAATAGTACCAGTACCCTGATGTACTAAGTATTAAAGTATTAGTTTTATGTTTTATCTGTTTACTTCTTAAAAACATCTGTTATTGAATATACACATTTTCTTTGTATCCTTACATATGTTACTAGACCTATTTAATGTAGTATTTGGTAACAAATACCAATAAATTATTTTTTTCTTCAGATTATAATGATGTTAAATTTAATATATTTATACAGTAAACTGACCTTTGGACGCACCTTTTCTAAGGGAGTGAGTCCGGGACGCTGCACTGTACCCGGTCCCAACGTGGCTCTCGACGGCGCTGTATTAGACTATGATTAATAGATTCAATAAAAGATAAAAATTCGTAAAAGATGCGAACATGCTGCGATAAAGGTCAATAGATAAAATTACGACCTAAAAAGTAGCATATGGAGAAGGATGGTAATTTCTCGAAAGCACAGGCAATAGGCCCGTATTTTACAATACAGCTACTATACTGGAGAACGATATACATGAGTATACATGAAAAACGTTTTAAGTTAATTCTTGTAAGAATTCGATAAAGATGAGCTGAGAAACAGCTATTTTCCTACACTTTACAAAGCACGTAAAATAATTCGTTTCATGCTATTTTATAGCACAGTTTTATTTCGTTCCGACTTCCGATGGCTGCAAACACAACCTACTTCCTTTAAAATGATTTTTATAAACCCTTTAAATAGAATGGAACTACCTACTCCATGAAACAACTTTAATTTTAGACTTTAATTTCTTTGAGAATATTTCTACTTAAACGACCCTAGCTACCTCAACAGCAGGTGTGAGGGAAAACTGGATTAATTAGACACAAACAATGTAAAATTAATTCTATATTACAACTAAAAAATATATATGACCCTGAGGCCACGGAACATCAACATACATCGATGTCAAAAGCAAATCAAAAGTTCTTTAAAATCTACGGTATTCGAATACGCAATCAAATCATAGAAAAATAACTAAACTAATACAGATAATTTTTATAGCAACAAAAGGTAATTTACAAACATGAACAAAATCTAGAATTTTTCATGGTAACAAAAGGTAATATACAAACATGACAAAATCTGGAGTATGCAAAAATCAAAACTCAGTTCGAACTCCGGCATTAACACACAATTATAATTGTTAAAGTCAAAATTTCGAAAGTAAAATTGGACACCACGGATTTTATTTTTCGGTAAAAAGCCGAAAACCATTCAGGGAACTAAACTAGAACGTACTTACTGTTTACGATGCACTTTATCACATGACGCAGTACGTGGCACTGACGGAAATCTTCCAAATAACTAGCTGGAGGGCGTATTGTTCGAAAATTTACAATTTAACCTCCAATTCACTAAGGTTTGCACGCACTAAACAAGGGTCTGGGCCTCAAGGAAGTCTTTATTTCACTAAGAAAATTTCTAAAGTTTACACTTCGATAAAACCGTACAGTAAGTATATGAATTAAAACCTTACATTAACAGAACTTAACATCACAAGCTTGTAATATGGCGTCTTGCCGTTTATACCGTAAATACATGGCGGCTTTCACTAATCAAATCAAATTGCTCTGTAAACTGGAACTTATGAAGGTAATATCGCCAGACTTTAACATCAAACGAATCTACTGTTAACTAACACAACTTTACACATTACTTGACGGCAATACAACATTTGCAATCTTTCTTTTTAACCATTTTTAATGGCAGGCCCGCCTTGCTGCTGTCGGCGGACCCCATGACATCAACAGGAATCCGTTCGGCGCATCCTCTGTCTTTCATCAAAACGACATTAAATACCTAAACCAATCAGGGCGTCGGATCCAAAAGTGCACCAATCATAGCCTTATAATTGAATACAAATAGATCGCACGGCTATAGGATTTGCTTGTACCGATTTATACATGGCATTTTAATAATATTTCACTAAATTTATATACGATAAAAATGGACCGTTACATCAAGAAGTTAGTGGACGCAATCCGAAACGTTAATGGGCCTAATTTTGAATGTATGAAGATGAATTTCTACAAAATAACGGGAACCAACTTAATTAACTTGAGTAATGTTTCCATTTAACACTTATTCATGCTACGAGAGGGATAACTAGCATTTGCCAGCTGAAGATGAGTTTGCAATAGAGTCCAAGAGTAAACAAAAATGTTTTCCAAGTTGCATATTAATTTGTTTCTAATTTCCAGTTTAAAGTTAATATAGAAAATTCGGTTCTTATTTCAAAATTGCTATGATTGAACCTTTATGTAAAGAGGGTGTTATGTCAGTCGACTTTATCATCATCATTCATGTCATCAAAGCATGGCGGCATATTCACTAAATCCGCCGCGTGTAATTTTTTTTCATTAAATTTTAATCAGGCAGAGATATCGTGAAGCGGTCTTAGTCCTTCATTATCAGCTTAGTATTATTTTTTTGCGTGAAATCGATCGATTTTCTATACACAGACTGGATTAACCATACTTTTCACATATCCCCATAGAAAGAAATTTAAGGGTGTACGATCAGGAGAGGTCGCAAGTACTCTAAAAACTCCCAAGCACTCTATGGCTCGCGAACAGTTGTAAAATACTTTCCAATTGTAAATAAACAGTTAGTTAGAAATGGTTATGCAAAAAGTAATTTGATGTGAAATGTTTTGATAACCGTATGATATTAACTGTAGATTTAGAAAATACTACTACTACTGTTTTACAGTTTTTTAAATAAATGACCATAAAAACTCAAGTATAATAGTATCAATGGATTCGTTATAAAGGGCAATTTAATAGACACAAGGAGCCTCCACTGTCTCATTTGAAAAATACAAGTTATTTCAAAGAAACTAAATTAATAATAGTAACTATACAGGGTGTTGCATCATGAGAGGGACATAGCTTAATAGGAGGTAGAGAACGTCAGTGGTAACCGGAACCTCCCATAGAAATGTCTCATTGGGCCTTCATTACGAAGTTACAGGGTGTTAAATAATTTTTGGCCAAACCTGTTTTTTGACATAACTTTGACAGGGAATGAAATAACGGATTCATATTTGGTACGGCTAATGTACTAACGAGCCCCAAGAGGTACATGTATAAAAAAAATATATCCAGGTCCGGATTCACTATAATTTATGTTTCTTGTTTGCATCAATAAAACATCACCCTGTATATATTTTTTTGAAATTTCGATACAATATTCGAAAAGAGCAAGAAAAAATAAACAAAATAGCCTATTTCATTTTTTTGTTACACCTTCGTGGTTATTTAAATACGTTGTTAAATGTGCAAGAAAATGGATTACAGAACCCTATTAAATGAGAGGCACGTGAAATAAATAGTTTTATAACTAAAATTTGCAAAAATTCTATTGAGCCTAGGTGGTCTGGGTGAATCCTAATTCCGGCACGTTTTAAAGGTCCATTTTGGTAAAAAACTGTGGTCCTAATAAGTAATCGGGTATGAAATAACAAAATTTTTAATCAATCACAGTAGGCTTGTTCAAAGAATAAAAGTGACAGATAATTTAAACCATTTAGGCCTAAGCAACCAGTTACTTTGATCAAGAAAATCATCAACATGTTATACTTAATAAAAATTGGAAAAGAGAACAAACTAAAATCTAAATAAATAAAATATTTTCCATTCAATTAACAATAAATAACAAAACAATAACTAAATGTGTTTAAAAATAAAACGTAATTGACACTAAAGTAAATTTTCAAAATGTCCTCCCCCATATTCTGTGCATTTTCTTGCGCGTTTAGAAAGGTCACCAATTGCTCGACGTATCATTTCTGGATTATTCCGTATTTCGTCGCAGGTTGTAACGATGCGCTGGATTAAATGTTGTCTACTTTCAATTTCAATGCTATAAACCTCGTTTTTTAAGTGGCCCCATAAAAAGTAATCACAAGGGTTACAATCAGGAGATCTTGGTGGCCATTCATGTGGACCCCCGCGTCCAATCCATCTATTAGGATACACATTGTTTAAGTGTTCTCTTACTTGAAGGTTAAAATGTGGTGGCGCCCCATCATGCTGAAACAACATGCCTCTTATACCGATATTTTCTAACATATTCGGTAAAATGTTTTGAAGAAAATCAAAGTAAATTTCACCATTCAATCTTTCTTCAAAAAAATGTGGCCCTATCAAATGTCTATTCACAAGTCCGACCCAAACATTTGCAGAATGTCTGTGTTGCGAACGGCGTTGGCGTACCGCATGTGGGTTTTCCTGTGCCCATTTATGATTATTTCGTGAATTGTTTACTCCATCCCTTGTAAATTGTGCCTCATCCGTAAATAAGGTTCTGTAAATGACTGGGCGATGGTTAGACAACCAATGACAAAATGCCAGGCGTCGTCGCCTTGTTGAAGACGCTGTACCTGCTGGATATGATATGGATGGTAACGTTCTCTTTTTAGGGTTCTCCATACTCGCCAATGAGGAATACCAGTTGCCAAACTGATTCGTCTAGTGCTCATATTTGGGTTTTCTTGAACTACGTTTATAATATTGTTTTGTTCCTGCACACCTTGTTGTAAAACACGCTCCACAACTGCAGAAGTAGGAAATTTTCCGTGTTGTCTTGCATACTGGAACACCGTACTAAAGGTTTTTTGATTAGGGCATCGACGACCAGGAAAACGCAGCCGATATTCTCTTTCCGCCGACCTACCATTTCCATTACAGAAACCATAGATGAATATTATGTCAGCATATTCCACGTTTGTAAATTTTACTGGCATAGTTAAAATATTTTCACAAGTTTTCACTAACTAAATGCGGATTATTGACACATTAAATTACTAACAAACAATTATTCAACTGTTTAGGAGATTTCTTTTTATTATCTGTCACTTTGAACAAGCCTACTGTGATTGATTAAAAATTTTGTTATTTCATACCCGATTACTTATTAGGACCACAGTTTTTTACCAAAATGGACCTTTAAAACGTGCCGGAATTAGGATTCACCCAGACCACCTAGGCTCAATAGAATTTTTGCAAATTTTAGTTATAAACTATTTATTTCACGTGCCTCTCATTTAATAGGGTTCTGTAATCCATTTTCTTGCACATTTAACAACGTATTTAAATAACCACGAAGGTGTAACAAAAAAATGAAATAGGCCATTTTGTTTGTTTTTTCTTGCTCTTTTCGAATATCGTATCGAAATTTCAAAAAAATATATACAGGGTGATGTTTTATTGATGCAAAGAAGAAACATAAATTATAGTGAGTCCGGACCTGGATATATATTTTTTTATACATGTACCTCTTGGGGCTCGTTAGTACATTAGCCGTACCAAATATGAATCCGTTATTTCATTCCCTGTCAAAGTTATGACAAAAAACAGGTTTGGCCAAAAATTATTTAACACCCTGTAACTTCGTAATGAAGGCCCAATGAGACATTTCTATGGGAGGTTCCGATTACCACTGATGTTCTCTACCTCCTATTAACCTATGTCCCTCTCATGATGCAACACCCTGTATATAAATATTTTTTCCGTAGAAACTAAAATGATAAAATACGTATTTCTTTATTTCGTAGCAGTCTAAATAGAAATTTATAATTGATGTAGAAAAATATCATCTGGTCAGAAATTTATAAAAATCACCACACTTGTTCAAAAATTCATCCGGAATCCCAAAATGTAATAATATACAGGGTGTTTCATTTGAAAATCAAAAGTAATTTCCGACGAAACTGGAAGTGGAATCAAATTACTTCACATGTCATAAAATGCAGTTTTCTGAATGGCTCTAGACCCCTAGTATTATTTCGATATGTTCAAAAATAAAAAAATGATAGGGGTGAGAAACTACTTTGTGGCACCTGGTATAAGAAAATGTCCCAAAATAGTAGTTTGTGCAACAAGAGTGGATATGATAGCCATATCACACGAGAAAGAAGTTTGAGCACGACGCCGTAGGCGGAGTGCCTCAATCTTTCGAGTGCGATATGGATAATCTACTCGAGTTGTACAGTATACTTTTTCTACGACCGGATTAAGAAAAAACGGCAAATAATAGTTTTAATCAAATTTTAATATACAAGCTTAGTTTCTGCTAAATCTTATGCTCTAGGTGCAAACATTTTATAAAAGCTTCAGTAGCCTAGCGGTTATATGCACACTTCGAAATGCTATCCTCCCAAACAAACTTCCTAAAATCCTTACTAATCCTTCTGAAATTAAAAAGATCCTCAAAACCCTACCCAACCTTAAGGCTCCAGGTCATGACAACATCCCTAACATCCTTCTGAAAAACCTCCCTGCAAAAACTCTGGCGCAAATAATAACAATAATATATAATCAACGCTATCATTAAAACGCAATACTTCCCCAGAGAGTGGAAAATCGCCATTATTGTCCCGATTCTGAAGCCAAAGAAGTCACCAGAAAATCCAACAAACTACAGACCTATCGCACTATTATGTACGATGGCCAAACTAGCAGAAATAAATTATTTTACAATTACTAAACAACTATCTTAAAAACAAAAACATCATCCCTAAACAACAATTTGGCTTCAAAACCGGACACAATACTACACTCGCGATTTCTAAAAATGTCCTCATAGGCTACACAAAGAAACAATGCATCACACTGCTATTGCTGGACATCGAGAAGGCATATGACACAGTGTGGCATAACGGCCTCGTCTACAAGCTTAAGGAGATATGCGGAGTGCCCCCATATTTCCTGATTCTAATTAAAAACTTTCTTCATGATAGATACATTATTGTTAAAATAAACAATGAATTTTCAACTAAAAAAAGAATGTCCCGCAAGGGGCGATTTTATCCCCTTTATTATATAACCTTTTCCTTTCAGATATCCCCATCTATCCTAATACAACCCTACTCCTCTACGCGGATGATGCCGTGATCTGTGGGCAGTCGTTTTATGCACAGACTGCTGCACAGAAGATCCGGTATCATCTCGTAAAACTGACTGACTTCTACAAAACTTGGAAGATACGCATAAACGAGAACAAGACGGAGACTATCACACTATACCGTAAATTTACCAACATAAATATCATCACAAAACTTAAAATAAATGACAAGACGATTAGGGAACGGAACACGGTCAAATATCTGGGGGTAACCCTAGATAAAAGACTGTGTTTCGGACCCCATATCATACAGACCATCAGCAAGACCTACGCGACGCTAAGCAAACTATACCCTCTTATAAACCGACGAAGCAAACTTACGACAGACAATAAGATAACCTTGTATAAGGTTATCTTAAGACCGATTATGACATATACCTGCGCGTCCTACAACCTCATCTCGGACGCGCAGTGCAAAAGACTTCAGATACTCCAGAACAAATTACTCAGACTACTTATGAATGCGGACAAGTACACTCCGGTTGCTGTGTTACACGAAAATGACAAAATTATGTTAATCAGAGACTTCATTAATGAAACGGCGCAAAAGTTTTTTGCAACCAGAATACAGCAATCGGAAATGACACAGGGCATTACAGATAGACGACGGCACAACGACCCACATCACGCACATAAACTGTTACATCAAAATTTACCTATCTACAGAGAGCAACGGTGACAATAAATTACCACACAAAACAGTTGCCCACACAGAAACTGACAAAACACATAACAAAGATGACTCTCCCTCCCCCTCCTTCCCCTTCCCTTCCTTGTCCACCACCCCCTTCACCTCCTGCACATAGTGCAATATATAATCCATGCCGACAATCAAATCTTAAAACACATAAATTTTACACAAAATAAAAATCATTTCGTTTTATATATCTGACATTTTAAATAGGTTTTTCTCTTTCATTTTCCTATAAAAAATACTCTGAACAAACATTAATAAGCATAATAGTCCATTGAGGATCGTCTGCATTACCAGCTTGCTGGATAACAAAAGAAAATGCGCTTTGAAATTATCAGGAGAACAGCAATATTAATGGATTAATGTGGAATCGGATATCTTGAATTGGCATTCCAACAGCCGGCCGGCTCGTTTCGTATTTATTTCAAATATTTGTAATGGGTCGGTATCTTTCATTCAAATGTAAACCAAGAATGATATAAATGAAATATCCTTTTGAACTCTGTTACTCAAAAAAAGAATAAAGCTATTTTAATTGCTTAATTGCTTCGAAATGCAAGAGATCATAGGTTCAATCCCCATATATAGCTACTTTCTTTTGTCATAATATATCTCTAAAATTTTATCTGTATATAATAATTTCAATAAAATTTTAGGTGGTATACCGTTTATCGATTCTTCACTGGAATCACTCATTTTAAATTATTTTCTAGTTCAAACTGTGCGAATACACACTGACAATTACTTTGACAGCTTACGCACTAACTTGAATTTTTTTAAACGAATAGTTGCCTATGTACTTAGTACACGAACTGTGATTGGTCGTTTTCATATCCATCCTAGAACGTATATGAAATATATCCATTCAGTTAACTGGAATGGCCCACTTATCCATTCTACAGACTGTACGGAAAACAGCAAATTTACATAAGGGAGTAGAAAAAGTTTTTTAATATTTTGTATAATAACAGCACTACGTAAAGAGAAAACGAGCTATTTTCGACATTACCGTATATTTCCGGAACCATTCGGAATAATTTCAAATTCTGTAAACCATTTCATTTAACTTCAAAATATGAAACTTTTATCCCACTTAACGACTTTATACGGGGTTATTCACTATATATTGACCCCCCCCTTTATTTCTGTTATTATTGAAAATAGGAAAAAAGTTTCGTATAAAAGTTTTAGGATCTCACCTATATTTTATTGAAACATGATAAAAAAACAATATCACGTAGATCAGGTGATACGAAATAAATATATGTTTTTTTTAAATGGAACACCCTATATATTATTGCATTTTCAAGAAGCCCTTTTTCCTCTGATTTCAAATATATAATATTATATAGGTCTATCTTAAATACTTCTTGACATATTTGACATTCAAAATGCAAATGAGCTGCTTTATTGCAAGAAGAGTGAGCGATGCGTGTCAAAACACAAGTGAAACAAAAATAACAAGGTAAGCCTCGAAAATAATTATTTTATTGTTTATTCAATTATTAATATTTATTTAAACAAAATGGGTTATACTGAGGCTGAAAAGGTCGAAATCTTTTCCTTTTATGATGTGAATAATAATAAAAATAAGTGTGCCGCAAGACGAGTATACATGACGTTGTATCCGAATCGAGCGATTTCTAGTGTAAACACGTTTTTGAATGTTTATCGTCATGTAAATAGGACCCATAGTTTTTCAAGAAAACGTCGTAATGTTACAGCAAACGCGGAAGAATATCTAGATATATATAAATTTAGAAACTTAATAAGGGAAAAACAGATTAGGCAATTACATAATATAAATAATAATCCTTTAATTGACAGGACTGTCATTAATATGTCAAAAAGGCTTTTGTCCATTTCAGACAGGCTTGTCCTATCAAAAGGTTTAAATTTTGCAATAAACCCGAAAACTGTTCCAAAATTTGATATAATAGCGGCAATAGAAAAAAAACGGCTTAAAATTTACCAACAGATAATGGTAATGAATATCGCATATGGGCAAAAATTGCTTTAGAGAAGCAATACAAAATTAAAGATAATTTAACTCCAATAGAAAAGTTATCGATAAATTCTTTAAAACGCGATGAAAGTATAAAAATATTTCCAGCAGACAAAGGTAATGCCACAGTCATTATAGATAAAGATATATATAACACAAAAATCATGACTCTTGTAAATGAGGGACCCTACTCAAAACTAAACAAAGATCCAACAAAATCAATAGAGAGCAAAATTTACAGAACTCTGTTTAAATACAAACATGAATTTAATGATTTTGAACGAAGGAAACTTACACCACATCATAGTAAGCCTCCTCATTTGTATGGCTTACCAAGGACACATAAACAAAATATTCCATTAAGATCAATTGTTATTTCTATTAATTCACCATGTCATAATTTGGCAAAATTTTTACTAAAATTATTGATCCATTATCTGGAAATACCGATTCATATATTAAAAATAGTAAACATTTTATAGAAAAAAATTATGAAAACGATATTCATGAATCACACCTGACGGTTAGTTTTGATGTAGTTAGTCTTTTTACCAATGCTCCGGTAGATGAAACCTTAAAAATAGTTAAAGACAGGTTGCTAAATGATAATAATTTGGAAACTAGAACTAAATTAAGTGTAAATAGCATAATGGAACTCTTAACACTGTGTATAAAAACAACCTATTTTCAATTGGACAATGAGTTCTATCAGCAGGATTTTGGTATGGCTATGGGGTCTGCATTATCACCAATTTTAAGCAACATATTTATGGAGAACTTTGAGAACACACATGTTCAAAATTATATAAACAAACCGGTTGTCTGGTGGAGATATGTTGACGACATCTTTGCAATTTGGCCTCATGGTGTCGATTTACTAGATAGTTTTTTGGAAAATATAAATAGTAAGGAACAGTCTATTAAATTCACATTAGAAGTAGAAAGTAGGAATGAACTACCGTTTTTAGATGTTTTAATTAGAAGGGTAAATGATACAATTGAAACAAGCGTTTATAGAAAACCAACACATACTAATAGATATCTAAATTTTAGCTCAAATCAGTCAATAAATGTTAAAAGGGGTGTTGTAAAATGTTTATACCATAGGGCCAAAATAATTTCATCTAATAATGAAATATTAAATAACGAGAAAAAATTTATCAAAGAGGTTCTAGTACAAAATCAATATCCTTTGTTGATAGAGTTTTCATAAATGTTGAAAATAGGGACAATCAGGTACGACAAAAACCTGAACGTCATTATACATCAATAATTCCTTATGTATACGGACTATCGGAAAAGCTACGCCGTATAGGTGACAAATTTGATGTTAGGACGATATTTCAAACGGGGAACACTTTAAGATCTATTTTAACAAAAACAAAACCGATAAACAGGGAGCAGAATTCACAAAACTGTATTTACAATATCCCGTGCGAATGTGATAAATGTTATGTGGGCAAGTCATCCAGACCTTTCAGTGTGAGGTTGGATGAGCACAAGAATTACATTAGAAAGAATGAAATTCAGAAATCAAAGATTTGTGAACATGCTTGGGAAAACGGACATAGAATAGACTGGGACTCGGCAAAAATTTTAACAAAAGAAACAGATACCAAAAAAAGAAAAATTAAAAAATCAGCAATAATCTTATTAAATGAAGATAAGTGTGTATCGAATTGTTCTGTAGACATTTGTACAACCTGGCTACCAATGTTAAAAGAAGAACTTAACAAACTCAAAATTATCTAAAGGAAAATATCATCAATTCTATGTTCTGTGTAAGTAGTAAGTATCTATGGAAATAACATAAACAGAATCTTAAAGCTGTGTATTTAACATACACAGCAAAATAAGAGTTCTTCCAAAAAAAAGCTTTGAAAACGGAAAGAGATTACTTTCCGAAACGTCAGCAAAATACATTATTTCTGTGTTTATTCCGATTTATATTATTTGCAAAACATAACCTCTGACTTTTCCTTTGGCGTAAACGTAACGGGCGCAGAGGCTATTTTCCAATCATTCTATTATTTTGTAGATTCGGTAATTTGTTTTGAAGAGGATAACAATACATGTGGTAGAAAACCCAAATAATAGGAAAGAATATTCGTAGAATGCCACAAATAACTTTCAGACAATATCTAGATATACTGTTATATTTTGAAGGTAAATAATAAAATAAAATAATCTACAATAATAGGTATATAAATGAGTCGATATTTTGTTGGATAACACCATAACTTGAAAACGGCTGGACCAATTTGACCAATTTTTTTTTAATGTTAGTAATATTCCGAATAAGGTTTTTATGGAAAAAAATTGGAAAAGTTGCCTGGAAAATTGGAAAATTCTGGAAAAACTGTCAGCTAGTTTATTATAAAAATAGATCGATACCTTATTTTAATATTTGTTTTAGAAAATTCGGTTAATAGTTTATTAAACGCTTGTCGTGAAATGGAAAAAAGTTATTCCAACATTCAAAGAACTTTGAAAAAGCGTCAATATAAGCCTGGCAAAATATTACCCGTCCAGGAACTGAATGAAGACCAAAAACTAAGAAGATTGGAGTTTTGTCAGATCATGCTCCATGAATTAGATGAAAATCCTGATTTTTTTTAAAGAAATTATTTGAACAAATTAGTCAAGTTTTTCTACGGCGGGAGTTTTTAATAGAAGAAACAGTCATTTCTGGGAGAATATAAGCCAGACAGAGAAAGGTGAAGCAAATAAAAAATTCGGATAGAAAATCAATCCACGTTTGGTACGGAATTTTTCAAAACGAAGAGGTTGGGCCTATATTTTATGATTTTACTTTGACACGACAAACATATCTCGAAATAATTTTACCAGAGGTAAATCGTCTAATTCAAGAATTCCCTATGGTCGTATTATCTAGAATGATTTGGCATCAGAACGGAGCGACTCCACACAGCGTTTTAGAAGTTCGGGAACATTTAAATAATCAATTTCCCATTTGCATAGGCAATGCTGAGATCGTTCGATGGCCACCAAATAGCCCTGATTTGACGCCATTAGATAGCTTTTTTATGTCTATTTTTAAAAAACAAAGTCAATTTTAATCAGAACCACAATCTTCAGGTCATCAAAGTAAAAATTCAAGAAGAAATTAACAACTTAAACACAAACCATAATAACGTTATTTTCAATATTTTCCTAAATTTAAGAAGACGTTGTAAGCTTTGCATTGAAAGTAATGGAGGCCATTTTGAACAATTTTTTTCATTGACTACTTATGTAGTATTATTTTATTATAAAGAGTTTTCTCTTGCTTTGTTAAATCTGTTTTAAAAAAAATTAAATATGAAGTTAATTCTAATATCATATTAATTATTTACACGTAATTATAGTTAGGTCATGTATAATTTACATATTAAAAATAGCACTTTTCATATGTGATTAGTATAGTATAGTATAGTATAGTATTTTATTAGACTAAGATAAATATACCAAATAATTCTATAATTATTTCTATAAGCAGCTTTCAACCCTTTAAAACGAAGCATGTAAACACAATATAAATATGCTTCAGACATTCATGAGAACACTTGAACAGAGCAAAACTAGATGTTAATTTTCTAAGGGAAATAATCATGATCGTAGGATTTCATTTTTTATCCATTCAAAATATTAATAATCTATTTTAAAGTTTGTATTTCTAGCCCGACGAATATGATTCAAATAAACAATATGTGTATTTTTGTTACGTCTTCCTCAATGCCACCTTACTCCTATATTGTCCAATAGTTTTCTTTGATATAATAAATAAAATTATGTTTATTCTAACGATAAGAAAATATTAAAAGTAGGTATAAGAACACAAGAAAATTACCTGATTATTAAGCAATAATTGGTAGATGTCCACTCACTTTATTAGCATTTTTTTTGTTAAACAAAGACAGTCAGTTACACTTAATACAGTCAATTTTAATTTAACTTCAGTTACCTAAATTTTTGCAGTTATATTAAATTTGTACACTTCATTTAATTAGTCCATTATATTTATTTTATTAATTGTTGAGAATTATACTTTTCTAGCTCATAGATGATTCGAAACCAAAGTAATTAGTGTGTTTTATAAAATATACACATCTATCGAAACTCCAATAGATTCACGCTAGGATTTCCTCAATGAATTTGCGTATTTTTCGCGCGAATTTGTAACACCGGCTCACTGGTCTGGCACATCAAAGGGATGACGGCGGAATAGGCGGTTTCTGTGGAAATGGTAACTTCGCGAGCGCGTTTATGCAACGCGCAAAATCTCAAAGTTTTATTGCCAATGTTTCACAATAAACTATTGTTAAATTTTAAAGCTAAAATAATAAAAATTTTATTGCCATTGCGTTTTCGTACAATGGGTACACCATACACTATCGAACATTGTACTTTACCGTTTGTGAATTGTTTGTTGCTGCGTTGTTTTTGTTTTGGACGTTTTATGTGTTCACAAATAACTACATAAGGTGTCGTTAAACCGACGTCTCAGTCTCATTACTTATTTTTAACGTATCTGAAGAAAATTGAAGAATTATATTACGCAGGAAGCAAGCAATTTGAAAATATGGATATAAAATAAAGATAACAAGAAGTATCAAATTAATTCAATAATTTTTTTAGCAACATTGGAAGTACTTTAACAAAAAAAAATAACGAGTCATAACAAATTTTCTAAAAACTAATATAAGTAATTCAATATATCTAACATTTACATGTCAGGAGGAAATTAGTAAAATAATACGGGAATTTAAACTTAAAGAAGCACCTGGGATTGCTAATATTCAGGCAGAAACGGTGAAAGAATGAATCAATACATTCTTTCCTTGTACAACCCTTGGTTTATAACATAAACAGAGCGATGGATTCTGGTATATTTCCAAAAGCATTTAAAGTAGCTGTCATTAAGCCATTATACAAGTCTGGTGATAAACTTCGTGCGTCAAATTACAGACCAATATTTCTTTTGTAAATTTTATCAAAAATATTCTAAAAAAATTCTCAACAAAGAATAACGAGTTTTTTTTTAAGTTAACTTGCTGTCTGACAAACAATATGGATTTAGAGTGGCCAGATCAACACAGGATGCAACAGCCGATTTAACTGCAAAAATATACAGCTCTGTAAATGTGTCTGAACCGGTTGTATGTATCTTTGTTGATCTGGCAAAAGCACTTGATACTGTCAGTTATTCTTATTTGTTAGAAACTCTAGAGGAAATGGGTTTCAGGGGAACTTGTTATGACTTGATGAAGAGCTATTTGAGCGATAGAACACAATGTGTCAAGATTGGCAATACAGTGGGCAATATGGAACAAGTATCTTACGGTGTACTGCATGGTACCTTACTGGGGCCAACATTGTTTACATTACATATCAACAACTTATTTTAGTTTCCTCTTACAGGGGATGTGATCAGTTTTGCCGACGACATGGTCTTGTGTTATAGAAACCTGGGATGTCATAAAAGCAAATACATCGAAAATGACTTTCCAGCAATAATAGATTTATTCAGTAGTAAATTGTTAACAATAAACATGACTAAAACGTACTACTTACCATTCACTAGCTATGCTCATAAACTTCCAAACTTCTCAGCTATCAACATTAAATATAATAACACGGGATATTGAATTAACATCTGTCACATTAATAAAATATCTCGGAGTCATGCTTGATTATCACCTTAGATGGAATAAACACGCAGATTTTTTAATCAGGAAATTAAGATCACACTTAAAAACCATACACTTTGCTTTAGTTCAACCAAGCTTATGTTCTGGTATCATTGCGAGGGAGGGGGGGAGGGGGGCATAACAAATTGATATATAAAAATTTTGAAAGTATTACAGAAGTGGATTCTAAAAAAATATTTAGCAGAAGTTATACTTACCCGAGTGATTATCTCTATAAAGAATCTAAAATCCTAGATATGACAGTTGTTTTTCCAGAATTTCATTTTATATCAGTATAAAAACTGTAAAAACACAAAGGACATAATTGCTCACAATCATGATACACGGCACAGGAATAACTCAATTGCAGTACCTAAAATCATTAAAACAATAGGACAACGCTGTCACATTTACCTACCTCCCAAATTATATAATGAAGTTCCAATATCTGTAAGAAATATAAACTCGTTTCAACTTTCTAAGAAAAAATGTAGAAAATTGTGTAGATATTGGAAATTTAACAATTATCAGTGCATCTCTAGATTGATGATTTTGCTGTATTGTCTAAAAAATATTTTAGGATAAATAATAAGTTTTATTTTACACTCTACACATCATTTTTAAACTTAAAGATCAATTATTGTATTATATTTATTTATTAGGTGCAAGGTCAACTCACAGTTTAATCCAAGTGCGCGTTTTTCTTTGTAGACTTTTCTATGTCTATTGTCTAATACTTTTCTTGTGTTATGTTACATTTTATTCTAATTATTTGGTGAATACATATTATTATTATTAGAAGAAAAAAATATTTAAGTAGAGGATTCAAATGGTAAATATTTTTATTATAACTAAAATGTTCTCTCACTGGTGAGACAATAATACCTATAATATGCATTGCATCTTGTAATATTTATATTTAAAATATACTAGGAGGGAGCAGCTCGCATAATAGTGGATGCTGCTTAAAAGAATGTTTGTATATCGAGTGCATTAATTGCATAAGCGATACTACTTGTACTAACCTAATAATAACGCTGATTATTAATCAGAAAATATATGTTGATTGCAGTAATTGACTAATAATAATAAAATAATATTTTATAATCTAATTCAAATAATTTGATGGAAATATATTGAATGCTATATTAAAATATTATTCGTTTTGTTTCGTTTCAGATTTTGATTGAACAGGCGCCGGCGCTGGCGTGGACAATGGTAAAAGCTAATTTAAAAAAAAAATTAAATTGGCCAAATGTTAATTTCTTTCCTCTGCCAGCAACTCCAGCAGAACCCGTTGTTTTAGTAGGCGTGCAACAACTTTCGCTTTAAAATATAATAATTTCTTCATAATGACTTTGAAAAAAATTATATATACTCAGAAAGGTCTTGAACTCAGAGGCGTAGCTATGCACGGGCAATTCGGGCAGTTGCCCGGGGCCCCAGGGTTTTGGGGGCCCCGGTCCACCTGGCCCTCCGAAATATTAATAATAATTTCGTGTTCGCATTCGCAGTGGTGTGGTTTCTACTGTATGCACCAACTCGGAACTTTCCGTTTTCCCCGAGTGACCGCGAGCTTCTCGAGTAGATTGCGGGATGCGGTCGATGAGAACAATCAAAACCAAGTTTGCTTTCTATCATGTCACTTGCATCAGTGTATCTTTACTGTGTCTATACAAATACGAGTATTACAAAAGAATAATATTGATTTACATGAAGCTGATTTAGTTTTAAATAGAGTTAATGAAAAAGTGTGCAAACTAAGAACTACCAGGAACTAAAATCTGAGGCGGAGGAAATAGCACAAAAATGGCAAATAGACCATACATTTTTAAGAAAAGAGACAATCTAAACGTAAGAGACATTTTGATGAGCTGACAGATGATCACATATTTTAAAATCTCGAAAAAAAATTTAAAGTGAATGTTTTTATTTTGTAATTGATCAAGTTAGTACACAACTAATACAAAGATTTCAAAAAATATTCAGAACTACTATCTTAATCTTTCACTGATCAATATATTCATATACTCACTTTAGTTAAAAATGATTTGATTGAAAGTATGAGTATCGGAAATTATTTTGAACTGATAATTAAACAGTTTGGCGCGCTTGAAAGTGACATGGCTGATGTTTTCATAACTTTTATATTGTTTTTTACACTTCCAGTAACTGTGGCAAGTGCAGAACGCTCCTTTAGCAAACTAATGCTAATCAAAAATTATTAAGATCTGTTATGGGTCAACAGAGATTGAGCCAATTAGCTTTGTTATCAATCGAATCAGAAAGTGCTTCCAAAATGGATCTGACTGAAATTATAAATAACTTTACCAATAGAATAATTATCATTATTTTTCTTTAAGTGATTAATCGGATCTCATTCATTTTTGTTGTTTATGTTTGAGAATATACTTTTTGCTGTTTGAGAATTTTTATATTAATGTTTGTTTTATGTTCATTTTGCATATCACTATTTTCTATAGGGGCCCCAAAATGTATGTCGCCCCAGGGCCCCATGAAGACTAGTTACGCTTCTGCTTGAACTTACTTCAATCCAAATGCTAGAATGTTGGGGTTCCGATTTTTTTTTTAACCTTTCTCTATAAATGCTCTCCAGTTATCTTTGTCGCAATTATACACGACATTTGCCATGTATTTTTAATTTGTAACAAAAAAATTAAAAATTGCAAAAGATAAGTTTTTAATATTATAAAAATCTAATATTTTACAAATGTTTATTTACTTCTTTAATTTATGGATATAATTTATTTCTTTTTTTATATATCCTATTTATCTCTTATCTTATTATCTTGTTATCTCGTTATCAAATTATCGCATGATCTTATTATCTAATTATCTCATTATCTTATCATATTATCATCTTATTATCTTATCATATCATCTTATCGTCTTATTATCTTATATCATCTTATGATCTTATTATCTTATTATCTTATTATCTTATTATCTTATTATCTTATTATCTTATTATCTTATTATCTTATTATCTTATTATCTTATTATCTTATTATCTTATTATCTTATTATCTTATTATCTTATTATCTTATTATCTTCTTTATTATTAAACTATTAATTAATTATTAATCTTTGGGCAAACCCGGAGCTTAGCTAAAATATGCGAAAACCTAAATAACTCTCTAACTAGAATGTTCATATGAATGCAGAAAAGCTGGAAAATTTTATTACTTTGTATTAATAATGATTTTTGATGGCACGTTCAGATGAAAGAACGTCGATATAAAGATGAAAACTAGATAGTTTCTTATCAGTGTGGAAGTTTTACTTCCTAAATAATATATTTCTCTAATTACACGCTTTATATTATCTACACCTGTATGTTTGTATGTAAACTTTTTTCAATCTTTGAACGTCATTCTCACCCACTTCAAAATGTCAGATTAAACTGAAACTTTGCACACTTATCAATTACCGATGACAACTTTGTCCTAATGTCCTCACCAAGATCATCAGGATAAAGTAAAATTTAAAAATGACTAATCTATTGTTGACATTTTGGCGAAGGCGCCGCAGTTAATGATATAAGGTATTGGCCGTTGTATAAGCCCTTGTTAAACGCTAGTTCCAACTTTAATACATACATTATGATGTTTGGTCGAGTCCGTCACTTGGATGGGTGAACGGCATCTCATTTCGCCGTCCTGGTTGAGTGGAAGAGTAGCGGGGGCTAAACTCCGCCAGGACGTAAATATAAACAAGGCATTAAAATTAAAAAAAAAAAATAATAATAGTATTAATTATGCACCTACTACTAGCGGATAATCAGCGATTTCGAAAAGCAGAATGAATGGCGTGACTAAAAAAATTATAGTTTAAAAAACTAAAAAACCCGCGTTAATAGCAAAACGAACTAAAAAGTAAAAAATAATGTTTACATCTTTTACATACTTTATTGTAAAAAGCGTGCGTGCAATAAAAATATAGTGAAATGCACCCCACGTTTTTTACAATAAAATATTTAAAATATGTAAACATTATTTTTTACTTTTTAGTGCGTTTTAGTTTTTTAAACTATAATTTTTTTTTAAATATTTTATAAATATATTTGTCGCAGAACAATAAACGCCAAAGTTATTATCTGAATTTCTGCAAAAAAATCACCTTAAAGGATAGCAGCACCTTGCAGCTGTTTAAAATATAGTTCTTCGCAATTTTTTGTATAATTTTACCTTGTAGAAAATAAATTACTAAAAAAAATTCATGAGTGAAAATTTAACAATAACAAATTAGAATGAAACTTGAATAACAACAATGAGGGAGCATTTTTATTAGATGTTGAATTATTTATTATTCCTTGTGTCGGTCGATACAAAGAATTGATGTTCTACACAACATATTATAGGAATGTCCAACATTGATATTATTTCTGGGTAAATATGAAGTTGCAATCTCAGGATAGTGAACAGCCTATGTTCAAGTCTCTTCAGCAACGTGAAGAATGTAACGTGAAAATGGAATGTGATCTCTGACCTCAGGACTTTACCGCCAACACAGACTTTATACCACCGTACCTACGCATAATACCCTAGATCATTAAATCCAGAGATAGGAAATATTCCTCTTGAAATCATCCTTTACAAATTGTATAAATTTCCTTTCGAGAAAATCGAAGATTAAGTATGAGAATCTCCATTATTAAACAAGATAGACTTTTTATATAAAATTTGCAATCGAAAAAACTCGAAACAATATGTTGGAATTTTAAAAAGTATATGACAGTCTGAGTCTCGGTCTGAGTTGATAATAATGTTAGACACTCTTTTTGGATCTTTGGTGTCTTGCAACTATTTTCTAAAGGCTGGAGTTTTTTTCTTGTTGGGCGACATTACTGTCTCATATAGCCGTAATGAAAAAATGTATAACAAACAAATGCATATGTATTTGGTTTCGTTATTATTTATTCATTTTTTAAACGGGCCTCAATATCGATATTAGGTAACGAGGTTCGATTAACTGGACAACTGCGTGATATTTTATTTCATAATTTTCAGTAACTTTTCAACGCGGTTCAGTCTTTGAAGATAAAACTGCGATGATATCCTGTAGTTTGATTGCAAATCGAAAACTAACTTTTTAAATGGCTTCACCTTAGCGTATTTGCTAATTTTTCGGATATATAAAACATCAAACAGTTTTTTGCCATAACTTCCAAACTACTCAGACGACTTTGATTTTGTTTCATTCCCTAAGTTCAAAAATTAGAGAAATTAGAACCTTCTGCAGCCAATGCAGAAATAAACAATTTAAATCCTCAAGTGTGTTTGTAACATAACCACAATACCAAACTTCAATAGCACTTTATATACTATGTACATTGTACATCATTAAATTGACTTTTTCCAATATGTTTTTAATAGAAGATTGTAGGTGCTTCTGCATGATTTTTTTTTACTATACTACAATTATTGCTAATACAGTGAGTGCTTATTCTCTTACTTCTGTTAATCGAAATGTTATGAAGCAAACGTGCGAAGAGACATTTTCTCGAAAGATCGATATGCAACAGAAAAAGATCGATCAACGATTTATATATGTATGATTTCATCTATTACTTCCACATCCAGCGGGAGTATAACACCAAAAAAAAATTATTATTTTTTCTGTTGAAATAGGCTTAAAATGTCATGGAACGTCGAGATTTTAAATTTGAGCGAGAAAAATTCCTGTCTGTCTGTCGGTCTGTCTCTCTGTAACTTTTTTGTGCGCACGTTTACTCTGGAACCGTTTACGATATTTTTTTTTATACATTTATTTAACGTCGGCCTATTTCCGCTACTGAGGCCTAACACCGACGCCTGTAGACGAGCTACCCCCAACCAGGAATTTTGCCGAACCTCTTCCCTTAAGAAGAGTAGGGATCTTTTACTTGCCTAACATTTAATAGACAAGGGACCGACGGCTTTACATCCCCTCCGAAGGATGGTATATCTTCTATACAACCCTCGCCTAAGGTTGTATAGCTTCCGCGCATACACTGATATACAAGCCGCTGGAAGATGTGTGAGGCGAGAACGCGGTTTCCGTTGGAATGGTCACCCATCCAAGTACTAACTGCGCCTGTCGTTGCTTTACATCGCATACCAAAGTATGTACGTACATAGTAAAGACGCACCTACGCTCGCCCCGTTATGATATTGACTTGAAATTTGGTACACATGTATTATAACGAGATCTGGAACTGGATTATATTTTGATCTAATTTCGTTTAAGGGTTCGGGGGTAAATGAGGTAAATAAGGGTAAATAGGCAATGCAAGCAGGTAAGAGTCCATAAAATTGCAATTTAAGGCATATATGAAAAGTCAAGGTCTCAAAATTTTTTGTGGCAACAGCCCCTCCCCCACTATCACCCCCAATACCACCCCCACACTATTCTGAAAGGGAGTAAAAAAATTAAAATGTAATTGAGTGTGTATACAAGAATGAAACGTCTCAAAAAATTTTGTTGGAGTTAGCTACTACCCCCTCTACCACTCCCATTGCCACCCTCCACCCTATTATTAAAGGGGGTAAAAAACTAAATTGGGATTTAGTATGTATACGAGAACCAAGAGCGAACACTCGCTCTTCTCTCTAAGGAGTAGGCAGATTGAAGCCTTAGAGACGGATCGTGGTGAGATCTGGGGAGTAGGCAGATCGAGACCCCGAAATCGAACCAGTTCCACGAACTCCTAGCATTATTTTCTTTAACAATTTTTTCTTGACCCCCTTTTTTCTCTTGAAATTGGCTCCAAAACGGGAGCCGAAACGTCGAGACATTAACAATCTCAGACGCGGTTCAACCCGAAAATCTAGTATTTTTCATACCAACGACCGCGGAAACTTCTCGGAACATTAATATATATATTAATTATTTGGTAGGGGGCGTAATTTAACCAAAGGGCGTTTAGACATTCCTTTGGCTGTTCTGACAGTGGCAACCCTTAAAATACCATCTGCACTAGGGTGTAATTCAATTATACGACCTAAAGGCCAGTTTAATGGCGGAGAAAGTTCATTTTTAGAAGAACCATGGTACCGACAGCAACAGAAAATTTTGTAGTATGCCATTTACATCCCTGTTGAAGAGTATGTAAGTATTCCTGGTGCCACCGGTTCCAAAAATCTCTGTGAAGTTTTTGTAAAAGCTGCCACCGCGTAAGTCTATTTATGTTAATCTGAGTAACATCAGGGTCATGTATAGCAGTTAGAGGCTCTAGAGTTAAAAAATGCCCGGTAATAAACCATTTGGATCTGATGTGCTGATTGGAGATAAAGGTCGTGAATTTAAAACAGCCTCGATTTGTACTAAAACAGTACTCAATTCTTTATAGGTAAGAATTTGGTCTCCTACCACACGTACAAGATCTGTTTTCACGGAGTTAATGCCTGCCTCCCAGAGTCCACCAAAATGAGGCGCAGAGGACGGATTAAAATGCCATTGGATGGCTTCTGTGCTAGCAATATCAATGAAAATCTGCTTCTGATATTTATCAGCGCCTACAAAATTTGTTCTGCAATTGGAGTAAACATCAGTACAGCGGACGCGTCTGGCCATGAACCGCCGGAAGGGGGCTAAAAAATACTCAGTAGATAGGTCTGAGGCAAGCTCTAAATGTAAAGCTTTTGTAACGCAACAGACAAATAAACACACATATGATTTAGTAGTTTTAGAGCCGCGTAATTTTCCTAACGAAATCATAAACGGACCACCGAAATCCACCGCTACTTTACAAAAAGGTTTAAGTGCAGATACATGATATTCTGGAAAATTACCCATCGCAGGTTGATATGGTTTTGGATTTGTTTTCCAGCAATTATTGTGACATTGAAAGAGAATTTTTTAGTGGCCTTTTTCCCGACAGAATCCAAAATTTTTGAGATAATAAAAAGTATTTTGTTTGTACGCCTGTATGTAGAAATGTTTTGTGAACTTCGGAAATGAGCAAAGTAGTAAGACGACTATTACTGGGTAATGATATAGGATATTTTTTAGCATAGCTTAATTTAGAATGATACAGCCTACCACCTACTCTTATAATATTATTTGATCTAAAAAAGGATTTAATTTGCGAAGTACTTTCGAAGGAGAAGTTTTATTTCTAATATGGAACATGTCAGTTTTAAAATGAGACTGTACTCTTTTGACAATTATTAGTAGAGCTTCATGTAAATCAGTAATTGTAGGAAACTTTGTAATAATTGTATTACTAAGGTTTTTAAGATTATATATAAATCTTAAAACGTAGGCAATTATTTATTCTCCTTATTTTAGAAAGACAGGAAAATTGTTTGAGGAATGTATCAATAACATCTAACGACAAAAAAGAAGAGAGAGTAATTTTCTTTTCTTCCCCCGCAGTGACTAAATTATTTAATGTGTTAAATTCAGACAAATTTCATGAATTTTGAGGTTTACAGAGAAATCACTCTGTTGCTTATAAACGTCTTCCAGCGGTGGGGAGAGGATTTCACCCAACTTAGAGCAACACTGAAATCTGACCACACGAAAATATGATTAAAAGTAATATTATTCGAAAATATGTTCAATGCAAAAGTTGTTAATTTAGCCAATAACTGCAGCACATAGTTCTATTGGAGGAATGGATATTCGTTTCAGAGGTGCAAGATTCGACTTAGCACAAACCAGAAATGTTTTAATTTCAGACGAACTATATAATATTCTTAAATACATGCAGGGACGCACAATAGCCCACCTCTGTACCATCACAAAAATCGTGTAATTCACATGAAGAAACATTTGTAATATTTATATAACGTACGATGTGAAAAGTTAAAAATAAATTAAGTTCATTTTTAAAGCTTTGCCATTTGCCAATTACATTTAAAGGGAGCGTTTGATCCCACACAAGACCTATACTCCATAAATGTTGTATTGATGATTTGGCAAGAATAGTGAGAAGAGTTGAAAATCCCAAGGGATCAAAAATACGAGCCAATTGCGATAAAATAGTTCTCTTAGTACAATTTATTTCAGATGAATCAAAAGAATAAGAAAAATGTGTCTAATGTGGGATTCCAACGAAGTGCCAAAATTTTTAAAGCATTAGTATCTTCAAAATCACAGGCCAACGATTGTTTGTGTGGATGAGAATCTGACAATTCACAAAGTAATTTAGGTTGATTACTTGCCCACTTTCGAAGCTCATAACCCGCCTTATGTAACAAATCAATTAATTGTTTTTGCATCAATTTTGCATTTTCAACTGACTGACTTCCAGAAGCTACGTCATCTACATAAGTATCTGTATTTAAAATTTTTGAAGCTAATGGAAACTTTTTTTCATCCTGTGCTAATTGTAAAAGTGTAGGTATTGCTAAATATGGTGCTGAGACAACACCATAAGTAACAGTATTTAGCTGATAATCTAAAACATACTATGAGGGCGAGAAGCCCCATAAAATTCTTTGAAAATTTCTGTGAGTAGGTGTAATTAAAATTTGTCTGTACATTTGTTTTATATCATCAGTAAAGACAAACCGATATATACGAAAATTTAATAAAATTGTAATAAGGTCATGCTGCAATTTAGGACCTGTATGCAATACGTTATTGAGTGACGGCATTTCTGGAACATGACTTGATGCATCAAAGACAACCCTTAAAGGTTAAAGGTGTAGTACTAGATTCCTTTTTTTATAATGCAATGATGTGGTATGTAATAAACATTAGCAGGTGTAACAGTATACGGAACTTGCTATATGTGTTCATTATTTAAGCATTCATATAAGAATTCTGAATAGGCATTATATAAGGTATGATTGTTTAAGAAACGACGTTCAAGAGAATAGAAACGTCGCAGAGCAATTGACCGTATGTCACCAAAATTGTGCAATTCATTTTTAAAAGGTAATGAAACTACGTATCGCCCTTCTGAGTTTCTCGTAGTAGTTTCAGAAAAATACTTGTCACAGAAATTATCTTCTGGTGAAGTAACTTTAATATCAGGTACCTCCTCAACTTGCCAAAAACGAAGTATGGTATTTATAGCACCAGGTTCATTTGGATTTCCTACAAGTCAGCCGTTTTCTTTGGAAAACATCTGCACTTAATAATAAATCGATTTTACCAGGTTTATTAAAATAGGGATCTGCTAATTTTAAATTGGAAATATGTGCCCATTTATCTACCGTAATAGCAGCTGTTGGGACATTATCGCAAATCTTATCCAAAATAACAGCATCCACATTAATAGTAAGAAAATCTTTGTCGATAGGACATATTGTGCAATGAACACCTGATTTAGCAGGCGTACACATTTTCTCTAACCCCTGTATAGAAAGAGCAATATTAAATTTAGAAAGACCTAATTTATGAGCACAAGTTTTCGTGATAAAACTAGCTTATGAACCTGAATCAAGTATGGCGCGAACTGTGTGAAAATGTCCAAAACATCCTGTATATTTAGTAAAACAGTTGAAAAGAAAACATTATGAATATCTGGCAACCAAAGTTTTTATAGGCGAGTGGGTATCATTAATTTGTGAGTCTAAGCGAGATGGCCCTAGGCTAGGCACTTGATTATAATTTGTTACTAAAGGAATATCGCAATTTTGTGGTGTAGTTTCATTAGAGTCAAAATGTAACAAAGTGTGATGATTGGCATCTCTTTAGAGAACTTACTTAATGTATGTGAAGTATCAAGGCAATTGACACAGCATTTGTGCCGTTTTATAATTTCAAAGCGCTGTTGGTGATTTTTTTTTTTAAATGCAGGACACTGATAAATTATATGAGCAGCATTACATAAAAGGCATTTAGAAGTATTAGTAAAGAAAACTGGCCTATTTCGGGAACTCTGATTTGCTGTAATATTTTGATTACGAGGGAGAGTGAAAATCTGTGATTTTAAATTTTCTGGTTTTTTTAGATCTCTTAGTACAAGAGGTAGCAATAGTTTCAAGAGCTACACAGTGTTTTTATAAAAATTCTCTTAACACTGTATATGTAGGTATTGATGTAGAGGGATGATGCATTTCAAATGCAGTTAAACTATTTTGATCTAAACGATCTAAAAGCATATTCATTAAGATGAAGTCCCAATTATCCGGTTCAAACTCCAAGGTATCTAATGCTGCCAACTTTTCATGAAAAGTATCTAACAGATTACGAAAGGATTTTGCATTTTCATTTAACAAAGGACTATCGACAATTGCTTTCCAATAGGCTGTAGCCAACCTTCTTTTATCAGAATATCTGTTGGTTAAAGAATTGTAAGCAGTCGTGTAATTTGTACCTACCATAGGCGTACATTTGACAAGTGAAAGGAGGGGGGGCTTCTAGAGTTGAAATTAAGTAATTAAATTTAGCAATGTCAGAAAGACTAGTACCAAAGCATTATAAATATCTATATAGGTAGGAAAATTTTTGACATCCCCTATAAATTTAACTAAACTAATTTGTGGCAAGGAAATATTATTAACTGGATTCTCATCTACAGTTTGAGCTTAATTTTTTTATTTTCAAACAAATCATAATGAGCTGTTGCTACATTATGATACTTTGTCATAAAATCAATAGAAATTTGTTCCTCCGCCTCCAAGTCAGGCTCTTCCATTACCGCAATAGCATTAACAATGCCTAGATGTTGTTTTTCAAAATCTTCTCATAGACTTTGCAAACCTCGACATCTGACTTTAAAATTAGAGTGTATATTTGGATCTTTACGCAATTTCTTCTAGTTGCGTGATGCGCGTGATATATAATTGGCGTAATGCCTTACAACGTTTCACTTTGTCTTGAGCAGTGGCCATGATTAAAAGTTTTAAGTATTTATATTAATTGTGTTATGACAATTAAGCAATTATTACAACAAAAAATATCCAGAACTGATATATGGTATTGATATCTTTTGTTTATAAGGTATTTATAATAAAATTTCCAATGCAGCAAAAACCCGCACTGTAAAACAATGAAATATCTATTTAGCTTCAAACATTTGTTGGTTTAACGGTGTTTTATTCATTTTTTTATTTTTTCTTTATAAATTGTTTAAAATTCTTGTTAATTTTGTTCAAAATGCCGCAAATTTATACAAGAGATGAAAAGTGGACATGATAATCTCTTGTATAAATTTGCGGCATTTTGAACACAATTAAGAAGAATTAAAATTAAAAAATGTTTAAAGATACAATAAAAACACCATTAAAGCAACAAATGTTTGTCAAGCTAAAAATAGGTATTTCATTGTTTTCAAAGCCACCTTAGTTACTTCTTAACATTTAATTAAAACAGAATTGTATTTTCTTATTCTCTTTTGGCTGTAATTTTGTTTGTATTTATCGCACATTTTAATACGATATAAGAATAAATTCCTTATTAATAGTACTAATAAATGGTACCACGGTACCGATATGGTTCCATTTAAAAAAATTGAGTTTTGCCCCAAAAACAATTTTGGTGAATTTTATTTGCTCATAAATGACGTAATTTAGTATTTTCAATGGGATTTCGATTTTTGTAGCATTACACGGGTCATTTAGAATAAATCGGAACCGTCATGGCACACTTAAATGGAAAACTAAAAATTATATTATAAAAAAATGACGTTTGAAATGTCACTTATTTGGCATCGTTGGATTCAGAAAATTATTCAGAGTTCAAAAATGCAATAATATACAGGATGTTCCATTTAAAAATCAAAAGTAAGTGTCACTTCCGGCGAAACTGGAAGTGAAAAAATTAAATTGAATGTCAAATAATGCCGCTTATTAAGTATGTAGTATATCTTACATTTCAATCAATGATCTTCAAAAATAAAGGAGAAAAGGGGGTATACCATGATCCTGTTACACCCGGTATACACTGCTGGACAATAACGAAATTGGGTCGCCCCGAAAATATTGTAATAGCCAACCTGTCAAAAAAAATACAAAACCTTTTTGAGATTGTTTCCCTCCACAGTTCCAAAATTTTAAAATTATAATTCATTTTAATTATACAGTACACTGCAAAGAGTTTATTTAAATTTATAGCTTTTTTGTGACACACGCTTATTAAATATTTTAGCAGGCACCTTATATAGACAATTACAATTCTGAGTACTAAGGCAGTTTACTCGATAATAATAAAAAAATCCATTACTTGCTTTGTTCTTAAAAAGTAAGAGATACATTTTCAAAAAATATTCTAATTGCAATAAAAAGCCCGTATAATAAAAAAGCAAACGAGATACTAAAAATCGGCCAAATTTATTTTTTCCAGTTAGTCCATACCCTGGTATAAAAAATTCAACTCAATTTCGGTTTTCCTACATTTTCGGTAAGAATGAAATATTGACTTTTTGTAAAAGGTTCAGTTTATACCCTGTATATGCCTATTTTGAGCACAATGGAAAATTGGTATACAGGCCAGTTATTTATTGTCAATGGAGTTTCCAAAAAAGTCCTGAAAACATTATTTCGATATTCCAAATCATTTAGAACACGATGATGATGATTTCAAAATTACCTTAGAAGTTTGCATTAGTCCAACCTATTGTCCAGCAGTATACTTACTATCCGATTTTTCATTGAATTGACCTCCGGATATTATGATAATATTTCAATATAAGCATGAAACTTAGATATGTGAACTGCCTCTTCGGTAGTATTATTACATATTATAGTTAAAACGTTCTTTGTACCGCAGAAAATTTACAAGAAAGAAATATGCTTCGGTAACTTTTCAAAAGAGAACTCATACTTTATCAATTCTTAAAAGACTGTAAAATAAAAATCAATATTACATTTCTATATTTTCATCGTCATAACTAAGCTTTAGTTACATCAACAATGAAATATCTAGTAAAAATGACTGCAGGCCCCGGGGGGATTCGAACCCCCGATCTCCTGTTTACTAGACAGGCGCTTTAACCAACTAAGCCACGGCGCCTGTGTGCGAGCTTTCGCCATTTCTGCTTTTAAACGAAGAAGAATTTTATTGCATATTTTATAAAAATTGTTTAGGCAACTGTCACAAAAAGTGACGTTTAACGGACCTGACAGCACTCCTAAAGTGTCATCTCTATGTACTCACTTTTTTTTTTATATACATTTATTTAACGTCGGCCTATTTCCGCTACTGAGGCCTAACACCGACGCCTGTAGACGAGCTACCCCCAACCAGGATTTTTGCCGAACCTCTTCCCTTAAGAAGAGTAGGGATCTTTTACTTGTCTAACATTTAATAGACAAGGGACCGACGGCTTTACGTCCCCTCCGAAGGATGGTATATCTCCTATACAACCCTCGCCTAAGGTTGTATAGCTTCCGCGCATACACTGATATACAAGCCGCTGGAAGATGGGTGAGGCGAGGACGTGGTCTTCGTTGTGAACACGGATAAGACACTGGTTTTAATATTTAAGGTCCACGTTGAGCGTCGTGAACACGTGGTTGGCCCTCAAGGTCGGGAAGATAAAAGATTTGGGCTGGCTAGCTTGGTCTGAGACTACCAGAGTCCACTCGTGCACTTAATTTAATTGAAAGTAGGTTGGGGTGGTATGTCCTTAAACGGAAGGATTCGGCCGATAGGTACACCCTGTATGAGAGCAGAGCGTAAATTTGCTTTTTTATTTCTTCGTGAGGGTCCAAAGCTTCACCCTGTATAAGCTATCTAGCTATAATCCCCTTTTTGGGGTTCTGGAGTAGGGCCTACTTGAGCACCCTGTATATTCTTCTGGTTTAATAAACACACTTGGTTTAAAACGGAGTTACAATATTTTATTTAGTTGATAAAACACAGAGTTGTTTGATTTGGTTTTTTAAAATTAACAAATTTTCTTTTCGGTAACTTGTCGACACGTAGAATTTTGCCTTTAATCGTTGCGTGGTTCGTAATATTTTTTTATCAGATCTTGTTATTTATTTTCTATAAACTAATGTCGCGAAGACGGATTTTTTATTCACTTAAAACTAGGGCCGCGTAGGCGTTAAACAAAAATTGCACTTTGGCTTTTATTCACTAAAACTAAAACAAAGATTTTTTAAAGTCCTAGGAAGAGGCACGGGTACACTTTGGGTTTCGTTACTTAGCCGAAAAACACTACTCTGGGTTTAGGCTCTGTGGCGACCAAAGGGCAACGCGGGAAGTAAGAACTTAATCGTAGATACCGGAAACACAACTTGTCGGAGCCTCGGCACGCTTCTCCTTTTATACAGAACACGGGGCACGACGTAGCCGAGAGTTGGATGAAAGCTGGATGGGAAATAAAACGGAACCGGCCATTCATTTGGGAGAGGATTGCGAAATATTGCGTAATGTGGTGCAATACTTTTTGAAATTTATGAATTTTGAAATAAAAGTTATATGATTGAATGGGCCGTGAAAAATGTAATTTAGTAATGTAAACATGTCAAGGGAATCTATTTTAATTTAGGAGTAATTTATGATAACTCTGAATATGACCGAGGTCTGGAAATTGCCCAATTGTATTTATGGCTACATTTTAAGCGTTACGCTTGAGGCTGGGTTTGGTCATAATAATTTATTTAGGGTAACGGAGTGAAGTTGGCGACGGGTTGCCAGCATGAAAAGGGAAATAGTAAATTTGACTTATGGTTTTGAATGAAGGGAAAGTTGAATGTAGAATAATAAAACGAAGATAGGAACGAGTGACCAGCAACTCACGGGAACATGTAAACTGGCCTGGATGTAAAAAGATTAACTCATGGGCGGTTCGTAAAGATGATTAAAAGGGGTTTTGAGATAATGTGGGGAAATTGAGATTGACGTTAAAATTAATATACGGGGGCTTGTAAAAAGTGTGGTGAATGAAATTAAATTTTGATAATTAGAGATTGGGAGAGTAAATGGTTAATGTTTAAAGATGTTGAGGGGGCTGTATTTTTGAAGGGACTCTTTTGTAAAATTTTATTGATAATTTGATTGAATGAGGTGTTTTAGCTAAGTTGATGATAGAATTTGGATTATGGTGAATTATCGAAGGTGCCTTAATTTTATTAGATTTTTTTTGTTGCCAAATGTAGTTTTTCGGTGTGCAAGGTGTCTTAAGGACTTTTCTTATGGTATTTGCCAGGTGGGCCTGGGCAAATGATTTATTTAGCAAATTTTAGTAATTTTTTGAGCGGCCATATTGGCGGTAAGGGGAATATACTACAACAGTTGGAACGGTCACCAATCCAACTACTAACCACGCCTAACGTTGCTTTACATCGCATATCGAAGTATGTACATAGTAAAGACGCACCCACGCTCGCCCCATGTACTCACTTGTCAATCTTATTTTTTGGCCGCGTTTACTTCACGGTCTCATGTATTAATTATTGATCATTAATAATTTAAATGGATTTAGGCTTAAAGAAAAAGTAAACAGTAGTTTCAGAGCTTTATTATGTAAGACTGAGATACAGGAAAATAACATGTAATAAACTTTTATAACTATATTATTTACTAATATAGAGATGGCACTGCTTGTCAATAAACTATCTAGTGACTTTTCAATTATTCTCGTTGTCAACTTGAAAACGAACTAAAACTGTCAGCCTAGTAGGCTTCTTGCAAAATTTTCTCTATGTCTCCAGTAATTTGTACGAAACAATATTTAAAATTAAAACATAATATTTTTAGTCGCAAACTCCTCTATAAAATCCTTATTTTACTATAAGGAACGTAGTCAGACTGCAACCAACAGCTACTCTCCGGGCTATGTCCCCGCCGAGCGCTGAATTACAAGTTACAAGCCTGGCGCGTTAAGTGTAATAATTGCATATTACCATCAAAACGCTAATGCTTCAATTGCAACAAACACCAGCCGAAAGATCTTACTTAAAGCAGCTCTCGTGCCAGTCGTCACACACCACTTGCAGACTGCAGTTTCGAGCTGTTGGCTCTCGTCAGTGCAAGGTAGGCATGTGACGACCGCCACGAGGATCGCTTGACTATTTAATACATTTCGGTATCTTTGGGATAGCGACATGTAAAACAGTCAGCAGGCGACATCTAGCGGTCCAGTGCAGCGTTTATTTATCTACCGCCTTGCCCATATTCTTGAGATGGTATCTCAAGGGGCAGTGGCCAGTTAGAAGGCCTGTGATTAGCCTTAATTCGGACTTTTCCAGTTCGAGAAGCCTTGTGGCATTCTTTGTCGAATAAGTTATAAACTTTTTCGCTTTTCTTTGGCCTGGAGTATTCCTCGAGTAGGACTTTTTCTGATTCTTTTCCCATTCTTGGATCTCCTCCGCTGTATGTCCCTTGGCTAGGCCACAAAACGGTTCGGGTCCAATGAACGGTGCTTCAGCTCCTTTTTTTGTAAGGCTATCAGCAAGTTAACTCCCTGTACTCCCTCATGCCCTGGCACCCACATCAAGGTAACCTTGTTGTTATTAGCCAGTTGCTTCAGGGATTGTCGTCATTTCCAGGCAATTTTAGAATCAAAGGCATAGGACCTTAGAGTCTTTAGTGCTGCCTGGCTATCTGATAGTATATAGCCTTCGGATGCCTTTATTTAGGCATACCTGGGCAAACAGATCTATGGCATAAATTTCTGCCTGAAAGATGGTTGGAGTGTTACCGAGGGCTTTGGATAGCCTACAATTCGACCCTGCTGCTCCCACTTCTACCCCTTCAGCCAATCGCAGTGACTCCATCTTGCTCGTCTGACGACTTTCAATTAGCTCGTCAAACGGGCAGTCAAAGTCTTGTTTGACTGGCATTGAGTCAGTGAGTTTGGTCATGGATTTCAGATGGATTACCTCCAGAATCCTTAAGTGACCAACCAGATCACCTGGTTTGAATTTATGTGCCTGGTGCAGTCGTAAGGCACTGAGTGCCGCCTCCTTCCTTACATGTAAGTGCAAGGGAAGTAGATCAAGCATAGCCTCCATAGCAGCTGTGGGACACGAGTGCATTGCTCCTATAGTCCCTAAACAGGCAAGGCGTTGCAGTTTCTGCAACTTTCCCTGTGCTGTTTTTTCCTCTGTTTTTGGCCATCATACGCATGATGCGTAGGTTACCATAGGTCTGACAACCGAAAGATAAGACCAATGTGTCATTTTCGGTCTTAGACCCCAAGTCTTACCAAACAACCTACGGCGGCACGTCCATATTGCCGCGGTTGCTTTAGTAAGAGTCCGTTCCAGATGTGAGTTTCCAAGTAAGCTTTTGGTCCAGGATTACTCCTAGATACTTGACTTCACTGGAAACATTTATTATCGTTCCGTTCAGTACAGGAGTTCTAAGATTGAGTCTTCTCCTTTTAGTGAACGGGACAATAGTTGTTTGGCTCGGATTGACATTGAGTCCCTCTGACGAGCATCATTTGGATATTATATTTAAGGCAATTTGCATGAGGTTGGAAATCATGACCTCATTTT
The DNA here is from genome assembly GCA_963675555.1 of Leptura quadrifasciata. Classification (NCBI taxonomy): domain Eukaryota; kingdom Metazoa; phylum Arthropoda; class Insecta; order Coleoptera; family Cerambycidae; genus Leptura; species Leptura quadrifasciata. The sequence continues at coordinate 34,229,902 of OY776674.1, forward strand.
TGCCTCTCACAGTGACAACCAGGTCATCTGCATATCCCTGGACGTTAAAGCCTGAATTACCCATTTTATGTAGGAGATCATCGACCACTATTGACCACAGCAAGGGCGATAGGACTCCACCTTGTGGACAACCCCTGACTGCAGTCACCGTAGCCAACTCATCCCCCACACTTGTAGTAATAATTCTGCTTTTGAGCATGGATTGCATCCATTTAATTGTAGGTGACTGTATTCCCCTTTTTTCCGCGGCTTTTTGTATGGATTCATAGGAAGTGTTGTCAAAAGCACCCTCTATATCTACGAAAGCACACATAGACACTTCTTTTGCTGTAAACGTCTTTTCAATGCCTTGAACCAGGTAATGTAGAGCATTTATTGTTGATTTGCCAGGTTGATAGGCAAATTGTTTTGCGTGAAGTGGTGTTCCTGTAAGGATTTCTTTTCTAATGTGTTGATCTAAAAGTTTGTCCATTGTTTTTAGGAGAAATTATGTTAAGCTAATGGGGCGGTACGACTTAGGCTCGCCTGGTGCACGTCTGCCTATTTTCGGAATAAACGCCACCTTAACTTCCCTCCAAGCTTGGGGAATATACTCCAGTATATAGTTTGCTATAAATATACTTTTCAGGCATGGGACAAGCTCCTCAATTCCGCATCGAAGTAGGGCAGGGAAGATACCATCTCTGCCCGGTGATTTAAAGGGTTTAAAGGTTGATACCGCCCATTTAATTTTGTTGTGGGTGAATATTTTTCTAGCCAGGCATCTTCCTTCTCTGGTAGGACGATGAACATCCTCAGTCCTTTAGAAATTCACCCTGAATTATGCGAGACCCTGGGAAATGAGTGTCTAAAAGCACCCTTATGTTTTCCTGCTGACTCTCGGCGTGCTTGCCATCGGACTTTTTGAGTAGCTCTATTCCATTTGAGTGGTCCTTTGCAAGGACTTTTTCGCCTTCGCAGAACCGTCTCCATGATCTTCTTTTAGACCTTCTCAATTATATTCCGTAAGGGCTTTTCTGTAGTCCTCCCAGTTTCCAGTGTTTTTGGCTCTGTTAAAAGCTTTCCTAGTCTCAGCTCTGAGATGGCTGAGATCCCTATTGCACCAGCGCATATCTCTTACGACTGCCCGTTGTTTAATGGGACAACTTTTTTCATAACATGATGTCATGATATTTTGTAGTTGATATGAGGCTATATCTAATTCCTCTATTGTATCGATGGAATGTGTTACGCCTTTGACCTCCGCCCTCGAGTGTTCTTTATAAACACTCCAGTCCTTCAGTCTGGGTATTCTACATTCCCCGAGGCTTGTTACAGCCGCCTCCAAGTCGAATCGTATGTGTCTGTGATCCGACATGGACGGCTCGTCTGCAACATGCCAATTTTTTTATTAAATGTTGTTAGCGAACAAATATTCAAATAGGTACTCACCTCTAGTGTTGGTATCTGTGCTACCCCACATATGATGATGTGCATTAGCATCGCCGCCTATTATGTAGGGTTTATTCTTTCTCCTGCACCAGCTGATAAGACTTCTTACTTCCTCTGGGGGTGGATTTCCTTCCTCGCCGGGAAAGTAGGCCGATGCCACTATGACTTGCCTTTTTCCCCTTTCCGTAGGCACTTCCACTGCTGCTGCTACCAGGTCCCTTGTCAGGAATTCTGAAAGGAGAACAAAATTAATATTTTTATCGAACAACAAGGCTGTTCTAGGATAGTCATGCAAGGTAGAATAAATTAACTTACATGATTGTGTTGGGAGTCCTTTAATCCGTCCCCTGTGAACCCAGGGCTCTTAGATTAGCCCTATGTTTAATTTCTCCCTAATAAATCTTCTGCTAAACACACTTGAGGCTGCCTATTTCACAGCAGTCAATAAATTATTAGGTACAAATACAGCACGTTCACACATTTAACCCATTTGGTCGACTATAGCAATTACACAGAATGTTCTAGTGATTTTCATTTCTGGTAGGAGGCAAAAACGGATAAAATTTAATACATTTCTAGAACGAGGTGCCGCTTCAGTATTAAATAATAGCTAAATCCTTTGACGAGAATACCATTGATTTTTTGCTAAATAATAAATAACATATGTCCTAATGTTCTATCTTTTACCGTATACCTGAAGGAGAGAGAGACATAGTGTAATATGAGGGTGTATTTTGCATCGCTTTACAAACTGACTGATGTCACGGGCGGGATTTTGCTCAGGTCCGGACCTATATAGTTTCAAAATTTAAAAAAAATCTAAATAGTGAAACGCGCTCAACAATTATAGATAATTTGTTTCAACTGTGTAGTTTCATTTAAAATGTACACATAAAATTTCGTGGTTGTAAAAAATTAAAAATTAAACCAGCATACTTCGTCTGTAACTGTAATTCTAAGAATAACTTCATTCAATTTCGTGTGCCTGACAAAGACATTCAAAAATCATGTAGATTCTGGTATCTACAGTTACTAACCATGAATGAATTGAAGAGCATAGAGGAAGAGGAGTATCTCACGCCGGAAAGACAAATAAAAAATAACTAAATGTTGGTCAATTTTATATTAATTGAATCATATAGACAGTCATTTATAATTTATTTGTTTCAACTTGGTCATTCACATCTGTTACATATAGAACGCTGCACCCTGCTTCGCTTTATTTTTAGCCATCGCCTTCAAATCTGAAACCCTTGACTCATATTGTTTGACTGCCGCATTCAATTTCTTAATATTCCTCATGATCCTCATATTGGCTTCTTCAGTTTTCGTGATCATGTCCTCATTGACATGGATGAATTTCTCTGTTTGTTCACTTACAGCATTAATTTGAGCGGCCAAGAATTTGCCGCGCAAAGCCTCTTCCTACAAATTAGATACTCATTAAACCAACGACAAAATATAGACGGTAGATCAGTCTACACCTAAAGACACGAATATCTTAGCCATATATGCCAAGAAATATGCGTGTTGGGTACTGTGGTCAATATTTTTTGTGAGGTATTTTCTTCTAAGAAATTATCCAAACCGACTACTGCACACGAGATTAATATTTTTCATATTTCAGGAAGTTATTCAATATTAATGTCAAGGAACCAGATACTAGCTATTTTTCTTGGGTTCGAGTCCCAGCTCTGGAAGATGTCAACGTTAAAGGGAATAATCTCATGTCCCATAATGGTGAGGTGCAAACAATTTATGGGATGGTGCCCGATTTTTAGGCCCACTATCTTGAAATATGACGCCATGTTTGTTTTCGTTAAGGATTTTTGACTCTTCTTTAAAAAATTGCTGAATATCACCCAAATGGTGGGATTTCCAGCAAAGCATGTTATCACATGTTTATTAGCAATTAAATTTGCTACAATATGAGCCCAATACCGCCTTAGTAGGTTTTTTTTTTTTTTTTTTTATACATTTATTTAACGTCGGCTTATTTCCGCTACTGAGGCCTAACACCGACGCCTGTAGACGAGCTACCCCCAACCAGGAATTTTGCCGAACCTCTTCCCTTAAGAAGAGTAGGGATCTTTTACTTGCCTAACATTTAATAGACAAGGGACCGACGGCTTTACATCCCCTCCGAAGGATGGTATATCTCCTATACAACCCTCGCCTAAGGTTGTATAGCTTCCGCGCATACACTGATATACAAGCCGCTGGAAGATGTGTGAGGCGAGAACGCGGTTTCCGTTGGAATGGTCACCAATCCAAGTACTAACTGCGCCTGTCGTTGCTTTACATCGCATACCGAAGTATGTACATAGTAAAGACGCACCTACGCTCGCCCCTCCTTAGTAGGTTGAATATTTTGTGATGTACATGCACTTTCCAGATATCAGGCATGTACTTTTCGAGTTTATTGTGATATAGTATTCTTATCCATGGATCGATAATCAACTTAAGGACTGTCCGAGAATAGGTGTCGTATGGGACACTGACAACAAAGGCAGTCTAAAGGAAATAACCCGTGTTAAGAGAGGGAAGGGAGAAAGGAGAAAAATTCAGAAAATAAATGAACTTTTTACCTATTGGGTGATGCAGTTGCAATTCATGACGCTTAAGGGATAATTATATATCACGTATGGTAAATGGTAAATGGGTCATTTCTAAAAACAGCAGTACACCCACTTCCGAAACTGACCACGAAGAAGCTGGGTGGAACTGACATCCTCATAAGCACTGTTGATACACAAACGTTGTAGTAATGGTAAGCATAAAGTAACTAACTATATAACATAACTAACTTACAAACCCAATTTTCAACTCTGGGTTGCGTTTGGTAAGAGTAAACACTTCTGATATTATCCTATCAATGACATTTGCCAAGAGCTTGGAGCTTATCACCGTGGACACAAAAATCGCGCTAGGTTACAAAAAATTGCACTGTTCTGATTTTTTGGAAAGTTGTTAGGATAGATACTAATAGTGTAAAACCAAGTTTTCAGTTTCGAAAAACCTCGAAAAAAACTTGAAATTTTCGGACTTTTTTCAGTTTTTGGTTTACACCTTCTGCAAGGTGCATCCTACGGAAAAAGTTGTCCTGTACACTTCTAAAGTAGTCAAAATTCGTGCAACCGTAGCTCCGTAGATTCAATAGGTCCCGAGATACACTACTTCAAAAATTGGCCATTTTTTCCAAAAAGTTCGAAATTGTGTTTTAGCCGTGTTCCGAGCAGGTTATCGGCTAAAGCATTCATCTTACGAGGAAAGTCATAGGAACTGAAGTTGTAGAGCAGTTATTCATCTTTAATTTAAGCACAAGCGGAACCCCGTAGGGCCAATAGTTAGTTCCCTTGTTCTCTGGAAAGAACGAAAAATTAAGGAAATCGGATTTTTCACGAAATGGAGCTTGACGAATTGCAGGACTTTTGTAAAGGATAAAAAAGACATAACTCAGTGGAAAATGGTTTATATCATACAAAATAAAGTTGAGTATAATTTATTAATTAAGTATAAGGCATAAATTTATCAAAATTTTATAAAAATTATTTTGATAGTTTGGGGGAACTGGGACGTGAAATGTTGAACGCGAAGTGATCGCGGGACCTCAGCTGACTCCTGCGACAGAAATAGATATAAGTATTTATTAAACGCGTAATCGATTCTGTAACAAATTACAACGAAGGGGTAGGTATGTAATATTAGACTTACCTTTACGCACTTAGCGAGGCAGTCGTGTTCCTTTAGAAGGCCCAGGTTCGTCAGACGACGCTTCTTTTGGCTCCGGAGACTCCTCTGTTGTCGGATTAGATCAACTACTAGATATTAGTGGTAAAGGGTCGTCGACGTCATCTTCTTCATCCGACTCAGCCATGACTAAGGGAGGAGTATTCAGGCAGGTCTTATTCCACACCCTTTCTGGCAGCTGCATGACAGGAATTTAAGCGGGGTTAACGGCGCTGGTTCCTTGGTTGAATTCACCGATGTTGTTCATCCCAAGTTGTGAGCTCTTTCTCTACTCCCAACCACTTCTGCACCTGGTGGTAGGTTCTGTAGGAATGTTAGGCAGCAGCCTCTTCAGTTGGCGTAGTCATCTTCCCCCCCACCATAGAGCGCCACGAGACATTTGCTGTCAGCAGAGGCTATCTCCTTATGAGTCACGTCATGGTTCAGAAACGTGGTAGCCACATCAAGAAGGTCTGTTTTGAAAGGACGCCCAACATCTTCGTTTTCCCTTGCCAGAATATGACAGAGGTGGTGTCGCAACCAGTGAAGGCGTGAAGGCACAACTCTATTCCAGGAGGGAATGAGAACTCTCTTCGAATGAATGGTGTTGAAGAGAACTGCTCACAACCTGTTTCACCCCTGCCACATTTTGTATGCTGGAGCCCAATCCATTAAGAAGCGCCAAGATGTCAACATCCTCTCCAACGATTATGACGTGCTCGTACTCCTCGCTCTTCTCCAATGCTGTCCTCATAATGAGGCAGTCGGCGTCCTCTGGGGCTTGATTTGTTTCTATCCCTTGGCTATCCAGTCCAGTGCAGATGAGGTTGATCAAGCACTGCTTGCTTTTTGGGTTGGACAATAACTGTTCTTGATGCACTTTGATCAGTGTCGATTCTTCAAAGATGATGTCGCTACACGCTGAGGCTGCATAACGACGTTGCTGCTCTGCTGTTTTTGTGCTCCTAGCAGCCTCCTCGTCTAGGTAGCCATCGACGCATTTTTCCCAAAATGGTTGAACGTATGATATAATAAATAAATCAAATTTATAAATATAATGTCATTTTTATAACATTCTATAGGTAACTGTGCAATATTAATAACAATTTACATTGGGAGCTCCATTTCTTGAAAAATCCGATTTCCTTCATTTTTCGTTCTTTTCAGATAACAAGGGAACTATTGGCCCTACAAGGTTCCGCTTGTACTCAAATTAAAACGAAATAACTGCTCTACAACTTCATTTCCTATGACTTTCCTCATAAGATGAATGTTTTAGGCTATATCCCGCTCGGAAGATGGCTAAAGCTACAATTTAGAGCTTTTTGGAAAATATGGCCAATTTTTGAAGCGGAGCATCTCGAGACCTATTGGACCTACGGAACTGCCGTTGCGCTCAAATTTTAGCAAATTTTATCTACTTTAAAAGTGCACACTGCGACTTTTCGAAGTTATTTTTTTCAGTTTAATAATAATAATAATAAACGTCTTTATTACACTAAGATACAGGTATAACATACACAGTAACTTGAGTAAAGGGCGAAGTTTAGCTAGTATATCTAAGAATAGCTAGATATACTAGCTAAACTTCGCCCTTTACTCAAGTTACTGTGTATGTTATACCTGTATCTTAGTGTAATAAAGACGTTTATTATTATTATTATTAAACTGAAAAAATCCGAAAATTTCAGGTTTCTCGAGCACCACGCAGTAAGCACAGGTCTTTCGAAGCTGCAAACTTGGTTTTACACTACTGGTATCTATCCTAATAATATCCCAAAAAATCAGAACAGTGCAATTTTTGCGACCTACGATGTTTTAAATGGGCCGCATTTACGGGATCAGACACCACATCACAATCTTCTGGAAAAGGCAAAGAACCGCATGGAAAACATGGGAAGCATACCCTTCAGCTACTGAAGGATTTTTCTTTCCCGAAGAACATCCTTATAAGCCAGTCGATGATAAAACAAAGGAATTCAAAATAGTCGAATGATTCTCATGCATCCTGTACGATGGCATCACAGAACTTGGTATTATGAACAAGCTCAGAGAATATCTTTGGGCAAAGAACAGGGTGAAGGTGATGTACTGTCTATCGCCCACACAGCATTCTCTCATCCAAAATACAAATTGATGCATCTATCAATCTAGCGTCTGGCTAAACAGTTTGATATCATTCAACCTACTACAGCCAAATTCGAATGGAAAAATAACGGAGAAACTTGGCAACCGATTTGGATGTCCATACTAAAAGCAAATAAGAGCTGTAGGGAATTAATCAAGTGTGGCTGTAAATCTAAACCCACTCTGCTCTAAAAATCGTTTTTGTTTTCTCATGATGGTATCTGTTTATTAAATGGAAAACTTTGGGTCGATTAGTGAATACATACGTATTACGTATGAAATATTCAAATGGTATAGGTATATGTATGTTATAATGTATGTTTTTTATGTAAGTGTTTTATTTATAATTATTGTTTAATATGTTAGTTTATACTTTGTTTTATTTTGTATAAAATAATTATAGTGTTATCTACACCTGTTAAATATGCCTACTAATTAATGTTGTAATACTATATTTGTAAAATATCTATCCTAACGTGCCAAATGTACATAAATATATGTATCAGAAAAATTGGTAAAATAAATTCTATTCTATTCCATCCCATCCCATCCCATCCCATCCCATCCCATCCCATCCCATCCCATCCTATCCCATCCCATTCCATCCCGTGCCATGTTATTGTATTATATTGTGTTGCGTTGCCAATGCAATGCATTGCATTACATTTTATTCTGTCCTATCCTGTCCTGTCCTGTCGTGTCGTATCTTATCATATCGTATGTAATTGTATTGTATAGTATCGTATGTAATTGTATAGTGTAGTGTAGTGTAGTGTAGTGTAGTGTAGTGTAGTGTAGTGTAGTGTAGTGTAGTGTAGTGTAGTGTAGTGTAGTGTAGTGTAGTGTAGTATAGTATAGTATAGTATAGTATAGAATAGTATAGTATAGTATAGTATTGTATTGTATTGTACCGATTTCATATAATTTTATGTATGAATTTTTACTTTAATCACATTGTAGCCTATGTATATTGCTCTAAACATTGTCGATAACACTAACAGCATTGTATATATTAGGTATTTAGTAACTTGTAAAAAATTAAAACTTAAAAAGCTTGCGTATCGCAAAACATTAAAGCTGTTTTTCATCTAAATTGTAACAAATTTAATTTGAAATGTACACATGCTGGCACGTTAAAATTTAAACAAATTTATCTCACAAAATATTCAACCTACTAAGGCGGTATTGGGCTCACGTTGTGGCAAATTTGATTGTTAATAAAACATGTAATACCGTTTGGGTGATGAATTTTAAAAAAGTCAAAAATCCTTACCGAAAACAAAGATGGCGTCATATTTGAAGATGGCAGGCAATACCCCATGAATTATTTTTACTGAAGGTATATATAAAGTGTTCAAAATATCTCGCTTTAATTCAACAGGTCTCGATTCTGGCTAATATTTATTCTAAGCCACCACACTATAACATACAGAGCATAGGTAACAAACAATTCGGGCTAGGTCATAAAGTATGACCTAGTCTTATACTAAAATATGTGACTCTTATATTTCAGTATAAAATTAGCCGTGAATTGAAAGATATAGACTAAATTTTGCATCATTAAGTTATGCAATTACATTACAATATTAAGAAGATTTGAATTTTGAAAGAAACAATAGAAATAATAGTATTTAATTATGTGCGTTGCTTTCAATTTCAAGAACAGTTTACTATTTGTTTTCAGAAAATTTCGTAATGGCCATTACGAAATTAAAGAATTTAGTGAGGTAAGACTTCGTTTGTTTTTACTCAAAAATTATTAGGTTTAGGACTTATGTTGTATAGGCTCTTTGCTCTATTTTGGTAGAAATAATCGCGTAAGTTTATATGCCATACCAATTGGGTCCTTCAAATCGACTTGATTTTGCAAAAATATGTACTTACCTCAACCAATTTTTGCGTATCGAAAACGGCAGCCTTCATTTGTTCGTATTGTTTAGTGTGCTCTGATACTGGCATTTCATATTTGGCACTGTTTGCTCTCTCTGCCTCCACAAGCTTGTTGTATTGCTCCTTTACATCGGCCAGTGTTAATAGTGCATTTGCACAAGCTGTATCGGCTTCCTACAATATAGAAGGGGCTAACCATTAAAAAATATTAAGTTAGACGAAATATTATAATAATAATATATTCTTCTTTTTTACTATACATTTGTATATATGTGACGTCAATTTTGAACACACGTAAATCTAAGAACGGTATAAATGTATACAGAAAAACATTGCTTATGTGGCGCCCAATAGTAAGCAGATTTGAATTTTTCATCACAAGATATCCCTATTTACCAATTTTCTTACCAATATTTGAAAAACTTCTATAGTTACGTGAGAAAATTAAAAATATAATATTGACTTTAATACCCTATATCTCTGTTAATATCGATTTTTGTTTTAAGGTATATTTAGCTAAATTGCAATATTTTAATATCAAAAATTCAATGTTGCTCTATGGCCCATTACTTACGGACCACCCTGTATAAATTAATAGTGCCTCCATTTATGAGAACCTCTCACAAAAAATAAAAGCTGAAAAACGATTAGTCCAGTGGAATTAACTACGAAAGTACCCAAATCAGTACCAAAATCTGAGTGGATAATTGTGAAGTAATTAATGAACAGGGAGTATCAAAGATCATATGTACGTACTTTCTGGATGAAAATTTGGTGGCATTTGTTTATAACAGCACCTTGAATGTTGTAATAAACAGTTTTTTCTTAATAATTTTGATCGTAGCTCTCGTCGAGAAAAAAGTTTAACAGAGAAGATGTAGGTATTGACAATATGAACATTTTAAGCAATAGTTTATCAAAGTCGGTTCAATAGTTTATTCGCAAATCGTAAAAAACCGTTGAAAATCAATTATCTTTCAATTGTTATTATTTAATTAAATAATAAACAATATCCGTGTGTAAACTATTTGAAAGTTTAGTCTGTGGTATGCTTAAACTACGGTTCAAATTTGTTTAAAAAATATTCAATATTTTCCGAGATAATTTAATTTGTTTAAAGAATTACGATGATTTTAACGTACAATAACGTTCAATTTTTCAATCATACGATTATAAAAAATGGGCTCATTTGAAAGATAAATGATGCTCCTTCTTAATGCAATTGTTACCCAGGCAAATAATAACTTTTTTGTGTGTTTAAAATGGCTTTAAAAATGGCGTTATATTTTCCGCATAAACAAATTGAATTACTCGTTGAATTATTAACGCAACGTATTGTCAAACGAATCAAATTAAAACTAACGTCTTGAACATTATGTTGCGCCGAACTAGAATTTTCCAAGTTGATTTGGAGCAAATTTCTTTTTTTCAAAAAATCATAGCTCTTATGTTTATTTATATGAAGCTATGAAATTTGACCCGTATGCAGAGGTTTAGTTGAATTATACTTGAACAGTATTTTCAACTTCTCTCGAATAAATATATTAATAATAATGCAAGGGAAAGTATAGCATTGATGCGCGTCACTGGAGTGTGGGGCAGGAGAGGGGATAGACGAGCTCCTGGGCCCGCGCCCACTAAAAATTTGCTCCTACTCGCGCTTCTGGACCTATATTCTGTAATCATGGGGAGAGTGAGCATTCATCGTGCGAAGCGAAAGCTCACATCACACGCATCTCATCCGACCGTATTCTGTAAGTGTAATGAATAGGTGGTGAACGTGAAGAGATTCAGCAAGAATAGCCGAATTTAGATTGGCGTAAAAGCATCAACTGGTCAGTGCTCAATTGTTGTCATTGTCATTTCATCATAGCAAAAATTCACTTTCTAATTATTATAATTCAGTAATTATTTATTACAATTTAATACAAACAAACAAATATCATAAATAAAAATACAACTACAAAATGAACATCCAAAAAAAACAAAAAACTATGTATAACAGTACTACCTACTACCATGCTGATAAGAAAATGTGTGTATTTATTTTTTTAACTACAAATGCTCAAATTGTGCACCATGCATTCTAATATACAAACACGTTCTACGAGATACCTCACGCATTACATTTTGGAGCATTTCAGGAGTAATTACCTCACATGCGTTTCTAATTCTGGTTTTGATGTCCTCAATATTTTTAGGGGCAGTTTGAAATACCTTTTCTTTAATGTAACCCCAGACGGAAAATCCAATGGAGTAATTTCTGGTGATCGAGATTGAATGGGGCCATAGATGCCTATTCAGCTATCTGGCATAACTTTATTTAAATAATTTGTACATATTACAGCAGTGAGTTGGAGCTCCATCTTGTTAAAAATAGAATAATTTAATATTTCTGCCACTGTAAATTCATAAAGAAATTCGTTTGGTACCTACGACCGGTTAATTTGCCTTCATTTGTCCAATTACTTTAGTCCCTAAAAGAGCCACCGAAACATTCGTAGAAACCCTTTCTTGGAAAGCAGCCTCTCTGCACCAATGTGTATTTTCTCGTGTCCACTTATAAAGCATATTTCTATTGAAAAAATTATTTTTTTAGAAAAAGTTGATTCGTCCGATCAAAGAATTTTGCTACATATCGGGTCATTTCTTTTTTTATTTAACAACCATCTACAAAATCTTACTCTCCCCAGCTTATCTCCCTCATTTGAACTTTCATTTTCTAGCAACGGAATCCGTTTTTTTTAAATGTTCTTCTTGTACTGTTCTTTTTATGCGACAATTTCTCTAAATTTGTCTCAAAGAGGTTTCTTCATTTTAGTTAACATAATCTCTATTCACTTTTTTTACATTATCCGCAACATGTCCTCGCCTTACTACTTTTTTTTTACAATAAACCGTGCGTTTTTAGATTTTGAACTAACTTCCTAAACATTGTTCGTTTTGGCTGTGGAGCATCTGGAAATCTATCTCCGTAAACCGTGGCTGCCATCTCAGCTTCAAAATTGCACTGACAATAAATGTTAATCATATCGAATTTGTTATTATTGGTGTACACCATAATTATTACATATATAAAACTTGTCTTAGAACTCGACAACGCAACATACAACACTGACAATCTGTCAAATTTGTTAATAACTGTATACATTGTTTTTCACTAATCATGGCATAGCTGATTTTTACGATTCAATTATATGAATTGTGGTTTTCGTAGAATAGTAAATATTGACACTATCAGTTAAAATTTTTGTGACATGTTTTATATCGTTGAAAAGAGAAAAAATAAACGAAATTAATGATGTCATGGCCTACTTTGAGATTCGTTCTTTTTATTTTTGCACAAGAGCGTATGTCAAAGCCAACTGCGTTTTTCGAATTTTTTGATACACTTTATTATTCTTATTGTCTTTGCCGTCAACTTTCATCCCTTTAACTGTTTTCGTATCTCCTCAAATAAGGAAGCTGGTTTTCCTATTTTTCAGGTTTTTGTAATGTATCTCATAAAGTAGGCTATGGATTTCAAATTTCTTTTTACTGGAATATAGCTCACAAAAAATGGGATAAATGTTTCTAAAACTTTATTCTTCTACAATAGATATTAAGCGAGATATTTCGTGTGGCCCTCGTAAAATAGACAGACGGAATCTATATCAATGTTGGTAGACAAATACAGCCGCCCCGAATGCAAAAATTGAAGTTAATGCTTTTGGAATACTCGCGAGCTCTAAAGTGCTTGCGAGCCTTTTAGAGTGCTCGCGAGCAGTAAACCTTTTAAAAGTGCTTCCTAAACACAGTGCTCCCGAACACAAAAGTGCTTAGACAAGCACTACGGTGCTTCTAGGGAATCGCTCTGATCCAGGACCGGATCTAACGAGGGCAAAAGGGGGCAATCGCCCTGGCGGCACGTCGGGGCAGGAGGCAAAATTGTAAAAAAAAGAGACCTTTTTGAACCTCTCTCCCCGCGCTTCAGAAAGAAATAATTAAAATAGAAAGAGTGAATTTTTCCGCCCCCCCCCCCCTTCCGCTCTTCACTTGCGAAAGTAGACAATAGTTTGCTGTATACAGTATTACTTTCATAAGAATACGGATAAAGTATATCGCAAATTGGATTTTTTTCGGAACATTTTGTTTGTTGGGTGAGGGGGAGGTAATATCCGATCTTGCTCCCCTCGAAAAATTTCCAGATCCGGCACCGCTATTACCTAACTATTTTGATCTGAATTTTCCACTTTTACTTTAGATTCATTATTACTTCTACTATTAGAAAAATTACGAGGCGATTTGACATGCAATAAGGTATGACATTTTAAAAGGAAAATGTTACATGTATAATTGCTACCACAATTGACAACTTTATGAGTTGACAAACAATTTATGAAGAGATTGTTAAATTTAAAAAACTTATAATGTCGTTTCTGAGAAAATAAAAAAAACTTTGGACAACTAAGGATCAAATGCGACTCAGATATGTAAAATATACAAATTAATCTATTATTTCCTTAAACAATAAATGAATGAGACACCTTAGAGTTGTTTTTCTGATTACCAAAACTAGAACTATTGCTGTTGTGGATTCTCAAACAAATATCGGCTTCCTTGACAGAATGGCCTATCATTTGAATCTACTGCCTCGGCAATTGCTAGAAAAAGTGGAATTTTCATTAACAGTGACCAAAATGACTATTCCCCTCATTCCATTATTATTTTCCGAGACAGATTTGCTTTTATGTTTTGCGGGAGAAACGCATCCATGTTTATCGAAATTGTTTATGATTTTGTTAATTATGTCTAGTACGGGACAAGCATTTGAAAATGTAGTTACATTTTTTTACCTCCACGTATCGAACGGCCGCCATATTAGATTAATAAAATTCTGTTATAAAAATAAGCTTATATATACCTCAGTTACTCAAAATGGAATAAATTATGTTCATACATGTACGATACGTTCCCCGTCTAGATCGAGACCCTACCATTCAATCTCAACTTGCGCATTTAATTTTCTCTGCACCCATGAGTATGAAATGTCTACTACGTACGTACTTGTATGTAATTGTTGTAATTGTTAATGTCGGCTTTTACTTACTTCTGCCATTTTCTTTTTCTTTTCGCCCTCTTTTCGTAACTCCTTCTTCATCTGAGTGACGATATTCTCGTGTCTTCTTTGCATTCTCATTGCGATTTCTTCCTTGTGATTGGATAAACATTTCAAAAACCTATTTCAACGAAGAATTAATATTGAAATTATATTAGTGTTTTTAATGTACAAGTACAAGATCTATAAATGTTGCCTTGTTCATTTCTTCATTACATGTGGTGGCATTATACCATATTACATAGAGGCAAATTGGAGAGTAAAATATTTTGTTATTTAATAATAATGATAATACACTAAACTATAAATCAAAATGGGATTAGTTCAGCAAGCTATACTTTATACAGATTCGGCTATAGCAGTTTTATATATCTTAGAGTAAATGAGTGTGAGAAAAAAACAAAAATCGCATACGTGAAAGCGAGACATGATCGTTATATTATTTTGCACGAATGAAAATTTCTCTACCTCCCGTCTGACCATTAGTTCATTCTACTATACTGTTTGCCGCGACAATACCAATGCCTTGCGCTGGTACACGACAAGATGGAGACAATGATATTTCACCAAGTGTGGAGCGTGCTGGGAATAGTATATCCGACTTTTTGTTCCTAAATTTTGTTTTCTTTCTCTCACTCGTTTACTTCAGGATATATAAAACTACTTTTAACGAATGTGCATAATATAACATAGTTAATAAAAGTGCATATCACCCTAATAACAATTTATATTTTAGGTTTAGGTAGAGTTTATCAGTGATGTATGATGGCCATTTCACAAACTTCATCCAGACTACGTTTTAAAATACTTAAGTAGTTTTAAAATTGTGAACAAATAGTTGTCAGCATTTCTGTGTTTGGGTATGACATATATGTGAGTGAATTTATAACATAGGTAATGGTTGATAATACAGGGCAAAATATTATACATGCATACATACATACAGTACGGGGATCGGTATTAGGCGTATAAGGAAATCCTATACACTTATATACACGTGCAATATGGGTTAAAATCACGAACTGGTATGAAATGGATGACAGCTGGTCGATCCGCTGCGGTTAGTAACGTAAATGTATTTGGAGCGGAAGGTGTAGGTGACCGTGTAACGGGCCTACAGCGAACTGGCCACGTTAATACCGCTCAACCACGGGCAACCCACTGTACCTCATAATGTATGTAAAATAGCATGCTAAACCGTTGAAGGTAGAGGGCTCTGAAATAACTTCCGTCTCGGTCATTACCTATTAGACATTCGTCTTGAAAAGTACGCGACCGATTTATCGTGATTGCCATGTTCATCTGTAGCCATCCTCATGGTATTTGTGAATTTAGGCAATCACCAGAGGTTTTCCTTATTTTAGATATTAAATTATTTTGTGGAACTAATCTTGAGAGAAAATTGTCACTACTTAGTAGGATTTTAGGCGACAAAACGGCCGCTTCTGCTCCCGGCATGCTGTTAACACCTACGATTTTGGGTACGCTGCTGTACGTTGTTTTTGAATCATTTCTGGTTTATTTCCTTATATCCTTCTGGGTACGATGCGAAGAGCACCATTGCCACCTTTAGGACTACTCCACGGCCGTTGCGTCACCTGGGTCAGACCACGTAACCGAAGGCCTACGGAATCGTCGAAAGCCCTGTCCTATATTTGGGGGCTCATCGCTGTAATGTAAAACTTCATTTATACCCACCTGATTTCATATTTTATTCGCTGCATTCTACATTAAAAACAACACACCTGACAGACCTTCTTGAGAAATTAATTGCTACTCATATTTTTTTAACATACTTAATTCAATTTAATCATTATTTCTATACGCCAGCGGTAGCACCAAATGGTAATCTATAATTTATATTTTCATATTTTTTCATAATACAACATAACCTACAAATTACATCTTGTGTGTCAGGTACATGGTTAAATTGAAACTTATAGTTTGTTCCATATCAGTTTTACCATTAACAACGTACGATGCGAATGTCTTTCCTTGGCGGTTTTTATCACACCGAGTTGTACAAAAAAAATAGTTTTTTCGATGTTCGCGTTATCAGCCATTTAAAATAATATTAATAATAATACACGAGCAAAGTGTTACTCGGACAATATTAAGAATCATTAAAATTTTAGGAATAATTATAACATAATGTATACAAAATTTGTTTCTACTATGCTACTAATTTTATAGAAAATGATGTATTCTAAATACCATAGTTCTGTTGGACTTACATTTCAATCAGTGTTAGCGGATAAGCCTTCTGCAGACTCTCCATTTGCTTCTTAGTAGGAACCTTATCAATGGCCTGTTCCCACATTGCAGCAGGAAGTTCATACTTGTCCTCTGGTTGAATTTCTGTTGTTTCGAAGAAAGATTTAGGCATGTTCCTTTCCTCAATTTCATCTAATATCTCTTCTCTCTTTGCTACCTATATAGTTAAATAAAATATAATGGCCAATAAATGCTTTTTAAAAACCAGTCAATAAAATATTTCCCCCTTCAATCTGTATTATCCTTTTGTCTTTGTTTAAAACTAGAAAGAGAGAAATGTGTAATAATTTTGTTCCAGGTGTTCGAATTCATATCGAACGTGCTGTTAGAAGCATAAAAGTTATTGGACTTCACCGTTCGAAATACAATGGCTGACCAATTAAATAAAATATGGACTGTTTGCTGTCATCTTACCAATTTCAGACGTGTACCCTTATTAGATAGATAAGTTTTATCCAGTATATTTAAATATTGTTTTATATTAGACATGACGTTTTTCCAAATTATTATTTAAATATTTTAAAAAATAATACAGTGACTTGTATATTTTTTACACCTTGTAATCCTTTCATATTCTTTTAATTCATCAATTGTAAAATCTCTATCTGTTGTAATCCAGTCGTCTGGAATCAATTTATTTAAAATGCCACTTTTAACTACCACTTATTTTTCTGAAGTTTTTCCTGAATACAATTTTGAAAAAACAAACAAACCCATTTACAGAAATACCCATAATTCCTCTGGCAGTATTATGAGATATATAAACAGAATATGTCGATCTTTTCATCATATAATCTGATGGTTTCTCTATAAAAATTTCTGTGCCATCCAGTATTGATCGAGAAGCGGGATAGGTAATACCTTATGAAACATTTTGCATAAATTCCTAGTCAATTTTTTATATGAAATGTTATTGCACTTCCGGTTGCTCTCCCGCCTCGATGGTCGACTCCTCCAGAAGTCGCGGTTGTCTAAACGACGTTTCGGCAGAATCTCATCTGCCATCTTCAGGTTCTCACTGAAAGCTGCCTACTGCTGCAATGAGGAGCAGCAGTAGGCAGCTTTCAGTGAGAGCCTGAAGATGCCATCAATAATTTCTAAATATCGAGCTAATCCAATTTGTATGCATTGAAGCATAATGTTATTAAGTATTAAGCCGCCTTTAACAAGGTTTTTTTTTGTCTAGGAAGTGGTAACTTTTTGTTTCTGTATCATAAATAAGTCTGTCAGCTGATGCAGAAAAAAAGGAACTCCTGGACTGATAATCAATCCGTATTTGTATACCTTATATGTAGGGAATATGTTTTTATATTTTTCTAGTGCTTTAATCTCATTTCCCAGAATACTTTTAACAACTTCAGATCAGTTCAGTAGCTCTTGGTTAAATATTTTGATTTGTTTCCATCTTAGGAGGATAGAGGCCGGTCTCGATCTAAATCTCTTAATTTTATATTCTTTATTCCTTTATTTTATTTTGCAATCGAATTTATTTTAATTTTTCATGTTTTGTCTTTTTTGCCTTTAAACATCAAATCATTTTATCTAAGTCCATTGGACAGAAAGAGCAATATACAATCCATAACTAACAATAAATTATACGAACTCAACCAATCACGGCGTTGGCGCTGACTGCGATCGAATAAAGTCTATCTGGTGTTCTCTCATTCTCCGCTGTTACATTGTCGTTGACCGTCAGAGAATTCTGACGTTGAATGCCATTCCATTTGTCCCCTATATGCGGCCCAAAAGTTTTTTCAATACTATAACTTGAATTATTCCTAACTTTGAAATTAAATTTACCTTATCCCTACGAGCTTTAACTCGATCAAAAAGCATTAAGAGTAATTCGAATCTTCTCTCTGCTTCAGTCATTTGTTCGTACTTTTCATATTGCTCTTTTTCGGTTAAATCGTGCACCAACTGGACTAAAAGTCCCTCAACTGTTTCATTTTCAGTCAATTCCTTTCCTGTAAAAAATATAATTATATTCATACTTCATTATTTCTTTACCAACTCAGAAAACTCAAAATTGCGCGACAAAATTTTGTGACCTTAGTTTTACAAATATCGAACAAATAAAAAACCAGTAGGACATGTCTATCTGTGAAATTCAATCTGTATATGTTAGTCAGTTATTTACAACCTGGCAAATGATTATAAAATTTTAAAAATGTGAATATATATTTTAGAAAATAGAATGCGGAATACCTACCATCCAATTCATCGGCAATATTCTGCATTAGAACGTCGTAGAACGTTAAAACTTTTTCCCTCTCTGCGGGATCTTTCCTTCTGGCTAAGATTTTTTCCATTTCATATACAGGCGGTACCATTTCTCCATACTTCATTTGCAATTTTTGATCAAAGGAACTGACAAAAAATTATGATTTAAATTATATTTTAAATTAAGGGCAATTTGTATTACTATTAGATATATTGTGTATATAATACATTCATTTTTAAAACAGTTTAAAACTGATCGTTTAATACAGTACAATTTTTTAATATAGGTACTATTACTAATTAATGTTAAAAAGTTATACTATGCTGTTGTCGATAACACTTTTTGTCTACTAAGAACGCAAGATGTTTATTGTCGGTCGAAAAAGTAAATTTTATTGTACGACTAGAGAACCGCTGCGTAAAATTCTGTGCAAAAGAGAAGAAGAGCGCAATCTATTCTATCTATTCTAAGATCTAAGGGCCATCCAAATTGCGTCACACGAATTTCTTAGAAGAAGTATACAAAGAATAGATGCTACAGAAATTCTGCGACTTATTCTATTTTAGAGTTCCTAGATTTACTTCAAGAAATCAGGATTTGTTCTATGATGATAATTTTCATTCCAACTATAGTAGCCACTGCGAAGTCACTTCAGCTATTAATAATTTACCAGCAAATATTGATATCGATTTTTATTCTTTTAGAAATTTTGTAAATTGTATCTCCGTTAGTAACAATTTGGTTTAGTCTGTTGTATTTTATTAGTTTTTGTCATTAACTTATTCTTTGTTTTGTGATCCTTGATACACGTTTTATTATATATACCAGGTGTCAACAGATCATGGTAGGCCCTCTTTCTTCCCCTTATTCTTAAAAATATCACAATGAAATTTGGTAGGTGTTATATGACCAAGAAGACACTTTATGGCATAACTGTCATTCTTTTTTTCACCTCCGGTTTCACCGGAAATGACCCCAACTTTAGATTTTTAAACGGAACACCCTGTATATTATTATATGTTTGGAATCCTTGAAAAATTCTGAGTACGGTGATGCCCATAAGTGACATTTTGACTCCATGAAAAAAAATTGACTCGAAATTTGTTGGTACATCTAGAGTGCCATGACCAGAAAAAAAGCCTGTAATGGACCAGTGTGATTGTTAAAGAACACGCCAAAACCCTCGATAGACTTTTCGAGACTATAACAAAACCTGAAATATTTCGCATGAAAAGCGTGCTTCACGTAAACACGCCGTTTGAAGAGGTTTTTATATATAAAATAACATTTTCGCTCTACGGAGCGTTTTTTATGCAAAAATATCAGAAACTCACCAAGGAGTGTAATTTTAAAAAGTACGCTAAATGTCGTTGCACAGGGACGTAATGTCGCCCCGACTACAAAATTTTAGAAAGTATCATGAAAACCGGATTTAAATTCGGAAATTTCGAAAATAAAAACCCTTTTACGAATCCACGTTCTCTAGTCTCTAGTCAAAGTTTCGAGAATTTTAGCAAAATAGCCCTTAGCGTCGAGGGCTATCAGGGTATAAAACAAATTTTTAAACAGCTATAAACAGGTTTTTAACAGGTCTGTACGAATATTAAACAGGTCTTAAACAGCTATAAAAGGTCTCAAGCAGGTTTTAAACAGATATAAACAGGTCTTAAATCGCAAAGACTTCTGATAGACATATGCCATCCAGTTCGTGATATCATTAAAAACCCCCAGTGTTTCTCTACTGAGTGAGACAGGAATGCTTATTTCTCTGGTGTAGAGATATCTGCATCCAGAACTATATTATATTTTGAGCTCAATCCAAAATAGAGTCACAAGTATTCTTGCTGAACCATAGATCTTTTTAGAACATCCTGTTGTTCGTGTTCTTAGTCTTTTTATCCATATTTTCATGAAAAGTGTTCGGCAGAATTTGCATCACTGTAACTCACTACTAACGAATATCATCTTATCGAACATTCTTCTCCTTCGAGTAACAAGTTGTATAATCATTTCTCTCTTCTTTCAGGCCGGAATAACACACCCGCGCTTACAGTTACACTACAATTACTTTCTTCTCGAAATGTTGTTCATTAAAAAAAACTAATAGTATACTCAAGAAACTGCAATGCATTACTGAAATTTTGAAATTTATGTGGCTAATGCCACATATAATATACATAGAATATAACTTACATACATTTGTAAGTCAGTCTTTTTATAAGTTTACGTTTTCAATAGTTAATAAAATAATATAATTCAGTGCATTAAAATAAATAGGTAGCAATTTTCTACGAGCAATACGAATAGACTATCTGCCTAATTATTAAATATTTCTTGTAATCTAAACAACAAAACTTTCGTTAAATTTTGCAAATACCAAAGAGTTGGGATTTTATTTTGAGACAATTTAAGTACAGCAATAGTATACAGGGTGTTTCAGGTATGCGGCCATTAAATGCTAGAAGATTCTACATATAAAAATATGAAAAAAGTACATATAAGTATGGTGTTACCTCCTTTCCCTTATTATATATTTTTGGGAAAGAATTAAGGCAACGTATGCTGACGACTAGCTGGTTTAAGCCAGAGCAAAGAGTCGTAGATCCGGAGTATTCGCGAGAGTTGTAAACTTACCCTTTTCGAATGTACAGCATAAATGACAAATTCTTGTTTAGTTGGAGAAAAGGAGACAAAGAGAAATTGATGTTAAATTGGGCACCATCTATAGTGAAAATATGTAGAGTTGTCTCTTTTTCTCGAATAATTAGTCTCTTATAGATAGACTGAAATGGTTGGTAAGAGGAATAAATAGATGTTGTAAAATGAATGATAAAATATATTACATGAATAAATAAATCCATTTGTATAATATAAAATGTGAAATTTTCAAGTTAATTGCTAATATCGGCTAACAAAGACTAATTAAAATTAAAAAAAAAAAATAACAAATTTATACCAGAATCCTAGATTCCGGGATTGAGTATTGTTGAGGTGAATGGTTCTGGAACAGCAATTCAGGCCCACAATTGTGTCTTGCAAAAATGGAATCTAACGGTTTTCTTGGCAATTTAGTTTACGTCTCTCAATTAAGTGAAATTTAAAAATTGTGGCAAAATTGGTAACTAGGTATATGGTTTTTTAAAACTTAATGCAAATGTGGATACTCAAGTTTTCAATATAAGATATATATAAAGCTTAAAGCATAAGCATAAAATATATATATAGCTGAATTTAAATTTTTGAAGAAACTCAAATTTTCAATATGAAAAAGAATTTTGAAATTAGCAATATGCAGAAGTTAGAATTTTCAATATACAGAAAATATACAGAAGCTGATTCATAAACTATAAATTGCCAGAAATAATGAAAAAGAAAGAAAAATATTTTATAACCATATAGTATTTTAATTACTTATTAAATTAAAAAGAATTGAATTTGAATTTAAATTTATTTTTAAAACATTGAAATTACATCAATACACACACGGCTAAGTTTGTTTGTTAAGGTGAGAATCAGTACAAGATCTGCAGGCAAATGCTTTCTTGGTGAATTTTACTAATAAGGTAAACTTCATTTATCCCACGTTCTGCTAAATAATACCACTAGACAAACTTGAAAAGTCTATTTTTACTAATTAAATGGAAAGCTGTAAAATGCAGGAATGGTACAGGTGTCGCCATCTGTCAATTGTTGAGTTAAGCGCACAACCTGCAGGTCGTCTTATGTAGATTTCCGTACTCAAGTAAAATTACAGAATCGATCAAAGGAATCTATATATAGTTAATAATAGTTTTATATTAGTTGCATACCACAGCTGATTTACCTTGCCATTTGTAATTTCTACACATAACCAAAAATACGAACTGCCGTAATAAATAGTAAAACGTATTGTGAGATTTCAACAAATATATTATATCTTATAGGATAAACTATTTAACATATTAATTAGAAAGTCAAAGGTAAGAAAAATAACCATGTGTACTTATATAGCAAACAAAAATATACAAATTGAAATATAGGTAGGTATATGAATGTAAATAAATGTTTTGTAGACTTGAAATCGACAATTGTTTCATGAGATGCTGTGATAGAACGGAAATAAATAATAGTGTAACAAAAAACATGACTGAGTTCCTAAGATATAAAAATATGTACATAAAACAATGTGAAATGATTTAGCAGTTATACAAAGAAAAATTCTGATATTCGGAAACAGTTTCACTTACAAAAACTGAATCAAAATACTATACAGATCGTGCTAAATATAAATAAAATATTAGTTATTATATAAAATTGTTAAATGGACATAGGCCATGTAACAATGGGTCTAGAAATATCTCGTAAGGGCGCTGCGGGCCTCTGAGGGGGGGGGGGGGCACCCAAAATTGACATTTTATTTAATATCTCAAGAACCGTCTGAGCTGAGCTCCAGTGACTAGTTTTTGCATATGATTCGATGTCAATAAAGTTCATTTGTCATGTTATCAACCAAGGGTCCCACATATTTTTTTAATGTGAATTTTCTGTGATTGTCTGATCGGCATACGATTCCCTATCTATAGATACACAAAAAAACGAGAATAAAAACCGTAACAAATCTGTATTACGTGACAGGGAAGTACCAATAGGGTTGGCTGTCAACGTATCAATAAAAAAGAACAAATTAGTGAAATTGCATTTATTATTCTCTTGAATAAACTAAGAAAAAATAACAAATTGCTCCTAAATTAAAGGACTCAACAGATTTTAAAGATTAATAAATTAAATTAAATGTTCAAAATAGGCGCCATTAATTTCCACACAAGTTGCTAGACGACGATTCATTGAAGCAAAGTCCCGTTAAAAAATTTCTAGCATGTTCCTGATAATTTCGCACCCTATTGCTACACACTCACGTAACTCTTCAAAATTTTTCACAGGAGTTGAGTGGACAAGGATTCAAATAGTCAAGAGGGTTTAGGTCGAGGGATCGGGAGGGGATAAGCTACTGGTCCGTTTCTGGGAATCCATCTATCCATCTATTAGGATAAGTTGCATTTAAATAATTTCAAACAACTATTCTAAAATGGGGAAGTGCACCATCGTGCATGAATCACATTGTCATTCTGGTCTCACACGGCACAACCTCCAAGAGATCTCTTAAATCATTTCTTAAACTTTTTACGAAAAAGGTCCATATTATAATGCGATTAAATCCTTCAATACTCTGCTAGAATATTTAAAATCCATACAACATATCAATTTATTTAAAAGACGACTCAAGTCTTATTTAGGTGAAAATGTGTTTTATCCCTTCAGTGGGTTTCTAAACACATAACGGCTTTTTAAAAAATATTTATATTTGTATATTTATGTTTGAATTTACTCGTTTTTTATTTGCTCTCACTGTATTTGTATATATATTTGTGTATTTTCTGTTCTATAGTAGTTTTTAAAAATGTAAAAAAAGTGTGTATTTTTGTTTTGACAATGTCAATGTCTTTTGTGAAAGATTTACGGCAATAAAGAATCGTTATTTTTTTGTTTATTATTATTTTTTTAACAATCTAATAATAATTTAACCCATCCGATCCATTCCGCAAGACAAACAGTCCTAATAATCTGTTGACAAGTATACCTGCCCAAACTTTGATGGAAAATTTTTGATGCCTGGACTCGAAGAAAACATGAGAATTTTCTTCTGCCCATATGTGATTGTTGTGAAAGTTGACAACACCATCCCACGTAAACCCCGCTTAGACCGTAAACAATTTTTTTTAATACATTCAGTATTTCTTTCACATTTTCGCACAACTCATCGGCAGAAGACCTCCTTTCTTGGCAGATCTTCTGGTTTGACCGTTTGCACCCTTTGAATGTGGTAGAAATACAGTAATTTTTCATATAACATCCTCCAAACAGATGATACTAACACACCTTCCTGTAACGCCAGCCTTCTCGTACTGATTTGGGGATACGCATTTACTGCATTTAATATTGCTTTTTCTGTATCAGGGGTCGTAACATAACGATCTGGGCCAGAATTTTCCTTGTCTGAGTAGAACTTACCTCTTTCTTGTAAGAACGATATACACTTACAAAAATCTTTCGCAAGGTTACACTTCTATTTAAATTACCACAGGCTCCATAGTAGAATAAATGAATATCGACTTGTTCTTCGAAAGTGTAACTCATATTAAATAAAAATTGAAATTCTCTAATTAAAGACTGCGTAATGAGAACCTTAACTTTCATTAATGATAATTCAATATTTGAAACCAATAACGACCAATTAAGTAATAAATAGCCAAGTAAGTTGAGTGTAACAACTTCTTACCACTGTAAGAAGTTTGTACACATAAAAACATACGGTGTGGATTTTTCCAAGTGCAGATCGAAAGATGTCTTTCTGTCCATGGGCACTTGCGAAAATGTGAAAAAAATGATGAATTTGTTGAAAAAATTCTGTTTGCGCAAGAAGACTGGAAACATTCTTTTAGGTTCATATTTCTCAAAACCTGTTGGTCCGACAGCGCTATACCAAGATGACCTTTTTTGTGTATTTATAGCCAAGAAATTATATTCCGATGAGACAATAACGGAAAATTCACATGAAAAAATTTGGGGGGAAAAGTAAGTCCCCCTTCCATGTTTGTGCACCTCTGTTTGAATTCACCCTTGCTGGACAACATCAGATAATGACATTTATTAATATCGAATCACATACAAAACTAGTCACTGTTGCTCAAAGAGTTCCTGAGATATTAAATAAAAGGTTAATTTTGGGTGCCCCCACCAGAGGCCCGCAGCGCTCTTAGGATGGATTTCCGGACCCTTGTATTTTTTTAAGTAGAATCACCCCTAGAAATGACCGCATACCTGAAAACCCCTGTATATGTGGACAAAATCTCCACTAAGGAAGGACAATTTTATTATGCCACTTTTCTTGTCAGATTACTAAGCAACCAATTTTTCGTACAAAATAATGTTCTATAAAATAAAGATTGACTTGGATAGTCTTGATATTTCGTCAATGGGTACTTACTTTCTAAATTGTCCAAATGTTCTACGTATTATTAATTTGGAGCGTTATTCACAATATTTTCTTAAAAATTTAAAATAAAATTGACATAAGATTAATTTTTGTCATTTTGCAGGCTGACTTAATAAATTAAGTATAAATATTCTGCACCACAGTTTTCGTATTTGAACCAATGCCACTTTCGAAAGGTCTAACAAACTAACAAAAATCTATTTTACAATAATCACCTTTCGCCTGCTCCAATCCACATCGGTTCCTCGTTAGTTAATGATACACCTATGTAAGCAAAGGCTCCCTGACCATTTGGCAAAGTGCGGGTGGCAATATATGTCCTGCCTCTTTTGTCAGCCATAGGTTCCTCATTTCTTGCATCATATACTGAGTCATTTAACCAATCCGGTTTCTATAAATAAAATAAATAAAATCAAGAATGCAATAATAACATTTTGCGACTTTGCGTGTACTGTGACTTAATATAATACGCTACTCAACGCCAGGACTACTCTACTCAAGTTGCCCAAATCCCTTCTGGCTAGATGTCGATGAGGTATACACAATTAGACATTTCTTTAACCCTTTACCGGACTTTAAAAAAAATATTTTTATATCCTTTACTTGGACAATGTAACCATATTGTTGCATTGATTTCAAAAACCTATTATGCTCGTCTCTTGCTATTTCTGGCTTCCCAGGCAATGTTACCGTATGTCATCAGGCTTGTGAAAAGGTGAGGATAACATTTGAATTGCAAACCTGCCCTCTGGTGGTTTAATTTTCTGTGTTGTTGGCGTCATAAGGTTGACATTTGAGGTTATCTTGGCGCCTTTTTGTGAATGTGTTGATTTTGGTAAGTAAAACAATGTTTTGATAGTTATAGTGTGAGTAGAAGATGCTAGAAGTAACGATTAATAGATTATATGACTTATTTTTATGCACATTTTGGTAAAAGGCAAATTAGAACTATGTAAAAATATGTGTAACCACTTGGTCACATTGCCCGTTACAGAATGCATTTCTTAGGCGCTGTACCAAAATTCCAGAAAGGGAGTGCGTGAAGTACTTGGGTGTACGTTTAGACAACGTTTAGCTACGATAGTTCTGAAGGGCCATAACAAAAAATTTAAAAAGTGGAAATTTCTACTTTAAAAGTAGAAATTTCTAGTTTTAAATTAGAACTTTCTACTTTTCAAAGTAGATATTTCTAGGTTTAAAGTAGAAATTTCTACTTTCAAAAGTAGAAATTTCTAGTTTCCAATTATTCAATTTTCAAGACAGAAATGTCTTCTAGTGTTACTTGCCGTCATGCTTTATGTGTTCTTCGTTTTTTAAGTAATTATAACTATAATTAACTGCTGGGAAACTACTCTAAGAAATTGTATACTTACGAACTTTTATTTGAAATTTATTCGAAAAGAGAAGCGAACATTTTAAATAACATAATTTTTGATGAACATCTCGATTTAGAACAATCGAAAATATTAACAATTATTAAAAAATTCATACATGAATGCGATGAGAAGGATTTAACAAAATTTTTGAGATTCTGCACTGGCGCGCAGATTTGTTAACAGAAAATCCTCGAAAAATAACTTTTAACGAATCGAATGGGATAAATCAAAGATCAATAGCCCATACCTGCAGCTCTAAATTAGAGTTGCCCCTATCATACCTGATAATTATACCGATTTTAGAGCTCAAATGAACTCAGTTTTATGGTCGAATATATCGGTGATAGATTTTGGAACTTCAAATTTAAAAATAATTATAATTGACCATAATTTGAAATCATTCAGATTCAAATCCATCAACGTGGTCATTGAAGGACAAAAATCCATCTACTATGACCCCTAAATTTCAGTATGTCAGCATTTATATATTTTATGGCTTTTATCAAATCATTTAGTGAGAATGAAAAGTACATCTCAATCTCTCATCTGCATAAAGGTGAACACGACACTAAGTAAGTATCTTGGGATATCGATGATAAAAACTGGAAATAATATTTTTGTGATCTTTGTTTCTTCTTTAATCGTTTACTTAAAATTATATCTTACATAAGGACAGTATTTACGTTTTTTACCAAGAGGACATAATGGGTGCATTACAATTAAAACACATATATTACTATCAAAATATTTTAATTTTTAGTACATAAGTTTCGTATATCCACAAAATGAATGTTGAGTAGGCCTTTCGTCGATAATTGGATAAAAAAGCAAAACTTATTTCCTCTTTAGAGTCGACGTTTTGAAAATCTTCATTGTTTTTCTCAGGACTAATGAGGTGAAAAGTTATCAGTCATTGAAATCAGACATCATCGTTACCAGTTTAACATAAAACATAAATATATATCCAGTAGCAAAACTTAGTCTATGAATTTCTTTTCTAATATGCTATGAGTTTCGTTGTTTAAAATATTTTTTTTTATCCAATTACCGACGAAAGACCTATTTTAACTTTGAGTTGAAATTTTCTAAATTAAGTGTATCTTCCCAAAAAGTGTTATAGATGGCATCATACCTAACGGCACTTATGTCAAAAAAATGTAATTCCTATAATAAATTGTATCTGGGTTTACTTTTCCCTCCTCACATAATACAAACATATGGTCTTCTATACAGTGCGTATCCATATATCACAGCTTTTTACAGAAACATCTATCAGATACTAAAAGTTTTCAGTAATCTAGTAAAAGTTTTAGTTATGTGACATATCAAAATAGTATAGATTATTAAAATATTTTTTCTACTCCCTTATGTAAATTTGCTGTTTTCCGTACAGTCTGTAGAATGGATAAGTGGGCCATTCCAGTTAACTGAACGGATATATTTCATATACGCTCTAGGATGGATATGAAATCGACCAATCACAGTTCGTTATTAAGTACATAGGCAACTATTCGTTTTACAAAATTCAAGTTAGTGCGTAAGCTGTCAAAGTAACTGTCAGTGTGTATTCGCGCAGTTTGAGCTAGAAAATAATTTAAAATGAGTGATTCCAGTGAAGAATCGATAAACGGTATACCACCTAAAATTTTATTGAAATTATTGCATACAGACAAAATTTTAGAGATATATTATGACAAAAAAAAAGTAGCTATATTATGTGGGGATTGAACCAATTCAATTCAATTCAATTCAAAACAACTGTATTAAAATTAATATACAGTAAATGTGCCTCCCCAGAGCCCATCGAGACCGACCCTGCGACCACTGCGTTAACGCGGTGGTGTATCGCAAAGTCGGGCCGAGGCGGGACTGGTTTGGCTAGGTAAAAATGGAAACGATAAAAACTCAAACTCCTTTTACAAAAGTAAATAAAATTAAGTGCTGTGACAAAAAATGTTTAAAAAAGAAAGCTTAACTTAAAACTGGTTAAAACGATCACTTGGCTTTCGCCGTTCGTGCACTTCACTGAATTTAATTTTGGCACTGACGCTGACTCCGTAACTTGCACGGGGTGCCATCCGCGAATTGCTCCAACTACGGGTTGCGCAAAGCAGGCCTAAACTGGGATTCTAAAAATTTTGATTGTTCTGATATAAAATTTGGATTCTGTTACGAGTTTAATGAAGGAAGGATGAATTTACAGACAAAAATGTACAAACAGAAACGAAGAACAAACAAACGCGACACACACAAAAATACACAAAAACAAAAGAAGAGGGGGACAGGAAAGAATTAAAGTGGATGAAAGGTATGAAATATCAGTGAAAGGTGGATAGTATTAGAGAAGGTATAGTAGGTGAAAGTTTGGCTAGAGTGGCTGCCGGAAGATTGACAACGTCTGGTAAGGTAAGGGGTGTTTAATCCGAAATGGGGCATTATGCTGTCTAATTTGTGTAATGTGTCTTGTTAGCGGACTATCGCCCAGCGCAACGAATAGAAGTTTTGAGAGATATATTATGACAAAAAAAAAGTAGCTATATTATGTGGGGATTGAACCCATGATTTCTTTTTTGTTGCATTTCGAAGCGTGCATATAACCGCTAGGCTACTGAAGCTTTTATAAAATGTTTGCAGCTAGAGCATAAGATTTAGCAGATGCTAAGTTTGTATATTAAAATTTGATTGAAACTATTATTTGTAATTTTTTCTTAATCCGGTCGTAGAAAAAGTATACTGTACAACTCGAGTGGATTATCCATATCCACTCTTGTTGCACAAACTACTATAGTTCCCGCAGAATCTACATTTAATAAATTGATTTTGATGCCCATAAACGTAGCCAATTTGAACTGTCCTTTTAAAATGTAAGT
Source organism: Leptura quadrifasciata (assembly GCA_963675555.1). Classification (NCBI taxonomy): domain Eukaryota; kingdom Metazoa; phylum Arthropoda; class Insecta; order Coleoptera; family Cerambycidae; genus Leptura; species Leptura quadrifasciata. Next base: position 34,259,954 of record OY776674.1, read on the forward strand.
TACCGCCTTGTAAAGATATAAATACTGACTTTAAATGTTTAGGTTTACTAAAACATTTTTCGAAATTATACTAAAATAAATAAAACAGAACAATGTGTAAAACGACTCTTAAAATTGCTATGTAGTATAAAAACGGCACAAAAGTTTGATGTAAAAAGTAAAAATAGTTAGATATTTTTTATTTAATATCTTGTTGTATAGTTGCAAACTGAAATTTATTAACATTCATCACATTCATTAGATATTACTGACTACTCTAAATTTAACAATAATTTTATCTCGTTTCTTAAACAAATGTAAATATCAACGAATGGATCTGCCTTAACTCCATTTTTCTCTTCTAAAATTCACATAATTGATAGACATCCTTGTCGACCTTGTCACAGGAAAATCGTAGAAATTTAGTCTCATTTTTACAAACTTCAATGGACACCATATTTTTAATGGGAATAAGATCATCTATCTATCTATCTACTTATGATCGATCAACCTTACACCACAAGAGAAGTCATTTATCACCACAAGAGAAATTGTGGTCTTAAAGTAGAAATTTACAATTTAAAACTAGAAATGTCTACTTTGAAAAGTAGAAATTTCTAACTTTAAAGTAGAAATTTCTACTTTTTTCATTTTTTACTGTGGCCCTTCAGAGCCATCGTATTTAGCAGACTGAGCAGACATAATAAAAAATTTATATATACCGTCATTGTGAGGCCGGCTTTTACATACGCGTCGCCGGTGTAGTGCAGCGTTTCGGCAACGACAATGAAAAAACTTTCTGTTTTAGAACATACATTTTTTCGCCTCATTTCAAATTCATCACGTTATACCTCCTTAAGAGACCTATATGCACGTTGTCACGACATAACGCCACTGGTGGACTACATCAAAGTTACAGCACAAAAATTCTATCAATTCAAACTTGGTAATAGCCCGCTAACAAACAACATTACTCAAATTAGAGAGGATAATGCACCATTTCGCATAAAACACAGACTGCCATACCAAGCGTTGCCCATCTTCCGGCAACATATATAGCCAATACTCTTTATATCTTTAACTAAAAAACTATCTAACACAATTTCCCATCTTTAAATTATTTCGTCCTCTTCTTCGTTTCTTTTTGTTACTTATTTGTTTATTTATTTTTGTTTGTTTCCAAATTCGTTTTTACTAATTACAATTTTAATTTAAAACCATCTTCAATAAACGATAACATTTAAAGCGGTCTGAAATTCCCGCTCACTCTGGCTGAATTACTTGAAACGGGTTTTTAGCTAACAATTTTCCCGTAATTAACAACCTTTTACACCATCAGTCATGATTATTTTTACACCATTTTATTTTATATTATATACAAATTATCTTAAGTTCCTCTTGTTTGCCTGTTTTATGTTATTTACTTTTAATTTGCTTCCTTGCAAAAGGAGATTGTATTCTTATTTAAATTTCTTTCATGTCCGACCCGGTCTCATTCCATCTAGCTTTTCAACCGTCACGGTGCTTCGCGCGTGTATGATTGGCTAAGATGGGCTATGAGTGCCCGGGAAGGACAAATGTTGTATCATTCTAATTTTCAATAAATCTTTGTTGTATTGTATTGTAGGCGTAATGAATGTTTTTTTAGGAACTATAGTCATGGATGAATTCAGGGCAATAAATTCTTCTTTTTTTTGGAAAAAAAAAGGTGCAACATCCACCCCCTCCTCAAGTTTCGGATACTTCTGATATGTCAGACGGTGAAGACGAAATAACATTGAAACAACTTCAAGGGAACATTTATCGAAACAGGCTTTCGGTTTGTTATATTATTGAATAATTTTAAATGACGTGGAGTGGGGAAAACATTCAAGTAAGTCTGAGATGAATGATGTTGATTCATATGATGATGAATCTGCTGAGTCTGTCGTAAAAAGAAAAAGAAGATACCTAAAATTACCTTCAATTGGACGAAAGAAGATTTGCCCGAAAATAAAAGAAATATATCGTTCTTGCCAGATACAAATGAGGATCTGCTTGTCCCACTTGAGTATTTTACAAAACTTGTTCGTTTGATATAATAACACTCAAGTAAGAGATATACCTATTGCCACAGATGCTAAAGAAATTACGGATTTGTTTCTCTATTGTCTAATGGGTATAATCGATCTCCCTTCTTTCGAGGATTATTGGGCTAATGGCACACGCATTGAGCAGATAGCTAGTCTTATGTCGGTAAAGCGTTTCAAACTTTTGAGGCGTTACATTCATTTCAACAACAATGACAACATAACGGAAAATACTATAGACAGATATTTCAAAATTCGTCCGGTTATTGAGAAAATACGAAGAAATTTTAGAAAATATCACACCGAAAACGAATACTCAGTCGACGAGACAATGGTAGCCTATAAGGGTATTTGTGCGGGAAATTTACTCCAATATATCAAAAATAAACCACACAAATGGGGCTACAATTTTTTTCTCATTGCAGGTGTTTCTGGTTATATTTTAGACTTCATTCCCTATCAGGGTGCAACCACTTTTGATGAGCTTAAGGACTCTATAAACGAAATTGGACAAATAGAAAGTGATTTAGATGTGGGAGTTGGAATCGGGTTTTCCCAGAAAAAAAAATTATTGCTGAAATACTTAACTCACGTAAAAAAATGGTTTATGGCATATTTATTATCTTATTAATTTTACTAATAGTAACACAAAAAAAACTTGAAGTTTGAAAAATATTGGGTTCATTTTAAACAGTCATAAATTGGCGCGTTGTGACGTCAACACCCTGAAATCCAATCACAGAGGTTGTCTCTGTTCAAGATTGTTTATTAATCTTGGTCTCTGTTAACATAACATAACCTCTATTTATTGACAGCAGTCATCAGCACTTTTCTACTTTAGGTAAATTATCAGCGGTACCTTTAACATATCCCTCTTCCACTTGATTCCATTTTGATTGTAGAATTAATAAAACATAAACCAGAAACTGATAAAATAATATTTTCACTCCAAACAATATAAACATAAAAATATAAATTTAACGTTTTAGGTTAGTCATCTGATGTCTAATGTCGGTGAAGATTAAACCTAAACTACAGTACAAAATATTAACGTCCGACGCTTTCACGAATAACTTGTGCGACATTTATCTGGATTCTGATTGGCCAATATTTACCCGTCCACTGCTTTAGACTAATCACAGTACAAGCATTACAAATTGAAATTATGAGAAGTTTTAGAGGAAAGCTTTCTTTAACACACAGTTAGAATCTATTACAAACTAATTATATCCATAATCTCATTGGTTTTCCGGGTAGATACGTATTTCTGGCGCGTAAAAATGCCGGTTTTAAAAAGTAATGAAATTATCAGCAAGTTGTTTTAACGATATTTTCTTAGAAATAATTCTTATTAGAAAAGCAAATTGTTGTAAATTAATAAAATGTTTTATTATATCATTTTCACGGCACAAATTGTTAAAATAAAATTAGTGGGAAAACCCTATTGTTATAGTTTTGTGTAAATCGCTGCATGACTCGTGTAAAGCAAGCAGATAAGAGTCCATAAAATTTGCAATTTAGGGCATGTACGAAAAGTCAAAGTCGCAAAATTTTTTTTGGCATCTGCCACCCCCCTGTATCACTCCCAATACCACCCCCCACACTATTATGAAAGGGAATTAAAAAAATTAAAATATGATTTAGTGTGTATACAAGAACGAAACGTCTCAAAAACATTTTTTGGCGTTAGCTGCCCCCTCTACCACCCCCATTGCCGCCCCCATCTTATTATTAAAGGATGCCTTTACATTTTACTTACAACGAGTATGTCAATATGCTGCTCATATCCGGCGAGTGTCGACAAAATAGTAGGCGTGCTCGAGACTTGTACAGAGAACGTTTTCCCAACCGAACAACTCCAAGTAAAAATGCTTTCGCTTATGTGGAACAGAAATTAAGACATGGTTCTTTTCGTAGTGGAAGAAAACAGCAAATTCCATGCAGAAAGCTTATTCAAACAAAGGATAACGTAATTAATATTCTTGCTTATCTTCAAATAAATCCCCATATCTCAACTCGATGTCTTCAGCAAGAATGTGGAGTAAGTAGAACTACAATCCAGAGAGAATTAAAGAATCATAAATATCATCTTTTCAAAATACATTTAACGCAAGGTTTGACCCCTGTAGACCCTGAAAGAAGACTAAATTTTATTGCTGAAATGACAGTAAACTCACACATGACCCATTATTTTTAAATGAAATATTGTGGATTGATGAAAGTCGGTTTCACAACAACGGTACCGTTAATCGGCACAATTGTCTTACTGCTCGGCTGAAAATCCAAAATGGATGCGACAAACTAATTTCCAGACACTCTGGGGTGTAAATGTCTGGTGAAGTTTATTCAGCGGCCGTTTAATTGGGCCGTATTTGTATGAAGGAACTTTGACCGGCGTAAGGTATTTACATATTCTCCAGAACATACTTCCCGCTTTACTTGAAGATATCCCCTTAAACGGGAGAGAGACGATGTGCTGACAGCAGGATGGTGCACCTCCTCACTATGCCCGGCAAGTTACGACATATCTTGATACTACTTTCCATGAAAGATGGATTGGGCGAAATGACACAAAACATTGGCCGGCTCGTTCCCCAGATATGATAGCATTAGATTTCTTTCTCTGCGGATATTTAAAAGGTTTAGTTTATTTTACACAGCCTACAGATTTAGACGATTTGCAAAACAAAATCAGAGCAGCGTGCCAAACTGTTACACCAAAAATGATTAGAGCAGCATGCACTAGAAATCTTGGATGGACATCAATTTGAGCATCAATGTAATGATTTTTTTCTACTTATTTTGTTTTGATTTTTAATTATATTAGTGTTCTTTAATACATTTTTTTTTAAATCCGTCCATTCATTTAACAGCTCATATTGTCATCGTTTCACACAAAAACGCTGACAAATATAGATCGTTGAATTTGTATTAGAAAGGTCTTCACAAAAATGCAATAATGTACAGGGTGTTCCATTTAAAATTTTGAAGTTGATGTCACGTGATCGGAAATGCGATGTTGTAACAAAGTTCTTTTATACCAAAAATGAACACCGCATTCCACTATTTAAAATCACCCAATTTCAAAATTGTAGTTCAAATAGTTTTCGAAATATCGGCTGGGCCACCCTGTATATCACAAAAGGAAGGACGCAAGAATCAAAAACATTTTAAAATGAACCGCCATAACATTCACTAAAATTATAATAGGCTTTCTGGATCAATATGTCTTTCATTACCTATCTGAATGTCTCTAATTGAATCATATTTCTGAGAGACAGAGGTAGTGGTTGTATTTTCTGCTTTCGTATACTTATTACTGAGTGCTCCGTTAAAGTTGATCTGGGGATAGATAGAGGTAGGGTTAAATTTAGCGCTTGTCTCGTGTTATGCTCAGGCAGAGGATCGGTATGTACTGTGTTTAGTATTTTCTTATCTATTAGGCATACTATTTCTAGAATAGAGATGCATGTAAGCGTTAATATTTTGAAAGCGATAAAAGAGGTTTACAATGATCCCTTCGTTTTGTTTTGCATAAGTATCTTAGTGATCTTTTTGGTACACAAACACAATGTTCAAAAAATGTTGAGTACACATTCCCCAGAAAGGGATTCCTTATCTTATATGGAGCCCAATCAGGGAAAGTAAGCCGCTTTTGCAGCCCTGAAACCCAGTTCATTTGAAGTTATTCTCACTGCATAACAACCAGATGTCAACTTTTTACTTAAATTAAAGACATGCACATCAAGTTTTAGCTTCTCATCAATATGTAACCTGAGAAATTTAGTATGGGGTTTATTCTCAATAGGTTGGTTATCCAAGAAAAGATCAGCATAGGTAAACTTGAAAGGAAGTATATTCGTCTTGTTTATATTGAATACAAGCGAATTAGAACCACACCATTTTTTTACTTTACATATGTCTGACTTTATAAAATCTCGTAGATTGTTAACATTTTTACTATGCCACAGAATGGTAGTAGCGTACGTCTGCAAAAAAGCATAAAAGTGCCTTGAATATCACTAGTGGTTAAGTCGTTTATCTATAACAAAAATAATATAGGCTCTAATACAGATCTTGTGGCACACCACAGTGAATATCTGCCATATCCAATATCTCGCCGAGAATTTTTACAACTTGAATATGTTGGGAGAGGTACTATTAAATCCAGTTAAAAAATTCACCCCCAACACCATAGCACAAACGTGGACAGTAATGATATAGTAGAATGCAGGTTTTCACGACCGTTCTCTAATGAAGTAGATTCTTCCGGTCTTGCCGTGGTCGTCGAACTTGACTTGACGTTTCGCTGATCATCCTGTCAGCTTCTTCAGAAGGATTCTAAAGACTGAATCTGTTGTGTTACACTCCTCGTTATATACCTATAGGCGCCGCTTCGCTTCGCTGGTCATTGGTCGCGCTTGGTTTGCTTCGCTGCTCATTCGTCATGTTTGGTTCACCGTGACTTACTACGGTGCTGGTACTTGGCAATACCAGTCTCCATGTGTTACTAAGTCGATACCCATCCTCTCTGTTAAAGTTGTCTGTCTCAAGTTTTTCATAATTTCCAGTGATTCCGTAATGATTCGCGGATAATAGCGCCTATTTCTGTCTAATATATTGACGTCCTTGTAGTCGATTTTATGGTTCTCGTTATTATGGACATGTTCTGCTATCGCCGCGACCTATCCGTGTATCCAAATCTGGTATTTCTCTGGTGTTCTTTGATTCAATCAAATTGATTGATTGAATTGAGTGAATCAAAGAACATCAGAGAAATACCAGATTTGGATACACGGATAGGTCGGCGATAGCAGAACATGTCCATAATAACGAGAACCATAAAATCGACTACGAGGACGTCAATATATTAGACAGGAATACGCGCTATTATCCGGGAATCATTAGGGAATCACCGGAAATTATGAAAAACGTGAACAACTTTAGCAGAGAGGATGGGTATCGACTTAGTAACACGTGGAGACTGGTATTGCCAAGTACCAGCACCGTAGTAAATCACGGTCAACCAAACACGACGAATGAGCAGCGAAGCAAACCAAGCGCGACCAATGACCAGCGAAGCGAAGCGGCGCCTAGGTACATAACGAGGAGTGTAACACAACAGATTCAGTCTTTAGAATCCTTCTGAAGAAGCTGACAGGATGATCAGCGAAACATCAAGTCAAGTTCGACGACCACGGCAAGACCCGGAAGAATCTACTTCATCAGTAATGATATAGGTCGAAAATTTTGGGATCAGTTCCCCACCCTTATGGAGAGGGATGGCAATTACTTTTTTTAGGACTGACGGAAATACAGGGTTCATTAATTACTGTCACTAATACAATAAAGATGCAGTCTGGTAGAATTTCAAATACCCTCTTTTTGTAATATATAAATCAAACCTTAATGTTTTTTGGTATGGGTCCAAATACTTCATCCGCATTAATAATATCAACATCGTGTGGTGACTCTAAAAATGGTCTGTCCAAATGTCCATTTTGCATGCTAATAAGCAACTGTGCTAGGTACATATTTCTACATCTTTTCCTTTGAATACCCTCGCATGGTTCTCCACATAATCTAAACAACCATACCTTAAAATTTATAATTGATGAATGCAACTACATATTGTGTTTATGTTAATATTTACTTTACATCTGTGTTGGATTTCTCTGTCGGCTATTCGTTTAAGGAACGTATTTGTAAAGTTTAGGTAGAATAGGAAATCCTCATCTAATTTTGCTTCCAACTCCATTTTACTATAATTTTGCAAAGAAAGTTTTAACGTTAATTTGACATACTAGTTTAATTATTGACGTAAGATAAATCACAACAAATAAGTGTTCACTCAGTTGTTCTGCTTAAAACAAATAATAAAATAAATATACCTATTTATACAGTGTGTCCCCCAGTGTGGAGTTGATTAGGCAAAATATTTATATTATTGATTTTACGACGAAAAGTCATTCTTTATAAAAAAAATCTGTTTGTCGGAAAAATGAGTATACTATATAAAAATCTTAGATCAGATGTTCAGCATTGTGAATGAATTAAGAAAACATCCAAATGCCTCAAGAGAGAAATGCTTTTGTTTATTATTTTGGATAAAATATTTATAAAGCAAAGTTGTTTATAATTCAAAATAAAGCCCAAATACAAATTTTGATTTTTTCATTTATGTCAACTTGTTCTTTTCGTTTCCAGGTATTACTTTGTCTTTGTTTCACTAATTTATAGCCCTCTCAACTGGGCTTTCCTCATCCAATTGTACTAACGATTCCCCCAGTGTGGTCTTATCTCGGCAATGAGATCGGCATAAGCGCATTTGAAGTTTCCGGATTATTTGCAAGTATTTCTCTATTATTCTTAATCTTACAATGGATAACTGGTTAATCCCTGGATTAGATTAAAAATATGCAGTAATAAAACTCAATATAAAGAAGTTTTCGTACAGAGTATTTTTAATGTTACAGAAATACTATATCATATCATTCGTATCGAATAAAATAGCAGTTAATTAGGGATTATTATACCATTAAAACTAAAAAAAAAACCGCTGTCCAAGGAATCACTACTTCCACATCCAGATTTTGTAGAAAAGTCTTATGCACACTAAATCCCAATGTCATATTTTATTCCCTATAATAATAGAGTTAGGGTGATAGAAGAGGGTGGCAAATGTAAAAAAAAAAATTAGAAGCCCTTGGTCTGGTATACCCACTAAATCCCGATTTAATTTTTTATTCCCTTAAACAATAGGGTGGGGGGAGGCAATGGGGGTGGTAGCTAATGCCAAAATAAATTTTAAAGACCCTTGGTTCTCTTACACACACCAAATCTCAATTTAATTTTTTACTCCCTTTAATAATATGGTGGGGGTGGTAGAGGGGGTGGCTAACGCCCAAAATTTTTTGAGACGCTTCGTTCTTGTACACACACTAAATCATATTTCATCTTTTTTACTCCCTTTCACAATAGTGTGGGGTGGTATTGGGGTTGATAGGGGGTGGCTGATGTCAAAAAAATTTTCGAGACCTTGACTTTTCGTACATGCCCTGAATTGCAATTTTAGGGACTCTTACTTGCTTGCTTTGCCTATTTACCCCATTTACCCCCGAACCCCCCAACGGAATTAGATCAAAATATGATCTAGTTCCAGATCTCGTTATAACACATAAGTGTACCAAATTTCAAGCCAATATCATAAACGCTTCCAGAGTAAACGTGTGCACAAAAAAGTTACAGACAGACCGACCGACAGACCGGAAATTTTTTTTTCGCTCAAATTTAAAATCCCGACGTTTCATGACATTTTAAGCATATTTCAACAAAAAAAAATCGGCAGCTACTGGAAGCGGCTGGAACCTTCCCACTCGGTGGATCTTTGAAGCCGAAAAGAGCATTAAATTGTGTGACAAAACGGCACTAAACGTAATCCGATCTCATCCAAAACCTTTTCAGATCTTCTGGGGTACTAAAAAAACCCTTAACTTAATGAATTTACAATCATCTATGCAAGTTATTACCTACATTATCACTCGTTGAATAATATACTATTAGGACAATTATATATGATTAACAACTTTAACATCACTTGAACGACTAAGAAAGTCGAGTTATCCTAAATACTACAGATTTGTAAAGCAACAAATTGAAAATTGGTAAAGTGATAATCTATAATAAATTCACCAACGAAGGTACAGAAAGCATATGATATTGATATTGTTACATCTACCTTTAAAATTTGTGACAATCCACTAAAAGTTACAAATATGCCGATATCTTATTAGCAGGACATGTCACCAACGTTATCGGATGACAAACGATGACAAGACAATCGTCAAAATTTACTTATTGCAATCCGATCGCTCGCGGCTGTCTTTGTTAAATGAAACATTAGCATTTCAGTAATTTTACTAGATTTTAGAGGAATATTTGTAGTTTAATTCTTCGATTTGTCTGTATATATATTTAAAAACGGCACTAAACGTAATCCGTTCTATTTTTAGAGCAGTGAAGAAACCCTCACACGTGAATTGACACGTGATGTGACGAGTTTCATGCGAAATGCGATCTATGCTTCATATTTGCTTTGTTTTTAATTTTTTTCACGGAAACCAAATCGAAAGGGTGGGAGTGTCATATATCGTTGAAATCAGAATTGTAAGTAATTATAAAATAAACAACTTGTTGCGTCAAAATGGCACTAAACGTAATCCGATCTCAACCAAAACCTTTTCAGATCTTCTGGAGCACTAATGAAACGCACGTGCAAAGTTTCATTCAAATCCGTTCAGTAGTTTCGACGCTATCGTGCTAACACACATACACACACACAGACATTTTTCAAAAACCACTTTTTGGGTTCCTAGGACCTCAAAACGTAAAGATTTTATGTTATTTCAATTTTCTTTTTTGAACCAATTTTAGTAACCTCTCACAATTTTATTGTGGAGAGGTTAAAAATTATTTTTTTTTGCATTATTATACTTCCACTGGACGTGGAAGTAATTATAAGTATCTGCAGATAAACCAATCTAAATCTCGCCTTCTCGCAGTGTCGGCTACTCCTAAGGGACACAGAGTATCTGCAGTTCAGATACGGGTGGATCGTAATATTATTTCTGGAGCCTATTTGAATACTCTTGAATCCCATACCCTATTCGAATTTGGCATAGATGCAGTGGCGAATTTAGCAATAATAGACATAGTAGGCACGTGCCTAGGGCGGCAGCAAAAATGGAGGCGGCAAAATTCGAGTCGGGGTCAATATAAAATAACTGACGATAGCAGCAGGAGGTTCCGCAAAATGATATATACCAGTGTTTTTATTAAAAGTTTTTTTTATAAGCAAAGTTATAGGTTTTATAAGTTTTATTTTATTGGTAGTATTGACTCTCCAGGGGTGGCAAATTTAACCATGCCTTGGGGCGACACAAAACCCAAATCCGTCGCTGCATAGATGCTAAACCCGGTTACAAACTTACTAGGAAGCCGACTAACACTATATATTTGCCTGTTACACCTGAAGAGCGTCAGTATATCGACAAAATCACACTAAGCGCATTGGATGACAAAGGTGATTAATTAATTTTCGAAGTTAGAAGATTATTGTAAAGCTAGAATTGAGGATCATACATTGACAATGGTATTAATTACATCTAGTGAAAAACTTGAAGTGTTCAACGAGCCTGTACGACCAGTCAACTATTAGCTTACATGAGCATACATGTAAACAATATGGTTCGCAATATTATAAAAACCCTGATGAAATACAGATTCCTTTCAAGATCTCATTCTCGACATTGCAGAGAGCTACATTTATATAGAAGGAAAATTTACACCTAAGGATGCTATCAAACCGTGTTATTTATCTAATAATGCACTAGCCTTTCTATTTGATGAAATAAGATATCAAATGGGTGGACAGCAAGTGGCCGTCGTTAGAAAGCCTGGAATCACTACAGCAATGAAAACTATTGTATCATATGGAGAATCACGTCTCCGATCACTAATAACTACAGGTTGGGGACTCACACAACAAAAGCAGGATATTTTAAATACTACCAGTCATGGTGTTCAGTGGTAGAATCCCTCTTAAATACCTCATGAGTTTTGCTGAAGATTACACCAAAGATATTTTAAATGCAAAGCAAGAATTAATTCTAATCATGGCTCGATCCTTCAACGACTGTTATATTGGTGAAGTCGGTGCAGAGCTGGAAATTAGCAAAATTGAGTGGAAGATTAGACATATTGTTCCCGAAGACAGACAATGGCTTAAAATATTAAACAGAATTAATAATAGTGGTAATAATGCTAGAATTCAGATGGCTTATCGTATGTGGGATTTATATGAGCTACCTACTTTACGTGATACTGCTACGGACATATGGACTGTTAAAGCCACTAGCAGTCCCGAGAAACCTCGTTACATCATTATTGGTTTTCAAAACAATGACACTTCGAATAACAACCAAAGATGTTACAAAGTTTATTCATGCAGATATTAGTAATATTCGGTTATATCTGAATGCTGAACTATTTTCATATTAACGTTGGAATTTAGATTTTGCAAAGAAACTCGACTCTGTAGCCTACTATGCATACGAGAGCCTTCAACGTAGTTTTTATGATAGAAACATGGGTGAACCTCTGATGGATCTTGACGAATAGGGTTTTCCCACTAATTTTATTTTGACAATTTGTGTCGTGAAAATGATATAATAAAACATTTTATTAATTTACAACAATTTAATTTTTAATAAGAATTATTTCTAAGAAAATATCGTTAAAACAATTTGCTGATAATTCCACTGCTTTTTAAAACGGGCATTTTTACGCGCCAGAATTACGTATCTACCCGGAAATCCAATGAGATTATGGATATAATTAGTTTGTAATAGATTCTAACTGTGTGTTAAAGAAGGCTTTCCTCTAAAACTTCTCAGAATTTCAATTTGTAATGCTTGTACTGTGATTGGTCTAAAGCAGTGGACGTGTAAATATTGGCCAATCAGAATCCAGATAAATGCCGCACAAGTTATTTGTGAAAGCGTCGGACGTTAATATTTTGTACTGTAGTTTAGGTTTAACCTTCACCGACATTACACATCAGATGATTAACCTAAAACGTTAAATTTATATTTTTATGTTTGTATTGTTTGGAGTGAAAATATTATTTTATCAGTTTCTGGTTTATGTTTTATTAATTCTACAATCAAAATGGAATCAAGTGGAAGAGGGATATGTTAAAGGTGCCGCTGATAATTTACCTAAAGTAAAAAAGTGCTGAGTGCTGTCAATAAATAGAGGTTATGTTATGTTAACAGAGACCAAGATTAATAAACAATCTTGAGCAGAGACAACCTCTGTGATGTTAATTCTGTGATTGGATTTCAGGGTGTTGACGTCACAACGCGCCAATTTATGGTTGTTTAAAATGAACCCAATATTTTGCAAACTTCAATTTTTTTTTTGTTACTGTTAGTAAAATTAATAAGATAATAAATTTGCCATAAATCATTTTTTTACGTGAGTTAAGTATTTCAGCAATAATTTTTTTTTTCTGGGAAATCCCTATTCAGAAAAATCTATTGTTTGTTATTGATTGCTCTTGTCAACTAGATGCAATTAAATCATCCACTGTCGATATTGAAATAGAATTTGAAATTGTCGTAGAGTTTGAAATTTGAATTGTTATGTTAACAGAGACCAAGATTAATAAACAATCTTGAACAGAGACAACCTCTGTGATGTTAATTCTGTGATTGGATTTCAGGGTGTTGACGTCACAACGCGCCAATTTATGGTTGTTTAAAATGAACCCAATATTTTTCAAACTTCAATTTTTTTTTGTTACTATTAGTAAAATTAATAAGATAATAAATTTGCCATAAATCATTTTTTTACGTGAGTTAAGTATTTCAGCAATAATTTTTTTTTCTGGGAAATCCCTATTCAGAAAAAATCTATTGTTTGTTATTGATTGCTCTTGTCAACTAGATGCAATTAAATCATCCACTGTCGACATTGAAATAGAATTTGAAATTGTCATTGTGCAAATGTTCATTTTCTATACAAATGTATTGTAGATTTGAATATAAGTGTCTTTAGTTATGAGTAATAAAATGAATGTACTATATTAATCTTTATTCTATTTCTAACCTCATCATAATATAAATAGGCTTTCTAGTATTTCACTCCCACCACACTTGCGGCATCAGGATGCTTCTGTACCTAAAGCCGTTAGAGAAGCGCTCATAATATATAAGTGCAATCATAAGGCAAATAATGCATTGCAGGTAAGACAGGTAGGCACAAATGGTTTATCAGCGTAAGATGTCCCTAAAGATAAGACAGGTAAAATAATTGTTGATCGGCATAAAAATAAGGTAGGTAGGTCACAATTGTACATCATCATAAAGAAAAGGCAGGATCGCAATTGTTCATCTCATAAATCGGTACAAAGATAAGGCAGGTAAAATAATTTTGTAACTTTAGGTAAGTATAGAGGTTTAGTGTGTCATTGTCAAAAAATTACAAACTGCAATAACGGATAGACGGGCATGCGCGCTGGCAGACCGACTGTTGAACCATAATTGCTTTAATCACCATTATTTTTATTGCAAATGCCTTTATTGTTACTGTAATTACCCTCATTGTTACTGCAATTACCCCCATTGTTATTGCAATTACTCTTATTTTTATTGAACTTGCCCCCACTGTTACTGCAATTACCCTCTTTGTTACTGTAATTACCCTTATTTTTGCGGCACTTACCCCCACTGTTACTTCAATTACCCTCATTATTACTGCAACTACGCTTAATTATACTTAAATTGCCTCCCACCACAACAATTGCCCCCCCCCCCCCACCATAATTCCCACTTATCATTCTAATTGCCCCCCACGCGCTAATTACCACCCGCCACGCTAATAGCCTTTCACCCAAGGTTTATAAAGTAAGATAGGTAGCATGGTAACTTTCGACCAATCAGAGATCACTATTTAAAATGCGGGAACGCGTCACTCTGCCTACTCATTCGAATTTCTGGCATTCAAACCATTAGTATAGAAGTATAATTAGTTATGAATTTGAATTCCGTATCTTGTATTTTTTAATGTACAAGCACAAATTAATAAATTGACTTTTTTTATTAATGATTATTAACATCGATAACGTTTTCCTTAGAATTTAAAACTGACATTGCTATATATCAAATTTATAACTAATTAATGTATGCAGTTAAAGAAGTACATTTTATATCAAGGGACTGAAGTAGGTTCTTTTAATCTTGTGTGCAATTTCTTGCCCGAGACTTCAGTCTTGATTTCATTGCTTTATATAATTCTTAGCGAATTTAATAAGTTATAAGATAGATGAAGAAACATACATGATACTAATTTTCGCCCTAACGAAAAGAGTTACTTAGAAAAGTTTCTTATTTTATGACGTACTGAGTAGAAATTTTTCCCCAGGCCAACCTTTACAATTATGTAGTATTAAAAATAAGAAAAAATCACTCATTGGTTTTTTGTAAAATTTCTTTGTATCATATGAAAATAAATTTTATTTCCTGTATTAAGTAATTTTTTAGGGAAGGAAAAAAACATCAACATCTCACCACCCTCTTTTGTCTTTTTTGAGTTGTTTTTGCAAACAGCTACGCTACAAATCTTTCCTCCAGTCATCTAATAATTGTATGTAACATTGTTATTTGTTATTATTATGAACGGAAAATAATAAAAACTGTTTACCTTAAAATTATTTCTGTAAATACACAGGTTACAAACTTCTATATACTATGAGTCTTTTCTCTTTAACAGTAATTGTCAATTAGATTATACACTAAATAACTATAACTGCACGATTATAAACACAAAAACAACAAATATTTCGAAATAACTCAACAAATAAGCGCAACGTCTCAAAAAATGCATACGTACAATTAAGTTTCAGTAGGCACGATGACGCGCAAGATGGCCGCCTTCATCGTAACCCCTCCATTCCGTTCAAGTTACCATGCTACCTATCTTACTTTACAAACCTTGCCTTTCACCACTGTAATTACCCCCACCACCACTCCTAGGCCCCACCCTCTAACGTCCCGTCCTCTAATTCCCTCCCACCACTCTCATTACCCCCCCACCCCTAATCTGATCACTGCTTCGGCTCCGAACAGACCCTCTCTCATTTCCATACTACTTATATTTTTACTTTACTACACTTTTATTATTTTTGTAAAAATTTATCCACTTTGTGTGTATATATTTTGTTATACCTATTTTTATAAGAAACATAACCAGCTTCAACAAGCAAAAACAGAATAAGTTTCACAATGACAGGAAGATCCTTCTTGAGCAAATATGAGTAATAATCGGTTGATCAAAATGGCTACTTCCGTCGCTTTAGAATTATAACGCTTGTATAGCAAGCATTCCTTCCTTACCTATACAAGGTGAGTATGTAAACATGCGGAAAATAAAATGGTATGCTAGTCTTTTATGTGAGAAAGCCTCTGTAAAATTTGAAAGCGATCCGAGGTAATTTATTATATTTTTTTGTATTAAAACCTGCAGAAATAAGCTACTGAACTGCGGAATTCCGCTATTTCGACGCTGTTAAATGTTCACACACGTGCCGCTTGTTTGTTTTGCAGGTAGTCATCAGCTGTTTGGCTGTCTATGGTCAGTGCGGCACGCGTTCAGTTCAGTGTCTCTTCGATTTCCGTTTAGAGCATTTTGCATGTTTGTTAAATTTTAAACTGTATTCGCAAATATCCATTATGCCAGAGTTCACATCGCAAGAGCACTGACTGCGACTTGATATTAACCTACGGTGTAATGAATGAAAGGGGCTGTACGAGAATACGGGAGAAAATTTCCGGATATACGTGGAAACCTACTGAGAGAATAATTTTAAGTACAGAGCAGCGAGTTCGTGACACCGGTCTTGTTTACCAGACCATAGAGAACGTGCAGTAAGTCGTCCTGTTGAAGTAGACGAAGAAGTTCTAGAATTACTAGAACAAGACCCTTCAATAAGTAACCGTGTTATTAGTTATCGGTTGGGGTTAACCCAGACTGTGGTATGGCGTATCAGATTGGTTAGTCATAGGCGGTGCACTTCTACTTATAAAAAATAAGGTAATTTTTTTCCATATTTTTTTATTTCTTAATTTTTTTAACTCCTTTGGGTGGGAACAACCCACTGAATAATTTTCCGCACATTTAGGTAAATCATCCTGTATATTCAAAGGTAAGCACACTGATGCCACCACCACCTAGATGTTAGGTAGCGTTGTTGATGCACACCCGCAAGAGTCTCTATACACGCGCACACTGAAACCATCGCCGCCATGATGCATTCAATTGGGTGGAGTGGGGGCCGAGTGGCCAGTCTCTACTTTATAGGGTCTCTATGGTATCATAGAGATCCTATAAAGTACAGACTGGCCACTCGAGTGGGAGGCATTGATTGGTTCGTATAAAAAGTGGATGCATAATGGTGACGGTGTTGCTTTTATTTTGACGAGTATAGTGTCATTAGACTCAATGCAACTCAGGTTAAAATTAAAATAACAGTCTGTTATGACTGATTTGGTCACTAAACAATTAATGGTAACGTTATTATTTACATATACGTTTCCACTTTGTCAAAACACATATTGCAACCTGCTTTTGATACTTGAGTTACGTTGTAAACACACTGATGCCACCACCACCTAGATGCTAGATGGTGTTGTCAACCATCTAATGCCACTTAGAGCTGGTTTATCAATGCTGGGTTAAGTTACGTTATCTGATAGATAGCGTCGATCTCGGGGTTAATCTGTTTATCAATGTCAAAAGTGACAATCAAAGTGCTAGATCAAGATTAGTCCCTCATGTTTACTAATCTTAACCTTAACTTGGAAGCAGTGGATAATGAAATAACCAAAGGGTCAATCAACAACGCAAGCGCAAATATCAAAATAACTGGCATCTGTCCATGATTGACGATTGGTGGGGAATTTCCCGATATCGGGGAATTTTAAGTGATCGTGGGTAAAAATTGGGATTAACTCCCAGTGAGGAGAATCGGGAATTTGTATAGTTCAGACATGATAAGTTTTTATATTTATAGAGAGAAAAAATTCAATTTTGAGAAAATCCCCCGGTTCTTATCAAATTGTGTTGGAAAAAATGTTCCTCGGCCTCCTATCCTCCTATTTTGACTTATATAACTTCAGTAAACATAAATTTTCAGCACGTGGGGCCCGTGGGGGTTTCGGGGAATTGACGGTGCGGTATTTTCAGCAAATTCAATCGGCAACACTGCAACGGCACAGTTTATTTTGTCAAATCATACCAAGACAGCCAAATTACTAAAAGGTAGTCTTGATAAACGCTACCAACTTTAACTATCGCTTTATTTGCTAACGAAATGATGGGAAACAGTTGCCTATAAAATATACATTGAGTTGCTTTTAAAATCTGTTTAGTTGAAGTAACTGAAGAAATATGCTGCTGATGTAAATAACGGAATTAGGGAGAAATACTAATTTCGTCACATTTAACATTCTCACGACAATGAGCGTGCTTTTTCGAGCTATCTTGTTTATGTTTACAGTAAACTGCCTGCGCGAGTCAAAATTTTAAGTCGCTGATTTTCCTCAAGTTGCGTTCAGATAACACCGAAAATTCGGTGCTTGTAGGCTTTATGTTAATAATTAGATTTGCGATAACTTAAAGAAGGATTCAGTGAACTCTATACTGTTCTAGATAGAGTTAGAGTTATTCACGCTAATCACAATGGTCGCGTTCATCACGGTGAGCGATCAGGTAGCGTTCACTGATAATTTTACATGAACAGCATTTGCCCGACTGATCACATACTTAAAACTACGCTTCTTGTGATCAAATGACATATTGGTCGCGTTCATCACGCGGTAGCGCTGACTGACCGATCACGTATCATTATGTGGTGTGATCACAAGAAGCCAATGAGGACAGTGTAAGAAGCGTAATTTAAGCATGTGATCAGTTAGCGCTACCTGATCGCTCACCGTGATGAACGCAACCAGTGATACGTGATCACTTAATTAGCGCTACCGCGTGATGAACCCGACCAATGATACGTGATCGCTCAGTTAGCGCTACCGAATGATGAACGCGACCAATCACACTCCAAGAGCACATTCAGTAAATATGCCGGGCAATGGGGAACAATCCAAGCCAGTTCCTAATATATCCAATAGATGACGCCATGCATACTCGCTTTAATGTCATTCTTAATGTGTATCATATAATGTATGATATAAATTGATAATTACACTAAATAACAATTTAAAAATTATATTATAACTTTTAAATTGTTTAAATTTCCCGATTTCTGAGAGCTTCCCAATCTCTTATTCGTAGAAATGAGCCAAACTGATAAAAAGAATGAGGAACAATCCAAGCCAGTTCCTAATATATCCAATAGATGACGCCATGTGTACTCGGTTTAATTTCATTCTCAACTTGTATCATATAACCTTCAAATAGTTTAAATTTCCCGATTTCCGAGAATTTCCTAATATCTTATTCATAGAAATGAGCCAAATTGATAAAAAGGATTACGGTCGTTGGTCATTAAATCGTTTAAACGCGGGGCTGAGAAAAAGAAGTGCTAGAGATCAGCGAAAAAGAAACTGATTTGATTGAAAAGTATATAATTACATTTATGAACTTGTTGAATTTTTCGTTTATAAATCCTCTTTTATTCTAGGTTAATCAATCATGACAATATTCTAGTTAGTACAGTTGAAGTAGAGCACTTTGGTACACAGCAACAAGTTTTCATTTTACATCCTAATTAACTTTGTTTATTCAAAGACATATTTTTTCGTATTGACATTGACGGATAAACAACCGAGTACAGCTGGTGCACTCTGGCGGATGAAATAAAAGAGAATATTCCCCATTATCAACCAAATTTTACCTGTTCAGAAACATCGCTCAGTAACTAACAGAGCCGTATGAAATAACCACTTGGGTAATAATCATTTTGTAGGGAGTGTTGCCACAGATCAGGAGGAACCAGATGTTTCACTTATGACGTATTTTGGTTAAAGTTTTAATCCACTCGTGGCAGGTCCGGGGTTTTGATGTGTTCTGCGCATCATACGAATCAGTTATTCTTACGCTCTTCGAGGAATACATCGCCTGTAGCAAGTGCTTCTCTCTTGGTTAATTTAGTTAATTTAGATTGCTTATCCGTTTTTTCTAGCGTTTTTAGCTAGATTTCAGTGACTGTATGCGTTTTTGCGTTTATCCTCTGAATAAATATCTAAGTCCACCCCTGTCTGAAGTAACTTTGTAGCTGAAACCAACTCCGTGTCTCTTTCTGCGCAGAATCGTGGCAGGTAACGTGACATACCAAAAAAATTAAACTACTTAAATAGGGAATATTAAGTGAAAAGTCTGGTTAATTTAGATTTAGTCTGTGGTGTTACTCCGTCTATTACAATTGTACTAGATCTATTACATTTGACAAATTTCTATTACGATATTACATTCGTACAAAATCTATTACATTATTTTCCTTTGGTTGAGTTATAACAAAACAAACAATATTCTTATAAAAATAACAGGAAACAGCATAAACAATAATAACAACAAATAAAAAATATAAAATAAATGTACATGTCGATAATACAGCGCTCGTTTCTATCTTAGTATCTTTTGAGCTTGTTATTAAAGTAGGAGTCTCTAAAGCTAAAGTAGAGAATTGTTTATAGCGCCATCTATTAACGTATAGCTCGTAATCAAGCGAAATGCGAATTTATTACAGTTTCCTGTAATGCTGTTACATTTCTCTAAGAAATCTGTTACAATAAATTTAATACCGAGAGCAAAACTGGGAGTTGTCGGGCGTACTTTTTGAACGTGCTCCTAGAGGTTAGGAGGGTTATCCACAAATCATGTCTGTGACTTCGAGTCTGTGATAAATGTGATAGCTACTGTCAAAATGGGGATGTTTACAACTTCGTGATTTTCGCGTATAAACCAGAGTGATAAACATTTGTTTTAATTTTAATTTGAAATTTTAAAAATGGTGATAAACATATGTCGATTATGTCTGACAGAAAAAAGAGATCCATTAAAGAATATAATAAATTCGACATTAAAATGTTCTGAGTTAACCCTAATTGATTTTTTATACTGGGTATTTGGTGTGGAGGTAAATAAAACAAATATTGATGTACCTATACTATTTACAAAATAAATGGTGGTACATATTGCAAGAGTTGTAATTTTTATCATTAGTTATTTTATAAAAAGTTAACTTTATATTTTAGATAAATGTATGTGACCCATATTCAAAACTTATCTGTCTACAATGTATTAGTATCATAAAATATGTCAGCAATTTTAGAGAAACTTTTCAAAAGAACCAAACACTACTGCAAGAAAAAAGGGATCTATTTGAAAATCATTGTCTGAGTGAGGTTTGTATCAACTAATACAATTTTCAATCATATTTTAATTTTGTTACTGTTCGAAGTTATATTTGTAGCTGTTTTAAGTTACATTCAAAATAAATAATTGTTTTAGGCTAGTACGCCGCTACTGTTTAATGATGTAGATACATCTTTTGAAAAGGGTGCAGGTACCTCGAAGAAAAAAAGAAACACAATTGCGTTGTCAAAAGATCAATTAGAAACAGTTTATCGACCAATTGTTACTATACCTAGACTAGAAGAGAGCGACATTTATAGAGAGTATAGGAAAATTAATGATACCCTATATAAGAAAATAGAGCATATCGGTAAGGTGAGTGCTATGGTGAAATTGGTGACAGTTTTCTTTATATTCAGCATGATATTTTGACCCGAATCAATTATTGAATGCATTAAATCCATTTAGAGGTAGCCCTACTTCAAGGAAGAAGAACTTATTTAAGGACTCTAGCTCGAGTTATATATCAACTTTAACGATCTTGTGTCTGTGATCCAACAGTAGTAGTCTGACACAAAATGCATTGCTGCAATCAGCATCTCATCAATTCTGTTCTTAAAAATACAGAAAGCGAGGGTAAAATATGTCATTCAATCTATTCTCATAAAAAGTAATGATCATAAACTCTAGTGAGGCTTTGGATAGGCTTCTCGTTCTGGCAGGCAACCCTACTTCCAGGCCAGGCAGTGTAATATACTGATTACTGGGTGTAGAGAGCTTTGTGAGAAATCAGACTTGCAAATTGGTATACCAAAGGGCATTTTGTGTTCTGGAAACATGATATGCTTCTATGATGACAATAGTGTTGATGACTAGAATCAGGGGCCAGTCTAGACGGTGGGCATGGTGTGCGGGTGCCCAGGGCGCCAGTATTATAAGGGTGGCATTGTCAATGGAGTCTAACAAATATTAGCTTTATATGTACAAGAGATTACCATATATCAGCGCTACATACATTAGGAAAATATCACAGGTAAAATAGATAAAATAATAATCATAATCAGGACATTTGCAATGGACCGAAAGTATATCTCATAAAAAAGAGAATGTCTGTATTTTGCTTATAGTGCAACGAGGAGGTGGCAAAAATGTCATTTTGCCCAGGACGGCAAAAGAGCTAGAATGGTCCCTGATCAAAATAATATTACATGTTTACAGTCTTCAGTAAACACTCTGTGAGTTCAAATAACTTGCAACAAGAATCTTCACTAACCACTGTTTTATTAATCACTAAAATTATACTAGTAAATACTTAAAAATCACACAACTAATAATAACTTAATCTAATATGAATTCACTACTTTTAAAACACTATGTACTTTTCTTCTTAAACTTGTCAACTCTTGTCTAACCTAAAAACTCTTGTTTCCCCATCTGCTGGATTCACCTCTTTATGTCCACCCATAGAATGTACCAGAATCCTATTCCATAACATTCTAGAATCCTACAGAGTTTTCTACTATGTGATAGATGACTGTTCGTCAATTGGCTCATAGATGGCGCCACCCCACCTACTGGCCATCAACAGAATAACAGGTTTCCCCTCACTTTGACCAGGGACTTAATCACATCTTTCCCCGTTAGAGGGCAGCACATAACACTGCCCCCTCCTTAAGCCTGAACGTTCCGGTCAGGCAATTCAGATTCCCCAACATACTCCGCCAACCTATCCAAGTGCACGATCTTCATCTTGGACTTCTTACTACGTTGAATTCGGTAAACAACGTCATTGATCCGAGTGATGACAGAATACGGTCCTTCCCAGGGTGAACGAGGCTCCGAGAATCATTCTTCACTCCGCTGTAAGTTATACAGCCAAACTGAGTCCCCCACCTTGAATCCTGCCGAACTGGCATTGCGATCATACCTAACCTTCATTCGATCACCACTCCCTGTAGGTGACCTCTTGGCAGCCACATTCGCACAAACCTTGCAACTGCGACACCAAGGCTCTACATCCTGACAGCTATTTATCCAGTAAAATCGTTCCCGTACTCTAACCAAGGTCTTATTTCTGCAAAAGTGCTCTCTGGATATACCCTCGTGCACTTCCCGAAATACTTTTGGTACTCGGCACCTGGGTATCAGCAACCGCATGGTAACTTCTTTCCCATCCGGGCTCTCCCATGCTCTCCGTAATAGTCCATCTATAACCCTAAGGGAATCCCATTGTGCCCATAAAGCCTTCAGTCCAACACTTTTACTGGAAACGTCCTTCCATTCAGGGCGGATTCCTTTTTCTTTCGCCTTCAACATTGGTCCAATTTCATCGCCGTTCAGTTGTTCCTCTCTTAGAACTTCCTTTATCCAGTCCTTCGGAACCTCTATCTTAACTGCCTTCACTTCTGCTATATCCTGCTGCTTCTTTACATCCTCGGCATTCACTTCCTTAGGGCTCCTCTGGCGACAGTACCTCTTGACATGCCCCAATTTGCCGCAATTATAACAGCGGAATCCTTTTGTCAGACCTCCTTCGCTGCTGCTTCGACTCCTGTTTCGGTGGTTGCGGTTCCTGTTTAAGCTCCGGTCGCGAACTTAATTCGTTTAGTACTTGCGCAACCATTTTCTGTATGTCTATTAACATAACAATCAATCTCATCTTATCGAAGTGGACTTTCTCTTTCTTTGCAGTGTTTACTTCCCCAGGATTCCATTTTCGACACTGTCGCATCATATATCCTGCTTTGCTGCACTGATAACATTGAATCACCTTCCTTGGCTGTCCATCGCTCTGTTCTCTTTCCTGCTTCCTTGGAGCATCTGGTTTGGTCATCAACTGGTTTATCATTTTGTGCAGGTCAGCCATCAAAGATTCCATATTTGATTTTTCTAAATGGTCCTCTTCTTCTACTTTCATGGCTCGTACTCTCGGATGTAGAGTCTCTTTATAAGCAGCTTCAACTTCGAGAGCATGGATCAAGGCTTCGCTACCAGTCTTAGCTCGAGATAATCTAAGGACTCGCCTGATCTCCTCATCTCTTATGCCATCGATGAAAGTACCAACTGTTAATTGTTCCTGGAATTCTTTGGGTGCATCCGGGTAAGCCAGGTATGTCAGTCGCTCAATAGCTGCTTCAAAATCTTGTAAACTTTCCCCAGCCTTTTGTGTGCATGATTTGAGCTGAGTCCGGTATACTTGGGCAAGGTGTTGGTCGCCATATCTTAGATCTAGTGCAGCCTCCAAAACTTTAAAATCCCGTTGCTGCTTCACTGGGATAGTCTGAAGCAACTCTGAGGCTTGACCTCTTAATGCTAGCCACCAATGCCATAGCTTTGTCTTCATTACTCCAATTGTTTGCGCATGCCGCTGCCTCAAATTGTCTTTTGTAGGTTGACCAAGAAGTTTGACCATCAAAGGAAGGGGGTTGTAATCGAGGACCTGACGATGATAATACCAGCTGGCCTCCATGCGCTCTTAACTGTCGCTTAAGTTGTTCTACCTGTCCCTTAACTACCTGAAATTTTCCTTCTATATCGGTAACTTTCCCTTCGACGCCAGTAACTTTTTCTTCGATGCCAGTAACTTTTTCTTCGACGCCAATAACTTTTTCTTCGACGCCAGTAACTTTTCCTTTGATTTCACTTACTTCAGTCTTTATATTGCCTATGCCTTCTTTAATTTTACTTTTAAGGTCTTAAGTGGCCGAAAGGATAGCATCTTGTTGCACCTGTATAATTTTTCTCAATTCTTCCTTTTCTTCTTGTCGTTTTCTTTTTTGTTCTTCTTTTTCTTTCTGATGTCGTCTTTCTTTTTCTTCTTGACGTCGTTTCTCTTGCTCTTCTTTTTCTTCTTGATGTCGTTTCTCCTGTTCTTCTTTTTCCTCTAGCATCATTTTTCTAAGTGCGGCGAACATGTCTTGCATTTGTTTTTCAGTAGCCATGCTTCTTGTTTCCATTCAAAAACTAACAAACAACACTAACAAGTCTTATTTAAAGTCTATGTCAGGTACAAGTCAAATATTTTCACAAAATTCAGAATAGAATGTTCTATAAATTTTCTCACACTAGCACAAATTAGTCTTGTCTAATGTCTAATCACTTTCTAGTTCAACTCACTTCACTATCTACAGTGGTTTCCAAGTAGAACACTATGGAACTTCGTCGAATTCTTCAGAAATTCTGTTGCAATCCCACTTCTGACACCAATTATTATGTGTTTACAGTCTTCAGTAAACACTCCGTGAGTTCAAATAACTTGCAGCAAGAATCTTCACTAACCACTATTTTATTAATCACTAAAATTACACTAGTAAATACTTAAAAATCACACAACTAATAATAACTTAATCTAATATAAATTCACTACTTCTAAAACACTATGTACTTTTCTTCTTAAACTTGTCAACTCTTGTCTAACCTAAAAACTCTCTCTGTATACTGAACTGTACTGTATACTAAACTGAACTGTTCCCCCATCTGCTGGATTCACCTCTTTATATCCACCCATAGAATGTACCAGAATCCTATTCCATAACATTCTAGAATCCTACAGAGTTTTCTACTATGTGATAGATGACTGTTCGTCAATTGGCTCATAGATGGCGCCACCCCACCTACTGGCCATCAACAGAATAACAGGTTTCCCCTCACTTTGACCAGGGACTTAATCACATCTTTCCCCGTTAGAGGGCAGCACATAACACTAGAGTACTTCTGATCGTTCTCCTAAGGATCAACATCAAGCCAACAGTGATGAGTTTGTCACAATTATAGGCAGTATGCACCTACAGCTGCAGAGGGGGAGTTGGAAGTATTCCAAGAAGAACTTGAAACCTTACCGCACACTGTTTGTATAAGGAAATTATCATTGTTATGTGTGATTTTAGGGCTAGAATTAGGTCTCTATGCACTGGAAGATGATCACTGGCGAGTTGTTCGATTTGATATTGGAAAACAAAACAAAATTGGCAAAGGAAGGCAGTTTAACTTTAAGAAAATCCTACCATTGATCAGAAAAACCTCACTTTCCAATTTTTGCTCGTGACTCATTTTAGCTGTGAATTGGTAGGGTACTACTTGGTGGCCAAGTTTGGTTTGAAGACCTTAGTCCAGCCCTGGTTAACACTACTTTGTAATCAGAAGAGTATGAATGTCTGACGAAGAATTCAAACTCTTGTCATAGACCTACAACCCTGTTCCTAACAGTTGTTGTTTGTCAGAGTAAATACACATCAGTTTAAGGAACCGGCTGATTTTAGGTCACTAAAAGATGTGATGTAGCATCAAATTATCTGACCACAGTGTCCCATATTTAAGGTAATCTGTGATTGTAGATAATGCTGTGAATGATTCATCCTATGAGGGTCTGAAGTACCTTTTGTAGATCTTCCCAAATAGAAGAATAGGATGCTCACCTTTGATAGGTTCAACCAACTCTGGCAGACGAAAATACAAAATTTCATACTTAACTACGATTTTTGCTCAACATTATAACAAAAGACTTTGTGTATTGCCCTATACTTAGGGTAGCCCACGGAGACCGCTCTGTGCCCTCCCTCCTGACACACATAGCATTTTGCCTCGTTCCTACATTCTATCACACTATGACCAGCTCCGCAGCATTTCAAGCACTTCTCTGTCATGCTGAATTCCACTCCTTTACATTCGGCCCTTCTGTGCCCGAATTGCTGACATCCAAAACAGCGGACCGGATCCGTTATTTCCACCACCCGGCTCCTAAGCCACCCCACTCTAACCCTGCCCTTGCTCACAATGTCCATTTGCCTTTGACAGGGTTATTATTGCCGTCATGACTTGCCTTCTTCCTCAGAGGATGAACCTTCAGGAAGATGTCGACAGTGGGTACACCTAAACTCTATCTAATAGTCTCTTTTATTTCTGTTTCCGTCGTCAGTTCGTCTAGATTTCTAAGTATCACTGTTGTCTCCCATGGCTTTCTTAAGTGTGGCTGTCCCGCATTCTTTTTTGCCAGACACATTTACCTTCACATGCCCGCCTTTTGTCTTCACCACATTTTTTATCTCTAGACCCAGTTCGAATTCCTTTTCTAATTGTTGCACTTCTACAAGTAACCATACTTACTGCGCAAATATAGCATCATTCCCTAACTATACCGCATACCCTTCCAGTTGTTAATATATTAAGGCCAAGTTTTGCATACTGCGCTATAACTACAGTATGACTTCCTAAAGATTGCGCATAAGTCCTCTAATTGACAATTATTGTTAAAAGACAATTCCACTTACTGCGCAGCTATAGCATGACTCCTTAATGACTGCGCATCTTCTTTGACCACTGCACATTCCCTATCTAATTGATAAATTTCAATTGCTAATTCCGCTTATTGTTTAGAAATATCATTCACTCCGCATTCCGCCCTCTGATTAACATATTGCCACAACTAAATCCATTTACTGCGCAGCACTCCCTGATGACTACACATAATCCTGCCAATTTTTTTAAAGCATTTACAATTTATGACACGGTTATAGTGTCACTCCCTGATAACTGAGCATCAGCATTGCTTACTTGTCTTTCAATTGTTGCTTCTCCGCTTTTTACATAGCTATATTATCATCACCACCTGACAATTTTGGAATCATTCCTCCCTACGACATACATAAATTTTACTTAATAATTGAAAGATATGCTTATTAATTTTTAAAGTGACAACCTTGTGTATTTTTACGTTAGTTTTCACGCCAACAAATACGCATTGTGACCGATGGACTAAAAGACATTAATTTTCGTAACCCACATTATTTAAAACGCAAAAGTCTAAGAAAGAAGTGGTTTTTTTACGACTATATTTATGTGAGAAAAATTTTAATCAAAAGGGAAACAAAGGTGATATTATTTGTCTGCTATATTAGATCCGTCATACGTAATTCAAAAAATCAATTCAAAAATCATGTTTAACGATCTACGAACCTCAACATAATTTTATTCTTTATTTTATTTTTATTCGGCATAAGTTGGAAATGTTTACTAAAACCAACGTACAACGTATAATTGCACACACAGGCATATCGTAAAGGTTGACCGATTACGTAACTTGAGAACGGATGATTAAAGCAGGTAATTCATATGCGCAGATTATTTCTCACTTAAAGATTTCCTCGAATATCTTTGGACTTCCTCAAAACTTCCCTGGACTTCCTCTAACTTTCTCGGGCTTCCTCGAACTTCCCCGGATTTCCTCAAGACTTCCTCGGACTTCCCCCAGACTTCCTCTGACGTGTACACCAAACTTCAATCAATCAATCACTTTATTTATGCTATATACAAAAGTAGTATTTGCACAAGTCAATATTTACAATAAGAGAAAAAAAAAAAATAACAATATAAAAATATATACAGATATCGTATATACCACAATAAAACATAGAAATATAGAACAAACTTTAGATTTAGACAAACATTTTTAATCATTTTAAATCATCATTGAACTTATATGATAGAAATTCATCATACGAGTAAAAAGCTTTTTCGAGCAAGACGGACCTTATTTTTTTCTTGAAACTTGGATCCGGCAAGCATTTTATATCGGCTGGTAGTTTATTGAGAAATTTGGGTGCTAAAATTTGAATTCCCTTTTGACTTTTTGTTAGTCTTACTTAAGGTATTGTTAACATATCTTTGTGTCTTGTATCGTAATGATAGACACGTTCTTCTCTGTTTAAATCCTGAGTATATAAATTCTTTCTAGCATACAAAAGCAACTCATATATATATATATTGATGGAAATGATTTAACTCATGAAACTGTTCTCTACAATCAGCCCTATAATTTAAATTGGCTACTATACCTATTGCTCGTCTTTGTAGAGCAAAAATTCTGTTCCAATTTGACGCTTGTCCCCATACTAG
The DNA here is from genome assembly GCA_963675555.1 of Leptura quadrifasciata. Classification (NCBI taxonomy): domain Eukaryota; kingdom Metazoa; phylum Arthropoda; class Insecta; order Coleoptera; family Cerambycidae; genus Leptura; species Leptura quadrifasciata. Next base: position 34,288,822 of record OY776674.1, read on the forward strand.
AACAACGTAGGAAAGCAAAGAGTGGCATAGTGCAAAGTATGCATTTTTTAGAGCCTCTTTACCTACTTCATTAGCTAGATTTCTCAAAATAAATGTATTTTTTGACAATTTTTTTGATAAATTTCCTATCTGTATGTGCCAGATCAATTTATTATCAACATAAACTCCCAAGAACTTTGTTGATTCCTGAGGATCAGGAACACTGTGTCCTATTTTATCACGCAGTGAGAAGATCATGTGCACTGTTTTTTCTCGATTTAATGTGAGTGTATTTGCTTTGAACCGAAGCTCTGCCCTTGGCTCTACCTCACATGTCACTGCTGAAAGTTGTTCAATGCTATTACTTTGAACCGAAATAGTTGTGCCATCTGCAAAAAGTATGTCACTAGAGTGTTCATTTGAATTTGGGAAATCATTTACATATATTAAAAAGAGAAGGGGCCCAAGTACTGAACCTTGGAGCACCCCATGTATTATTTTTGTTTTATTTGAATATTCATTATTTATTTTAACGGTTTGATATCTATTGGTTAAATATGATCTTAATAGTGTAACACTGTTATGGCAAAACTTATATCTATTTAACTTTTCTAGCAGTATTTTATGTGAGACGCAGTCAAATGCTTTACTTAGGTCGCAAAATATAGTGCACACATGTTCCCGACCCTCAAAAGCCTCCACAATCTGTTCTAGCAGATCTAGAATTGCAGAAGTGGTATTTTTTGATTTTCTAAAACCATATTGTTTGTTATAAAAGATGTTATTATTTTCAAAGTAGTTCGCTATTTGTTCTGCCAAGCATTTTTCAACTATCTTTGAAAAGATGGGAAATAATGACACAGGCCTATAGTTATTTGCATCATTTGCGTCTCCCTTTTTATAAATAGGTATTACAATAGCCTCTTTGAGGCAGTCTGGAAAGCAAGCTTCTTTAATACACAAGTTTATCAGTTTGCATAATGGCGATATTATCAAATTTTTAATAGATTTTATCAGAAATATATTAAGACCAAAAATATCTTTGCTGTGTTTATTTTTTAATGAATCAATAGCGTCTCTCACATTATTATGAGTTATAAGTTTAAAATGAAATAAGTTTGTATGGGATAATTCAGCATTATGCATTATATCTATAGGACTGATCTCACTATCACCCAACTCTTCCAGAAGATTACCGGCAACTTCACTAAAAAAAGTGCTAAACTGATTTGGAGTTAAATTACTATCGTTCTGTATCTGTGAATGCGTATTATTTCTTTTTTTATTTATAATTTGCCACATGGTTTTTATCGAATTTTGAGAATTTTTTATTAAGTTTTCATTATTAGATTTTTTGGCATTAATAATAACATTCTTATATTTGGTTTTGTAATCAAATAATTCATTTTTGAGATAATCACTTTTATATTAATTTCGACCTCATTTCATGCAGGTCTTGGTTGAACCAATTTGAGTCATAAGTTGAATTTAGGTCATGTAATAGCAACTTTTCAGTGAATGCATCAACCATTGCGTTCTTTATTTTCTCTATGAATATTTCAAATTTTTCATTACAATCCAGCTTGGCATCATCAATAAATTCCCAAGGTATAATTTCTACATTAGTGAAAAATATTTGTTTACCTTGTTCAGTTATTGGCCTACAGGTTTTTCTTATTTTAGATATTTTATGAATTTTACCAAACTGAAAATATAAAAACTGGCCATAATGATCTGAAATACCTAAATCTATACATAATGATGAGCATAAATTACTATTAAAGTTGATGAAAATATTATCAATACATTTATTTTGTCGTGTATTTGAAGTTATCATCTGTTGGAAGTTATAAGTTAATAATAAATCTGTTAGGCTTGCACACTCTCTGCTATCCGATTAAAATCACCAGTTAAAATGATATTTGCAGTTGGTAAATTGTTTAGTGATTGCTGCAATATACTTAGAAAGAGCTTATAATCTTCAGATGCTGATAATATTATAGTTGGTGATCTGTAGACGCACGTTATATAAAGATTTTGCTTAGGTACAAACACACAGCAAATTTCACATTGTTTCTCAATAGAAAGTGAGTTTATTTTTTGCTCAGATCGGCATTTCAAAAATGGTTTCGTAAGAATAAGAGTACCACCTCCTCTACTTACTTTTCTGCAGTAGCTTGATGATGAACTTCGCGGTTTACCCCTCGCATTTATATGATTAGTTCACAAGAAGGTTATATTGTGTTCTTTATATTTTAGTTCAACAATAAGAAGAAATTCACAAATATAAGAAGTTTGACTAGTCCATTGAGAAAGAGGCCTAACAGTAAGATAACCTCAATTAACCCAGTTAACAATACCGTTGTGGGACCTATAGATAAGTACAGACACTTTCAGTCTCTTTCACTTATTATTCCTAGACTAGAAGATACCAAATTTCGAGAAGAATTTGACAAAGTGAATGATACAACATATAAACAAATACCCAGAAAATCTAAAGCTAATTCAGATATTTTGAAGCACGAAGCTAAACGGTTGAATTTTATAAATTATTACTATGGTGTTCGAACCTCTGCTCTGCAAGAATTAATTAAAGAAAGAAATGAAATTAATAGTAGTGTTAAAACTATTAAATATCCAGAAGTAGTAGGTGATAAAAGGGAATCCGTTTTAAAAATTGGTGGCGAATGTCATGTTGAGGTTTGTAATTATTATGGCAATGTATTTAGAACTAATCGAGCAGTTAGTAATCTTAAAATAAGTCGTGTGCAGCCAGAACAACATGAAACCAATAAAATTAAGGGCAGAAAAGGCCAAAAGAAGAAAGGACACAGAAAGCCTAGTGCAAAATCAAAAACTACAGGATCTTTAAATATGAAAGAAACAAAACAGCTCAGTACAGAAGAGACTAGTCAACAAACATTGAATATGTCATTTAAAAATAGATGTTTAATACCAAGTACAGCATCAACGATGGCCTTAAATGAGTTCAGGGACAAATGGCTTAATATTAATGAGTTGCTTGACTGCAACCAAAATAAGCAGCAACAGTATCCAAAGTCAAAGTGTGTCGAGAAAATTAAAAAAAATAATACACAAAATCCACAGTGTAAGGAGAAAAGAAACCAAGAATGTAGTGATCCAGCAAAGTTAATAAGTAATGTTTTCTGCAGCTATGATGAAGGGCAGAGTATAGAAATTAACACTATTGAAAGTGGACGAAACGGTGGGAACAACGGCAAAATCAATTTTAATGCCGAAGATGAGTTTATCTTACAAATGAACAAACGATTCAGTACCTGTATGAGATTAAATAAAAATCTGACATATGTAGATAGTAAAAATTTGGAAAATGGAAATAGAGACATATTTGGAAAAGAACAACACAAGCATAGTGGGCAATATCTTAAAATGAAACGTTCATACAACAACAGCCATACAAGGGAGGTTTGTACCTGTTACAGTTCAATTTAATATTAATACTTTTATTTAGTTGAGTGGCACTTGGTATATGCAGCAGCTCACACATTTTGTTGTATACTGTGTTGCATATTATCGGGGCTGTCTACTTAGAAATTATTCTTTAAGTAGATTCCTGTATTATACGATTGAAAAATAATCTACTATTTTCTCCGCGAGAGTCTCACTGTGAGCTTCTTTTCTATCTTGTTCTCTCCCATTTTTGTTTTTGCTTTTGCTGTTACTTGGTTATAGGTGCTTTTCGAATTAATGAATTAATTTCAGCCAAATTTGGGATTTATTTGAAAAGTTATTTATCAATTATCCATTTATTGTTTTATTGTATTAGATGCGTAATTCTATGGAATATTGGAAATCGATTGTCTTCGATTTGAAGGATTTGTCGTAAATACCATTATACCAAGGACATTGAAGCTCAGTACCTCATTAGTCCAGGAAACTCTCCGGGTTTTTTGCCTACAGTTTTCACATATGGTTACTTTACAGAGTTTTTGTCCCAGTTTCGAGTAGTTGTTGTCTTCAGTGGTTTATGCTACCGTGTTTTTTTTGCTCTGGATTGGACTGTTTTTATGGTAGTCACATCTATTAAAACGTATCCCATAGGCATACGTTATATATATAATTTACTGGATCGTTCTGTTATACCACAACCCCTTGTTATTTGTTCTGTAATAACCTACCTCGGTTATTATGTTATTATCAAATTTTAAAATAATCACTTGGATTTTTTATTGTTATTGTCTTGCCAAGTAACTTGTTTAGTAAATTTGCGTTATAGTTTCACTTTAGCTGGTATTTGTAATTTATAAAATTTACTTGGCGCTCTAGAAAATTGAAACAACTCTAGAACCCCAACCATCTCCACTGGTAGTCGGCCGGCAAATACCGTCTGTCAGCAGACATACAGACAACTTGTTACGTCCAACACATTTATTCAGCAATTTGGCGTAGCATACCATTTTATCATTATATTGAAATATTTTTCAATTTCAATGAACTGTTTCAAGTTATACCTGCAATATTTTAAAATTATGTGCATGATAAAAAATGTTTTAGATTAGTACATCACTGCTCTTCAATGATGTAGAAGGATCCCATGAGAATAATTTAGGTACTTCAGTTAAAAACCACATGAACTGTGTTGCTTTAGCCAAGGATCAGTTAGACACAATTTCTGTACCCAGTATTATTGACGACAACTTATATAAGGAAATAAATACTAGTAAGGTTAGTGCCATGGTGGGTTTTAACATAATACCAAAAGTTGTTCCTAGTAAAAATCAATTTTTCTTGAAACACCTTCTACTAAACATTTACGAAATGTTTATATAGTTGTCTGCAATTTCACTCTGCAGATAAAAAACGCAAGAAAAACTTTACGAGCCCATTATTAACGGAGTTGACCCATTCGGTATGGTATCATCAAACTAGCCGACGTATTAAAACTTATAATGGCAAGTGACTCAATTTGCGGACGAAATAGTACAGAGAGTAACTGTATTTTAATGAGATTATAAAGTTTTGTTGCCTTTTTTATCTACAGAGTAAAATTGCAAACAATTATACCACAATTACTATCAGCTTGAAAGTCCACTGTGCGATCTAAGGTTTCTTAGGAATCCTTACAGTGAGAAGAACACTAAAATAAACAATTTCATAAAATATAGTTAATTTGGTAAATACAAAGTTATAATATTTCATTATAAATGCAAATCCTCAGTGACGCTTCTAGGTAATGAGACGCCTTCGTGCGAGAGCTTTTTTGGCACCCTTTTTTGGGTGGGTTTTAAAAAAAAAGTCAGTACAGGACGTGTCTATTTTATTATTATAAAAAAATTAACAAACCGCTCAGTCGAAATACTATAAAATTGGCTTTTTGGCACCCCATGGCCTAGTCGCGCCTTCGTGCGTGTCATGAAATGGTCTCCCGTTAGCCCATCCCTGTAAATCCTATAAAAACGTAGTCGGGATACTTAAGTAATTTGAAATATTTCCTTGTATTTTATATTGGTAATTATACTTTTAATAATAATAATAAATATTTTAATAAAATTTTAGTTAAATTAAAATTAAGTTTTAATAAAATACTAAATGGTCTTTATTTCAACAATACGGAAATAAAATTCAATTTAAGGACGTTCCCAAAAGGCAGTCATTCTGAACTTACAAAAGGATCTCCCTTATGTCATCTGGTCGATAGCCGCGTGGGTTAAGGCGTGAGGTGACAATCGGGATTAATCGCACGGGCATTGCACCGCCGGGTTAGAATCCTGGCACCGGGACTGGCACTGCGGAGGAAATGGTTGTATGTCCGCGTTTTTTCAATGTGTAACCCCCTAGCTTCTGGAATTGGGGGTTGTCTAATTTCTGTGGTGTTTATTTATTATTTATTTATGTAAACTCTCATACTTACAATAAAAACTTGTTGATAAGCACTGCACTTTTTCACTCCACTCCCTCAGCGCATAAGCATAGAAATAAACTTACTGCATCGCTTGAATCAATCTGGCAATGTCTTGTTTTTATACTCATCAGAACGTAAGTTGTTGTCTTGGTTTAGAGTGCATTATCGTATTTTGTGAGGTTAATATGTTTGTGATAGTAGAGTGCAAATGGGCAGAAAATCTTCCCCCACCACTCCCATGCTCCCCTCACTCCTCGCCAAGCTCTCACCTGATTGGTCGATTGGTGGGGGGGAAGCTCCGCCCACATAATGTGATTAGTCGATGGGGGGCTCGCCGCGTTGATTGGTCGAATGAAGGGGATTCTCATAATTGGATTGGAAAGTGAGCCGCGAAGCCACGCCCCATTTGAGCGTGGGAAAATTTTGATGAACGTGGGAACTTTTTTATTTTCGGCAATTGGCCCATCCCCGAAATATTTTGGCAATTGACTCACCTTTGAAATGTTTTTGACACTCAGAGAGCACGAGACCACGCCCCAATTGAACGTGGGAAGATTTTGATGACCGTGGGAATAACCTTTATAGGTCTTAGATATATATAATAGTTAACATAGCATCACCTATAGGCTAACTCACAAACTTTTTAATATATTTATTTTGTAATCATTAATATATTTTGACATCATTTGACCACTTGACAATATTTTTTACATAACTATTATTCATGTTTTTAATGAAAAAAAAAACCGCAGCTTTGCTCAACCTCTGGATTCGTTGCTTATAGAAATACCTCGTATGCATGTGGGGTTTCCGATTAAGGTTACACTTACTTACCGCTTGTATAAATTAAAATATATCCAAAAGGAAACAACCAAATATTTAGTACTTATATAGTATCGAAATTTATTAATGGTGATAAGAACATTTGAAATTAAAAATTATGAACCCAAAGGATAGCAGTATCACACCAGAGCGAATTTGACACATAACGCGCTCTAGCCGACTGAGCTACGGTACCGGATTGAAATCCACTTGCCCCCTTCCTCATAGTGAAACAAAATACATGTGCAAGTATGGTAAATTTTTGATTTTGAAAATTAAATAAACACAAGATGTGCAAATACAATGAACCGCTGACTCTGCAAGTTCAATAAACTGCTGACTTTGTGAGTTCGGTGAACTGCTGATGTTGCACTCCCATGTACTATGATTGGCCGATTGGTGGATGGCGGGGATTCTCATAATTGGATTTCTCATCATAATATTGGCAATTCGATTTAGATCTTCCACATGATATGATTACATATAAGAAAGAAAATGTGCTTGGAAGATTTTTCTGTTATACCAAAACATAGGAAGCCATATAAGTCATTCGAGGAACGTTTATTGTCATTTGAGAAATGGAGTGGCGCGGTACTGCCATCAGAACTTGCTTTGGCAGGATTCTATTACATCGCCTACCTTGATATAGCCTGCTGTTTCTATTGTGGAGTTGAGGTTTATAGATGCGAAGCAAGTGACATACCTATCCAAGAACATTTGAAGTATTCAGTAAATTGTTCTTTTGCAAAATTATTGAAAAGTCGGTTACAGGAAAGTACAAAGGATGAATGTACATACGCAATAAAAATGATATAGTTGGTTATAAAATAGGATTCTTGTGGCTTGTAACCATAAGCATGCATATAATAAGTATCTATAAATTTATGAATGTCATTTAATATACTTACGTTATTTGATAATATATTTTTATCAATAAATTTGATATTATGGATTTATATCAAATACAAATGTGTATTAAAGAAATATAATGCACCAATAGATAATAAGATATATACAGTTTGGGACAATTGCGACTTACGTGATAGAAGGGCATATGCTGTATAATTCATATTAACATGTACATCACTACTCATATATGTAATAAATTTGAATATATTTATGAATGTAATATAGAAAATATACAAAATAAATAAATATATAATAGATAAAAAATAGCGAATAGTTTTATTTCAATCTTTTATAACTCGCTCTAGCCGATTGAGCTATCATGCCGGATTCCTCCTCCTCATAGTGAATCAAAATACAACGTGTGCAAGTACAATAAACCGCTGACTCTGCAAGTTCAATAAGCTGCTGACTTTGTGAGTTCAGTGGACTGCTGATGTTACACATTGAATGATCAGGTTACATAGGTCAATGAACTGCTGACTATGTAAAATGAGCTTCTAATTTTGCGAGTTCAATGAACTGCTGACATTGCAAGTGTAGTCAGATACATATTCATGCTTAACAAGTTTTTGCATATTTGTGAATGAAATATAACAATCCCATTAAATTTTGATTCAACTTGTAAAAATTCTTTTGGTGAACTCAAAAACGCATTAACTTCTACCCCATTTTAATATACCCGAATTTCGATGAAACCTTTCTCCTGACAACAGATGCCAACGCATCGCAATCGAAGCTGAGCTCTCCCAAGGGCCCGTAGGAAAAGACCTTCCCATTATGCATCACGAACACTTTGTAGTGCAGGAACGAAGTACTCTACCATTGAAAGAGAACTTTTAGAAATCGTGCGGGCGGTAAAACACTACAGACCGTACCTTTTTGGACGAAAATTTATACTTATCACCAACCATTCACTTGGCTATTCTCGATCAAAGATCCCTGTAGCAGACTTGCACGCTGGCGCCTCGAGTTAGAGGAATACGATTACGAGGTTATATATAAGCCAGGAAAAATTAACAAGAACGCAGACGCTTTATCCCGTATTAAAGTAAATCATATACAAAAATGTATAGCGTTCCACAACAATATCCAAAATGTAGACGACCCATCCGACACAAACGATAACCCCGAAGAAGAAACATCACCAAAACAAATAGCCCAGGAATACGACACTTGAAAAAATGTATCAAACAACCTCTCTCATTGACCATTAAAAAATTACATTCTCCAACAACCAATTACTCGACAAAGGCCTCAAAAACATAATAACGTTCTTTCCACAAGACAGTCTACAGGATTTCCACATAAAATTATAGTAGACACTTTTGAAAAAAAACCTGACTACCAATAATAAAATTAACATTCATTCCGGTAAAACCGTAAAAAAAAGATGATTCCGGATCAGCCATATTGCAACTTTTCGTCATAATATACAAAAACAAAAATGACATCGACCCATCTAAAACATACTATGTCGAAAACAACCTATTTGCCCATCCTCGAGATTCTCTCATTCGTATTTAGTGACAAGGACATAAAACTAGCCATATGTCGAGACATTGTAAGAACCCCCGACGAAGACTAAATTCCTATAATACTCAACCAATTTCACGCCGGAAAAAACAATCTGCACCGCAGTATGAAACTGTACGCAGAATAAAAAATAACAATTGGACTGGACTAACTAAAGATATAGAAAAATTTGTGAAAGCTTGCGAGATAGATGCCAAAAAACAAGAATTTTGAGGAAGAAATCTTGAAAAGTCTTGATAACCCTTTAGTTATTGTGAACGATCCTTTATGCGTCTGAAGGACTTTTATTACCCTTCCTAAAGTGGATATTATATTGTTCACCTGAAAGGCTCGAAGCGACTGATTTCAGACAGAATAATACAAAAATCTATTCTTACTGTTTGTTTTTGCTTAACTGCTTCACTGATTGTACCAATTGGACGTCGTCACATTATAAATCTAACACAGTAAATACTAACCCTTTCTTAAAATTAAACTTGAGAAGGAATTTTGAAACACAAGAAAAAGACAATATAAAGTTCAAAAATATAAATATTAAAACTTTTAAAAATTATGTTTTTACAAAACGTTCAAGAAAATGTATGATAACTATAATCTGACCTGTGTACAATACATAGTGAGGAACGGAACGACTTATAATATAACCAACTATCATCCAATATGCGGTTAATAGCTAACGATTACACAAAAAGATTTAGTAAAAAGTTCAATGTTTATAATTTTGGTGTGCTTCTGCTCGCCTGCCTATTTACGTATTTTCAGTTCAATATCAATTTAGTTCGCTCCTCGGAGCTTAAAAATGCTTGAACCGCAACGACTTTGAATTATATTCTGGCAATTATATATTCATGTGTTCAGGCAAGGCGGTCCGATGCACAACTGATTACATGGTAAAGATACTTTTCTGACACCGAATCACTGAGGAACCGGTTTAGGGCAAATACGCGGAAAATACATAGTTTTTCCGCCAGAATCGACTGCAAAGAAAGGTCACCCTCGACACTAAGGGCTATTTTCGCTAAAACTTTCGAAAAACTTGGACTAGAGACTAGAGATCGTGTCCTCATATTTAACCTAACGCATGAGTTGCAGTGCTGCACAACGTGGATTCGAAAAAGGGTTTTTATTTCCAAAATTTCCCGAAAAGTCGGTTTTCGTTATACTTTCTAAAATTTTGTGGCCGGGGCAACATTACGTTCCCGTGCAGAGATAGCAGTGCAGTATACTTTCTAAAATTACACTCCTTGATGTGTTTCCAAGACTTTGGCATAAAAAACTCTCCGTAGAGCGAAAATGTGAATTTATATATAAAAACCTCCTCCAACGGCGTTTTTACGTGAAGCACGGCTTTTCATGCGAAAAGTCGAATTTTGTTATAGTTTCGAAAAGTTTATCGATTGATTTGCGTGTTCTTTAACATTATCACCTAAAACCCCATTCAAATGAATCAATATCGACATCATCCAAATGCCGACCAAATATTACGCCCTAAGTATTAGACACAAACTAATCAAGTTCACCCAAGCTTATGCTATACCAGGCAAAACTGCAAAACCTGTTGTTAACATCCTCCTGCTCTATTTCCAACATTTCGGAACACCCCTCCGCATATATTGTGATTGCGGCAACGAATTTGTTAATATGCTCCTTAACGACCTTTGCACTCTTTACAACATCAAATTAACCTTTTCTAGTGTGCATCATCCCCAATCTAACGGTTCAATCGAAAGATTCCACGCAACGCTTATGGAAATGATTAGAGGTAATAAATTAGAAAAGCCTAGTGAACACCCATTGACCATCTTACCACCTACTGTCATTTGCTATAACAATTCTGTTAATAAGATGCATGGCTTTACCACGTATGAACTGATTTTCAGGCATACTTCGAACCGTCCCCCTGAAACATTTTACAATCAGCAAGAACTAATATCAAAATATGTACTAGACTTAAATAATATTACTACTACTACTACTACTACAAAATAGCCCGTACAAAAACTGAACTACAAAAGAAAAAGCCAAAGTGCGATTTGACAAGCATATAACCGATAACTTCGAATTCAACGTAGGCGACAAAGTCTATGTAAAAGAGAGCCAAATCAAAAGGAAACTAGTTAGAAATAAATTTAACGGACCATTCATTATTAGGGAAATTTTAAGAAATTCTGCTATTCTTTATAACCCCGAAACTGAATAAACTACAAAAATCAATTTTGACAGAATGAAGCCATACTTTGAAAATTAATTTATTTTCAAGTTTCTTCTGCTGCTCAAAGCAGTATCACCCAATACTTGACCGAGACTATCAACAATACTCTTGGAATTTATTATCAGGAAGAAGACCGCATCGAAATTTCAAATGACAAATGGACACTTAGTTTACAAATACAACAAACCAATTAAATCAATTCTCGACCATAACAATAACATTTTAAATGACATGATAACCACATTCGAAACTGACAACCCTCGTTTGACGTCATTTCGATCAGAAGTTTGAACACACATTAGCCTCAACCCAAATTTCACAATCTCTAGAATTAAAAGTGGAAGAAATATTCACGGACACAAAATGGTACAAACACGAACTCTTAAATGGAATAGGTACTTTTTGGAAAGCTATCACAGGCAACCTAGATGCCTCTGATGGCGAATATTACACGAACTATATTAATAAGCTTGTGAGTGATGAAATCAATTAGAAAATTTATTAAAAAACCAAATTTCAGTCACAGCCTCTGTAATAAAAAGTTTTAATACAACCGTTCAGAAACTAAAAATAGATGAGGAAACCTTTAATAATGAAATAGAAATTTCAATTTACGACATCAAACGATTTAGCGTACATTGAATCAAAATTATGAGTGCTTGAATTATGTGAATCTCTAATGGAGAGTTACATGTTTCTAGAAAATAGTTTGACAATATTTTAAATTTAATCACGTTTGCTTGATTAAAAATTCTGCATAGTTCAATAATCACCCTGAAAGATCTTGTCACTTCCCAATATTTCAGTCTTTACATAAAAACAATTTGCCAGTAACTACAAATTTCAAAAATAGCTCATTATTTTGATATAAAACTCCAGGCCTTTCAATCCGGATCTAGAATAATATTTGTTTCAAAAATTCTACTGGCAGAGCCAAAAAAATACACCCTTTACTGCCTGTATCCCATTCCTATATTGGATAATCAAACAGGACTTTATCACATCCTGTCAACAACGCATAAGTATATAGCCAAAGATGATGATTCATTGTTATTTGTACCTCTTCCAGACATCGACAACTGCAAACTTTTAAACCCGAGTACAAGACTATGTTCAAATGTGCTTCCAAACCCCATAGACAGTGACACGATATGTGAAGCCTAAATATTAAGACAATTAAGTATAGTGCCCTGGACTAGCCAGTCAAATATATTGTTCCCCAAAGATTATAGTATTCAGAAACTTAGGAACAACAAATGGCTAATATCAGTTTCAGACAGTTTACCAGTGACCATGGAATGTAACAATAGAGACGTTATCACGAGGATAATTTACACAAACTCTATTAACTTTACAACCAGAGAGCAACGCGTTCATGGACAACACCCGAATGCACGCATTCTCACACCAACAGGACATCACGTACAGCAATCACGCAGTGCTGATACCATACGGTTGTTGTAACCACCTACCTGAAAAACATAAACTCCCAAAGTTAAAACCCCGTAAGTTAAGTAATCTTAACACGGGCGATTTAAACATCAGCCAGTACTATGATGATCTAGACAAATTAATCAATGAACCATTCTTAACTAAAAATACATCCTGGTTCACATATTTAACCATTGCTTTAATTGTAACACTTATTATTCTTTATACAACCTGTAAATGTAAGAAGATAGGAAAATATCTAAATAATGGAATATCTTCATCAAATGATCAACCTCCACAACCACATCTATTACCCAAAAGGAGACCCAGTGTAAATATACAAGAACCCTCTGAAGACATTAAATTAAACTCTAGTTATAGTAAAAGCTATACTTAAAGTTGATCCATAGCATCAACTTTTTTATAAGAAAGAGAGCTGTTATATCAGCTTTCCGCATTGTATATATTTTATTATAAGTCCATTAACGTTCTCATAAAGTAATTCTATACCGGTATAGATAAACTCACAAATTGTATCATATTTCTTTTCGTTATCTTTGATATATAATACGTCTGCAGTTTAAAAACACATATGGTTTTGGATTACTCTGTGAAATGCAGAATAAAGCAAATTGATGCTAATTCAGCATTTTATTATCAACCTTATAAATATACCCAAGGGCATATGCCACTTCAGTTAACAATTAGCAATTAAACGTTAAACTCAGTGTTTCTCATATCTGAGATCCACACGTAGTCTTAAGTAAAATAATTTAATTTACTCAAAGTATCAATTCTACAAGCTCATGCGCTTCATTACCAAACCTAGTTATGTAAGTGAATATTGTGAAATCAACCATAATAATAATAATTTCTAAATAAAATTGTTTTTAAAAACACAATCAACGAACTTCAAATCTAACATATATATAAAAAGTTACGGAACTTATCCAATAAGCTGATTTTTCTTTTTGTCCTTTCTTGCTGTTGTACTGAGCACTGGGAGAAGTTTAATTAACTACTAAATTTTTGCCTTCTTCTTCTTTTACGATTTTGGCCTTAGCTGCATGGCTATTTAGCCGGTTTCTAGTTTACTTCTTGATTTTACTTTTGAGCTTCACTATGGTATTTATTTAGATAATCTTCCGTTTCTATACCGAGTAACTTGATGAATAAATGGAGGAATATTAACGCAAGGTAACATAGAAACAAACAAACAAACAACGGAAAAGGAGAAAACCCTTCTGTCTCTGGAGCGTCGGCAGTGCCATTAACACAAACCGAAAATGACGCCTCGGAACAAGCACCCTAGGGTTTAAGAAAGAGGGAATTGGAAATATGGCTGGGATCAAAGTGAAGAAGGGCGATCAGTTTTAGATTCTAATTAATCACAGAATATAATGTCCTAAATTTTGAGATGAATGGAATCCAGGAATTTTGAGACACTTTTAGCATTATATTCTGTAGGATTTGCTAAAACTGAGTTGATACTCATTGGAGTTTCATTATTTTGGCTTAATAAAGTATATAGCCTATTAGAATTTTGGTAGGATACTTGGCATTCGAATATAACATGATTTAGTGGCCCTAATTCTCCACAATCACAATTAGGACCCTCCTTTATTCCAATTTTATGAGTGAGTCGGGATTAAACAGTGTCCAATACTCATTCTTGAGAATGTTGTGATTTCTTTTCTGGTGTGATTCAAGTCATGAAACCATGTTTTTTTTTTTAATTCCTCCAGAAATACTGGCATAATAAGACCCTTTATTTATCAATATATTTGTCCATTCGATCTTCCAGTCTTTGTGTATTTTTTCTTTAACGTGTGGTAAAATATCTCTAAAATCTACTTTAGTTAGATTAATGCTGGTGAGGTCTCTACCTGTTTTCGCTATGAGGTCTGCTGTATCATTGCCCTGAATATTTGTGTGGCTAGGAATCCAGACTAGTTGCACTTCCCTGTTCTGAGCTTTAGCTAAAAAATATGATTTTCTGGTGCTTAACGTAATCCAGTCATTGTCTGTTAGACCATTTCTTGATAGTCTATCTAGAGCACTTTTAGAGTCCGAAAAAATTACGAAGTCTTTTATTTGTAAAAGGAGAGCTTTTTTAATAGCAATTTGGATCGCCATGACTTCTGCAAAGCAGATTGAATAATAATCTTGCGCTCTTAATGCGAGAGAAACATTTTTTTCTGGAATATATACTCCTATGCCTACCTTTTTTTGGACTAAATCCAGTGACCCGTCTGTAAATATGTACGTCGAAAATGGCCATTTGTCTTTCATCATTCGGATGAAATCGGGATGGTTATTTGAGGACGATTTATCGAGTCCTGAATCTACATATGATATTTTTTCTCCCGTATAACATGGGATTATATTTTGTTTCTGTATTATATCTTTGAAATATATAAACAGATCTGTTGCTTCTATAATAGGAGAAGGAATTGGTAGTACTTGTTTCAGATTGTAATTGGCGAATTGGGTATAGATCAATGACGTCAAAGGGCTGTTCTCAAATGAAAGTGATTTGAAGATGTATTTGCATGCCAACCAGGTTCTTCTGTACTTCAAAGGCCATTCACACGTTTCCACGAGGAGAGCATTAGTTGGGGTCGACTTCATTGCCCCGATAATGATTCTTAGGGCTTGAAATTGTATTTTGTCTAATTTTTCCAATAATGACTGACACAATGGAACCCAGTCACCCAGAAATTTTCACAATATCCTTAGCTTTCTGTACACAGTGTCTGTTGAGTATGATATAATGTGTTACATGTGACATATTTATTATAAAAGCAATTTACTTTTCTATAATATATGTTACAGAAATGAATTCGCAATAAAGTTATATTCTGTTGTATTTTAGGATGACAATAAGAAGCTCACACATATAACAAAATTGACAAACCCAGTGAATTCTAATATAACTATGGTGCGTTTAGATGAACCTAGACACTTTCCATCTCTCTCAGTTATTATGCCTAGACTAGAAGATACCAGATTCCATGAAGAATTTCGCAAACTAAATGACACAACATATAAATATATACCTAGGAAACTTAACTACGATCCCGATTTCATGAATTATGAAAGTAATCGGTTTATTTCTATAAAGGACCATTATAAAATGCAGACCAGAGCCCCGTTGATTAAAGAAAAAAGTGAAATTCAAAGTGATTGCAAAATTGTCAAACGTAAAAAAATAATAGAAAATGAAAGTGAACCTCTTTTTGAGATTGATAGTGAAAATAAAGTTGAGGTTTGTAAATACTGTAGCGAAACATTTGAAACTAAGCAGATGATTAACAGCCATTATAAAGTAAGGCATGGAGAGCAGCTAGTGAAGTATGAAACTGGTATAATTACAGATAACAAGCGGCGAAAGACGAGAGCAAACAAAAGGGCTAGGGCAAAACGAAAGACTACGAACTGTTTGGCCATGAACAAAACAAAGAAACTCACTACAGATCAGACTATTAATCCAACATTAAATGTACCAGAACGAGATAAGTCTTTAATACCAAGTAGTGTAACATCAACCATTCATATTAATGAAATTCGACACAAATGGTTTACTATGAATAAATATAAACGTGACAATTTTTTAACTAATTATGAAAATTTTCCGAACTTAATGTTCGTTAAAGAGAGCAAAGAAAATAACCTAGTATATCATAAAGCAGACCGAGATGAGCAAAGTACTGGACGGAATAAAACTTTATTACCAACAACAGATAACCAACAAGAACTCAGTAATGTACCACAACCAGCTGGAGATAAAACAATCTTAGATAGTATAGAACTTAAGGAAACAGTTGTACAGGAAAGTCGAGCTGAATATCATGGGGAACTGAAAAAGAAAATTAATTTATTACAAAGTGTTAAATTAAGTATCAATACTCAAAGTACTTCACAAATGTGCGAGGAGGGAATAAATGAAAGGTATTGTGTTACGTTTCTTACAAATAAACAAAGAACAATTGGAAATGTTAAGTTAAATAAAGATCTAAACTTAGAAAATAACAATGAAGACAAACTTGAAAGAGAACACAACATGATATGCAACGTTATAAAATAAAGAAATACTTAGTCATAAATATTTCTATATTGAAAAATCACATGTGTAAAGCATTTTTGTTTATCTTTTGAAATGAACTTTGTTAAAGTTTATAAAATACTGAAACACTGAGAAAGTCCGTGATTAATCGAATAATTATATTAGGTAAGTGACATTTAAAAGACATCATTCTGGTATGTGTAATTGAGTGAGCAGTACTTACCCTGTTATGCGTGATAGGCTGCTACGGATAGTGTATGTTTTACATTTATGTTTATATTATTTATACTATAGCCAAATTCTTGTTATTAAATTATATGATTTCACAAGTAAATATTTTGATTTATTTTTAAAATCTGATATTTTATTTTGTATTTCATATAGCGCAGTAAAAATACCACAAAAAATCAATATAACGGAACTTTTTCCATAAGCAATTTTATGGTTGGATCCTGTTGGGGAGGTGCTCAGGAGTACCCAAAAAATTTTTGTACGAGCTATTCACATTTTTAGGTTGAAAAACGCGATAAAAAAAAATTAAATTGTTAATAACAATTGAAGCACAGGGTCTTTGAAATACAAAAATGTTTTGGTTACTCCCCAACAGGATTTAACCATAAAATTGCTTATGGAAAAAGTTCCACTTCAAATTCTATTTTGACTGCGTTAATAAGTTAATGTTTTTATTTAGATTTATGTTTTACGAGTGTGCTGCAATCTGAGATAAAGTGTATTGGATATAGAAAATAGTACAAGGAGGGTTTTAGTGGGCCTAGTAATGCCGAATTACATAAGTATAGTAGCTAAGACACTTACTATTGTATTTGATAAGTGGTCGTATAAATGAGTAATCAAATTCTTTAATGGAGAAATTTAGATTTATACACAATAAAAACTATTATTATTAATAGACCATAATACTGCTGCAAAAATGTCTCACTATGTTTTTCGTCGTCTATTTACCAGTAAGGGAAGGGGAGAAGTAGCGGTGTTAGCTGGGGGCGATCGGACTGGTCATGTTTCTTATTAAATTGGAATTTTAATTTGACCTTGGGTGTCTAAAGGGCTTTTTTGCCGTCCATGTGATACATATTATCAGATGTCCTAACAATTCCAACAATACCCTTGACAGCAATTTTGGTGGTCATATCTGGCTCCCAGCTCCAAATTTCGGAAATTTGTACAAAGGTTTGTACAGGTTTGTACAAAATGATGGTAAGCAATTAAGGGATGATATGCAAGTGCAAAATGAACAATGAGAGCAAGTGGCATGTATGACAAGCAAAGCGAAGCGGCTGTTTGACACATGCAACATTAAGGTAATTTGGAATAACTTTATGACAGACAGACAATTATTCAAATTTTAAAATTTCTAACAAGAATAAAGTAATTTTTAATATTATGGAACAGATAGATTTTCGAACTTAACGTGGTGAACCTGGTGATGAAATGTTTAATTGTTAAACAGGACGGTACGTATCAGTTGGAGTGTTCCACTTAAAGGCAGCGTCCCGACTGAGAACTTCACGAAAAATACTCCGGAATCTAATTTGGAAATGCTAAGTAAGGGTGGATCTCAATTGAAGTGTCCCACTTAAAGGCAGTGTCCCTAAATGAGAAATCTGACGAAAAATTTAACCGGACTCAAATTAAAATACGGCAGCAGTTGAAGTGTTCCACTTAAAGGCAGCGTCCCCGACTGAGAACTTCATGGAAAATGACCCGGTGCACAGAAAATTTATATAACAAACAGACTCAAACGTCAAGTTTTATTTTACCAGGTACTAATTTGTCTTTGCTTATTACGATTGTGTAGGATATTAATTTATTACAGTTGGACTCAGTTGGAGTGCCCGACTTAAAGGCAGCGTCCTCGACTCAGAATTTCACGGCCGTTTGGCAATATTAAAATAAAGCTGCAATTATAAAACTTCGGCGTGACGCCTATGGAGTGTCCTGCTTAGAGGCAGCGTCCCCTGAGGGTATTATTCACGATGAAATGTCTTCCCGGATCTACTAAACACGATCGGTTAATTGAAAGTTACTACAAGTTACTGAAGGCAGAATTTATCAAAATATAACGAAAGACAAATTAAAATTATTTGAAGAAAATGCCGAAAATATTCCAAAATTACCACAAAAAACTAGATATGAATTCAGAATAGTGAATTCTTACCAAATAATCGACTGGTAAGTTCTGGTATGGGAAACTAAAGAGGCCTTTAGCAGGGGGCCGTTTGAGGATATCCCCGTGCTGGAGTAGAATTCATCCTGTCTAGCGCACATTGCACGATCGCATGTGAACCAGATGGTCATCAATCCACGGCATAGCAAAATGTTTATAACCGGTAGCATCAATTTACATAAATAAAGAGACATTTTTACAGCAGTATCACATGGTCTAATATGTGAAGACACACTAAACTAAAATTTAGGAAATTTAATAACTTGCTTTAGCTACTATACATACACATACAAATTCGGTATTACTATGTGTTTATCAATTAATGTAAAAACTTCCAAACAGAAATTACAAGATGTAATATTTCTAATGAATTCTGTACTACATGTAAATAAAGCTGAGCCAAATTATTTGGTCTGTGATCCTTAAGGAAATTTTTGAGGTATAAAGGCATTCTCATTTCAATCAGTACTACCACAGAAGCCATTTTTAAAAAAATCTTTGATTATTCTTAGACCAACCCTAGGTAAAACGATTTAAGTGTGTAGTAGTAGAAATTGGGAAATTTAAAATTGAATACTACAATATTTTAAAGTTGTCGACAACCCCGATAACTCTCAGCACTTTAACCGCTGTTTCTTTTCTTGCACTTCATTGTTGTTTTTAACATGTAGAGTAGACTTGTTGAAGGAAATCCAAGTAAGAGATGAAACGTGCACAATAATGACTAGAGGGTGGCTAAATATCATAATTGGATTTAATTCCTGGGAGAAATTGCGTATAAGCAGAAATTGTTTGTTTAAGCAGTTTGCCTTGATACATTAATGAAGAACACAAAAATGCTACTTCATACTGCACACATCAGTGATTTGCTGAGCCGGATGCACGGCAGGGCAGCCAAGGTGGGAGCCCCGGGGCCCCCACATATTGAGGGCCTCCACAAACCTTGGATTAAAAAATTTTATAACAATATTTTTTTTTATTTCTAAGAAAGTAATGAGTAATGAAATATATCCAAACAAGGGATATTTTCATCCTATATCAAATCTATTCAGTGGTAGAACTTAAAATTTAGGTATCTATTTAATTCAATAGCAGCAAAGTTCAATGCTTATTTATTGGATCGATTCAGCTAACATTTTGCCCCGTGACTAACTTTTTTACCCCTTGTCGCGCTAGCATTTTGTCTCGTGTCCAAATAAAAAAAAAAATCAAAAATTCTTCACAGGGCTCTGCCACTGACCCTATTCTTTAATTAATGTTGACTTATTTAACTGTTGTTATTTGTTGGATTATTTTAAAATGTCTATTGTGGAAACCGCTACTTTGAGATAGTCAATTATGACGATATATTAAAACACTTTAATTTGTTTCTATCACTAATTTATTGTAACTTGAACGTTACATCACTTTGTAAATCCATTCATTTAATTTCTGAAAACTAATGTACATAACTTTAATGATAATCTTTATAATGTTTACTCTCAGAATGTATTTAAATATCTTGGCATCCCTTTGTAAATTCATTCATTTGAATCATTCGTTTAATAATGGTACGCTAAGTACTGAAACTGCAATAACGTTCATGTTACAATAAATTAGTGATAGAAACAAAGTAAAGTGTTTTAATATATCGTCCTGGATTTCTAAAAAAAGCTTTCACTTAAATACAGTAAGCCTATCAACTGTTCCCCATTGCTAATCACTCAAGTAATAAGAATTTTTTAAAAATTGCAAAAAATAGAATACATCTTACTAGTGGAAATTTGTTTTTTAAATGTAAAAATAGAATTATCAATAGATATTTATTGATTGGAAGGGCCTTCACTTTCTTCATTGCCCTGGGCCCCCACACCCCTGCATCCGGCCCTGATGATTTAAGGTGCATGTTCATCTGTACAGTTAAAACTGACAACATAGTCCTTTTGCTGCATTTCCCACTGAACTGTAATTTGCTCACAGAGAATAAAATAATAAATCACTTAAGTCCTAGTGTTCTATCTATTTCTGTGTTCCCGAGAACGAGAGAAGCATAATGTAATATGAGGATGTATTTTGTACCGCTTTACAAACTGCTTGATGTTGCTGGTGTGATTTTGTTCAGGTCCGGACTTGTATAGTTTCAGAATTAAAAGAAAGTCTAAATAGCGACGGTTTCATTTAATGAAACCGCGCTCAACTTTTTTGGTATTTATAAACCAAATCGCTTTGAGCAAATTTTGGACAATTTTTTTCAACTGTATTTCAACTTCAGCTGTAAATATTGTCCACGAAGTAACAATGTCGAATAAGGTAAGATAATTTTATTCGTTTTTAAAAGTTTATACAGAATATAACATACAATGTACAGACTTTAGTAAACCAGTCACCACAAAACACTCAACATAAAATTAATAAAATAGGTGTAGAGGTATAGTGAGCAAAATCAATAATTAAGCAACTCGTCTATGTCATAAAATGTTTTACCACACAAAAATTTAAATACCTTATTCCTAAATGACATGTTGCTGTCAGTGTTGATACACTGATTAATTTTGTTAAAACATTTAATACCAATATGTTTCGGAGAATTTTCTTTTGACATTAGCATATTTGAATCATCTGCATAAAGAAGAAGTTGATTTGTATTGATAGATGTGTTGGGTATATCGTTAATAAAAATTGTAAAAAACAGAGGTCCCAGAATCGAGCCTTGAGGCACTCCCAGGTTTATATTTCTAGTTTTGGAGTTAACGCCGTCTAGAACAGTAATTTTGCGTGCGATTTTGTAGATATGAGGCTGTCCAGCTGTATGGTGCCCCTCTTACCCCAATGTCCTCTAATTTTGTAAGTAACAAACTATGATTTATGGTATCAAATGCATGACTTAAATCATAAAGAAGACCTAGGGCATGACTCTTATTGTTCAGTGCATTATAGATAAAACCGTTTTGGGCATTTGAGATCAAGTTAAAATTTTCTAGGTAATTGGTCAGTCAGTAGTAATATGACCATTCAAAAATTTTAGCAATTTGACTTAGGATGCATATGGCTCTATAATTAGTAATGTCTGTTGTGGAACCTTTGTTTTTATATACAGGTATACATTTGGATTCTTTTATGTTGGGAAATACACCAGCTAAGAATGATTCATTCACTAAGTATACTAATGGCTCATTTATAATGTCTTTTACTGATTTCATCGTTTTTCCGTTGATGCCATCGATACCAGCGGCCGGTTTAAGAGTAGTTTTTCCGATTATTTCGCTTATTTCATGTTGTGTCGTCGGTGTGAGAAAAAACTGGTACTTGTCTTTTCAATGTTGACATTACAGTTAGGTTTTGATTGATTTGGGGCAAGATTTATAAAGTAATCATTGATAAAATTACTCTTCTCCATGGCACTTGACATTAGAATACCCTGGTTATCACATATGTCTATGGATGGCTTCTTTTCATTGATCGATTTGGATTCGTTGGTAATTTTCCAACTATCCCGCATTATATTGTTGGAATTAATTAGGCGTTGGTCGTTACATTGTTTCTTGTGCTGCTCCACTAAGTTTTTGTACATTGATTTAAACTGCATATATCTTTCAGTATAGGCTGGATTATTTAATCTTTTCCTAATGCTGTTCATTTCACACAGTTGGTCATGCATTGGTACCGGGTATAAACCACTTTTTATTCTTAAATTTATTAAAAGATTTAATAATAGGAAAAGCACAATTGTAATGAAATGAAAAGGTACTATAGAATGCAGTGAATTTCTGTTGAAATGTGGAGGCAGTATACATTTCGTTCCAGTTTTCGACGGATATTAGATGTTGAAATCTTTCAATATTTGTCGTGTTGTAGTTTTTCTGTAGGTGTAGTTTAGACTGCTATCATTATGTAGAAATAGATGGAATGAACAAATTTGAAAAGTGAGATCAGATATGAAAGACCCACAGACTTTAATACTGTTTGCTGTTAAGTAGGAAAATATATTATCGATACATGTAGAACTATTACTTGCTATTCTTGTAGGTTGCTGTATGTGATTTACGACTTTGTATTCAGCTAGTAAATTTAACAGCAGATTTTTCTCTGTTTGCAAAAAAATCTACATTTACATCAGAGTACCTAGAGTCTATGAAAAAGTAAATCAAGTATTCCTATGAATTCTTTAAAATCACTATCAGGTGTTCTATATGTTGTAATAATATAAATTGAGTTTTTTCCATCTGGAGATATCATTTTTGCAACACATACAAAATGTTTTTCTTCTGCATCATCTTTTGATGGCATGGATGTGATATTTAGGTCAGTTTTTGCATAAATAGACACTCCACCTCTCATTTGTTTGGTACAGCTGAAATAGGATACTAACTTGTAGTTATCAACCCCTGTCACTTTAATTTCTTCCTCACTTAACCAATGTTCATTTAAGCACAATATATCTACGTCGTGGTGGGTAAGATGTATGGATACATTGTTGCTCTTATGACTTAATAGTCCCTGTATATTAAAATGCATTATGGTGAGATTTCTTATATTTACATTAAAAAACTGTCATTTCGTTCTGTAGTTGATTTGTCATGATTTTCATGGATATTTTCACTAGTTGTTTTTTGGTTGTCCAGGAAACTTTGTCCCTTAACAAAGTTGAATCTCTCATAAGCCACCCCTTAGGCCAGAAAGATGCACTGTATACTGAATCTTTGACTGATGGATCAATGCCAATTAAGAAACATTTATTATTTTCCACTTTGTACCAGGTATTTAGACTTTTTACTATATTTTTTCTTCTTCCAAATGCCGAATAAATCTTAAAATACTTCGTCCATACCTGTGATTCTTGGATTGGTTCTCTTCCTTCAATTCCGTATATCTGACAAAGACATTCAATAAAAGGTGATGATTTGTTTACAACGGAGAAAGATGATTCAAAGCTGCAGCTTTCTTTATTGCATGTTTTATTGCGATCGAGGACTTTTTAAATAATCTCTACTTTAGTTATAGTTGCGTTACCATGGACTTAATTGCCTGCTACACCTTCACCCTCAATATCACTGATTTGAATAATATGTACCATATCCATTGTAGGAATTACAACTAATTTCTAACATATATGACCAACTAATAAATAAATGTCGTTGTATTTGTGAGTTAGATAGACAATATTATGCATTTCTGGCTACGAAGTTCCCTAATATATCATGTTAGATATGTGAACTGCTCAATGTGTTTCACCTAGAGTTGGTCGCAGAATATTTCAGCAAACAGTTGTCTATATGATGTCTTAGCCCATTTCTAGATTCACAGCCAATGGTACTGTCGTGCTCAAAAAAAATAGGACAAGTCTTATAACGTATTTTTCTAAAAACTAGTTGTGTACATCTAACTTTAATTTTTGTGACATTGTCATTTTCGGCTACTCATTGAGTATTCAAATAGACAGATTTACATTAGAAAAAAATAGTTGTCTTCTTCTCTTTTTGTTCACGACAGTATTAGAGGCATAAATGAGGAGTACGTCCTTAAGGACCTCAGACCATAAAAATAACTCGACCCCACTTTATCCACGATGTATAATACATTAGCTTATCTGGCAGATAATGCAAGGCATTCCACAAGTAAGGAATAACATTCATATATTTGAAATGAAGTTGTGACAAAAGAACCTTGAAAGAGATCGATTTCATTTTTTGAATGTGCATTCTTGGATGCTAATGCTATGTTGGTAACATTGGCTGCATAGGAATAATGAATTATTGATTTGTTTAAATTGAACGACATGGCAAGTGACACCTTAATTGAAAGCCCTCATCAAGATTCAGGCCAGTAATTGGTTTATTGAAATATCAATATTTTTGGTAATTTTTTAATATCTTTACCGAATTGCATACATGACAAATATATTGTTTTCATGTAATAATTGTGCAAACTAGTTATTCAGTAATTCAGTACTAATTGATATGCTTGAATATACTCTGGCTTTTATTGTTTATTGGACCTTAACTAACGGGATTAGATCTGGAGACATTGGTGTCCACTCTACTAAACCTCTTTGCTGTTAGAATGATATTGGTTTAAATATTATAGAATGTTAATTCCAAATGCATATTCAATCATAGGAATAGTCAGAATTATTTTCATTAGGAAACAACTGAAAAATAGATATGAGACCATCCCTCAAGATAGTCGAAGTGAGGGAATGCAACAATTTAGACAATGTCCCTTTGGATATGATGAGACTTGTGGTTTCACCATAATGGTGCCAAGCCACACATCAATTTGAGTGTGTCGAATTCTTCTTGAGAAAACCTCAAGGCATCACTCACTATATCTCTCTGTTTAAAGATAATCATCATATTTATGTGAGTCTCAGGAGATGTACATTATAAGTGTGACTTTTCCGAGGGTTTTTTCACTACTCTTATTTCAGAAATATGAATTTTATTCCCTACTTCCCCAAACTAAGCAAACATTGGCACCTAATTTTAAATTTTTATTGCCAAGAAGGTGAAATTAAAATATCTCAAAACTATATATTTTAGAAAACGTAATGATAATTAAATAAATTACTCAGGAATGAACATTACTGCCATTACTATAATTTATTTGTAATCTCGGTGATAAATGTATCTATATGTATTACGTGCTTCAAATATTTTATTTTGTGTTTATAATGTATGTTTTAATAAAATATTTATAAATCTTTGACTGTTATTGTAATTTTGGTATAAATTTCATTTTAGTATTTTAGTGGCGGTTTTAAAATCCCCTCCCAGAAAAAAATATTCTCATTTTATTTGCATCTTGTAAACTCATTCGAATTACCTGAAATTTTCATTGTTTATTTGACTGGTTCTTCATCATTATATAAAGTTGTCAAAAAATATGTCTTGTGAACATAACAGAGTTATGGGGATATATTTTTTGTGTAAAAGAAAGTCACCAAATATATTTTCATTTTTTTTTCCAATTGCTTGCCTATTTATATAATAATGATAACGACCTGTGAGAGTTTGCTAATTCTGCTATCGGATGTGGCCCTTTGTGAATAGGGGATGCTCGGCTGCCTGATATTAGGGTGAAAGTGTAGGGAGGAAACTTCTCGTAGAAACAAAAACTGGCGATCTCATGAATATGGTGAATTATACTACGGGGCACTGGTGGCAGAGTGATGAGGAGGCGAGCAGCTGTCAATCAACAATAAGCTACAACGCACGACAACAGACATACTAAAAAAGGAGAATTCCCAATTCAAATTCATTTATTTTGGTTATGGATAATTACAAATTATATAGCAATAGTCAGCGATTAAAATAAAGAGAGACTAAAGTAAGTGTGATTTAAATTAACTACAATTTCATTTTTTTTTTAAACATATAAATTAACATTTTGTTTCAATGCATCAGGCAAATTATTGAACATTTTGGGTCTCAAATAGTCTGGTGATTTGTTTGTGATTGTCAATTTAGAGAAAGGCACATGAATAGCATTTTTATGTCTAGTATTTGCGCCATGTATATCTTTCAATGAGTTTATTTTTAAAGACATGAACGCACATCAAATATAAACAAACAAGTTACAGTAAGAATTTTATACTGTACGAAACCATTTTTGTAAGTGTGTGGACTGGACAGACCCGTTATAGTATGTGAAATCCGTTTTTGAGATATAAAAACAGTTTGTAATAGGGTGGAATTACTCCAGAAATGGAAACCACACTGAAGTCGTGACTTAACTTGAGCATAGTATAGATTAATTAATTGTTGTTTCGTAAGAATCTCTTTCATATTTCTAAATAAAAAATTAACTGACCTCATCGTTGACACCAGGTGTTTGCAGTGAGCTTTTCAATTGAGATGTTCGTCCATATGATTGCCCAAAAAACTAACGGTACTTGAAGTGGCACTATTAAGATTGTCAATATTTACAGTTACATCATTACACTGTTTCTGTCTATTGTGAAATCTAATTAGTTGCGTCTTATCAACTTTGAAATATAGATAATTTTGATTTAGCCTCTTTGACGTCTCCTACCTGGATGGAGACAAGAAGTTAAACTTTGAGTTTTCATGATTCCAGCCTAAGATGAACATTACCAAACAAAATCTTACTGACAGAAATAACTTCATCATTAGAAATAGACACCTAACACAACTCGAAGTATATAATTCATAATAATCCATAATGAGAAACTCCGCGAACAAAAAATCAAAGAAGAAAAATCACCAATGAGACCAGACACTGATGACAATGTGACTGGTAGGAATAACTCGCGTACTGAGGATAGCGGGGATGAGACAAAAGTAGAAAAAGCATCACAGAAGATACGTGTTAAATTTTTTCTTTTTAGTGATTCGAAACCTCTCACTAGACCTATAATTTCAAGGCTAAAACCGGCAAGGCTACCCAGCAGTATATAGGATCTGTAGATGCCGATTTCAAGCTGGCGATGGAGGAACACTGGACCTTGACTTAACCTCCATACGTATAACTTTATATGTAGGAGCTGCTACTGTCAAAGAGCTTAATGGGCAGGAACTTCAGATAATGTCTAATGGCCCCGTTCTTTAATTTTTTAGTTTAATAATAATCATGGTTGTGAAATTATATATGCAGTTTTAAAAATGTTAGTAATTAAACAGGAATGGTATATAAAAGAAATTCTGGAGACACCAGTGGTCAAACCCGGGGTGTTTCACATGCAAAATGAATGCTCTGCCACTGAGCCATATCCCCGCTACGATGCAGTTTAAACAAATCTCATAGTAAATACACACCATCATCCATACTATCTATTTACAGTGTAGCTCAAAAACTGTCCATTTTCGGAGGTCGCCCATTGAGGCTCTTGTTCACAACCACAAGAAGTACAACATATTCGAATTTCAGCATATTTGACCGAAACCACTTTTACCTAAGAAATGTGTGTAGTGTAGTCCTTTGTTTTCATTGTTTGAATGAGTGTATTGTTTTTAAAAAATGAAATACTTTATTCAGTTCATTAGGATTCTTTAAGTGTTCTGGGATATCCGCCGATGTATTTGTGGTGATACCCCATTCCATTGTTTAAATTTCAACCACAACTTCTTTGAGTTCTTTTCAATTTTGTTAGTTTCAAAATTCATGTAAGCAATTTTCTCACTCCTAATGACAAATGACAGATAGTTTTTTAGATCTAGATAAAAATGTTTGTGCTCCAAATTCCCACTTTTTAAAATTTGCTGTAAGCTTTATGTTTCAATTTAATCATTTCTTTTATCGTTTCAGTAATATAATGACAGTGGGGACGTTTAAGTTGAGTATGTTTTAAAAGGGCATGTATGTTAAAAATATCTAGCAGTATACTGTTAAATATCTCAAGTTTTTTATTTATGTCAACCTCATTATTTAATCTGTTCCAGTCGATAAGCTCCATGTTTACTTTGAATTGATCTAAGTTAAAGTTAAATTTTTGCGATCTCGTGGCTTACATTAATGTCTTTAAGTGCCTTGAAGCGTGACGTCATTTTGTAGCGTACTCCTGAAGCCGCGCGATACCGGCAAGTGCCTTTAAGCGTGACATCACGACTTATTCGCTCGAATGGCACCGCTTATTGCATCTAATGCACAAAAATATAGCTTAAAATTTTTAAAAATCCCTTTATACAAGGGTTTTAATTGGCAGTTTACAAACATTCAGCTGAATAACACAATAAGTTAATCTATCATGATCAGTCATTATTCAGATCCACTGTTCCTGTTTCTAAGACAAACAATTTTGTATCCACAAAAATTAGACCTGTAAGACTATTACTTGTTCTAGATACCCGTGTGGGTTCATCAATTACTTGTGTCAACTTGGCTTGAGGTTCTTTGCTGTACCCGCCTATATCGTTCTGGGCACTTCGTGCTGTTCACAGATCAGAGAGTTATGGTGCTGTTTGCATTCTCCAAATAACTATCAAACATGACAGTTACTCTATTGCCGTAAATATTTTCTTATGTGACTAATGTAAGCCTGGTAAATATTATTAAATGTCCCTTTCTTTGGCCATATTACATGGCGAAGCAAGTATCCTCTCCATCAAACACATACTCACTATTTTCGAAAAAATGGTCTATGGAATTTATAGAAGGTGACGAAGATTAACTAACGCAGGTAGCCTTGTTCTGATAATTAGTGGATTAGGCCTATAGGGCACACCACGTAAAAAAATAACGCGCCAGTACTTTACCTCTGGGGTGACGTGAAAACTAACATACAATAATTGAAGAAATATCGTTTCGCTTCTTGGGACAATGTGAAGCGTTCGGGTGCCTGAGGTATGAACTCTTCGGCGCCACAACGCTCCCAAAAGAGGAAATGGACTCTCGAATGGAAACATGTCCTGACCTTCATTGGAAGATCAGGAAGGTTTCAAGAGGGAGTAGGAGTGAACGGTTGAGGGAACGTCAAGGGGTAGGTAAAAAGGGCCCATTTGTGGCCTACTTGCCAGGCACCAGGCCTCCCCCAACAATTACTACTACTACTAACATACAATAATATCGCTCCTTTAAAAATCACGTTATTTTATAGGGGTGAGAGGGTGGAAGCGGTACATTTATAATAATTTTAAATGGAGTTTAGTATGGCTACTGCTTTAGCATTAGGTATTGAACTTTAAAGTAGATTATGGTAAAGATTACAATTCATTGTATTAACCGGAACCAACCCTTATGTTATTTCCCACATTACTATTAATTTTAAGAAAATAGTATATAGAGACGTTTTTGATAGAGAATTTTATAAGGAACAATTTTGTATATGTATATTTTATAAAAAAAAAAAGTGCACCGTTCCCGAGATAATCTAGAAAACCTCAAAATGAGGGTGAAAACAACGTCCTGGGGGATGAAGCACACTTTTTAGAAGTAGGAACTTTTCGATTTAGTGATTCTTATGCTATCCTTAACATTTCTATCAATTTTCAAAACTTTCCGAATTTTGTCCGATATTTTACTGAACTCCGGCACGTGCTGGCCCACCGGGATACCGGGAGTTTCCCGGTGGGCCCTTACAAAGTGTCCCGAAAGCTAAATTTAAAAATTTTCATTTACAAAAAAAAGACAACAAAAATAACGCCTACTGCTGTGTGTACGCACCTGATATTCCTAATTGCACAATTCGGCGACATTTTTTGATTGACCAACGGCCGCGGCACGTGTCAATCGTCATGTCAGATACGCCACCCAGCAAAGTTTAGGTGTTTAATGTTTACCGCCGCCAAGCAGGATAGTGTTACGTGGTTCGTATCGTATCTTTTGTCTTACTCTTATGATCTGTGTTTGTCGACGACGAGATGTGTCTTATGAATAAACTTAATTTTGTTTTCTGTTTTCTTATTTTTTACTAAGCAATTTTTAATGTGAAAAAAACAAATCTTTCTGACCATGAGAACCGCCAAATTAAAAAGAGGAAAGAAATGCAACGGGCAGCTTCTGCATCTGATATACCAAAATTGTATGATTTATAGAAAATTCGGGGCCCTGAAAAAGAAATTGTGGAAAGTCAAGATCAGCATAGTACCGATAAAGTTGTTTTTCTAAATGTTGTTCTGGCACCAAAAGAAATTACAGAGGTCAACTCATTATTCAATGCCAAAATCAGAAGTCAAGCAAATGGTTTGCTGAAGAAGTTATGTTCCTTGAAGCAATGACTTATATACGAATTTTCTATGTAACAACTCTTGTTTCGGATTATTTACAAACTGAACGTTTGGCGACAAATTTCTAATGCAACAGAAGAACTGAAAGCTCATCAAAGAAAATTCAATCCCGTCTTAAAACCTACCAACAGTTTGTTCAAACTATGAATACTACATTAGAAAAATTGGATTCCGATTTATTCATTGAAAATATGATCCCGAAGAAAAGAAGAATTGTCAAAAAAATGCCTGGGGAACTTGCCGGAGAAAAACAGATTGGAATAGAAAGTCATTTGCATTTAACCATATACAATGCTATCAAGGACAATACAATAACTTGTTTTGATGAACGGTTCAGCGAACAGGGGTCATTATAGTGATCTAGAATGTTTTGACCCCAGGAAATTTTCGGAAATGAGTTGATCTCTCCCAAAAGGTTCACTAAATAAAATTTGCACAATAATATCATCCTTAGACAGGATACAACTAAAAGAGGAATTAATAACTTTTGCCGATCTATGGCCCCAGCTTTCAAGGCGTGACTTCCAAATGTATATAAAGTTACTAATAAAATAGATCCTGATTTTTCATCTGTAAATGAGGCGGAAGCTTTTGTTGAGGAGTCTGTGAAGTGCACCAGTAAACAGCATTTTTCATGCATATCTTGCTTGTTTCAAATGCTATGTGAATATAACCTATATTCTTTAGAATTTCAACAATTGCATTCTATTTATAAATTTCTTCTGACAGTACTACTCACGCAAGTCTCATGCGAAAGGTCATTTTCAAGGCTGAATTATTTAAAAAGGGACTATGCAGTTGCCTTCTGCTGGAAAATTGGGAAGCGTTATTCCTTTTGTCTTGCTAGCCTGAAATAATGACCAAATTTCCGCAGAGGTAATTATGGATAAATTATGTAAAAAAAGTACAGCTTTAAAAAGATATTTACAGTGATGGTGATTAAATGTTATTCATTTTTTTATTATATTGAAGAGTTTTATGTTGATAAAATAATGTTAAAATAAATGTTCGGAAAAAATTACATAAAGGTCCATAGTTTATTAAAACTCCTACAGGATTTGAAATGTCAAATATTTTGTCTATATAACGTGACTTTAATTAAAATACAACCTGGGGCACTTAAGTTATTTTCCCGGGGCCCAAAATCGTCCCAGCACGCGCCTGACTGAACTAATTATTAAATATCGGCATGCATTTGCCTTCATATGATAAGATTGATTCGCTTTCTAATTTGAGCTGCTTTGGTTTGACTTCAGGCACAAATGAATTCTCAGATTCTATATTATTTTCCTGAATCTCTACATATACAGATATAATGAGGGCAAGGCACCAAACTTAAGTCTTTTTGTATTGCTGACTCGAACGTTAGTGTAACTATCAATAGTAAAATGTTTTGAACATAAAAATAATTTTGAGACATCATCTATGCCTTTCACCAAATTAGACACTGTCATGTCATCCATTTTTGTAATGTTTCTTTATCGATGGGAAACCTTAAAATTAAAATTTAAAAGTAATTTGCCACCATACATTCACATATATAAATTAGGTTATGTTATGACAATTATTTTCTAACAGATAATTTCCAATTAATTGTGCATCGATAATCCTGCAATTTGGTTTTTTATTGCATATAAAACAAATTCTTCCCATAATTTCAAGACAGCTTGCAAATAATTAATCATATATTTCACAGTAATCTTACCACAACGGACTATTGGTATAAATTATAAATTTGATAATACGTATATAGTATATACATTACAAGTCTGAAATCTAACCGTCAAAAGTGTAACACATGAATAGAAAGTTCGCGGTACACGAAATATTGGCCTAGTTTTACTGCATGCAAGCTAGCAGTATTGGTTCTAATAAGGATATGATTGAAATACAATAGATTGAATAGATAGGTATCATTGTAATCCAATTGGCATGTCCCACTACCTTGAAAGTTGGATTGCTTAAATAAATGGATATGATTCTTTCTACATTAGACGTGTATTTTCTTAACCATTATCTTTACCACAATCCAACAAAAGAAATATTTAGTTTCAGCAAAATTTATATCTGCCGCCAACCAATGAATAGTCGCCCTATTTGACAGTTGGAGCACGTTCAGAAGGTACACCCGACCAAATGATATTTACCTTAGGCACGTTCAGTAAAGATTCCAGACAATAAATTAGTAAAATGCGTGAGTGTATGCAAGCAGTATTTCTTAAGAGCCGGTTTATCAATACAGGATTAACACTTTAACTATAGGGCATTTATTCTTTGGTTACGAGTTAACCTAGCATTGATAAACCAGCTCTTGGGACCTGGTCGCACTGGTCATGTAGTTTTGATCTTGCTAAATGGTGTTGTTTGATGTTGAGAGTCAAAGTCAAACCTGTCATACTCAGTGTAGATCTCAAGAAAGGGGGTTGTTGAAGAGGATTTTTGGTATTAATAAACCCTGTATCAGCGCATCTTCCACCTCATTCTCCAAATTTACAGCTAAATTTAACACACCTTCCATAGCTGCGGAAAATTTGCTTCAAATTGTGGTTGTTTGTATTGTTCAAAAATGTGTTATACATACGCAATTTTACAGGTTATAGAAATCGAACTGTTAATTGTCATTTTTTACACCAAATCTGTCAAATAGTGTCCAGCGTTCGGAGCTCGTGCAAAAGCTCTTATACAACCCCCCCTTATTTTGTTGACCGTTTTTGATCACGTGACATTTAAGGTTAACGTGAGTGGTATTAAAGGAATTGGCAAAAACTCCCTCTTAACTAATATTATAACTCACGCCATTTGTTTATGGATACTATTAATTGTTCAAACTCTGGCATCGGTTATGTTTGAATTCGTAATTTGTAACTATAGTAAGTGCGCATCGCATGTTGAGGGAGCCTCGTATATCTTTTGTGAAAACAAAACGTCTGACTGCCTGAGCCCCGCCTATTTAAATAATCTATAAATAAAAGAAGGTCGTCTACCGCTCTACTTCGACAACTGCGCAACTACTGCGGTCAAGAGAGGCAAAGATTTTACTCAAATTCGGATAAGCATAGTCTAATCTAAGTCAAAACATGCTGCCCATATGTGAATTAAATATATTATTTCAGATAACTAGATTATAATAATTAATAATCCGTCTGGAATTGTGAATTTTTAAAATTGTTTATATACCTCTATCTATGATTAGTATCAAGGTTTGTAAAGTAAGATAGGTAGCATGGTAACTTGAACGGAATGGAGGGGTTACGATGAAGGCGGCCATCTTCCGCGTCATCGTGCCTGCCGAAACTTAATTGTACGTATGTATTTTTTTAGACGTTGCGCTTATTTCTTGAGTTATTTCGAAATATTTGTTGTTTTTGTGTTTGTAATCGTGCAGTTATAGTTATTTAGTGTATAATCTAATTGACAATTACTGTTAAAGAGAAAAGACTCATAGTATATAGAAGTTTGTAACCTGTGTATTTACAGAAATAATTTTAAGGTAAACAGTTTTTATTATTTTCCGTTCATAATAATAAATAACAATGTTACATACAATTACTAGATGACTGAAGGAAAGGTTTGTAGTGTAGCTGTTTGCAAGAACAATTCAAAAAAGGCAAAAGAGAGTGGTGAGATGTTGATGTTTTTTTCCTTCCCTAAAAAAATTACTTAATACACTAAATAAAATTTATTTTCATATGATACAAAGAAATATTAGAAAAAACCAATGAGTGATTTTTTCTTATTAATTGCTGTGTCTAATATGACATGATAAAATTTAATGGCCCTCTTGTTAAATTTTATTAATAAATTATTGTATGCACATCTAATTCTAATAAAAAATTTGCATTAAAATTTTTTAATACTACATAATTGTAAATGTTGGCCTGGGGAAAAATTTCTACTCTTTTAACTTTTTTTTCATTATTACACTTTAGAAAAAAACTATGTATTTGTTTATTAGTATTTACAAATTATTTATTAATGTAAATATTTCAAAAATTATATATTAAGTAAAGCCAGGAATAAAACGGTAGTCGCTACATGTAACG
Organism: Leptura quadrifasciata; assembly: GCA_963675555.1. Classification (NCBI taxonomy): domain Eukaryota; kingdom Metazoa; phylum Arthropoda; class Insecta; order Coleoptera; family Cerambycidae; genus Leptura; species Leptura quadrifasciata. Next base: position 34,323,546 of record OY776674.1, read on the forward strand.
CGTACTCAGTGTGCGCATTGCGCGCGAAAGCGCAATCAAAATACATTCAGCAAATCAAAAAATGTTCGTTTTGAGATGTACAATAAGAATGTATAACTCAATTGCTGATATTTATAGATTAACTTTCCTCAAAATACGTATAAACAAATTACTTATCTTTCTTCCGCAAAAATTTCAGGCTCTCATCACTTGTAAAATTTTTCAAGAGCATGGTGGGATATTTCACTATAAAATATTTTAAAGCTTGAAGCTTTAGCTTTAAAATGAGACCTGGTAGAACTTTCTACGTTGAATAGGAGCCGAGTGCGAAAAAATCGTAATTATGCAATTTGTTAATAACAAATGTGCAATATCTCCGGTTCTAACCAGTCGATTTTAATTTAAGAGTTTTCTTTGTTTTTGTATCAGAAATCATAAAAAATTTGAAAACTCTCCCTTCCATTGTTAACTTTGAAGTTATAGCCTTATAAACAATTAAAATGTTAATAACAATTTTTCTTGCATGATTCCGTAAAATTGAGTTGCATATTTAGATTCAGCATGAAAAAATACGTCGAAAACACCTATTTACTCGTCGCGACCTCAAAGGGTCACGGGAAGGTTCATGGCCCCCGTACTATAGGGCGAAAATTAGTATCATGTATGTTTCTTCATCTATCTTATAACTTATTAAATTCGCTAAGAATTATATAAAGCAATGAAATCAAGACTGAAGTCTCGGGCAAGAAATTGCACACAAGATTAAAAGAACCTACTTCAGTCTCTTGATATAAAATGTACTTCTTTAACTGCATACATTAATTAGTTATAAATTTGATATATAGTAATGTCAATATTAAATTCCAAGGAAAACGTTATCGATGTTAATAATCATTAATCAAAAAAGTCAATTTATTAACTTGTGCTTGTACATTAAAAAATACAAAATACGGAATTCAAATTCATAACTAATTATACTTCTATACTAATGGTTTGAATGCCAGAAATTCGGATGGGCAGGCAGAGTGACGCGTTCCCGCATTTTAAATAGTGATCTCTGATTGGTCGAAAGTTACCATGCTACCTATCTTACTTTACAAACCTTGGATTAGTATTATATTATACCTATACCTGCTTGCTAGTTAGGTAGAAAGAAGCGGCTTTGAGTTTTTAGTGAATTTGCACGTTGTCATGCCCTATGAACGCAAAAAAGTGATTTTAAAAAAACATCGGCATATTTTCATCGTTTTCTGCCCTCTATGGCCGCTTTTTAATTATTTTTGCTCGTTACATTTTAAGTATGTTATTTTAATTTTGTGTAATTGTATTTGATCAAATTCTTTTTAGCTAATTGAACTAAAGATTTAGGAACGTTATTTCAGTTCCGTATAATTGTTATACTCTTTTGTATTTGTTCTAATAAATAAAAATGTAGTTTGTTCACATTTTTAATATATTAATACTGATGTTCTTGTGACCGAAAGTCGTAGGTACAATGTGTTTGTATAATTTTATCTTTGTTGGAAGTGTGCTTTTCTCTTTAAGTTTCATTTTAAATATTTTTTTTTTACTTATTCTTTCTTGATGGAAAAAATTCAATTGGCATTGGTATAGTATTACAGTACCTACTAGTACTAAACTAAATGTAGGAGAAAATGTTGACAACAGATTTAATTAAAACGAATTAATCAAATTAATTCTGCGATTGTGATGTGTGGAGTTGGATGAATTTATTTCACCACACGTCACACTAGTTCACGGTGGGAAAGAGTCAATAACATTGACAAGCTCAGCCACATCTACAAACGATTAACCAAATGCAGAAAACACCGCACCATGATACTGGCTATTATTTATTTTGTTTTATTTTCCAGTTTAAAAAAGGAAATCTTTATTTAATCAAATATCGTCGTATAAAAAGGTAAAAAACTGATTAACTCAAAGAAACAGTCGAACAATCATATTATGATTAGATTACGGTAAAAATGTTCTTCAATGACCAATGCAGGTATCAAGAGTGTTAAGTAGATAGTAGAATTTAAGGCGAGAAATTCAAAATTGATCTTCAAGACATAAAATAGGTAGATTCTGAATTTTCCCAAGATATCCATCATTGGAAATCTTGTGGATGTCCGTGTTAGATCCTAGAACGTTCAGACCAAAGAAGGGACTAAAAGTGATCGATCCTGGGATTCTGTGTGTTAGGGGCCATCCATCCATAAATTACGTCACACTTTAAACGGAAGGGAGGGGGTCATCCAAGTGTCACATCGTGTGATAAGGGGAGGGGGGGGGGGTACGAGTCATAAGCGTTAAACCCGTTAAACTAACAAATGAGTAACCCCCTTCCAGGCAGTCTTTGGGTTTGGGAGTTGTCTACAATATATTGCGTGTTTTATGTTTTATAAGTTTAAAACTATAAGCAATTTTCATTTTTAAGAAACATTAAGGGTGCTGTTAGGAATCTCATTACATTCGTTAATTTCCAAAGGGATCTTGTGACTGAAACAACACCCTCTTAAGAGGGGTTAATAACATAATAGAAACCTTATTAATTTATAAATAACCGTCTATAGTATACCTGGTGTCAACAGATCATGGTAGACCTCCTTTTTTCCTTATTTTTAAGAATATCGGAATGAAACTGGGTAGATGTATTATATGACCAAGAAGACACTTTGTGGCATAACTGTCACTTTTTTCCCACTTCCGGTTTCACCGGAAATTACCCCAACTTTTGATTATTAAATGGAACATCCTGTATATTATTATATTTTTGGAATCCTTGAAAAATCCTAAGTACGGTGGACATCACCGTACTCATAATGTTTGAAGAATTCCAAAAATACAATAATATACAGGGTGTTCCATTTGAAAATCAAAAGTTGTGGCCATTTCCGGTTAAACCGGAAGTGGGGGAAATGACAGTTATGCCACAAAATGTATTCTTGGTCATATAATACATTTATTAAGTTTCATTCTGATATTCTTAAAAATAAGGAAAGAAAGGAGGTCTACCATGATCCATTGACACCCGGTATATCCTAGTAAAATTTGATTTTAAAAGGGCAACAGCATAATAAAATAAGTTCAATCAAGCTCAATTTTTGTAGAGACCTTTATTTTGATATTGTAATGAGATCCTGAAAAGTTTTTATAAGTACCATATACCTTACACAACACACAACGATATAAAAATCTCGCAAAAAACGTAAAGAAGTCCGAACACATATCAGTTTCAATTTGGTTATAAAAAGTACCATAAAGCAGGCGTTCAGCTTTTTTTAAGGGTGCGTTACCAAGGTCAAATATCCTCATTCTTATTTTACATTCATCTTAAAAACGAGCCAACAGAATTTAGAATTGATTTCATTATGTAAACTAGCAAACTTAAGACAAGGGCTTATTATATTTATATTGTAATCCTAGGTAAAATCAAGGTTCCAAAATTTTCTCCTTGAATATTCAATGCGAACGTACCAGTCATTTGTCTCAAATTCACCATGAATCGTAGATTCATGTATTCTACATTAGTATTCTACAAAGGGGCTTAAATATTCAAATTAAAAAAATTATATAAAAAAATATTTTAAAAAAAAGCTTTTATTTAATTACTCTAAAAAGTAGAAAATAAACTTTGAAGCAAATCAAACCCATCATTTTGTTACATTATATAATTATTTTTATGATATAAAAGCTTGTCGCGAGATTTTCCTGTGTAAAGGAGATTGCTCGCGACAAGCTTCTATATCATAAAAAAAATTATATAATGTAACAAAATGATGGGTTTGATTTGATTCAAAATTTATTTTCTACTTTTTAGAGCATTTAAATAAAAGCTTTTTTTAAAAATATTTTGTATAAAATTTTATATCTTACTTTTTAGTCTTTTGATTTGCTGTCATCCCCTGATATCGATTTTGAGACGAATCGGATCATAAGCTCGTCATCTTGAACTAAATTTTTGTCTAGAAATTCGTAATCTGCGACCCTGAAAACCCCCAGATATCGATTTTGATCGATTTGGATCTAAATGATAAAAGTCGTTAGCCATATTGGCGCCGCCATTTTGAATTTTGACTAAAAATTCATAATCTGCGACCTAGAAAACCCCTAGATTTCGATTTTGGGTTGAATCGGATCTTAAACGGTAAAGTTGCCCGCCATCTTGATATCTAAATTTTTGACTAGAAATTCGTAATCGACGAACCCGAAAACCTATCGGATTTTGATCGATTTGGACCATAAATGACAAAAGTCATCCGCCATATTGGCACCGCCATTTTGAATTTCTAAGTTTTGACCAAGAATTCATAATTGGCGATCTCTAAAAGCCCCAGATATCGATTTTGAGTCGAATCGGATCATAAACGGTAAAGTCGTCCGCCATCTTGAAGTCGCCATTTTCTCATTTTCTTATATGAAAATGTTAAAGTGTATTGTCGCCGGACTTATACACATGTGCAAAATTTCAAAGCTCTAGCTTAATTAGAACTAATCGAAATTTTGATTGCAAGATTTGACCTAAACAAACTAACAAACAAACATTGCAAGCTTAATAAAAGCTTTTTAAAAAGGAGCGACCCGCTGATATGCAGCAAAGTTCTTTGGTCGGACGAATCAAATTTTTCGAATAATGGATTTTTCAATAGAAATACATTATAATAAGTGAACACGAGAAAATACAAATTGCTGCAGAGGCTGCTTTCCAAGAAAGATTTTCTACGAATGTTTGAGTGGATCTTTTAGGGATTAAAGTAATTGGACCTTATTTTTATGATGGCAAATTAACTGCTCGTAGATACCTTAATTTCCTGCAAAACAAATTTCAAGATTTTCTTTATGAATAACAGTGTCAGAAAGATTAAATTATTCGTATCTTCAACAAAATGGGGTTCCACCTTACAGTGATGTAATATGTACAAATTATTTAAATCAAGTAATGCCAGATAGCTGGATATGCACCTATGGACCCATTCTATCCAGCTCGATCACCAGATATTACTCCCTTGGATTTTTTCGTCTGGGGTTACATTAGAGAGAAAGTATTTCAAACTGCCCTGAAAATATTGAGGACATCAAAATCAGAATTAGAAACGCATGTGAGGAAATTAACCCCTGAAATGCTCCAAAATGTAATGAGTGAGGTGTCTCGTAGATCGTAGAGCACGTTTGTGTATTAGAATGCATGGTGCACAATTTGAGCATTTGTAGTTAGAGAAATAAATACACACATTTTCTTTCCAGTATGGTAGTAGATAGTTATAGGTACATAGTTTTTCGTTTTTCTTTAATGTTCATTTTGTACTTGTATTTTTATTTATGAGATATTTGTCTGTTTGTATATTAAATTGTAATACTTAAATAATTACTGAATTATAATTATTATAAAGTGAATTTCTACTATTATGGCATAGCTGATTTTTACGATTCAATGATATGAATTGTGGTTTTCGTAAAATATTAAATATTGACATTATCAGCTAAAATTTTTGTGATAGGTATGTTTTATATCGTTGGAAAGAGAACAAATAAACGGAATTAATGGTGTCATGGCCTACTTTGAGATTTGTTCTTTGCATTTTTGCACAAGAGCATATATATCAAAGCCAACTGTGTTTTGGAATTTTTTGATACATTATTATTCTTATTGTCTTTGCCGTCAACTTTCATCTCTAACTTTTTTCGTATCTCTTCAAATAAGGAATAACCGTTTGGGGTTTTCCTATTTTTCAGGTTTTTGTATTATACCTCACAAAGTAGGCTATGGATTTCAAATTTCTTTTTACTGAAATATGCTAAATATGCCTAGCTCACACAAAAAATGGGATAAACTGTTTCTAAAACTTTATTCGTCTACAATAGATATTAAACGAGATATTTAATGTGGTCCTCGTAAAATAGACATACGGTATTTCAATTTTTGTATTTGGAATGTAAGTTCAATTTAAGTTAACATGAACAATATCGAATAAAAACCAACGGCTTGCCTTATAAAATCGCCAGTAAAATGCAATTTTTACTTATTCAATTCACAAAATTAAATGTATACATATACCTATACAAAATAAGTACAATTTACTTAAAGGCGTGCGTGCACAGAACACCAATAAATGATAAATGTTGAAACGAAACTTGATACATGTATGGTAGGGCGATATTTACCGAATACAGTTCCGATTCCCGATCGGGCAGACGATCTTGAATAGTTGAATGTTGCCCGTCTCCCACTCTCGGCGTTGTCAAAATGCCTATTCTGCACGTTGTGTTTTTGTTTACGTTTACTTATGGCGCGCCGGCTAAGTGTACGGAACGAGTTTGTCAACTCAACCGATTCAACGCACGTGGTGACATTTATTTTTTCAATTTAAAACTATTGTATCAAACATTCTGTGAAATCTGGGATATCCAATGTTTTTTAAATCACAATGTCAGTCTTTGATGTGTGTAGGTTATGTTCATCAAAAAGTAATCTTGTGTGGGTGTTCAACAGAGAGATTAAAACCGATCAAAAGATGGAAGAGGTTATTTTCGTTACAACCGGAGTAGAGGTATGCTGATTTTGTATAACCCTAATATACAAGGCTTTCTCAATATGAAATGAAATTGTTCTTGTGCATCTGTGCTTCGTGAAAGTTGCATTATAATAAATATTTTCGAGTTTATTGGTTTTACTATAAACTTTATCTAAAGAATATCTGTGTGTGCGCGTACAAGTGATTACTTATTACTTCATTGTAACTTTTTATACTTGAACATTATTAATAAAAATAACGTTATTGTTAACAGTTTTACTATAAGTAATGGGGATATTTTTGTCTTTCGTATAATCCAATATTCATCGTAGTATATAGCTGGAAAAGTTGTTGTTTTGAGAGGTAACATTTAATTTTGAGGAGAATATAAAAGCACATCTTTCGAAGAAATGGCCACTACCAATGTAATAGTATCTTGTAACATGTAAAATGATGCAGAGTAATTGTAATTTTGATAACTTACGGGGAAATGAGTATCTAATATAGCTGTGCGTTGAATACAATGAATGCTGAATGCATTATAATAATTAAGAGGTCATTATTGACATTATGACATGACATGACTCCAAAAAGTAACAAACGAGAATAGCTATTTATGCAATAAGAATATAAGAGATACCTACCTCTCGTACCTACCTGCACCACAGTGCACAGTGCACCATAGTTCGTGTTTAAACCAGGAGGAGTAAACATGCACAGAAGTCATATTTACACTATAAAAGCAATCAGAAATTGTACTGAAAATGTTTGTCAGTAAATTTGAATTATAAAAAAAATATATGCGACATATTAACAATACTGAGGTTAGTTTTGAAAGGAATTGCATTTTTACCTGTGGAATTACTCTGAAATAAATTAAGAACATAAAATTGATGCCTGACGGGCAAGCACATCGAACAGCTGATACGTCAAAATCAGAGAGTTGGAATAGACTAGAGATATAATCGCAGCGTTGGGTTTTTGGTAATGACAGTTTGTACTAAAACTTGGTTCGTGATTGTAATAGATTGGGTTAAATTGTACTAGATTTGGCGGGATATTTAAAAAATTTATATATATATATTGAAACTGCAACTTTATTTAGCTTTAATACAATAAATACTTAGGGCCGGTTTTATAATATCGGATTAAACTGCAGAGCACAGATTAAACTACAGATCTCAAAAAAGTCTGTTTTTATAATGTCGGTAATCTTTAGTTTGTAGATTAATTACGTCACAGTAAAGTTAAACTTCAAACGGTGGATGGGGATGGTTTAAACTCTGGATTATCAGATGTCAGAATGTTCATAACCTCAGAATTAATAAAATTCGGTGTAATATTTGATGGATTTATTCGAAATATGTGATTATTTACAATCTGATGATGACAGAAAATTATTATTAATACGCTCAAAGTTCTAGAAATTTTAGAATCAGACCTATAGTTACAGGGAAGAATGTAATCAGAAAAATGCATAAGCTGTTTAGATTGGGCCAGTTATTATTTCATTGGAGCTAATTCAAAATTTATTTTTAAAGCCGTCATCACGGATTTCTTAGAATCAGATGTTAGCACTAGCAGCACGTTCAGTTAGATGCGTTAGATGACAGTGTCGGCGCTCAGGACCATAGATAAAAAATAAAGAAATGTATAGGTCTTAGGAGTCAGGTACGCGACTAAAAATGTACTAGATGATCGAGGTTTTATCCATTGTAGTACTAGCGTAGTAAATAAGGTGCAATTGTAATAGATTAGATTAAGGACAATCGTAATAGCAAACCCAACGCTTAATCCATATATGCCGCTACTTGAATTGTTTGGTATACTACATAAATTTAATATATGGAGCTGCGGGGCGATGGCGGAACTATTTTCCTACTTGTCGCATACTATCGATGCGGTTGTTTCAAGTTTCAAGTAGGTAATAGTTATTTGTTTAGCTAGGCAGCAAAATAGTAGATTGACTGCCGCGGCTGATAATTCTAAGTCAATCTATTTTGCTCCTGAGTTGAACATATAATTTTTTCTCCAATTGTTTAAATATATTCTAAAATAATTAAATTATTACAAATCTCAAATTTTTGTTGTAATAAATTCAATAAAAAATCATTAAAAATCGCAGTTGTTACAAGTTGGTTACCATGGAAACTGTCACTTTCCCTGCTGATCCACATTAGTCAACAAAGTTAGTACTTTGCTGTCAATCGGCGAAAAACAAATTTGCCTCGGGGCCAGTTGTCACCCCCACTTTATTACTTACTCTATTCTATTCCAACTCTGGTCAAAATGAATATAAATTTAGCACTTTGTAAAACCGGCGTGGCCTTTTTTTTTATACATTTATTTAACGTCGGCCTATTTCCGCTACTGAAGCCTAATACCGACACCTGTAGACGAGCTACCCCCAACCAGGAATTTTGCCGAACCTCTTCCCTTAAGAAGAGTAGGGATCTTTTACTTGCCTAACATTTAATAGACAAGGGACCGACGGCTTTACATCCCCTCCGAAGGATGGTATATCTCCTATACAACCCTCGCCTAAGGTTGTATAGCTTCCGCGCATACACTGATATACAAGCCGCTGGAAGATGTTTGAGGCGAGAACGCGGTTTCCGTTGGAATGGTCTCCCATCCAAGTACTAACTGCTCCTGTCGTTGCTTTACATCGCATACCGAAGTATGTACATAGTAAAGACGCACCTACGCTCGCCCCTCGGCGTGGTCTTAGTCAATCACAGGTGTAGATTTTAGCGCCGCAAATTTGAAACGCTCCTCCTGTTTAAAAAAAAAACAGGTTATAACTGCTGTAACGTTAGACTGGAGTCAAATTAAGATTTTAATGTGAAGGTTAGGTGGTTAGTTCACTTTGGCAGTTTCACGGAGGTCGGCTTTTAGAACATGTTTTCCATCGATTTTTTTAAATATCTCGAGATCTATAATAGGCTGGTACCCGAAAAAAAATAATAATAATAATGGTCGATAGCCGAGTGGGTTAAGGCATGCGGTGGCGCGGTTAATCGCATTGCACCACCGGGTTCGAACCCTGGCTCCGGCACTGGCACTGTCGGAGGAAATGGTTGTATGTCCGTGTTTTTTCAATGTGTAACCCCCTTCCGCACAAGCCCCTGGCTTCTGGAATTGGGGGTTGTCAAATTTCTGTGGTGTTTATTATTACTTAATGGGCAAGGACCAACTGAGATATTTAGTTAAGGTTATAATTAAGAGAAGAAGCAAAAATTAAACACGAAATAAAGTAAAATTGTGAAATGGGGGTGCTGTTTAGGGGTTGAAAGTGATTTTTTGCGATTTTCGGCGAAACGTGACCTCCTAGCGGAAAATGTCCTGTACAAAAGTTGTAGATAATAAAAAATCTAGAACTTTCGAATCAGGTATTTGTAAAAAAAAAACCTCAATTTTTTTGAGAAAGCGGCGGAAAACTGGTTTTTCGGTTTTTTATTTTTTTCTCGTAAAAATAACTCAATTTACATAAAATTATGTGAAAGTATACTTACCTGTTTTTGCATTGAATAAGCATGATTTTTTTGGAATCTGGGAAACAAGTAGTTTCCGAGATATTTACATTTTTTGAAAAAAACCTCGAAAAAAACCTAAATTTTCCACGGAAAAGTTTATTGGTGTTTTTTTTTTGATTTACATGTTCTATCTGGGCTCATTGTTACCATCGAAACGTGTACTTTAAAGTGTATATAGACAATATATTAAAACATAATATTTCACTCGCAAGCTCCTCTAAAAAATCCATATTTTACTATAAGGAATGTAACCGGACTGCAACAAACAGCTACTCTCCGGGCTATGTGCTCCGCCGAGCGTTGAATTACAAGTTACAAGCCTGGCGCGGTAAGTGTAATAATCGCATATTACCAACAAAACGCTAATGCTTCGATTGCAACAAACACCAGCCGAAAAACCGATCCTACTTAAAGGAGCTCTCGTGCCAGTCGTCCCATACCACTTGCAGGCTGCAGTTTCGAGCTGTTGGCTCTCGTCAGTGCAAGGTAGGCATGTGACGAACGACACGAGGATCCCTTGACTATTTGGTACATCTCGGTATCTTTACGATAGCGACATGTAAAATAGTAAGCAGGCGCTATCTAGCGGTCCAGTGTCTGTTGCAATCGAAAAATAAATAGCCTGATTGGGCTTTGCATGGTTCAAGTGTGCTTGTAGAGGGCAGAAATATTAAAACATAATATTTCAATCGCAAGCTCCTCTATAAAATCCTTATTTTACTATAAGGAATGTAACCAGACTGCAACCAACAGCTATTCTCCGGGCTATGTGCCCCGCCGAGCGCTGAATTACAAGTTACCAGCCGAAAGACCGATCCTATTTAAAGGAGCTCTCGAGCCAGTCGTCCCATACCACTTGCAGATGGTATGGGTCGCAGAAAAAAGATGCAGATGGCAGATGCAATAACCATGGCAAAAAATGGATCTCAACTTATAGCTGGTATTTACAAAAGTATAAAAATGGATAAGTCATTAAATTAATTAAGATTTGGGTATTACGAACTGGCAACTAACAAATCTACTTTTAAATTGGAAAAAATTACCCCAACTGAAGAAGCAGCTACACAACACTCTTATAGAGTTTATTACCAATTGCAAACTTGGCTTGGTTATTTGGGCAACGAGCCCGATAACAAAAAAGCTAAGCAATGGGGCTGGAACGAACATCTAGGTAGACTCGTGCCCAAATTGATCCCAGACAATTCAGACTTACTTAATTCTAGAGAAATTATTAAAAAGTATTAGCTGCAGCTTTGAAGTAGTTGTAATAAACAATGATGTGGCTGCCAAAAACACGGCTTAAAATGTACGAATTTATGCAACAATTGTCATGAAAACTCGAGTGAAAACTCAAATAGAGATGAAGAAATATTTGAAGACAAGTGATTCGGAAGAGATTATCTATGAAGAACCAGCAAAGAGTCTCGATATTGAAATTGAAGAGCCTGAAGACGTCGATAATCTCGAAGATCCTTCGGAATTTGAAACTTTATTGATGAACAACCACAATGCAAAACATCTAAAGTTCATTAGAATATTATAATTTTTCATACGTTTTTTATTTTTATTTAAAAAATGACAAAACAATATTTTTCTAAAGACTAAGCGAGAAAAACATCAATACACTAATTGTTTTACTTATTATTATTCAGATATACCTAAGACAAGATACTCATCGTTATATATACCATTTATTTAGTGAAAAAATAGTAAAATATACATAAATAAAAATGCACACTGGGCCAGTGAGTCTTAACTCTAGTTTACGACTTTCAGTACGGTACGGTGTACTGCCATGAAAAACTCAAGTTTCAGAATGATTTCCCCACTTTCTTTAATTAAATCCATTTGACTTTAGTAATATTACATTGAAGTAAATTCTGTCATTGAAATTTCATCAATTATTTACAGAAATAACTAAAAAAAAAATGGAAAATAATTAAAAATATTGAAAAATTCGTGATTAGAAGTCATTTTTTTTGGTTTTTCTCAGTTTTAAACGGTTTCATGAAAAATAAACCATCAACATATATAGACTATTTTAAAGTAGACATTGCAACGGTTAAAATGAGCCCAGATAGAATATTTAAATCGAGAAAAACACCAATAAAGTTTTCCGTGGAAGATTTTGTTTTTCTTTCTGAAAAATGTAAATATCTCAGAAACTACTTTTTCCCAGATTCCAAAAAAAAATCATGCTTATTCAATGTAAAAAAGGTATACTTTCACATAATTCCATGTAAATTGAATTATTTTTACGAGAGAAAAAAATAAAAAACCAAAAAACCTGTTTTCCGTTTTCTCAGAAAATTTGAGGTTTTGTTGAAAAATGCCTGACTTTTAAAAGTTTTAGATTTTTTTATTATCTACAACTCTTGTTAAGGACATTTTCCGCTAGGAGTTTACGTTTCGCCGAAGGGTAAACCGCGGTCACATTTTGTACACCAGACTTTCTTTTCGTAGAAGACTTCCCTGAGACTTCCCTGGATTTCCTCGAAACTTCCTCGGACTTTCTTAAGATTTTCCCGGACTTCCTTAAGACTTCCTCAAGACTTCCCCGGACTTCCTCAAGACTTCCCCGGACTTTTTTTTTATTTATTGACCAAAAGTACACAAAGTACATATGGCATGTCAATACAAAAATAGAACAATTTAAAAAAATAAATAAATAAATAAATAGAAAAAAGTATATATACACAATTATATACATGAATGAACTATAATAAAAGTATAAGTACGATAGACAAACATATATGCAAGAGTAACAAACGATTATACAGGGTTACTGGTAATTCGATACATTCCTTTGGAGATGTGATGGGGCATGATCTAAGAAGTAAATTTAGCCCTAACATATATTATGCAAAACTCAATAGTTTTTGAGATATTTAACTTTTTTGTTTTTCTCAAAAAGTAGATCTTAATGTCCTAAAAGTTAATTTTCGAAAAATCTATTTGACATTTTTAAATTTTTTTTTTACTGGATTACTTGTCCAATATTATAGATATCCGTTTGGAATGAAAAATATCTGGAAACATTTCGATCATGTGAACAACAAAAATTTTTTTTTAAACCAGCTATGAAATTTTTCAAAAAAATATTAACGTAACACGCGTAAAAATTATTATAAAAACTGCCTTATTTCAATAGCTATCTAACAAGGTAGAAATGTTCAATGTACCCTTAATAGTTCTAAGAAAATACTAGTAAAAATAACACAAGTAGTACGAATTTTATTTTTAGATAAACAGTAAAAAACATTTTAAAAGTAGAGTTTAATTCTTCATTAATTTCAAAGTTGTACTTTATTTTTTATATATCTTGCTCAAAATGGGAGCCCCTATTCCGTATACAGACACGGCAGCGTCATTTCCGTCCTTGTTACTCTGGTTGTCAGATTATGCCTTATGTGTTGGGCAGCATCGACTATCCTTTGTCTAAGGTTTTCTATAGTATTGACTGGTGTGGCATAAACCATCTCCCTCATATGACCCCATACGTAATAATCAAGGGGTGTTAAGTCAGGGCTTCGCGCTGGCCAAGGTATTGGGCCCGCTCTTCCAATCCAACGGTTAGGGAAACGTTGATCAAGTAACTGTCGTACTGTCAGCCGATAATGTGCTGGACAACCGTCGTTCTGAAACATCATTCGCTGTCTGACGGCGAGAGGAACATCTAAAATCACCGCCAGATCATTTCTTAAAAAATTTTCATAGATTTCCCTGTTTAAATTTTGAGGAAGAAAGTGTGGCCCTATTAAATAGTGGCCAATGACTCCCATCCACACATTAATAGAAAACTTCATTTGGAAACTAGTTTCACGTGTTAACTTGGGATTTTCCTCTGCCCAATAATGTAGGTTGTGGAAATTTGTTATATCCTCGCGATTAAATTTCGACTCGTCCGTCCATAAAATACTTGTTAAAAAATTTGCACTTTCTGCATCTGAATTTAACATAAAGCGGCAGAATTCCACTCTCCTTCCAGGATCACCTTCCTCCAAGCCTTGGACAGGGGTATAGTGGTAAGGATGACATCCAACTCTACGTATCGTAGACCAAACTTTCCATTGTGACGCTCCGGTTAGTCTTGCGACTTTATTAGTTGAAATAGTTGGGTCTTCCTCAAAATACCTCAATATTTCTTCCTCATCATCTGGTTCATAAACGGGAGGAGCACCAGCGTCACTTCTTCTACATTTCACGGAGCCAGTTTCAGCGATATTTCGATATGCCGTACTGAATACACGTGCATTTGGTAAGCGGCGGTTAGGGTACCAAAGACCATATTCTCGGCGAGCTTCAGCAGCGTTGCCGCCACAGTATCCATAGACAAACTAGATATCAGCGTATTCTGCGTTGGCATACGCGGCCATGGCACAGAAAATACAATAACAACAACTAATAACAAGACCAATAAACTTAAGGGACACGGAGATAAGAATGTCAGTTAATGACATATATGCACAAACGTCAAAGTCAAGGACTGACTGACTTAAATGAAAATGAACGATTAGTCGTTTAATAAATTCCGCCACCAGCATTATCTTTACTAATTTTTTATTAGAACTATCAAGGATACATTAAACATTTCTACCTAGTTAGATAGCTATTAAAATAAGGAAGTTTTTATAATAATTTGTACGCGTGCTACATTAATATTTTTTTGAAAAAACCTAATAGGTAAATTTCATAACTGATTTAAAAAAAAAAATTATTTTTTTATTTTAAATGTTCACATGATCGAAATGTTTCCGGATATTTTTCATTCCAAACGGATATCTATAATATTGGACAAGTAATCCAGTAAAAAAAATTTTTAAAATGTCAAGTAGATTTTTCGGAAATTAACTTTTAAGACATTAAGATCTACTTTTTTGAGAAAAACAAAAAAATTGAAATATCTCAAAAACTATTGAGTTTTTCATCATGTATGTTAGGGCTAGATTTACTCCTTAGCTCATGCCCTATCACATCTCCAAAGGAATGTATCGAATTACCAGTAACCCTGTATATTATAATTCTATAAGAAGAGTTAATTACTGGCCCAAAAACTCAAGTGTGCTGTAAAAAACCCCATTTATCAACATAGTTTTTACTTTATTTTTAAACATAGATGTATTTTTAATATTTCTGATATCATCTGGTAAGTTGTTGTACAAAATAGTGTAGTTGTAGAGAGCTGATTTTTTATAAGTTGATGTTTTGTGAGAAGGAATTCTTAATAGGAGACCGTGTCTAGTGTTATGGTTATGCGAGGATGAGTTAGATATAAAAAGGTGTTCGTTCTTTTTAACAAATATTAAGCATTTAAAAATAAAAATACAGGGTACGGTCAGAATTTTTTGATTTATGAACACTTGTCGACCACTTTCTCTATAATCCATGTTAAATATTAGCCTAATCAATCTTTTTTGAGAAATGAACACTCTCTGGGTTTCTCGAGCACAGCCCCAGCTGATTATGTTTAAAGATATATGGGAATATGCCAGAGCATAATAAATGTTAAGTAATCCCGTAGTATTAACACAATCTTTCATTCGTCTTATAGCATAATACGCCTTACTTAATTTTGCACAAACGCTTTCAATTTGAGCATCCCAGGTAAGTCTATTATCTATGTGAGTGCCTAAAAATTTTACCGTCTCACTGAAATTGATGTTTTGCAATCGGCATGTGTCACGTGGCATACCTTTCCTAAAGTAATAGTTGATGGCTGTACTTTTAGTGTCATTGGGTATGTGCCTGTTGCGTTGACACCAAGTGCTAAATTCATCCGTAATGGTAGCAACTGCAGATTCTAATTCTTGCGGAGTATCGGCTGCTACAGTAATGGTAGTATCATTCGCAAACATTGTGACTAGCCCTTTAGTTGAATGGTTAGATAAATCATTAACATGTATTAAAAATAATAGTGGGCCCAGGACTCAAGACTTCCCCAAACTTCTTTGAAATTCCCTTAATTTTTCAATATAAATGTTAGAAATATAAACATTAGTAATATTCTAGAAGTTAGTTTATAGAAAATCTCATTTCTACAGATGTTTTAATCTCCCGTAAATTCAAAATTTTTATGTTTTAAAGTGTAAGACTGGCAATTGTACGATAATGACAAATAAATTCAGTCAATATTAAGGATTGGAGGCAGGTTAAAAAATAGTTTCCAATTAGGAGATCACAGCTTACTTTCCGCGGGGTAAAACTCAATCTGTTATTTTTACTTTTTTGTTTATTTAAACATTTGGTAAAGATATTTTTTTGTAAAATTAAAAAAATCAATCAATTCCCGTGACCTGTTGATGTAGAAATTTCTTCTCATTTAAATCATGTTTTTCTTGTCTTAATTCGTCGATATTCGTTCAAAAATGCAGTTAAAAACAAAAATCTTTCACGAATGCATACCTTGCTTAGTTGAGAAATGATAAAGCAAAATTTAATATGTAATGTTCTTATTGAAAAAAAGAAAGCCAGTGAAGGTATTGAATATAGCAGTAACTGAACAAATGATTTTATTTACCAACAGTGTACCTAGAAATATACCTAAACAAAACTACATATTATACAAAATACACTATATGCTGTAATATATTATTATAGTAAGCTACAAAACAAAATATACAGGGTGTTCGTTTTCAACCTACCCCCTAGACGTATTTCCGGACTGAATTGGAATATCGTCCTGAAATTTCGACCGAATGGTTTTTCGAAGAAGACCTACATTTCTATGCCGTGTGGGAAAGTGGTCAAGCTCCGCAGGAGTTTCGTGATACACTTTTAATCAACCTCTTCAAAAACAAAGGAAGCGCTGCGGACTGTGGAAATTACAGGGGTATAGCTCTCCTGGCTGTTGGAGGGAAGATACTCACTAAAGCGATGGCAAATAGGCTAACACCTGTTATGGAAAAGTTACTTCCTGAAACACAGAGTGGCTTTAGACCAAACCGAGGCACATCGGATTTAATCTTCACACTTAAACAGCTTCAAGAAAAAGCACTCGAACATCAAGGAGAAATTCACATGGCCTTCATTGATTTAACCAAGGCGTTTGACTCGGTTGACTCTGGAAAATTATGTTCCGCTTAGGTATCCCTAGAAAATTTGTGGAAGTATGTTGCAGTCTACATACAAACAACAACGCCCAGGTTATGTATAATAATGAGGCAACCGAACCTTTCCAAACCCTCACTGGGGTTAGGCAGGGATGTGTCCTGGCACCCCTACTCTTTAATTTGTTTACCACTGCTCTAACAATTATTGTTGACAACAAACTGACAGTCAGAGGAAGAGGTCTCAGATACCGTTTTGATGGCGGTCTCTTTAACATAGGGCGCTTTAGAGCTTTCACGAAGACACGCACACGATTCATTTGTGATCTCCAGTATGCGGATGACTGTGCACTTTTAGCCTCTACGCCGGAAGAGCTTCAAGAACTTTTAGATGTGTATGCCAAGAGCTATGATTCCTTGGGACTTAAAATCAACATTGGAAAGACTAAGATTATGTCAACTCCTCATCAAGTGAACCAAATAGACATTACACTTAACGGAAATTCTCTTGAAGTGGTGGATCAGTTCAATTACTTAGGCAACGTTGTTAATGACAAAGCAAACATGGACAGCGAGATTCGCAATAGAATTAACGCTGCATCTAGAGCACTCTGGGGACTTAGAGAGAGAGTATTTGACAACCACGACCTTGCTTTGTCAACGAAAATGGCTGTCTACAGAGCAGTTGTCATTCCAACACTGCTATATGGATGTGAAAGCTGGGTCACTTACCGTCGTCATGTGAAAGAATTAGAACGTTTTCAGCAAAGACACCTCAGAAGTATGATGAAAATCCGTTGGTTCCATCACATATCAAACGTGGAAGTACTCAGGAGAACAAACAGCCTTCCAATTGAGGTGCTTATTTCAAGAGCACGCCTAAGATGGGCAGGTCACATTCATCGTATGCATGATAACCGCCTTCCTAAATGTACACTTTATGGTGAATTGTTAAGCGGTAGAAGAAGGCGTGGCGGTCAACGAAAGAGGTTCAAAGACGCTCTCCATGAAAATCTAAAATCCTGCGGTATTGCAGACGAGCAATGGGAACAACTTGCAGCGGACAGAACCGAATGGCGAGGGGTTGTGGCCAGCTATCAAGGAAATGTTGCTGCAAGAAGGCCGAATCCAAGACCTAACCAGGTCTATGTTTGTCCTGACTGCGGTCGACATGTGCTCTCCCGAATTGGCCTCTATAGCCATAGTCGTGTGCACCGTAGATGAATGGGAATTACAATAGACTACACCTTTTACTTGTTTTTTATTGTACACAATCTATCGACTGTAACATTTTTATACTCGGACTCGAGTAACGGCTAATAATAATAATAACATTTCTAAAATATTTTCGAACTCTTATCACTTCCTGTTATACCACAAGTTGACATCAACTTTGTTATTTTAAGTGGAACCATTTTCCTTACTTTTTTGGATTCCTTATCAAAATTGAGGGTAAGTTTGATAATATAAACTTACCTTGATTCTCAAGTCTTTTTGAGTTATTACATGTTTTTTTAAAATTTGTTGTGTTTGCAGCGTCTCCCATTATTGCGATTGTCTTCAAAAGTAATTGATGGTAATTAATGATTTTTTAAATAGCTTTTAATGAGTTATCAGTGGAAAAATTTTTTGAAAAAAATTAAAAATAAAGAATAATGTTAAATATCATAAATATAAAATCTAAAAAACTTCGTTTCTTTAAATGACACCCCACATATTTTTATACCGTTACCGAGACCATTACATTAATTACTCAATTCTTGGTAAAAAAGGCATAGGACTATGTAGCTAAAATGGATATCTTGTTAAAAAAATTAAAAAGAAAACGGTTTAATACAATTTTTTAAATTATTTTACATTTGTTTTTATTTGATTAATTTAACACAGTAACATAAGACGCTAAACAATAACAAAAAAATTAGTACATCAATTTTGTCTGTCGAGAAAATAGTTTTGAAACGTAAACGATTCGAAAAATTTCTTTAATATTTTTTTGTTATTGTTTATTGTTGAAATGAAATGAATGAAATGAAATTTATTTATTAAGTAAGTCATGCCTAATATACACAATACATAATAATATCAAATTACATAATAGAATATAGTTCAGCTTCTTGTGGTACTGTGTTAACTTAATAAATATAAACGTTTGTATAATAGAAAAAAAAGTTTTGTATTAAATCAGGTTTTTTTTTCAATTTCTCACAAGATCAATTTTTTTCACATAGTGCTTTATACCTTTATTACCGAGTTTGTTACTAACGATTGAGCGATTGATGTAACGATATAAAAAAAATATGGGGTACCATTTAAAAAACATTTTTTTGTATTTTAAATTTATATATATTCAAAACATTTTTATTTCATTTTCTTCAAAAAAAATTTCGACAGTTTGATAACGGCTGTGCATCTTCCTACAACGCGCATTCCTACTCCAATTGCTATATTTCCGTAGCTAATCTTCCTTAATCAGCGGATATAGTATTACTTCCAACGATTTCGCATGCTTTTTCCAATCGACAATATTTTAATGTTAATTCCACATACTGCACAACTATTGCATCAGTTACTGACGACAGCACATACCACATCTAACCTTAACCATAAAGGTAATTCCACTTACCGCGCAGCTATACCATCACCCCCTTACAACTGCGCATCCCATTCCAGTTATCGATTTTTAAAACCAGTTCCACTTCTAGCTACAGCATCACTCCCCAGCAACTGGACAGCCTCCTTCCAATTGTTGAGTTTTAAAACCAATTCCATATTCTCTAACGACGGTGCATCGAACATCCAGTTACTACAGTTCTACAGCTGCTTACAACACTTTCTGCGCAGCTGTTACATCAATCCCTAACGACTGCTTATTCCCCCTCCAATTGTTCTATTTCCACAGCTAATTACACTTCTTGCGCAGATATTATATCGCTCCCTAACGACTGCGCATCTTCCTTGTCCACTGCGAACTCCTCTAATTTTTGCACTTTCACAAGCAATCACACTTACTGCGCAGATATAGCATCATTCCCTAACTATTGCGCATACCCTTCCAGTTGTTAATATATTAAGGCCAAGTTCTACATACTGCGCTGTAACTACAGTATGACTCCCTAAAAACTGCGCATAAATCCTATAATTGACGATTGTTAAAAGACAATTCCACTTACTGCGCAACTATAGCATGACTCCTTAATGACTGCGCATCCTCTTATCCTCTTTAACCACTGCACATTCCCTATCTGATAAATTTCAACTGCTAATTCCACTTATTGTTTAGAAATATCATTCACTTCGCATTCCGCCCTCTGATTAACATATTGCCACAACTAATTCCATTTACTGCGCAGCACTCCCTGATGACTACACATACTCCTTCCAATTTTTAAAAGCATATGACAATTTATGACGCGGTTATAGCGTCACTCCCTGATGACTGCGCATCATCATTGCTTACCAGGTATACAGTGGCGGGATGGCAGGGTAGGCAGTGCCCACCCAATTACATAAGCGGTAGTTATAAAGTTATATTTATATTTTTATATATTTTTGTAGTTAAATTATCAAGTAAAATTTTGCGGTTAATTGTAATATTAAAATTAAACTACTTCGCGTACACAGACATGCGTCAAAGTAACGGTTTTTTTGCCGTTTGATAGATGGACTCATCTCAGGTGAGATTTTGAAGGCTGGCGTCGGCCTCAGCATCCTCGAAAATGGGCGAGTGCACTGGTTTTGCGTGGGGAGAAGGGAACTTCAGTTTCACCCCTTTCAAGGGCGGTTTTGGCCGTCTATGGGGCGGGTTTTACATCGGGGATGATTTTCAAGGCCGGCGTTCGTCTCAGCATCTTCAAAAACGGGAATAAACCAATGTTTGCCGGACGGAAACCCCCATTTCCGGGGTGTTTTTGGCTGTTTGGGGGGTGGGTTTGCATCGGGGATGATTTTCAAGGCTGGCGTCGGTTTCAGCATCCCCAAAAACGGGGATAAACCGGTGTTTGTCCGATGGAAGCGCGCTCCTTTACGCTTCACCCCAATTTGGGGGTGTTTTTTGGCCGTTTGGGGGGGTTGTGCATGACTAAAATGGATTTTGCCCACCACCATCGTTTTCAGCATCCTCGAGAACGGGGAGGGGAGGTGGTCTGGTCGAGTCAGAAAATACTTATATGTTCGTCCGACTCACAAAATCCACTATATGTTATGTTTATTTAGATAAAGAAACTGCCAGAACTATTTACGATTATAAATAAAACAAACAAAATCTGTTTCTATATATTCCTTTACTCTTCAAGAGTGATAGCCGCATAGCGACATGCAAGTAATGCCTTTTAAGTTTTTTTTACTAAAAAATACGTCCTTGCCGGCCGACGACATATCTTAAAATGAGACTTCTGAACTAGGTAAATCCAGTAATCCGTTTTTTGTTAACTTTCATCGTATTTTATGTTATGTGATAGGCGAGTCAAGTTAGATAAAAAGGTGGAACTAATTCCCATAAAAATGCTTTTTGCTTTACAGTGAATATAACATGTCTATTAAACATATTGAAAATATACATTGATAATATTGCGCAAAAAATAAAAAATTTCATATTGCTATTTCTTATGCGAAGTGCATACTAATTTTTGTGTTTTGTTATTCTTTCTTTTAAAAATATTTTAATGTAGTCTACCGCATAGCGATAACATACTGTTATATGCACGACAACGTCATTGCCTCATAGAGAATTAGAGAACGGCCCAGAAACGCCGCGAATGATAGACTGGAACATTCTAGAATGATCGAGTACATCGACGCGGGTATATACCGCTAGTCTATTTTACGAGGGCCACACCAAATATCTCGTTTAATATCTATTGTAGAAGAATAAAATTTTAGAAACAGTTATCCCATTTTTTGTGAGCTATATTTTAGTAAAAATAAATTTGAAATCCATAGCCTACTTTTTGAGATATATTACAAAAACCTGAAATATAGGAAAACCACAAACGGTTATAGCTTCCTTATTTGAGGAGATACGAAAAAAGTTAAAGGGATGAAAGTTGAAAAAATTCGAAAAACGCAGTTGGCTTTGATATTCGCTCTTGTGCAAAAATGAAAAGAACAAAACTCAAAGTAGGCCATGACACCATTAATTCTGTTTATTTTTTCTCTTTCCAACGATATAATTATTATTATTATTATTATTATTATTAGCCTTTACTCGAGTCCGAGTATAAAAAATGTTACAGTCGATATATTGTGTGTAATAAAAAACAAGTAAAAGGTGTAGTCTATTGTAATTCCCATTCATCTACGGTGCACACGACTATGGCTATAGAGGCCAATTCGGGAGAGCACATGTCGACCGCAGTCAGGACAAACATAGACCTGGTTCGGTCTTGGATTCGGCCTTCTTGCAGCAACATTTCCTTGATAGCTGGCCACAACCCCTCGCCATTCGGTTCTGTCCGCTGCAAGTTGTTCCCATTGCTCGTCTGGAATACCGCAGGATTTTAGATTTTCATGGAGAACGTCTTTGAACCTCTTTCGTTGACCGCCACGCCTTCTTCTACCGCTTAGCAATTCACCATAAAGTGTATGTACATTTAGGAAGGCGGTTATCATGCATACGATGAACGTGACCTGCCCATCTTAGGCGTGCTCTTGAAATAAGCACCTCAATTGGAAGGCTGTTTGCTCTCCTGAGTACTTCCACGTTTGATATGTGATGGAACCAACGGATTTTCATTATACTTCTGAGGTATCTTTGCTGAAAACGTTCTAATTCTTTCACATAACGACGGTAAGTGGCCCAGCTTTCACATCCATATAGCAATGTTGGAATGACAACTGCTCTGTAGACAGCCATTTTCGTTGACAAAGCAAGGTCGTGGTTGTCAAATACTCTCTCTCTAAGTCCCCAGAGTGCTCTAGATGCAGCGTTAATTCTATTGCGAATCTCGCTGTCCATGTTTGCTTTGTCATTAACAACGTTGCCTAAGCAATTGAACTGATCCACCACTTCAAGAGAATTTCCGTTAAGTGTAATGTCTATTTGGTTCACTTGATGAGGAGTTGACATAATCTTAGTCTTTCTAATGTTGATTTTAAGTCCCAAGGAATCATAGTTTTGGGCATACACATCTAAAAGTTCTTGAAGCTCTTCCGGCGTAGAGGCTAAAAGCGCACAGTCATCCGCATACTGGAGATCACAAATGAATCGTGTGCGTGTCTCCGTGAAAGCTCTAAAGCGCTCTATGTTAAAGAGACCGCCACTCATATTCCTCTGACTCAGTTTGTTGTCAACAATAATAGTTAGAGCAGTGGCAAACAAATTAAAAAGTAGGGGTGCCAGGACACATCCCTGCCTAACTCCAGTGTGGGTTTGGAAAGGTTCGGTTGCCTCATTATTATACATAACCTGGGCGTTGTTGTTTGTATGTAGACCGCGACATACTTCCACAAATTTTCTAGGGATACCTAAGCGGAGCATAATTTTCCAGAGCACTTCCCTGTCCACCGAGTCAAACGCCTTGGTTAAATCAATGAAGGCCATGTGAATTTCTCCTTGATGTTCGAGTGCTTTTTCCTGAAGCTGTTTAAGTGTGAAGATTAGGTCCGATGTGCCTCGGTTTGGTCTAAAGCCACTCTGTGTTGCAGGAAGTAACTTTTCCATAACAGGTGTTAGCCTATTTGCCATCGCTTTAGTGAGTATCTTCCCTCCAACAGCCAGGAGAGCTATACCCCTATAATTTCCACAGTCCGCAGCGCTCCCTTTGTTTTTGAACGATATAAAACATGCCACAAAAATATGTGAATATTTAATATGTTACGAAAACCACAATTCTTATCACTGAACCGTAAAAATCTGCTATGCCATGATTAGTGAAAAACAATGTATTCAGTTATTAACAAATTTGACAGATTGTCCCTGTTGTATGTTGCGTCGTCGAGATCTAAGACAGGTTTTATGTCAGTAATTATTATGGGTTACATCAATAATAACAAATTCGATATGATTAGCATTTATTGTTAGTGCAATTTTGACGCTGAGATGGCAGTCACGGTTTACGGAGATAGATTTCCAGATGCTCCGCAGCCAAATCGAACTATGTTTAGGAAGTTAGTTCAAAATCTAAAAACGCACGGTTCATTAAAAAAAAAGTAGTAAGGCGAGGGCATGTTGCGGATAATGTAAGAAAAGTGAATAGAGTATTGAATTGTGTTAACCAAAATGAAGAAACTTCTTTGAGACAAATTCAGAGACACTGTCGCATAAAAAAAAACAGTGCAAGAAAAATATTAAAATAAAATGGATTTAAATGCTACAAAATTTAAATAAGGAAGATAGAGAAGGTTGTTAAATAAAAAAAGGAATGGTGATTGTGTTTTTTGCTACTGCTTTTCTTGCATAATTCAATGGGTATCCCAGCCAGCGAAAAAGGTACCCCTACTACAGTAGTACCACTAGAAGTAAAGACAAAATAAAAATTCAAGTAAAGTAATCAATTATTTACCCACGTTTGGAAAATACAGTTTTTCTCCAACAAGTCCCGTGTTAGATTCCAACTGTGAAATCCAGCTTCAGATTTTTGGTTGTATTGTCATGAAAACAATGTTGAAACATTAAACTGTACATGATTTCAAGAATTTATAACTTGCAATATTTTGCTTTTGGTTATCATTATATATTTAAAAAATGTATTTTGCAATAAATCAGGCTTAAAATAAGCTCTACACGATTTCCTAAATTTCTAATCTGTATTTTACTACTAGCAAAAATTTCATGCATCTATATCATATTATGCAGAAAATGCAATACTTATATTCGTAGTCCATTGAAGGAGTCGGACGAACTACCGATTGTTTGCGCCTCGGACGAAACAATGTCCTCCCCACGTTTTCGAGGGTATTGAATCGAGTCCCGAGATCAAATCAATTTTTCCGCCTCGGCAACCTCCTCAAATTGGTCAAAAACCACTCCCAAAGTCCCCTTTTCTGTGAACCCGTTTATTTTTCCCAGTTTTTCGACTAATTATTGTTCCCTCAAGGGATTTGACCTCAGCCACTCCTATCCCAGGCTTAAAATTGATATTTGTTTTTGAGAGAAAAAAAATTAATATTTTGTATGAGGCGTTTCTTTGAGGAAGATGGTAGGTGATGAGGATTGTGTAACCACCCCCAGGGGTTGTTTTCACCCATCAAGGGGGTGGAAATTTTTTTGCGATCTATAATTGAAAAATAGTATAAAAAATATGTTTATTAAAGTGTTCTTATATATATTGATTTCCCACCTCTTTGAAGGGTGAAAACATCCCCCGGGGGTGGTTACACAACCCTGGTCGCCTACCACCTTCCTCAAAGAAACCACTCCTATAAAATATAAATTTTATTCTCACAAAAACAAATATCTATTTTCCACCTCTACAAGTTGAGAGCCTGGGGCAGAAGTGGCTGAGGTCAAATTCCTCGAGGGAACTTCCGTTCTACTCTAGGGAACAACAATTAGTCGAAAAACTGGGAAAAATAAACGGGTTCACAGAAAAGGAAATTTTGGGGGTGGTTTTTGACCAATTTGAAGGGGTTGCCGTGGTGAAAAAATTGGTTTGACCACGGGAATCGATTCAGCACACTCGAAAACGTGGCATTATCTAGTCCGAGGCGCAAACATTCGGTAATTTCGTCATAAATCCCAACTCTTTAAGAGTTGTTCGAAGTGTATTAGTCATCCATGCCTCCAATTTTAATTGTAAATGACTTCACGTCAACAAAATGACGCAGCCGAATGTACGGGGTGCTTGGAAAGAGAGGGATAGAGATGTAATAGAGTATGACATTGGACAAATTTATTATACCTAATCTTTAAATTTCTCGGTACACTTGAGGACATTAGGGCTAATTTTATTTTAGTTCTACAAAAGGGAAAATGTTTATTTTAATAATACCTATGTGGGATGATAAGAATTATTTTTGCAAATCGAAAACAGAATAATTTTTTTTTTTATATATATATACATTTTTTTCTCTCATCATCCCACATTGTAACATGTTTTTAATGTCTTTTAGTGAAAGCCGTTTTTTAAAATAATGATTTATATGAGAGTAAATTGAACCGTCTTTCCGGCTTATATCCGGAGCGCTCTTAAATGGACGACTATTAATCGAAACCCATACTTGGAAAATAAAAACATATTATATGTTAAAATCGCAAACAATACATACATAAAACATCATTCGCCTCATGACGTTTGTCGTTCTCTCTCTAGACACACTCTTTTACGCTTCTCTCTCTGGCGGTGAGTAGAGGGCATACTCGCCAGCGGTGTATTTGATTGTTTCAATCGTTCAAAAATTTGAATCGAATCTCACAGCTCGCCGGTCACTTATAGAAAAAAAATGTTAAGCTTTTTTATACAGAATTTTTTTCTTTACAACTCATGTTTATAACTTTTTTTCGAAAATTTTCCCGTTTTTGACATATCGCGCTTTCAACCCTTAAATATTTTTTTTTACAACCCCTGCACATCAATTTCTACTTTTTGACTACAGACGCTTGATGTACATCTCAATACTAATTTCTGGTAAAAAATTCAGCCATGGAGTACGAATGGACATTTAAAAGTTTAAATTTTTAAATTTATTGGACTAATATGGACTTTCATGTACAGGATGGGCAACTAAGAATGGAGGTTGGCCGTATCTCAAGAACCAATCATCGCATAAGTCTAGGGACAAAATTATCTTAAGTAAAATGGTCCTGAAAAATTACTGGAAAATATTCTCGAATTTCTAAAATAGCCGCTAGGGAGCGTAACAGCCATGACTGAATAGAAAATTAGGTTTTCTCCGTATTTTACTCAATTAAGTGATATTAAAAATATATACATCATAATTCTGAGACAATTTCGAATCTTGTTTTTGTTATATCTTCAAAAATAAAGTGGTGGGGAGACGTCAAAAAATGTTTCTCTTATGTCGATTACTGCGATTAGCCTTAACGGAATTTAACAAACTTGGTCTCGTTACAAAGGGCTTTCCTTAGTATGTCGAGTGCGCTTTACGTTGTTTTGATTTGATCATTATCATCGCTGCTAGAGACCGTTATTTGACATGTCAGCAAATATCACGCTTTTCCAAAAAAATTAAATGGAATGATATGTTCATTTTTACACGGTAAAATAGAGAATTAAAAGATTTAGATGTCAGTGAAAACCGCAACTCGATTGCTTTTTTTCTAACAGCAGATATTAGCAAGCAAATTTGAAATTATGAATTATTATCAGAATTTGGCGACGAAATTTGCAAAGTAGCTGTTGAAAACAAGTAAGCTGTGAAAATGACGCAATGAACAAAAACATATGTCAAAAACATTCAACTTGTCATTGAATTCCGCACCACACATTTATAGACCAACGACCCGGAGATTGGACCTCAACACCCAGCGCGGATTAATAATAATGCATATTATGGCGATTTACAGTACCACCACTCTTAAATGGAGCCTCATATGACCACAAAATACGTGAAAGTAACCCAGGATCTTCCTCTATCATTTGCAACAGCCAGTTACAATAATCCAGTCCAATAAGTCGCAGAGTTATTTTCGAAAAACCCTTTTCCTATACATTCAATATGTCGTTCTCCCCCCGCCCTCTGACATCCGCTGAACCAATGTGTCGGAATGTTAGGGAGACCCAACTCTATTTATTGGCAAAAAAAATCACAATCGGACGTTTCCATATTCCAAAGCCAGATCTGCTCCACCAATAGGCAGGTTCAACATTTTTCGTAATTTTTTTATTGTAACTGAAATCGAAAGATTTTATGATTAAAAAATGATAACAAAAATTTTAAGCGCAAAATTTTAAGATTTACGTTCGCTGTAAGCATTTTAAAACCATGGATCGGCACGAGGTTAGAAAACGTACCCGTGCGCGAGACTAGGCCGCGTGACGTCAGTAGCCACACACAAGCTCCGCCGTGGCAGGGAGAGTATACGGATTCATGTAAACTGTGACCTACGTTTGTGTATTTTATTTATTCGTGATCTTATTTCGTTCATAATCATAACACTAGCTAGCACAATGCTGCAAGTTTATCAGAAAGCCGATTCGCAAAATTTACCCCATATTATACATCTGCATTTTATTTTGTTGTAGCACTCTCCCTGCGACGGCGGAGCGTGACTGTAGCTACTGACGTCACGCGGCCTAGTCTCGCGCACAGGTACGTTTCCTAGCCTCGCGCCAACCCTTGGTTTTAAAATGCTTACAGCGAACGTATTTCTAAAAATTTTGCGCCCAAATTTTTTGTTATCATTTTGTAATCATAAAATCTCTCGATTTTAATTAAAATAAAAAAAATATCGAACCTGCCTTATAAAAGGAAAGGCGATAAAAATACTGTAAAATGGAACCACGCCCACATTTCTAGCTCAATTAGAAAGAGCTGCTACGGCAATTTAAATATGTGTCAATCGTGCGGTTTTGGCGTTCTTTCGACATGTTACTTAGCCACGTTTTCACTTTCTAAATGAGTTGATATATTTTAATAAAATTTTTGAGGTTAACTAGGTGTGTTGATTTCACAATGAATGCCCCTTCAGTCACACATTAAATAACAAATAAATAAACACCACAGATTAAGGGGCGAGCGTGGGTGCGTCTTTACTATGTACATACTTCGATATGCGATGTAAAGCAACGCCAGGCGCAGCTAGTAGTTGGATGGGTGACCGTTCCAACGAAGACCGCGTCCTCGCCTCAAACATCTTCCAGCGGCTTGTATATCAGTGTATGCGCGGAAGCTATACAACCTTAGGCGGGGGTTGTATAGGGGATATACCATCCTTCGGAGGGGATGTAAAGCCGTCGGTCCCTTGTCTATTAAATGTTAGGCAAGTAAAAAATCCCTACTCTTCTTAAGGGAAGAGGCTCGGCAAAATTCCTGGTTGGGGGTAGCTCGTCTACAGGCGTCGGTGTTAGGCCTCAGTAGCGGAAATAGGCCGATGTTAAATAAGTGTATAAAAAAAACCACAGATATTTGACAACCCCCAATTCCAGAAGCTAGAAGCTTGTGCGGAAAGGGGTTACACATTGAAAAATGCGAACATACAACCATTTCCTCCGACAGTGCCGGAGCCAGGATTCGAACCCAGTAGCGCGATGCCCGTGTGATTAATCGCGACTGCCCCCTCGTGCCTTAACCAACACAACTATCGGCCAGAAGATATATTTTTTAAATATTTCGTTAATTTTTCATTTATCAGATATTCATGTAATATGTTGTAGTAACACAGATGAGCTTCATTTGACACATGGTGCAGACATGTGTGTTTACTGTGTTGAAGGTTCATAGTCTCCTAATCATGGAGTCATCGCGACCATCTGTGGGAACATTCCGTGGCAATTCGCGTTACATTCATACTTAAATTAACGGTTAAATGGAATATTAATATTTAAGCTGTCCATTTTATCGGGATCTTGAGGATATCTATATCCTACGATGGAATGTACAAGGTGGGGAAATAGTGCTTCGGACTTCGATATTTCGAGTTTTACGATAGCTAGAAATTAAAAAAGTAAATGCAAGTAAACTAGATAATAAAATCTATAACCGGAAATTATTTTCGAATATAGAAGGCGAGCCAAGACAAAATTACAGGATCAAGTGCCTTTTTTTAAAATGGAATGCTATGTATATCAGTACAGTTTTTGAAACCTCCTTCTAGACTCTATCGATTCCTATATTATTATTGACTATCTCCCAACCACTTGGATGTAATGAATTTTTTTGTTGAAATAATGCCATCTTCTGCAGATGATTAGATTAAATTTTATTTCCCAAAAATTAATGTTACATAACAATAATAATGCAATATGCTCATATAAGTACATACATGACATGGTGCGCCTTAATAATAATAATAATAATTTATTGTCCAAAAGACCATACAGAAAGGTATAGGACTAGTCACAAATAAAAGCCATGGCTTCAATAGCAATTGCTGCAGAAGCTTAATAATTACATACAAAAAACGTATCAAATACAAAAATTACACAATAAAATTAAAAACCATTTAGATTCTACACATTTAAATACTCTTCAACAGAATAGACAATCAAGATATAAGGGAAAGAGCATTTACTTAAATAGGTTCAATCTTAATAAAAATACAATGCACATACTTAAATAAATTCAGACATTATAAATATACAATAATACAATGCTTTAGAAGTAAACTCTTTGAAAACCTTTTATGGATTAAATTTTGTAGTGAAGTATTCTGCCAAGTTATAGAACACATAATTATTTAAAACTTTCATTAACCTAATTTTGAATGTTTTCGCTGTTTATGCAAGTAATAGAATTTGGTAGGTGATTATAAATTTTTACTCCGGAGTATAAAGGACCTTTCCTATTTGTGACATATCTATAGTTTGGTGCAATTAGTTTTGTATTAGATCTGGTATTGTAATCATGGATATCAGCGGATGTCGATATTGTGTTTCGTTTTCTGTAAATTATTATAGATAATTTATATATATATAAAGATTAACTACAGTTGGTATATGTAAGTTTTTAAATGCCGTTCTACAGGATTCTCTCGGATGAATACCACAAATTGCTCACACAGCACGTTTCTGTGTCACTAAAATTTTTTGAAGACAAGTTGCGTTTCCCCAAAATTCTACACCATATTGCAGTATGCTTTGAAAATATGCAAAATACACAGATAGTGCCGCTGCAATGCTGATATTTTCTTTGACGTTCTTTATTGCATAAATTGCACGTCCAAGTCTTTTATTTAAATCAGAAACATGCGTCGACCAATTTAACGATTTATCAATATATATTCCTAAAAGTTTAGTATCAGTTACTGATATTATTTGTCCTAGATCAGTTTGAATATTTATATCTAAGGCTGGTGTGTGGGATTTTCAAATGTTATATTCATTGTTTTTTTAACATTTAAGAGCAGTTTATTAGCATGAAACCAGTTTGTAATGCCATTCATTGCCTCTTCACTTTTAACTTTAAGATCGTCCAAATTATCATCATTCACTATGATACTGGTATCATCAGCGAACAATGAAAATTGTAACGAAGGAAAATTATCAACAAGATCATTTATGTATATTGAGAATAATACTGGACCTAATATGGACCCCTGTGGAACTCCAAATGTGATCTTTTGCTTCCGTGATAACAGTTTTTCCAATTTCCTGAGATTCGTCATAAAGTCTGACATATGCAGATCTATGTTTTAAATATGAAGTAAACCACAGAAGTGGTGTACCGCGTATTCCGTAGTAATTGAGCTTCATTAGTAAAATATTATGATCTACACAGTCAAAAGCCTTAGACAAGTCGCAGAAGATACCCATAGGAATATGTTTATTTTCTAGGATATTATTAATATAATTTATTAGTTTAAATGCAGCGTCAGATGTGCTACAATCTTTTTTGAATCCAAACTGAAATGGTGTTAAGATTTTAAATTTTTCTAAATAGTTTACTAGCTGTTTTTTTACTACTGCTTCTAATATTTTAGAAATTGTAGGCAAAAGGGAAATAGGTCTATAATTTGAAATATTATATTTGTCGCCTTTTTTAAAAAGCGGCTTAATGGTTGCTATTTTAAATTTATCTGGAAATATTCCCTGGGAAAGTGATAAGTTTACGATATGTGTTAAGGGTTTCTTTAAAACTTAAATGTTTTCTTTTATTAATGTAATTGGAATTTCATCTCATCCAAATGATTCTTTAGGTTTTAATTGCTTAACAATTTCAATTACCCCATTTTCCGTAACCGGCATAAAGTACAGAGAGTCCAGGGTATTTTTGTTAATTTTTTTAATATAGTATTCGGCAGAGTGTATGCTTTGTAAATCAGATGTTAGTGTTTCGGCAATGTCCACAAAAAAGTCAATAAATTTAGTGGCTACTTGACATGGATCTTTTATTATTATATCATTCTCAGGCAGCACAATAAGTTCTTGCCTGTTAGAATTTTTTTCTGAAGGTCGTTTATGATATCCCAAGTAGTTTTTATTTTATTACTAGAGTGTAGAATTTTATTACTAAAGTATAATTTTTTTGCAGCGTGAATAACTTTTTTTAAAATCTTACAATATAATTTAATGTAGTTTATAAAACCACGATCTTTACTTACTTTATTTTGTTTTAGATAAATTAAATCGCGCTTATGCTTGCACGAAATTCGAATACCTGTAGTTGGCCAGCTATTATTAGTTTTTTTTGAAATATTAATTTTTTCCATGGGAAATGCTTCATGAAAACAATCCAGAAAAAGAGAATAGAAGGTATCATTTGCCACATTTGCGTCAGTGTATTCCTCTATAGTGCACCAATTTATAGACTTCAGCAAATTTTGAAACTTTATTTTATTTTTTTCGGTAATTATTCTTTTTTCTGTAAATTTATGATTACTTAACAGATTGCTATTATTTACTATTTTTAAGATTTGGCCTTTATGATCTGAGAGACCCACATCTATTACTTGTGAATTATATTGTGCATTTATATTTGTTAAAATATTATCAATAATTTTGGATGATGTAGATGTTATTCTTGTAGGTTCGGTTATGGCAATTTTTAAGTCATATATATTTAAAATCGATTCTAAATCATTTGTAATGTTACAATTTTCTGAAAAGTTTATATTAAAGTCACCACATATAATAAAGTTTTTATAATGTAATTGGTTTAATTCAAATAGTAGTTCGTAGAAAGAGTCCAAAAATATTGTTGTGTCACCTACGGGGGCTCTGTACAGACAAATAACAGTGTACTTGCTTTTTTTACTATGGACAACAGTGAATTCAAAATGCAATTCTCTTTGTTCAGCTTTCAAATTGTTTACTTCCATAAAATCACTACAGTTTCTGGCGTATATTACAACTCCGCCGTGTGCCTTTTTTTCTCGGCAATAAAGACCTAATATTTTATAATTATCCATGTTAAGAAAATTGTTTTGTTCATATTTCATCCAAGTTTCAGAGAAACATATTAAGTCGATGGCGGAATTTTCTTGTGGCAAAATGTTATTAAGCCAAATATTAATTTCATCGATTTTGTTAGTCACACATTGTATATTGTAATGTAATATTGTAAAATTTGAAATATTATTCTCGATAGTATTCTCTTCCTTACTATTGTTCGTTATTATATTGTTTGTTATTATATTGTTTGTTATTATATTAAAAAAATCACCAAAGTTACAATTATGGGTTTTAAGAAAAACTTACATGAATATTAGTTACTAGACATCTAAAAACTTCTTAAAAATGTACAGGGTAATTATTTTTCAATTAAGAACATTTTAAATTGAAGTTTCTCAATTTTTTCAAATGGAATTTTTTTGACGATGTGATGTAGAACATTTTTTTGTAAGTACTTCCCTGTGGCTATTTCTAACAATTTTCGATTTATTGAGCAATAGCTTAAAAAATTAGGTTTTTCAAATAACTGAACGGAAAAAATTATAATAAGTGCTCCACATGTTGCCCATTTTGATTGAAACACCTCACTATGCGTCTTTGAAATGAAATTTCTACTGTTCTACAAGCCAAAATATGAATGAAAGAATAATAATTAACTGCTTTTCGATCGATCACATCGACAATTTTAAAATGTTAGACTGTTAATTTCACTATGCAAACAAGCAAAAAATGGAATAGTAAATTGTCCAAAATTAAACTGCTAATCGCACAAGGTAAACGAACAAAATGCCGCAGATCGGCCGGTTATAACATGACGGAACTTGATCCAGTGGTAGAGGGAACTGGGGCTATACACATCTGAATTTTAGATGCCAGCGCGCTAAAGCGGTGAAACCGTGAACTAATTAATGGGCCATTCTTTGTTTATGTGACGAATTACATACCTTGCTTTTTTTCTCAGCTCTTTTTGACATACACAGTTATAATACACAACTTAATAGTTTTCAGGAATTTGTTGTTAGGGATCTGATGTTAAATGTCAGTACGAGAAAAATTAATATTTTTTCAAGATATTTTTTTCTTTAGGTTACCAACTTTTCTCTTGAAAAGATAGTTTTTTTATTCGTTAACGTTGTCTCGTGAGTTAACATAAGCAATATAAATATACTTAAATATTTTTTTAAATGTTATATACATTTTATGCTCATTACATTCAATATCTTCTGCCTCACATTCAGCAATACTTGAAGATTATTTTTCTTTAGGAACTTCTCAGATTCTTCCGAATACTTCTTGAGGAGGTTCCAGCAACTATATCATTCTGCAAGGACAGTTTTTTTGAGGGCGCAGCAGTCTTTTTAAGTATTTTTTGGTTTTTTAGAATCTTCATCTAAAATAGCAAATAATATAATCTCAAAAGTATACATCATAAATAACTTGCCTCCAAAAAAGTAATAATCTTTACTGAAATTAAGAGAACAGACCTTTATGATTTTGCTAACAGGCTTCCCAATTTTCAGTTTTAAAACCCAAGCTTGAAACCTGCCCATAAGCTCCTTTTCGCCAAATTTGTTTTCGACAAACACTTGAAGTTTACCTTTTCTTTTCTTAAAAGACCAGCAGGGGGCGTAGTTTTTGTTTTCTAACACGTATGATTTCGCTTCTGTATAGTTCTAGTCTCCTGTGCTAACAGTGAGAGCCGCATAGGGCATGGTACAGGAGTAGATGATGGTAAGTGTCGATGTTTGTGAAATGCTTCGCCACATTGCGTCGTGATATGAAGTGTTTATGCTCCTCTTTCCGGCCGCGCATTTTTTATTTTGGTTTCATCATGGCAGTTCTTATTCTTTCCCACCGTTTGTTCCTTGTGTGCTTGATCCTTTCCTAGCCTACTCATGACATCATGACCCCATCCTCTTTTTATAGCACTTTCTTTAGTAGATGTGTTGGTTTCTTCCTTTTTTTCAACTGGTCCCCAGTACTTGGTTGCGCACGATTTTATCCATTTATAATTGTTTTTCCTCCTACTAATGGCCATGTTTGCTGACATTCTTTTAGTCTTATTGTTTTTGTGAGCAGTTGAGGTGTTTGTATTGTTATATTTCATTTCCGACCCATAGCACATTTATTCGTTGGTTTATTTGTTTATTGAAGGTGCAGTACACCTTTTAGTTCTAACCATTCGACTGCGATGAAACAATGTTCCGTTTTTCTGTTTCTGTAGTATAAACCTAAAATTTCAACTCTTAAGGATGAACTAGTTTTACGGATTTTTTAACTCATGCCTAAATTCTTTTTAATTATTATTATTATTTTGTTCTTCTTTGTGCTTTTTTTATGATGCAGTATATACTGTTATTGTATACCGGGTGTTAGAAAAGTATGGGAACTGTGGAAAATCTCGAACAGTTTGCATCAAATCGAAAAATAAAAAAATACGTGTCAAAAATTTTTCCAAAACTATCTACTGATACCAAAATGACCTTCCCACCCACCACCCTGTGGGTGGGGCGAGGGGCAACTTTAAAATTTCAAATGGAAACCCTTACTTTTTATTGCGGAATCGGATTCTACGGCAAAAAATACGTAAATTTTATTCCGGACATTTTTTTCGATTCTTGCATGTCGCTGTAATCGCAAAAAATGAAAAGAAAACATTACTGTTTCAAGAGTAGCGTCTTATGCCCATAAAAAATTCCAATCCAATGACATTGGATTCGACTCTCCCACCCCTAACCCAGTGGGTGGGGCGGGGGGCAACTTTGAAATTTGTAATGAAAATTCGTATTTTTTATAGCGGATTCGGATTCTACGGCCAAAAATACGTGAATTTTATATCGGGCATTTTTTTCGATTCTCGCAAGGTGTCGCTGCAATCGCACAAAATTGAAATAAACCTTAAGCGTCCATAAGTTTGCAAATATTTACAAACTCTAGCTACTGATGTTGACAAAAAAACATTCAGTTTAAAAAACAATATCTGTGATATCTTGGTTTTTATGAATGTTTTTTTAAAAATGTTCTTAATAACAGTATTTGTTTTGTGAAATTTCTACGAGAACGTTCGGTTCCTTCCAACTTTTTTAGAAGCAGGAGCGCACTTTTGTACGGAAAAAGTTCTTTCATTTTTCATTAGTTATCGCATTTTCTTCTGCATAATGGCTACTTTAACAGAGGAAGGGATAGTTTCTCTTTTAATGATGCGAGGGTGGGGCGATAAAGAAAGGTCCTATGATGAAGTTGTGATTTTATTCAACGAAACTTTCCGTGTAGATCAAGCGGGAATTTCGAAATCTACTATATCCCGTACCATCAAACGATTCCTAGACACAAGGACAAATAAAAATCGTCCAAAATCTGGAAGACCAAAATCTGAAACATAGAAAGCTCGACAAATGGAGTGGCCCAGGCATTTGTTGAAAATCGAAGGTTATCAATCAGAAAAGCCAGTCAACAGCTTGATATGAGTGCATTTTCAGTTCGTAAGAATTTGAAACTTTACAAAATTCACCTTCACCAAGAGTTAAATGAAGATGATTTTGATCGGCGACTTGAATTTAGTGAATTAATGATGGAAAGGAGTAACCAAAACCCAAATTTTTTGTCATCTCTACTTGTCTTCTCAGATGAAGCAACTTTCGAACTCAGTGGAAAAGTTAATCGCCATAATATCAGATATTGGAGCGACGAAAACCCTCACTATCCACAAAAATTAAATATTTGGGCAGGAGTTTTCAGGGATCGAATCATAGGACCGTTTTTCATAGATGGAAATTTGAATGGAGAAAAATACCTGGAAATGTTGACAAATCAAATAGTTCCCGCAATACAAGAGATTGCTGGTGATGAGTTCGATAATATTTGGTTCCAGCAAGATGGGGCTCCTCCACACTATCGGGATATTGTTACGGACTATTTGAATGGTACTTTCGAACATCGATGGATAGGTCGAACAGGAACTATTGAATGGCCAGCAAGATCTCCCGACCTCGCGCCACTTGATTATTTTGCTTGGGGCTACGTGAAGGGTAAAGTTTATTTCATTAAACCTCGTGATTTGGAAGAGCTGAGGCAACGCATAATAAACATTTTTGCAGAAATACCACCTCAAATGATAAGAAATGCTATTGAAAATTTTTACGTTCGTCTCGGACAATGCCATGAAGTCAATGGGCACCATGTTGAACACCTGCTATAATCTTGAAATTAAAACCTGCTAGTGTAGCAGTTAAGCTGTAAAATAATTGCCTCAACTGGTCGAAATCCTCACCTTGCCTTAAATGGCTGAGTTACCTCCTTGCCTTCACTGGCTGGGATCAAGAGCTTGTCTGAAATGGCTGAATTAAGAGGTAAAACCACTGTTAGTTTTTTTTTAATCGAGTTTTTTATTGCCCTGTAAAAAATGTAAATTGAAAATTACTAGCTGCTAATAAATTTACAGAATGTTAATTAATAGTTGTTGTAATTTCCACACGACCGTGTAAAATCACTGTTCTCAAAACAGTTCGGAAAATCATTCATTCTGAGATCAATAGTTTTACTTTTCGTATTTTTTTAAGTATGCATTCAAAACTTTCATGTTTCCACTCTATTGTTTGCGATTGCAGCGACACCTTGTGAAAATTGAAAAAAATGCCCGATATAATATTCACGTATTTTTGACCTTAGAATCCGAATCCGCTATAAAAAAATAGGGATTTTCATTACAAATTTCAGAACGGACAGACATCGCTAACGGACGCACGAAAGGCGAACGACTTAGCCGATCATTTTCAGACGATACATAACAACACCATGCCAAACAATCAGGAACACGACCGCATCGAACGAGACGTACGAGAACTGCTCGGTCATGACATCCAACTGACGAGACAGCAACTTCTTAAAGTCATGACCAAGCCCTCGGAGGTGGCAGACATTGTCAAGGACCTACCGAAGAATAACGCACCCGGGGCGGACTGTATCGAATACAGGCTGCTCAAATATCTCCCCAGGAAAGGTATTGTGCAGTTGACGTACATCGTTAACGTAATCCTGCGACTACAGCACTGGCCTAGCCAGTGGAAGGGCGCCGTGGTCGTACCCATCCTGAAACCGAAGAAGAATGCGCAGCTCGTCGGCAGCTACAGGCCCATCTCGTTGCTGTCGGCGATCTCCAAGTTGGTTGAGAAGGTCATCCTGATCAGGCTCGATACTGTTCAGGATGAGCTTCACATCGACGACGAGTCCCAATTCAGCTTCAGGAGGGGCAGGAGCACCGTCCAACAGGTCGTCAGGGTGGTTAATGATGTGAAGGTGCAATACAACCTCGGGAAGAGCACCGCCATGGTGCTCCTCGATATTGAGAAGGCCTTCGATACCGTCTGAATCCCGGGCTTACTCTACAAACTTCATAACTATAACTTTCCGACGCACATCACCAAACTTATCCACTCGTTCCTGACGGGCAGAACCCTGCAGGTTCGGGATATGCTTCACGCGTCGGTTCACAGAGAACCGCATAATTACACCAATCTCGATCAGGGGCAACCAAATTCCTATCAGGGGATGCGTGAAGTATCTGGGGGTTCGACTGGACAGAAGACTGACCTTCAACACCCACATAAACGAAACCATACGGACGGTCTACTCCCTGTCCAGGAGTCTGTATCCGCTCATGGTCAGGGGTAGCAGACTAAACAGACAAAATAAGAAATTGTTGTACACGATGGTGGTCAGGCCGTCCATCACATACGCAGCGCCGGTGTGGTGCAGCATATCGGCCAAGACAATGAAAAAACTAAAAGTGCTAGAACACAAATATATGCGCCTCATATCAAATTCTGGAAGATACACCTCCCTCAGAGACCTCTACGAACGCTGCAACGACATAACCCCGATAGCCGACTACGTCCAGCACATCTCTCAAAACTTCTATTCGTTGCGCTGGGCGATAGTCCGCTAACAAGACACATTACACAAATTAGACAGCATAATGCCCCATTTCGGATTAAACACCCCTTACCTTACCAGACGTTGTCAATCTTCCGGCAGCCACTCTAGCCAAACTTTCACCTACTATACCTTCTCTAATACTATCCACCTTTCACTGATATTTCATACCTTTCATCGACTTTAATTCTTTCCTGTCCTCCCTCTTCTTTTGCTTTTATGTATTTTTGTGTGTGTCGCGTTTATTGTCTCTTCGTTTCTGTTTGTACATTTTTGTCTGTAAATTCATTCTTCCTTCATTAAACTCTTAACAGAATCCAAATTTTATATCAGAACAACCAAAATTTTTTAGAATCCCAGTTTAGGCCTGCCTTGCGCAACCCGTAGTTGGAGCAATTCGCGGATGGCACCCCGTGCAAGTTACGGAGTCAGCGTCAGTGCCCAAATTAAAAATCAGTGTAGTGCACAAACGGCGAAAGCCAAGTGATCGTTTTAATCAGTGTTTAGTTAAGCTTTCTTTTTTAAGCATTTTTTGTCATACCACTGAATTTTATTTACATATGTAAAAGGAGTTTAAGTTTTTTGTCATTTTCATTTTTACCTAGCCAAACCAGTCCCGCCTCGGCCCGACTTTGCGATACACCACCGCGTTAACGCGGTGGCCGCAGGGTCGGTCCCGGGATGGGCTCTGGGGAGGCACATTTACTGTACACATTAATACTAATAAAGTTGTTTTGAATTGAATTGAATTACAAATTTCAAAGTTGCCCCTCGCCCTACCCACAGGGTGGTGGGTGGGGAGGTCATTTTGGTATCAGTAGATAGTTTTTTGGCACGTATTTTTTTATTTTTCGATTTGATGCAAACTGTAGAGATTTTCCACCGTTCCCATACTTTTCTAACACCCGGTATAGTAGTTATAACTATTACCACTTGTTTCATATTTTTTATATTTTCGTTTATTTATAATTTTACAAAAATAGGCATACGTGTGATATTTTTTCAAAATTGATATTAAGATATTCCCGAGGGTGGCGACAAAAGTATCCTTAATTTTGTGGGTAAGTGAAAAAAAAAAGTTCTGAAAGGTGTCTAGATATCAAATTTAAATGTGATGAGTCAATTGGTTTTGACGCCGTGCTAAATCATGACCATGCATACATGCACACACACACACACAGATATTATTTCTAAACATCTTTTAGTGTCTAGAATATATCCTTCACTTTTAATTTCGCGCGAAAGTAATAAAAAAGCAAGTTAATCTGAGTGTTTCCCAAATTTCACTTATTTGTTTTTTTAACTATAAAAGTGCGTATATAGATATGGCAAACCGAGCACGTGCAAACAACAAATTTGGCCATGATTTTGGAAATCGCGATCCACTGTCATATATCTAGTGAGCCTGTGAGCCACTTAAGAAGATCTCGCAAACTGCTCGATTCATAATCGTCGCGATTCATTTTCTGTCGATCTCTGTAACGAACACAAAGATAATAAAGAAAAGAGATTCGTAGTATTACAGGATGCGATTGTAGGAGAGTCCTTAAGTACGTATCGATCTGTTGACGAGCCTCTACTTGTAAACTGAGGAAGTTTTCTTGATTTAATAGAAATGTAATTTAATGCACTTGGGATTTCGTGACTTAGAGTCTTGGACAATTAATTACATTATGATTAATGAACATTAGTATATTATTCAGTGTTTATATTTAAGAGCACGGACTCTGAGATTATTTGAATTAGCATTGACAGTTCTAGTTTAGCTTAAACTGTTAAAAGTGTCTGAAATATATTTTGTTGTGAGTTCAGTGCATCGACTTCTTATATCCCGCTTTCTAGGTGTTATCCTTCACATATGTCGGAAGTGCGATCCATCCTTCCTATCTTATTACTTAATGACGCACGCAATTTTTTTTTCTTTCATTCCACTTAAGTGACTTACAATATACAATTAAACTGTTCCTCACCCGCAGCGGCTAACTCCATGGTGTCCTTCCCGATTTGTGTGCCAGTGCCGGACGAAATATCACACCACCTTTAGCCCTCCAACAGCAAATAAATAATTTAGAGCATGCTTTTAAAGCATCACCTTATCGATTGGGAGGTCGCGTTCCCGGCAGGGAATAGTCTTCACTTCTTGACTGGAAATAAGGGGTGGATGAATGAATTTTACTTCTCCCATCTATTTTTACCATCTCCCAATCGAATTTCTTTTGGAAAACCGTCAGGAAAATTGAGGGTGGGGATGTGATCTCTGCAGGGGTAGTTTTCACCCCCTTAACTGGAGGTAAGGGGTGGGTGGGTTGGTTTTGAATTTTACCTCCCTCATTCTCCTCGACCTTTTTTTAGTTACATTCCCCCCGAACAGGGCGAAAAAATTAGTTACGACCGTTTTTTTTTTCATCAAGGAGGTGGTTTTCATCCCTCTCG
The DNA here is from genome assembly GCA_963675555.1 of Leptura quadrifasciata. NCBI lineage: Eukaryota > Metazoa > Arthropoda > Insecta > Coleoptera > Cerambycidae > Leptura > Leptura quadrifasciata. The sequence continues at coordinate 34,364,933 of OY776674.1, forward strand.
GTGGCCCCGTATCAAAATCACTTACAGGAATTATTCCGCACAAGCTCCACCTCCACTTGCTAAACCACGGAAAACCCGCTTTGGGTGTGGTTCTTGACCAATCGAAGATGAAGGCAGGTTTTTTCACCCTCAGATCTGTCGCAATAGATTCCCCGCCCCCAAAAAACGGGGGGGGGGGGAATATCTTTTAGTCCTGGCCCAGAAATGTTCAACTTTTCCGCTTATTTACCTGGACTACATGTGGACAGACTCATGTTGCAGCGAGCAAATTAGGCTCATGCACGGCTTGCTATATCAATGCGCTCCTTTATCCTGCTGTAACAATTTCAAAAAATATATTCCGACACACTTCTAAGTGTCGAGATGTTTTGCATGGCAGAACTGTTGTTTTTATATTGCTTTTGTTGCAGATCCACAAGAAGGATATGATATCCCAAAAAATATGTGATAAATGTATCCAATTTACTACTACAGTGTTTAGTTTCAGAAAAAAATGCGCAGAAAATGATAAACAGCTCAAGGTAAATAATTTATTATTTTTTTGTAATACCTCTACATAAACAAGTGTATGCTTTAAGCTTCATTTTGATTAGCTAATTTTGAATCTTTAGTAAGTGTCAGCAAAATTATGGTGTATAAACAAAATGTATATATTATTTGTTTCGTAATAAATATTTAACTCTTCAACTAATATGCCAGCATAAAGAAATACGTGAACGTCGTGAACTATTTATTTTGACGTAGGTTTACAACATCACATTAACTTGAAGTGTAATATTATTTTCAATTGATTAAATATATAATCATTATCAGAGAAAATGTAATTTTGTGAATTACTATATAACATTCAACGTACTGATGCAAAGTCAAACTTTATCATTCTTAATGTTTTTTTTTGTTTTAATAACAGATTAATAATGCTCCCGCTCACTAGTTGCCAACAGAGTATTAAGGAGGCCACGCACTGGCCGTAACGGCCGGCTGAGAATCCGATTAATGCACATGCGACATGCCATTGAAATTTAATCCATTATTTACATGAATAATAAAAAAACTTGAAAAATAAATATTGAAAAATTCGTGATTTGAAGTAATTTTTTTGTTTTTTTCTCAATTTTAAGCGGTTTCATGAAAAATAAACCATCAACATACAGAGGGTGTTCGTTTTCAACCTACCCCCTAGACGTATCTCCGGATTGAATTGGAATATCGTTTTGAAATTTTGGTCGAATGGGTTTTCGAAAAAGACCCACAATTCTAAAATATTTTAGAATTTCTGTCACTTCCGGTTATACCGGAAGTTAACGCCAACTTCGTTATTTTAAATAGAACCCCCCAATTTTTTCTTAATTTCTGGATTCCTCATCAAAATTAAGGGTAAGTTTGTTAATACAACCCTACCTTGATTCTCAACAGTTTTTGAGTTATTCCATTTGCTTTATAATTTGTTGCGTTTCCAGCGTCTCCCTTTATTGTTATCTTTAAAACTAATTGATAGTAAATAATGATATTTTGACAGCTTCTTAACATTGTAATGAGATATCGAGCCGCCCAAAAAAATTTTGAAAAAAATATTAAAAACGTAGTTAAAACATATCTTGAATATCATCAATTTAAAATCGAAAAAACTACATTTTTTTAAATAGCACCCCATATTTTTTTTATACCGTTAGATCAACCGCTCAATTTTTAGTAAAAAAAAGCATAAGGCACTAAGCTGCTAAAATTGATATCTTGTGAGAGAATTTAAAAAAACTGATTTAATACAACTTTTTTATTTTTACAAATGATTTTATTTAATTAAGTTAACACGTAATAAACAATAACGTAAAAACTATTTAAAAAATTGTTCGAATTGTCCATTTACTTCCAAATAAACAGAACAGTAGGCTTATGCTGTGTAAAATACATTAGGTTGCTATGGATACGCGCATTTGAATTCCACAAAACAATGCATTCCATTAAAGGTGTTTAAACGAAATGAAATCAAGTCGTTTTACGAGTGCTATTGTCTGTTTCGAATCACATGTTTTTCGGGCTGCATACGCTCATGCGCAGTCCATCTTTTACTTGTTAGTCGTTCATTCGATGTCTGTAGCGCAAGCATTATTTGTTTACCAGACTTTAGTTGAAAGTTTTAAACGTTTGCTGCAACAATGTATTCACATGAAGTTATTATGGATTTATTTTATCTTCATAAAGATAATCACCTTTTTATAAAAAGAACATGTCGAGCTTTTAACGAAAAATATCATAATTTGCCGAAAATGACACCAAGAAAATTTCGCAAGATCCATAGCAATTTTCTACAAACTGATTCGATGAAATCAAAACCAAATCGTGCAAAAACGGTGACTGGGTCTGAAATTAACATCATCAATGTTCTTGGGTACTTTCACGCATATCCTCGAACTCCTATTCGAACTGCTATTGGAGCATTGGGAATTTGCCAAACATCCATTCAAACCATTTTATCAGATCATGGATGCACAATTTCAAAGCCACTCCAGTACAGTACAGTATTGCCAAATGATTTTGAACGCAGAGTACGTTTTTGCGAGTTTCTTTTGGTTAAAACTCAAGAAAACCCCAATTTCTTGCGGAACATTATTTGGACCGATGAAGCGAAATTTAACAGAGAAGAAACAGTAAATACGCATGAGCATGAGCGTATGCAGCCCGAAAAACATGTGATTCGAAACAGACAATAGCACTCGTAGAACGACTTGATTTCATTTCGTTTAAACACATTCAATGAAATGCATTGTTTTGTGGAATTCAAATGCGCGTATCCATAGCAACCTAATGTGTTTTACACAGCATAAGCCTACTGTTCTGTTTATTTGGAAGTAAATGGACAATTCGAACAATTTTTTAAATAGTTTTTACGTTATTGTTTATGACGTGTTAACTTAATTAAATAAAATCATTTTTAAAAATAAAAAAGTTGTATTAAATCAGTTTTTTTTTAATTTCCTCACAATATATCAATTTTAGCAGCTTAGTGCCTTATACTTTTTTACTAAAAATTGAGCGGTTGATCTAACGATACAAAAAAAAAATATGGGGTGCTATTTAAGAAAATGTAGTTTTTTCGATTTTAAATTGATGATATTCAAGATATGTTTTAACTACGTTTTTAATTTTTTTTTCAACATTTTTTTAGGCGGCTCGATATCTCATTACAATGTTAAGAAGCTGTCAAAATATCATTATTTACTATCAATTAGTTTTAAAGATAACCACAATAAAGGGAGACGCTGCAAACGCAACAAATTATAAAGCAAATGGAATAACTCAAAAACTGTTGAGAATCAAGATAGGGTTGTATTATCAAACTTACCCTTAATTTTGATGAGGAATCCAAAAATTAAGAAAAAATTGGGGGGTTCTATTTAAAATAACGAAGTTGGCGTTATCTTCCGGTATAACCGGAAGTGACAAAAATTCTAAAATATTTTAGAATTGTAGGTCTTTTTCGAAAACCCATTCGACCAAAATTTCAAAACGATATTCCAATTCAATCCGGAGATACGTCTAGGAGGTAGGTTAAAAACGAACACCCTGTATATAGACCATTTTAAAGTAGACATTTCAACGGTTAAAACGGGGTCCGGATAGAATATTTAAATTTTAAAAAAGCACCAATAATAAAAGGGGTTGTAGAGGGTGAACTACCCAAAAAAATAAATAGGCTAAACAAACTAAATAACTGTATGCGGGGTGATTTTTTTGGACGTCTATTAGAAGTATATCGAGAAAGAGAAATGATATCGATCTGAAAATTTGGCTATAGGCCTAACGGGGTAGGATCTATTTAACGAAAATGTTTCAAAATGGTGGCATTTCCGGTTATGCCGGAAGTTGACTCCAACTTTGTTGTTTTAAATGGAATGCCCCCATTTTCAATTTTTTTTTAGATTTTGCAGTTAATTTAAAGAACATTTCGTTAAAGGTTTCCTATAGCTAAAGTTAATATTTCCGGAGATATTAATTTTTTTCCTAAAATTTTGACAGAAAAGTTGTATAACATAAAAATTAATATCTCAGTAACAATAATTGATAACATGTTGATTATTCTATGAGGGTAAGACAAGGTATTGGAGTTACTCATCATGTAAGAAAATTATCGAAATATCCACTAAAAAGCTTCTAAAATTATTGACATATGTCGATCACACAAAACCAGCAAAACTTATTTTTTTTAAATGGCACCATACCTAACTAAATGCACCATTCGATAGAAAGAAAAAAATACGCATCTAACCATGTATCATGTTCCTATACCCAAAATGTATGGTTCTTTAGATATTTGCTATTTTCGGTGTTATTAATAAAAATTGAAGAGTATATCTCGAAGAGTGCCGTCTTCTAAAGAGTAGGCTTTGAGTGTTGACAAAACAAAATACAAAAAATGTGACAGATAGGTAATTTGTTTTTTTTTTATACATTTATTTAACGTCGGCCTATTTCCGCTACTGAGGCCTAACACCGACGCCTGTAGACGAGCTACCCCCAACCAGGAATTTTGCCGAACCTCTTCCCTTAAGAAGAGTAGAGATCTTTTACTTGCCTAACATTTAATAGACAAGGGACCGACGGCTTTACATCCCCTCCGAAGGATGGTATATCTCCTATACAACCCTCGCCTAAGGTTGTATAGCTTCCGCGCATACACTGATATACAAGCCGCTGGAAGATGTGTGAGGCGAGAACACGGTTTCCGTTGGAATGGTCACCATCCAAATACTAACTGCGCCTGTCGTTGTTTTACATCGCATACCGAAGTATGTACATAGTAAAGACGCACCTACGCTCGCCCCTGTAATTTATGTTATTGTATTTCATTACACGTAGTTTGTGTTGTACTTATTTACTGTGGAGAAAATGACCAACAATTACTCACACTCGGATATTTTGAATTTATTTAACATTCATGGACAGTGTGACAAAATAATTAGTAGAACGTATCATAATGAACGAATCATAAATTCCATAATTTTAAATTTACTACTGTGCAAGAACTTTATCCTGAAGATCCACAGCGAAGAACAGAATTTTGCGAAATGATATTAATCCGAACACAAGAAGACCCTCAATTTTTAGAAAAAATTATTTGGTGAGGCAATATTTTCAAAGGAAGGTATTTTCAATCGCAGAAATTCGCATTTTTGGGTCAATCAAAATCCTCATGTTATGCGACCGAGGAATTTTCAGTATAAATTTAGTTTTAATGTGTTTTGTTTGTTAATGGACAATAAATTGTGTTACCACATTTACGACGAAAATTTGAATGGACCAAGATATTTAGAAATTTTAACTGTCGTAACGAACTTTTTAGACAATTTGCCGGTTAATCAATACTTTTCATGCTGGTACCAACTCGATGGAGCTCCAAGTCATTGTTCCAGACCAGTTAGTAACGAATTGGATCAAATGTTCGATGACAGGTGGATAAGGCGTTTGGGTCCATGGATTTGGCCTGACAGGTCTCCTGACTTGACCCCCCCAATGGATTTTACCTGTGGAGCTGTATAAAGAGTGCGGTCTATCGAACCCCGATAACTAACCGATAGGAACTGTTGGATAGAGTAGATAATAGGATTCTAAAATGTTTACAGGTTAATGGGCATCATGTTGAACAGTATAATTAATGTTTCATTATAAAATTTTTATTATTAATAAATTATACAATTTTCATTTTTTCATTTCATTGATAAAATTAGAAAATCGCAAATATCTAAAGAACCATACATTTTGGCTATAGGAACTTGATACATGGTTAGATGCGCATTTTTTTCTCTATCGAATGGTGCATTTAGTTAGGTATGGTGCCATTAAAATTGTTTCTGCTGTTTTTGTGTGGTCGACATATGTCAACAATTACAGAAGCTTTTTAGTGGATATTTCGATAATTTTCTTACATGATGAGTAACTCCAATACCTTGTCTTACCCTCTTAGAAAAATCAACATGTTATCAATTATTGTTGCTGAGATATTAATTTCTATGTTACACAACTTTTCTGTTAAAATTTTAGGAAAAAAATTAATATCTCCGGTAATATTAATTATAGCTTTAACGAAATGTTCTTTAAATTAACTGCAGAATCTAAAAAAAATTGAAAATGGGGGCATTCCATTTAAATACCAAAGTTGGGGTCAACTTCCCGTATAACCGGAAATGCCACCATTTTGAAAATATTTTCGTTAAATAAATCCTACTCAGATAGGCCTATAAGTAGTTTGCTTATAGAAGCGGTCCTCATACTCCCCCACCACTTTTCTGTGGCGGCACAGGGGGCGTGGCGCGGGGTACGGGTAATTAGGGTGATGGGGGACAATTATAGTGGTGGGGGACAATTATAGTGGTGGGAAGTAATTAGGGTGGTGAGGGCAATTAGAGTGACGGTGATGGGTAATTAAAGTGGTACGTAATTGGAATGTTGGGTAATTATGGTTATGGGTAATTAGAATGGTGGTGATGGGCAATTAGAGTGACGGTGATGGATAATTAGAGTGGTACGTAATTGGAATGTTGGGTAATTATGGTTATGGGTAATTAGAATGGTGGTGGGGGACAATTAGAGTGGCGGCTATGGGTAATTAGAGTGGTACGTAATTCGAATGATGGGTAATTAGAGTTATGGGTAATTAGAATGATGGTGGGGGGCAATTAGAGTGACGGTGATGGGCAATTAGAGTGGTGCGTAATTAGAATGTTGGGTAATTATAGTGGTGGGAAGTAATTGGGGCGGTGGGGGGCAATTAGAATGATGCGTAATTACAATGATGGTTAATTAGAATGGTGGTGGGCAATTAGAGTGGTGCGTAATTACAATGATGGGTAACTAGAGTTATGGGGGGCAATTAGAGTGGCGGTTATGGGTAATTAGAGCGGTGCGTAATTCGAATGGTGGATAATTATAGTGGTGGGAGGCAATTAGGGTGGCAAGAGGTACTTAGATGTGTGCGGGCTAAGTATTGGAATGGGGTAATTGTTGTGGTGGGGAGGACTCTTTTAAAATAAATAGAATGCAATGCTTCTGCATTACACAATTAAAACCTATCGCTGATAAGTCAAGAGCTAGCAAGTGAGTGTTGTGCAATCATCCGACAGTAAACAATAATAAATTGACTAGCACAATATATTTTCATCATCACATTTTCTGTAAGTTGATAAAAAAAAGATGTATCCTCTCTAAATATGTATATTTAATATGTTTGTTTTATTTTTAGTTTAACGCAACCGACAAAATATGTCGATGCCATATTCAGCTCAACGGTGGGTATCGACAGAAAACATTAGATCGGTCATTGAAAGTTTGTCTTGTAAACTTAATCACTTAAACAAGGATTCAAAGCATTCATTAGTTTATGATACAACTGTCTGCTACTATGTTGAAGAAACTAAACGCATTGAAAAAGATTGCAGGACGTATGCTCTTGGTGCAAATCTATGTTACAGTTATTTCTTTTACTTTTTAAATTTGTGAATTTTGTGAGCATATGGTTAGAATAGAATTAAGACACTTTCTATATGACTTGTGAAGTACCTGCCTAAGAAACTTATTGAAAAATATCAACTCGACCAGTCTGATGGTGATACGGGCAGTTAAATAATTCTTTATGTTGTATTTATTATTAGATATAAATAATTATTATATTGTCCTATTCACGGACGTATCAGCCCCTAGCCTGATACAAATTCCAAATAACTGTACCATCAAAGTTAAAGGCGTAACATATTCGAACGTGGAGACATTTATTCAAGGAGCACCATTTCACCTGCCGACCATCCCGGAATGGCACCCGAGCGAAGCCGTACGGAAAATCCAGATCCCGGTGATGTTCGCTTAGATGAACTTACGAAAATTCAAAGTGAGTCTCAAGAACTAATGGTGGAACAATTAAATAAAGTGACTAATACAAGCGGACTGAAAACATTTGAAATAATAGTTATTGGACTGATAATTTTAACGTTATGTTTTGGCTTGTATAAATTCCTTAAACCTTGCGTTATAAAAAATGTAAGATATTGTTCATTTTTCTCGTTTTGCTAATCTGAACCGACCAACACTCATGAAAATCAAGGTTTTAATGATGGTGTCCTTTGATTTTCCAAACTTCGAGGGGCCCATCATATTCCTAGAAAATACGTGGTCGGTTAAGATTAGAAAAGCTTATAAAAAGCACGCTTACACATATTATATGAATCTTTGCTTGTACGTTGCTTTGTTACCATCATTTTTTGTAGAAAATTTAAATATATTAGCTTTGATTAAATTCGAAAGTTTCGTTTGTTTTTAAAAATCAACTTCTCGAATTATCGGAAGATAATTCACGAATTCTTTGTTCATGGGAGGAATCAATATTTTTATTAATCCATATATTCACGTAATCAAAAAGTCGTGAGTACTTCACCTCTTTTTTTAATGTCCTCTTGGAGCCATAAGTTAAAAAGCTCTTCCCTGGTAAAACCATACATGTCTATAAAAAATGTGTATTTGTAGATAATATCGTAACTATGCACAGATAAAAGGTATGGTCTTAAATGTGCATCTAAATTACAGATTAATATCTAAGGATTTACTAAAAATGACACCACTGTACTTTTAAATGTCAATGGTAGACAATTAAAGAATTTTATGGCATAAAAATTTATGACTACGTGATTTTAGAAGTGTAAAGATTAAACAAACAATGGTTAATTTTCAAAGCGGTGGTACAGAAATAAATCCTTTTGTTAAGAAAGCAAATAAGGTATAGGTAAAATTCGGAAACAAGAATTAATGTCAGTCATTCTGTTATGTCAAAAAATGCCAAGACGTTTAAATTACACGCTTGTTTTGTGTAAGCTAATATAAATTACACAGTGTGAAGAGGCAATAAGGTAAAATAGTCGTAAATAAAAGAAAAAAGATTGGTTTTACAACTTACATTTTGAATATGGAGGTAGACACAAAAGCAACTTAGTATTCAATATGAATGTTTTATTTATAATGCTTTTAAATTTCACAATATTTTCACAAACAGATATATAGATAGTTCAAATGTGCTTTTAAAGGGCAGAATATTAAAACATAACATTTTTAATCGTAAACTCCTCTATAAAATCCTTATTTTACTATAAGGAACGTAACCAGACTGCAACCAACAGCTACTCTCCGGGCTATGTGACCCGCCGAGCTGAATTACAAGTTACATGCCTGGCGCGTTAAGTGTAATAATTGCATATTACCATCAAAACGCTAATGCTTCGATTGCAACAAACACCAGCCGAAAGTCTGATCCTACTTAAAGGAGCTCTCGTGCCAGTGCAATTATTACACTTAACGCGCCAGGCTTGTAACTTGTAATTCAGCGCTCAGCGGGGCACATAGCCCGGAGAGTAGCTGTTGGTTGCAGTCTGGTCACGTTCCTTATAGTAAAATAAGGATTTTATAGAGGAGTTTGCGACTAAAAATATTATGTTTTAATATTCCGCCCTCTAAAAACACATTTGAACTATGCTAAGCCCTTCTTCTTCTTCTACCATGCAATTATGCGTAGGTGACTATCTCAGAGTGAGGGTTCTTTCCTGGCTGCGTGACATAGTTCGCCGGTGTTGGTTATTCCAGTCCATTGTTTAATGTTCCGTAACCAGGACATTTGTATACGCCCTACTCCTCTCTTGCCTTCAATTTTTCCTTGTAGGATTAGTTGTGATATTCTGTATTTCGGTCCTCTTAAGATGTGTCCCAGGTAGTTTATATTGCGTTTTTTAATCAAGTTAAAGAGCTGCCTCTCCACATTTGCTCTTTACAGTACGTCGTCGTTACGAATTCTATCTACCCAGGATATGCGGGCATTCTTCTCAGTAACCACATTTCAAAAGCTTCCAATTTATTAATTGATGTGACTTTAAGTGTCCAGGTTTCCATTCCATAGAGTAAGATTGACCACACATAGCATTTGACCATTCTGTACCTGATCAAAAAGGACAGACTTTGGTTGCATAGGAAGGGCCTCAATTTAGTGAATGCCTGCCTCGCTTGCTGTATGCGGCATTTTATTTCACGTTGTGGATCCCATTCGCCATTTAATAAGGTACCCAGATATTTAAATGTATGTACTTGTTCTATGGGCGCATTATCGATATTTATGGCGACAGTTTGCAGAGGTAAGGGATTTCTGCTCACAATCCTGAGTTTTGTTTTCTGAGCATTAATTTTCAGACCATTGTCCCTACCCACTATGTTTATTTTATTTACTAGTCGCTGAAGATCTTCGTGGTTATCAGTAATAATTACTATATCGTCGGCATATCTTATATTTGATATCACTGTACCGTTTACTTTTATCCCGCCTGTTTCGCCTTCCAGAGCGCTAGAAAATATGTTTTCAACGTAAAGGTTAAATAGCATCGGTGACAAAATGCACCCTTGACGGACACCCTTCCTCACATCAAATTCGTCTGTGTTGATTGAACGATCTAATTTGACACGCACCTTCTGATCCCAGTACAAATTCTGTATGATCCTGATGTCTTTTTGGTCGATGTTAGCGTTATGCAACAATCTCAGGAGGGTGTCGGAGGCCTTCTCGTAGTCAATGAATGCCATAAACACATCTTTTCGTTGCAGAACGGGTCATCTTGAAGAGGCTCACAGAAAAGACAGAAGAGCTGAATATCATCCCGGATGAACAGTTCGCGTACCGAACAGGACATTCCACCGAACTCCAAGTACTTCGCCTCACCGAGGAGATTACTAAGGGTTCAACCAGCGACAAGTCACCGCGGCGCTGTTCCTAGATGTTGCCAAAGCGTTCGACAGGGTCTGGCACGACGGCCTCCTAGCTAAAATGATGAGTATGGGTTACCCCATCGAACTCGTCAAACTAGTGAGGTCCTACCTGCATCGCAGACAGCTAAGGGTCAAAATCACGGACCAACTCTCCACTTACAGGACCGTGGAGGCGGGAGTCCCGCAAGGTTCGGTGCTGTCACCGCACCTGTTCGCTTCTACACCTCAGACCTCCCCAGGACCGACCACACAGCCCTGGCCCTGTATGCAGACGACACAGCAATAATTGCCAGATCCTGGAAAGCCAGGAACGCAACCAGAAAACTCCAGGAAATGACCACACTCCTGGAAGAATGGTGCACGAAGTGGAAAGTCGCCGTCAACGCCGACAAAAGCCAAGCCATACTCTTCAGACGAGTGCGGAAAGAAATTCCCACAGGACACGTCTCCATGAACGGCGAGGACATCCAATGGCACGACACCGTCAAATACCTTGGCGTGGTCATGGACAAAAGCCTAACGTGGAGACAGAACACGGACGCTATTACAGCCAAGGCGCGGCGCACAAGTGCCCTCATCTACCCGATGATGGGAAACGGTAGCCGTCTCAACCTGAGGAATAAGCTCACGCTTATCAGAACCCTCATCAGGCCGCAGCTGACGTACGCCTCGGTAGCGTGGGGTTACCAGGCAAAGTCCTACATGAAGAAAATCCAGGCAGTGGAAAACATCGCCCTCAGGACGGCGGTCGACGCACCATGGTACGTGAGAAACGCAGACATCGTCGGAGACCTGGAGTACACCACGGTCACTGAAGTCATCCGGGAACGAGCGAAGAAGCTGTACGCCCAAGCAGAGGAGCACGGGAACCCGCTAATCAGACAGGCCACTGATTACGACCCTGCCGACGCCCCGAGGCACAAACGGCCGAGGGTACAGCTTCTGGACAACGGGTGAGTATAACTTATATTTCCCGCTAACCGATCTGTTTCAGATACCCCAGGACGGACCACCACTACCAGAAACATGACGTTTTTCTACCCAAACCCAACCTCCTTGCGGGCGTCGGACAACATACCGTCCAACGCCCGTTGTCCTACCTGCTCCGTGGAGTCCGAAAGTGCTAAAAAAGCACTTAGGTTCTCCACACTCCCGAGCTACACAGCTCATATCCTTACCTTTCCGATGATCCGGGGTAGGACACACCTTTACTGTGTCCTACGTACCGGCAGTCAATCCCAGCCAAAACTTCCTAAAACCCAACTAGACCGATGACTACCCACGGGGGTGACAAGCTGGCGAAGAAAGAAAATATCAAGACAAGAAGAGCGCCAGAAGAAACCTCTGCCAGCGAGGTTGAAGAGCCAGGACCAGGGGAGGTCCGCAGAAAATACCACGACACATCTCGCATTTGCGGGCTGGGTCTGGTAGAAGTAAGCGGGCCCACCTATCACGAAGGCCGGTCCAGGTCTACAGAGATAATCTAGGAGCAAAGAGTAGTAGTCCTACTCGGCCCTAGTTATCGAGACCGTCATCAAGCCAATGGATATTGGCGCGTTGATCTAGACAATTTTGGACTAAGGTGTTCACGCAGAATACCGCCTCTCGTGTTCCTATTCCACCTTTGAAGCCAAAGCTTAGTTCTTCTAGCTTTTCGAACATTCTTGTATGTAGAATACGTAAAAATATTTTTAGTAGGTGACTCATTAGGCTGATTAGGCGATGAACTTTACATTTTGAAGCATTTACCTTTTTCGGGAGCATTATCAAGGTGGACTGCAACCAGTCAGATGGAATATGACTGGTATCATAAATATTGTTGAATAGTTTGACAAGTGCTTCAGTGTTCTCTTCCTCTAATAGTCTTATTGCCTCTATATTGATTTCTACTGGACCAGTAGCTTCATTCATTTTTGCTATTTTTATTGCATATAGTATTTCACTCCGCAATATTGGTGGTCCGGATAAACTGTCGTCTGGGAGTTTACAAGGTGGTTGAGGGGGCCGCTGATCATTGAAGAGATTTGTTACATACTCCCTCCAGGTTTTCGTCAGTTCTTCTACGGATGTTATTGGTTCATTATGTTCGTTTCTTAGCCGAACTTTATGCTGTTCCCTATGAACTTTTGAAATTTCTTTGACTTTCTTATGTAAACCAAATGTGTCTCCTTTTTCCTGAAGTTCTTCAATTTCTATGCATCTTTCTACCGTCCAACATTCTTTCGCATCTATGATCTTTTTCCGAATTTCTTTGTGCGTTTCTGTATATTTCCGATGATCTCTTTGTATTTTGTATTGTCTGCGCTGCTCCATTAGGTCCAATATTTCATCCGTCATCCACTCGTTCTTTTTCTTTTTTCTAATTCTCCCCTTAATATCCGCATTAGCCTTACTAATAGCCTCTTCTATATCCGTGCAAATTTTTTCGATATTTTCCTAAAACCTTGATTAACCGATTCACCGTATGTGTTTTTAAGGATGTCGTCTCTCATTACTTCTTTGGTATTTAAGTAAGTGTTTGAGGAGGGTTTTTTCCTCCTTGCCAATTTAAGTTTCACATTGGCTATGAGTGGATTATTGTCCGACGATATATCCGCCCCCGGATATGCAGCGACTCTCTTTATATAGTTTCGGAATCTTTTGTTAATTAAGATATAGTCAATTTAGTTTCTTATTATTCGGCTTGGGCGATCTCCAGGCGCTCTCCATGTGTACAGGCGACGTGGTGGAAGTTGGTACTATGTGTTAGTTATCACTAGATCTCTCTCAGAAGTCAACCAACAAATCGCCTCTTTCATTTCTGTTGCCCAATCCAAAGTCACCAACAATCTCCCTCACACTGACCTCTGCCCACCTTAGCGTTAAAATCTCCCATTATTATGTTGATGGCCTCTTTCTTTGTCATTCCCAATGCACTCTCTATATCCCTGTACAAATCTAGTGCGTCCGCTTCTGGTTTATCTGCAGTAGGGGCATATACCTGTATGACGTTGATGTTCAGTGGTTGTCCTGCTATTTTGATGATCATAACTCGTTCTGAGACGGGTATAAAGTCTGTAACCGATTGATTAACGTTGTTATCTACTTCAATGGCAACCCCGTGTCTGATATTTTTCAGACCACCGTACTTCACTAATTCCCATGATGTTTACTCTTAGGCGCTTCATTTCTTTAAAGAGGTTATGCATCTTTCCTGGTTCGTATAGACTGTTTACATTCCATGTCGCGATTCTTTGGATAACATTTATCTTGCACCGATTCCCCGCACCCTCTGACCATCTAAGGTCTGCCCGGGACTGAGGGCCTTTGCTTTACTTTTTTCTTCCATATTGAGATAGTTATCCTGGGGAAAAGGTGACGTGTTGTGGTTTCCCGTTTCCTTCAACACTGGTTGGGAAAGACATTTCCTTAATTCCCGTTTGAACAGTTATACCGCTGTGACTCGGCCTCCAGAGCCTCGTCTGTTATCAAGCAGGGTGCACCGGATGGCTTACCATCACACGAGCAGGTGAGGTTGACATTTGGGCAGGCATTATCACCAATTTTCACCCCTTACACCCCATGTAAGCCCAGTCAGGCTATTTATTTTTCACTTGCAATAGACACTGGACCGCCGTTTTGATGGTAATATGCAATTATTACACTTAACGCACCCGGCTTGTAACTTGTATTCAGCGCTCGGTGGGGCACATAGCCCGAAGAGGTCGCTGCAGGCTGCAGAGGTTGGCTACAGTCTGGTTACGTTCCCTATAGGAAAATAAGGATTTTGTAGAGGAGTTTGCGACTAAAAATATTATGTTTTAATATCCCGCCCTCTAAAAGCACATTTGAACTATCTATATATCTGTTTGAGAAAATATTGTGAAATTTAAAAGCATTATAAATAAAACATTCGTACTGAATACTAAGTTGCTTTTGTGTCTACCTGCGTCTTCAGAATGTAAGTTGTAAAACTTTTAGTATTGTGTGTAAAACCAATCTTTTTTCTTTTATTTACGACTATTTTACCTTATTGCCTCTTCACATTGTGTAATTTATATTAGCTTACACAAAACAAGCGTGTAATTTAAACGTCTTGGCATTTTTTGACAGAACAGAATGAACTGACATTAATTATTGTTTCTTCACGAATTCCCAGCGGTTCGTTTTATTCTGTCCTATACAACACAATTGGACTACATCACAGAGCTTACGCGTTCGCAGAAAAAAACAGCCAAACACATATTTGTATTCAAATGTAGGTCTACAAAAGCAGGCTTTGCTCCGAATTTTACCTATACCTTATTTGTTTTCTTAACAAAAGGACTTAAATTCTGTACCACCACTTTGAAAATTAACCATTGTTTGTTTAATCTTTACGACTTCTAAGATCACGTAAAGTCGTAAATTTTTATGCCATAAAATTCTTTAATTGTCTACCTTTGACATTTAAAAGTACAGAAGTGTCATTTTTAGTAAATCCTTACATACTAATCTGTAATTTAGATGCACATTTAAAACCATACCTTTTATCTGTGCACAGTTGCGATATTATCTAGAAATACACATTTTTTATAGATGTGTCGTTTTACCAGGGAAGAGCTTTTTAACTTATGGCTCCAAGAGGACACTAAAAAAAGAGGTGAAGTACTCACGATTTGTTGATTACGTGAATATACGGATTAATAAAAATATTGATTCCTCCCATGAACAAAGAATTCGTGAATTATCTTCTGATAATTCGAAAAGTTGATTTTTAAAAACAAACGACACTTTCGAATTTAATCAAAGTTAATATATTTATATTTTCTACAAAAAATGATGGTAACAAAGCAACGTACAAGCAAAGATTCATATAATATGTGTAAGCGTGCTTTTTATAAGCTTTTCTAATTTTAACCGACCACACATTTTCTAGGAATATGATGCGCCCCTCGAAGTTTGGAAAATCAAAGGAAAACACCGTTAAAATCTTGATTTTCATGAGTGTTGGTCGGTTCAGATTTGCAAAACGAGAAAAATGAACAATATCTTACATTTTTTATAACGCAAGGTTTAAGGAATGTATACAAGCCAAAACATAATGTTAAAATTATCAGCCCAATAACTATTATTTCAAATGTGTTCAGTCCGTTTGTATGTCACTTTATTTAATTGTTCCACCACTAGTTCTTGAGATTCACTTTGAATTTTCCTAAGTTCATCTAAGCGAACACAACCGGGGTCTGGATTTTCCGTACGGCTTCGCTCGGGTGCCATTCTGGGATGGTCGGCAGGTGAAATGGCGCTCCTTGAATAAATGTCTCCACGTTCGAATATGTTACGCCTTTAACTTTGATGGTACAGTTATTTGGAATTTGTATCAGGCTAGGGGTTGATACGTCCGTGAATCGATTAGGTTGGCATTCCTGGGATATCCTGGTCATTTGTGTGGGTAGTATGATTAGGTAGGCGTCATTGACTACTTCTATCAGGGAAGTTTGTAGATAGATGGTCGTTAGGGGGCATCCGGAAATTCACATATCTCCCCGTAATATTTGTGGTATGCAGTCCCTTTGATTTATCTATTCCTGGACGTGGGTGACACAGTATTTGTCGATTGGGCGACAGCCATTCTCTTGATAGTGATGATTAGAAGAATTCATCAGAATGTAGGGTTCATATGGTATGATGGTAGTATTATTGATCGGGATTGGGAATAAATGAAATAAATCGAAAACATTTCTTTCAGCTATGTGAAAATGTATTAAAATCAATATGTTGTCGTTGTGGTAATTCTTAATTCTGTATACAAATATCTATAATATTCTTGCTTAATTTGAAAATCTAATATTTGGTCATTATATTTTTGTTTCATTAATGAAATCAGTTCTGTTAATTCGTTAAGTGGTAAAATGGAATTTGTATGTCCTTAATTCGGCAAAGGTGATTGAATTTTGAAAATGGGTCACTGTATATGTTCTATCAATAAGTTACAATCTATTAATAATATATTTAATATTTGTTGTAGAGGCAAGAAACGAGCTCGTTTCTTTCCTATTTGTGATAATTCGTTTAAGTCTTGTTTAATAATTTTGTTTTTATTTAATTTTTGAAATAGCTTAGTAGTCTCATTCATGAAATTTTTACTAATAGATACGAAATTGGTAAGATCGTGATGAATTGATTGTTGATTTTTATCTAAAGTTGCTATGACCTTATTATATCTCTCGCCGTCCTCGTCTGAGAGGGTACCAAAAAGCCACCCCCCCTGTGCTCTTCCGACAAAGCTAACCGGAGCTCGTTTTTACCTGACAAGTTGAGGTTTTAAATTAGACAATTTTAAATAAGCTTGCTTATGCTTCATTAATGATTTGATCGACTTTTGAGGTTGATGGCGTAATTTGTAATTCGTTTGTCAAGTCAAGGTAAAGAAATCTGCTAAATTATTTTCCGTTATATCATAGTTATTTACTATTTATTGATTATCGGATTCGATTTTTACTCTAGACAGCGCGTCCGCTACATGATTGTCTTTACATTTAACGTACTGTATTTCGTCGTAATTAAATTCTTACATTTTTATTTTCCATCGCAAAAGGCGAGAATTAGGTTCTTTTATACTTGTTAACCATTTAAGGGGTTTGTGGTCAGTTCTAACTGTGAATTTACTCCCGAAAAGAATACTTTTCCAGTAATTACAAAAATATATTATCGCGAGCAGCTCCCTTCTCAATGATGGAATAATTTATTTCTGCCTTATTGAGTGTCCTACTACCGTAACATATTGGTTTATCGGATTGGGACAATACCGTACCAATTGCGAAATTACTCGAATCGGTAGTTAGGGTAAATGGTTTCTTGAAATCGGGATAGGCCAGTATAGGTTCGTTTATTAAGTATCGTTTTAGTCTCAAAACTATTTTAGTAATTTATATCGTTAATATTAATTTTAGATCCTTTTTTTAGGAAGGCGGTCATGGGTTTGGCTATCTTAGCGTAATCTTTTATAAATTTTCTATAGTACCCTGTTAGGCCTAGAAATGACTTTATTTGTTTAGTTGTCTGAGGAATGGGAACATTTTGTATGGCTGAAATTTTTTTTGGATTTGGTTTTACGCCCGCTTCGCGTTTAAGAAATTCTGCCTTATCTAATTGTATTTTCATGTTAGATTGCCTAAGTGCAGTGAATACCCGTTTTAAAGCTACAAGATGTTCCTGCAGTGACACAGAATAGACAATTATGTCGTCTAAATATACCATACAAGTATTATCGGTAATAAGGTCTCGTAAGATATGGTTCATCACCCTCTGGAAAGTTGCCGGGGCGTTTTTTAACCCGAAGGGCATTCTGAGAAATTCGTAATGGCCCCTGTCGCAAGTGAAAGCCGTTTTTTCTATCGAGTCTTCGTGCATAGCTATTTGATGGTAATCCGAACCAAGTCAATGGTTGACTTATCTAATTTTGCTAGTAGCATCGATATCAGGTAAGGGGTATTTATCGTCGATTGTCTTCCCGTTAAGCGCGTTATAATCGATTACCATGCGATATTTTCTTTTGCCGGAGGCGTCTAATTTTTTATCTACTATGCAGATCGGATGTGCGTATGGACTTTGCGAATGTCTTATTATACCGTCTTCTAAATATTGATTGATTGATTGAGTTTGTTTAACAAGTTCTGTATGCACGCGAGGGTATTTATAAATATGCGGATGAGTGGGTATATTGTCAGTTACTGTTAACTTCTCGTTGGACTTATGAAATATTTCCTTGAATTGATAGCAAAGTTTTAGTAATTTAGATTTAGAGAAAATTCAGGTAATTAGTTCTAATTGAGGTGTCTAAATTGGGTATTGTGGCGTTCTCCGGAGAAAACTCCTCTCTTTAGCGTGGCGGCAGCTTATGTTCAGCGGGCGCTGGGGGTGGGTAAGGATTTTAACTTGACTTTCTTTTTTTCTTTAATAGTTATTAAATCTAGGGGCGCCACTTAGTTTTGTCGTGTTTGAAAACTAAGAAAATATTATGGCCCTGGCCTTATACTTAAAACCTTTATGATAAAGCTACCGTAAAAATAAAACACAAATTGGGGCTTAGGGTGACTTTAATGATTAAATATTTCTGGGAGAAACCAAGCCTCCACACTCAATATGACTGATATCACTTTCCAAATAGATACACAGGTATGTTACTGGCAAAAAGGCCCCGTCAATAGTACTATCGTCGAGTTTACAGTAAATTGTATCGGAAATTATATTGAAAACTTTACGTCATAAAGTTGACTTTCGAAATATTAAATATAGTTTATAGTTTTAATAGGTCTAATGAAGTTGTACAAGAAATGTTCCATTTTAATTTCGACCAATTTAAATTTGATTACAAACTTCCCAAAATTCATGACATGAGCAAAATTAAACAAGATTATCTGTTCTGACCTTTCCTCTGAGTGATTTGTTACTCTCTTGTTTCCAGGCGGCAAAACGGTGGTATTGGCAGGATGTGTAAATCAGGTGGCTTATAGAAAATGGCTGTTACCAGCTGAAGAAAGAGTACCTTCATAAAACGGTGCGATCTCTATTATTGCACAATGGCTCGTCCTCAGAAAAATTCCACAAATTTTTCAGGAAAAGGATATACTCACATATACACATATGCGTATACATATACGGCCGGCAAATCTCCACACGTTCGGATGGCCTTCTTAATGATAATATGTGAATTTCTAAGGTTTCACAATTTAACAATTTAGCTAGGTGTGTATGTATTGGTGAGCGTGTCTCTATGGTATCATCCATTTGCCGCACCAGGTTATCGTTCACACCCACACTCTACTCATTTCAGTTTTTTCTATAATTTTTTTTTATCTGACAATATACCAGCCGTCTCCGCCATGTAAACAGGACTATTTTAAATAAGAATTATTACATCAATATAAAAATGATTTCATGCCAAAATATGCGTGTGATATATACGAGTCTTCCCAAAAGTTCAAAATTACTGTTACAAGACGCATCTAAGGTCGACCGATCCAGTCGTAATCGATTTTTTTTGTTTTATCACCCAATTCCCAATAGTAAAGCTTGTTATTTACATCTTCGATGTTAGGAATATTATTGTAGGTATGAAAACCAATAAGTGCTAATGCGTAATAGGTAATCGTACTAAGAATTCAATTCAATAGGATTATAAAAGTCGATAGAAAAAGTGGCACCTCGACCTCTTGTCTTATCCGAGACAGAATGAATGAAACGTATAGGATATCGTTTTTATAGAAAAACTAAGCGTAAATTTCCGCGATTGATCATATGGAATCTTTGGTAGCCATAGTGATTAAACCGTATTTTACATTTATCACCAAAGCGACGTAGTAATTCTACTGGAGGTTTAAGCGCACCGAAACTGTCAAAATATATAACATTATCATCACATTTCATATATGCTACCCGATGCTTGCCAGACCCTTCTTGCGTATGAAGATTAATAATGGCACTTTCGTATCTTCTAGAATTGTAAGATAACGAGTCACGCATAAAGGCACATCTCAAATATGGAATTTTCAATTTTTTAGCATACTTTATCAAATCTACATCAAAGAGGGCTCTATTCGGTAGCATCACTGGGATTTTTTTGTATTTTTTTCAGGAGTCCCAGTCCCGTTTTATGAGGTTTCAAATACATTCCCGATCCCTGTTTTCCTAAAGCTATAGCCTCCCAATGGCGTAGATAAGGGGGTAGAGGTGGTAATTACCCCTCCCCCACCAAGAAGGACTAGAACATAAAAAGTCAGGCGACAGTGGAGTGACTTATTTGCTGATACTTATACTTTTTTAGTTTTAATTGTTTAATAATAATATCTGGCCGATAGCCGCGTTGGTGAAGGCGCGAGGTGGCAATCACAAGGGTATCGCGCCACCGGGTTCGAATCCCGGCTCCGGCACTGTCGGAGGAAATGGTTGTATGTCCGCGTTTTCTCAGTGTGCAACCCCCTTCCGTACAAGCCTCTGACTTCTGGAATTGAGGGTTGTCTAATTTCTGTGGTGTTTATTTTCTATTTTCATCCCTAATTAATTGTTATTTTATTCGATGACATTAAAAACATAAAAAATCATTTTTTTTTTATTTTTCATATCCCCCCTACAAGAAAATCTATTTACGCCCTTATAGCCTCTATAATCTTATTACGTCTTTCAGCTTCTTAACAATTTGTTCCTCAAAAACAGCGCTGACGACTCCTGCCGCCCCTCTTGTTAAGGCTTCTAGGGCACTCAGTCCAGCGGGGACTGGTATTAATGGTAAAATTCCACCGCTTTTCGGTAGTGGTGACACGAGATATTTTGATCTTTTCTCCACCACTCACACCTTTCACAGCTAGCCTCGCTGCTTTTACAGCCGTACTAGCATTTTTTCGTAAATTGTTATTATAATTATTATTATTAGATTTTTTAAATAGTCTTTTAACTTTGTTCACGACCTTTTTATTACCAACTTTTCGAAATGTGCCTTTGCTATGGTGGTAGGGGGCACCCATACTTGTTTTTCTTTCCAATCAGCGTATTTTTGCTTAACTCTATCCCAATCACTCTGCTCAAGTTCGTAATCTGCCCTATGGCGATCTTGTAAATTAGATCTTTTACTACGGCTATATCGTGTTCGTGACAACATCGGTAAAGATCGTTGATGCCTGTATCACGCCGCTTTAGTCGTTTTTCCAACTTGGTGCCTGGACCGCAGTACTGATATCCCGGAAAATGTGCTTCAAATGGTAGATTATTTATTAGGTAATTTACGGCTCCGTTGCCCTGTTTCAACATCTATACTGATAATGAGTAGTAATGTAAAGACAGAGTGGATATAGGATAGGATATATATAAGCTATTACCAGCTATTTTTTTTTTAATGTAATGAGGATATGAGGTATTATTAAATGCTTTATTGTGAATTGTGATATTGCCCTATTTTTCTGAAATTATCCCTTACTAACACCCATATTCAGCATCGTTAGTTAAATATGTAACGAGCTGTTAAAGCATTAACAACCTGTTAAATATTTGTGGACGTATTCACCAATCACAGTTAGGAGAAAACAACCTGTCAAAGTTAACAGGAGAATATTGGCAGCTAAGCTCTTAACAGAGCGTTTTGTTGAGGTTATGTGATGTGTCAAAGGCATATAAATTTGGATGTAGATATTAAATTTTAAATAGATAGACTCAATTTCCATCCACTGATGACGCATTACGAAATTCGATCAATATACCCAAAACAAAGGAATGAGGGACATATAAGAAAACAGTATGTACCGTTATCAAAAAGCGTTGATAATAACTTTTAATTAGAATGTACAATATTACAGTCGTATGTATCTTGCTATTAAAAAAAATAAAAAAATTTATAAGTTTTTTATTGACTATACAATTTTATATACAATACGAATCATACTACACAAAATAATGCATTCACAAATTATGAAAACAATTTATATTAAATTCTTTCTATTTTCAATACTAATAACTCTGTTTTATAATAAATTTTATTTTATTTTTATTTTTCCTTTTAGATTTTCTAGTTCTGCCCTCCCCATTTGTATCATTCTTTTTTAAATATCGCTTTGATTCATCAGTTTTCATTTTTTTATGTTTGCCATTCAGCTTCTGTCACTAATCAGTTCTGTAACCGATGATTTAGTACTTTCTTTTTGTTTATTTAAAGAACTTTAAACAGTAATTTAGCCATGGTCAACTTCTATTTCTTCAGGAGATAATACAAGTGTATTAGAGTGTAGATATGCATTAGAGTAGTTCTCACGTACGGTAGTATTATATAGTCACCTCGGTTGCCTCCATTGCTGTATTTGTGGCATAGGCGTTTTCAAAATACTGTTTACACAATAGATTTACAAGTTTTTCATCACTGCTCGTAACTTTTGCCTAAAGCATTCCTCCACCAGTTTTTATGGTTCCCTAAAAGAAGAATTAAATTATCTGATTTTAATCATATTCTATTTCTTTATATTTGATATAATATGACATGTTTATGTACTTACATTGTACAGATATATTTTGTTTCCACTCCTTTTTCAGTAAAATTGTAAAATAATGATTGCGAAAATATTACAGAGGTTAAAATACGATATAAATAAATAACATTGTAAACTCTGTGAAGATAGGTTTTCACCAACTGCTGCACAAAAATACTAGTTTCTTTCTGTTAACAAAGTGTTACTTAACTTCCATTCAATTTTCGTTGGTGAATACGATTTTGCTTTAACTACCTGATAAATTTTAACAGTCAGTTTAGTATCGGTGAGTTAAGCAAATGTTGGTGAATACGGACATTAGAGTATAAATTCACTGACAATTTTGCATTATTGTACTCTGCTTTATGTGACTGTTTTGTTACTAAAAATTGTTTAATTTAGGCTAGTTACTCTTGTGAAATTATGAACAAATTCAGATTAGAACAAAAACTAATGGAGAAACTGGTAAATATTGGTCTTTAACACCGATGTCTAACACTGTTTCGTTGCTTTCGCTGTTTTCATATTTCATATACGTTGTGTTTTTCTTCCTGTTTTAAAATGTTTGTATTGTCGTTAACTAGGAGCGGACTGGGCCAAAACTTATGTTCCACTTTCACTAAAGGGAAGAAGTTGACGAAATCTTTAGAAAAAACAAAGCGCCTTGCTGCGTAAAATGACCACGCTGTCAGGACCGGTCCGGTCCACTTTTAGCATTTTAGCACAGGCCCATCGAGCATTTACCCGAACTCCCTTATGGCCGTTCAGCATATAATGTTAATTATATTCTATTGACAGCTTTCCTATTTTTCCTTTCAAATTTTGAAAACTATTTTGTCATATTTTACTGACGTTTTTACATAAATAAAATGATAAAAATGATAAATGCTTTAACCGCCTTCCAGATCACTTGAGTAAACCCTCTTGCTCAGAGTGTCTGCTTAAATGAAGAGTATATTTATTTATTTATTTTTATTTGCCTCTTTGATAACTGTACATGTCATTTCCAGCGTTCAGTGATTACACAATTATTATTAGTATACAATTATATTACAATTTACAACAACAAAAAATAGAAATGTTTATTTTGATCTCATTTAAAAGCAAACATATCTTTAGCTTTTCTAGAATGTAAAATTTTATTCTTTTGCAGGATCTGTGCATGAAGCTTCTCAAGATTGATGATATGAAAATTCCAAATACTGATGTCACTATTAAACATGAAAAATGTACACTTAAGAACAAATCAAAAAAGCAAGAACCTGTCAAACCCCCTTATAAAGTACATCCTACTATTGCAGATGTATTTAGAAAACATCCTGGCCTTAAATTACCGACGCCATGCTTAACTAAAGATGTTGCACCTTTCGTGTCTATGCCTCTGGATGAAGTGGAAAATTATTTCCCAAATGGCAAACTGAATTTTGATGAACCTGTTAAAGTTTCCTTAAAGTCTAAGAGAAGAGTAGCGAATTTCGACTGTGATAGTGGTTCTGCCGCTTCTAATTTAGTGGTTAATGCAAAAATAATTTCTGGCGAAAACGAAGATGAAGATAACGGTGTAGTTCGACCAATAAAAATTAGAATATATTCAAAAGATTATGGTGATAAAGCAATTAACAGTAACTCGGACGCTTCTACTAAGAATCTCAATAATAACCACGATTATAAAGTAAGTACTAGTAATATATGTGAGAATGCTCCGTCAATAAATCCTGTAAATACGCCAGAGCACACACGGCTACATCAAAAAAGGAAGTTTTCTGAGGTTGATGAATCTTCGAATATGGAAAATGGCAAAGAACCTACTGCTTCAATGTCAATCATCGATAAATCAGCTCCATTGCATATCTGTGATATTTGTAATTCAGTTTATTATAGTTCCAAAGACTTAAAACAACACCAGAATAAACATTGTCAATTTTGCAGAATGAAATTTCTCAATTTGGAAAATAAATTACTACATTTAGAAAACGGATGTATAATTAAAAAGACTATAGAAAATTTACCTGACGTTGAAGTACAAAAAATAGAATGTGATCTAGAAATAAGACGAAAGTATCCAGAGGCCTTCAGTGATTTTCCTGCATTGAAAATCGATACCAATATCATACATAATAAGTGTAAAAATCCGGAAACTTTGGAAACAGCTGAAAGTTCAAGTTCCGCTAATGTTAATTCGCTCACAGCGGATCTTAAACGTGCTAAAAGTCATATCACAGCGGAAGACACAGTGGACGTTATAAACATTTCGTCAGATGATGATGATGTGGTAGCGATTATTCAGACAACTAGTACAGATACTCGTATGAGTAACTCGATTTCCACTAGTACAGGTACTCGTATGGGTAGCACTGTTTTTGAAAAGGCAGCCTCTAGTCAAGCGGGAAGTCAGGTTGTGAGAACATCCGTAGCACGAGCTGTAAATAACATACCAGCTATCACACCAGATATAAGAATAAAAAATAATTCTGTTCTTAACAGCATCGATCTCAACAGACCAGATGCAGAAGTTCTGAGGAAACTTTTAATCGGAAAACCATTAAAATTGACAGCTGAAACCAACACACAAACGTGTTTTCCTACAAATCAATTTATTCGTGTATATTCTGATAATCTGACTGCTGAACTTAAACATTTAAAATTAGCACTACATGTACATAAAGTTCCTGTGGAGATAAAACGTGGACCTTTCGGCGTATCGTATAATTATGAAATCAACCCAAGAGAACCTAAGAGGCTTCATTTGTGGAATGACCTACGACATATCGACATTAAGACTAATAAAAAGAGAAGAGCTTCTTCGTTGCGTGGAAATCCAATACAAATCAACAGCCAAAAAAGTAACATTCCTACTCCTAAACCGCTTAATATTAAAACCAATGTTGTCAGTACTTCACTTCAAAGTATCGGAAATAAACTTCCTTTGGTGGATAATGTAGTTGAAGCACAAAATTCTTCAATCTCAAAACCTCAAGCAGTTGTGACTTTTCCGGGACCTATATTAACCGTCACAGATTTGATTGTATCAAATATCATGGGTCTACAGCACGGTGTAAATCAATACTCGTCAGCTTCAAAACCTCAAGCAATTACAACTGCACAGAGCCCTGTAGTATCATGTACTACACTTTCGCAGCAAAGTGTACATCAAAACTCTTCAATCACACAACCACAAACAATTACTACGCCGAGCACCGTATCGTCGCACACAAATTCATCTGTATCAAATGTTGCGCTTCCACAGCAAAATCTTAGTCAATACACTTCAGCCTCAAAACCACCAGCAATTATTACTAAGCCGAGTGCCCAATCGTCGCACACAAATTTTGTTGTATCAGATAGTACGCTTCCACAGCAAAATGTTCGTCAATACTCTTCAAACTCAAGACCTCAAACCATTACTACGTCGAGTCTCGTATCGTCGCATATAAATTCCCTTGTATCAAATAATACGTTTTCAAAGCAGAACTTTCATCAATATTTTTCGACCTCAAAACCTCAGACAAATATTGCTTCCCCCAGTCCCGTATCGTCGAACACAAATTCATTTGTATCAAACATTACGCTTCCACAGCAAAATGCTCATCAATACATTTCAGCCTCAAAACCTCAAACGATTACTACGTCGAGTCTCGTATCGTCGCACACAAATTCTTTTATATCAAATATTACACTTCCGCAGAAAAATGTTCATGACTACTCTTCAACCTCAATACCTCAAACGATTGTTACGTCGAGTCCCGTATCGTTACACCCAAATCCATTCGTATCAAATAATACACTTTCACAGCAAGATGTTCAACAATACACTTCCACCTCAAAATCCCAAACTATTGTTACTACGACAAATACCTTATTATCTCACACAAACCCTACCGTATCAAATAGTATGCTTCTAAAGCAAAATGACTATCGACGCTCCTCACTTTGCGAACCACAAGAAGTAAGCGATGCACCTATTCATCCTACAGTCGTTACAGATGTACCTGTATCGAATATCTCTGTAGCACAGCAAGGTGTTTATCAAAATTCTTCAACTCCCAAAGCTCAAGAAGTTAGCACTACACCTATTTCTGCATCAATGTGCACAAATTCGATTGCATCAAATATTACTATTTGTCGGCAAGGTGTGTACTCTCCAACTTCTGAACCTGAAAAAATGCCCACTACATCTGCTTCCGCGTCTATGCCCACAAGTTCGCAAAATCTATCTTCTTTAACTTCCGGACCCCCTTCTCCCGCTTTAAGTACAATTCCATCTGTACCAAATGTCTCAGTCTCACAGCAAGATACTTATCAATATCCTTCTGGATTTCAAGAGGTTACCACTACATTCATTCCTGTGTCTACGTGCACAAGTCTGTCTGTGCCAAACTCGGTTTCTCAGCAAGGCATTTATCAACTCTCCTCAACAGTCAGTAGTGCACCTGTTTCAAATATCTCGGTTCCACAGCAAGATACATATCAATACCTTTCAACTTCTGAACCTCAATTTATTTCGGCATCTACGTGCACAACTTCGTCTGCATCAAATATCTCGACTATTCGGCAAGGTGTTTATCACAACTCCTCAACATCTACACCTCAAGAAGTTGTCGCTGCATCTCCTTCCGCGCCAATGTACACTAGTTCATCAGTATCAAATGCTTCTGTTCTACAACAAGACGTTCATCAATACTCTTTAACTTCCGAACCTCAAGGAGTCACTATTAACCCTATTCCCGCTTTAACGTCCCCAGTTCTGTCTGTATCAAACATCTCAGTCCCACAGCAAGATATTTATCGATACCCCTCAACTTCTGAACCTCAAGAAGTTACCACTACATGTACTTCGGCATCTACGTGTGCAGGTTCGTCTGTATCAAATATCTCGACTATTCAACAAGATGTTTATCACAACTCCTCAACATCTACATATCAAGAAATAGTCGCTGCTTCTTCTTCCGCGCCAATGTACATTACTTCAACAGTATCAAATGCCTCTGTTCCACAACAAGACATTCATCAGTCCTCTTTAACTTCCGAATCTCAAGGAATTACTATTACCTCTATCCTCGCTTCAACGTCCCCAGTCCCGTCTATATCAAACATCTCAGTCGCACAGCAAGATATTTATCGATACCCTTCAACTTCTGAACCTCAAGAAGTTACCACTGCATGTACTTCGGCATCTACGTGCGCAGGTTCATCTGTATCAAATGTCTCGACTATACAGCAAGGTGTTGATTGCCATTCCTCAAGTTCTAAACCTCAAGAAGTTGTCGCTGCATCTCTTTCTGCACCATCGTACCCTAATTCATCGGTATCAAATGTCTTTGTTCCAAAAGATGTTCGTCGATACTCTTTAACTTCCGAACCTCAAGGAATTCCTGTTAACCCTATCCCCGCTTTAACGTGCGCAGTTCCGCTTGTATCAAATATCTCAGATCCAGAGCAAGATAATGATAAATACTTGTCAAATTCGGAACCTCAGAGTGTTACTACTATCACAATTCCCGCTTTAACATGCACAAATTCGTCAGCACCAAATATTTCTGTTCCACTTCATGGCTTTATTAGGATTAAGGACATGTCAGAATTGACCTAAATTTTAGAAAGGTCTTAATTGTATTCAAGATTAAAGAATAAGTATACTTGCTTATGTTATATTATTTTTTCTTATGAATAAATATTTTGTTACTTTTTTAAAATATATCTTCGTATTATACTTTTATATTTCTTCAAAGACTTACCTTAATACCGAATGTAAACGATATCAGAATCCTCTTTGTAACTTTACCAGGTTTTTAAAACCACAGACAATATACAGACAACGCAAAAGGCGTTCGATGACAGGAAAAAAAGAGACGAATTTGCTAAAAACTAAAACAACTACAGGCACTGTCCTGGGTGTGGCCTTGTCCCATTGCTGCAACAGTGTCGATTCTGCGAAACTTGGAGTTCCAGTTCTGCTTACGTATAAAATAAAGTTATTGCCAGACTGGATGTTGACGACACTTCAGTTAGGTAAGTACAAGTTGACCATATGCATATAATTTTTGACAGCGCTCCTCAATGTTATCCATCGATCTGTTGAATTATATTGACAACATTCCTATAAATCGTAAAATCCCTACAGGGTGTCCTAAAAGTCAACGTCATCCCTTGGAGGAATGATAGGCCAGCTCATGACTGGCCAGAATATCAAAATATGACCTTAGAAGAATGAGATATTGGCACTTTTTACTCCAGTCGAATTAGCATTTTGACAAAAAAAATGTTTCTAGGCATAAGCCGAATCCAGGATGTTTAGAATGATGGTAGGAATGTAAGGTTTCTTAGGCTTCAATCTTTTATTGAACAATTAAGATGCGAGAAAATGGTTTATTCGAGTTTTAGAAAAAACTATTGATTTAAAAAAAGCGTTTCTTAAAAGTTGTGCGCCTTCATAAAATTAAGAAAACGGGACCTATTTCATTAAAATAGGTTAATTTGTTTATGAGTCGTTGCAAAAAAACATGCTTAAATGGCTATTTTTCAATTGTTAATAAACAATAGAAAAGCATTAAAACATAATATTTTTAGTCGCAAACTCCTCTATAAAATCCTTATTTTACTGTAAGGAACGTAACCAGACTGCAACCAACAGCTACTCACCGGGCTATGTGCCTCGCCGAGCGCTGAATTACAAGTTACAAGCCTGGCGCGGGAAATACCCCTCGGGCCCGAAAACCAGTTTTTTAAAAACAATAATTTTTACAATTGAATTTAATGTTTAATAATTTTTGGTGCAAGTGACTTGCTACAGAATTATGTCAAGACTGAATATAATACATCTGAAATGAAATAAAGAAAACGTATATGGGTTACAATATTATCGGAATTCTCCGTAAAGCTAGATTAAATACATAGCATAATACAATAGCTTATTATAATGTAATGTGGCACGAATATAACTCGCGGTAAGTGTAATAATTGCATATTACCATCAAAACGCTAATGCTTCGATTGCAACAAACACCAGCCGAAAGACTGATCCTACTTAAAGGAGCTCTCGTGCCAGTCGTCACACACCACTTGCAGACTGCAGTTTCGAGCTGTTGGCTCTCGTCAGTGCAAGGTAGGCATGTAACGACCGACACGAGGATCGCTTGACCACTTAGTACATTTCGGTATCTTTGGGATAGCGACATGTAAAATAGTCAGCCGGCGCCATCTAACGGTCCAGTGTCTGTTGCAATCGAAAAATAAATAACCTGACTTCGGCTTAGCATAGTTCATAGTTAATATTCCGCCCTCTAAAAGCATATTCCTCGCATATAATGCTGTCTCGTCCCCCCTCATTAATATTGTCTTAAGTCGTTCTTGCTTCCACTTATATCTCTATTATATTCATTTATTTTATTGTTATTATTAATTTATTTTAATACAAAAAAACAGACAGTATTAATTTTAAGTTGCCACACAAAAAATGTCTGTATTTCTTATTTTAACATAGCCCAAAGGCGTGTAAGCTGTCATATCCTTTGTTATAATAATTTTAAAGCAAAATATATGTTACCGCAGGGTTTTAGCTTATAGCATAGCACACAAAAATACGAAGACAGTATAAGGAAAATGTAATATACAGCATGTTTCTCACGTACAAACGAACTTTAGATATAGTCTGTGGGTGATACATTAAATTTATTTAAAGATATTTTTGATTAAGACTATTAGGAAATGAGTGAAAGTTTGGTAATCGAACATTGCCTACTGCGAATACCTATTTGAGCAATGAAAATTAAAAAATATATCTTGCATTATGTGAAACGTTTACAATGAAAACACGATAGAAATATGGCGCGTTCCGAGGCCTACTGTAACGTCACAGTCTCCGCCCATTAATCCAACCGTATCTAGTGGAAACAATGCACATTTTTTCGGCGAAATGAGTTTGAAGCGCGCGAGACTCGTTTTCGGCCGTGAGTGGTTGACTTATTCCCCCACCATCGCTCCCGCACTGACTAGCGAAGCAACGGCAACTTTAAACAATTGCCACATCAACAATTTTTAAATATACCCTATTATACTTTAACTTGGCGTGTGTATGTATGAGTTAATATTTCCGTACGATTTCATTTTCTCTTGTACACAAAGATCCAGAAATATTTTTCACATAGACAATGTTTCTGGACTATTGCTTTAACTTTGTGTACAATATGGGAGAAAATGAAATCGTACGGAAATATTAACTCATACATACACACGCCAAGTTAAAGTATACTAGACTATAATCAAGTCGAAAACGTTTGCATTGGATTTTTGAGTATGCCCCTGTAGATTTCAGCTAAAATCATTCCTTAATATCAATAAACAACGCCACAGCGATTAAAATAATATGTATATCTCAGCTTCTATTGGTCGCAAAGACTTTTTTTTGAATCCGTGAAAAAATGTCAGCTATCAGATGCTTTTGTCACCATTTCGATACCATGCATCGCCGAAGAGATATTATATTTGTTTGTAACGAAAAAATTAATGCTAACTTTGATAATTGTTTTCAACAATTTAAAACCAATACTTACTTCATTTGGTTCTTTTTTTGATACTGATAGTGTAAATCATGAACTTTAATTTGCATACCCGCATATTGCTGTAGAACCGTCATGTCGCTGAGAAATAAACGTTAAAGAAAGTCAAAAAGTTATTATCAAATTGATTGTGGCAAAAACTATTCGACTATATGGGTCCCGATTTCTCGTGCCCTTTCTATGCTACAAGACAAGAGCCTTCTTTTCCTGTGGTAAGAAGTATATGAAACAAGTTTTTCTATTGCTTATTAACAATTGAAAAAAATTTAAAAAAAAAACATTAAAAAAAGCTTTTATTTAAAAAATGCTCTAAAAAGTAGAAAATAGACTGAAGTAAATCAAACCCATCATTTTGTTACATTATATAATTTTTTTTTATGATATGAAAGCTTGTCGCGAGATTTTCCTGTGTAAAGGGGATTGCTCGCGACAAGCTTTTATATCAAAAAATATATATAATGCAACAAAATGATGGGTTTGATTTACTTCAAAGTTTATTTTCTACCTTTTAAAGCATTTTTTAAATAAAAGCTTTTCTTTAAAAATGTTTTTTTTAAATTTTATTTTTTACTTTTTAGTCTTTTGATATGCTGTAATTCCCAGATATCGATTTTGAGATGAATCGGATCATAAACTGTAAAGTCGTCCGCCATCTTGAACTAAATTTTTTACTAGAAATTCGTAATCCGCGACCCCAAAACTCCCAGATATCGATTTTGATCGATTTGGATCTAAATGACAAAAGTCGTTAGCCACATTGGCGCCGCCATTTTGAATTTCTGAATTTTGACCAAGAATTCATAATTGGCGATCTCGAAAACCCCCAGATGTCGATTTTGAGTCGAATCAGATCATAAACGATAAAATCGTCCGCCATCTTGAACTAAATTTTTGACTAGAAAATAGAAATTCGTAATCGGCGAACCCGAATACCCCCAGATATTGATTTTGATCGATTTGGACCATAAATGGCAAAAGCCGTCCGCCATGTTGGCGCCGCCATTTTGAATCTCTAAATGTTGAACAAGAATTCATAATTGGCGATCTCGAAAACCCCCAGATATCGATTTTGAGTCGAATCGGATCATAAACGATAAAGTCGTCCGCCATCTTGAAACCGCCATTGCTTATATGAAAATGTTAAAGTGTATTGTCACCGGACTTATACACGTGCAAAATTTCAAAGCTCTAGCTTAAAGAGAACTAATCGAAATTTTGATTGCAAGATTTGCCCTAAACCAATTGCCAAACATGCATTGCAAGTTAAATAAAAGCTTTTAAAAACAGCCATTTTAACATTTTTTTTTTTTGCAATAACTCATAAACAAATTAACCGATTTCGATGAAATGCGTCTCATTTTGTACATTTTTTCAAGGCACTTTTCAAACACTTTTTTTCTAAAATCAATATTTTTTTTAACTCGAAAAAACCATTTTCTTAAACCTAAATTGTTTAATAAAATATTTTCCACACAAAAAAATTGAAGCCTAGGAAACCCTACATTCCTACCATCATTCAGAACATCCTGGATTCGGCTTATACCTAGAAACATTTTTTTGTCAAAATCACCTCATTTTCATATTAGTTCGACTGAAGTATTTTATGAATTTCGTAAAAATAGGCACCTTAGATCAGTTTTTCGAGTGCCACACCTACAAAATTCGATATTTTAAGATTCTAATTTTTGTTACACTATCCTGAATAATATTTTTACATTAATAAACTTTATGTCAATTATGTGTGTATAAGTATATTTATGTTTGTATATGTGTCTGTATATGTGTAGGTAAAATATATTACTGCTAAGCAAGCAGAGCACCCACGTTCTGGCTATGCCTTGTGAATTTGTAATGTTTGCTTCTGATAAATAGAAATAAATACATAGATCCACATGTGTAACTGTGTAAATGTATGCGTGTATATGCGTATGTAAATAGTGTTTTGCGTTTAAGCCACGTTCAGATTAACTTAATCTTGTGGCCCTTTTTTCTGTGTTTATTTAATTAACGATAAATTGTAGGTTTCTAACTTGTTTTATGTACTGTCGTGAGCAAAAAAAAATAGGACAACTTTTTTTTCTAATGTAAATCTGTCTCTATTTGAATATGTAATGAGTAGCCGAAATAAAACAGATATAACTTTTAATTTATTTTTTATTTTAATGCTGTAGTTATTGTTATAGTAAATGATGGATGGTTAATGATAATTGCACTGCGTTATAACATTAACAAAAATTTGGTGTGTAACATTTTAAGAAAGTGGAGAATAAACGGTACGATTAGTAGAAATCCTGGATCAAAGGACAAAGGATATCCTACTTACAAGAAACTAACTATTAATATTTCGTTATTGCACCATTCCTATTTATAACTTCTATAAGTCTGTTTGGCATAGAATTAAATAACCTTATACAATAGTCATTAGTAATAATATTTTCCCATGCATTATTTACTATTTCCAGTAATTCTTCGGCATTCCGTGGTCTCACATTTCGTTTTTGGATACTTCTTACGAGTAGTCCCCATACTTCTTCTACAGGGTTAAAATCTGGACTATGACTATAAGTTAAGAACATTGATGTTACCTTGAAACCAATTAGTGACGGTATGAGCAGTATGAACGGAACAATTGTCTTGTTGAAATATGAACTCATTATTAGGAAAAAATTGTGACACAGAGGGGAGCATAATATTATCTAAAATCCTAATATACTTTTCACTATTAAATCGTTCCTCAATATGCCACAAAACACCAGGACCACGTGCCGATATCCAAGCCCACATATTAACTGAAAATCTACCACTTTTATTATTGTTAGATATATATTTCTCATCGAATCGAATATTCGGAGGGCGGTAAACACGAATACGACGGCTGTGTGTGTGTTGACTGGAAAGTTTTTTCGTCTGTAAAGATTACTGTTCCAAAAATGTACATCATGCGCTAAAAATTCAAGCGCAAATCCTACTCGAACTTGTTCAGCTTTAAGTAAATATTTCTATGCTGCTGCATGACAACGTAGCTCCTATTCTCTTAATCGCCGGCGACCAGTACTACTCGATCCAGGAAAATTCGTTTCTTCAGCAGCCTGAATAATTGAGTGGATTTTCTATTAAAGCATTTACCAATTGCAAATCTTGTTGAGTTGATATCCTTCGTCGCCCTGATCCAGGATTTCTACTAATCGTAGCGTTTATTCTCCACTTTCTTAAAATATTACAAACCTAATTTTTATCAATATTATAACGCAGTGCAATTTCTCATTGACCATCCATCTTCTGCTTTAGCAATAACTCCAGATTTAACTAAATCGCTTATATGAGGCATATTAGCTTTTTGCACACTTGCAATAAATTATGACAACTAACTGACAATGTCACAAAAATTAAAGTTATATGTACACAACTAGATTTTATTTTATTTTTTTGCTCACGACCGTACTAGTGTTTAGATTATTATTGTTCTGTTACTCAATTATATATATTGCTGTTTTGTTGATGAATAAACATATTATTATTATTGTACCTTTGAAAAAAAAACATTTTTGCCAGATTCATGAGTTAATTTTTCTTTATTAGCTAACTTGACTTCATACTGTAAAAAAATTACCACACTAACCTGGCAAGTTATTTTTTAAAATTGCTCATTTAGTGCAGTTTTTAAAATTGCATAACATTTTCTGTTTTACTTTAGAAAAAAATATATTGCTATTTTACTGCGAAAGGAGCTCATTGTGATTTTTTAGAAGATAAACTGACAAATCTTTTGGAAAATGCACTTTTGGCGACACGCATGTAACTTCAAAATGAAGTCTGTCCAGCTCATTACACATAAGGAGTGAGACATTATTTGGACCAAACTTATCTACAGACGTGGATCGGCCATCTTTTCCTATTTTGTGGCCTCCCCGGTCTTCCGATTTAAATCCACTATATTTCTTCTACTGGGGTTGCATAAGGGAGAAGTTCTATGCAGAGCCAATGAATAATGTACTCAATTGAGATACAGGTCGCAGGAAGTGTAAGACGGGTAATAGATCTTTTTAAAAAATATGTCGCGCTTACATTCAGCTTGATGACAGGCAATTTAAACACATTCTTTGATTTCTATTTGTGTTATATTTAGTTTTTAATAAATACCTGTCACTTTAATTTAACAAATGTTTTAATTCGAAATCCTAATTATTGAAATAATTTCACAATGAGCTCCTTTTGCAGTAAAATAGCAATATCTTTTTTCTAAAGTAAAACATAGAAAATATTATACCATTTTATAAACTACAATAAATGAGTAATTTTTTAAAATTAGTTAGCGTGGTAAATTTTTTACAGTATGAAGTCTAATTTAGGTAATAAAAATAAATTAACTCATGAACCGGGCAAAAATATATTTTTTTTCCAAAGGTAAGGCACTATTAATTTTATTTTGGACTGTGATCAATATCAGGGCTATTCAGTGCTGCGTAACAAAAATTAGAATAATAAAATATGGAATTTTGTAGCTATCACACTTGAGAAACTGGTCTAAGATGCCGATTTATGATTATGGCATATAACTCCATTCCCGTAAGTCTTCGAGTAAAAGTTTCTAATTGAAAGTTGGAGAAGATAAAATTTGCTAGAAAACTGCTCCTATGCGCTTTTTCTCAGGCTAATATTTTCCGAATTACAGGATCGTCTGTACATGGCCATAACTGGGTAGGTACTGATTTATTAAAAATAAATTTGCATTCATCACCTGAATAAATTTTTCCTTACAAGGGAATGACACCGTCATTCGTGTTGTAGTTTGCCTCGTGATAATAGGGTTTATAGCCTCCTATGGAAGTTATTTACATTTGGTATAGGGCTTCTACACTTCCGTTGCAATTATTTATTTCCGATATTCCAGCACAAAGTTCATAAAAATTTGCCTTAATACCTCTTATAAAGAAATTAAGAGTAACAATCAGACACAAACGTAGATAGAATTCTTCATAAACAATGAACTATGAACTTCGTAACAAATAAATATGGAATTTAGAAAAAAATATGTTTGTATTTTTTTTCTATTCTCCAACCACCGCGCCTGCCTGCCTGTTCGTCTTTCTTCTCTTGGTGAATCTGAAAAAAGAAAGGATCAACAACATCAAAAAAATTTGTATGTATCCTAAGTCCAAGATGATTTGTATTATTTAATTTAATATTGTAGCGTACTTTCCCACAATTAAGCACGGAAATACCATAATCGTAAAACTAACAAAGGTTATACCTTTAAGGCAAAAATGCCGATAGGCTGGAGGTAGTAATGGCCAACTACAATAGCCAACAGTAATTTGGAAATTACGCTCATTTACCCATCCCTCGAGAGGTATACGAGAGACCGCCGAAATGCAGGCAATAGAGGTCAGTCATATTTCTGTTCTCGAAAAGTTCACTTCGTATATTTAAACTTAAGATTCGTAACCACTTTTTGTTAAAGTTTTGTTTAATAAATAACTTCTTCTGAAGAACATTTAATTAGTTATACCCACACAACTAATATCCTTTACATTTTGAAAAAACTTTATTGAATAGGTCTTTTATTTGAATCTATGTTTATATTGTTTATACTATTTCCTTAACAAAATCATTATGCAATAAGAAAATCGCATGAAGCGTACTTTTAGTAGTAGGCCTGAAAGAAGAACTGCTCTAATAGATAGAGAACTTCACCGACTCAATGTTGACGTTGCAGCTCTCAGCGAAACTCGATTTTTGGAGGAAGGCTCTCTCACAGAAAAGTACTACACCTTCTATTGGAAAGGTCTTCCCACCAATTCAAGAAGACAACATGGAGTAGGATTTGCCGTTCGGAATCAACTTGTATCCAACTTAACACAAGTACCACAAGGCCTATCCGAGCGTCTAATGCTGCTACGCTATGAGCTATCAGATGGCAACGCGGTAAATCTAATAAGCGCCTACGCTCCCACTCTGGATGCAAGTCACGAAACTAAGGAAAGCTTCTATCAACAGCTGGAAGAAACCCTCTGTAGAATACCTAAAACGGAACGACTCGTTATTCTTGGCGATTTTAACGCTAGAGTAGGGAGAGATGCAGACACCTGGCCAGGCATCATAGGCAAGAACGGTTTGGGCAACATGAACGCTAACGGTCAACTACTCCTAACTAAATGCGCCGAACATGATCTAGTTATAACAAACACCATTTTCCGACAAAAGGATAAATTTAAAGGCACCTGGCGTCACCCCAGATCAGGTCACTGGCATCTACTGGACTATGTTATCGTACGTAGGAAGCATCTCAAGGACGTCCAAATTACAAAGGCGCGCATTGATAGCGAATGTTGGACCGATCATCGTCCTGTTGTCTCTAAAATGAAAATTGTTATGAGACCCAAACACCGAAGAACTCAAGTAAAACGCAGACTCCGTCTCTGTATTAGTAAATTGCGTGACCAACAAACCGTCGAACAGCTAAAGCAAAAAGTTCAAGAGAATTTGAGTGCACTAGAAGAAACCAATTCTGTCGCTGCTACCTGGACACAAATTAAAGACAGTTTAAAAAGTGCGAGTGAGGAAATTCTTGGCACTGCAGCAAGTAAAAAACAGGAGGACTGGTTCAATGATAATGAAGCTTTTATACAAGAACTTCTTGACCGCAAACATACTGCCTTCCAAAACGCTATCAACCACCCCAACGACTCATCAAAAGCAGAAGCTTTTACCCAATCTAAGTATGAAACGCAACGCGAAATCAGAAGAATAAAGAACGAGTGGTGGGCAAGCAAGGCCAGAGAAATTCAAAGGTACGCCGATTCACACGACTACAGGAATTTCTTTCAAGGAGTAAAAGCAGTGTACGGCCCCAGTAGGAAAAATATGTGCCCTATTAAAGATTTAAATGGAAATCTCCTCAAAGAAGACCAGGAAATAAGAGCCCGATGGAAAGAACACTACTCTAGCATTCTTAACCAGCAAAGTCAAGCCGATCACGATATTATAAATCTTATCCCTCAATATGACACCTTCGAAGACTTAGATAAACCACTAACAACGGAAGAGATCTTAACCGCCATTGGGCAGCTAAAAAATAACAAATCTCCCGGCGCCGACTCACTCCCAGCTGAGATCTTTAAAGCTGTGTCGTCAGAGCTCATGCCCTACCTCAAAAAACTGTTTGATATCGTGTGGGAAAGTGGTCAAGCTCCGCAGGAGTTTCGTGATACACTTTTAATCAACCTCTTCAAAAACAAAGGGAGCGCTGCGGACTGTGGAAATTACAGGGGTATAGCTCTCCTGGCTGTTGGAGGGAAGATACTCACTAAAGCGATGGCAAATAGGCTAACACCTGTTATGGAAAAGTTACTTCCTGAAACACAGAGTGGCTTTAGACCAAACCGAGGCACATCGGATTTAATCTTCACACTTAAACAGCTTCAAGAAAAAGCACTCGAACATCAAGGAGAAATTCACATGGCCTTCATTGATTTAACCAAGGCGTTTGACTCGGTGGACAGGGAAGTGCTCTGGAAAATTATGTTCCGCTTAGGTATCCCTAGAAAATTTGTGGAAGTATGTCGCAGTCTACATACAAACAACAACGCCCAGGTTATGTATAATAATGAGGCAACCGAACCTTTCCAAACTCTCACTGGAGTTAGGCAGGGATGTGTCCTGGCACCTCTACTCTTTAATTTGTTTACCACTGCTCTAACAATTATTGTTGACAACAAACTGACAGTCAGAGGAATAGGTCTCAGATACCGTTTTGATGGCGGTCTCTTTAACATAGGGCGCTTTAGAGCTTTCACGAAAACACGCACACGATTCATTTGTGATCTCCAGTATGCGGATGACTGTGCACTTTTAGCCTCTACGCCGGAAGAGCTTCAAGAACTTTTAGATGTGTATGCCCAAAGCTATGATTCTTTGGGACTTAAAATCAACATTGGAAAGACTAAGATTATGTCAACTCCTCATCAAGTGAACCAAATAGACATTACACTTAACGGAAATTCTCTTGAAGTGGTGGATCAGTTCAATTACTTAGGCAACGTTGTTAATGACAAAGCAAACATGGACAGCGAGATTCGCAATAGAATTAACGCTGCATCTAGAGCATTCTGGGGACTTAGAGAGAGAGTATTTGACAACCACGACCTTGCTTTGTCAACGAAAATGGCTGTCTACAGAGCAGTTGTCATTCCAACACTGCTATATGGATGTGAAAGCTGGGTCACTTACCGTCGTCATGTGA
Organism: Leptura quadrifasciata; assembly: GCA_963675555.1. Taxonomy (NCBI): domain Eukaryota; kingdom Metazoa; phylum Arthropoda; class Insecta; order Coleoptera; family Cerambycidae; genus Leptura; species Leptura quadrifasciata. The sequence continues at coordinate 34,404,487 of OY776674.1, forward strand.
AAGAATTAGAACGTTTTCAGCAAAGACACCTCAGAAGTATGATGAAAATCCGTTGGTTCCATCACATATCAAACGTGGAAGTACTCAGGAGAGCAAACAGCCTTCCAATTGAGGTGCTTATTTCAAGAGCACGCCTAAGATGGGCAGGTCACGTTCATCGTATGCATGATAACCGCCTTCCTAAACGTACACTTTATGGTGAATTGCTAAGCGGTAGAAGAAAGCGTGGCGGTCAACGAAAGAGGTTCAAAGACGCTCTCCATGAAAGTTTAAAATCCTGCGGTATTGCAGACGAGCAATGGGAACAACTTGCAGCGGACAGAACCGAATGGCGAGGGGTTGTGGCCAGCTATCAAGGAAATGTTGCTGCAAGAAGGCCGAATCCAAGACCTAACCAGGTCTATGTTTGTCCTGATTGCGGTCGACATGTGCTCTCCCGAATTGGCCTCTATAGCCATAGTCGTGTGCACCGTAGATGAATGGGAATTACAATAGACTACACCTTTTACTTGTTTTTTTATTGTACGCAATTTATCGACTGTAACATTTCTATACTCGGACTCGAGTAACGGCTAATAAAAACGGCTAATAATAACTTTTAGTAGTGTTATGGAAATTTCCAATTGACGTCGTCTTCAAGAAGTTGCAGCAGGCTAAAATCGACGGTAAGCATACATTTTTTTATTTTGTTTGAGTTGATCCACCCAACGAGTTACCCATTTCTCTATTTTTAAAAGGTAGGTAAAAGTTTTGAAAACAATTTATTTTAGTTAATGAAAGACTCAATTCGACAAAATCATTAAAATTCTGCTTGTGTGTAAATAAAGTAGACCTACCAACACTGGATATTGATGACACTGGGGTCAGGTAGGCGCAAATTGGCTACTTCCAGACGACGTAAATACGTGAAATTTGGCATAGTTGTAAATCGTATAGTACCGAAGATTATAAAAATATCATCCCTTAGGGGCAAAAAATAGTCCGAAAATTAAATAAAATCAATTTCCCGATAAGCTGAACTTGATACACGCGAATAACACTGTTAAAGGGAAAAAGTCTGTAGATCCCTTGATATATCAACCAAGGGATGAGGTGTAAGGGTTGAAAAATATTACGGACGCGGATGAAAGTGTTCAAGCAGAGGGCAATTTGTTGACATCACTTCACCTGTGGAAGGTGATGGGGAAACAGGAATACTTCGATTATGATCCCTAATGAATACGAATGTTATTGTTGGTTAAGCCTGTAGTATTCTCTTATTTTCTGTGAATATAGTTTTTGTTAAGTGTGTAGTTAAGGTTTTTTTAAAAACCTTGCATCAGAAGTGGGATTCACTAACGTTTTCGTGTAAAGTGTTGATCATGTATCCGTGAAAAATACGAAACCAGTAGTCGGGAAAATGTGGAGCCACGTAGGTGCCCTTCACTGTTTGGAGACAAAGATATATATATAGCTGTGGTACGGAAGGTTAGGAGATAGGTATGGTTTCGGTCAGTAAATGATGAGTACACGTCTTAAACCAGTTGTTTAAAGCCATCGCTCTTAGTGATTTGTTTATCATAAAGTATTACTCTAAGAAAACAATGAATTTGTATATTAATTTGTGCTATTCCATTACAATAACGAATGCAAAATTACGTTGTTAATTATCACTATGTTTTTCTTTTTGCCACTGCAGTTCGTAGTTGCTAAACCACATTGTCGCTACTAAATTTTTGGAATTAATACATCCCAACGGGATTAACAGATTATGCTAAATATGTGGAATTATCACCACCTGCATTGTTTGGTTATGCCTGTGTGTATATGTATGTGTGTTACCACGATAGCGCCGAAACTACTGAACGGATTTGAATGAAACTGCATGGTGGTTTCTTTAGCGATCCAGAAGATCTGAAAAGGTTTTGGCTGAGATCGGGTTACGTTTAGTGCCGTTTTTAAATATATATACAGACAAATCGAAGAATTACACTGCAAATATTCCTCGAAGAGCAAATTTTGACGATTTTCGTTTGTTTCCCGCGTTATGTTTTAATAGTTTATCATCCGTTAACGTAGGTGTCATGTCATAAATAAGAATTTGGCATATTTGTAACTTTTAGTGACAATAGTGATTGTGCACCAGTAGATTGTCACAAACTTTAAAGGTAGGTGTAACAATGGCAATATCATATTATAATATGCTTTTTTCCACGACCGGGAGTAGAAATCGATTTCTATGGCATCAAAATTGTGACAGAAGTAAAGCATTTACTCCCTAGGGACGAAATAAGATAATAATTTCCCTAGGGGAGTTTCTATTTCAATGTATTTGTAAAGAAATATCTGTTGCCATGATACGTTGAATGGAAATATTTCAAAGGCTTCTAAATATTGTAATTTCGCTCCAATTTATTATAATTCTTTATTTATGAAATAAATGTTTCTACTCCCGATCGTGGAAAAAAATGGTATATACACCTCGGGAGAGACCGCCATTTTTTCCTCGATGTATTTGTTGCCTTCGGACCTCAAATTACACCTCAGGAAAAATAAGACGTTTCTCTCCCTTAGTGTATAATGTACTATTATTGTAGATTATCACATTACCAGTTTTCAGTTTGTTACTTTACGAATCTGTAATGGTCATGGTAGGGTCGTGAGGAAAAAAAATAGGACAAGTCTTATAACGGTATTTTGCTAAAATCTAGTTGTGTACATCTAACTTTAACTTTTGTGACATCCTCGAAGATGGCCGGTACATGAATTTTACCGCTGATATTTTACAAAAAAAGATTTTTCACCCCGTTCGGGGGTGTTTATTAGCCATTAGCGGGGTTGGAGTGGGTCAGAAAAAACATTCAGCATCGCCACCGTGTTCATCATCCTCGAAAACGGGGTACGCTAAGTTTCAAGATGTGATAAGAGTTAATAAACCTATTTTGGTTTCGGGGTAGTTTTTGGCCGTTTGGGGTGTTGCGCAACTCCAAAGAGAAATTCTACCAGCATCCTCGAAAACGGGGAGGAGGTAAGTATTTACAATTTTGGTTTTTTTCCGACTCACACACTTAAATTAATAAAGTTTAAATGTTATTAATAATGAATAATAACAATCAGCAAGGAAAAATTTATTCGATCGATTTATGATTGATCGACTGAGGATGTTGAATTATTAGTATATAGACAAAAAATAAACCGATGCATTATATAACTTATTTCTGTTTACTTTTTATCTGTAGTCTAGTCAGTAACATCTTAAGCCGTCCTCCTTACACAGTATCTTTGTAAAAGAAATAAAAAATACAATAGAGAAATATAACAAAAAATGTTAAAATGTAAAAAAATCGAAATAAATTATATAGAAAATTTATAAAAAAACATGTACATGTAAATTGCGCTAAGTACTAGTCAACTAGGTCTCAGACGGGCCATTGTGCCTAGGGATTTACAGTTTAGCGCAGACTCCAAACCACGGTCCTCGACTTATTGACCACCCACCCTTGCGTGTACCTCCCCCTGCGAGGAGGGTTCTTGCCCTTGCCCCAAGGGTTGTGTGTTGGACATTCAAGGGGTTGCCAGTTCACTCCATAGACAAATAAACAATGTTCACTTACGGCCTCAAGGTCCTGTAACAACGATAGGCGGGAGTTCGCAACCTCTCTAGCAAGTTAACAGCTACAGGATTGAGATATGTATATATGTTATAACTTGATTTTCGTAAACGGGTTTTTAAAAACAATTTTATTTATTAGATGCGTCAACGTAGACTCTGGTAATATAATATTAATTGTTAAAAGTTAAATGTGTATTATGAAGTGAGTGAGTATGATAATAACTGATTACAAAAGCGTTTCGTGGTCGCGATCGTATTTAACATTAAAAAGCATCGTCAACTAAATGTTGAACAAAGAAAAGCAAATCCAACATTCAGCATAATTGTAATAAGCTAAAATGTAATATAAAATGATATTTTATAAGCGATAAATGATAAGAGGGAATTTGCTGTCGGCACGTAGCTGAAATATGATACTCTGGGATAATTTGAAATAGAGTTAAAGTCACGTTTCACTTTGTATACAATGTCTCAAATACTATATAACATATAATAAAACCATGTAACCAAGCAAAATATATTAATATATGAAAAAAATAGCTATACAGTCATATTTTAAAATTAACTATATGAGGGATCATACTGACCATTAACTGAAGTCATTTCAATTTTGACATAGCGCACAGCTAATGAATTTTAAATAAATTAAGGCCAATATTATAGTGCTACTACTTTATTTACTTCGAGGCTTACTACAGACCTTGTTCATATTTTAAAATTCAATATAAATTCTTCCATATATTTGGTTATGTAAATGATAGGACCAGAGCCACCGAGATTCAGTTGGGGCCCGAGGAAGCGAACTATGTTACCAGCCCCCTACATCATATGAAATAACCAAATTAAACAAATAGACTAGCGGCTGGCAGCAAGTTAATTGCATTCATCACGCGGTAGCGCTAACTAAGCGATCACGTTATCATTTCGTCATTTGATCACAAGAAGCCAATGAGGACAGTGCAAGAAGCGTAGTTTAAGCATGTGATCAGTGAGCGTGTTAAAGAACACAATAAAACCCTCGATATACTTTTCGACGTTGCAACAAAATCCAATTTAGGAAATATTTCGCATGAAAAGCGTGCTTCACGTAAAAATATCGTGGAAGAGATTTTTAATATTCTTAATCATATTTTCGCTCTACGGAGCGATTTTTATGCAAAAATTTCAATAACTCATCAAGCAGCGTCATTTTAGTAGTAGTTGTAGTAAATGTCGCTGCACAGGGACGTAATGTCGTCCCGACCACTGAAATTTAGAAAGTATAACAAAATTTTTTTCGGAAATTTCAAAATTAAAAACCCTTTTACGAATCCAAGTTGTTAAGCACTGCAACTCATGCGCGGTATTAAATATGAGGACAAGATAATCCAGCTTCTATCCAAGGTATATCGTGAGTTTTAGCGAAAATAGCCCTTAGCGACATGGGACCGCCATCATTTCCTAGCAGTCGATTTTGACGGGAAAATGATGAGTTTTAACGGGATTTGCCCTAAACCAGTTCCTCAGTGGTTCGGTGTCAGAAAAGTATCTTTACCATGTACTCATATGTGCATGAGACCTTGCCTGAACGTATTGAAATTGTAATTGCCCAAATATAATTCAAAGTCGTTGCGATTCAAGCATTTTCAAGCTCCGAGGAGCGACCAAAATTGATATTGAAATAAGAATACGTGAATAGACAGGCAAGCAAAAGCCCACCAAATTTTATAAACATTGAACTTTTCTTGAATCTTTTTGTGTAATCGTTAGCTCAAAAAACTGCATATTGGATGGTAGTTAGTACATTATAAATCGTTCCGTTCCTCACCATGTATTGTACACGGGCCAGACTATTGTTTATTAAAACATATTTCTTGAAGTTGTTGTAAAAACATAAATTTTTGAAGATTTGATATATATATATTTTGAACTTTATATTATCTTTTAATTGTGTTTTTAACAAAATTCCCTTTCAGGTATAATTTTAAGAAAGTGTTAATTACTTCCAGCGTTAGGTTTATAGTGTTACGACGTCCAATAGATACCATCAGAACAGCAGTTAAGCAAAAACGAACAGTAAGTATAAATTTTATATTATTTTCCGTCTGAAACAGTCATTTTGAACCCTTATTTTGTGAACGTTAACATTCATTTTTGAAAAATATTAAAAGTCCTTCAGACTCCAAAAGATGGATCGTTCACAAGCGCTACCTGATCGCTGATGAACGGCGACCATTGCCTTGTTTACACCTTCACCAGAGAAAGAGAGAAGCAAACAATTTATCATAATTTAGATAGTATTAAAAGGTATAAAAATATATAGTTAAAGTATAAACGATCTTAATTTAAACCGTATAAAAACTAAAAGCCGGCAAAAACAGTCGCCATCTCTTTATTGTACATGGGCGGAGATAAATAGAAATGCATGTCATAAAAAAATGATAAAATTTTCGGGCATTATTATATTATCCTCTGTTTCAAATGGTCTCCAGAAAGCCATGATAAATTAGTAAATAATTAAAATATTTTACCTTTTATATAGTAGTAAATATTTATAAATATGAACAATAACTAACTAAACTCCTTCGCTTGATATTATAACAGGTATTTACGCACTTCACTGGCACATTAACAGCACAGCACATGTCCACCGTTGGCTACATTTACGAGTTTTTTATGCTAGTAGGCCTTGTTCGTTTTATTATCTTTAAACAAGTGCAGTCGTAGATGGTTCATTCAGGCTGATTACATTGCCAGTCTCGGACTCGCCTGCACAGTTTCAACTACCACTCGAATCTCGATACCATTGCTAAATATATAGGACAAAATATCAAGTTCAGAGCGCACGGTCTTGTGCTTTAACACTGACCAGTTTCAATTACCCTCGTTTAAAGTATACTATAATATAGTATAGTATATAGTAGTACATTTTAATGCTATTAGGTATAAAAGAGATAAGTAAGTGTACCTACATAAATTGAATATTTGGAAACAATTTAATGCTAAGTTTTAATAAACGATAGTAATATTAATAAAGTAGGTATAGAAAAAAAAATTTAAAATACCAATTCACCCAATTATAAAACTGCTTAGTTATTTTTCTATATACAGACAAATAGTTTATAAAACATTGAACTGTACAAAGCACGTCACATTTGTGATAACAGCTAGTCTTGATATAATAAAAACAATAATTAAATGCCATGAACTCAAAGACGAATATTTTATCATCATTAGATGTCGAGTGGTCAAATATTTTTATGTATCATTAGATAAAATATATTTTTCTCTTATGATTTTGTCCAGTTAATTATTTAATTAATCTTTGCTCAATTGAAATTTGACGAAGTTAAAGGTAACGCTCTTTTAATATTTTTAGGGCGAACGATCACAATCAATGCGTGCCATACTCACATACAATTTTACTTCGATCAGACATGAAATTGAAATAGGCACTGACGTTTTCGTGGAGCAGATTTGTTTAGTCTACTCAGCACAATCATTAGGTTCATGTTTCAAGTTTTATTAAAATCCAATGCCGAAAGACTCGAAAGAATAATACGTGAATATTTAGGCATCATCAGGTGGCCAAATATTTTTATGTATCAACTTATCAAAGATATTTCTCTTGTGATTTTGTTCAGTTAATTTTTTAATGAATTTTAATCTTTGTTCGGTTGAAATCTGACAAAGTTAAAGGTAAGGCCCTTTTGGCATTTTTACGGCAAACGATTAAATTCAATGTTTAATATACCCACGTAAAATCTTACTTCGATCAGATATCATGAAATTGAAATACCGGCGTTTTTACTGAATTGATTCACTTCTCTCATATAGTACGCATATCATCAGGTTCATATCCTTTGCTATGAACTCGAAAGAAGTATAATTTTATATATATGTAATATTGCTTCGAAATTTATATATTATATATTTTACAGTCGCCTTTTGTACCTTATAATATTTTAATGTCAAATTATTTCTCCACAATAAATACTCGCCTATAATTATTTCACAAGAACTTTTAAAGAGCAATACACATTGTATATACAATACATAATTAACAATAAATTATACGGAACAATCAACTCCGAACAAAATATATTATTTCGTATTTCCTCATATACACGCATCCAGAAGTATTTTCGATACTAAAACAAATATAGATGTCCGTTTAAAACAAACATATGCAGAGTATATCTCTTAATACTTCTTGTATTTCCTCATTCCCACCCCTCATGACAGAAAAACAAAGGTAGAGAAGCATGCTTGGTAGGGCCCTGAGCCTTCTCGTATAGGCTCTCTAGCAGAAGTCTGCTTGTACAGCTTCTGATCGGTCAGCTGATGTGCAAGTTGTGACTATATAGAGATATTTAAAATCTGTGTGTTTTCATGTTAATAGTGCTAGAATGATAGTTTACCTAAATTTTCGTTTTAAGTCAGTTCGAGTTCGATATTTCAATTTCTAGTGCAAAATCCTGTTCATCAGATCAAAGCGCACTAAAATCTGTAATAAAAACAACTTGCATCATATTGCGCAATATTGGATCATAGTCGGTATAAATAAAATCTATAAACTATTAACAGACGATAAAAGTGTAAAATCTTATTTATCAGATAAAAACACATTAGATCTTGTAATACATTCGATGCATTATATTGCGTAATATTACATCACAGTCTGCATTACTAAAATCTGCATTTTCTTATTAACAGAAAGTCTACCTCTGTTACCTAAATTTTCGATTGGAGGCCAACAAATTACATTTGTACATTAATATTTTAATTAATAAACACAAATTATATCAAATTGGGATCTATGATCAGTCAATAAAATTGTTAACTCGTACACGTTTGCAGGATCAATGTGTTAAAATATAAATAGAACCCGTGAATCATTAAAGTTATTGTTATTGAGCTTGTGCAAATAAAGGTATCTTTAATTAGTTATGTGTATTGTAAATAAAGCTTATTAGTTACTAATTCTGTTATTTAGTGTTAAAACAATGACATCATTTCCATGTATAGTAAAACTGCAAGTTATGGTAATCTTTTATTCATTTTTGATCATATTCATGCACAAATAAAACTCGTGAATCATTAGTCCTATTATTCATATTGTTTAGTGTTGAACACGTGCAAACAAAGGCATGTAGTAGTAGTAGGTATTACTAATAGAATATATTTTTCTCTAATCATTTCACTACAGAATCTCTCAAACATGATTATGCAGCATTGATTTGGCACACTCGAAGGAATAGAAAGAAGTTCCAAATTCTTATGATAGAAAACAAACAAGTCTTTATACCTCGTAGATGATTTAAGATGGCTGCCTGGGTCACACGGCTGCTAACCTAATTCATTACCTACTAAGGGTGTTTGCTACCAATAACTAAGTTTTATTTTTACCTGTTGATGCACGAAAATGTTAGTTTATGTAATTAGTTGGTTTATGTTTTGTGTGAAATTAATTGTGTTAAATAAAAAGGTGTTATTAGGGTAATTTTGACATCGGTACCAATTGAGTTCCGCGTAGCCCGTGAATCCCATGTAGCCCACAAGCTCTTAATCACTAACCAGTGGAAGCCCGCATACCCTGTGAGTAAGTAAGTACAAAGAGAACACCATATGAAGGTCGTTTTGGATATTCAGAAATAGTTTAGGATTATCCCTTAAACCTCCCTCCTCCTCGCCCCAAAAAAACACCTTTTCACAACCCGTAGAAATCACCATATAATCTATAGATGTGGCAATAGGCGTTAATGTTTCTCCATCAGATTTTATTATAATACTGCCCCTGTGAAAAGAAACCAACTAAACCCTCATCATCAGTGCACTGTTGATTCCTTTGTCGATCATCACACAGGAATAACTTGTCTGAGCTACTTTTCAGGATGTTAACTAGATCTATACCGCACGCGAGTAAAATTTATAAACCGAACCACAGATTCGGTTTGTAACCACTCAAGAGCGGTAAAGATCTTCCCACCCGCAATATATACGTTTTTTTATCTACAACCATGAAATAATTCGTAAAATATATTAATATTTGTTTCTACAGAAAACATCCAGTGCGATAAAATTACTTTACCACACTGCGTGCAGCAATGTGCTACTCAGCGCACGCAAAATCAACCATACAGTGATGTGAAGCTTACGCATGATTTTGTATGTGGTAAATAGTACTCTCGCACTCAACGCGGTAAAATAATTTTATCGCACTGGATGGTGGCCATAGTAACAAATAATTGTTAATTAGTGAAATTACCTATGTTTAAAAAGTATTTATTATATTATAAATCATTTTATGGTTGTAGGCCAAAATTCATATATAATTCAGACAGTAAAGATATTGTCCTTACTGACCTTAAGTGATTGTAGATCTCGCCTATGGCTTGGTCTTCAAATTTCGCTCTCATGAGGTTGTTACCACCTCATTATATACATATTTAATGTACTATTATGGCATCTATTAACAGCAGATTGATCATCATGTTCTATATATACACTTACCTATTTTCCGTCCGAAAAGTACTTTTTGGTCTGGAAAAATGATCGCCTAGCAAGTAATCACAAAAAATAATATCTATTATAAAAAGTTTATTTTTTCGTGCAAATATTTGAACCAGAAAACGTCACTTTTCGATATATCGAAAAGAATAGTATATTGTTTTGTGTGGAGTTAAAGTAACATTTTTTTGTATCGAGGATGTACTTGACAAACGAGTGAAGCGAGCCCGGCAAGAATAGCTGAGATACAAAAAGTCACTTTACATATAACATGCTATTTTTTCTTCAAGCGTCAAATATGACTTAAATAAATAATGTTATTTTTTCTTCAAATACTTTAAGCGCCGTTCGTGAGCAGCAGTAAAAGACTTTTATTGCCGCTCGGAACTCGTGAGCGGCAGTAATAATATATTGTATTGTAAATTGGTACTTTTGTGACGAGTCTGTAGGTTTGCCTTACGAAGTGAGTGAGAATTACAGACGAGTCACAAAAGTGGCTTTTACTCCGAATAAGACATGTTATTTTTTTCTTCAAACGTCGATTAACTATATAAAAATAAAGACAAAAAATTTAACTGTGGATTGCCATTAGCAACGCAAGTAAAAGTTCGCTCGAGCGGGAGAAAAAGTACTCTTACTTCCGTTGTTAATGGCAACGCACAGCCCTCTGAAATGTCAAACTTGACCGTCATGAAATGAGTAAGAAATGTCATGATTTTCTGACGTTTGAAGAAAGACATCGTTTATTGACTTCATATTTGACGTTTGAAGAAAAAATAGCATGTTATATGTGGAGTCAAGTGACTTTTTGTGTCTCGGCTATTCTTGCCAGACACGCTTCACTCGTCCGTCAAGTGCATCCTCGATATAAAAAAATGTTCCTTCTACTCCGCATAAAACAATATATTATATTTTTTCTTCAAATACTTTTAGTACTGCTCGTGAGCAGCAATAAAATACCGCTCAAAGTTGGTTAACGGTAATTAGAGATTGAATAAGCCAGTCAGAAGAACTATAAGAGAAACGACATTTCAAATAACTTGTCATACAGTCTTGTTTTTTTCATATAAGAAGGTATACTTCTAAAATATGGGCATTTAACCGTCCCGACAAAAAATTAAAGTTGGGTTGTTATTTAACAATCTGTTATTTTATAACTGTTATTTGCAAATAACATTAACAGACTGTTATTTGTCTTCAAAATAACAGATATATGACAACTGTTATTCAGTGCGAGAAGTACGTAATATAGGGCGCGATTGTCAAACATCTATGAGTGAGTAGCACAGATCAGATAGTTGTGAGCAGCAGAGCCGAGAGAACGTATTGTTGCTATGAAAGACAACGCTACTGACGAGTGAAAGCAGCCAGTATAGCAGTAGTGTAAAATAATATTTACTGCGATACCAACACTCTCTCTACTAGCTGTTATTTTTAAGCTGATATTTTAAACTATTATTTAAAAGTAATAATAACAGGTCGAACCTGTTATTGAAAAATAACAGTTTTGCCCATCACTACAAAAATATGGGATGCCGGGCAAGAAGGTTAAAACAACATTCACATTTCCACGAGAAGTACATATGGCAGGCTTAAATAATTACAGATACAATTAAATTGCATAAAAATTATAATTATAAACCTTTAAGAACCAAAAAAATCATATGCGAATTGTATGTCATATAAAAAAGCGAACTATTATCCGTACGTGAATTCCTACATTTGACAATACTAGTGATATATTGAGAAAGCCTTGTAATCGAAATGTGAAAGTTCTCCTTGCCTGGGCCCCTCAGTTCAACATGATAGGGAAGGGAATGTAGACATCGACACAGTTACATCACGTGACTGTATGTGACCTTGTGCAGTTATTTCGTTTATTGCTTAGCAACAGCACGTATTACTTTATTTTATATTTTGACCGTCGTCGCATTTGCAGGGTTACTAAATGAGGGAAAGTATTTCTCCGACTTATGATGGTCAATGTTAACTACTTAATTTAAGTATTTAATTACCTGAGACGGTCAGTTTCCATTTGTAATTATATACAATAAGTATACACATTGTAGGTATATAGGTATTTATAATAATTTCATAATGTTACATCAGCAATAATTAGGTTCTAACACAAATGGTTATATGTAGTGAGGACGATTTTTTTAAGCGTAGGAAAAAGATATACCTAGTTGGGAACGCTGAATACTAAACATAGGTATTAATTAATTTTTCTGTTTGTATATCTGATTGCACATTCGTCTATTATTGTTTATTTTAACCGCGATACAGTTTTAAGCTTTTAAAATGTGTGTATTCATACAGTGTGTTTAATTAAGACGGTTTCTAGGAAAAAATGTTTCAAATAAAAGTTACGCCAAATCATGTTGTGAGCATGTAGAAAATATATCTAATTATACAGAGTGTTCCGTTTACGCTGGAGTCTATACGACTTCGTTATTAAGTATACCCATTTGATTTATTCAAATATAGGTAGGTATATTATAAACTGATAAACATTTTTAATAACCATCGTAGCAAAAAAAAAAAATTGCATGGAAATGCGTTTCATAACCTACTGAACACGATTATCTAAACAAAACCTGCATCCTGCTATGTGTGTAGTTCGTACATATGAAGTGGTTCTGTCAAAAGTAGCCTTGAATAACTTAGGATGTAATAATTTTCTGAAAAGTTTGCAGTAACATTGGAGTAGTGGTAGTACAGTGCTCGTGCACGGAAAGTTTTTCAGTTTTTGATCCCGTGGATACCACCTTTAAACCAGCGCATATGGCCATTTTTTACTCCATGAAAAAGGGTTAAAACACAAAAGTTCTGTGAGAAGGATGAAACATGCCACCCCCCCCGTTTTGTTTTTGATGGCGCTAAACACGGCGGTGAAATTTTTAAGGTTCCTACCCTTCAGCAACTACCCCTAAACTCGTAAACCACCCCTATAACGCTTTTTTCCATCGTAGGCATGCGGATCGGTTTCTTGGGCAGGATTCGGGTAGGCCGTATGAAATTTAACCATACAACATCTTATCTACCCCGGGGTTGAAACTACCCCCCTCCCCTAATACTAAATCCCCAAAAAAATCAAAATGCATAAAAATTTGGTTATCCCCGTTTTTGAGGGTGCTTAACGCGATGGTAATATTCATTTCTTCCCCACCCTCCACCAACCACCTCTAAAAACACTCTCTTTTCATATTTATTGATACTGGGCATGTGGGGACTCGTTAGATCGGGGTTTTTAAGGGGATTTCGATATTGTGAAAGGAGTTGAGTGACGAGACATATGCCATCAACCCCGGGGTTGAAACTACCACCACCCCTAACATTTGGTGGAAGGTGGGAGAGAAACAAATATTACCATCGTGTTGAGTATCCTCGAAAACGGGGCTAAACAAATTTTCGTGCATTTTGATTTTTTGGGGATATTTTGGTATCATAGGAGGGAGTAGTTTCAATCCAGGGGTGGATAAGATGTTGTATGGTTAAATTTCATACGGCCTACTCGAAAAACCGATCCGCATGTCTACGATAGAAAAAACGCGAAATAGGATGGTTTTTAGAATTCAGGGGTAGTTGCTGAGGAGTCGGAGCCTTAAGAATGTCATCATCGTGTTCAGCGCCCGAAAACGGGGGGTTCCAATGTTTCATCCCTCTCATAGAAGTTTTGGGGTTTTCGCCCATTCAGTAGATAACATCAGGTTCACGAACTCGAAAAAAGAAAAATTTTATATATTCGTTTCGATATTTAGGCATTTACCTATTTGCGTTTTTTTTTACCCATTATAGGTTAAATATTAATTTGAACATCAAGTCATTGTATCTAAATATCTTCAACACTTCAATAGATACCTATAATTTTATATTACAAAGCATTACCATTTAGTTTTCAAAGGCTAGTAGTCCATTTAACGATTTACCCCCTAATAACCACTCCCTCTTTCATGCTGTCGGTCCTAGGCATGCGGGGATTTGTCGGATCGGGGTTTTTATAAGAATATCAGGGAAACTAAATGATTTGGGGGTTGTTTAGGTCAACTGTGATTTAGTAGTGGTTAGTTTTCCTGATATTCCCATAAAAACCCTGATCCAACAAATTCCCGTATGCCTAGGACCGACAGCATGGAAGATGGGATGATTTGTATACCTTGGATGTAGTTGCGGGAAGGTAGGGTGAGAAATAACACCACCATCGTGATTCCTGTCCTGGAAAACCCATAAAAAACCTTGTCGAATCCGTACTCTTTTATTTTTCTCGGATATTGCTATTACGGGCGGGGGTAGGTTCAATCCCCCGGGGGTCGGTCTGGGGTATTCTAGTGTAAATTAACTGAATTTATTATTATTCCCAAAAAACACGATCTGATGAGGTTTCGCAAGCCCAAGGCCGATAAGCCGGAGATTGAGGTGGTTTTTCCTTGATAGGGGTAGTACGCAAGGGTTTCAGAACTTGAAACCATCACCATCGTTTTTCTCATCCTCAAAAACAGGAGGGGTATTGCAAAAGATCCTACAAACTTTTGATGTTTTGGCCTTTTTGGAACCTAAATGGACTGTACAATCTATAACTAACAATAAATTATACTGATATAATAAACCAACCGACCGCTAACTGCGTATGGGTAAAACCTGTCCTCTCCTTTTCTCATTCTCTGTTGCTGCGCCGGCTTCAGCTTTACACGCAAGATCTGTCGCATGTCTTTTTAGAATCTTGAGTCCCCATATAAAGCATCTTATATATATTTTCAATGCTAAAATATCGACATCGAATTCTAGTGTAAATTAACTGAATTTATTATTATTCCCAAAAAACACGATCTGATGAGGTTTCGCAAGCCCAAGGCCGATAAGCTGGATATTGAGGTGGTTTTTCCTTGATAGGGGTAGTACGCAAGGGTTTCAGAACTTGAAACCATCACCATCGTTTTTCTCATCCTCAAAAACAGGAGGGGTATTGCAAAAGATCCTACAAACTTTTGATGTTTTGGCCTTTTTGGAATCTCGTTAAATGGACTGTACAATCTATAACTAACAATAAATTATACTGATATAATAAACCAACCGACCGCTAACTGCGTATGTGTAAAACCTGTCCTCTCCTTTTCTCATTCTCCGTTGCTGCGCCGGCTTCAGCTTTACACACAAAATCTGTCGCATGTCTTTTTAGAATCTTGAGTCCCCATATCAAGCATCTTATATGTATTTTCAATGCTAAAATATTGTAAAAATATCGACATCGAAATTTAGAAAAGATCTGGCGACAGAATGTCGACTACCTACTGTTATCGGATGGGGTTTCCATCTGTACATTAACCCGAAAGATCTATTGTTCTCATTTTAAGGTTTGTTCGTTGCCTTTCAGGTAGATAAGTACCAGCGGCTAATAGGTATATGATAATAAATTTGGGTTTTGGTGAATTAACCCGATTTCGCGGTTTCTGACCCACTGTGCTCTACTACCCAGATAGCACTAAGACATACCAAAGACGTCTTAGGGACTTCTGCATGGGACATTCGAGACGTCTTAAAAACGTCCACTTTAAGACGTAAGTCGTACAGAAGACGTCTTGGGGATGTCCATTGTTACAAATCAAAACCTCTTTAAGACGTCTTATTTTAGGCCTAAAAAAGGCATTTATATGACAATTACGGAGACGTTGTTAAGACATTTTATTCTGGCCCATTCTAGTCCCAAAAAAGACCTTCACGGGATATTATTGATATTCACAAGTAGGTGAAAAAATGTCATCTTTATTAGCAGCGATATAGTCAGGTAAAGTCTAATTTGGCATGTGAATGAGTTGATAATATATGCATGCGATTACACGTGTGGCACACTCTGTAATAGCTAAAAATTATTGTCGCATAAGTCTACTGAATTTCTCTGCTATTGCGATAACTTTGTGTGCAACACATACGAAATCGTACACATATTATCAACCCATCCACACATCAAAATATACTTTGCCTAATTATATACAGCTTGGCTGCCAATAAGACGAATGCAGCATTGTGCGATGAATCGGCCTTTCCTCTGTTTATTTTAAACTGCCTGCCTGTCTGCCATATTAGTGGTCAATTTGTATACACCAGTTACACCACAGAGACTAGAAAGGTTGAATTAGAGGCAAATTCTATACCCAAGAATACCGCCTCGACTCAAAAGTTTACACAATTTTCACTGTTTTTAGTCCTTTATATTCAACAAACTTATAATTAAATCACGTATGGAATAACAATACAGTTGGTACTGGGAAATAAAACAAAATTTTGTTCTTCTAAATTTTAATTTTGTGGCAGAAAATGTATGATATAATCGAAATAAATTACCTTAATTATTAAGTCAGGACAATATTGGTCATAACTATACATAAAACCACAGCATAAAGCATTGCAAAACAAAGGAGTTGAAACAAAATGATCAACTCAACTGTCAGTCATAAAGCCAACCCGAAAACATTACGAAGTCAAACGAATACGGTCGTGCCGGAATGACATTTATCGTTGGAAAAGCGCGGTAAATTCAAAACTTAGAAGTTATTAATTCGCTATTTTTTAGAATCATCTACGACGAAATTCTTATTTCACGCAAAGAATTATTGAGTTGGATATGAATGTATTATTTTTCAAAACACAATATAAAAAAGCTAGGAGGCCTAATATGGACATACTAAAGACGTACATTTTTTGATGTCCCAAAGACGTCCCACTCTGGACGTCCATTTTAGGTCCTAAGACGTTCAGACCAAAGTAAGACCAAAATTGGACGTCTCTGGGACGTCGTGTGCTATCTGGGTAGGAAAAGGGTTTATATAGCAATGCCCCACCGCATGATTCGGTGTAACTTTCATTTGAAATATTTTCCTAAATCTACAAGAGAGGTATGGCAGAAAATTAACCGTCTTAGTTGGAGCGCCCTGTAGGTATCTTTGTTGGAACAATTTAATGAACGCACTGTGTCTTATTATGTTGTTTTATTACGACTATTTTCCACTGGATTATTGTGTGAACCTTGTATATGGGAATAAATACTAGAGTATTTGTAATTTTCCACTGCCAAAGATTGAAGAGACCATTAATGTATCTTGAAAGTATTTGCAAATACTGAAGAATTAAACGTTACCTTTTCCAATTAAGTTGGCATTATTGGAGATTGATTAAAGTTTTCATCGTATGTAGTATACATATATCATATCATGTTTATTTAAAAACATATAGGTACTTCTATATTCATAAGGGGCAATGAGTGCACTGAACTCTAGTATGTGTGTGTACTGTGTCGCCGGTTTCTTGTACCTAGACTTAATAACTGTCAGTTACTTAAGAACTAAAATGTATACGAACTTAATTGAAACCGTATAAAAACTAAAAGCCGGCAAAAACAGTCGGCATCCCTATATTGTACACGGGCGGAGGTAAATAGAAATGCTTGTCATAAGAAAATTATAAGATTTTCGGGCGCCTCTGTTTCAAATGGTCTCCAGAAAGCCATGGTAAATTAGTAAATAATTAAAATATTTCAGCTTTTATATAGTAGTAAATATTTATAAATATGAAGAATAACTAACTAAACTCCTACGCTTGATATTATAGTAGGTATTTATGCATTACACTGGCACATTGACAGCACACCTCATCGATTTCTGAGAAACGATTTACGAGTTTTTTTATGCAAGTAGGCCTGTCCGTTTTATTATCTTTAAACCAGTGCAATCGTAGATGGTTCATTCAGGCTGATTACATTGCCAGTCTCGGACTCGCCTGCACAGTTTCAACTACCGTTCGAATCTCGATACCATTGCTAAATATATAGGACAAAATATCAAGTTCAGTGCGCACGATCCTGTGCTTTAAAACTGACCAGTTTCAATTTTGTCCGTATAAAGTGTACCTGTTTTAGATATTCATAGCAATTGATATTTCTTTAATTTTAGACAAATTTTTCATAATTTCAGTAAATTCTATGAGCTATATGTTCCTTATATTTTGGACTACGTTTAACATTTTCAATAATTAAAATTTGGTATTTCATTTATTAAAAATGTGAAACATAAACCAAAATGTAAATAATATAATAAGTATAGGTACACAAAACGTGTTCTTTAAAAAATTACTGAAATTATAAAAAGTGTATTGAAGAAACCCGGTGCGCTTTGCTTATGGAAAGTGGTCTTCGGTTAAATAGTCCAAATTTTTGGCATGCTATAGATAGTTTTTGAAATATGACCTGCCATTTCCACAATTTCCATGTTTGATCAGTGCCGGTGTGTCAAGAGTGTGCGAGGCACACGGGGCCAAATTCAATCGCTTAATTTTGCATATTCCCATCATAAAATTGGAATCATCGAAATCGATGTCATATTCATGTTTTATTTCGAAACATCCGTTATCCTTACCCATTCTGTACCTGCCCTAAAGAAGTTTTATAACTTTGGGAAATACCCAATAATGCATATAACAATAGAATTATACGACACCTACCTAAATAACTGACCCTAAAACCCTAATAAACCGTTTATTACAAATGCTCTAAGTTCAATCTTTAAATATTGAAATTTTCAAGAGAAATATTTCAGAAACATAATCAAAGACATATATTAAGACGCAGTTACACGGCGCGTGATTAGGCGAGCCTAGCTCGGAAAGCCATGAAATATGCGCCGTCTGACATAGGCAGCTCGTCACAGCTCGCGGCTCGGAAGACGTGGCTGGCGAGTCAAAGCAATTAATTAGACGGCGTGTGCTAGGCTCGTATAGGATCGTCTTTCCGCGAGCCTCTCCTGTGCCACCGGCTGCAGTTCAGAATCACAAATATTGTGAACTATGGCGTGTCTACAGAGAAAACTATTGAATTTATCGAAGCATTGAAACACTTATTCGACAGAAATTTTTGAAATCTCCTGACGGCTCTTTTGGAGAATCTGCGGGCATATCCGCTCCATTGTACCTGCATAAATTAGAATTCTAATTTTATTCACCACCTCTTTTTACATTTTTTAACTTTTTTCATACCAATAGACCAGCACTAACTAAGCACAAAGTAGCAGCTCCAACTATAATCTACTTATTTGCATTCATTTCCATCGACTGATCTTCCACGCAGTTTTGACGATCCTACGAGCCACAATCCCACACGAAATCACGCACCGTTTTGCCATCTCTGGCTCACTTATAAGCGAACCAACGCGAGTTAAAGTATAAACGAACTTAATTGAAACCGTATAAAAACTAAAAGCCGGCAAAACAGTCGGCATCTCTTTATTGTACATGGGCGGAGGTAAATAGAAATGCTTGTCATAAAAAAATGATAAGATTTTCGGGCGTTATTATATTATCCTCTGTCTCAAATGGTCTCCAGAAAGCCATGATAAATTAGTAAATAATTAAAATATTTTACCTTTTATATAGCAGTAAATATTTATAAATATGAACAATAACTAACTAAACTCCTACGCTTGATATTATAACAGGTATTTACGCACTGCACTGGCACAGACAGCACATCTCCAAGTCCACCGTTGAAACGATTTACGAGTTTCTTTTATGCTAGTAGGCCTGTCCGTTTTATTATCTTTAAACCAGTGCAGTCGTAGATGGTTCATTCAGGCTGATTACATTGCCAGTCTCGGACTCGCCTGCACAGTTTCAACTACCATTCGAATCTCGATACCATTGCTAAATATATGACAAAATATCAAGTTCAGTGCGCACGGCCCTGTGCTTTAAAACTGACCAGTTTCAATTATCCTCGTTTAAAGTTATACGAGCTGGACTCGTGGCTCGACAAACTACGCACCTTTTTTTGATTTGGCCAAGTTAGCAATTCTGAACCCAATTTCATCACCAATGACAATTTGCACATGGGCCCAATGGTTTCTAGTTACGCCACTGCTTTTGATAACCAAGATTGTTTTAATTTTAAATCATTGCCTTTGTGGGAGGAAGTGCAAGTTTATTTGAGTTCAATAATGATATAGATTTTTTTCAGGTACGAGCAGAATATGAAGGAGTTATATTTATTTCGACTACCCCTGAGAGCAGTTTTTACTTGTTCTCTATAACGAAATAGTTGGCCAAAAAAAAAAAATAGGTCACTCTGCCTCAGTCGTTTTTTCAAATGTGTAACCACCTTCCGGATAGCCCTTGGCTTTGGATTTGGGGGTTGTCTGTTATATGTGGTGTTTATGTAAAAGGCATAAGGGATCGCTATTAGGGCATATATATAAATCCTATACACTTATGTTCATGTGCAACATGGGTTAGAATCACGAGCTGATATGAAATGGATTGTGGGGCATAGGCATGACGGGTGGCCGATCCGCTGCGATTAGTAATGTAATTGTATTTGAAGTGGACGGTGTAGGTGACCGGTGGTCAAATAGGAAATTTACGAATTACCACGTCATCCCAAAATATTAATTTGTTGAAATTAATTATGGTGGTCAACAAATAACCAAAATAAACAAAAGTATCTTTCTTAAAATAAGCGGGAGTGGATAGATTTTCGTACGTTACATTGCATCACGCAGTGAATGCCCACCATAGTACAATTTAATTATTTGTACTTTCTCTTCTGTTAAATACATTCCCATTTTAAAAGGTTAAATACTATTTTGAATGCAATAATACTTAAATTTCATAAGGTTACCTGTGATCTAAGACCAATGAACTCTGGTAAATAATATAATAAATAAATCCACAACATCGACAATTACGGCAGCGCCAGCATACAGCGCATCGGATTGCCCCACCCCAATCACACTCAATTAGATGACATTCTCACCCGTATTTGTACATGTACATAAATGTATCGAATTTCCTTATACGCCTAATAACGATCCCCCATTGTATGTATCATCGAATACATTAAAAATAATAAAGAGATTGTTAGAAATAATAGATATAACGAAAATTTGTTAGATAACCTAATAAAGATAACCTAATGAAGAATAAACAAAAATTTATAAATTCAATTCAATAATTATAGGTCCAAGAAACAAACTTAATAAATTAGAATGTAAAACAATTTTTGTTAATAAAAACAATTTACGGATATTAATAATAACAAAGACAAAATGAAAAATAGATAAGACGCGCGTGTTTAAGTTCAATTGTAAGGACGTGATATATATTGGTCAAACTGGCCGAAATCTAAAAAAGTGACTTGTGGAACATAAAAAGTTCACATTGAACAATATGTGCAGCACGGGCAAGTCAAGCAATTGCTTAAAAATTAATCACTTAGACTCGTTTAGAAAGTAAAGGTAGAAAGTTAGATTTATTAGATCAATTAGAAATAATGAAGGCTATAAAACTAATAAAAATATCACATATATTAACAGTAAGTATATTAACATATATACACACCACAGGTAATGACGACCCCCTTTATCCCGGAAGGCTCTAGAAGAGCCTTGTGTGGGAGGGGGCTACACATTTAGAGACAAGGGACACACACCCAATATCCGTGTATAGTGAAAAAATCCCTCTCACAGTATTTTCCACTGCCACGACCGGGGATCGAACCCGGAACTTTTGGGTGAGAGGCAAGTGCGCTCACCTCTCGACCATCAGTCATACAAGTCATATGTTACGGTACATTGAAAATTTTGCATTAGATTTTCATTAATCTCCCAGGTAATATTATAAAAGTTTAAGTTATACAATCTCAATATATTTTGCATAAATTATAACTATCAATATATATATAATATAAATTAGTAAGTAATTTCAAACTTATCCTATTAACAAATAACCAACAAAAAAGCTAGTGATGGACAATTTTTCAGCAGTATCACGGTATACAGGGTGTTTCATGAGGAACTGTACATACTTCCAGGAGCGGTAGAGGACCACTTGGGTATTCTGGAACGGCCATTGAAATTTTCCTGTCGCTCTTAATTTCTGAGATACAAGGTAATAAACTGATTTTGGCCAGAATATCCTTACTATCGATCGGATTTTATTTAAATTTTAGACACTTTATACACTTATCACAGTTAATAGATTGCTATTATAATTTTTTTTATTTCAGGGCTGGACTTTTTTAATTTGCTTTCGATTCCTGTAAAAAAGATCACCCTGTATATATATATTTTTTAATATTCAGTTGCCAATTATAAAACCATGTAATTAGATTTTTTTGTCGCACCTTTATTGATTTTTTTACAAGCGATTGAATTTGGTAAAATGGGGGGAATTTGAAGACAAACGCTTCATTTGCTTAACATTAATTGTCCAAATAAATGAAAATGTTCAAATGAATATTGACAAATGTATATTTAAAAATATTACAAATACTTAGAGCAAATTTTCAAAATGAGAACCCTCAGCTTCCATACATTTTTGTTGACATTTATTGCCAATAGATCTTCTAATTTGCGCAGGATTGTTTCTAATTTGGTCACTACTGAAGTAACTGTTTTCTACTATTTATTGTGACACTGTAGACTTCAGTTTTGATATGTTCCCATAGAAAATAATCGATGGGGTTGAAATCTGGTGATCTAGCTGACCAAGGATGAGGTCCCACGTCCAATCCATCTGTTTGGATACTCAAACCTCAATACCAAAATGAGGAGGAGCTCCGTCATGCTGGAAGTATTGTCCTCTTATATTAATAACCTTGCATTAAACTACTAAACTACTTCAGGGTGTTCTTAAACAATATTAATGATATTTTCTTGCTCCTCAACGTTTTGAACAATATTTCGTTCCACTTTTGATGATGGAAACCTGCCGTGCTCCCTTGCATAGCGATACACATTTGAAAATGTTTGATGATTTGGTGTTCTGTTAGGTAAACGAATATGGTATTCCTCCGCGGCTTGTCTACCATTACTATCACACAATCCATAAACATAAATAATATCGGCATATTCCTCATTTGTAAAATTATGAGGCATGATTATTTGCAGACTAAGTTAATCATTAAAAGTATACTAGTTCTAATGTTTATGACAACAAAGATAGAAATGTCAAACTATCTAGGCCTACTATAATTATAATTAAAAAAACTGTTTAATGATTCCTATTTTAAAATGTACCTATTTATTTAGTTGGACAATTAATGTAAGTAAATGAAGCTTCTTCAAATTCCCCATTTTGCCAAATTCAAGCGCTTGCAAAAAATCAATAAATGGGCGACAAAAAAGCTAATTACATGGTTTTGTTTAGTGATGTATGGGCTTTTATAATTGGCAACTGAATGTTAATAAAATATATATAGGGCGACCTTTTTTATTTTTCATGATTTGTAAGGTATAATTCAATGCAGGTCGGGGTATTTGCCCGCTGAGTAGTTGTTTCCTGCAAATCATGTATAATAACAGTATATGGGTTAAGTCCACCAAGGGCTGAAGGTCACCGCTCTCGGTACTTGCAAAATGGCAAGTCGCTATGCACCATGGAGACATCCATGATGTCTGGTGTATAGTAGCATTAGACCATATGAGAGGATTCACTTACCTCTCACCACTACACCATTTACATTAGTCTGTATAAGACTAGCAGGTTGGCCACTGTTATTTGTCTGCTCCATGACCTATGGCATACTGATGAGAACTAATAAGTTCGAAACCGGTTTATGTCTGGTCAGGGAGTTGACAAATGACATTGGCTACCAATTTTTCATGATTTGTAAGGTATAATTCAATGCAGGTCGGGGTATTTGCCCGCTGAGTAGTTGTTTCCTGCAAATCATGTATAATAACAATATATATATATATATAATAGCAATCTATCAACTGTGATAAGTGTATAAAGTGTCTAATATTTAAACAAAATCCGATCAATGGTAAGGACGTTCTGGCCAAAATAAATTTAGACCAAAATCAGTTCATCACCCTGTATCTCAGAAATTAAGAGCGACAGGAAAATTTCAATGCCCGTTCCTGAATATCCAAGTGGTCCTCTACCGCTCCTGGAAAAATATACAGTTCCTCTTACCCTGTATAACGATTGATTTATAATGATAATGTATTTTGTCTGGTCGATAGCCTAGTGGCTTAAGACGCGAGGTGGCAATCGCGATTAATCACACGGACATCGCACCACTGGGTTCGAATCCTGGCTCCGGCACTGGCACTGCCGGAGGAAATAGTTGTATGTCCGCGTTTTTTTCAATGTGTAACCTCCTTCCGCACAAGCCCTGGCTTCTAGAATTGGGGGTTGTCTAATTTCTGTGGTGTTTATTTATTATTTATTATATTATAATGTATCTGTCAAAAATAAAATACCTCAAATATCTCCGGTGTGTTCTAAAAGCTTTGTATATAATTTAGTTTTAATCATTCAGTATACATACCATTTCCTAGTTTCTACTTAAAATGTCATTTAAACAATCAATAAGCTCTGTATAATCAAAATTTTATTATATAATTAGTGTTATTTCAATTATTGCTTTGAAACGATATGCAAATGAGTCTTACTTAAACTTTTATTGCACGTAATTTTCCCTTGTTTAGTGACCTAAAGGTTTTCTCAGGCTCAGTGGGGGAATCAAAATATTTTGTGACAGAATATCAAATCCAAAAAAACTTGAATCTCAATAACCATCATAGTTTATGTTCTTAAGTTGTAATTCGCACAAAATTAAAATTAATGTATTATTTCTATTTCATGAAAATAAAAATCGATTCGTGATTAATGTTTTCTCAATTTTTCGTTATTGTTAAGCACCCATCATTCATAAAATTAAGTATTCATTTCCCAGACATTTCTGCTATCAAATTAAAAAATTGCCGAATCCGTAAGAGTGAGATTTAAACCTGAAAACCCCGATAATGTGATAGTAGGTAGAGATTTAATCCATGAAAACGGTATTAGTCATTCGTTTTAAAGCATCCTGTCTCTCAACTAGCTGTGAAAAACATCTCTGCCATCGTTGTTTATGAAAATTCAGAAAAAATACTTCGTACAAAGATAAGCAAAACGATGATCTATAGATTAGATATACCTCTCTTTCAGCATTCCTCTAAGCATGTCAAGACATCGACTATTATCAGTCTAGACATTGCGGCTCTAGTAGAGGCATCTGGAAATCATGCCTTGTATATTAATGTCATGCTTATTTTTGGGCCTCAAAGTGTAAGGTCAGTTCTAGCAGAACAGCTTTAAATTAACGTAAACGGCGACCATATATTGCCCTCTGAATGCGCAAAGAGTCTAGGCCTAACCTTTGACACGTTGTTGGGATTCAAACCTCATGTTAACAACTGTATTCGCACAGCATAAGAATTTAGAAATGATTTTTAGTAACCGCCATTTTTTAAATAAAACGTTAAGACAATACTAGGCGAGTCTCTTGTTTTATCAAAATTTAACTCTGTGCTGAGTCGGTATATGGTCCATGTTTAGATTCTGATGACTCTCCGGTGTCCGGCGCCGGCAGGGTATTTCGCATAAACTTAATGAAATGAGGAAGTTGCATGTTTTTTTTATGTTACAGATAGATGGACAACAGAAAAATATGCTTCCTCGTATTTTTCTTTTTTTCAATTAAAATTGAGGTCGAAAAAAATTATTTATTTTAGTTGAATATAAAACTATTGAAACGTTCTATCCGTGCCGAGTGACGTCATACGTGCCGAGTGACGTCATGTAATTATTGTTGAAATGTTAAAACATCTAAAAGGAATGCTGTGGCTATAGATTAATACGCTAAATATCTTATGAAATCATTAGCCGTCATATTAACCCATAGTTAATAACAAGATTAAGGATAACAACGTGAATTAGCAAATTCAGGGCAAATCAGTGACGTCTAAATGATGTCAAGGCAATATCATGGCGTTTTCAGTCACGTGGTTTCGTTTACATAAGAGCTCAAATTTTAATATCGAATATTTACGAAATGAAATTTTTCTATGAGTTTCTTTTATTATATTATACTTATATAGTACACATTATGGAAAAATAATAAATTCAAGCATTTTTAAAATCCATGCATCTTCCTCGTTGGATGGCTTACCATGGTTAAACGTCGTTTCTTATACTCGGCATGCTTATTTCACAAAATCATTTTAAATAGAATTCCAAATTATCTACATAAAAAAGTATTAATTGGATGGAATCTGCGGTAGGTTCTTGATGAAACATATTCAATTATAAATATTCAAAAGAATAGTTACAATAGGCACTTGGTTTATTGTTTCATTAGTTTTGTTCAGATTTCTCTCACATATGTTTCGGCCTTGCGACCATTACCAAAGAGTCTTAAGAACTGACCTGAAACCCACCTAGAGGGGGATAATAACTTCATTTGCTATTTCTTAAAATTTAACAATACGGGCCGGAACTACGAACTTAATTTTAATTTTATTATTGTGTCTAGTACAGAATTGTTCATAAATTCTGTTTGTTTATTTGTAACGTTTTTATAGTTTCTTAGGGCCTTCTTAATTTCTAAAATTTCAAGCATGTCTAGGATTTTTCCTTTGTTTGCATTATGCAAAAGTTTACCACTACTACAGTTAAAAACGTGATTTTGCAATGATCGGCGAAACCAGTTGATTTTTTATTATATAAAATAGACTGTTTGTGTTCTCTTAACCTCATATCTATGCTACGGCCACTCTGACCTATATATACGGCATCACAGTCGTCACACTTTATTTCATATACCCCCGATTTTTTAATATCTTCTGTCTTTTCTTTATTATTAACCAACAAGCGACCTAAATTATTTCTATTCTTTGATATTGGATTAATACCTAATTTATTTAATCTATTACATACTGAGTTGCTAACCTTATTTACATAATTTATAGTATGCCACTTTTTGTTTTCTATATTTGGCATTGTAATAATTTTCTCTGTTTATTTTTTATTAATTTGTCAATAAGTAACTCATCATAGCCATTGTTTTTTGCTAGCGTTTTAAGAATTCTAACTTCTTTTTCAAAGTTAACCCTATTTAAATTTCGAGATAATAGTCTGTGTACATAGCTATGAAGCCGTGACATTTTTATCTTCCAAGATTGACTACAATTTGCATGTGTAAGAGTGTCAGTAAAAGTTGGCTTTCTGTAAATATCAAGTTCTAGCCCATGTTCTTTACGTGTCAGCGTATTATCTAAAAAGTTTATTGACCGTTCTTTTTCCATTTCAACTGTTCAACTGAATTTTGTTGTTTAGGGAGTTAATAAAATGGATGAAATGTGACAATTGTCGTTCAGTACCGATCCATATACAAAACACATCGTCAATATATCTTACCCAAAAATGTATGTATTTAAGGAGATTATTGTTTGTGGTAAAAAGATTGTTTTCAAAATTTTCCATGAATATTTCAGCGAATAAAGGGCTTAACGAACTGCCCATGGGTAAGCCGTTTACTTGTGTATACATTTTATTATCGAATTTAAAGTAATTTTGTTTGATACACATATTAATTAATGTTTGTAAGCCGCCGCCGACGTACAAAAACTTATAAAGGTAAACGACTCAATTTGCAGACGAAATAATACAGAGCCGTACAGATTTTTCTATCTTTGTAAATTCAAAGCGCATAGAATGCAAATAACAGAAAGTCACGTCTGCTGAGACTACGGCAGAAGTTCAAAGCGTATACTTTATACGAGGATAATTGAAACTGGCCAGTGTTAAAGCACAGGACCGTGCGCACCGAACTTGATATTTTGTCCTATATATTTAGCAATGGTATCGAGATTCGAATGGTAGTTGAAACTGCGCAGGCGAGTCCGAGACTGACAATGTAATCAGCCTGAATGAACCATCTACGACTGCACTAGTTTAAAGATAATAAAACGGACAGGCCTACTAGCATAAAAAAAAACTCGTAAATCGTTTCTCTGTAGTCAGCGGTGGACTTATGAAATATGCCAGTGCAGTGCGTAAATACCTGTTATAATATCAAGCGTAGGAGTTTAGTTAGTTATTGTTCATATTTATAAATATTTACTACTCTATAAAAGGTAAAATATTTTAATTATTTACTAATTTACCATGGCTTTCTGGAGACCATTTGAAACAGAGGATAATATAATAACGCCCAAAAATCTTATCATTTTCTTATGACAAGTATTTCTATTTACCTCCGCCCATGTACATAAAAAGATGCCGATTGTTTTTGCCGGCTTTTAGTACTTATACGGTTTCAATTAAGTTCGTTTACACTTTAACGATGCGTTTTACAAATGGATAATACAACTGCTAGTCGTAATCGCAACCAACGTTTAGCATTTTGTCAGTTCTCTGTCAAATCAGTGGACGCATAATTCAAATTTATTCATTGTCTATTTCTTTTCGTTTTTTATAAGATTTTAGTATTTCTTACCGTAATATTTTAAGTTTCCTGTGATGAGGATAGTTTGTGACTGGTTTAATTTTACTGTCTGTAAAAAAATTAATTTCAATATGGCAGCGGCGAATGTTAAAATTTACTGTATTTTTATTATAAAATACTTGTCTTTTGCAAACGTTGATACGCCCATGCGTGACATTTTGTGTGACCTTGAGATGATTCGATTCGGAAATTAAAAAATGATGACATGAATGACAACATTCATGATTTGAACTATATTAATAATACTAGACCGCGAGGCGCTGTTAAAATTGAACGGTTAAGTTGTTGATCTAAATATTTCAAGTATGTTCCTGAGCGCAATTATTTTTACAACTAGTTTAACGGTGTTTTAGTCATGTGGCCAAGTTTTATTGCCTTTTTATCTGCACCATATGTCCGCAGCTTACTATAATATGTAAATATTTTGGCATCATCAGGTGGCCAAGTATTTTTAATAATTTCCAAAAAATATTCTCTCTTGTGAATTTGTTCGGTTAATTTTTTAATGAATTTTAACCTTTTCTTGGTTGAAATCGGACAAAGTTAAAGGTAAGGCCCTTTTGCCATTTTTATGGCAAACGATCACATTCAATGCCTAGTATACCCGTATAAAATTTTACTTCGATCAGACATCATGAAAGTGAAATACTGGCGTTTTCATGGTACTGATTCGCTTCGTCTATTCAGTAGGCATCAACAGTTTCATTGAAATCCAACACCATGAACTCGAAGGAATTAATATGCGAATATTTAGGCGTTATCAGGTGGCCAAATATTTTTGTTTATTGGCTTACCAAAAACATTATCTCTTGTAATTTTGTTCGGTTTATCCTTCAACGAATTTTTAGTTTTACCCGGTTGAAATCGGACAAAATTAAAGGTAAGGCCCTTTTGGTATTTTTATGCCAAACGATCGTATTCGATGTATAGTATACCCACGTAAAATTTTACTTCAATCAGACATCATGAAATTGAAATACCGGTGTTTTCACGGAACTGATTCACGTCACACATTCGGTAGGCATTGCCAGGTTTATTTTGGTTTATATCCATTTCATAGGCGGCTGGTGAAATTTAGGTTGGCTATAATTTATTAATGGAGGATGGGAGCCACGACGTTAAACTTATAAATAAAAAATCAGTGTAAAATAAAATGTCAAAATGGTGAATATAAGATTTTTAATAAGATTAAAAACCTATCCTTGTATTTCCTTCACTGTTCTCAAAAACCGCTGCCCAAGGAAATACTACTTCCACATCTAGATTTTGTATCCAAGTCTTATACACACTAAATCCCAATATAATATTTTACTCCCTTTAATAATAGGGTGGGAGTGGTAGACGGGGTGGCTCATGTCAAAAAAATTTTATAGAGGCCCTTGGTTCTCGTATACATAATAAATCTCAGTTTAAGTTTTTATTCCCTTAAACCATAGGGTGGCAATGGTGGTGGTAGAGGGAGTAGATAACGCCATGCAAAGAAATTTTTTGAGATGTTTCTTGTATACACACTAAATCACATTTTATTTTTTTTACTCCCTTTCATAATAGTGTGGGAGTGATAGTGGGGATGGCTGATGCCAAAGAAATTTTGAGACCTTGACTTTTCGTACATGCCCTAAATTGCAATTTTATGGACTCTTACCTGCTTGCTTTGCCTTTTACCCTTATTTAACCCATTTATCCCCGAACCCTTCAGCGGAATTAGGACAAAATATAATCTAGTTCCAGATCTCGTTATAATACATAAGTGTACCAAATTTCAAGTCAATACGTGGAAGTAAAAATACGTCGTAAACATTTTACAAGTACTTTCCTACATCACATGGTGGGCAACGCACATTTTGAAAACAAATTTCGTAAAGTCCATTCAAATATTTTTTTCTACAAAACTTCTTCGTTTGGCCTTCATAGTAATCCCTTAAAGTTTGGTTTGGTTCCCATTCTCCTTTGCTAAGCTATAGCTTACCAAAAATTCACCAGCCGCCACTCATCCATTGACCATTGTCATGAACTCGAGAAAAGTTGTTGAGTGAGTTGAGAGGTTTCACTTACCTCTCACCACTACTCAATTTACTATAGTTTGTATAAAACTAGCAGGTTGGCCACTATCATTTGTCTGCTCCATGTACCTATGGCATACTGATGAGAACTAATAAGTTCGAAACCGGTCTGTGTCTGGTCAGGGAGTTGACAAATGATATTGGTTACCATTCTTTAATGATTTGTAAGGTGTAATTCAATGCAGGTCGGGGTATTTGCCCGCTGAGTAGTTGTTTCCTGCAAATCATATATTATAACAGTAGGTTAAGTCCACCTAGGACTGAAAGGTCGCCGCTCTCAGGTTCTTGCAGAATCGCAAGTCGCTATACGCCCATAGAGACATCTATGGTGTATAGTAGCAATTGACCATTTGAGAGGTTTCACTTACCTCTCACCACTACTCAATTTACTATAGTTTGTATAAAACTAGCAGGTTGGCCACTATCACTTGTCTGCTCCATGGACCTATGGCATACTGATGAGAACTAATAAATTCGAAACCGGTCTATGTCTGGTCAGGGAGTTGACAAATGGTATTGGTTACCATTCTTTAATGATTTGTAAGGTGTAATTCAATGCAGGTCAGGGTATTTGCCCGCTGAGTAGTTGTTTCCTGCAAATCATATATTATAACAGTAGGTTAAGTCCACCTAGGACTGAAAGGTCGCCGCTCTCAGGTACTTGCAAAATCGCAAGTCGCTATACGCCCATAGAGACATCTATGGTGTATAGTAGCAATTGACCATTTGAGAGGTTTCACTTACCTCTCACCACTACTCGAGAAAAGTGTGTGTGTGAATATTGTTTCGATATTTAGTCATCATTAGGTGTCTATTCTCATTATAGTTCTACATAGTTGGACGAAGCTCTGCTTCAAGGTTGTATTGTTATTTTAGACGTTTAAATAACTCATTTGGTACTCCGCATCGTGGCGGAGCGCTAAACACGAGACCTCATTTCTGACCCGGAATCAAATAGGCATCTGGTTTTATCTAAATTTCTTAATTTTATTTTCTATATTTTTGCTCTATTTATTTGACATTCGCCTTTATTTATTTTAATATTTCATTTTCTCCGTTTATTACATCTAAACTTTAGTAATTTTATTTATTTTAATTTTTCATGTTTCGCTTTTTTTTAGCTTGCTTATAATATTTGATCATCAAATCATTTTATCTAAATCTCTTCAATACCCACCTAGAATTTTATTTCGCAAAGCATTAGTTTTCCAGAAACTCTTAAATAGCAATATACAATTCATAACTATCAATAAAATAAATCAACCGAATAAAATCCTCTCGTATTCTCCGCCACTGCACCGACGCCAACCGATAGGTAGACAAATCGGTGGCATGTTGCTTCCATTTTAGTGTTAACGGTCCTCTTGTACAGACGCCCAAAAGTATTAAAAATTTCAAACAAAAATATATTTTATTCAGTTGATAATTTTGTATCAACTAGATTCTTGTAAATCTATGTTTTATTTAGTGTAATATTTCCTTGTGTGTTTTATTTGTGTATTTTTATGTGCATATTAGCATTTTAGTTCATCGTCAGTTCGTCAGTATGTAATTAATTACTGTTTTTTTCTTAGATTTTATATTTTTATAGTATTTTAATGTGTATATATATCTAACTAAAATTGTTGGCTTGTCAAATATCCGTCTAAAATCTTCTTGGCAAACAAATTATTATTACTACTATTATATATCACACTTGACATTTTAATACATGCAGATTTATCCCTTACTTTGGAAGCACTACCTGTATATCACAACGACTAATGCCTTTATATACGCATACCTGGCCTACCTGCTGAAAACGTCCCTTGATATGATAGAGAAACAGAAAGAAAAGAGAACCCAGTTGAATTGATTAGTAGAGGAAGGAGGTCGCAAGGTTATTAATAAACGTTGGCAGTTGGCTAAAACTGACTAATCTCATCCACTATTCACTTTGCATACCTGTTTATCATATAGAATATAATAATTTTAGTCCAACAGAATTTTGTGTCTCAAATAAATACACTGAAATCCATATTTTGAATAGATTTCTTTACATTGTTAAAAAAAATGTATCATTAGTCCTACAAATAAGTGATCAATAAAAAATAAATAAGACGCACATGTCGCTACATTTCCGTTTTTAATATGAGCAATGAGCAATAATACCTAAATAATATTATTGTGATTATATTTTATTCCAGAATATCAAGGCTTGTACTGCGTAAACAGATAACAGTAACGAGCCTAACCGAAGCTGCGGTCCCCCTGCGTCTCACGCCGCTGACCTATCCTCGTTTCCCTCGATTACTTATAACTAGGCAGCCTGAGCCCAGCGCGGGTCATTTTAGACTTTAGAGTGAGACTGGTGACGGTAACGTAACGTTGAGGATTGTGTGTGTTAGTGTAGCGGATTCGAGGACAGCTTTAATAGTTAAAATGTCGCTGACCGACGTATGTCGGTTATGTTTAACAAAGGATAATCTTGTGTGGATTTTTGATAAACGATTTGAAAACAGAGAAAGTATGAAAGACGTTATCTCCATAACGACTGGAGTAGAGGTATGCACAGCCATTTTGTTTTATATACCAGGTCTCTTCAGTATATTTTTGTGTTCGTGATATTTGTGTTAGTTCGTGATGAAGTTTTTTTTTTTTTTTTTTGATAACGCACCAATACAATTTAGTTTTAATAATTCGTATTTTATGGTTTAATTCTTACGTCAGACAACATAATTAATTTGTTGTAGACAGAAAATTTATTTAATATGTGTAAAATTTAAAAAAGTGGTTGATAATAATATATAGTGAATACGACCAGAATTGAAACCGTATAAAAACTAAAAGCCGGCAAAAACAGCCGGCATCTCTTTATTGTTTTTCTTATGGCAAGCATTTCTGTTTACCTCCGCAACAGATGCCGACTGTTTTTGCTGGTTTTTAGTTTTTATACGGTTTCAATTCTGGTCGTATTCACTTTACCTACTAATAGCAGCCTGCTGCGTAAATTGAAATGCAAACAGGTAACGGACCTAACCGAGCCTTTGCCACGTCAGCCTCGCTTCACTCCGTAATAATTCGTTCTGTCCGTCTCCGATGAGTCAAACGAAGCGAACGAAGTTCATTATGGTGTAACTACTGTAACTGTTGAAGTAGCTATACAGCTGTTGGTGCTGCGTGCCGTTCTGTTTTATTCGAGTTCGGGCGAATATTTAAAATGTCGGTGACTGATGTATGCAGAGCATGTTTAGCAAAAGATAATTTAGTGTGGATATTTGGCAAACAGTTTAATAGCGATGAAAATATAAAAGACATTATCTACCTTGTCACTGGGGCGGAGGTACGTCCATTTGGTTTCCTATACCACGTGATTTCAATACTTATATAGTGTAATTTCAAAATAAACTTTTATTTGATGGTGCAATATCTGTTATAATTTATTTTTAAACGTGAACATATTTTATTACTCTTATTTTTTTCAGTTTAATAGTGCTTTGCGATTAATTTGTTGTTTTCAAAATAGACAGGATTTAATGTTTCTGTTAAAGCAATAGTTTTTCTTCTATAATGCGACAGTGGTGACAATGCACTTTGTCCGCGCGTCTAATGTATGTTAATGTGCAATATGAATACAGTATACGGTTGATATTTACTATTAATATGTTAACCCTTTGAAGATAGATTGATTATTAATGTTCTGTGCAAAATTTCTTCGTAAAAGTATGTGTTGTCTGATATTGATACAAAATAATTAAACTGCAGAGTTGTTTTACGATTGTGCGCATGCCCATTTCATTACTGCGCATGCGCCCAAACCTTCCTTACATATCTCTTAAGTTGTATTGGTCAGTTTTGAAGCTAATGATAGTGTGTTTATGAGTACTCATCATACATTAAGTTTAGTTCCATTAAAGTACCTCAGAATTTGTCGCTGCTCTGAAATAAATAATCGGCGCAAGATTGTAATGTGAGTGAAGACTAATTTAACGCGCTATATTGATATATGTGGTTGTGGATATCCATTCTTGTGATTTTTTAATTTCGTGTTTGTGTCTATACATTAGTGCGAACGAGTATCATGTGTACGGTGACGTGTGCAATATTGTGCAATGTGTGTTATAGTATTTTCTAGTGGGAATACAGTGTAATATTGTGCAATACGTGTATAGTGTTATTTTTTAAGTGAAGCATAATACGTGATCGTTTGACGCAGTGCGCATGCGTAAAAGAAATGCGTGTCTAGACTTGTGTTTTATTTATGAATTTATTCGTGAATTTTACTCAGATTTATTATATTATTTATTTATTATATTGCGAATTAGTCGGAATTAATGCTGATAAAATGATGTATTACAGTTTTAAGTACAACAGGAACTGTGTGGTCATGATCAATACCAACTCGATTTAGAAGAAAAATTGGGGAGATTTTCTTGAAATTTTGTTGCAATATATGATTCTGTGAAAGCTATAAAAAATGGTATGCCTACTTGTGAAGTAAGTAATATATTTCAGTAATATTGTACAATCTAAATCACAATTTCAAATGATTATCTCCCCTTAGCATAATGATAATTTAAAAATGTTAAAAAAGTTAAATATGTGAAATATGCGAAGTACCTTGTTACAGTGCGTTTTTGGAATTTGTGTTTGTGTACAAAGTGATAATTAAAAACTTTTAAGGTTATATGTGAAATAGTGTGATGTTGCGATTTCTATATCTGTTTCAGTAATGTGCATACTGCATATATCTAAATTTGGTATGTACCTACACTGGCATCATCACTTGTGCAATATGTGGAATATACGTGTAGATTGTAATATTTACAACATTGCAAAAGTGTGTAGTTAGTGAGCAATGTATACAATGAGTCCAACATTGTGTAATATGTGCAATATTCTGCAATATTTGTGAATCTAAAATGCGTATGCGCAAGCCAAACACGTGCCTGAGATAACATTTTGTTTATACACTTATTTATTTAACGTTGAATATCAATGTGAAGTTGTGAATTCATTGAAATTAATTCTGAAAAGAGAAGTTAGAGAAAATTGACCCGAGACTAACTCTTTAAAGGGAACCATACCGACCAAGTTGGAATGTGGTATAGAACAGGGTAGGACAGGGACTGTTATAACAGTGAGTGGATGTTGACATAAATTTTATTTTTTGAAATAAAATTGTCCTGCCACAACAAATTTAAGTGACCTAGGCCTAGTTCAGGGAACGGTAGGAGGCCATGGTGTTGAAATTATTTCGTGTTGATGCGAGCTTCTCGAATTCGGTTCGGGATTTATCGATAACCGAAGTTTCTTTAGCGAGGGCTCGGGGCGGACGTTCCGCGGATGTAATATTCTTATCGAACATATCCTCCTTGAAAATTGAGCGTTTCATAAAAGATAAATGAGTGTATGTAGTACTGTCAAGACACAGGGCGTTTGTTTTTGAAATACATGCATATGTTCAAAGCTATGAATAATCAGACCTCTATATTCCCCGTAAAAGTATTAATTTATCAAAATGTTCAAAAATAATCGAGTATATAAATTTTGAACATTACAAACAATTATCCGCCTCTGACCATTGTCTCTATATGGTGTACTTTCTGCATACCGCGACTTCGTTCTGTATCTTGTACGCGCGTTGCCAAACTTTATAGGAAATTCAGCGTGTAAACAACTAAACAGTAGCTAGTGAAGCGCACTACTGGTTACGCGCGTACTATCTAACAGTGAATTTATTGTGTTTTTACGTTTTTATAAAGTTGCATTTTATAAATGTGGGGGGATCCCCACTGCAACATTTAAGGAAATGTGGACTACTATTTTCAGAAGTACCTGATTTCGTGCTGAATACTAAATAAGATATCAACTTTGATGATATTTTCAGTTTTATTTTTAATTTGATTATTTTGTGTAGATTTAGAGCAACGTTGTAATTTTTGCTACAGTAATAGTGAATAACTATGTTCTGGGCGTCGGAATTGGATGAGTAAAGTGAATTTAGTTTTTTTTTTTAATTTTAAAAGTGACATTGCACTTTACACTACTTAACACAGATTAAGATATGTGCGTGTATTTCAGAAACAACCTGTATTGTATTTAAATTATCGCCCAAAATAATTTTCAATAAAAATAACGAAATCGAAGAAAGCAGTGATATTTAAATAAAACTAAATTTGTTAAGAATTGAAGTTAAGATCAGTCAACATTTTGCCTCTTTGTGCATCTCCTGGTTTAAATGCGGCTGAGAGAATTGTAGAACAAAGGAACATCAATAACCTTCCCTTGTAATTAAAATATTTAATACTCCGCTTCGATTTCTGGTGTGCACCACGAGAATATGGAAGTAAGGAATATTCTCATTATATTCATTATATACACCATGCACAGAAAAAAAGTGTGTAGATCAAACGGATAAATATCCTTACGGGCGGTTTTATACCTAAAAGTCAAACTGTAGTTTAAGTTGAAGCTTAAACATAAGTTTAACTTGAAGTTTAAACGTAGGAAGTTTTATAGGTACTTGTTACTGTGATAGACTTGTTTAGTTTTTACGCCAGATAGTACTGGTATATATCTGCTATCTTATGGGTTCATCAGAGCTACTGATAGACAAAATGATAACATAATCCAGGTAGTCCAAGTGTCTGCATTTTTATATTAGAGGTTAAGTTCTCCTTGTGTCATGCATGACATGAGTTAGTTTAGTACAAACATAATCTAAAAATGAAGTTATCCCAATATTCAAAATGATTAGGTCTTGCTCTAAAGACTCTCAAACGACGTGGTGCTTCTACAAATTGAATAAAGTCTTCTCCTCAAAAGCATCAAATAAGTCCATTTTATATTTTTGTTTTTGCGTGAACAAGTGGTTATAAGCTGAAGACCTCAACATGTCAGTCGAACAGCTGGTCTGTGGCAGCCATATTTCTCAAAATGTCAAACTGCGCATGATTAAATCTTCAGACTGAAGTTTAAACTATACCCTATCCACCGATTGATGGTTAAACCTGATTTGGCGATCAACGAGACGTATAAAACGCTCATTTATGATAAACTCTAGTTTAACCAGCACCCGAAGTTTAAACAGAACGTATAAAACCGCCCGTTAGTGTTTAGTCCGAGGTTTCTTCGGCAGTGTAAGTGGGCTGTCGTTCAACGTGTTATGGTTTTTCTTACTCCTACATTCCATTGAAGAGTCTAGTGTAAAAAAATGAAGTTGAATTTATATGATAATAAGCATATCAGATATTCAAGTAAGAATATCATAAATAATAATAATGACTAGTCTTGTGATGATCATACGTATAAGAAACAAAAAAACTTGAACTGTCTTTTGAAGGTTTTGGAGGGGGGGACCCAGAAATTTATGGGGGTTTTAATAATTATATATTTAGTGGCATCGCTCCATTACGTACGGAACTGAGAGGGGTCCGTGCCCACAATGTCCTGCTCAGTTATGCCATCAGCATTTGAGAAAGAAAAGCTGGTAAGATATATAAACTGCAAGAGTTTGCGAAGAATTACGTAGGATTAGAAAAATGGAATTTAAAAATGCTTTAGGCGTGCCGGCTCCCGTGTTGCACCCCGCACCATGTGGGGTTGGGTAATTGGATCCATAGTAATTTTATAGGATGTCGAATATTATGCCAAATTTGGTGCGGATGTGTTGAACGGTCCTCGGTGTTTCATCTTGGTGGCGGGTCCTTCGCAATATTTTTTTCTATTGTACCGAACAATACTTATGCCAAATTTCGAGGATAACGAATCCCAGTACTACGTAGGCGAGATAGTTAGTGTCTTACAGTATTTTCTAGGGTGTCAAAGAATATCATGCAAAAGTTAGTTTTGTTGGACGATCCCTTCGGGGGAGGAGTAAAGATTGATTTAATATTAAGATTCCGCTTTCCTTTAACTGTTAAGATACTTTTGGCCGGATGTGAATTGATTGAAAGTTTTAAATAAAAATAACAGTTTACAGCTAGTCAACAGTCCAAGCGGTGGCAACCCGATCCGTAAGTAGTATGGAAATGAGAGAACCTCGGTTCAGGAGCTGGGGCATGATCATGATCAGTGATCAGATTAGGGGTGGGGGCAATTAGAGGGGTGGGAGGTGATTAGGGGGCGGGACGTAAGAGGGCGGGGTCTAGGAGAGATGGTGGGGGAAAATTGTAGTAGTGGGATGTAATTAGCATGGTAAGAGGCAATTGAAGTGATGCGGTAATTAGAGTGATGATGTAATTGTAGTGGTGTTAGGTAATTAGCGTGGTGGGGGGCAATTAGAAGATAATTACGGGCAATTTAGGTACAAGTAAGGGTAATTGTTGATAATTTAGGTAAAAATAAGGGTAATTTAAAGGGGTAATTAGCGTGGTAGAGAAGTCAAGGTTAAAGGGTCAATTGGTGGGGATCTATTAGTGTAATTTAGGTACATATAAGGGTAATTACAGATCGTCGTCGAAGTGGCCCGTGTAGTAGTTGTGGCACGAGGCGCTCCCATAAATCTACCAGAAAGTGCGGTTCTAGGTTAACCAAATATGGTAAAATTCAACTGATATAAAGATCGAAATATTGTGCATAAACACATGTAGCTTAAAACAAGGGTGTTGTTGTTATAAACTTAATTAAGAAATAATAGTAAAAAATAAAAAAAATCTGTGTGAAGATGTGTTTCATAAACAAGTGGGTAACACGTGTACAATATAAAAGGGACAAAACTAGTGCTCTGGTGCAGCAAGTACCTAAATATAGGATCTAAGAACATTTGGCTGATCGGTCAAACCCCGACCTACCATAAAATTTTAAATCCTATGGTAAATAATGTCTCGCAATACTCGAGCGAAAGTAGAAACTCCAGTGACGTGCGAATGTGTGGGAATTACGGAGCTCATTAACTCTGTCCTCCGTTTGTGGCCGACAAAAAGGAATAGGAATATTTATCAAGCAATTATTCAGCTGGACAATGTAACATACACTAAGGTAATGAATTCGGGAAATAATTATTTATTCGTAGGTTATGATTGTTGTCAAGTTTATGATGCCGTAGATTTGTATAGATGTTATAAACGTAATGGTTTTGATCATGCGTCAAACACTTGTCAGAGGAAAATAGCGTGCCCTGTCTGTTCTCTTGAACATGAACTAAAAGACTGCACACCGGGAGCAAGTAAGAGGTGCATTAACTGTTTACTTCTTAAGGGTAATAAGTCTGACAACAATGATTGTACACATGCCGTATGGGATCCGAAATG
The DNA here is from genome assembly GCA_963675555.1 of Leptura quadrifasciata. Lineage (NCBI taxonomy): Eukaryota > Metazoa > Arthropoda > Insecta > Coleoptera > Cerambycidae > Leptura > Leptura quadrifasciata. Next base: position 34,444,180 of record OY776674.1, read on the forward strand.
TAGGGTGTATAAACATAAATTACACCAATACAAAGCCAAAATATTCGGTAGCAATTACCAATTACCACTCCTGCATCTTTTGCAAACGAGCATGCTGATCATAGTCAGCACGCCCTGCAATCTGTTGCTGTAATGTACAGCATATATTACCAAAACGTTCGCGGTATTAAGACTAAAACCGGGGAGGTGCACCTTGCCTCACAAATAAGAACGTATGAAATTATCTGTTTTACAGCAACTTGGATAGATGACAGCATTTTCGATAATGAACTTTTCTGTAGTAGATATAACTTATTTAGAGCAGATCGTAAATTTCAAAACCTGGGGCTAGTAAGGGGAGGCGGGGTTCTGTGCTGTAGATAAGAAATTCATAGGCTCTCCTATTGATATAAACCAAATTACTATAAATATTCCCAATGTTGATCTATTAGGTTTAAAAGTTAAAATTAATCGCTACACTTTTATCTTACTCATAATATATATTCCATCGAACTCAGCTGCCGGAGTTTATGAAGAGGTATTTGAATCTCTTATAAATTTAGAACCAATCCAAACATAGGATACTTCCTTCATTGGTGACTTTAACTTACCAGAATATAATGAATCTAATATTGCAAGCACATCTGCGAAACTACGGGCCTTGCAAAACTGTTGTAAATTTTATAATTTTGATCAACATAACTCAATTTTTAATGTCAATGGTAGATTGTTAGACTTAGTCATAAGTAATATCACCTCATTACGAGTGATAAGGTCAGAAATTTCCATGATAAGGGAAGATTTGCACCATCCACCACTGTGTATTAACCTACCTCAAGAGAATGATGAAGCAAGAAATATTCCAGTCAAGTTAGAATTCACTTTTAACTTAAAAAAGCCGATTATGTCACAATGTACAATTTAACAAACTACGAGGATGTAAACCTAGCTGTAGAAGACTTCTACAGTGTTATTAATAATATATTTACGACATGCGTCCCGAGGACTTATCCCTCAACTTATCCCAAAAGTCATCGGTACCCTCCATGGTATAGCAGAGACATAATCTATAATATTAAGGAAAAAAATTCAGCGTGGAAAAAATATAAGCAATTCAACAATACTCATTACCTTGAAAAGTTTAAAACACTAAGATCGGAAATAAAAAATGATATTAATTCTAGCGCATGAACAGTATGTCAACCATATTGAAAATAACTTTAAAACGAATCCTATATCTTTTTGGTCATATATTCATAGCAAAGAGAATACGACAACCATTCCAAATAATATGACCTACAACGATAATTCTTTGGGCAATCCTCAAGAAATTATCGACGCATTTGCTGAGCTCTTTAAAACTGCTTTTACAGAACCGTCTGAGTACGTAGACTCTGAGAACACTGACATAGATCATGAAATGGACAAGAACCGTCACAATTAGTCCAACTAAATGAAGATAAAATATGTAAATCTATCAAAAAGTTAAAAAACAAATTCACTGTTGGTCCTGATGGCATACTGTCATTTCTTATCAGAGACTGTGCTAATGTCTTAGCGAAATATCTGCTTATTTTATTTAACTTAGCCCTTAACAGTAACACATTCCCAGCGTTATGGAAAAACTCCAAAATTATTCCAGTGTTTAAAAAGGATAATCGAACTGATATAAAAAATTATCGTCCTATCACTATCATTAATAATTTTAGTAAAGTCTTTGAATTCGTTCTTTACGAGGAGCTCCACACGCGTGTCAACCAACAAATTTGCCCTAATCAACACGGCTTTGTGGCAGGCCCGTCGACAATCAGCACCTGGTCTGTCTTACACAATTTATTTCGGAGGTGTTGGATGGTAATGGACAGGTAGATGTCATTTATATAGACTTCTCAAAGGCGTTTGACAGACTATACCACGGTATCTTACTGAGAAAGCTTTCGGCTTTAACCGAGACCTAGTTCTATTCTGCTCCTCCTACTTAAAATGTAGAAATCAATATGTTCAATATCGTGGGCATAAATCTGAAAGTATTGTTTGTACTTTTGGGGTACCACAAGGGTCAGTGTTGGGTCCCTTATTCTTTATTTTATTTATAAATGACATCGTACTTGATCTGAACTACTTTTATCTACTATATGCGGATCATCTCAAACTGTATCTAGCTATCAAGGATGAATCTGGCTGCTTGCTACTGCAAGCTGATTTGGATCTAATAAATGACTGGTGCGCCTCAAACTCCCTACCTCTCAACGCCGCTGTCACCTATACTAGAAAATTGAATCCTGTGCAGTATTACGCTATAAATCAGGTACGTTTAAACAAACCAGAGGTATTTAAAGATCTAGGCATTACGTTTGATAGTAAGCTGACCTTTAACCAGTACATCAATATCATTGTATCATCAGCTTACAAATCCCTGGGCTTTATCATTAGAAACTCTGGTGGGCTTAACAACATCGACACATTAAAAATTCTATTTACGTCTTTTGTGCTGTTTAAACTTAAGTACGGCTCTGTCATGTGGAATCCTAATTATGCTGTACATAGTAAAGCTATCGAACAAATCCAAAGACGATTTTTACAATTTATGGCATTCAAGCAGGACCAAACCTATCCACCAATAGGATTTCTACATGAAAAACTGCTAGAGAGGTTCAATGCTGATGAACTAGTCAGAAGGCGGTCTCTTGACTCTGCTATGTTTTTACATAAACTTGTCAATAATAAAATAAATTGTCCCGAACTCTTGGCAAAAGTCAATGCGCTTGTTCATATGCCATTGGTGCAAACAAGACTAACTAATATTTTCTATTTACCCACACCAATAACAAATCTATTAAAATTCTCACCGGTGTATGTTATGTGTCATAACTGGCATGATATTCAGGATAATATTAACCTTTTTAAATGCAGTGTTGCAGATGTAAGAACTGCCTACTATAATAATTAATTTTAATTCATTATATGTGCTTTTAATAAACTATTTCAAAACCTATATGTACGTTATACTTTAAAATTCTGTGATACTGTGTATTTTGTAATTATTAAGTATTTTTGTTATTATGTATAGTGTATTTCTCCTACCTTGCAATTGGAACATGTTCTGCTGGGTAGTGTGTAATAAAATAAAATAAATAAAGAAATATAATAATTTAGGTCAAAATAAGGGTTATTGAGTTAAAAATAAGGATAATTAAGGGTAATTAAGGAAATTATTGTATTGTCCTGTTTGTATTTTTATATTGTTATAATATGGTCCGTCTACCTGTTCGCCTGTCCTCCCGATCGCATGCCCATCCGTCCGTATGTCTATCTATCCGTCCATAAACAGGCAGTTATTGCAGTGTCCTATTGCTCAATTATAACATCTATGTATTTTTTATTATGGGATAACAAATATTCATTTTATTGCCGATTATTGATTATATACCTAAAATTACACTTTCGATAAAAATTATTTTGCCTGCCTTACCTTTATGAATATCTTATGCTGATGAACATTTGCATCAAAATGCAATTAAGACGTATCAATATGGTTTAATTACCGTTATAACTGTATGCAAAGATAGAATCAACTACAATATCTATGATGGAATAAAATGACCCACCTTGAACTTTATCAAAACATATAGGTCTACACCTACGACTCTAGGGCCGGCTGGATCCAAGAGTCCTAAGATGACGAAGTGGTGTACTGTGTCCCAGTTCATTTAGTATTATGAAAGGCTTCACAACACTTTGATAAACCAGTTTTAAGCTAATAAAATACATGACAATTTAGTTTTGATGAAAGTTTTTAAAGACCCTTATAAAACTATGTTTAAAACAAAACTATATTAAGTTCGTTAATTTGGCATAAATCACTGGTTTTATCTTTGGTATTGGTACCAGTTCACGCATGACGAAAATTGTAGTTGAGACTTGTCCATAATAGTTTCCACTAGTGTAGTTTATCTATCTTTATAACACAGGATTTGAAGTTGAACTTTTTCCATAAGCAATTTTGTGGTTGGATCCTGTTGGGGTGGTGCTGAGAGTACCCAAAAAAATTGTGTACTTTATTATTTTTTCAGTAGTTTATTATTTCAGGCCACTGATACATTAATGGTTTTTTTTATTACAGATCCACATAAAAGACATCATATCTCAAAAGATCTGTAAAAAATGCTGCCAAGTTACTATAAAAATGTTCGAATTCAGAAGGACATCTTTAAAAAATGATCAACAGTTAAGGGTAAGTCACGGACCTACACTGGCTGAATTGCTAGACATTGAACTTTAAGGATGCCGAAAAATGTGTAAAATGTAGCAAAGTATATGTAAAAGTGTCCATTTCAAATGCCAAGCAATTTTGGTCAAATATAACTGTCCAGGCAGAATGAAGTATCCATTTTCAGAATTAATGCCATAATATAATCAGATATAAATTCAAATCAAGTCTCCATGCTTTCGCGATAAATGAAAATTTAAGTCAGTTTAGCTGTGAATATGAAGCGTTGGTCAAATACGTTCTTTTGGGGTTGAAGCTTATTTAAAAAATAACTATTCTATTGCAATCATCCAGCTTTTATTTCGTCGTCACTTTTATTTGAATCCACGAGTCCTAGTCGAATAAGAATTAAAAAGTGGGTACACAAATTTGGCAGTACTGCTTCATGTGCCAGAGAAAACCAAAAGGAAGAACTGTATGCACACTTGAAAATGCTGAAAAGGTAAGAGCAGCTATGCTACAAAGTCCTAAACGACAAGCATTAGCACTCAATATTTCGAATCGTAGTTATCGCTGCATTCTGAAAGATGAAGATGAAGCTCATTTCCATATTTCCGGATGTGTTAACAAACAGAACTTTCGCTGCTGGGCGACGAAAAATCCTATGCAATTGCACGAAGTACCGCATTATAACAAAAAGGTTAGGTACTGCGTGGTGTGCAGTATCCGCTTTTGGAATTTTTGGGCCGTTCTCCTTTGAGAAAAATGGCTTGAGGTTACAGTTACATCACAACATTATCAACAGGTGTTGCATAACTTCAAACAACAACATCGTAATGTTGGTGTGGATATTCCCACTTTCCACACTGCTAGGGATTCTGTGACAATTTTGCGAGGAATGTTTGCTGGCTGGCACGGTAACCAGATCTCTCAGCTCCTCAAGAACCTTGTGTTTAATTGAATAAAAATATAGCCATTAGTAAAAACATTAAAATGGATACCTACTTCATTCTGCCTTACCCCTTGTTAAATGGAGTAAAACCAAAAGCCTTTGTGAGTCATATTTTTGGATTTTAAACATTAGTCTGAAATTAGTTTTTCATGATTTCTATGCCATTATAAAGTTTGTTGGTATTAAATCGATCGGTGCAATCACTATCTTAATTTGAACGCTAACGGTAATGTATGTCAGAATCATAAATTATGCAAATAAAAATTATTGTCATCTACGGATATAATAGAGCGGTCTGTAACTAAAATATATGTTAAATCATTCCCACGAGATGAAAAAAGCAATATCCTTCGGACTGATCTTAAGACACACTCCTTGAGATAAATTAACTGATCTTAGTTTCCATTAAATCCAGCATTTTAGCTAAACATTAATATGCATATCTTGTCATATTTTGGTTAAGTTAACCCTTCGTTTTTGTCCAAATAATAGATATAGTCCAAGCGACAATGAATCGTCAAGATACCCGAATAAAATTACCATAGAATGGTAGTGGCGAGTTAGCGGTTTAATAAAAATTTTGTGCCATCGTCTACCCCACTGCAAACTCCAGGCATGCCAATATTTAAAGACGGATTAAAAAAAAAAAGTTAAATATTTTTATGTCGAATAGATGGATGATTTGTCAAAATTTGGTTCGATGTTGGCAGTTCCCTTTTAAAATAAAATGTATGCGCTTTGTGCAAATAACATTTTCAAAGTTTTCATCAACAGTTCACAGAACCTTTTGCTTTTTCTTCATTTAAAAGTCTGTGAATTAGTTAATTTTCCAATATCTGTCATCTTCAAACACATTTCAACAATGTAATAATAATAATAATAACAGTCTTTATTTATCATATATAAGTTTGCAGATGAGAATAATAAAACGGTGGCGACGTTCGATTGCTCGCTCTTCCACGCAACCACCACACAAATATAAGCTACAGAAAATATTATAACAACTAAACAAAAAGAAAGTAAAATATATAGTTTTTTTAAGAACAACCATCAATATATAACTAATTAGGATTATTTAACCTACTAGTACAGTTTGCACATTTCATAATGCACTCACCATGTGCGAGATATAATTAAGTCGGGGCGTTTCGAGATGACGTAATGAATTTTTTTACCTGCTTTTTAAATGAAAAGATACTTGAAGCGTTTTTTATGTTGCGAGGTATTTTATTAAAAATTTTGACGGCATTGTAGGAGAAGGCTTTCTGAAATTGAGCAGAGTTGTGTCTCGGAACTGAATACAGGTTACGGTGACGAGTAGGACGGCCATGAACTTCAACACATTTAACCAGTTTGTTACATAAATACGCAGGGATTTTAAATGTGTTAGTTTTATAAACCAAACAAGACATGTGTAGTTGATATCGCTCATTTAAATTAAACCATTTGGACTCTAATAATTTCTCGGTTATTCTGTCAAATCTCCTTAAACCAAAGCAATACCTGAGACAATTGTTCTGTATTTTTTGCAAAGTATACTTATCTGACTGAAGCAAGCATGGCCAATAAACTGTGTCAGAGTAGTTTAAAAGAGAAAGAATGAGAGAATCGCACAATCTTATTTTGACTGCCGCACTAAGTGATTCTTTGTGAATATAGAGTAGTTTTAATTTGCCATAAGATTTTTGCACCAAGTGGTTAACATGAGTCTGAAATTTCATGTCAACATCCAGATAAACACCGAGATTTTTACATACCATTGTAGGTTCAATTATTTTATTATTTACAATTATACGGAAGTCGGGAAGGGCAGTTATTGCTTGTCTTTGCTTACCGAAGACCAGGACTTCAGTTTTTGTTTCATTTAATATAAGTTTATGAGCGCTATGTACTTCTGACAGAGATTGTAAATCAAAATTAATTTTATCGACAGCAGCACCTATATTACTATTATATGGGAATGAATAAAAGATCTGCGTGTCGTCCGCATATTGATGAATTTGACAACTTGACAGAAATGAAGAAAAATCCGCTGTATGTAGTGAAAATAACAACGGTCCTAACACGCTTCCCTGGGGGACACCTCTATTAATGATTCTAAAATCTGAGCTTCGACAACACAGTATGCGCTGGCGCCGATTACTTAGATAATTGTGGAAAAATAACTGGGGGATTTTACCAAGGCCAAAGTACTTAAGTTTTTTAAGCAGAATTTGATGATCCAAAGTGTCAAACGCCTTGCTCAAATCTAATAGAATTAAACAAGTATTCAGGTTGCTATCAATAGATCTTAATATACTGTCAGTAACATCCAGCAGAGTAGTAGTTGTGCTGTGGTTAGCCCTAAATCCTGACTGATGCGGCGGTAAGAATTTTTGTGCCTCAAGGTAAACATTAAGTTGCTCATATATTATTTTCTCTAAAACTTTGGAAAGAGCCGGTAAGATACTAATGGGTCTATAATGAGCTAGTTCTGACGGATGTGAATTTTTGGGGATTGGACAAATATTGGCATCTTTCCAGGCGTCCGGAAATTCACCCAAGGTGAGACATTTGTTGACAATAAAAGTAAAATATTCATATAACTGCGGAAAAAATAAATCTAAAATTTTTACACTCAATCCATCTGCACCAGCAGCAGAAGGTTTTAATGACCTTAATATTAAGTTAACTTTGTCCTGATTTACTGCGGTAAACTCAAATGTGTCATTAACACGGCTATGTAATTGATCATATCTATCTAAAATTTGTTGATTGATTGGATTTAAGGAGGTTTCACGCAGGGAATCGAATTTATAAAATAGTCCATAATGGCATTGGAATCTTCAATTTGAAGGAATGAATTCTGTGGACGAAGGTTTAAGTGTTTAAGCGCTCCCCAAAAACTTTTCGGGTCAGTTTTAAATTTATGTTCTAAATAAGCTTTCTTTTCTGATTTTAAACATCTGTTGACCAGATTACGCATTTCTTTATATTCTTCCCATGTTTGTTCAATCTTATTTTGTTTGTAGCGAGTGAAAGCTGTATCTCGTAATTTCATCATTTTTCTAATATTACTTGTTAACCAGGGAGCTGCGGGTTTAGTAAATCTAGCTGTTTTATATGGCACGTGTGTGTCAAGAAGACAATTACAGTTGTTGTTAAAAAAAGTTATCATTTCGTTGACCGTATGCATGGTGTATATACTATCCCATCTAATTGCTGATAAGTCAATCAGAAATGCATCATAAGCGAAATGTCGTCAATACAATTTGAAAGATTTTGAGGTTTCAGTGCATCTCGTACGTATAATTGGATTACTTTCTCTTTTTGAGATGGTGCACATCTTTTTCATACGTTCAACAAGAGGGTAATTTTGAAAAACTTGTAATTTTCACTCAAGTAGTTATTCTGGTCATTGCAGTAGTATGATCAGATAATTAATTTCGCATACCTTATACCTCTTTATGGCACTTTCCTAGAAATTTGCCCGCCTGCCTGTCCTTCCATGAATGTGAAGAGGAACTGGTCTGGTCGAGCAATTTATTATTTTCTTTCTTTTTGCCGGATAGAATTCTAGTTCTCGTTCACTGTACCGGCCTAAAAAATATGTGTATTATATTTATGATCTACAACATTTAATTAACAAATAGTTCAGTTATAATTCGGTAATTTTTCCATCAGTATTTTGAATCTGATTATTCAAAATGCCCTTTGAAATTTAATCGATATTGATACACCAGGAAATCGCTTAATCCCACAAAGTAATTATTTATCTCAATTTTAGTCAAGATAAATAAACAAATTAGCCATTTACGTTTAGTTTTGCAAAGTTAGGACTCAAATTACGTTGTGGTTGTAGTAACCTTTTTTTTATATGTATATGTTTTTTTATTTGTCTATGACTTTAATTTACGTACTTTGTAAACTTTAACACAGTGTCTAATTATTGAGAAATCTAATTAGTCATTTATTTTATTTACTTTCGACTAAGGCTGTGGATAAGGTTAAAAGAATAAATTTTTTTTCTGACCTATTTCCATCATATTTTTTTGGTAAAGCTAGAACATAAATAAAAAAAATCTGTCTCGCTTCGTTTATTCAAAAAGTTATTTTGGAGTTATTAAATTTTAAAAATGTATGCACAGCTGTAGTGTTTAGTACCATAAGGATCTTTGTTTTATAAAGGATGGTTAGTGAGTACTGAGTAGAGCATTTGACTATCATATTTGACATACGCGGCGCCGGTGTGGTGCAGCGTATCGGCCAAGACAACGAAAAAACTAAAAGTGCTAGAACACAAATATATGCGCCTCATATCAAATTCTGGAAGATACACCTCCCTCAGAGACCTATACGAACGCTGCAATGACATAACCCTGATAGCCGACTACGTCCAGCATATCTCCCAAAACTTCTATTCGTTCAAGCTGGGCGATAGTCCGCTAACAAGACACATTAGACAAATTAGACAGCATAATGCCCCATTTCGGATTAAACACCCCTTACCTTACCAGACGTTGCCAATCTTCCGGCAGCCACTCTAGCCAAACTTTCACCAACTATACCTTCCCTGATACTATCCACCTTTCACTGATATTTCATACCTTTCACCCGCTTTAAATCTTTCCTGTCCCCCTGTTCTTTTGTTTTTGTATATTTTTATGTCGCTTTTGTTGTTCCTTCGTTTCTGTTTGTACATTTTTGTCTGTAAATTCTTTCTTCCGTCACTAATATTGTAACAGTATTCAAATTTTTTATACCAGAACAATCAAAATTTAGAATCACAGTTTAGGCCTGCCTTGCGCAACCCGTAGTTGAAGCAACTCGCGGACGGCACTTCGTACGAGTTATGGTGTCGGCGTCAGTGCAAAAATTTAAAAAGTTCAGTGCTCCAGCGGTAATACCATGTTTAAGTGCCCAGTTTTTATGTTAAGCTTTCTTTTTTAAGCACCTTTTATCATATTACTTGTTTTAATTTGCCCTTTTGCAAAAGGAGTTCAGGTTGTTTTATTTTTTGTATTGTTCAATTTTTACTTTCGCCAAACCAGTCCCGTCTCGGCCCGGCCTGGCGAAAATTGAATAAACGGAAGTCTCTGGGAAGTCCGAGGAAATCCCTGGAAGTCTTGAAGAAGTCCAAAGATTTTCGAGGGAATCTTTAAGTGAGAAATAATCTGCGCATGCAAATTACCTGCCTTAATAGTTACGTAATCGGTCAACGTTTACGTATGCCTGTGGGTGTAATTATAGGTTGTACGTTGGTTTAGTAAACATTTCCAATTTACACCGAATTAAAATAAAAATAAAGAATGAAATTATGTTGGGGTTCGTAGATCGTTAAACATGATTCTTGAACTGATTTTTTGAATAACGCACGACGGCTCCAAATGTAGCAGACAAATAATATCATCCTTGTTTCCCTTTTGAAGATTTTCCTCACATAAATAAAATCGTAAAAATATCACTTTGAAATTGTTTAAACTTTTCCGTTTAAAATAATGTAGGTTACGAAAATTAATGCCTTTTAATCCATCGGTTACGCTGCGTATTTGTTGGTGTGAAAACTAACGTAAAAATACATAGGGTTGTCACCTTAAAAAATTAATAAGCACATCTTTCGAAATATCTTCCAATTATTATTAGAGTAAAATTTAACAGATGGTTGTGAGGGGTATACCGGCCGTACGAACGAATAATACCGAAATTGGTCTATAATATAGCTGTGTAAAAAGCGGAGAAGCAACAATTGAAAGACCACTATACTCGGTAAGCAATTATGATGAGCAGTCCTCAGGGAGTGACATTATAACCGTGACATAAATTGTAAAGAAAAAGTGGAAGGAGTATGTGTGGTCATTAGGGAGTGCTGTGCAGTAAATGGAAGGGTATGCGGTATAGTTAGGGAATGATGTTATATCTGCGCAGTAAGTGTGATTACTTGTAGAAGTGCAACAATTAGAGGAGGAGTTCGTAGTGGACAAGGAGGATGCGCAATCATTAGGGAGCTATGTAATATCTGCGCAGCAAGTGCAATTAGCTGTGAAAATAGAAGAATTAAAAGGGGAATACGCACTCGTTAGGGATTGACATAACAGCTGCGCAGAAAGTGTAGAGCGTAGAACTGTAGCAACTGGATGTTCGATGCACCGTCGTGAGAGACTGATGCTATAACCGCCCAGAATATGGAATTGGTTTTAAAACTCAACAATTGGAAGGAGGATGTCCAGTTGTTGGAGAGTGATGCTGTAGCTAGAAGTGGAACTGGTTTTAAAAATCGACAACTGGAATGGGGATGCACAGTTGTAAGGGAGTGATGGTATAGCTGCGCGGTAAGTTCTTGCAGTTAGATGTGGTATGTGCAGTATGTGGAATTAACATTAAAATATTGTCGATTGGAAAAGGCATGTGAAATCGTTGGAAGTACTGCTATATCCGCTCATTAAGTAGCAATTAGGGAAGAATACGCATTGTAGGAAGATGTGCAATCGTTATCAAACTGTCGAAAAATTAAAAAAAAAAAAATGAAATAAAAACGTTTTGATTATGATAAATTTAAAATGCAAAAAAACGTTTTTTTTTAATGGTACCCCATATTTTTTATTATCGTTACATTAATCGATCAATTCTTAGTAATTAACTCGGTAATAAAGATATAAAGCACGATGTGAAAAAAATTGATATCTTGTGAAAAAATTGAAAAACCTGATTTGGACAAAACTTTTTTATTTTACAAATGTTTCTATTTAGTTAAGTTAATACGGTACCTCATGAAGCTAAACTATATTCTATTATGTAATTTGATATTATGTATTGTGTATATTAGGCATGACCTACTTAATAAATAAATAAATTTCATTTCATTTCAACAATAACAAAAAAATATTAAAGAAATTGTTCGAGTTATTGTCCGTTTACTCCAAACATTTCAAAACTATTTTCTGGACAGACAAAAGAGATGTACTAATTTTTTTGTTATTGTTTAGCGTCTTGTGTTACTGTGCTCAATTTTTTAAATAGAAACATTTGTAAAATAATTTAAAAAATTGTGTTAAACCGTTTTATTTTTAATTTTTTCAACAAGATATCCATTTTAGCTACATAGTCTCTATGCCTTTTTTACCAAGAATTGAGCAATTAATGTAACGGTCTCAGTAACGGTATACAAAATATATGGGGAGTCATTTAAAGAAACGAAGTTTTTTAGATTTTATATTTATGATATTCAACTTTTTTTAAATTTTTTTCAAAAATATTTTTCGACTGATAACTCATTAAAAACTGTAAAAAAGTCATTAATTACCATCAATTAGTTTTGAAGAAAATATATAGTAACTCAAACACGCTGAGAATCAAGGTAAGTTTATATTATCAAACTTACCCTTAATTTTGATAAGGAATCCAAAAAAGTAAGGTAAATCTTTCCACAATAACAAAGTTGATGTCAACTTGTGGTATAACCGGAAGTGATAAGAGTTCGAAAATATTTTAGAAATGTTATTATTATTATTATTAGCCGTTACTCGAATCCGAGTATAAAAATGTTACAGTCGATAAATTGTGTACAATAAAAAACAAGTAAAAGGTGTAGTCTATTGTAATTCCCATTCATCTACGGTGCACACGACTATGGCTATAGAGGCCAATTCGGGAGAGCACATGTCGACCGCAGTCAGGACAGACATAGACCTGGTAAGGTCTTGGATTCGGCCTTCTTGCAGCAACATTTCCTTGATAGCTGGCCACAACCCCTCGCCATTCGGTTCTGTCCGCTGCAAGTTGTTCCCATTGCTCGTCTGCAATACCGCAGGATTTTAGATTTTCATGGAGAGCGTCTTTGAACCTCTTTCGTTGACCGCCACGCCTTCTTCTACCGCTTAGCAATTCACCATAAAGTGTACATTTAGGAAGGCGGTTATCATGCATACGATGAACGTGACCTGCCCATCTTAGGCGTGCTCTGGAAATAAGCACCTCAATTGGAAGTCTGTTTGCTCTCCTGAGTACTTCCACGTTTGATATGTGATGGAACCAACGGATTTTCATCATACTTCTGAGGTGTCTTTGCTGAAAACGTTCTAATTCTTTCACATGACGACGGTAAGTGACCCAGCTTTCACATCCATATAGCAGTGTTGGAATGACAACTGCTCTGTAGACAGCCATTTTCGTTGATAAAGCAAGGTCGTGGTTGTTAAATAAATACTCTCTCTCTAAGTCCCCAGAGTGCTCTAGATGCAGCGTTAATTCTATTGCGAATCTCGCTGTCCATGTTTGCTTTGTCATTAACAACGTTGCCTAAGTAATTGAACTGATCCACCACTTCAAGAGAATTTCCGTTAAGTGTAATATCTATTTGGTTCACTTGATGAGGAGTTGACATAATCTTAGTCTTTCCAATGTTGATTTAAGTCCCAAGGAATCATAGCTCTGGGCATACACATCTAAAAGTTCTTGAAGCTCTTCCGGCGTAGAGGCTAAAAGTGCACAGTCATCCGCATACTGGAGATCACAAATGAATCGTGTGCGTGTCTTCGTGAAAGCTCTAAAGCGCCCTATGTTAAAGAGACCGCCATCAAAACGGTATCTGAGACCTATTCCTCTGACTGTCAGTTTGTTGTCAACAATAATTGTTAGAGCAGTGGTAAACAAATTAAAGAGTAGGGGTGCCAGGACACATCCCTGCCTAACTCCAGTGAGGGTTTGGAAAGGTTCGGTTGCCTCATTATTATACATAACCTGGGCGTTGTTGTTTGTATGTAGACTGCGACATACTTCCACAAATTTTCTAGGGATACCTAAGCGGAGCATAATTTTCCAGAGCACTTCCCTGTCCACCGAGTCAAGCGCCTTGGTTAAATCAATGAAGGCCATGTGAATTTCTCCTTGATGTTCGAGTGCTTTTTCTTGAAGCTGTTTAAGTGTGAAGATTAGGTCCGATGTGCCTCGGTTTGGTCTAAAGCCACTCTGTGTTTCAGGAAGTAACTTTCCATAACAAGTGTTAGCCTATTTGCCATCGCTTTAGTGAGTATCTTCCCTCCAACAGCCAGGAGAGCTATACCCCTGTAATTTCCACAATCCGCAGCGCTCCCTTTGTTTTTGAAGAGGTTGATTAAAAGTGTATCACGAAACTCCTGCGGAGCTTGACCACTTTCCCACACGACATCAAACAGTTTTTTGAGGTAGGGTATGAGCTCTGACGACACAGCTTTAAAGATCTCAGCTGGGAGTGAGTCGGCGCCGGGAGATTTGTTATTTTTTAGCTGCCCAATGGCGGTTAAGATCTCTTCCGTTGTTAGTGGTTTATCTAAGTCTTCGAAGGTGTCATATTGAGGGATAAGATTTATAATATCGTGATCGGCTTGACTTTGCTGGTTAAGAATGTTAGAGTAGTGTTCTTTCCATCGGGCTCTTATTTCCTGGTCTTCTTTGAGGAGATTTCCATTTAAATCTTTAATAGGGCACATATTTTTCCGACGGGCCGTACACTGCTTTTACTCCTTGAAAGAAATTCCTGTAGTCGTGTGAATCGGCGTACCTTTGAATTTCTCTGGCCTTGCTTGCCCACCACTCGTTCTTTATTCTTCTGATTTCGCGTTGCGTTTCATACTTAGATTGGGTAAAAGCTTCTGCTTTTGATGAGTCGTTGGGGTGGTTGATAGCGTTTTGGAAGGCAATACGTTTGCGGTCAAGAAGTTCTTGTATAAAAGCTTCATTATCATTGAACCAGTCCTCCTGTTTTTTACTTGCTGCAGTGCCAAGAATTTCCTCACTCGCACTTTTTAAACTGTCTTTAATTTGTGTCCAGGTAGCAGCGACATCTACAGAATTGGTTTCTTCTAGTGCACTCAAATTCTCTTGAACTTTTTGCTTTAGCTGTTCGAATTTACTAATACAGAGACGGAGTCTACGTTTTACTTGAATTCTTCGGTGTTTGGGTCTCATAACAATTTTCATTTTAGAGACAACAGGACGATGATCGGTCCAACATTCGCTATCAATGCGCGCCTTTGTAATTTGGACGTCCTTGAGATGCTTCCTACGTACGATAACATAGTCCAGTAGATGCCAGTGACCTGATCTGGGGTGACGCCAGGTGCCTTTAAATTTATCCTTTTGTCGGAAAATGGTGTTTGTTATAACTAGATCATGTTCGGCGCATTTAGTTAGGAGTAGTTGACCGTTAGCGTTCATGTTGCCCAAACCGTTCTTGCCTATGATGCCTACCCAGGTGTCTGCATCTCTCCCTACTCTAGCGTTAAAATCGCCAAGAATAACGAGTCGTTCCATTTTAGGTATTCTACAGAGGGTTTCTTCCAGCTGTTGATAGAAGCTTTCCTTGGTTTCGTGACTTGCATCCAGAGTGGGAGCGTAGGCGCTTATTAGATTTACCGCGTTGCCATCTGATAGCTCATAGCGTAGCAGCATTAGACGCTCGGATAGGCCTTGTGGTACTTGTGTTAAGTTGGATACAAGTTGATTCCGAACGGCAAATCCTACTCCATGTTGTCTTCTTGAATTGGTGGGAAGACCTTTCCAATAGAAGGTGTAGTACTTTTCTGTGAGAGAGCCTTCCTCCAAAAATCGAGTTTCGCTTAGAGCTGCAACGTCAACATTGAGTCGGTGAAGTTCTCTATCTATTAGAGCAGTTCTTCTTTCAGGCCGATCGGTGCGAGTGCTGTCGTTCAAAGTACGAACATTCCAAGCGCCGTAGATGAAAGAATTAGTTTTATTGGATTTAACTTGTCGGTGTTTTTTCGACATTCAATGAGGTGTCCCTGTAGGCACCCTCCCCCGGAGATCCGATCGGGAGGGTATTTTACCTCCGGATGATTTTGTCCCACTTGAACGCTCCATCATTTTTTTAAAGCCTTAATCGACTGAAAACGAAGCTGCATTTGAAATTTTAGCTGGAGCAGGTATGCAACTGACCAGCTCGGTTGCGGAAGGCGAGTGGTGTGGTCCCATGGCACAGAAGGAGACTGCGACGATGGGGTAACCAAACGATTCCAAAAGCAACCTTTGTGTGCGGTGGGTTATTTTTTTTTACCGCACTCTTCGTGAGAAGGTGGATGTGCTGACGGCAAAAGGTAAGGGTTATTCCGCCCTTACTCGGTCGTTAGAGCTTCGTTAGTGAAAACAGGGTGCACCAAGTTCAAATTGAGTAGGAGAGGCTATACCTTGCGCTTCACTACCCCATTACACCCCAGTAGGGAAATGTAGGTCTTCTCCGAAAAGCCATTCGATCTAAATTTCAGGGCTATAGTCTAATTCAGTCCGGAAATACGTCTAGGGGGTATGTTGAAAACCAACACCCTGTATATTTTGTTTTGTAGTTTGCTATAATAATATATTACAGCATATAGTATATTTTGTATATGTAGTTTTGTTTAGTTATATATTTCTAGGTACCTTTGGTAAATAAAATCATTTGTTCAGTTACTGCTGTATTCAATACCTTCACTGGCTTTCTGTTTTTCAATAAAAACATTGCACTTTAAATTTTGCTTTCTCATCCCTCAACTAAGCAAGTTATGCATTCCTGAAAGATTTTTGTTTTTTTAACTGCATTTTTGAACGAACATCGACGAATTAAGACAAGAAAAACATGATTTAAATAAGAAGAAATTTCTACATCAACAGGTCAAGGGAAATGACTTGGATTTTTTAACTTTACAAAAAATATCTTTACCAAATCTTTAAATAAATAAAAAGAAAAAGTAACAGATTGCGTTTTACCCCGGGAAAGTAAGCTGTGATCTCCTAATTGGAAACTATTTTTTAACCTGCCTCCAATCCTTAATATTGACTGAATTTGTTTTAAAAACAAGCATACATTTAAAAAATATATTTATGAAATTCATTATCGTACAATTCCCAGTCTGCACTTTAAAATATAAAAAAATTTGAATTTACTGGAGACTAAAACACTGATCTTTATTCCAGATGAGATTTTCTACAAACTAAAAGAAAGAGCAACTTCTAAAATATTACCAATGTTTATATTTATATTGAGAAATTAGGGGAATTTCAAAGAAGTTTGGGGAAGTCTTGAGGAAGCCCGGGGAAATCGGAGGAAGTCTCGAGAAAATCCAAGGTAGTCGCGGGGAAGTCAGGGAAGTCTTCTACGAAAAGAAAGTCTGGTGTACAAAATTTGGCCGCAGTTTACCCCTCGAATAATACTGTAAATAAACAGTGGAATCGTTTTAATTTTCTAAATATTTTTAATCTGGTTTGTAAAGATTTTTTCCGTACAAATAAATACAAATTAAAGAAGAAAGCAATCAATATTATGCAGGTCCTGAAATAAAAAAAAAAGTATAAAAGGAGGTATGTTATTGGCTTGTAAGGAGTTCAATAATTTAGCAGCCAAGGCAAGAACTAAACATGAAAATAAAATAAAAGTTTGACAATAAAACTAAACGTATGTTTGTATGTATCCATAATGAACTTATAGACGAAAACATACACGATAGGTCTGTCCACAAACAATTAATATACACTAAAAGTAGTGCAAAATAAAAATGTTTATACAATAATAATAACAATATTAGAACTATGGTTGAAAGATGGCAATCCGAACAACAGCAGCAGCCGCAGAAATTGTCAGATAAACGTGTATGACGTCACATGCTTGCTGGCGCGGCAGGCGCAGATCATCTGTACGCTGCGTTAGGTTTATTCCGTGTCGTTCTCGTTAGAACAAAGTTTGAATTCACGTCAGTAACAGTGCCTATTTAGAACGTCAAATAGAGTTTGTTTATTGTTGTCAAATATGGAGGAGGGTTTCCAGAAAGGAGATTCACATAATTTGCCGAACATAGACGTGATTATGGTATCCGATTTTCTTTCAATGCACAGATAAATACGATTATGGCAAATATCCGGCCCGCCCTAGCTCATGACAGTCGCAAAATTAACTACATCACTATAACAACACCTAGAGTATCAGCAGCGCATATCGCGTAGCAGGCATGTGATGTCACCCGCCTAGCCTCGAGCCAAGGGAGCGTTTTCTAGCCTCGACGCGTTGAGGTAATTTTTATTACAAATAACGCCGAAAGTAAATGAGTACTTTTTAAAAACTTTGTAGGGATTTATAACACCCATAAATCTATTATTTCCAATTAAAAACTAAATTTTGTGGACAGGCCTAGTCATTGCTAACGAATATAATTTTTTATTAGATATTGTACCATAACTTTTAAGTAAACTAGGAAAAATATCATGTAATTGCAATATAAATGAAGTGTTTATGTGTGATAAAATGGTGAATTTTACGAGATAATTTTAATGATATTCAGAAATAGCAGGTATCTTTTATTTCTGCTGTAACAATTATTGAAACATGTTTTATTGGGTTTCTAGCATATATTTAACTACCATTTTATTCAAAACCTAACATGAAAATTCTCTACATACAGTAAAACCTCTGTTTGCGTCCACCCATATAAAACGACCACCTACGTATAACGATCATTTTTTTAAATTCATTTATATAACGTCGGCCTATTTCCTCTAGCAAGGCCAATCACCGACGCCAGGGGATAAGCTCATCAGTGTCTGTGTAGGCCCTGGGACCCCTAACCTGGAAAGTGTGCCGAGCCCCCACAGTTTGTCGTGGGGTAAGGATCTTTAACGTGCTCATAACGTAGATACACGGAACCCACAGTTTTATGTCTGTGGGTGAGAGGGACGCGAGCAGAGCCGCTCATCCACTATATCTATCTCATCGACTTGCTGTAGTCCGGTTGTGAACCCGAGCCATCTGCGTGGGCGACACTGTCCATCGCACCACCAAGCCAAGCTGACTATCGATTTTAACTTCCCCGAATTTAAAAATGGAAAACCTCATACTCTTGTATAGTTGAGTTCGTCTGTTTTCGGCACACAAAAAACGTAACAACAACTTTATAATATAATTATTATCGCCGTTGGGCCAAGCGGCATGCTGTCGCCAAACAAGCCGACGCTCATTAAAAAGCTATAAACGTGAGCGAGTCAATTTGCGAACGGAATAGTACAGCGAGTACCAGTATTTTATTGAGGCCGTAAAGTTGTTGTTGCGTTCTTTGAGCACCGAGAACAGATGAAATCGACTATAGCTTCTTATTATCATAGACTTAAAACAAATAGACCCGAAGATATCGTATACGTTTTCTTGTTACCTCATTTCCCTTATTATTTATTTTTGGGAAAGAATTGAGGCAACATATGCTGGTTTTAGTTGGAGCAAAGAGCCGTGGATCCGGAGTATTCGTAAGAGTGGAGAAACTTACCCTTTTTGAAATGTACAGCATAAATGACAGATTTCTGTTTATTTCGAGAAAAGGAGGCATAGAAAAATTGATGTTAAATTCGGCACCATCTATAGTGAAAATAAGTAGAATTGTCGCTTTTTCTCGAATAACCAGTCTACTATAGATTAGGCTGAAATTGTTGGTAAGAGAAATAAAAAGATAGTTTAAAATTGATGATAAAATATATTCATGAATAGATAAATCGGTTTGTATAATGTGAAATATTCAAGTTACTTAGTAAATAATGGCTAACAAAGACTAATTGAAATTTAAAAATATGTATATAACAAATTTATACCAGGATCCTAGATTCCGGGATTGAGTATTGTTGAGGTGACTGGTTCTGGAACAGCAATCCAGACCCACATTTGTCTCTTGCAAAAATGGAGTCTAAAGGTTTTCCTGGCAATTTAGTTTACGTGTCTCAATTAAGTGAAGTTTAAAAATTGTGGAAAAATTGTCCAACTATATAAATTTATAATTGATATAAATTTATAAGAAGCTTTAATATAAAATATAAAACTTAGATATTAAGCATAGGCATAAAATATATAAAACTGAATTCCGAGTTTGAAATATATATATATATATATATATATATAGCTGCCTTTTGGGTTTGAAGGCTATCAAATTTTCAATATGAAAAAAATATACAGAAGCTTGAATTTTCTATCTGCAGATATACATAAGGTATAAAGAATATGTAGAATATGCAGAAGGTATACATAAGCTGTGCAGAAATGTAGAAGCTGATTTCGTAAACTATAAATTGCCAAAAAAATGAAAAAGAAGGAAAAAAATATTTTATAACCATGTGGTACATATAGTATGTTAATTACTTATTCAATTTAAAAAGAATTGAATTTGAATTTAAATTTATTTTAAAAATATTGAAATTACATTAAAGACAAAAATTGAAGATTACTGAAATTTTAAATTACTAATAAATGAAATTTACCTGGTTGCTAAACACTTGTTAACGCAGATATAAAAATGTAATATTAATTACTGAAGTCTACAGTTAAGTTTTATATACGATCGAATCAGTACAAAAGCTGCAAGCAAAATGATTTCTTGGTGAATTTTACTTATAAGGTAAACTTTATTTGTCCCACTTACTGCAAAATAATGCCACCACACAAACTGGAAAAGTCTATTTCCACTAATTAAATGGAAAGCTGTAAAACGTAGAAATGGAACAGGTATCGCCATCTGTCAATTGTTGAGTTAAGCGCAACAAATGTAGATTCCCGTACTCAAGCAAATTATAGAATCGATAAAAGGAATCTATATATAATACCACAGACCACAGCTGATTTAGATTGCAATTTGTAATTTCTATTCTATACATAACCAAAAATATGAACTGCTATAATAAATAGTAAAACGTATTGTGAGAATTCAGTAAATATATTACATTTTATAGGATATAGTATGTACAGCAATGAGAAAGGTAAGAAAAATAACCATATGTACTTACATAGTAAGCAAAAATATACAAATTGAAATGTAGGCATCTGAATGTAAATAAATGTTTTTAGACAATTGTTTCCTGAGATGATGTAATAGAACGGAGATACATAATAGTGTAAAATAAAACATGACTGAGTTCCTAAGATATAAAAATAGTGTGAGATGATTTAGCAGTTATACAAGTAAAATTCTGCTAGTTGAAAACATTTTCACTTACAAAAACTGAATCAAAATGCTATACAGATCTTGTTAAATATAAACAAAATACTAGTTTTTATATAAAACTGTTAAATGGACCCTTTCGGCGGTACAAAAATATAGGATCAGTAGGATCTTGGCTTCATAAAAGCCATTCGTTTCAGCAAATTGTTGATTTTGGCCAAAAAGGTTCTCGTACCATTATGGCACCGAGACCCGTTTTTTCGGAATATCCGGAAGTCAAAATTCTAATTTAATAAGAAACATGATCGTTCCGATTGCCCCAAGCTATGAGCTACTCGTCGCCAGGTAGATTAAGATCGTTATAAATCGAACAAACGATTTTACTGTTGGAACCAGTTCATTATAGGCATTATAGTTCAATATGTGTTCCTATATTTAGCTATTTATAAGAGTCGTGATTATAGAACAATAAAATTTGCGACTTCCGTTTACCGTTGCCATCTTGAAATAAGACCGGACTTTAAACCTTGTTGGATTAACTAAAAATGACGTTAATTTCGGTAATAGTTATATTTAACAAATAGAATTGAGATTAAATAAATCGAACATTATCATTAAGGTATCATAAAATGGCAAGGGTTCGCGACACGAGAATTTACTTTACCTCTATGTTGAAATAATGTAAAATTACCCTCCCACGATTTTCTGGATTACCTCGGAGTTCGTGTACATCGTAGACAGGAAATGAAGCAATGCATTAGTAAGGACTGTTGAAAAGAGAAACGAATTCGAGAGAGAGACAAAAGAGGTTGCCCGTTTAAAAGTCTAGGCGAGCGTGCGCATTACCGATGTATCAATGAATAATTATATCAAAGAGACACTTGCTTTCTTTTCGACGTATCGGGTGTTAGGTTAGAAATATTTCATATCGTTTGTATTTGTAGTAGTGAAAGGTTGTTCTATTATTTTCGTCATCCCAAAGATTCAGAAAAGATATGCTATTATTTTATTGTTTTTTAATAATTAATTCTTACGCTGTTAAATATTGCAACAAATAAACAAATATACTTTATATAATAATAATAAATGTAGGTAGGCTAATCATTAAAATTCATTAACACTCTCCCGGAGGGGTCCAATGATCTCCACGTTCAAGCGCTCAATAAGGTCAACAAGTGACCGATAGAACGTCACTTAGGACCACCAAATCTTCCATGTGGGGTCCGGTGAGCACCCTGTTCAAACGCTCTAATAAAGATATTGACTAACCAAGTGAATTGCCGGTCAGGATCACTAAATCGGTCCGAGGGGGCCCAGTGATCTCCGTGTTTATACGTTCAGAGTATGCCAAGACTGACCCCATTCCCGACCCTCGTGTTCGTTTTTATATTCTCTATCCAACAATATAAGATTGTTTGAATTTCTCTAATTTTGTTATTGAAAAATATTACATTTTTAATGTTATTAAGTAATCAAAAGAATATGAAACAGTTTAAATCAAATGTTCAAACTGGGCGCCCGTAGCTTCTTGACAATAATGGAGGCGTTGCTGAAATTCTTCTAAATAAAACATTTTGTATCGTTTCCGAGGTGATTTGATTAATTTCTTGCCTTATTCTGTCTTTTAAATCATCGACGTTATTTGATCTGTTGAAGTAGAATTTCGATTTTAAGTAACCCCATAAAAAATAGTCAAATGGAGTCAAATCGGGAGAACGGGCAGGCCACTCAATTTCACCACGTCTACCGATTATAATCTCCCAAATATCCAATGGCTGAGTTTTGTTTTTGTATCGGCTTTTCTAATTTTTAACGCCTTATTTAAATTAATATCCTGGTGGAGTTTAGCATTAGCTATTCCACCAGGACACATACACATAGACAATTATACAACGACCATTCCCTACGAAATTGCCATTTGCCGCAGCTGAGACTCGAACTCAGGAGTGGTACAGCAACTAGAAATGTTGTCCGGGATTCCTTGGATTCCTTTGTATCGGCTTTTCTAATTTTTAACGCCTTATTTAAATTAATATCCTGGTGGAGTTTAGCATTAGCTATTCCACCAGGACACATACACATAGACAATTATACAACGACCATTCCCTACGAAATTGCCATTTGCCGCAGCTGAGACTCGAACTCAGGAGTGGTACAGCAACTAGAAGTGTTGTCCGGGATTCCTTGGTTGCAAGCCTAACACATAAGCGTTGAGCCGGTATAAATTTTTTAATAAACTTAAAGTAAAAGTTCATTTACTACCAATGTATAAAAAAAACTAAATCCGTTTGTTTTAAACCCCTAGACTGCATTGATTGATATTAAGTACATGAATTTCTTTTAATTTTTTACATACTTTACTGGTACATTTGAAAAAAAAAATAGAAATACTTGTCTTGTTTAACTATCAAATATCCCACCCAAATATGTTTTTCTAGGAAAAAATACAGCAGAAAAAGGACGATGGAAATTTATAAAAATCTAATTTCAGACTAGTACTATACGTTCCAAAAATAAAGGTTTGCTGGAAATTGTAGTTTCCAAAGGCTATGTCAATAAATATTTTAAATATGAATCTGAAGGCTCATTATATAATTATCTTGATATTTTTAATAGCCTATAGATGTGTAACATCTAAATCGTAAAGTTGTTTATTAGTTTCATTAATAAACCTTATTTTATTTCCAGGAGGAATGCAAGAACATCCTAAAGGCTACCAGTATAAAAATTCCTAATACTGATGTTACTATCAAGAGTGATATTAAACCAAAGCATGACGAAGTGAAAAACGAATCGAAACCGGAAGTATCAACAAAACCTGTGTTTAAACTTCATCCTAGTGTGCGAGACTTATTTAGAATATATCCACAAATTAAACTGCCGACATTATGCTTAAGTTCTCATATTAAGCCGTTTGTGTCTATGCCAATGGATGATGTAGAAAATTATTTCAAAGAACGCAAGTTAGACATAAATCATCATACAAAATTAGTCCTAAAATCCTGTAGGAAAGTAGCCACTAAAAAAACAACTACAGCTCGAAAACCTAACACTACAAATTGTTCTGTTTCTAATAACACTTCTGCTACGAATATAGTTTCTAGTAAAAATGTAAATAAAGATAATGTGATAGGTCCAATAAGAACTAAAATGGTTAAAAGTAATTTTGGTGCTAAGGCTAGTGACAGTTGTGTTACAAATACTGATGACACTGCTTCCAACAGTAAAATTACAGACATCACCAATAAAAGCGATGTTAAAGTAATTAATATTGATCTTACCAAATCAACATCTAGTAAAGAAACTCCAGAGGAGAGAGCCAATAGAAAAAGGAAATATCCTGAGACTGACGCAAGTTCGACAAAACAGAGTCATAAGAAGCCGAATTTAATTGAATCCTTAGGATTGACTCCCAAATTCAACAACCAGGATGCCGCAAATCCATCTACAGAATGTCCTGCACTGTCGTATGTAGCAAATACATCTGTGCCATTGCATATTTGCACCATGTGTAATTCCGTTCAATATAGTGCTAAAGATTTAAGGAGACATCAAACAATAAAGCATTTGCGTTGCCAATTCTGCAAGACGAAATTTCGAACTTTAGAAACTAAAACAAAGCACATCGAAAATACGTGTCCAATTAAAAATATGATGAATAATTTACCCGACGTTCAGTTAAAGAAAATTGAATACAGTAAAAAAACTAGAAGAAAATATCCAGATGCCTTCACTAATTTTCCTCCGCTAAAAAATACATCTGGCGGCAAAGACAAGAGCTCTTCTACTAAAAATATAGGAGAGGCCAGCCGTAAAGATATAAGTGGGGCAGGCACTTTTGAGAAGATCAAACCTGATACCACTCACAAAGATAAGAGTCGCAAGAACAATTCAAAAAAGATCAAATATGAAATCCCCCGTACTGCACCGATTGATACAGGGGAAATTATAGAAATTATTTCGGACGACGAGGAATCACCTTCAGCAAGTACTAATGTAACTAGTGTTGACACATCAGTCGCAAAGACTGTCACGAATCAGGACAATTCTAAAAATAATGTTGATGCAGCCGCTCCCAATACTGTGATTGATCAACCTTCCCATGTAACTCCTGCCCCTACCATCCCAAGTACTCTCGCTCCCATTCCAGAAAATGTAGTTTATAATACAGTCTCGATAGTAAAACCGGATATAAAAATAAAAAACGATAATTTATTGGAAACTATAGAAAGTATGGATCCAAAATTAACGGACGTAAAAGTGCTGAAAGAACTGCTAAAGGCTAAACCAATGCAGTTGTTCGCGGAAAAAAATACTCAAATGAAACTACCTACAAATGATTCGATATGTATAAACCGAAGTGACTCAAGTAGTGAGTTAAAAAAATTGAAACAACAGCTCTATGTGTTTAAAATTCCTATAATTATTAAAAATGGAAAGTATAAAGTGGCTTATAATCATCGAACAGATGCCAAACAACCAAAGAAACTGTGTTTATGGAATGATTTAACACCTATTGATATTAAAACTATTACGTTAAGGGATCCTGCGGCTGATATTCCAAGCCAAATTATAAATGACAAAAGTAACAACCAAGAAACAAGTCATGGTTCTTCTCTACTAAAATTTAATAATAATGTGTCTGAAGAGAAATCTAAGACTGGACCAGCAATTATAAGTGAGAACAGTAATATTCAACCACCAATTATAAGTGAGAACACTAATATTCAACCACCAATTATAAGTGAGAACAGAAATATTCAACCACCAATTATAGGTGAAAACAGTAATATTCAACCACCAATTATAAGTGAGAACAGTAATATTCAACTACCAATTGTAAGTCAGAACAGTAATATTCAACTACCAATTATAAGTGCAAACAGTAATATTCAACCACCAATTATAAGTGAGAACAGTAATATTCAACCACAAATTATAAGTGAGAACAGTAATATTCAACCACCGATTATAAGTGAGAACAGTAATATTCAACCACCAATTATAAGTGAAAACAGCAATATTCAATCACCAATTATAAGTGAAAACAGTAATATTCAAGCACAAATTATAAGTGAGAATAGTAATATTCAAGCAACCAATACTCTATCAATATTACCTTCGACTGCCACTTATAATTTTCCCGGAGTTCAGAGTTCGTGTCCGCAAGAAATCGCTGCCACACCATCCAGATTTGTTTGTGTAAATACTTCTGTTAGTTCCACACCCAATGGCCCTACCACTACTAGTATTATAGATATGAATCCTATGTTGAATACCATCCTTGAACCACCAGGTACGACATCTTGTGTAACTGAAACTCACACATCTCGGCCCGTGTCCACCTCTACTGATGCAGAGGAGTTTATTTCAGATACTCCGATCCCGCTCGGCTTCATCAGGATAAAGGAAGTATGGGAACTGTGTTAATTTTTATGTAGAAAATATATATGTTATTAAATCGTTTTATTTTGTATATAAATTTTCCAATATATTTTATTATAACATGTTTTTTTATTCCCAACAATAGTACGGTAGTATTGAAAAGGCATATGCCTTTCCTTCTCCTGTATGATCAATCCTATTTGGAGAAAGAGAACATCAAATCTGCCCGTTACGCGATCGTTTAGTTTTTAAAAGTAATATTGGAGATTAATAATTATTTACAAAGTTTCTAAATTATCTATAACCTACTAAGCAAAATTTCATTTAAGAAACGTTTAATGACAACTTTTGTTTCACTGAAACGTTTGTTTCTATTGATCTTCATCATCTTTGTCATAATTTACAAACGTTCTAAGAGTTGAGTTTTTTAAATTAGTTATGATGCATCTTGATTAACTTTGCTGTTTTTAATCATTAAGAACGATTTGACATCATAGTATTATTCATTTTTGGGCAATTGATGTGTAATGCAATGATGAGAAACTCTACCTACTTCATAAAAGGTATATTCGTATGCGGATGCATACAATAATAGGGAACTTGCACATTTTGCACACAATATAAAAGCCCGCGATCGCTAAGGATCATAGTGTTAGATCCACAGTAAGTTAGGTATATGTATGCGGCGTATTTATAACTTTACTTCAGTACTTTCTAAAACTTAATAGGTACAACATATTACAACTGACAATGGAAAATAGGTCAACGTATTTTAAATATTATATTAAACCAATGTACTACTGTTAAGACGGCAAATATTTATACGGTTGCCAGGTGATCGAAGCCGTCGGATGCAATGGCTATGAGCATGCAGGAGGAATGAAAAGACATTTCACAAAACAGTGGCTCACTCCATGTGTATGAAGACCTTTTCAATGGACCTATACGATTAATAATTGTTTTAAAAAAGTTAAGATTTACATTTGGTTGTTTAATATACATACCTTGAGTTTCAGTATCTATAAAATAGATTAATTGTAGTAGTCTTTTGGTTAGAGAATAGATAATAATAATAATGTTTCTTATGTTACAAGAACGTTACATAAATGGTAAGATTTCGGCTGAGCCGTTCTTCCACTCTCCCAAAGACAATAGAAACACAGTGTTCAATATAAAATATACATAAATAAATAATACCGAAGAACAAACATTTAAGGGTTGGTTAATCGACCAAGTGCAGATCAAAATCAGTCCGATCCAAAATTAAAACACAAAATTTTGATCCCGGACCAAGCCGATTCCATCCCAAACTCCGCCGACACAATCCAACTTCAATTAGTTTAATAAACTTGTTACTGACTAGTTATTTAATAACCTTTCTTAATAGATATAGTAAATGAATAGTTGGTTACATCCAACAAATTTAAAATTTCATTTGACAAGTGGAGAGCCAATGACTTGAGCTTAAAATAAGACATAATGATGATATGATTGACATGTTGATTAAATCAGGCCAATATTTTTAACTGATTCGACGCAATCAATTTGCACATTGTTGATCGTTAACTTCCCTTAGCAAATGATATGTCTGGCGTTCCTTCCCAATACATAATGCGTTTGTTTTGCTATGATTAATCTTTAGACAATTATTGGAGCACCTTAATGCACCGGCTTATAGACTATGTAATAAATTCAATTCGACTTTACCACGGTTGATCAAGTTTCAATCCCCTTATAGTATAAAAAATTCTTTAGAACTTGTGAAAAATTGGAAAACAGCCTTACCCGAAAATGCCAAATCCTTTGATGTTAAAAGATTATTTACCTCTATCCCTATTCATGAGCTTAAGGATATATTAAACCGTAATCGGGTATAAGTCCATATTAATAAAGTTGAAGGATTCCTCTAATTTTGATATGGCACAAGCTTTATAAAATTGTGTAATAGTGTGTTAGAATATTTTATGCAGGTAGGTAAGTCAAAAGTATACATAGAAAATAGAATAGGCCCTAGAGTTCTTCCCTGCTTTATCCCCTTAGCAGTAGTACCTAATTGTGATTTACCATTAGATGACATAATCTTTTGAGTAAAGTTTTTAAAATATTTACAAACCATTTTAGTGCAGCATTGTCGAAGTCCATATATTTTAATTTTGTCACTAACAAATCAGTGTCCACTAAGTCAAATGTCTTACTTTGGTCTAATATCGATTTTAATTTTATTATTTTTTAACGTTTTTGATTATATGATTACATTACCTTCATCGAAAACAAAGTAGTTCTTAAGAGTTTACTACACATTGATAGGGGTGACACAAGTTTCTAATTTTATTTAAATGGTGTTTTCGTACGTATAAAAAATAATAAGAGGTACATGAGCAAGTTGAATTTTTAACCACATTTTCACAACGTAGGTACTACAAAAACTGTATCAGATTTTATCCATATCGGAGTATTTTAATCTTTCAACTCTCTTTTCACACTCTATGGGTTATTTTGAGAACTTCTTCGTTTTGTTACGTTGATATATTTTTTTATTTATTAAATTATTTGCATTTTTCTTAACTAACAAACTTTCCAGGAAAACATATTAGCATTTACAAAAAACCGCATGAAAACCGGTTAGAGCATTAATGATTTACGAAGCCACCAATATACAAACACTCGTTAAATGCATGTACCCGTCATATCGTCGAGGATGAAAATAAAAAATTATTGGTTTTTGAAAGCGATACACCTCCTCACGCCTGAATTTGGTCGATTAATTTTTTAATCAATTTTAATCTTCCCTTGGTTGAAGATTAAAGATAAGGCCCTTTTGGTGTTTTTATGGAAAACGATCATATTCGATGCATAGCATACTCAACGTAAAATTTTACTTCAATCAGACATCATGAAAGTGAAATACTGGCGTATTCATGGAACTGATTCACTTCATCTATTCAGTAGGCATCAAAATAGTTTCATTGACATCCAATACCATGAACTCGAAGGAAGTAACATGCGAATATTTAGGCGTTATCAGGTGGCCAAATATTTTCATCTATTGGTTTATCAAAAATATTCTCTCTTGTGATTTTGTTCGGTTAATCCATTGACGAATTTTTAGCTTTGCCCGGTTGAAATCGGACAAAATTAAAGGTAAGGCCCTTTTGGTATTTTTATGCCCGATGATCGTATTCGATGCATATTATACCCACGTGAAATTTTACTTAAATCAGACTTCATGAAATTGACATACCGGTGTTTTCAAGGAACTGATTCACTTCACCTATTCAGTAGGCATGGCGAAGTTTATGTCAATTTCATGAGCAGCTGGTGAAGTTCAGGTTGGCTATAATTTATTAATGAAAGATGAGACTCACGCCAAACTTATAAATTAAAAATCAGTGTAAAATAAAATTTCAAAATGGTGCAACTTGATAAAAAAATCAAGATTATTTAAAATTAAATTAAAAACCTCTCCTTATATTTTCTTCCCTGTTCTGAGAAAAGATGTCATAAATATTTTACAAGTATTTTCCTACATCACAGGGTGGGCAACGCACTTTTTGAAAACAAATTTCGTAAATATTTTTTTCTACAAAACTTCTTTGTTTGGCTTTCATTGTCATCTCTTAAAGCTTGGTGTGGTTCCCATTTTTCTTTGCCAAGCTACGACTTAGCAAAAATTCACCAGCCGCTATACTCATTCAGTACCATGAACTCGAGTGAAGTGTGTTTGTGAACATTGTTTCCATATTTAGTCATCATTAAATGTCCATTCTCATTAAAGTTCCACATAATTTGACGAAGCCCTGCTTCAAGGTTGTATTATTATTTTAGACGTCCAGATGATTCATTTGGTATCCTGCGTAAACACGGGTTCCTCATTTTGGGAGCCGGAATCAAGTAGGTATCTTCTCTCGTTTTATCTAAATCGCTTAATTTTATTTTCTATTTTTTACTCTATTATTAATTTTAATTTTTCATGTTTTGCCTTTTTTTAGCTTATATAGTATTTGATCATCAAATCATTTTATCTAAATTTCTTTAATACCCATCTATAATTTTATTTCACAAAGCATTAGTTTTCTAGAAACTCTTAAATAGCAATATACATACAATTCATAACTAACAATAAAATAAATCAACCGAGCAAAATCCTCTCGTATTCTCACATTCTCCGCTACTGCGCCGGCGCCGACCGGCAGGAAGACAAATCAGTCGTATGTCGCTTCCATTTTAGTGTTAGCGGTCCCCATATGTATAGACGCCCAAGAGTATTTTCAATATTAAAATTTTTAAGGTAAAATAAATTTTATGCAGTTGATGTTTTAAATATCAACTAGCTTCTTGTATATCTATATTTTTTTATTTAGTATATTTCCTTGCATGTTTTACTTGTGTATAAGTGTGTTGCATATTAGCATCTTATTTTATCATCAGTATATAATTAAAAATTTTTTCTTAGATTCTATATTTTGAAAGTCTTTTAACATGTATACGTATACAAGCAAGTGTTAAGATGAAATAAGGCACAATATCAAGTTGTAAATTAAAGTAGTGAATTTATAGTAGATTAAAAGTATAATTAGTGTGTTTTAGGACAAGGAATAATTATTGTAATTAAATAATTAATAAATCAGTGGTTTGTGAAGTTTCTTGTTTTGATTTATTGAACCTACATACAGGGTGTTTACTGGAGATTGTAAATACGTAACAACATGTTATTCCTGACATTTTTCCCCATCGATTGATCATAAAATTATCCCCTGAGAGCTGAGAAGTAAAATCCAAAAGATGTGAAAAATTGGTCTAGATTTATTGTACTATTAGTGATTGCTAAAATAATAATAATGCTTTATATACAGCATGTCGCTCTTAGGAGTGTAATGCCCTTATTTTTTCTTTTTTTTCCGATTTTAGCCAAATTTTACTCAGATATAGAACAAAGTAGGATCTACCTACGGCCAAAAAAATATATTCGCCATGTACAAATGCAAAGCTACCTACGATACTAAAATTAACGGAAAAAATCAGAAAACCTTATTAGACATTTCTTATCGGAAATTTTTATTATTGAGAGTTGTTCAGAATTGTCTAAAAACCTTGAGTGCAAAATTTCATCAAAATTAAAAATACATTATGATTTTGTTTAAAATAATATCCAAGTCCAAAAATATAATTGTAATGTGTTTCTTTGCTTACAAAAGTGTGTTTTGTTTTAAATTAAACGCAAGGTGTCAGGTGTTTTTCAAATAATTTGTAAGTTATTTAAAAATGATATTTTCGGACTGGCATTATTTTAAATAAAATGATTTTTTTAAATTTTGATGAAATTTGGGCTAAAGGTTTAAGACAATTCTGAACAACTTTCACAAATAAATTTTTTCGATAAGAAAATGGTTAGTATGATTTTTTCATTATTTTCGTTTATCTTGGTTATTACAGGTGACTTTGCATTTGTAGGGGGCGGATGTTTTTTAACCATAATACTTCTACTACTTCTTACTTTGTTCTATAAATATAATAAAATATAATATATTAAAATGGGTAAAATTTGTTCCAAATCGGAAAACCAAGAAAAAAGTTATAATACGGGTGTTACACTTTTAAGTGCAACACACTGTATATCACCAAAACTAAAATTTGAAACAATAGAAAATACCACATTCTATTGAATAAAGATATTATAGAAGTCCTTTTAACAGTAAATGATAATTATTTTATTTAGTATATAAAAGTTGAAGTGCCCCCCACCCCCTTGAAAAGATATATGACCGCCCCTGTCTCGTCCACTATTCACTTTGCGTACATGTTTATAATATAGAATATAATATACCGTCAAATTTTTTAAATTTTGGTCCAACAGAATTTTGTATCAAATCAATACACCGAAATCCCTATTTTGAATAGATTTTTTTAATTGTTTAAAAAAAATTATCATTAGTCCTACAAATAAGTGATCAATAAAAAATAAATAGGTGCACATTGCGCCACATTTCCGTTTTCAAGGTGAGTAATAATACCTAAATATAATATTGTGATTATATTCCATTCTAGAATATCAATATATCAAGGCTGGCTTGTACTGCGTAAACAGATGACGGTAACGAACCTAACCGAAGCAGCGTCCCCCCTGCGTCTCATACCGCTGACAGATCATCGTTCCCCCGTTTACTTATAACTAGGCAGCCTGAGCCCAGCGCGGGTCATTTTAGAGTAAGACTGTTGACTGTGAAGTTCACGAGTGTCTGTTTTAGTGTAGCGCAGAGGGTTGTCTCTGGTGTAGCGTATTCGAGGACAACTCTAATAGTTAAAATGTCTCTGGCCGATGTATGTCGGTTATGTTTAACAAAGGACAATCTCGTGTGGATTTTTGATAAACGATTTGAAAATAGAGAAAGTATGAAAGACGTTATCTACATAACAACTGGAGTAGAGGTATGCACAGCCATTTTGTTTTATATAGGTACCAGGTCTTTTCAATATATTTGTGTTATTAGTTCTTGATAGAATTTTTCTTTTAATAACGCAGCAATACAATTTAGGTTTAATAATTTTTATGTTATGGCTTAATTCGTATAAGTATCTCAGAAAACATAATTTATTTGTTGTAGACAGAAAATATATTTAATGTGTTTTTTGTATGTTACTTTAAAACGTTTAAAATTTAAAAAAGTGACTGATAATAATATACTAATAGCAACCTACTGCGTAAATTGAAATGCAAGCAGGTAACGGACCTAACCCAGCCTTTGCCACGTCAGCATCGCTTCACTCCGTAGTAATTCGTTCTGCCGTCTCCGATGAATCAAACGAAGCGAAGTTCATTATTATGATGTAACTGTTGAAGTAGTTATACAGCTGTTAGTGCGGTGTTGTTCTGTTTTATTCGAGTTCGGGCAAATATTTACAATGTTGGTGACTGATGTATGCAGATTATGTTTAGCAAAAGATAATTTACGGTGGATATTTGACAAACAGTTTAATAGCGATGAAAATATGAAGGACATTATCTACTTTGCCACTGAAGTGGAGGTACGTCCATTTTGTATCCTATACCACGTGATTTCAATATATGGTGTAATTTCAAAATTCATTTGATGACGCGATATCTGTTACAATTTATTTTTAAAGGTGAAAATATTTTATTACTTTGTTTTTTTTTCAGTTTAATAGTGCTTTTGTTGTTTTACGATTGTGCGCATGCCCATTTCAATACTGAGCATGCGCCCAAACCTTCGTTACATAGCGCTTAAGTTGTATTGGTCAGTGTTGA
This sequence comes from Leptura quadrifasciata, assembly GCA_963675555.1. Classification (NCBI taxonomy): domain Eukaryota; kingdom Metazoa; phylum Arthropoda; class Insecta; order Coleoptera; family Cerambycidae; genus Leptura; species Leptura quadrifasciata. Next base: position 34,477,881 of record OY776674.1, read on the forward strand.
AGCTAATGACAGTGTTTATGGGTGATCATCATACATTGAGTTTAGTTCTACTAAAGTATCCCAGGATTTGTCGCGATAGCTGCTCTGAAATAAATAATCGGCTCATGATTGTAATGTGAGTGAAGACTGATTCAACGCGCAAAAATATATGAGGTTGTGGATCTCCATTCTTGTGACTTCAATTTTGTGTTTGTGACTATACATTAGTGCGAACGACTAATCATGTGTACGGTGACGTGTACAATATTGTGCAATAAATGTTATAAGAAGTGTAATATTGTGCAATGTGTGTGTAGTATTATTTTTAAAGTGAGTCATAATACTGATCGTTTGACGCAGTGCGCATGCGTAAAAGAAGCGCGTGTCTAGACTTGCGTTTTATTTATGCATTTATTCGTGAACTTTATGTAGATTTATATTACAAATTAGTCGGAATTAATGCTGAAAAATCATGCATTGCAGTTTTAAGTACAACAGGAGCTGAATTGGTCATGATCAATAATAACGCGATTTGGACGAAAGGTTGGGAGACTTTCTTGAAATTTTGTTGTAATATTACGGGTATGATTCTGTGTAATAAAAAAAATCTATACTTATGGAATAAGTAAAATATTTCTTTAATATTGCTCAATATAAGTCACAATTTCAAATGATTATTTCCCTTTAGCATAACGATAATTTAACAATTTTAAATTAAATGTGAAATACCTTGTTACAGTGCATTTTTTGATTTTGTGTTTGTATAAGTACAAAGTGATAATTAAAAACAATTATTCGTCCCTGAGTCTTGCCACTATATGGTGCTCTTTTTGCATACCACGACTTCGTTCTGTATCTTGTACGCGCGTTGCCAAACGTCATAAGAAATGCAGCTCGTAAACAACTAAACAGCTAGTGAAGCGCACTACTGGTCACGCGCGTACTAGCTAATAGTGAATTTATTGTGTTTTTAGGTTTTTATAAAGTTGCATTTTATAAATATAGGGGGAGTATTATGTTTTATTATGATGAGGTTCATTTAGATTCATACTGCAACATTTAAGGAAATGTAGACTACTATTTTCAGAAGTACCTGATTCCATGCTAAACACTAAATAAGATATCAACTTTGTTAACACAGATTAAAATATGTGCATGTATTTAAAAAACAACCTGTATTGTATTTAAATTATCGCCCAAAATAATTATCAATAAAAATAACGAAACAGAACAAAGCAATGATATTGAAATTAAGATCAGTCATCATGTTGCTTCTTACCTTGTGCATCCCCTGATGGTTTGGATGCCCTGAAAGGATTGTAGAGCAAAGCAATACATTGTCTGTTACATCTGGTACGAAAATAATACATTTTTTTCTTAATGATGAAAAAGGTCAGGCTGCGACATCAATAACCTTTACTTGTAATTAAAATATATTAATACTCCGCTTCGATTTCTGGTGTACACCACGAGAATACGGAATTAAGGAATATTCTCATTCCAGTCGTTATATACACCATGTGCCGAAAATAAAGCGTAAGGGTCAAACCGATAGATATCCATCCTTAATTCTTAATCCGAGGTTTCTTCGGTAGTGCAAGCGGGCTGTCGTTCAACGTGTTAGGGTTTTTCTTATACCTACATTCTATTGAAGAGTCTAATGTAAAACAATTAAGTTGAATTTAAATGATAATAAGTATATCGATACTTAAGTGAGAATAGCGTAAATATTAATAATGATTAGTCTTGTGATGGTCATACGTATAAGATACAAAAAAAAGATTTTTCTTTTGAATGTTGTAAAGGGAGACTCAGAAATGTATGAGAATTTTAATAACCATATAGTCAATGGCCTCGCTCTATTATGTATGGAACTGAGGGGGTGTCCCCAATACAATCGCAGTAGTTTACGTAGAATTACGTAGGATTAGAAAAATTGAATTCAAAAATGGTTTAGGCGTGCGGGTACTCGTGTTGCACCCCGCACCCTCTGGGGTTGGGTAATTGGACCCGCATTATTTTTCTAGGGTGTCAAATATTTATGCCAAATTTGGTGCGGATGTGTTGAACGGTCCTCGGCGTTTCATCTTGGTGGGGGTCCCTCGCATTATTTTTTTCTATTGTACCGAAAAATACTTATGCCAAATTTGACGAGGATAACGAATCCCAGTACTACGGGGTCGAGATAGTTGGTGTCTCAGAGTGTTTTTTCTAGGATGTCGAAGAATATAATGCAAAAGTTAGGTTCGTTGAACGGCTCCTTCGGGGGCTTTCCTCTAACTGTTAAGATACTTTGGACCCGATGTAAATTAATTAAAAGTTTTAAATAAAAATAACAGTTTACAGTTTGTCAACAGAGGGTGGCAACCCGATCACGTAAGTAGTATGGAAATGAGAGAACCTCGGTTCAGGAGCAAGTGCGGGAGCACGATCATGATCAAGGACTATTAACTACAAAGGATTGCTTATCTCTGTAAGAGTAACGTTGCCCATCCCCCACTCTGTTTGGACCGTTAGTGACGTATTAAGCGGTCCATCTCTCGGTGCGACACTAGTTGATTGCGCCATGGGCTCTACAGCTATAATATGATAGGCTTGCCGTATTTGTGTTTTGATTTCTTTCTATACATGTGTATTTGATAACTGTGTTAGAAAAAAACTAAAAAGTTTTAGTTTACCGTTCATAAAAAAAAACAGCATCCCATAAAATGTATCTATTTTAAAAAGGACGGCTGGTGTAAGGCGCTAGCAGACCGGGACCGTTGTTGACGTCACAACTGACAAACCGCGTGTGACCTTGGGGGAATAAATCGGTGTAGATAAGCTATCTTTTATAGTTAAAAATCCTTGGATCATGATTCGTGATCAGATTAGGGGTGGGGGGGGCGGTTCTAGGAGATGTGATGGGGGAAATTGTAGTAGTGGAATGTAATTAGCATGGGAGAGGTAATTGAAGTGGTGTGGTAATTAGAGTGATGGTGTAATTGTAGTGGTGGGGTGTAGTGGTGCCTTATCTTTATGGATATCTTATGCTGATGAACATTTTCTTCAAAATGCAATTATGACCTATCAACGTGGTTTAATTATTGTTATAACTATATACAAAGATATAATCAACTACAATATCTATAACGGAATAAAATGACCCACCTAGGCTTAAATCATTGAACGTGCCAAAATGTCTTGATCTTTATCAAAACACATAGGTCTACACCTACGATCTAGGGCCGGATGGATCCAAGATTCCTAAGATGGCGAAGTGGCGTGCTGTGTCCCAGTTGATTTAACAGTTATACCTTTTTTCAGTTTTATGAAAGGCTCCACAACAGTTTGATAAAACAGTCTTAATCTAATAAAGTACAAGACAATTTAGCTTTGATGAAAGTTTTTAAAGACCTTTATAAACAAAATTATATTTAAGTTCGCAAATTTGGCATAAATCACTGGTTTTATCTTGGGGTACATACCAATTCACGCATGACGAAAATTGCAGTTGAGACTTGTCCAAATAGCTTCCACTAGTGTAGTTTATCTATTTTTATAATGCAGTCAAAATAGGATATGAAGTGGACATTTTTCCATAAGCAATTTTATGGTTGGATCCTGTTGGGGTGGAGTACCCAAAAAATGTTTGTACTTCTTTATAATTTGTTCAGTAGTTTATTAATTTAAGCCGACTGATACATTAATGTTTTTTTTATTACAGATCCACATAAAAGACATCATATCTCAAAAGATCTGTAAAAAATGCTGCCAAGTTACTATAAAAATGTTCGAATTCCGAAGGACATCTTTAAAAAATGATCAACAGTTAAGGGTAAGTCACAGAATTACACTGGCTGAATTGCTAGACATTGAACTTTAAGGATGCCGGCAAATGTGTAAAATGTAGTAAAGTATTTGTAAAACTGTCCTGATTTCAAATTCTCAGCAATTTTGATCAAATTGTAACGGACCAGGCAGAATGAAGTATCCACTTTCAAAATTAATGCCATAATACAGGGTGATTTACCTAAACATGCGGAAAATTATTCAGTGGGTTGTCCCTACCAAAAGGAGTTAAAAAAATTAAGAAATAAAAAAATTGGAAAAAAAGTTTGTTTTTTTTGTAGACGTGCGCCGCCTATGACTAACCAATCTGACGTAATACGGTGCAACGAAATCACTTCCTTTCTTATGTGGTATGGGTGAAAACGATTCTCGCGTGCGTATAGGGTATTTATTGAAGCGTCTTGTTCTAGTAATTCTAGAACTTCTTCGTCTACTTCAACAGGGCGATTTACTACACGTTCTCTGTCGCCTGGTAAACAAAACCCGGTATCACGAATTCGTTGCACTGCACTTAAATTTTTTCTCTCAGGTTTGCGCCTATGGGGAAATTTTCTCCAGTATTTTCGTACTGCCCCTACAAGACTTTCATTCATTGCACCATAGGTCAATATCATGTCGCAATACTCTTACGACGTGAAATCTGGCATAATCGATATTTGCGAATACAGTTTAAAATTAAACAAAAATGGGAAATGCTCTAAACGGAATTCAAAGAGTCACTGAACTGAACAGTGAACGCGTGGCGCACTAACCTTAGACAACTAAGACAGCTGATATTACCTGCTAGACAAACAAGCGACACGTTTGTGAACGCGTCGAGATAGCATAATTCACCCGTTCAGAAGCGTATCTTTGCAGGTTTTAATGCAAAAAATATAATAAATTACCTCGGATGGCTTTAAAATTTTACAGAGGCTCTCCCACATAACAGACTTGTATACCATTTTATTTTACGCATGTTTACATAAATCGCCCTGTATAATGAGATATAAATTCAAACTAAGTCGCCAAGTCAGTTTAGCTGTGAATATGAAGCGTAGGTCAAATATTAAACGTTCTTTTGCGGTTGAAGCTTATTTAAAAAATAACTATACTATTGTAATCACCCAAATTTTATTTCGTCGTCACTTTTATTTGAATCCACGAGATCCAGTTCCTAGTCGAATAAGAATTAAAAAATGTATACACAAGTTTCGCAGTACTGCTTCATGTTTCAGAGCAGCTGTGCTATGAAGTCCTAAGCGACAATCATTAGCACTCAATATTTCGAATCGTAGTTATCGCCGCATTCTGAAACATGAAGATGAAGCTCATTTTCATCTTTCCGGATTTGTTAACAAACAGAACTTTCGCCGCTGGGTGACGAGAAATCCTATGCAATTGCACGAAGTACCGCTTTGTAACAAAAAAGTTGGTACTGCGTGGAGTGCAGTATCCGCCTTCGGAATTTTTGAGCCGTCCTTCTTTGAGGAAAATGGCTTGAGGTTACAGTTACATCACAACATTATCAATAGGTGTTGCATAACTTCGTAATGTTGGTGTGGATATTCGAAGACTATGGTTAAGCAGAACGGGACCACATTGCTAGGGATTCTGTGACAATTTTGCGAAAAATTTTTGCTGGTTGTCATCTCGAAATTTGGAGACATCAACTGGCTGGCACGGTAACCGGATCTCTCAGCTTGTGATTTCTTTTTATTGGGCTATTTACAGTTAAAAGTGTTCTCTAACCGACCGCAAATTTTGGGACAACTAAAATATAATATTCGGACAGAGATTAACGCAATCCCAACTGAAATGTTGGACCGGGTGATGAAAAACTTTCGTGCTAGGCTTCAAGAGTGTCCGCAGCGAGGAGGTCATTTGACTGATGTAATATTTAAAAAATAAAATTTCTGTTTCCTCAAGAACCTTGTGTTTAATTGAATAAAAATATAACCATTAAAAAAAAACATTAAAATGGATACTTACTTCATTCTGCCTTACCCCTTATTAAATGGAGTAAAACCAAAAGCTTTGTGAGTCATAATTTTGGACTTTAAAACATTAGTCTGAAATTAGTTTTTCATGATTCCTACGCCATTATAAAGTATGTTGGTATTAAATTGATCGTTGCTTTCACTTTTTAATATTGGTATAAAAATTTTACTGTTTCACTAAAGAAATACTTTATACTTTAACTTTTAATTAACATAACACGTATAATCTACAATAGCGAATGGCGGGACTTGGACACGCCCCCCAACCTTCTATGATCTACATTACATCGAATGAATTTACATATAACATACATATAATATTTTAACTCTCTTCCTCAATTTGAGTTTTTTGCAAATGAAAAATCGTTCTCATTAATTTTATATAAAACAAATGAAAACTTGACATTTCAACACCTTAATATTTTACATAGTTTAAATTATCAAATTATCTACAAAATTTTCAATCGTTGTCTAAGTTCATTAAAATGTTCATTCGTTAAACTTTTAGTAAACATATCTGCTAAATTGTTTTTTCGATTCAACATATTGCACTATCACTTGTCCGTTTGTCACTAAATCTTTAATAAAATCATATCAAATGCCTATGTGTTTTGTTCTTCGACTATTTTCAAATGATTGAGTCATATCTATGGCTCATGTGTTATCAACGCAAAGAATTCTCTTTATAGAGTCTCCGAACTCGTCACACAGCTTTCAATATTTATCAAATCACATGCACTGGTAGCTGCAGGGATATATTCTGCTTCGGGGGTCGATAGTAATACGCATGCTTGCTTTCTTGATAACTATGATATTGTATTTCCACAATACAGGCTTACTGACCCACTAATACTCCTCCTGTCTTGTTTGTTATTCACCCAATCAGCATCTGAATATGTCTCTAATACCTTTTCATCACTTTTTGTATACATCAATCCCAAATTTATTGTCTCTTTTAAATACCTATCTTAAAACTCGCTTTGCTTCGATCCATGCACTTTTCTTTGGTTTATCCAGGAATTGACTTAAATAGCTAGTAGCATATGATATATCTGGTCTTGAACCCATACTCACAAACATCAAGCTTCCGATTAATTCTTTATAAGGTACTTTTACTTCTTCTTCATTAATATCTATTTGAAATCCTTTGACTGTGGGCGTTTTTACTCCTTTTCAATCTATTATATTGAATTTTTCTATCATTTTTTGTATTTGTCTTTTCTGCTTTATTTTCATTTCTTTCTATTTCCATTCCAAAAAATTTACTCACTTCTTCTAGATATTTAGCATTGAATTCGTTTAGATTTCTTATGAGTTTATTTATTTCCTCTTCTTCTCCCGTGACTAATATGTCATCCACAAATATTACTAACCAAACTTGTTTCCCGATGTATAGACAAAAATCGCTGTTAGATCTCCTTAATCCGTTTTCATTTGCAAATTGATTAAATCTCATATTCCAAAATTTTGAGCTTACTTTTAATCTATGTAAGCCTCTATTCATCTTTAGAACTTTCCCTTCCTCTTGTTTTAATCCTTGTGGTATTTTCATATATACTTCGCTATCAATTTGACTATTTAAAAATGCAGTTGGTATGTTTAACTGTTTTATATTCCAATCTTGTTGTACTGCTTGTGCTAGTAGTAATCTTACTGTTGTTAGTCTGGCTACAGGTGAATAATTATTATCAAAATTGTTATCTTCTTGAAATCCGCTTAGCAACTATACGAGCTTTCTTAACTCCGTCTTCCTTGGTTTTGAATATCCACTTTGCATCGATTGCTTTTTTTCCTGTTGGTAAATTGATTACTGTCCATGTATTCATTTTCTTATGCGCTTCTAGTTCAGTTTCTATTGCTCTTTTCCAGCTGACATTTCTGTTGATCGCTTCCTCGTATGTTTTCTGTTAATAAACAAAAAACTGTGTATAATTCATAGTCATTTAAATGTTCTGGTTTTCGTACTATCCTGTCGCTTCTTGTAATCAGTTGTTCATTATGTATTACTTCATTCTCTCCATTTACACTTTTATTTCTTACATCTTCTCTTGCAATTTCTTTTTTTTTTCATGTTCATCCTCTATATATACTATTTTAGGATTTGTGTTCATATTTTCTGTTTCTGTTTTATTTTCGTTAAATTTTATTTGTGATTCATCAAATTTTACATCTCGTGATATTACAATTTGATTAGTTATCGTATTCCATAGTCTATATCCATTTTTTGCATATCCAACCATTCTAGTTTCTTGCGCTCTTTCTTCCAATTTATGGTTTCTCGGCAAAATTACAGTCCAAGCTTTTGCTCCGAATACTTTCAATTTGTTTATATTCAATTTTTCTTTCAATAGTTCAACAGGTATTCTATTATTAATGGCTGTAGATGGACATCGATTGAGTTGATATGCTGCGCACATTATTGCTTCACACAAATGTTTTGGCAATCCTGTTTCTATCATCATTGTTCTTGCTTTATTGTATAGTATGCGATCAGTGTATATTAATTCCCCAATTCTATGACTTCTGTTTTATTTGCAACTTAAATGGTAATCTTGTTTGCTTTTCATGCATGATTCACAAGTTTCATTTGATGCAAGTAAATTCATTATTTTCAATCATAATCGTTGGTGCCATATATTGCTATCATTGTTACAAATGTTTGTATGTACTTCTTCATTATTTAATATATTTCCTTGCAATATAAACAATACATCTGTCTCCTTACATTTCCATACTTGCTTACCATTTATTATTTCAACTCCATACTTGTTAAATATTACTTTAAAATTTTTATTTATTAAATTCTTCACCGATATTATATTATGAAATACTCCAAATACTTTTATATTTATTTTTATTCCTCCACTAAATATTGCGATTATACCTCTTTTATTTGCTCGTAATGTTTCTTCGTTTGCAATTTTAATATTAATGTCATTTTCTAACTTTTCTATTTTGTTCATGTATTTTTCCATGTCTTCTTTTATTAAATTTTCTGTTGCACCTGAATCTATAATAAATTCTATAAAATTTTTACTTGTTTCAGCATTAATGCATATTTTATCCTTTTCTCTCATTGCAATAAAATTGTATGCGTCATCTTGTGTTAAGTGGGATTGTTGGTAATTATTTTGACTGCATCGCTCTCTGATATCCTCTGCCTCTTCCTCGATAATTTGGTAGTCTTGATCGACATTCTGATGCTTTGTGGCCCTTTTTGTGACATTTGTGACATTCTATTTGTTTTGGTGCACTAAATGCAACTTCATATTTTGTGGATTTATTACTTTTATCGTCCTGCTTAATTTCTGCATAGAGAAGACGGGATTCCACAAATTTCAAGTTAATGTCTTTCTCTAGATTCATAGTCTCTATGGCTGTGACAACATTTTCATAACATTGTGCCATTGTAACTAAAAGATTTTTGCACCAGTTGATTCTATATTGTTTATTATCGTGTCGAACTTTATAAAATGATCCTGTAATTTTTCATTACTTGTACATTTCAGTGTTAGTAACTGTCGTCGTAAATGCAATTTACTAAATGTGCTTTTTCTTTCAAATACACTTTCTAAGCTACTTTCATTTCTTTGGCAGTTTTTCCCTTTTTTATATACTCCAAATATTTATCTGATAAACATTGCACAATGATTAATCTGGCTTTTGCATCTAACTTTCTATTTTCATCTGTAATTGCAGCGTCCAAAATGTTTGCTATACCTTTTTCTTCCAGTAACAATTTAAATGAAAATTTCCAGTTTGCATAATTCATTCCATCTTTCAGTTGAGATAATACAGTAACATTCTCTTTTGATGATACCATTTATTTAGGTTATCTTTTCACTTTATAATTCTTGTAGGTACTACGTACTTTACGTGTTTGTGCATTAATTTAATTATTATTACTGAGTATATGACTTTAATTTACGCACTCTGTAAACTTTAACAGACTGTCTAATTATTAAGAAATCTAATTAGCCATTTATTTTATTTCTTTCCGATTTTAATTGAAGTTAAATAATTATCATTATGTTGTTTATATTTCTAGAAAGCAAAACTTGAAAGAAAAAACAAAAACCATTTTAATATATTATTGTGAAATTGGGACAATAGTCACATAATAGTATATTCTGTAGTAAGTTTGGAATGAAGCATATTCTGCGCGAGCGGAAATTTGTCACCCGAGCGAAGCGAGGGGTCCGCGAGTCCGAACGGTCTCCCATCAGCCAGAAATTTCGAGTTCAAATCATATCCGGTTTTTTTTTTTAATTTTTCTTTTCATTGCCAATTAATTTTTTTGTCTAAATAAGTCTTTTATATTTTCTGATAATAATTAAAATAATTTTATACTAAGATTACAGGAAAAGATTTGGTAAAGTCTATGTAGAATAAACCAATAATAATGTAAATAAACAGTGGAGTTGTTTTAATTTTCTAAATATTTTTAATCTCATTTTTAATGATTTTTCCGTACAAGTAAATACAAATTGAAGAAGAAAACAATCAATATTATGCAGGCCCTGAAATAAAAAAGTATAAAAAGAGGTATGTTTTTGACGTGTAAGGAGTTCAATAATTTAGCAGCCAAGGCAAGAACTAAACATGAAAATAAAATAAAAAGTTTGACAATAAAACTAAACGTATATTTGTATGTGTCCATAATGAACTTATAGACAAAAACAACAACAACAAAAAAATAATGCACATTGAAAGTAGTACAAAATGAATATTTTTACCTAATAATAACAACATTAGAACTGTGGTTGAAAAAAGTCAATCCGAACAATAGCAGAGGCCGTAGAAATTGTCAGATGAACGCTTATGACATCACATGCTTGCTGGATCGGCAGGTGCTATTGTAGTACCTAGCTTGTGTCAGAAAAAATAACTCGAAAAAATTCCAGAATCCGTCAAATTACTCGAACTTTACATGCCACTTGTCAAAGCATATAAAAAAGAACACTTCCTTTTTCAAATACCAAAAAACCACATTTTTGTAAAAAAAAATCCGATAAAATTCAGCCCCACTCAATAATTCCCAAAGATGCTTAAACTATCGCCGGAACCCTCAAATCAATCGAACTCCACTTTTTATAGACAAAACTTTCAAAATTTTCGACCTTAAAAATATTGCCCTGTATATTTTCATTCCGCTAGTCATACTCATTAGTCATACTCGATAGTCATTTTCATTCATTTAAATATTTTTTTTATATGCATTCCTCTCCGCATTCAGTCACAAGCTCCGGCAAGTCTACCCGTAATTGCGTAGTAAATAGCAAACGGTTATTTTCTTTCTGCACGTCACCCCACAATCGCATATCAATACTTATTTCCGCTTCGTAAACATTCAGCACGCTTAGTAAGGCATGAGAAATAGACTTCCTATAGCAATCCAAGACCTACGTCCACCTTCGTGGGTAAGTATAGACGAAGAAACAGTATAGCACGGTCGCTTATCGAAATTTTAAAATTCAAGCTTTCATAAATATTCAATTAACTCCCTTAATAAAAATGATGAGTTCATCAAAAAACAAAAACGTGTCAAATTTTAAACTCTATTTAATGGTATAAATATCAGATAGGATTTCTAAAAATTTTAATAATTACGCAATTCCGTGAGTGCACGGAATGGCTGGGATCGGCTTACAAACAAACGTTTCAGCCTGACTCGATGGGGCACGTTTAACAAAAACTTACAAGAGTATATAAGCTCGGGCGAGACGAAACTCAAGCAAGTCCCGTCAGTGCCACGTTCTATAACCGTACTCGTTCTTCTTTGGTGTTTTAAATAAAAACATCCAGAATCTCTGCCCTAGCGCATATTTAACTATTTTTAGTGATTTTTTTAATTATTCCAAACCGGCTCCTTCGCCAACAAGTGAACTTTTTAAACTTTTTTTTTTTAAATATAAATCGAGTTAATTTTTCTCTCTTACGACGAAACTTCGCTATTGAAAAGGTATCTATCCAGAATATATTTTAGTTATGTTACACCTTTGTGTGAAGTGAATAAATAAAATTTTATTGTCATTTTTAAACCAAGTGAGTTTTAATCAACGACTATATATAGGGTATATCAAAAATACCCCTCCAAAATTTCCCAAAGTGAATCATAAGCTTTTTTAAGGAAAGTGAAGTGACTCAACGTCTCATACAGGGTGAAGCATTGGCCTTGAGATAAAAGACTTTATTTCTCTGAAATATTTATCCAACTCAAAATTAAGTGCACAAACCCTCGGGGGTCTCAGATCATATGTGCGGCACGTTAGATTTATTCCGTGTCGTTCTCGTTAGAACAAAGTTTAAATTCACGGCAGTAATAGTGCCTTTATTATTTCGGACGAAAATGATCCTGAATTTTTTTAGTTAAACCTTGATTTTTTTCTTGCTCCATTCAAACGTGTTATATAATCTCATTCCTTCTCCCCTATTAGCGTTAACACCTTTGCACACTGAGTACCCTAATCGTTTTTAGATATCTCCATTGCTTTCAGATACATCTTGAATCTTTGCCGCCAAAATTTCCAATTTTCAGCTAAATTTCCACCCAGTCTCATCAGTGAAACCCTTCTAAACTCGCATCTGAAATCCATCTTTTCACACGTGGTGAATTTAGGTTAGGATATTAATTTTTAATCATGAAGTCGTTCCAGATATGTTCAACAAAACAATAGCTAACAATATACAGATTCGGCAAAAGTAGTTTTATATGTAGTGAAGTAAACGAGTGTGAGAAAGAAAACAAGAAATCGCTTACATGAAAGCGAGACGAATGCCTGTTGTATTAGTGGGGCACGAATGAAAGCTTCTCGACCTCCCATTTCACGGCGGCCGCATTCTATTATACCATTTGCCACGACAATACCGATGCCCTGTGTTGATACACGACAAGGCGATAAAAATAATATTTTTCTTCAAACGTCAGAAAATCATGACATTTCTTACTCATTTCATGACATTACAGTTTGACATTTCAGACGGCTGTACGTTGCCATTAGCAACGGAAGTAAAAGTACTTTTTCTTCAGCTCGAGCGGACTTTTACTTCCGTTGCTAATGGCAACGCACAGCTACATTTGTTATCTTTGTTTTTTTATATATCTAATCGACGTTTGAAGAAGAAATAACGTCTTATTCGGACTAAAACCTACTTTTACTCCTAATAAAACAATATACTATTCTCGAAATGTGCAGGGTGCAGAGGTGAAAAATGTCTGTGTGTGTGTATGTGTGTTAGCACGATAGCGCCGAAACTACTGAACGGATTTGAATGAAACTTTGCTTGTGCGTTTCATTAGTGCCCCAGAAGATCTGAAAAGGTTTTGGTTGAGATCGGATTACGTTTAGTGCCGTTTTGACGCAACAAGTTGTTTATTTTATAATTACTTTCAATTTGCAATGGAACCATTGAAAAAGCAGTTAAAACTCTGATTTCAACGATATATCACACTTCCATCCTTTCGATTTGGTTTCCGTGAAAAAAATTAAAAACAAAGCAAATATGAAGCATATATAGATCGCATTTCGCGTGACATGATCGATGCGCGTAGCCGTTACGTCGTGAAACTCGTCACATCACGTATCAATTCACGTGTGAGGGTTTCTTCACTGCTCTAGAAGTAGAGCGGGTTACGTTTAGTGCCGTTTTTAAATATATATACAGACAAATCGAATAATTAAACTACAAATATTCCTCCAAAAATCTAGTAAAATTACTGAAATGCTAATGTTTCATTTAACAAAGACAGCTGCTAGCGATCGGATTGCAATGAGCAAATTTTGACGATTGTCATTGTCATCGTTTGTCATCCGATAACGTTGCTGTCATGTCATGTTAATAAGATTTCGGCATATTTTTAACTTTTAGTGACTGAACCAGTGGATTGTCACAAACTTTAAAGGTAGATGTAACAATATCAATATCATATGCTTTCTGTACCTTCGTAGGTGAATTTATTATAGATTATCCCCTTACCAATTTTTAGTTTGTTGCTTTACAAATCTAGTATTTAGGATAACTAGGCTTTCTTAGTCGTTCAAGTGATGTTAAAGTTGTTAATATCCTAATAGTACATTATTCAGCGAGCGATAATATAGGTAATAACTCGCATAGATGAAATTTGCAGCACGAGTCGCAGTCGAGTGTTGTAAATTCATTAAGTTGAGGGTTCTTTTAGTGCCCCAGAAGATCTGAAAAGGTTTTGGATGAGATCGGATTACGTTTAGTGCCGTTTTGCCACACAATTTAATGCTCTTTTCGGCTTCAAAGATCCACCGAGTGGGGAGGTTCCAGCCGCTTCCAGTAGCTGCCGATTTTTTTACTTTGCAAATAGTTTTCCAATACATTTAAATTATAGGCCAGTCGTCAGGTAGATTAAGATCGTTTTAAATCGGACAAAAGATTTTACTATCGGTGGTTACTACTAGTATGCGCTCGTTTCCACGCCACCTTGCGGTAAAGCATTTGGCGCGTTTCTTTAAAGTGATGTCCCCAATAGGCCTAATCCACCACTTTTTGTATATTTGGTTAACTTGCTTCTAATTTTTTTATTCTCCACTGCCAATACATTTCATTGATTTGAATCCTGCTTTATCCTGTTCCAAAAAAACGAATACCTTATCTTCGGCTTGTTCAGGTTTATCTAAGTCGTCTACATATACTTCGACATTTGTCCTTGACATCCAGAACAAATAACGCAACTTAGTCCAGATTTTCCACAAGTACACGCGGTTTTGCAGCCTTTTGTACACTTGTAGCTTATTGTTTTCAAAAATTCTCGTGGAGCAGCTTCGTTTTTGGTAGTAATGGGAAACATGATTTTTTTTCATCCAACCCCAATCTTGAGGATTTTTGGTATTGCCGTACCACTGCTGAATTTGATAGTATGTTCTAAAATAATGTTGACGTGCAGCAGACTCAGTTGGAGGTAACAAGGTTACTTGTACTTTTTGCCACTAACTTAATAAAGCATTTGTATCTGAATTCATTTAAAGAACGCTGTTCGGATTCTGCTCCGTAAAGGGAGGGCTAAGATAACTTTTTGGCCTGCTGTACCTATAACAGCAGGGTGAGAATTGTGGTCTCTAAAGCATTCCACGTATTTTTGTAATCCTGCAGATTTTTGTACTAATTTAACGAATTTTGCTTTGCCTTGCCTAAAAAATTAGTATGTCTAAAAGAGGTCTATAATGAACTGGTTTCAACAGTAGAATCTTTTGTCCAACTTAAGACGGTATTTACGTATTCTCAACTCCGAAACTAATTTAGTTTTAGACAGGCTATGATATCATATATACCATAGTTCCAGGTGATATTTGATTATGCATTCCTATATTTAGCTATAAGAGTCATGATTATAGAACAATAAGATTTGCGACTTCCGTTTCCCGTTGCCATGTTGAGATAAGGCCGGACGTTAAACCTTGGTGGATTAACTAAAAATGGCGTAAACTTCAAGAATTATATTTAACAAATAGAATTGAGATTAAATAAATCGAACATTACCATTAAAGTATCAGAAAATGACAAACGTTCGCGACACTTGAATTTACTTTACCTCTATGTTGAAATAATGTAAAATTATCCTCTCCCACGATTTCCTGGATTACCTCGGAGTTTGTGTACATCGTAGAAAGGGAATGAAGCAACGCATTAATAGGACTGTTGAAATGAGAAACGAATTCGAGAGGGAGATAAAAGAGGTTACCCGTTTAAAAGCTTAGGCAAGCGTGCGCATTACCGATGTATCAATGATAAATTATATCAAAGAGACACTTGTTTACTTTTCGACGTGTCGGGTGTTAGGTTAGAAATATTTCATATCGCTTGTATTTGTAATAGTGGAGGGTTTTTCATTATTTTCGTCGACTGGATTCCCAAAGATGCAGAAAACGTATGTTATTATTTTATTCTTTTTAAAACAATTTTCACGCTATTAAATATTACACAAATATACTTTGTTCATTGCTTTAAGTGTAGGTAGACCAATCATTAAAATTCATTGGCACGGGTGTCGGATCTGTCCTTATCCTTATTAATCTGTGACTTCATGTTTATGAGTGGACCACAGATGACCAGATAATCGCTAGGACCACCAAATCTCCCCGGAGGGGTCCAATGATTTCCACGTTCAACGTTCAATAATGGTCAACAAGTGACCGATAGAACGTCACTCAGGACCACCAAATCTTCCATGTGGGGTCCAATGATCACAGTGTTCAAATGCTCTAATAAAGGCAGTAACTGACCAAGTGAATTGCCGGTCAGGACCACTAAATCTGTCCGAGGGGGCCCAGTGATCTCTGTGTTTATACGTTCAGAGTAGGCCAAGACTGACCCCACCCGACCCTTGCGTTCGTTTTTATATTCCTAGCCACCCCTTTAGCCTGTGCATTAAAATGAGATCGACGATGACTCAGTTGTTTCCCATAGATATATTCATGTACTTGTTAACTGACAGTAATAAATTGTGTTGGAACTTAAGCTGTTTATTAGCTGCCCTCTTAAGTTTCTCGATGCGGAGCGCGGGACTTCATGATACATGTTACAATAATATTCAATATTGTGTAAAATATAATGACCAAAGTTTTATAAAATTTAATTGTGCTCTTTTAGAAAGAGTTGCAAATGTACTGTTTCTATAAAAAAAGTGGTACCAAAAGTACTGGTAAAATTTCCTACATTCTCATCTTTGACTTTTTATATCGTAATATTTTTCCTGTTGAGAAATTTATTGTCTTTTGATTCTATTTTATTCTAAATATTACACTATGAGTTTATGTTTATGGAATTAATGCGATCGGTCGCAAAAAATGGTATTTTATTACTATTTTGAAGCAACCGTGTTCGATGGTTACTCCTCATAAACGCAAACCCATGTCCTTATGTAGATGTTGATTTGAGATAGACTGGATTGAGTGTTGATTATCAATCGTGTGCATGTAAAAGAAGCAATCCGTTTCCAAATCAACTCAACCACAATGATCGCATTTTATGTTTCCCGACTTTTATAAATGTGTTGGTTGAACTTTTTAGTTTTTCTTTGCAATTTACTTATATTTTGTTGAAGATTCCACCTAGACCTCTTCTTATTTGGATTATATGTTGAACTAGTAGCATCGGACCTACTTGGTGAAGAATGAGTAAATACTGCTTACTTGAGAAACTTTTGAACTTGTTGCTATTATACAAGATATAATAGCAACAAGTTTCATTTTATGAACTAAGATTTAAGTTTGGACAAAAGATATGTTTAAACTGTCCTCATTTAATGTTTCTAATGCTATTATTACACCATCATAAGAGGAAGATAACGTTAATAAAATATGTGAAATTCTACTATCCATTTTCATCTAGTTTAGTCCATGCTGAGAGTAATTGTGCAATTAGATCATCGAAACATACAGTGAGGTGCAAAGTAATGGATAAATTCGTTATTTATATAATTAACAGTTTATTAATTCTAAATTGACATTTTTATAGCATAATTTATACCCCCACCCCCAATATAAGATTTTTGAATTTTTGCACTTTTTTTATTGAAAAGTTACTAAGTTAACAAAAGAATATGAAACAGCTTAAATCAAACGATTTAACTGAGCTGCCGTAGCTTCTTGACAATAATGGATGCGATTCTGAAATTCTTCTAAAACATTTCGTATCGTTTTCGGGGTGATTTGATTAATCTCTTGCCTTATTCTGTCTTTTAAATCATCGACGTTATTTGGTCTGTTGAAGTAGACTTTCGATTTTAAGTAACCCCATAAAAAATAGTCAAGCGGGATCAAATCGGGAGAACGGGCAGTCCACTCAATTTCACCGCGTCTGCCGATTATAATCTCCCAAATATTCAATGACACTTTTTGCACTTTGATCATGGTTTTTCACCACCCGTCACCAGGTTCAACAGAAATTTCTTCCTCGACAACATTTAAAATATTTAACTCTGATAGTTACTTCGAAGCACTACCATTCATCGTTGAATTGTTGAATATCACTTTTATTGTTTTTGTTATTCATTTTTAAATTATAATCATTAGGTACTTCATTAACAGCTTCAACACTTCTTAATATTTTACGCGATATTTCGGGCCATAACCTATTAAGAATACTGGTTTAGGGATAATTTAAATAAAAACTATAATTGTTTTAAATGTCTATTTTAAAATGGTAGCACGAGAGATAAAGATTAGCTAAAATGATACATAACTTGATATACATTTCTGATTTCTGATATAGACCCTTTTCAAAAATGTTAAAGGCAGGGTCATCAATTAGATTTTATGGTGTTAACAATTCTTTGCACTGAGTTTTGTTTTTGTATCGGCTTTTTTTACCGCCTTATTTAGTTTAACGTCCTGGCGGAGTTTAGCATTAGCTATCCCGCCACTCAACCAAGACACATAGGTACACATACAATTATACAACGACCATTCCCTACGACATTTCCACCTGCCGCAGCCGAGACTCGAACTCAGGAGTGGTACAGCAACTAGAAGTATTGTCTCTCACACAACCTCGTCTAGTCGACTGCCACCAACTCGGTAACACACGAAAAACACCACTAAGCATCCATACCCTAATCAGGATTCATCCCGGGACTCCTGCCGGTATAAATTATTTAATAAATAAGTGAAAGCTCATTTACTACCAATGTATAAAAAAACGAAATCCGTTTATTTTAATCCCCCAGACATTAAGTACATGAATTTCTTTTAATTTTTTACATACGTCTACTGTGCATTTGAAAAAAATGAAATTTTTCCAGTAAAAGGACGATAGAAATTTATAAAAATCTAATTTCAGGTTCGTACTGTACGTTCCAAAAATAAGGTATCCTGAAAATTTGCAATTTCCCAAGACTGTAAATAAATATTTTTTTAAATATGAATCTGAAAGTTCATTGTATCTGGATATGTTTAATAGCCTATAGATTTGTAACTAATCTAAATCGTAAAGTTGTTTATTAGTTTCATTAATAAACCTTATTTTATTTCCAGGAGGAATGCAAGAACATCCTAAAGGCTACCAGTATAAAAATTCCTAATACTGATGTTACTATCAAGAGTGATATTAAACCAAAGCATGACGAAGTGAAAAACGAATCGAAACCGGAAGTATCAACAAAATCTGTGTTTAAACTTCATCCTAGTGTACGAGATTTATTTAAAATATATCCACAAATTAAACTGCCGACATTGTGCTTAAGTTCTCATATTAAGCCGTTTGTGTCTATGCCAATGGATGATGTAGAAAATTATTTCAAAGAACGCAAGTTAGACATGAATCAACATACAAAATTAGTCCTAAAATTCTGTAGGAAAGTAGCCACTAAAAAAACAACTACAGCTCGAAAACCGAACACTACAAATTGTTCTATTTCTGGTAACTCTTCTGCTACGAAAATAGTTTTTAGTAAAAATGTAAATAAAGATAATGTGATAGATCCAATAAGAACTAAAATGGCTAAAAGTAATTTTGGTGCTAAGGCTAGTGACAGCTGTGTTACAAATACTGATGACACTGCTTTCAACGGTAAAATTACAGACATCACCAACAAAAGCGATGTTAAAGTAATTAATGTTGATCTTACCAAATCAAAATCTAGTAAAGAAACCCTAGAGGAGAGAGCCAATAGCAAAAGGAAATATCCTGAGACTGATGAAAGTTCGATAAAACATAGTCATAAGAAGCCGAATTTAATTGAATCCTTAGGATTGACTCCCAAATTCAACAACCAGAATGCAGCAATTCCATCTACAGAATCTCCTGCACTGTCGTACGTAGCAAATACATCTGTGCCATTGCATATTTGCACCATGTGTAATTCCGTTCAATATAGTGCCAAAGATTTAAGAAGACATCAAACGATAAAGCATTTGCGTTGCCAATTCTGCAAGACGAAATTTCGAACTTTTGAAGCTAAAACAAAGCACATCGAAAATACATGTTCAATTAAAAATATGATGAATAATTTACCCGCCGTTCAGTTAAAGAAAATTGAATACAGTAAAAAAGCTAGAAGAAAATATCCAGATGCCTTCACTAATTTTCCTCCGTTGAAAAATACAGCTGGTGACAAAGACAAGAGTTCTGCTACTAAAAATTTAGGAGTGGCCAGCCGTAAAGATATAAGTGGGGTAGGCACTTTTGACAAGATCCAACCTAATACCACTCACAAAGTTAAAAGCCGCAAAAACAATTCAAAAAAGATCAAATATGAAATCCCCCGTACTGCACCGATAGACGCGGGGGAAATTATAGAAATTATTTCGGACGACGAGGAATCACCTTCAACTAATGTAACTAGTGTTGATAAATCAGTCGCAAATACTGTAACTAGTGTTGATACATCAATTGCAAAGACTGTCACGAATCAGGACAATTCTAAAAATAATGTGGATGCAGCCGTTCCCAATTCTGTGATTGGTAAATCTTCCCATGTAACTCCTGAACTTACCATCCCAAGTGCTCTCGCTCCAATTCCAGAAAATGTAGTTTATAATACAGTCTCAATAGTAAAACCGGATATAAAAATAAAAAACTATGATTTATTGGAAACTATAGAAAGTATGGAACCAAAATTAACGGACGTAACAGTGCTGAAAGAACTGCTAAAGGCTAAACAAATGCAGTTGTTCACGGAAAAAATACTCAAATGGAACTACCTACAAATGATTCGATATGTATAAACCGGACTGACTCAACTAGTGAGTTAAAAAAATTGAAACAACAGCTCTATGTGTTTAAAATTCCTATAATTATTAAAAATGGAAAGTATAAAGTGACTTATAATCATCAAACAGATGCCAAACAACCAAAGAAACTATGTTTATGGAATGATTTAACACCTATTGATATTAGAACTATTAAGTTAACGGATCCTGTGGCTGATATTCCAAGTCAAGTTATAAATTGCAAAAGTAACAACCAAGAAACAGGTCATGGTTCTTCTCTACTAAAATCTAATAATAATGTGTCTGAAGAGACATCTAACACTGGTCCACAAATTATAAGTGAGAACAGGGACATTCAACCAACGATTATAAGTGAAAGCAGTAATATTCAAGCACCAATTATAAGTGAGAACAGAAATATTCAACCACCAACTATAAGTGAGAACAGTAATATTCAACCACCAATTAGAAGTGAGAACAGAAATATTCAACCACCAATTATAAGTGAAAACAGTAATATTCAAGCACAAATTATAAGTGAGAACTGTAATATTCAAGCAACCAATACTCCATCAATATTACCTTCGACTGCCACTTATAATTTTTCCGGAGTTCAGAGTTCGTGGCCGCAAGAAATCGCTGCCACATCATCAAGATTCGTTTGTGTAAATACTTCTGTTAATTCCGCGCCCAATGGCACTACCACTACTAGTATTATAGATATGAATCCTATGTTGAATACTATCCTTGAACCACCAGGTACGACATCTTGTGTAACTGAAACCCACACATCTCAGCCCGTTTCCGTCTCTACTGATGCAGATGAGTTTATTTCAGATACTCCGATCCCGCTCGGTTTCATCAGGATAAAGGAAGTATGGGAACTGTGTTAATTTTTATTTAGAAAATATGTAATTAAATCGTTTTATTTTGTATATAAAAATTTTCCAATATATTTTAATATAACATCTTTTTTTTTTTTCGAACAATAGTATTAGGTCAGTATTGAAAAGGCATATGCATTTCCTCCTCCTATACGATCAATCTTTTTTGGAGGAAGAGAACATACAAATTTGGCCGTTACGCGATCGTTTAGTTTTTAAAAGTAATACTGGAGATTAATAATTTTTTACAAAGTTTCTAAATTATATATAACCTACTAAGCAAAATTTCATTTAAGAAACATTTAATGACAACTTTTGTTTCACTGAAACGTTTGCTTCCACAAATCTTCATCATCTTTGTCATAATTTATATAAGATTTGATGCTTTACTGCACTTTATTGGTGTTTTCTAATTTAATTCGATTTACTTAATGTTCATGTTCTAAGAATTGAGTTTTTTTAAATTAGTTATTCAGAATGTGTCTCTCATCTTGATTAGCTCTGCTGTTTTTAATTATTAAGAATTAATTGACATCATAGTATTATTACTTTTTGGGTGAGGTGTAATGCAATGATGAGAAACTCTACCTACTTCATTTTTTATTGCATAAAAATGTTTAATTATATACTAAAGTATGCAAAATATGACTCCTTAATTATCAATGAATAATTTGTTATAAATTTTTAAAGTCTCAGGATTCAGCGAATCGTTTGAAATAAGTTTATAAGCGCGGCAACACTCCGACGTCACACAGTATGAAAGCTCGCGATCGTTAAGGGCTACAGTGTTAGATCCACAGTGAGTTAAGTATACATATGCGGCGTATTTATAACTTTACTTCAATACTTTCTAAAACTTAATAGGTACAACATATTACTACTGACAATGGAAAATAGGTCAACGTATTTTAAATATTATTTTGTACCATTGTACTGTTATTAAGACGGCAAAAATTTATACGGTTACCAGATGATCAATGCCGTCTGGTACAATGGCTATGAGCATGCAGCAGGAATGAAAAGATATTTCACTTCTCTATGTGTGCGTGAAGACCATTTCAATGGATGTATACGATTAATAATTGTTTGGAAAAAGTTCAAAATCACACTTCGTTGTTTAACACATACCTTGAGTTTCAGAAATATCCATAAAATAGATTAATTGTAGTTACATAACGTTACATACATGGTAGGATGAGCTCAGCCGTTCTCTCAAAGACAATAGAAACACAGTGTTCAATATAGAATATATATAGGTAAGTAAATAAATAATGCCGGAAAACAGACATCTAAGAGGTGGAATCGACCAAGTCCAGACCAAAATCAGCCCGATCCAATACCAAAACACAAGTTTGATCCCAAACCAAGCTGATTCCATCCCAAACTCCACCGACACAGTCCACCTTAAATTAGTATAATAAACGTGTTACTGACTAGTTATTTAATAGCCTGTTCTTAATAGATACCGTAAATGAATAGCTAGATATATCTAGCAAATTTAAAATTTCATTTGACAGTGAGGAGCCAATGATTTCAGCTTAAAATAAGACATACTGATATGATTGACATGTTGATTAAAACAAAAGATTTTTAGTAAAGTAGACCCAATCAATTGGCACATTATTGATCGTTAACTTCTCTTAGCAAATGATATCTCTGACGTTCATTCCCAATACATAATGCGGTTGTTTTGCTATGGTTAATCTTTAAACCATTATTGGGGCACCAAATCATAATCTGGTATAAGTCCATAATAAAGTTGAAGGATTCCTCTAATTTCAATATGGTACAAACTTTTTAAAATTGTGTAATAGTGTGTGTTACAATATTTTATGTAGGTAGGTAAGTCAAAAATATACATAGAAAATAGTATAGGCCCGAGAATTCTTCCCTGCGGTACCCCCTTACGAGTAGTACCTAATTGTGATTCATCATTATATCCCACCACAATCTTTTGAGTAGGGTTTTTAAAATATTTACGAACCGTTTTAGTGCAGCATAGTCAAAGCCACTAACATCATTGTCTACTAAGTTAAATGTCTTACTTTGGTCTAATATCGATATTAATTTTCAAAAATACATGTATTTTTTACAAGTAATTTTTTAACGTTTTTGATTATATGATTTTATTGCCCTCATCGGAAACAAAGTGTAGTCCATGAGGGTTTACTATACGCTACACATTGATAGGGGCGACAAAAGTTTCTAATTCTATTTAAATAGTGTTTTCGAACGTGTAAGAATAATATCAACATGGAGCAAGTTGAATTTTTTTTTACATTTTCACAACGTACTACATACCCATCGGAGCATGTTAATATTTCAACTCCCCTTTCACACTCTTTGGGGTATTTTCATAACTTGATTCGCCTCAAGAAGGCTATTATGGTGATCTTTAGTTAATAAACTTTCCAGGAAAGTGTTATAGCATTTACAAAAAACCGCATGAAAATCGGTCAGAGTATTTTTGAGTTACGAAGCCACAAATATACAAATACACTCGTTAACGCATGTGCCCGTCATATTGTCGAGGATTAAAATTAAAAATTATTGGTTTTTAAAAGCGTTTCGCCTGCTCACATCATTACTTGGTAATGATGATAAAGCAATATTTATCTATTCATATCATAAAACAATACTTCTTTATTTGCGTTAACGCTGAACTTTTTTATAGGGAAGAAAACACCAATAAGACATTTATTAGGTATCCATTGTTGTACATTCGTATAGTGTACTCAGAAATATATATATGTTTGTTAAATACATATATAAGTACAAACATATGACTTACATAAGAAGAAACAATTAAACGTATATTTATTAGGCTTCCATTGCTGATGTACATTTATATGATGTACATGAAAATATATTCGTATTTACAATGTACAAACGTGATGTACACTGAAAGATATACTGCTGTTACTTGTGTATAAACATATCTTATGTATACATATCAGAAATGCATTATACATTTGACATTTGCTGAGAATATCTCCAGAATATCCCTGATTAGCGCAGGGCATCAAAATTTCACATTATGGATCTAATAAATTGGCACTGTACGGTAGCTCAATCGGCTAGAGCGCGTTACGTGTCAAATTCACTTTGGTCAGCCTCTGTTGTGCTGTGGACTTGTTTAACTGCACCAACACTGGCAATGTCGGCGGATAATGGATGTTACCTGCGTTTTTTCGAATATGTAACCTTTTTCCAAACAGCTGTTGGCTTTGGGGTTTGTCTACCATAAATGGTGTGTTTATGTTAATTTGTAAATACATGGGACGTTAAAAGGTACGTGGGTATATGCATTCGCGTACAAAGATAATTTTCAACTTTGCCTTCCTCCATATGGCGTAGAATCGCATAGTGTTACATGCAACGCTCTCTTACCAAGAGAGGTTGAATCGCTTAGTAAAGAGAAGCGAGCAGTAGAATGACAGTCCCAGGTAATGGCGCTTCGTGGCTTAGTGCTTACTATCCATAGATGTACTTGAAAAGAGGAGAATGCGGACTAAAATCAAATTGATGCGTCTGGAACATGGTGTAGTATATTAGGTGGTCCGACACACGGCACTTGCCATGTTAATCGACGGCTTCATAAGCGCTTGATGTCTATTTAATTCAGGAGATGGCGCCCGAAATATACCCTTGCAATTACTTAGGCATAGATCATGGCATAGATAGACGGATTTCCTTTGATGCATGTAATGTTGCATATATACACAACTAAACGGCAAAACTAAGACAAAAAGAACGAACTAAAAGTCTCTTTAAATATAAATAAAACAAATCTACAAGCCTGTAAAACTCTATTTCTAATATTTCTATGCGTAAGTAACGAGGAGACTTTATTTGTCCTGCCATCTATTGCATTACACACAACTAAACACTTACGAAGCCATTCGTACGGGTCTTGTCGCATCACCTAATATGTTACACCGTGGTCTGGAATAAGCGCCATGGAGTATATAAGAAGCAGAACCAACATGCTGGAGCAGTTCTAATTCAGATGGTAAAGAGTTTAGATCAAGAGACAACAGTGACAAGTTGTGAATTATAGTAGTGAGTTTATAGTAGTTAAAAGTTATAAATAGTGTGTAATTATAAGGACTAATTATTGTAAGTTAATTTAGTGTTAAATAAGTTAGTGGTTATAGGGTTCGATATACCTTATTCAGATGTGCAATACAAAATTTATACTTATTTTATGTTCCTTGTCCTCATCTCTATTTTCCTTTTTACTCGAGACCCGTTTCTTCGGAAATTTTCTTAGACAAGATTTAAAACTTCCTTTCCTCGGTAACTTAACGATCCATGACGGGGGAACTATAATACACTCTCAATCACTTCCTAATTAACCTGAAAGGAAACTTTGATTAATGTGGACTCACTAAGACACAACGAAAAAGCATAAGAGTTTTATGTAAAGGGGTATATATTATATATTGGGTCTTTTAAAAAGATTTGGTTAGTTTCAGATTTCGAGTACATAGGTATAAGGTTAACAAAAGTATAAGTTTAACAAGAGTGTCGGTCCATACCACACATGGTGAGGATTAAGATGAATTTTACAATGCAGTTTCCAACTACCATCCAACGATTTATTTTAAGCAATCTACTGACGTCAAAAAGATTCAACTAAAAATTTAATGTTTACGACTTTGTGGGTCATTAGCTTGCCTGTCTTTATACGTATTTGTGAAATATCATAAATTATTTCGGGCGCTCGTTATAGAACATGAAATTTTTTGAATCGCAACTGTATTAGCACGTTCAAACAAGGCGGCCCCATGCACTATGTACATGATAACAGAACGACATGGATTCCGAATCACTTAGTAGCCCCTTAAGGGGAAATACGGTATAAAGCATAATACTTTTCGGCCAAAATTGACTGCCAGTTTTCAAAAATGACGATCGACAATAAATTTTGTCGGTCACGAAAAATCCCCCCTCAAAATTTTAATACGAAACTTACCATACAGAAGTCGGTTTTCGGGGTAGTTGCTACATTTACGTAATTTGATATAATTCCATAATCGCGCTCTTTTTGACGTCATTTATTGGAGTCACAATAATTACGCCCGTAACCTTATGTAATCTTTATGAAGTAACATTTTTACATAACACTTTGGTAAGTAAGTTTGTAAGTAACGTATCTAGTAGGTATTTAAATAAAAAAACTTTTATTAGATATATTTTATATTTACAACCTCTCACGGGTTCGGACACCAACTTTATGTGATGAATACTTCGTCGACTAATCAAAACTCTATTTCATTTACTACTGTTTTTGGCAGTAATTCGGAGATAGAATACTTTGAATTGAATGACACAGGTGGTTTTAATAACCCTCGGTATAGAATGAGGTTCGGGCATGTCAATATTCTTAGCTTTGAAAATGGCCTGAGATGATCAGGGATCGAGCGGGACGTATCGCTATAGACCTGGACCAAGCCTCGTGGAAGAGTGGACCCGATCCACGACCAACTCCACCTGTCAATGCAGGCAGTGTAGGCGTTTTCGCAGACCTCTCATCTTACCCGATGGACCTTACCGGCTGGATCGCCTTTTCTGGTGCTCATCGGTTTTTGATCTTCTTTCTTCGCCAGCATGTCTGTCTCCAGGGGGTTTCATCAGCTTTAGGACTGAGACAGTGACCTACCTGCCAGAATTCAGGTTACGTTTGGATGGGAACTGGACCGCCTATTGGAACGACGATACTTGCCGCCATCCTTTGGGCTCGGCGCCGGCGGGGGATTTTAATGAAAAGAATGCCTACCTAATAATAATAATATATTCCCATACCTGGGAAACCGATAGGTCATTAAACAAGGAATAATTATATGTAATAAACAACAATAAAGTAAAAGTTTAAGCAAGACCCATTTACATATCGTATCAAAGGAATTATTGAAATGACCCTTATTGTTATAAAATCATATTATATAGAGTTTATTTAACAATATTTTACGATTTCGAAGAATTTATAGAACAGAGATTATTTAGATAATATTTTAAGTAGGAAATAGATAATAACTAAAGGACTAAAACTAAATTATATACAAATAAGCTTTTAGAGCGTACAGAAGATGTACGGGTTGCTATATTAATTTTTGACAGGTATTAATTTTGGACAATTTTGTCTAATATGTTTAACAAATTTAATTATTATAGTAATTATCTCTGACGATGGCTTTATAACAAACTGAAAGCTAAGAGAATAATAACTTTTTATTTATATTTACCGAAATCCTAGGATGTCCCACACATCAACTACTATTAGATAACCATGGTTAAGAAAATAAAAACATCTCTATACAAAATAGATTCGAAATATGTTTTAATCTTTACCGATAATATATTTATCGATCCTATAATTTTACGGGAAATTCCAAATAAATTACCTAATAGGGTATACAAATGAAAAATTAAAGAAAGTATGAGAATATATACGCTTAACAAAGAATGAGCCTGTGCAGTTTCTCTAATAAAGTAAATAAAGTATCATTGTTTCTTAAAGGTTTTATTACAAATGTTCATTCAATACCGTAATTTGATACTGTTAGATATAGTCAAAATATAGGGACCTTAGTTTCTGTAATGTTTACAAATTTGCAGTAGTCTATGGACTTTTTAGTTTTCTTTATTTGTATCCCGTGTTAAGAACTTTACTTGAACGCGGGCTTTCTTTCTGTAAGTACTTGTTTTTGCTTCTGTTAATATTCCAATATTATTGGTGGACATTACCGTTTTGTATTTGTATAATAAACCTGTTTTCTAAGTTTGCCGTTCATTATCCTCAATAGGTTATGTGCCCAGAACGTTTGTAACTGTGTTTTACAAGGTTGAGATAAAAAACGTGCAAATATAACGTGAACGTTACCACGTGGTCGCGAAAGACAATAAATTTCTCGTATTCAGTTTGTGTGGACTTTCCAATAGCTGGTAATGGATTTCAAGACTCAAATACAAAAATTGGAAGGTGCCAGTAATTGGAGCAAGTGGCGAAGGCACATGGAACTGCTTTTGCGTCACCACGAAGTCCTGGAGATCGTCCGGGGTGATATAGCTGTGCCTACAAAACCAGGACAAGGTGCAACAGAGTAGCAAAAGAGAGCGTTCGAGTCAGATTTAAAGCATTTCAATAAAAACGACGCTTTGGCCCAACTTATTTTAGTAAGTAGCTTAAATGATGTCAATGTTGATCTAACGGCATCATGTGATACAGCGAAAGCTGTTCGGGATAAACTATTCTCGGTTTACGAGCAGAGTTCTGGCCAGCGAGTGGATCGGTTGATGGAAAGTTTTTTCAGCAGTGAAAAAGATCCTTCGGAAGAAATTGCCGCTCACGTGGCTCGCCTTGAGCCTAATTTTCGCAATCTTAATGACGAGCTGAAGAGATTGGTCAATACAGAGCTGCCAGATTTGGTGTTAATGAGTAGAATCATGTCGACGTTGCCGAGTGAGTATTTTGAATTCAAAAGCGTGTGGGAGTCTGTGCCATTGGCGGACCGAAAATTCAATAAATTAACCGAAAGACTTCGCCTTATTGAAATGAGGTTACCTGAAAGGCGACATGAATCATCGGCCCTGGTAGCTACCAAAATAAAGCCGACCAATGAGAAATTCGACAAGAAGAAGCGGAAGTGCTTTAAATGTCACAGAGAGGGACATCTAGCGAGGAACTGCCCTACTAAAAAAACCGAAAGTGCGTCAAGTTCGGCGGGAAGTTCGAAAAAGGAAGTGGCGCCATCGGGTGCAGCGTTTGTGAGTATCGAAGAAGTGACAGATACTGAACAATGGCTTGCTGACTCGGGTGCGTCGGCGCATATGACGCACAACAAGAACTACTTCCTAACCTATGAAATTTTTGAAATTCCGCGAGAGGTGCAAATTGGGAACGGCGAAATGATTCACGCACCTGGACAAGGTACCATTAACGTGGAAATGAAAGTGAATGGTACATGGCAAAAGAATCATTAACGAAATGTCTGGTATGTTCCAAAAATAGGACGTAACTTGTTTTCAATTGGTAAAACAATGGACAAGGGTTTTGTATTTAAAGCTAATCGTGATAGCTGTACATTTGTTAAAGATGGTACAGTGCGGCTAGTGGGAAAAAGAACTCCAAGAGGACTCTATATTTTAAAACTACGCGTATGTAAGCCAGAATGTTCAGCTGAGGTGTTCATTGCATCGTCCACAGAAACGTTACAATTGTGGCATGACATGTTCAACAGTTATTGAAGCAACGAGGAATAAGTGCCACAACAAAAGAGGAATTCTGTGATGGTTGTATGTTTGGAAAGCAACATCGAGGGAGTTTCAGAAGCCGAGCAAACAGATCAGTTGCACCAGGTGAACAAATCAGTGCTGATGTGTGCGGGCCTATGCAAGAAGTATCACCAGGTGGTGCGAGGTATTTTTTATGTTTTAAGGACGATTATACGAAATTTCGACGTGTGTTCTTCTTAAAAACAAAAAATGAAGTGTCGGAATGCTTAAAAACCTTTTTAAACGAAACAAAGACGACCGGGCATTCAATAAAAGAATTATTAAGTGACGGTGGAAAAGAGTTCGACAATTTGACTGTAAGTGAAATTCTAAAATCGAATGGAATTAACTTTCGCTTGTCTATGCCATACACACCGGAACAGAATGGGGCCGCTGAACGTGAAAACCGCACTTTCGTCGAATGTGCATGTTCGATGATTCATGCTAAAGATTTGCCAATAAAACTATGGGCCGAGGCTGTCAACACGGCAGCATATGTACTTAACCGTACAGGTCCAACATCTGTCGAAGGTAAATCACCAAGTGAATTATGGCAAGGTAAAAGTGGTATGACGTTCAGTCATATGCGAATCTTCGGTACACAGTGTTTTGTACATGTACCAAAACAAAAACGGCAATAATGGGACAGAAAAGGTGTTGCCGGACGATTTGTGGGCTATTGTGGCAATAAAGATGGTTATAGAGTGTGGATAGAAGAACAAAATAGAGTGATTCTTAGCCGAGATGTTATCTTCAAAGATGAAACTCCTTTAAAAAGGAGACTTCCTATGCCACTTGTAAAGAAGAGGAAGAGGAGACACAAATGTTATCTTTGAGAAAAGTCAGTGTGTCAGAGAAACGTGATGCCCTGAACAAAACTGTTGCTGTGGAAGGAGCTGTTGCTTCGGAGGAAGCAGTTACCCTGGAGGAAAATACCTACGTGGGGGCAACTACAATTCCAGACGAAGCTGTTTTAACATCGTCGAGCGATGAGGTAGAGGACCATGTGGAGGCAAGAATAAGTGGACGGCGAAATATTAAAAAACCGTCTTATCTGCGTGATTATGTTTTCTTTGCAGAATAATAATAATAATAAACGTCTTTATTACACTAAGATACAGGTATAACATACACAGTAACTTGAGTAAAGGGCGAAGTTTAGCTAGTATATCTAGCTATTCTTACACTTAATATTTGACTCCAAGTTCCTATGCTGCAGCTATGCAGAGCAGTGAGACAGATAAATGGAAAATCGCAATGAAGGAGGAACTGGCTTCATTAATGGAAAACAACACTTGGGAGCTAGTGGAACCACTGCCAAACCAAAAGGTAATTGGGTGTCGATGGGTGCTTCGTGTTAAATTTGAAGCGGATGGCTCAGTTAACCGTTACAAAGCAAGACTGGTTGCCAAAGGTTTTGCTCAGAAAGCAGGGCAGGACTACGAAAAAACCTTAAGTCCTGTGGTTCGTTTCGACGCAGTGCGAACTGTACTGTGTATATACTATAGTTTGTATAAAACTAGCAGGCTGGCCACTATTATTTGTCTGTTCCATGACCTATGGCATGCTGATGAGAACTAAT
Source organism: Leptura quadrifasciata (assembly GCA_963675555.1). Classification (NCBI taxonomy): domain Eukaryota; kingdom Metazoa; phylum Arthropoda; class Insecta; order Coleoptera; family Cerambycidae; genus Leptura; species Leptura quadrifasciata. Next base: position 34,509,091 of record OY776674.1, read on the forward strand.
AAGTTCGAAACCGGTATATGTCTGGTCAGGGAATTGACAAATGATATTGGCTACCACTCTTACATGATTTGTAGGTGTAATTCAATGCAGGTCGGGGTATTTGCCCGCTGAGTAGTTGTTTCCTGCAAATCATATATTATAACAGTAGGTTAAGTCCACCTAGGACTGAAGGGTCGCCGCTCTCAGGTACTTGCAGAATCGCAAGTCGCTATACGCTCATGGAGACATCTATGGTGTATAGTTGCAATTGACCATATGAGAGGATTCACTTACCTCTCACCACTACTAGTTTATATTTGTTTATCAAAAATTCAATCAATTTATTGGAAGTCACTTTTCCATAAGAAAATTGCGTGGCCCTTCAAAAACGTAAACAGGCATACACAATATAGTTAAGTCCGGGTCTGCCTTCTTGGCGTCTCACCTCGCACCTCCCTTCTCGTTTAAAGCTTTCCGCCACTATAATCTAGTAGACGTGGATTGTGGCAGAAAATAAAGTCGGTCCGACAGAACTCGCACAAACAAAATTTGAACAAAATTGATCCAGTAGTTTGGGCTTTAGGTGTGACAATAAACGGCAAATAGACATTTTTTAAAATCACTTCTTTGGCTTCAAGGGACTTTGAAAATATGTACGAACATAAAAATTACATTCACATGTTGAGAATATTTGATGTGACATACCTACATGAACAGAAATCAGCTACCTGTGATATAACATGTTGTATCGGAAATAACACAGTGTAATAGAGAGTTGTTAAGCAACCAAAATAACGTAACGTTATCAAGATACGGGAACTTTATTTCATTACGTCTACAAATAGCGTGTCACCAAAAAGAGACTTGTTGAACAGCCTAATATCATCGTCTGGACCGTACTCAGACCGGTTTTCTTGGGTCATTTGTCCGGGGCCTGGGCCTACAAAAAAATTAAACCCAAGGTAACAACGCAATTTATTCCTTTGCATTTTTAAAAATCCTTTCCAAAATAAGGGGCCCCGGAAGATTCACTTTGCCCGGGACCCGCCAAAGCTGTGTACGGCCTTGTCCATCGTTATTTTTGACCACAGATAAGAAAATTTAGTATCTTTGACAGAAGCGGGTAAATAGAGCATCTCGTGCCGCGACGTCATTTATTCATGTGACATCTTTTTCGTACATCTGACACTGCGCGATTGACGTATTGATATAGTAAGAAGTATGTAGGTTTCTGATCAGCAGTCCGTGGTGTAGTTGGTAAGTTGCCCGATTTTCACACGCGAGGGTTTGAATCGACTTGTTACAGTTTCTTTCTAACAAATAAAATTACAGTTTTTTTTTTTCAATACATTTTCTTAACTAAAATACGTAATACGAATATTTATTTAGGTTAGTTCGTTAGGTTAAATATGTTAATATTATTTGATGTAATATAATAGTCGCACGATAGACAATTTATGACATGATAAATGACGTCACGATACGAGATGCGCTTATTTAGTCGCTTCTATCTTTGACAGCCTGACCTAATCTAACCCTACTTTTACGGTATTTTTTTTTGTTTGGGTTTTGAAACTGAAACCAGTTTGCAGTTTAGTAAGAATATAACCTCATATAACATAAATATAGCGTTAGCGTACATATATAACGTTAACTTTATTTGTACATAAATAACGTAGACCGTTAACGTATATCCTAATTGAAACTGCCCATGCGTAGGTACCTTACGGTATTTTACGTATGGCTGCTCAACAACTCCCTAATACTTAAATAAACATTATGCGGTGTTTATTATGGGGCTTAAGAGATTATTAAGAAGACTGTCACTTTTCACATCTGCCACTTCGCAAGAAAGTTTTAAATGATGTAGGATAGACTGATCCAATTTATCCATCGGACTGATGAGATGAGAATTTGAACGCTTTGTTTATTTTTTGTTATTTTCCATCCCCGTTTACCAAATAAAAAATTTTGTTACGCCGTTAAGTGGCTAGTGTGGCTAGGTGAATACGCCACATCCCTCAATACAGAGCTCAACGCTAGTGACATAATTACAGCGATCAATACGTATGTTGTCTGTAGTCTGGAATGTTCATTCAGAATAACACTAAAGTATTTAGATAAAGATCTGAAAAACCTGTATAAAATGGAAGCAAATAACGCTTACTGAAAGTCTAAGATACATCCCGAGCTGGGTAAAGTACTCTGGTAAAGTGCTTTGAGTAATACTTGAAGTACTTTTAGGACTTCAAGCACTGTGCTTAAATTCCTTTTAAGAGAGAGTATTTGGTACTTGACATTTGAATTACTTTGCATAAGTGCTTAGGGCTTTAAAGCCCTTTCAAAGGGCTTCAATTACTTTTAAAGTAATAGTATAGTATAGGTTTTAAGTTTTTCAATATTTTTTTTTATATGAAATGTTTATTTTAATTTTAATATGTACGGTTGTGGCCAGTGAATATGAGGCACTAAAATTTGTACAATTTAAAGTAGGCTTTTATTAACATCAACCTGGTGTCAAGCTTTTTAAAGCGGCTTGAGGAAGCGGCTTTAAAATCAGCATTAAAAGCAAGCCAGGCTTGCTTTCAATTAAATATTTAATTTATGGAAATGTCAAAACATAACTTACTTATAATAAGCAGAAAATTTTGTGGTGTTTGTGGCAGTAAATAAAAAAAAATAAAAATAAAAGTAGTTACAATGGACGTGAATCGACGATTGTTGCTTTAGCAGCATTCTTTTTACTTAAAAAAGAAATAAAGAGACGTAGTTATCACGTACACACACGTTTTCACACTGAGCGATTTAGCAGCGCGATTGGTAGTGCAATTGAGACGTGCACACCATTTGTACGGTCGTGAGCAAAAAAAATAAGAGGACAAGTCTTATAACGGTATTTTGCTAAAATCTAGTTGTGTACATCTAACTTTAATTTTTGTGACATTGTCATAATTTATTGCAAGTGTGCAAAAAACTAATATGCCTCATATAAGCGATTTAGTTAAATCGGGAATTATTGCTAAAGCAGAAGATGGATGGTCAATGAGACAAATTGTACTGCGTTATAATATTGATAAAAATTCGATGTGTAACATTTTAAGAAAGTGGAGAATAAACGGACGGCGGGCCACGAAGGAAATCAACTCAACAAGATTTGCAATTGGTAAATGCTTTAGTAGAAAATCCATTTTACTCAGTTATTCAGGCTGCTGAAGAAACGAATTTTCCTGGATCGAGTAGTACTGGTCGCCGGCGAGTAAGAGAATCGGAGCTACGCTGTCATGCAGCAGCACAGAAATACTTACTTAAAGCTGAACATAAAGAAGCTCGAGTAGGATTTGCGCTTGAATTTTTAGCGCATGATGACATGATGTAAATTTTTGGAGCAATGTAATCTTTACAAACGAAAAAACTTTCCAGTCAACACACAGCGGTCGTATTCGTGTTTATCGCTCTCCGAATATTCGATTCGATGAGAAATATATATCTAACAATGATAAAAGTGGTAGATTTTCGTCAGTATCTGAGCTTGGATATCGGCACGTGGTCCTGGTGTTTTGAAGCATATTGAGGAACGATTTAATAGTGAAACGTATATTAGGATTTTAGACAATATTATGCTCCCTCCTGTGTCACAATTATTTCCTAATAATGAGTTCATATTTCAACAAGACAATTGTTCCGTTCATACTGCTCATATCGTAACTAACTGGTTTCAAGATAACAACATCAACGTTCTTAACTGGCCCAATCATAGTTCAGATCTTAACCCGTAACTAACTGGTTTCAAGATAACAACATCAATGTTCTTAACTGGCCCAGTCATAGTCCAGATCTTAACCCTGTAGAAGAAGTATGGGGACTACTCGTAAGAAGTATCCAAAAACGAAATGTGAGACCACGGAATGCCGAAGAATTACTGGAAATAGTAAATAACGCATGGGAAAATATTACTAATGATTATCATATAACGTTATTTAATTCTATGCCAAACAGACTTATAGATGTTATAAATAGAAATGGTGGTGCAATAACGAAATATTAATAGTTTAGTTTCTTGTTAAGTAGGGTATCTTTTGTCCTTTGATCCAGGATTTCTACTAATCGTACCGTTTATTCTCCACTTTCTTAAAATGTTACACACTAAATTTTTTTAATGTTATAACGCAGTGCAATTTGTCTCATTAACCATCCATCATTTACTATAGCAATAACTACAGCATTAAAATAAAAAATAAATTAAAAGTGATATCTGTTTTATTTCGGCTACTCATTACATATTCAAATAGAGACAGATTTACATTAGAAAATAAATAAAAATTATCCTATTTTTTTCTGCTCACGACAGTATATGATGTCCCTATACCTTTACACATTATAGGCTACTTAGCATCGCGATCGGGCGTGCAGCCGCTGGTAGCCGCAACAACTCACCCGACTCGTGTCTTTGGTTTAGAACCGCGCGACTTAGTCGCCTATCTTTTCACTCAGCCGCACTACTAAGTCGTCCAGGGTGAAAAGGGACTAATGGTGTGGGTGTGAAAATAATATTGCCTTTGTTTTTTAATCTCATATTACCGCTGATTCATAGGTACCATTTATATTCCCCATTTCAATAAACGAACTTTTACAAATTGGATAATAAACAGATTGTAGTTGTTACTTTTTTCAAGAACTGTACTTGGCAATTGAAGCACTTTTGTAAATAAAAGTACTGGATACTGCATGCTTTAAGGCACTCTAGCTAAGTGCTTGGTACTTGAAGCATTTTGTCAGACTACTTTACCCAGCTCCGGATGCATCGCCCAAAAAAATGCAACTGAACGATTATGTAGGTACACCGCTCAAGCAAGAAGACATAGTATTGATGTACGGAACTCAGGAGGAGAATATGCGATCCAGTAGCCACAATTCAGTGTTGATAAGGAGTCCTCACTGATATGGCTATGTAAAAGTCATTCGTACCAGATGAGGTGCAAAGTACCTGCTGAAAACTACTGAATGTGTCATTGGATGCGATCCTAATTTGGCGGCAAGAATGTATTTAGAAAAGCGTAATGCGGTGGCGAAGATCATACATAGAAAGTTGGCACTGAAATTGTGATTCCTTACTAAGTTCTACAAATACACAATAATATACCATAAATTGGTGACCCCCAGATCGTAGAACCTTCAGCTGAGTTTCCAGAGTCCCAGTCCGACGTTGAGTTTTTCACCCCTTGCCCAGGATCTCCTACCCATACTCCTGTGGCACCCGTTGGCCAAAATCGCCTGCCTTACTCCCAGATCATAGACCTATCCAGTTTTAGATCTTTCATAATTTGTTAATTTTATGCATGTGTAGGTAAGCATACTCTACTTTTACTGTTCCCTACAATTAATTCAATACCCAAGGCATCAATAATTGAATAGTGACAATAAACAATATAATATAACATTATGGTGAATCAAATCGCAAATCATGCCGGGAACCATAGCCAGGGTTGCCAACTTTCAGAAAAAAAAGTACGCTGGAGCTCTGACCTCAGACCTAAATAAAACACATAGCAATTAGTTTAGGCATTTATTTGAAATAACTAGTACATGCAAATTAAATAAAAAAACACTGAATAGAAGAAATAATTTATAAGGAAATAATATTTGAGATGCATATTCTCGATAGAGTTAGAAATAGATACCCGAAAAGTTCTCACCCAATTTTTGCCAAAAGCCACCCCTAACGCGGACTTAACGCTGTTTTTTCACTTTTATCTTGTAAAAGTGTAGAGAATAAAAATTTGTCGTTAAATTCTGTATAAAAAAAATTTCCTATTGACCTTGTAGCTTATCCCCACCTATTTCGCAGTAACAGCATCCAAACTGAGGAGTAGCTTGGAGCGCACAGGTAAAAATCGATCTTACACAAAGTTTCACGGCGAATATCTCAAAACCGATTGATTTAACGAAAAAATGCCCAAGAATGAATTTATAACGGATGTTGACGTAAGTGATTTTTACTTATTTTCCCCTTTTTTCTACAAAGATGCGGTTTTTTTAAGCTCTCAGTGCGTTTTTTTAAGTGGTTTACCCTGTAGGCCTATTCCACTGAAATTCTGTCCAATTTTACTCATCGACGAACAGTTCTTCAAATACGGAATTTAAACATCCTTGCCCATGGCAATTAGAGAATATTGTTGAGCAGCGCAATCGAACCTTAACACAGGTACATCATATTCCGTAACCCTTTTTGCAACTGCAGGATACTAGCTGAAGAGTGAAAATTGGTGCTGGTAAGTTCGTGGTGTAAATGGGAGCTAAGATATTGCCTACTTTCTTTCAACCACATTGGTTGGTTCCAAGTTTTCTCCTCGCCAAGATTGAATTTGATATATATAGCCGTAATATTTTGAAGCCGTTTATATTTATCGTCCTGTCGAGCTTTGCTAACGGCTATTATCACTAAGCCTCTTTCAACACGCACAGTTTCACCTTCTTAAAGCGTCTTGTCGCAAATGACCACCTTTTGTCTCCATATCTACAGAAACACTTTCACACACATTTAAGTCTATGTAGTAATAACGTACCTGCATATATTTCTATATTTTTTAGTCTATCTTTACCGTATTCCATAAACGTTTTCTATCGTACTGAAGATTCCAGGTACAAGGCACTCTCAGGCTTAACAAAGAGTCTATTCTGACTTTCGTCTTTTCCTTCTCCTACATATCACAATGCCTCAAACATCTGCTCCGAATGTCGTCTGGATTTACAAGAAACAACAATAACTATGCCATTTGAGATTTGGGTCATCATTTTAGGTGTAGTTCAAGTAATAAGTTCTCGATACATAAAAAACGCAACAAAAACTTTACGACATAATTATTATCGCCGCGGGCCATGGCGGCATGCTGCATCAAAGGACCCGACGCACATTAAAAACTTATAAAAGTAAGTGAGTCAATTGCGGTTGAGGCAACACAAAGAGTAATGGTAATCTAATGTGGTCGTAAAGTTTTTGTTGCGATTTTTGTCTCGGGAAGTCCTTACTTGGACTATAAGGATTTTCTAGAATGAGAGAACTATGCGTTTATTTTTAGTTACTTATAAAAGTTTGAAACGCAAACAGGTTATGACTCAAAATAATTTTAGGATCTTTTATTTTAACAAATACATCCACCTACTTAATTTTTTTATTATAAACTTTTGTTATAGTCAAATGGAGTATACTTACAGTGAAAATTCGTAAGTATTTTAAGTCGTCAAAGCATAAAATTCAAACATAAAAAAATTATATAATAATTGTATATATTTGAAAATAGCAACACAGAATCATTTACCTCTTTGACAGAATCTAAAACCTAACCACAGAAGACCTATACCAGAAGAGACACTTTCGGCGGAACGTTTGATGTTTCATTGGCAAATTGGGGTGACCTTCGGCCATCTTTTTGGTGGTATCAAGTGGGAAATTTAAATGTCCCATAATTATATTTATTGATGCAACAAAAATTTACACCTGTAACTTACAATAAATTATAAATTTACACAAAATTAAAGGCTTATTAGAAGGTTTTATGCACATACAACTAATTAAAGAAATGACTGTCCAAAAACCTGTTGTCTTCGAAATGGAGTGCACACAGTCTAAAGTTATTGTATAAATGATTTGAGTCCTTATCAGCTAGAACCTCAGGGTTACAAGCTATTATCCATACAATACATCTATAAACAACAAGAAATTACATAAAATATTTAAAAATCGTCGCGCAATGTCTTTATTTGTTGTTCTGCTTGGGCAGCCGCGAACGACACACTGTTCCCCCCTTTCCATCCATCATAAAACACACAACACAATAATGAATAATTATTAAGTAAACAAACTTCCAACTCTACGCTACCACAAACACAGTGACGATAACAATAACTCAAAATACAGTAAAAGATTTATAGGTTGACAATAATACCACCAAAAAGATGGCGCTCTCAGAAAAATTCAATATTGGCGGGAAGGCTGAAAGTCCATTCTGTTATAGGTTTTCTGTGACCTAACCTCTCTTCTCTACTCTACACCACGCTACAAGCAATCAGCAGTATTGTCAAATCTCACGTGTCACTAAACATTATTAACGCATTAGCGGCATTGCTACAATTACCAAACTTTCCTTAAAAATAGATAATATCGTAAAATGGTGAAAACAAAGGATTACACGAAAAATAAAATGTTTTATTTGGTGGTAGGTTGAAAGATATCGTTAAAATCTTTTAATGTTTTAATAATCTTATTAGTGAAAAATAAAGTATTTAACAGCCGTATGCACCGTTTTTATGTTTAAACGAGTTTAAATAATCGCGATTAGAAAGTTCGGTTTAATTTGTTATGCACCGTTGGTACAAATTTGTGGATTAGTTAATCCAGTCAGCGATTTGGCAACGTCGATAAATCTAGGGAAATTTGTAGTTGTAGCAAAAAAGTTTTGTGGTTTTAGTAACAAAAACGTCACAACGTCAATTTTTATTTAACATTTTAATAAGTTGTGACTTATTTGCTTTTTAATAGAATTCCATTATTCCATAGTTAATTTTTTCATATGGAACAAAAAAGAAATTCGCCAAATTTTACTGCGGGAGAAAGATATGATTTAATTTGGTAGCAAACAAATATAATACCTCAGTTTTGGAGGATAAAAAGACGAATCGGGCTTCCGTTGGGGACAGAATGAAGTCGTGAAAAAAAATTGAACACGAATTCGATGCTTCATCTAGCAGGGTTGTTTATCGTAATTGGGAAACCTTAAATAGGTTTTATGAAAACACGTACATGCATAAGACCATAAAATTCTCAATAATTGGTTGACAGGAGAAACACTATTGTTTCTAAAAAATAGAGATTGATCCTCTCGTAATAACTATACAATTCTAAAAGAAACTTAAATACATACAAGTCATTATCAAACTCCAAATAATTATCATCAATTTGCTCAAGCATCGCAAAAACTTTTGTCTTGGTCAACCTGAATCTCCTGAAAAAAGATAAACTATCCATATCATGAAAGTAATCAGCTCTTTTATAGCGACGTCTAGAAAAACCGTAATCAATTATATTTAACGTGTCTAGATCGTCATCCTGAAATATTTCATCTCTGGGTTTTCTTAATTTTAGGTAGGTAAACACAAACCGTAATAAACATACTAGGAATTTTGAGGTTATATTTGCAATACGCATGTACGAAAACTAGGATTAAATACAAACGCCCAAAATTGTAGGTTTAACTTTACACTGGATTAAGCTCGTCATAACTGACGGTGCATAAGAAAATTTCGAATTAAACCGAGTTACCTGTTAATCTCGTTTAAGTATGTACGGTGCATACGGACGTTAGTGGACTTTATTTATTTCTCAGAGAATAAAGAACACAGGACTTAAATAAATTACAATAATTTAAAATAAAGTACGGTTGGCAACCCTTACCATAACTCTGATCAAGAAAATTACGCGACGTCAGTCAAGGATTGTTTCCTTGGGCGTCAGTGAGGTTTCTCTTTTTTTGTTTAACCTCAAAACCAGATGTTTGGTTCACCCAGGTTAAGGCGCAATTTAGCGTCGCTAAAATTACTAACGACAGGAGAAAATATGATCATATTTTAACTACCTTACCAATAGAAGTACCTAGTTAACGACATTTATGACGTAATTCAGAATCCTCCAGAACAAAATTTATATAATCACTTAAAGCACACCATAATAGTACGTCTCTCTTCTAGCGAAGAAAAACATCTAGACGAGTTGTTAACAGGCTCTCAGATAGGCGATCATAAACCATCTGAATTTTATAGGTATTGTTGGCGGCTCACATATGGTAAGTCAAGACTTATTGTTCAAACTCTGGAAAAGACGTTTATCAACAACGATTTTTGTTTTCATTAGTGCCTCCGATAAACCTAATACAGAAGAAATTATTACCATCGGATTTCTCTTATTTATTAAAGTGGAGAACATATTCCTTATATATATTTACACGGTTTACTCATAGCTATTAACAGTGAATCAACGCGACGTTTGCGCTGCGCCGTCGGTCGTCACAAATACGATTGCCGCTTAGGCAGTGATGCGGTGTGTGTTGTATACGCTACAGGATAAAATAAAATCTCCAAGTTTATTGCAGACTGTACCAGTGAAGTGAAATGGCAGGTTATATTGCGCCGTTGGCGATGTAAATGTTGGATCGGCAACGGTTATTGGTAGTGTAACGTCTATAATTTGTGTACAATTCTAATTTCAACACTAAGATGTCAATATCATTTAATAACGTGTGTAGATTGTGTCTTGCAGCAGACAATCTTTTGTCTATCCTTAACGACGTAGATGAGAATATGAAAATGAAAGACATTGTTTACTTTGCAACGGGAATTGTGGTAAGTTAACATGGTGTACCATACCAGGCTAGATCAATATAGTACTTAGATCGAAATATTGTAATTTCTTAAATATTTATCGATTTAATGTTGGTAATCCACAAATTTGCGTAGAAAATTTAATTCAACAAATCTTTTATGAATTTTTGATGGAATAAATGTAAATTTGAAAACGAACGATATTTACTTTGCAGCATCGAGGTTAGTGATTACTTATTCTGTACGAGGCTAAATCAATAACATAATACTCTGATCAGGGTATTTTAATTTATTGAAGATAATATTATTTTTATACCATGCCACACTATAATTATAATATTTACCTAGTAATTATGTGGATAATCAACAAATTTGCATAGAATATTTAATTTCATCGTTTTTTGTGGATTTTAGATAAACAAGTATGTATCAGTTTAGTTTCCATTTTTACTTATATTTTTACTTTTCATTAAATAAGAATCAAAAGGTGCGTATGCTTTTTATGCATATTTTTAACGTTATTCACGCAAGCGCGTTTCTTACCTATATACAAATCAAATATCTACAGTACCTATATTTATTATCTATGATTCTATTTTAAAACTTCTGAACAGTTAGAAGAAAAATACGTTTGCACATAAGTACTCAATGTAATAATTATAATAAACACCACAGAAATTAGACAACCCCCAATTCCATAAGTCAGAGGCTTGTGCGGAAGGGGGTTACACCTTGAAAAACGCGGACATACAACCATATCCTCCGACAGTGCCGGAGCCGGGGCTGGAACCCAGTAGTGCGATACTCGTTCGGTTAGCCTCCTCGCGCTTTAACCAACCCGGCTGTCGGCTAGATCGGCTCTACCGCTTTCAATTTCATCTACACTTATAGAACAAACAGTAAGGCAAGTGCTGTGTGCAAAACTCGAGAACCACTGAACGACTGAACCGTTTTCAATAAAACTTTCATTGTTTGATAAGTTATTATTTTCAGAATGAACATATGCCGTCATACCATTAGTAGGAGCAGAGATATAAAGAAATCTAAAAAACGGCGGCAAGTAAGTTTCTAAGTTATAATTCGCAGTATAGATCAATTACCTGTGTTGGCTGAATTACTTATTAACATTCAGTGGAATTTATCTATCTGCTAGCTAAACCGAGTGTGGTGGCTAGTTAAAAAATTTATTACTTCTTAAAGGAATAATAACAATATGTCATCAATATTAAGATAAAAGCATTACACATAATTAGGGTAAAACTTAGCCAAAGAGGGCCCTCTTGTATAACGAAATTGAAAAATTAATTTGATTGCATAAACTGCTTCATAGGAGGGCACTTCTACAAAGCGTGATCGATATCAAAATGAAGAACGAAAAACTACTTATTGTAATTTTTAGTGTCTAATTTTCAAGTACCTATATACCTAGTACGTACATTTTGTCACATGTAAAAGTATATTGCCGTGTTTCAAGGTGAAATGTTCGTCACATTCACATTTATGTTGTATGGTGACCTTAAATATTAGACACTTAAAGCACCAACAAGAACGTAGACGTAAACGTATAAAATGACAGATACGCACACGCAATAGCGAATTGTTGTACGTTTGTACTTACACCTGACGTAAAGTTGCGTGCTCGTACATATATCTAAAACACAACATATCGAGCCGAGTAATGGCAATGGGACCACCGATTCCACCCTATTGTATTATTGTAACTGTCAAAGATGGCACATTCGCATAGCCACCATCGATTTTTCTTATTTTTGGCCTATTTACAAAACTATGCAATATAAATAAGACAAAGACACCAATGAAAAGTGTTGGGTTAAGCAGTTATGTTTATAAGGTTCGTTGACATTTAGTTCAGCAGATACGTTACGTTTCAAACAGTGCTTTATCTCAATTTAAGTCCATGTAACACGGATTTACGTGTATTTCTGCGCTTTAAGTGTCTATTATATATGGGTTATGAAAACGTTGGTTCTTTAAAGTAGAAAACATGTTATACGAGATGTAAAAGAACAAAATTGTTTAAATAATCATCATAAATAAAATAGTAAGTAAAATATCTAGAACGATCCATATATGTGCCTAAAATCAAAATTTTGCCAATCGTATGGACGGAAATTAAATCGTGGGTCTTTATATGGTGATCTATACACATTTTTGTTCACATTTTAGTAGACAGTAATGAATGATTATTATGTAATAATTTCTATAATACAATCTATATAAATAAAAATGAAATGTTGTTCGTTGGTAATCGCATCAATTGAGAACGGCTGGACCGATTTGGCTAATTTTTTTTTTAATGTTCGTAATAGCCCGAACAAGGTTTTCAGGGAAAGAAAAATGGAAAAAGTTGCCCGGAAAATTGGAAAATTCTGGAAAAGCTGAAAGTACTTTTTTGACAGGGATGTTCGTATAGTCCGAAGAAGGTTTTTATGGAAAGAAAAGTTGAAAAAGCTGCCCAGAAAATTGGAAAATTCTGGAAAAACTGTAGTGCTTTTTGTGACATAACGCGTCTGTCGGATTAGTTAGTTATGAATAAAGTTTACTGTATAATGTGGCCTTCGTGAATTGACGGTTGTGAGCAGAATGTGGCCGTGTGATTAGTATGTGCAGTATCTAGTGATATAGTAATGAGGAAGATGCATGAATTTTAAAACGCTTAAATTTATTATTTTTCCATAATAACTATATAGGTTGATAGATGCTTAGTGTATTAATATATAGCCAGAGCATTCCTATTAGATGTTTCAACGTTTCAACAATAATGACGTGACGTTACCGATCACGAATGATATGTCACTCGGCAGAGACAGAACGTTTCAATGGTTTTAAATTCTTAGCTTAAATAAATAATTTGTTTCTTCAAATGTCAGAATATCATGACATTTTTACTTATTTTATGACATTAAAGTTTGACATTTTAGACGGCTGTTCGTTGCCATTAGCAACGGAAATAAAAGTACTATTTCTTCTGCGCGAGCGGACTTTTACTTCATTGCTAATGGCAAAGCTCATTGCACAGCTAAATTTTTTATCTTTATTTTTTTTTATGGCTAATTGACGTTTGAATAAAAAATAACATGTCTTATTCGGAGTAAAAGTGATTCTTTTGTACGAGTCTGTACTCACTTCGTTCGTCCGGCAGACCGTCAATTTTTACAAAAAAGAAAACGAAAAATAAAATCCGCTCGTGAGCGACAGTTAAAAACTTTTGGTACCGCTCTGCGCTCGTGACTGGTAGTAAAAAACTTTTGCTCCACTCACATGAAGTGTCAGAGAAATGCTAGTTTAAGTTCACGAAACTTGTCATAAAATTTATATTTTATTGATGTTTTAAAAATGAAACATTTTTATTAATTTATTAGGAAAGACTAACAAGTTTTAAATCCTGTTTTACGAAACAGCTTTTATTTACTGTGCCTCACATGATTCACACCGAAAACTAAAGTCATGAGGTTTTGAGTCAAGATGCAGTGGATCTTGCGACCAACTTGTGAAATATTAGTGAGTGTTAATTGAATTACGAGACTTTGAAAGTGTATATTTTAAAATGTTAGACTTAGGAAACCTGAAAACTGTCAATAAATTTTTGACATTTTGTAATAATTATAGCAAATCTGGTAGCAAATGTTTTTCTGGTGATAAAATTACAAAAGAAAAAATCAAATTGCACAGAGTTGCGCGTGACAATCTTGGAAGTTTTAAGATAAAACGGCCGCTATAAAAAAAAATTACAGCAATGTTTAATTATGACGAGGTGCAATCGACTTATATAAGCAAATCATGAGTAAATAAGAGATGTACTTCTGACAATCTCCTTTTGCACAAAATTTCCGATTATTCTCACATGTGACGTCATTACTCAGTTGTTGGTACGTTTCTTTTAGTGCCTGCAAGTGAGTCTAAAGTGAGAGTTTCTACCCCAGTTGAGAGCAAACTCACTTTATACTCAGTTGAAGATTGAGGTTAGTGTTTATTTGCTTTTGAGTCATTTATATTTTTGTACATCAGTGAGTGATTATTTTTAATTTTATGCACGGTTCGTAAAAATGAAAAATCTACAGCAGCCTGTAAAGTCACAAAACCTTTGACAGACATTTAGGTTAGGAGTGCAAGAGAAGCTCGTTTCTTTTGCACAATTGAGCAGCAACATATTCACTGACTTCACTGACGTCAAATGTGAGAGTAAACTGAGATTTCGTGCAAAAGTGAAGTACCTATTAAGTAGAATCTGGTCACTCGGCCCCCCACGGCACCCAAGTGGATACATAATGGCGGCGATGGTTTCAGTGTGCGCGTGTGCATCAGTGTGTTTACAATGTATCCTATTGGCGCCGCCATTATGCATTCACTTTTCATACGGATCAATCAGTGCCTCGACCTCGTATGGCCAGACTATAATTTATAGGGGCTCTAGTTAATTTTGTATATGCACGCCCTCTTATGAGGAAAGGTTAACCTCTTAGTAGAGAGAAACTGGCAATATAATGCTAGCTCGCAAGTCGGCCCAGAGATGGTGCCATTGCTTCCTACCTTGGAGGTACTAGAGAAGAGGAGAAACTCGCCCAGAGCAGTCTAGAATACGGACTAGAATGAAATGGATGGGATAGTGCCATGGAGTATGTAAGAAGCAGAGCCAACGCGCTGGGGCAGTTCCGATTCGGAAAGTAAAGAGTTTAGATCAAGAGAAAAAACAGTACAAAGCGATCAGTGCCAAGTTATGAATTACAGTAGTGGTTTAAGGTAGTGTGTAATTATAAGGACTATTTATTGTAAGTTAATTTAGTGCTAAATAAATCAATGGTTAGTGACAATTTGTGTTGCAATTATTGAACCTATATTCGGGGGTTTACTGTAGGGTGTAAACACGTAACAGTATGATAAATCGATCATTCGTTGTGGAACTGCCCAGTAATACACAGTTTAACTTTTTAATGAAAATGAAAAGTAGATTACATAAATATATTTATAATTTTATAATAAGAATCTAATAATGAATTATACGTTTACTTTGCCTAGAAGATTCAGATAAGTTGACTTCGATTTTAGTACGGGATATCATTATGGTAGATCAAGGAGTTGTAATTTCTATAAATAATAGTGTCTTTATAGGTATTTATAAACACCTATTATAATATTCGCTGATAATAGATATTGTGTAGTTATCATTTGCGGTGTCCCTTTAATTTCTGTTTTCTTTTTAAATTTTACCTCGATTCAAAAAATTAAATGCGAAAAAGATTAATACAAATTTATGGATTTTAATCGTTATAAAGTCACTTTATGGGCGGTGTTAGGGCCGCCAAGAGGGAGGTAAGAAGATGATAACAGGTGTTAGCCTATTTGCCATCGCTTTAGTGAGTATCTTCCCTCCAACAGCCAGGAGAGCTATACCCCTGTAATTTCCACAGTCCGCAGCGCTCCCTTTGTTTTTGAAGAGGTTGATTAAAAGTGTATCACGAAACTCCTGCGGAGCTTGACCACTTTCCCACGCAACATCAAACAGTTTTTTGAGGTAGGGTATGAGCTCTGACGACACAGCTTTAAAGATCTCAGCTGGGAGTGAGTCGGCGCCGGGAGATTTGTTATTTTTTAGCTGCCCAATGGCGGTTAAAATCTCTTCCGTTGTTAGTGGTTTACCTAAGTCTTCGAAGGTGTCATATTGAGGGATAAGATTTATAATATCGTGATCGGCTTGACTTTGCTGGTTAAGAATGTTAGAGTAGTGTTCTTTCCATCGGGTTCTTATTTCCTGGTCTTCTTTGAGGAGATTTCCATTTAAATCTTTAATAGGGCACATATTTTTCCGACTGGGGCCGTACACTGCTTTTACTCCTTGAAAGAAATTCCTGTAGTCGTGTGAATCGGCGTACCTTTAAATTTCTCTGGCATTGCTTGCCCACCACTCGTTCTTTATTCTTCTGATTTCGCGTTGCGTTTCATACTTAGATTGGGTAAAAGCTTCTGCTTTTGATGAGTCGTTGGGGTGGTTGATAGCGTTTTGGAAGGCAATATGTTTGCGGTCAAGAAGTTCTTGTATAAAAGCTTCATTATCATTGAACCAGTCCTCCTGTTTTCATTTGTGATTTCCAGTATGCGGATGACTGTGCACTTTTAGCCTCTACGCCGGAAGAGCTTCAAGAACTTTTAGATGTGTATGCCCAGAGCTATGATTCCTTGGGACTTAAAATCAACATTGGAAAGACTAAGATTATGTCAGCTTCTCATCAAGTGAACCAAATAGACATTACACTTAACGGAAATTCTCTTGAAGTGGTGGATCAGTTCAATTACTTAGGCAACGTTGTTAATGACAAAGCAAACATGGACAGCGAGATTCGCAATAGAATTAACGCTGCATCTAGAGCACTCTGGGGGCTTAGAGAGAGAGTATTTGACAACCACGACCTTGCTTTGTCAATGAAAATGGCTGTCTACAGAGCAGTTGTCATTCCAACACTGCTATATGGATGTGAAAGCTGTGTCACTTACCGTCGTCATGTGAAAGAATTAGAACGTTTTCAGCAAAGACACCTCAGAAGTATGATGAAAATCCGTTGGTTCCATCACATATCAAACGTGGAAGTACTCAGGAGAGCAAACAGCCTTCCAATTGAGGTACTTATTTCAAGAGCACGCCTAAGATGGGCAGGTCACGTTCATCGTATGCATGATAACTGCCTTCCTAAATGTACACTTTAAGGTGAATTGCTAAGAGGTAGAAGAAGGCGTGGCGGTTAACGAAAGAGGTTCAAAGACGTTCTCCATGAAAATCTAAAATCCTGCGGTATTCCAGACGAGCAATGGGAACAACTTGCAGCGGACAGAACCGAATGGCGAAGGGTTGTGGCCAGCTATCAAGGAAATGTTGCTGCAAGAAGGCCGAATCCAAGACCTAACCAGGTCTATGTTTGTCCTGACTGCGGTCGACATGTGCTCTCCCGAATTGGCCTCTATAGCCATAGTCGTGTGCACCGTAGAGGAATGGGAATTACAATAGACTACACCTTTTACTTGTTTTTTATTACACACAATCTATCGACTGTAACATTTTTTTATACTCGGACTCGAGTAAAGGCTAATAATAATAAAAAAAAGAAGATGATAAATCCCCGGAGCTCGGGGTCTCGAAAAAATCTGACGGGGTTCCCAAGACTAGTATTAAAATATTCTTGCTAGACTCGTTTCTATGGGAGACCCACCAATAATCATTTTCTCCAGGGTCCGGGCTGGCTCTCGAGGTCCCTGGACGGTGTAAGTAACGAACTGCTCTTACCTACTGCAAGGTATGATCCAGGTTGACAGTGATTCAGCAAGGCCACAGTCAGACCGATCTACCGCTAACCACCGACCAACTTTCCAACATAGAGTAAACTGTGCGTTAAGTCACACTGTAACCACCGGCTACCACCAACCGCAATCAATTGCTATAAGTCGGTTTATATTTCCAGCATGTTGGAAATTTTTGGCTGTTAGTGTTAGCACATATGCGCGGATCGAGTTGTATGATCATAAAAAAATAAATTATGCATTTGTAGGTTATGTTTGGACTGCGAACGTGATCGAAACACGTCGAAACGTTTTAAGGTTAAGAAAGTACCTACTGTCATTCAAAAGAGTAGTTTTTGGTCAACGATGGTAGGTGCAGTGTGACCCAGTATATATTTTTGATGGTTGGCTGATGAAAGTCGACGGTAGTAGCTGGCTTCAGTCTGTTTGCAGCCTAAGCCCTATTCTTTACTTTCCTCTCCACGATACTCTCATAAAGTCACTTCTTCTTCTTCTATGACCTTTTGCCTCGTAATACCTCATGGTATCTCGGTAAGTACCTAATAGTTTCTTTGATGTTAGTTTATACCGAGTTAATTTGCCATTACACTTATTTAATTGTTCTATAACAGATATTTTGCATACACTTCACTTAAGTGAACGACAGAAAATCATAAGATAATTCAAACAATGATATTTCGGTAGATCTAACTTTTCTAGGAAAAGTGTACCGTAGCCAAGGATTGACTATAACCCAGCGCGTATTTTACCCGGAATACTTGGTGGTCCCGAACTCCTCAGTTACTGGACAAGGGATCCTTCATATAATATTAACTTGGAGTCGTAGAAATGATCGCTGTTGGGTTTATCCTGATCCGCCCTCTGATGTGAAGATAGGTAGGTATACCATAGTTAGGTTTGGAAGCAAGAAAAACACTTGAAGACTAGTGTAGGAACTCAGATACACTACGGATTTTGACGTAGAATTGTTAGGAGGCGCCGCTGCAATATTCACGTCTTGTAACAAGTAATTTGTCAATAAACACTCGTTGAAAACTGTTACTGTCGTTTTCTTCATCAATCCATGTAACCTGAAACGCCATCGCAAGGCGAATTCTACGTAACACAGCTTTCTAATGATTTTTTACAGTATACAATATCTTCCATGTTCTGAAAATGTCCCCTTTGCTTGCCATTTTCTATTGTCATGCCATATTTCAGAATAATTATTTTTTTTGCGCGTGCACAGTTACAACCTATATCATTTTACAAAGTACTCTGTAAAGAGGCTCCACGTTACAATAAATTACGAACAGATTAGGTATCAAGAATAATTTTTTGATAGCAATGTTTTGAGTGCATTCATCTTAATTGTATATGTAACTATTGTAATTAGTATTTTCCCATAATAGCAAGAAAAAATTCAATAAAATATTACAATTATTTATGATTAAAGTGTTAATTTTTATTGCAGATCCACATAACAGACGCCATTTCCCAAAAAATTTGTAACAATTGCTATGAATTTACAGTCAAAATGTTTCAATTTAGAAGCCAATGTGTAAAAAGTGAGAAATACTTAAAGGTAAATATATTACTGTAGGTATTACGAAATTATTCTTTGGTGGGTATCAGATATTGATTATTGTACAGTAGTGGCATAAAGAAATCTTGGGTCGGTCGTATAATAAGATAGAGCATGTTAGAATTTAGCCCGGTAAAGAGGAAAATGGCAACGGCGCGGCGCAGTTTATATCTGTTTCTTTCCAGCATATTATTTGGCCATTTCTCTTCTCTTCTATCTTGCACATTTCTCGACCCAAGTTTTGTACTTGCCAGCGCTGTAGAGTGTGGCTATAAATCCGCCGGCGGCACTGGATACTGGATGTTAGAATTCCGCCTATGAGCGGAATTATTCATGACATGTATTGAAGTCCGCCGAAATAATAAGCGCAGCGGAATGGTATTTTACAATTTTACATTGCTGCCGTTTTTTATGCTCATATTCCTACGTATTGGGGATTAATTTTATTATAACAAATTCCTCCCATTTGTTCACTGTCATTTCTATGGCAATTCGCAACATTCATTGCTACGTACGGATTAATTAAAAATGGATGATTTTAAAGTCGGAGATATAGTCGTTTGTAATTTTACCGTGCAGATAAAAATCGCAAAAAATCTTTACGATCTCATTAAAATATCCTTATTCTCTGTACTATTTCACCCGCAAATTGAATCACTTACCTTTATAAGTTTAGGTCGTACGTCGACTTGTTTGATGTCACCATACCGAATGGTTCACTAGCGCTAATAATGAGCTCGTAAAGTTTTTATTACCTTTTTTATCTGCACCGTAATTCTGGAGATAACTATACCTTTAATTCGCATAAAGAATTGGATAAAGTAATATTGTGATACAAATTATGTGTGCTTTTATAAGCGAGAAGCACGAACAATTTATGCATCGTCATAAAACTGAACGAAATATAAATCCGAAATTATCATCAGGTATACAATAGGCATACATTAAGGGTGGTAAAATATTTAAAACAATGACCAAAGGACAAAGAAATATACGGTAAGTAAAACTTAGGTAAATACTAAATTGAAATATCTGTAGTTTGCACTGTCAAGTTAGGTTAGGTTGTGAAAATAATTATGTATTTTATGTATTAGTGTTCGATAATGTTGAAATAAAATTTATTTTACACCACATGCAAAAACGGATGTAGTGCGCATATTACTTCAAAAGCGTCAAAATGTGGAGAAAAATGACAGATTATTAGTATATCAGATGAACAAATCACGAAATAACAGGTATATAAAATAAAATATTTCTTTGTATTTATTTCAAATTATGTTATGTTTTAGACATTATACGAACATTTTACCACAGCAAAGGCGACTGCCAGATGATTTGAAAACTAAAGTAGTGCAGTTAGCTAAGCTAAGGGCAAATAAGAAGCATTTGAAATCATTTATTTATCGAAGAAAAATGTGACAAGATCATTCTTCTAAAAGATATTCATAATAACATAGCCAGTAAAATAAAAAGTATGTGTCAAGTTATTTAACATATAGCCACCTAAGAATTTACCAAATGCATTGTTTTAAAAGCTGACTGCCATGTTCTCTGTGATGCTGAGTTTTTCAAATGGATCATATGATAATATACGACGAATTTATCTGTAATAGTACATATATAGATTCCGCAATGTATAGTTTTATATATCCTGAAGTAAACGAGTGCGAGAAAGAAAACAAAAATCGTTTACGTCAAAGCGAGACAGATGATTGTTATATTATTAGCGCACCACCGCAATAATGATTTTTTTTATAATACACCGAATAACTGAGTTATTAAAATGTCGTAGAAAGATATACCACATTAACCAACTTTGTTGATGAATTTTTCAAACTTATATTAGTAATATTAAAACATAATATTTTTTGTCGCAAACTCCTCTATAAAATCCTTATTTTACTATAAGTAACGTAACCAGACTGCAAACAACAGCTACTCTCCGGGCTATGTGCCCCGCCGAGCGCTGAATTACAAGTTACAAGCCTGGCGCGTTAAGTGTAATAATTGCATATTACCATCAAAACGCTAATGCTTCGATTGCAACAACAAAAAATATTATGTTTTAATATTCCGCCCTCTAAAAGCACATTTGATCTATGCTAAGCCCAGTCAGGCTATTTATTTTTCGATTGCAACAGACACTGGGCCGCTAGATGGCGCCTGCTGACTATGTTACATGTCGCTATCCCAAAGATACTGAAATGTACTAAATAGTCAAGTGATCCTCGTGTCGGTCGTCACATGCCTACCTTGCACTGACGAGAACCAACAGCTCGAAACTGCAGTCTGCAAGTGATGTGTGACGACTGGCACGAGAGCTCCTTTAAGTAGGATCAGTCTTTCGGCTGGTGTTTGTTGCAATTAATTAATTAATAATTAATAATAATTACTATGCTGAAATTACTGCATAAGAAAGGAGATGTCTCGGAACTAAATAACTAACTATAGGCCAATTGCTTTGTTGTCGATAATAGCAAGAATAATAGCCAGCAGAATTTATGATTTCTTTATAAAGTTCAAAATTCTAAACAACAATCATAATGGTTACATAAAAAATCGATCCACAACCACAGCCATTTTTCAGATATTAGAAGACATAATGGCCGGAATAAATGAAGACGAATATACCGTATGCTTATATGTGGAGTTAACAAAAGCGTTCGACAGCGTACATCATCAAACGCTACTTGAGAAACTAGAAATATTAGGATTTCGAGGACCAATATTACAACTTCTTAAATCATACTTGAGTCACAGACAACAATATATAGTCATGGAGGATGAACATACAGGTAAACTACTAACATCGAAAGGACATACAATGTAGATTGTAGATTGTAGATTGTTTTACGGGGTCGTTTGGCTTCGAACAGCCTTACTTCACTTCGACCTAAAAGATCTTTTGTGATTTACCCTACATCTAGTGGTTATCCCAGGATTCCCAGACTTTTTACAAAGCTTGTGATTTTCCTGGGGGCTAATTTCCCTATGTCTTCCGGCGTTAATTCCGCCTGTTCTAGGAATTTTAGCCTAGTGCGGACTAACACCTTGCATTCACAAAGTATGTGTTCCGCAGTTTCAATTGCAGTATCGCAATATCTGCATTTATTATCTACCGCCTTGCCCATATTCTTGAGATGGTATCTCAAGGGGCAGTGGCCAGTTAGAAGGCCTGTGATTAGCCTTAATTCGGACTTTTCCAGTTCGAGAAGCCTTGTGGCATTCTTTGTCGAATAAGTTATAAACTTTTTCGCTTGTCTTTGGCCTGGAGTATTCCTCCAGTAGGACTTTTTCTGATCCTTTTCCCATTCTTGGATCTCCTCCGCTATGTGTCCCTTGGCTAGGCCACAAAACGGTTCGGGTCCAATGAACGGTGCTTCAGCTCCTTTTTTTGCAAGGCTATCAGCAAGTTCGTTTCCTTGTACTCCCTCATGCCCTGGCACCCACATCAAGGTAACCCTGTTGTTAATAGCCAGTTGCTTCAGGGATTGTCTACATTCCCAGGCAATTTTAGATTCAAAGGTATAGGACCTTAGAGCCTTTAGTGCTGCCTGGCTGTCTGATAGTATGTAGATCTTTGCCCTTCTGATGCCTTTATTTAGGCATACCTGGGCACACAGGTCTATGGCATAAATTTCTGCCTGAAAGATGGTTGGGGTGTTTCCGAGGGCTTTGGATAGCCTACAATTCGGCCCTGCTACTCCCACTCCTACCCCTTCAGCCATCTTGGATCCATCTGTATACCAGATAAGTGACCCCTGCTCCAGTCGCAGTGACTCCATCTTGCTCGTCTGACGACTTTCAATTAGCACGTCAAACGGGCAATCAAAGTCTTGTTTGACTGGCATTGAGTCAGTGGGTTTGGTCATGGACTTCAGATAGACTTCCTCCAGAATCCTTAAGTGACCAACCAGATCACCTGGTTTGAATTTATGTGCTTGGTGCAGTCGTAAGGCACTGAGTGCCGCCTCCTTCCTTACATGTAAGTGCAAGGGAAGTAGGTCAAGCATAGCCTCCATAGCTGCTGTGGGACACGAGTGCATTGCTCCTGTAGTCCCTAAACAGGCAAGGCGTTGCAGTTTCTGCAACTTTCCCTGTGCTGTTTTTTCTTCTGTTTTTGGCCACCATACGCATGATGCGTAGGTTACCATAGGTCTGACAACCGAAAGATAAGACCAATGTGTCATTTTCGGTCTTAGACCCCAAGTCTTACCAAACAACCTACGGCACGTCCATATTGCCGCTGTTGCTTTAGTAAGAGTCCGTTCCAGATGAGAGTTCCAGGTAAGTTTTTGATCCAGGATTACTCCTAGATACTTAACTTCACTGGAAAAATGTATTATCGTTCCATTCAGTACAGGAGTTCTAAGATTGAGTCTTCTCCTTTTAGTGAACGGGACAATAGTTGTTTTGCTCGGATTGACATTGAGTCCCTCTGACGAGCACCATTTGGATATTATATTTAAGGCAATTTGCATGAGGTTGGAAATCATGACCTCATTTTTGCCTCTCACAGTGACGACCAGGTCATCCGCATATCCCTGGACGTTAAAGCCTGAATTACTCATTTTATGTAGGAGATCATCGACCACCATTGACCACAGCAAGGGTGATAGGACTCCACCTTGTGGACAACCCCTGACTGCAGTCACCGTAGCCGACTCATCCCCCACACTTGTGGTAATAATTCTGCTTTTGAGCATGGATTGTATCCATTTAATTGTAGGTGACTGTATTCCCCTTTTTTCCGCGGCTTTTTGTATGGATTCATAGGAGGTGTTGTCAAAAGCACCCTCTATATCTATGAAAGCACACATAGCCACTTCTTTTGCTGTAAATGTCTTTTCAATGCCTTGAACTAGGCAATGTAGAGCATTTACTGTCGATTTGCCAGGTTGATAGGCAAATTGTTTTGTGTGAAGCGGTGTTCCTGTAAGGATTTCGCTTCTAATATGTTGGTCTAAAAGTTTCTCCATTGTTTTTAGGAGAAATGAGGTTAAGCTGATGGGGCGATACGACTTAGGCTCGTCTGGTGTACGTCTGCCTATTTTCGGAATAAACGCCACCTTAACTTCCCTCCAAGCTTGGGGAATATACCCCAGTGTATAGCTTGCTATAAATATACTTCTCAGGCATGGGACAAGCTCCTCAATTCCGTATTGAAGTAGGGCAGGGAAGATACCATCTCTGCCCGGTGATTTAAAGGGTTTAAAGGTTGATACCGCCCATTTAATTTTGTTATGGGTGAATATTTTTCTAGCCAGGCGTCTTCCTTCTCTAGTAGGACGATGAACATCCTCATCCAAGTAGTCCTGTAGAAATTCACCCTGAATTATGCGAGAGCCTGGGAAATGAGTGTCTAAAAGCACCCTTATGTTTTCCTGCTGACTCTCGGTGTGCTTACCGTCGGGCTTTTTGAGTAGCCCTATTCCATTTGAGTGGTCTTTTGCAAGGACTTTTTGTAGGCGTACTGCCGGGGCTAGTTCATCTATCCCTTCGCAGAACCGTCTCCATGATCTTCTTTTAGACCTTCTCAATTCTGTGTTGTACTCCGTAAGGGCTTTCCTGTAGTCCTCCCAGTTTCCAGTGTTTTAGCTCTGTTAAAAGCTTTCCTAGTCTCAGCTCTGAGACGGCTGAGATCCCTATTCCACCAGGGCACATCTCTTTGGACTGCCCGTTGTTTAATGGGACAACTTTTTTCATAACATGATGTCATGATATTTTGTAGTTGATATGAGGCTATATCTAATTCCTCTGTTGTATCGATGGAATGTATTACGCCTTCGACCTCCGCCCTCAAGTGTTCTTTATAAACACTCCAGTCCGTCAGTCTGGGTATTCTACATTCCCCGAGGCTTGTTACAGCCGCCTCCAAGTCGAATCGTATGTGTCTGTGATCCGACATGGAGGGCTCGTCTGAGACATGCCAGTTTTTTATTAAATCAGTTATGAGTGGATCCGCGAGAGTTATATCTAGAACCTCTTTCCTGACCGCATTCATAAAGGTGGGTTCATTACCTTTGTTGATGATGTCGATGTTGTTAGCGAACAAATATTCAAATAGGTACTCACCTCTAATGTTAGTATCCGTGCTACCCCACATATGGTGATGTGCATTAGCATCACCGCCTATTATGTAGGGTTTTTTCTTTCTCTTGCACCAGCTGATAAGGCTTCTTACTTCCTCTGGGGGTGGATTTCCTTCCTCGCCGGGAAAGTAGGCCGATGCCACTACGACTTGCCTTTTTCCCCTTTCTGTAGGCACTTCCACTGCTGCTGCTATCAGATCCCTTGTTAGGAATTCTGAAAGGAGAACAAAATTAATATTTTTATCGAACAACAAGGCTGTTCTAGGATAGTCATGCAAGGTAGAATAAATTAACTTACATGATTGTGTTGGGAGTCCTTTAATCCGTCCTCTGTGAACCCAGGGCTCTTGGATTAGCCCTATGTTTAATTTCTCCCTAATAAATCTCCTGCTAAGCACACTTGAGGCTGCCTTTGCATGATGGAGATTTATTTGGAGACACTTTATGTTGCTTAGGGCAACTATGACAGCGAGGGGCCTTTTTCATGGCCCCTTTTCGCTGTCTTTTTGCCCGTAGGTTGTGTACTCGGCCTACCTTTAGCCTTTGGCAGGGCACTAACGTCGCCTGTAGCCTCAGGATTTTCAGTCGGCCGACTGGATTCCTCCCTGGGTTGGTCCTGTTTGTCAGGCCGTTTTTCCAGTGGGGTTTCCTTTGGGGCTTTAGTTTTTCTGCTCCTCGTCCTCAGCTGTAACTGGCCGAACTTGTAGCTAATCCTGTAGCCCATTGTTTTAAGTATCTCGGTAGACTGTGAGTCTGCCGAGAGGGTTAATTCAATGGAGTTGCCTTTGTTTTCTCTTCTAAGCACTCTCCATTCAGTTGAGTTAAGGCCTTCATTTTGTGCCTCAAAGAGTTTCAGTATTTTCTCATTTGAGAAATCCTGATTATCGGGTGGTAAAGTTGTCACCAGAATCTCCGTGTGAGGCATTTCATCCTCTTCAGCGACTCTTAGTGACATACAATAGAAAGAGGAGTACCTCAAGGTTGCATTTTGGGACCGCTATTATACCTTCTCTGTGTTAACGAGCTGCCAAATTTATTAAACCACATAACATCATTTGCTGACGACATATCAGTTGTAATATTGTCATCTAAAGGTACAGTTGATAAAATAACGCCGGTGTTAGAAACTCTCAATGAATGGTACCAACAAAACAATTTGAAGCTGAATATTAGCAAGACTAACATAATGGAAGTTCATAAAAACCAAAATGTGACAATAAACTTCAAAACTGAAACACTCCACTCAAGCCACGACGCAATGTTTCTGGGAGTAAACATTGATTCCAAATTAAATTAGAAGGCACATGTCAGTTATATTTCATCGAAGTTAAGTGGTTTCAACTACGCCTTAAAAATTTTAGCAACAACGGTTAATAATGTCCACAGAAAGCCTGTATAAGAAATATGTTCAAACTAAGCTACAAGGAGACATGAAAAAACGAGAAGCACAGTGAACCCATATTTAAATCCAGTGCAAACAACCAAAACCAAAGTTCAAAAAAGTGCACCGCAACAGATGCCGCTTAAAAAGTACAAGAAGGATTTAAAAGATTTTTTGTGTGATAATGTATTTTATAAAATTGAGGATTTTTTTAGGACTGATTTTAATTAATAAAACTATTTTAATGTATTTAATTGTGCAGTGTTTAATGTATGATTCTATTTTAATTTTTCATATACATATATTTCAGCTATTTGACGTATTCTATACTTTTGTATGATTTTTTAATAAATGTATATTCTATTCTATTCATCTGAAATCCAAGCAGTGGTAATTCAAAAGCGTACATTACTATTCTTCCGCGATGAGTGCAGGGTAGCATTTAAAAGTATGCATACGCTTATCAGGACAATAGAAAACTTAAATATTGAAGAGAAAAATTTAAAAAAGTAATTGATGAATTGCAAGTTCTAAACAGCTATATGATGAGCCCTGAAGAAGTACTAGCTGAAACTCAAGAACGCCTGATTCGGTCTAGTAATATTGTCATCTACAATATTAAAGAATCTTCGGCTGAAATCATTGCACAAAAAATCGAGGGTGATAGAGACATTATTACAAACATCCTACAAGAGACTGGAGTTCCTTTTGAGATTTTTAAAGTTGTTCGTATTAGTAAAGAAACAACCTATTAACAATAATGAGAATAAAAATAGAGCAGTAAAAAGTGTTAGTCTATCCAACCCCGCAAAGCTAAAGCAATTTTCAAAAATAAAAATGATTACCACCGGATATCGCATTGCAAATGAGCTCACGGTATACCAGATGAAATATATGAATGATCTTAGGACTAAATTAGCTGATCATGTTCCTAAAGGAGATAATCTAACTATCAAGTATATAAATGGAATCCCTAAAATTATTGCATTTGTTCCAAAAAAGTAATCAAGCCTAATAATAAAGTTAATTTATATTACCAAAATGTTGGCGGGTTAAGAACAAGACTGATCGACCTACAACATTCAGTATTATGCTGTTATGACGTTATCATAATCAAAGCGACATGGTTAAATAAGGACGTCAGTGATGGTGAACTCGGTCTTAAAAGATTTTCAGTTTTATGGATCGGATAGAAGAGCAATAACATCAGATAAATCCCGTGGTGGTGGTGTAATAGTTGCTATGCGTAAAAATTTAAAATCGACACGTTTAAATCATTTATTAAACTCTATTGGGCAAGTGTTGATTAATATTCACTGCAAAAACATTATAGTTGGTGCAGTTTACATACCCCCAGCTTCCAATATAACCCTGTATGAAGATCATTGAAACACTGTTGATGAAATGTTACTTTCTTATCCTGGCCATAAGTTAATATTATGAGGTGACTACAATATTCCTGATACAACTTGGAATGATGATCAATATGGCTTAATGATATAAACTCCAATGCACTTTGTTATAAGCAATAGTTTCAGTTTCTTTAATTTATATGAAATGAACAGCATTGCTAGCAGCAGGATCTTGATCTTTTATTTACTCATTTTGATGATATTGAGATTAGACCTGTCCAAAATTTATTACTCCCCAATTCAACACATCATACCGCTATCTCCTTTCATATTAATATAATGGTCGATAATGAACTTCAGTATGAAGAATGGTACTTTGATTCCCGTAATGGCGATTTCTTTAGTTTAAATAACTACTTTGCTGATGTTCAATGGGACATACATTTAAACTCTGACAACATAAACAATTGTTTGTCTATTTTTTATGATACCATTTTTAGTAGTATTAATGCGGTATAATATAATGGTATAATTAATTAATTCCCATTAAAAAAATACAAAACTTCAACTTTTCCTAAACAGTTTAACTATTTGTAAATTAGTTATATAGAAAAAAATATCTTACAAAAAGATGCTATATGGAGTACTTAACAAATATATATTATTATATATATATTCATGGAGATCCTCGAAAATTCTGGAAATATATAAAAGATTCACCGTGGTAGGTTCACAGTGTACCAAATTCAATGTGTTAATTATCAAAATAAGTTATTTTGTTAATCTGTTTGCTGAATTCTTTTCTATAGTGTCTATGTGCAAAATAAAAACAATGCGTTACCTGATTATAATTGTAATATCAACATTGATCTGAGATCTTGTTCAATTGATTTAATAAGTTTAGTTGAAGCCATTAATAATTTACTAAGCTCTCATATGGGCCTGATGATGTGCCTGCTTATTTCTTAAAAAATAGTGTTTTGTACCCTCGCAAAGCCTCTACACTCTACATGCCATATTTAACAAGTCTCTCAGCTTGGGCATTTTTCCTACTTATTGGAAGCACAACTTTATTATCCCTATTTTTTGAAATCTGGTCGGAGAGAAGGCATAGTACACTACTGAAAAAAATATAATTATGAGTAACATGATTTCTCTAAAGGCCGCCCTCGCCCTACTGTCACTAATTTTCTTATTTATCACAATCATATTGTCAAAACACTCGAGAGCAGGCTTCAGGTTGACTCTAGTATACTGACTCCTCGAAAGCATTCGATAGAGTTGATCTGAAATTACTGGTTTTAAAACTACAGACTCTAGGTGTTGGTAGTACAATACTAAAGTGGATTGAGAGCTTTTTAGTGGGACGTGTTGTGTCAGCTATGTGGAACGCACCCGAGTGAATTGTAAGATCATTCAGATCGTAGCTCCAGGGGGCGTGGACAGGTGATGCGCGCGTAGGGTAAGGTTAGGTTCGCATATGTGCAATGTAACTTGTATCAAAAAAGGTAAATAAAATGTTAGTTAAGTAAAACTTATATTTCTTATCACAACGAATCGATATATTGTATTATCCGGAGTTCCTCAAAGTTCGCATTGTGGATCAGTATTCTTTATTTTATTTATAAACGATATTGTATCTCATATTAAATAAAATGATATGTTGTTTGCAGGTGATATAAAACTTTATAGATCAATAAAATCCACATATGATGCAACACTACTTCAAACTGACTTGGACAGTTTACATAATTGGTGTTTATTGAACTCCAGCGCCTTAAATATTAAAAAATGTTTTGCCATAACTTCCTCCAAATCTAAGTCTCAAATTTCATATCCATATAAAATCAACAGCAATAAATTACAGAGGGTTACAGAAATTCGAGATTTAGGAGTAACGTTAGATAGTAAATTAGCTTTTGACGCTTATTATATTAAAATAATTTCTAACTCTCTCAAATAGCTAGGCTTTATTACTCGATCATCATCCCACACTTTAGTACTTAAACTATGAAATTCATCTATTGCTCATTGGTTCATTCTTCCCTTGAATACTGCTCTTTAGTGTGGAATCCCTACTCATAATGTGCATATAGATAACATACTTGCAAGAAATAAAATTGCTATTCTATATTTCTTTTCACTCTACCAACTATACTTGTATTTTTGTATAGCAAATGTGTGAATGTGAATTGCATTCACCAATTCTCTGTTATTTATTGTACTATATTCACCAGCTCATTGTTATTTATTAATACTCTATTCACCAGATCTTAAATAAAATAAATAAATAAACAGCATTCCAGAAGCCAGAGACTTGTGCGAGAAGGAGGTTACACATTGAAAAAACGCGGACATTTCCTCCAACAGTGCCGGTGCTGGAGCCGGGATTCGAACCCGGTGGTCCGATACCCGTGTGATTAATCGCGATTGCCACCTCGTGCCTTAATCAACGCGGCTATCGACCAGACGCCTTGATTATGTTATCTATACAGTGTACTATTTTAATGATCGTAAGTGAAAATGGCATTAATTTTTGCTGATTCAACATAATTATTCTTATATAGTTGGCCTTATATGTTTATATTGAGTGTTATACGTGTTACTTTCCTTTTCTTGTTTGTACTAAATTTGTCTGTAAGCTCTATCAGAGTTTCCCCGTTTAATGAAATAAATAAATAAAATTTATTTTACTAATATCCTGTCCCCTACTAATATTGCCATCCTCTCCTTTCCTGACAAGAAATGCCCATACCCCCCGCAGTTCTTGTTGAATTATAACGATATTAGTTTTCGAATAATATGACTTTTCGATTATTTCTTTCCCTAATGAAGTACCCTGTATATAGTCCATATACAAATTTAATTTTTTTTTATTTATTTTTCCAAGTTCAAGTAATTATTGCAGTTGATTCATTCCATTTTTTCATTTATTTAGCTATTAAATATTGAACACAATAAAGTTGCCAAAAATGCATTTTAAAATTACATTATTTTAAAGCAACATAAACGATGCATTTTTACGAAAGAATCCAACTAAAACAAGCCAAGCAATAATATTTGTTTACAATAGACACGGTAAGCGTCAAGTACTTCTGTCACTTCCCATAGTGTGAAATCGCCCGTCGTTTTATAACTCAATGCATACTTACAACGCACGTAGGCATTGGAATTTGAAATGTAAACAATCCAGAGCATGAGACTAGCGTACAGTGTAGGGTTAGAAGTTTCCATGTAAACTGTGATGTCATTTACAATATAAAAAAAAGACTAGACTGTTCGCCTGGGGGAAAGGCAATTGGAACCACACACGAGCTATATCGCAGAACTTTACTGTTCGCTGTGCTCCCTGGAAATTGCATTTGAACCACATCGGAGTACATCGCTGAACTTCACTGTTCGCTGTACTCCTGGAGATTGCAGATGAAACACACCTGAATTACATCGCAGAACTTATTGTTCGCTGGACTCATTGTATTATTTTGTGGTCATTTTGCCAAGTAATTCCACACAAAATGCCCTCTACGTCTACAACACCTTATCTGACTGTTTAACACGCAATTTGCACAACGCCAACATAATTTGATAAGTATTTTTACTTGATTAATTCTCAGTTTATTATTGAATCTGCATTTTGGTTACGGGCGGGAAAAAGGGTTTAGATTGACGCATTTGTGGTACTAAAAGAACATTAGATTTTCCTTTATGAAATATTAGCTTTGATTTTTAACTAGAAAAACATGATAAGATTACATTACAATTATTTATTCAGTTATGATTTTATTCTGCTGAATATTTTACTAGGGAATTTGCGGTTGCAAAATAACAAGTTTATATTCAAGAACTATATATTTAGACGAATACCCTACAAAATTACAAATACTTTTCTCAGGCGCTTTACGCTGATATAAGAGCTGTTATAATATTCTTTGTCGACTTCAATCAATTTTTTATTTAACTACTAAATTGTCAGCGATGTACAATTTTCTCGATGATAATGGAATTGTTTGTGAATTATGGTTTACACAACATAACAGTAAAATAGGTGGATTACGGACTGTCGGAGTTCGACCTAAATTTAAAATTAACAGTCAGCTGTTTTTGAGGACACTTGTCTACACAAATCTGTAAGGTCGTCCATTCAGCGACGGATGGACTTGTGCCATCCTACGTCTAACCGAGCACAGCTGTAAAACATCTATTCTGTGTTAAACAGTTGCTATTGCTGTTTAGTTTATCAGTCAATTGACACAGAATTAAATTTGTTGTTTAGATTGTTCTTTCTAACACTATTTAAGCCAGTTGGTTAGGTGCACCCGGTAATTACCATACTGTATCCTACTATCTCTCTTGTCGGTGGGCGAGAGCACAACTACAACAAAACTGGAATTTTCCACATCCATTTATTATTTGTAAAAGGGATTTTTGTCCTACAGCTAATGAGTATTTTCACTGAAATCAGGCGCCGTTGCCGATTACCACAGAAAATATCAAATAACTTTAATAACTTTTGTTAGTTTGAAACAACTATTATCTGTTATGTTCGTAAGCTTTGACACTGCATTTGCATTCTCACTGTTTCGAAGTAACATCTGTCACGTTTGTTCACTCCGGTTATATTATTTACTATTGTCACACCTGTTCAAAATAATTATATCATAGACTATTTTCACTGCTCTTATTTTTGTCTAGATTAATTTCTCAATTGAAACGTGTTATGTTTATTCAAGCAATTGCCACAACTCTAATTACTATTAAAATAACAGCATACTTTTGTATAACTCAGTTTTTGTTATTGTATCAAACTACTCAGCATATCTATAGTATGGTCATTACTATAGCTACGTAGATTTCTCTATTGTAATATTTAGACGTCTCAAATATTTGGATTACTTTTGATTTCATGTTCGACTATTGTCGCATCAATTATTATAAAATAAAATGTTATTTTTACTATTTTTTCCCATCAATTATTGTCTTTTCTTTCACCTTTACCTTTACAAGTAATTAACTAAATAAATGGTTTCATTTCAAATCAAAATAGTAAACAAATTTCAACTATAAATGTACAGTGCAATCTTACCAGGTATTTAAATTAACAGAGTGATTAATTTTCTAATTCATATAGTGTCGGACAGAAACAAGTAAGATTAAACTTTATATAAAAGAACCTGGGGTAATTAAAAAAGGGTTACTACACACACAACGAAATTAGGGTCATAACTTTGTAAAACTGACGATCACGCAAATGGACAATTTTATTTATTTATCCTTCAGATAAATGAATAGTAATTAATTTACTGGTGACATGATTATCAGTATTTTATGTTTATTAATAAACATAATAAATAATAAACACCACACAGAAATTAGACACCCCCAATTCCAGAAGCCAGGGCTTGTGCGGAAGGGGGTTACACATTGAAAAAACGCGGACAATACAACCATTTCCTCTGGCAGTGCCAGTGCCGGAGCCAGGATTCGAACCCGGTGGTGCAATGTCCGTGTGATTAATCGCGATTGCCACCTCGCGTCTTAACCCATTCGGCTATCGACCAGACTTAAAAGCACATACCCCATAAATGTCTCACTAATAATTAAAATTGTTGTTGACTGAATTGGGTAATTCATTTTTTTGTTATCTGTTTCATTTGTGCTCATTTGTCATCAGACTTACACTAAAACGATGAAGTTAGTAAATTAATACCTCTTAACATTTTATGATAACACTGTTAATTTATATTTATTTTTATTAAATATTTAGCGACCGCATCACAGGTACCTATATAAATCATTCGTGAACTGTTTGAGAACCACATTCTCATAGTTTAGAAATTTAATTAATATGGAGTTAGTCAGACACAATGATAAAATAGGATTTTAGGTAAAAGTGTATATTGATAGTTTTTGTTACAGTTACAAATTTCATATGTATAAGAATAAGTTAATAAGAGTAAAAGTTCAACAAGAGTGTCGGTCCATACTACACATAGCGAGGATTAGGACGACTCGGACAATGCAGTCTCCAACTACCATCCAATGATTTACTTTTATGCAACCGAATGACACAAAAAGATTCAAGTAAAAATTTAATGTTTTCAAATTTGTGGGCTTTTAACTTAGCTGTCTTTATACGTATTTAGAAATATATATATCATAAATAATTTGAATCGCAACAAATTAAATAATAAAATTATTTCGTTCAGGCAAGGCGGTCCCATGCACTATGTATCTGGTAAGAATACTTTTGTGACACCAAATCATTGAGTAACCACCCAAGAGCAAACACGACGGAAAACGTATACATTTACCGCCAAAAACGACGCGTCGCTCGCGCTAAATCTCCTTTCAGAAACTTTAATACATAACTTTTTACTTGTTCTGATATTTAATATAACGCAAAAGATGCAGTGCTACACAACGCCTGTTCGTAATAAAGATTTTAGTTCGGTCGTCGGTTTTCGAGGTACTTGCTAAATTTACGGCTGTCGGAGCGACATTAATTATACTTAGTAAATTACACTCCGTGCAGCAACATTCACTATAGTTACATAAAAAACGCTCCATTGAGCAATTTTTATGACTATCCCATTCGTAATATTTATAACAATGTTAACCATGCTAAATCGAAACGATGCATAAAGTCGAGTAAACTCTAACTTGGCGGGTCCAACGGTCGCTTCGTCGTATGAAGTAAGAAACTATTTACTCGATAGCTCAGGTATGACAATGGTTCTCAAACAGTTTACAACAATTTACAAATGATTATATGTATGTAACTGTCATGCAGTCGCTAAATAATTATACAAAAATATTAAAGGTGTTATCATAAAATATTAGGAAATATGAATTTACTAATTTCGTTGTTTTAGTGTAATTCTGATTATACCGATATAGGTTCGGGCACAACTGAAACCGATAACAAAAAATGAATTGTCCAGTTCAGTCAATAACAATATTAGTTATTAGAAGAAAAAAAATAATAGAAAACTAATATTGTTCGAAAACTAATATTGTTACAGTTCAGCAAGAACCACGGGAAGGTATGGACATTTCTTGCCAGGAGAGAAGAGGATGGCAATATTAATAGGGGAAAGGATGTTAGTAAAATAAAATATTTCATATAATAACAAAAATAAATCTGAAATGTCCATTAGAAGTAATAAAAATAAATTGTGTAAATTTTGCTTGAGAAAATATTAAAAAATATATCAATTTCTATGGTAAAACAAAGTAAAGGAAAATTCTTAGCTTTTCATTTACGACGCCTAATTTAGTTGCCATATTTACCAAATATTGTATTTTTATAATTTAATGTTAATCGAAATAAATATTTACACACGTATCTAATTTAGAAACCCGGACACATTTAACAATAAATAGAATGACCGGCTTAGCGACCCTCCAAACCGCAAACTGTAGATGGTACGTCTGTTTCTTGGATAAAAACTATAGATACGCCACGCCCATATCATCAGGTGATATAAGAATGGGCTATAAAAAATACCTTAAAAAATACTACAGCTTTGGCACACCGCGGTAAACTGTTCAGTCTAACTATTTATTTAGCAAGAAATAAAACGCGAAGGATTGAGGGCCTATGGCCTATGTAATGTATAATAAATTTAAAAAATGGCTGTGGATATTCGTCTGACAAGCGAATAAATAACCAGACCATTAAATACCAAGGCATAAACTCGCGCGGAATAATACAAGAAAAGTGTTTAACGAAAAGAAAGTTTTAACAAAACTTGCGGCGCGGATTAATAAAATAAAATGTTTAGAAGAAAAATGTTTAACTTTTAATATAATAAAATTTTTTTAAAAATCTGTAGGCAACAGGATTTGAACCCGGATGTTTTATTCCCTTTATTCAATTCAATTTAATTCAACATAACTTTATTAACATTATAATATAATAGGTACCTCACCAGAACCCATCCCGGGACCGACCGTGCAACCACCGCGCTACACGATGGCGGATTGCAGGGTCGGGCGGAACGGGTCTGATTCGGTTAAAAAACAATTAAAAACTTAAACCTAGACTCCTTCTGAGACAAACAGATTAAAAATGTATTAAAATTACTTACATCTAACATAAAAGATTTAACAACACTTAAAACTACACATTTTTTTAGAAAACTTGTTCACTTATCACTTTTTTAAAAAAATTTCGTAGCTGACGCAGGTACCTCAATCCAAACGAGGAGCCTTCCGCGAGGTGTTTAAATTCCGGGCTGCGCAAAGGCGGGCCTAAACTTTGATTTTAAAAATTTTGATTTCACAAGGTTTTGATTTTGTAAAAATGTGCGATGAGAAATGAATTTAGAGACAAAAATGTACAAAAAGAAAGCAAGAAAAAATAAACGCGACAAAAGCTTACAAACATAAAGGAAGAGGGGGACAGGAAAGATTTAAAGATATGAAAGGTATGAAATATTAGTAAAGGTGGATAGGGTAAGTTGAGGTTATAGTTGGTGAAGTTTGGCTACAGGGGTTGCCAGAAAATCGGTAATGTCTGGTACGGTAAGGGGTGTTTAATCCGAAATGGGGCATTATGCTGTCTAATTTGTGTTATGTATCTTGTTAACGGACTATCGCCCAGCTTGAAAGAGTAGAAGTTTTGAGAGATCTGCTGGACGTAATCCGCTATCGGGGTTATGTCGTTGCAAAGTGCGTACAGGTCTCTGAGGGAGGTGTACCTTCCAGAATTAGAAATGAGGCGCATAAATTTGTGCTCAAGCACTTTTAGTTTTTTCATTGTCGTGGTCGGTATGCTGCACCACACCGGCGCCTCGTATGTGATGGATGAGCGGATACAGACTCCTGGACAAGGAGTAGACCGTCCGTATTGTCTCATTGATGTGAGTATTAAACGTCAGTCGTTGATCTAATCTCACCCCCAAGTACTTCACGCACCTCTTGGTAGGAATTTGGTTTCCCCGGATCGAAATTGGCGTTAGAATTTTATTTTCTGTGAATTGGCGCGTGAAGACTATTGCCTCCGATTTTTCAGCGTTTACCCGAATCTTCCACCGGCTGTGGCACGAGCCATGTGCGCCTTCAGCAGCATATTCGCCGTTTGTGCATTGCGGGAATGCGCATACATGGCCGTGTCATCGGCGTGCTTGGCCAGCTTCGTATTCGGGAATTCTGGGAAGTCGAAGACGTACAGGTTGTACAACTTTGGCGACAGGCACGATCCTTGCGGAACTCCCGCGCGAATATCCCGCCGTGTTGAGAGTTTGTTATTCACTCGAACCTGTAGGGATCTACCCGTCAAGAACGAGTGAATGAGCTTGATGAAGTAAGTAGGGAAGTTATAGTGGTGTAGTTTGTAGAGTAAGCCCGGGATCCAGACGGTGTCGAACGCCTTCTCAATATCGAGGAGCACCATGGTGGTGTTCTTCCCGGGGTTGTATTGTACTTTGACGTCGTTAACTATCCTAACGACTTGCTGCACCGTGCTCCTGCCCCTCTTAAAGCCAAACTGGGACTCATCGTTGATGTGGAGCTCCTCCTGAACAGCATCTAGTCTAGCGGATTAATAAAATAAAATGTTTAGAAGAAAAATGTTTAACTTTTAATATAATAAAATTTTTTAAAAAATCTGTAGGCAACAGGATTTGAACCCGGATGTTTTATTCCCTTTACTTACACGCTTCCCTTTACTTACACACTGAGCTATTCCACGACGTACAATTCATGTAATATGTAGATACTAGAAAATTGCAAGTCCTAGAGGTATAGTGGTTTGGAAATGTCCGTTTGTCGGATGAATATCCACTACCACTAAAAATAGCTTATATATTTCATATATATAAAGATGAATTTAATTCTAATATAAGACGATTGTTAAATAACCAATGACAAATCTTCAGAGTTTGAGAATCGCTGAACTTATTGAAAACGTAGATTAAAATTTATCTCTCTCTTCAGTGTGTATCGCAATATTTCTGTCTCAAAATAGGTGAGAGAGAAGCTTGGCAGACATACGCGACAGTGTTTTTGGGCTATTATTTTAACTTTGTGTGCGAGAGAAGTGAAATCGTTCGCGCATTATCAACTCATACACACGCCAGTTTAGAGTTTACTAGACTATATCAGTAGGTATTTGGACGCGTAGAAATACCATACTAGCGGTCGAGGTGAGTATTTTACTCAAAAATTAATTAAATGTGTTTTCATAATCTTTATTATATAAAACAAAAATTAATATCAATTTCACCTTCCGATTTGCCACCAAACCTTTTTGAACTAGTTTCCATACCAGAACACAATTTATTTCCCCATTATTCGCCAAAGAGAATGGAAATAATTCTTATTAAATTTGATTGTTCAAATTGACAAAAGTTTGTTTACTCGTTGATTGCCTACACTGACAAAATTCGTCCATTTAAACTATGTTGGTGAACAAAGTTTAATTAATTAGTACAAGTAATTTTTTGCCTGCTACTAGTATATCTATAACAATAATAAGTAAATCGAGATTTCTGAAAGTGAAATTCTGTCACAAATGAACAATTTTTCTATCATTAATAAATTAGTACGCCAGATTTTGAAGTTCACTTGTTAATACGCCAGATGTAGCAAAACAGTCACTTATTGTTAATAAACTAACATTTCTGAAAAAAATTTATTGCAGTAAGTGAAGATGTATCTACCTGTTTTATGACAAATAAACGGTTACCTTCTGCAAATGAATTCGCCAATTAAATCCCACGTCGGCGTTTTGAATACGTCCGAGGTACTCCGAGACCAAGATTAAATCTTGCTCCGAGACTATCCGCTATACCTCCCCGCAATTAGCTATCTGTGTAATACGCTGGGGGTGTATGGTGTATGTGCTTTGTGCCTTAGTTTGAATATTCAGATATACCTATAAAATGGATCTTCACAAATTATTAAATGAGTGGGATTTATCAAACTATACAGACAGATTTGAAGGTAGATAATTATTATTGTATTTATATTTTCTGTTGCATTTGCTTATTTGCTATGTTTGCCCGCTATGATACTTATGTCGATGGTTTTATTTAAGACTTATTTAATAAATCTATTATACATATATATTGAATCATTTTTCCTGTACCCCTTATAGAAGTTTTTAAGGTATCTTCACCAAGTAAAATTATCTGCAACTTTTATTAAAAAGTCACTGGTGGTCTTTTTCAAATTTAATATACCGAAACAGATACATAGACAGTAGATAACATACCCTATTTACATGAGATATATTTTGACCAAGCATCCTCACATTTGTTTTTATATGTTAGAAATAAACATGCTTATGCCTAAATGAGGAATATGTGCAGCAAATCGCTAAAAACCTGAAAACACAATAATAATAAAATAAATAGTGAATATAGGGCATAAGGATTAAGAAATACGTAGTTGTAACAATTCCCAGTTGAAACAGTGGCAGATATAACACATAAATTCAAATATATATTTATTATTTTTAGGAACAATTGAAGAAACACTCCAAGAATAGCAAATCTAATATTCCAAACACACAGGTCACAATAAGGAATGAATTAAAGCAAAGTTCTGATAAACCTAGCAAGAAGCCTTTATTTTCTATACATCCAAGCATAGCTCAGTTGGCTAAAGCATATCCTCATATTAAATTACCTGTATTGTGCCTAAAGTCTCATGTTACACCAGTGGTAGTCATGGAACTGGATGAAGTTGAATCGTATTTCAAAAAAAGAAATTTGAATATTAACGTATATATTAAATCTGCTTTGAAGTCTTCTAGAAAAGCCAACAGATTAGTGAAATTAAAGGAAGTAAATACCAATACTGAACAAAACACATTAATTGGGGGACAGCAACTCACGAACAATTCTATTAATGGATCTAATAAGTGCACCAAGGTCGTAAATACTAAAAAATCCCTTAAAAGCAGTACTATTAATGAAAAAGATGTTAATACTAAAACAAAACGAAATTTTGTAACCAAAGCTGTAATGAAAACACCTCAAGTTAATACTAATTCCTTTGTTATATCTAAAAAACCTGCCGAAGTCGGAGGAATTAACAAATCTATTAAAATCCACAGTGTGAAACAATGCCTGAAGAAAGTTAATACTAGCAATAAAAAGAAAATAAAAATTAAATTTCCATTCATCAAAAGACAAAAAGATATATCAAATCAGTTTAATGGGAAGAGAAAATCATCCGAAATTGCAATGAAAAGAGTTATTAAACGTCCGAGATTATTAGATATGACACCTAAAAGCACAGGGAATCCCTTAAATATAAATGATTTGTCAGAATCTTTATCAGAAGTTCACAATGCCACAGATACAACAAAAACTTTACCACAGAGGGGGACCGTGCCTTCTATAAGCAAGGATAATCCTTCCAAATCTCTTTCATATATTGATAAATCAGTCCCATTACATATTTGTAACATCTGTAATTCTGTTCAATATAGTGCCAAGCACTTAAGAAGACATCGAATAGATCATTTACGATGTCAGTTTTGCAAGGTACGATTCCGAACTTTACCGAACAAAATACATCACATCGAGAATCTATGTATGTTTAAGAAAGCAATGACTAATATGCCTGACATTGAAGTAGAAAAAATCGAATATGACATAGAAGTGAGACGCAAATACCCAGAAGCATTTATTAACTTCCCATCAATCCCACCGTTTGAAACTGAAAATAGTATTGACCTAACTGAAAACGATAATGTAGATCTTTTAAAACTTGATATAACACATAAATTCAAAACAATTTTAGATAATATGTCTAATTTGAGTAGTCGCTCAAATATTGAACTTACGAAGCAAACGGTAACAGATATAAATAATATTCCTGCACACCTTTTGGATGTTATTGAAATTTTATCTGATGATGAAGAATCGTCTAACACAAGCAGTAGAAGCCATATAAAAGATATCAGCCCGGATAAATCCACAAATCAATTGGCAACATGTGAAGACGACAATGTACAGCATTCACCATTATTATCACCAAATGTAAATATTAGAAATCATCGTCTTCTGAATGGCATAGATCTAACGGATTATTCTGATATAAATATAATGAAGAAACTGTTGATATGTTCGCTGCCAATGCACGGATTCAATCAGAGATATACACAAACCCATTTACCTCTAAATCAAGATATTATAGTATTCGAAGGAAATGTAATATTAAAAGGTTTAAAACGACATATGCGAGCGTATAAAATACCGGTTGTAACTAGATTTGGAAAATTGCGCGTATCCTACGATTACAATAAAAGCCCCAAGCAACACAATAAACTTTGCTTTTGGAATGATTTGACACCCATTGATATAAAGCAAACGGAATACAAAAATAATCCTATAGAATCAGATAGAACATCTAACTCTCTAGAAACAACCACATTACGCAGTCATTCCAGTTCTGTTATGTTATTAAGCATAAATCAAAATTGCACGGTATCAACAGTAAATGACAGTCTACAACCACAGAGTGATGTACAAACTTCGTCAGTCATACAGACAAATAACGCTTTGGCTCTTCTAAATTTTTTTTCAGACACTGATTTAGGTAACGAAGCTGGCAATTCCACTAATGAAGATATTCGAATAAACGATATTGAACTAATTTAGGCATTAGTTTTAGTAAAATAAAACTGTAAAATGAAAACTTTTTATACATTTTACTATAATGTACATGCATTCAATATTTGTAAATAAAATTTATTATTTCAATTATTGTTCTTTCACTTTAGAGTTACCTAAGATCTATATAAGCAAAGAAGAAATGACAAGAGACTGTTTAGCCATTACATCGTCTTACCTACGAAGGTAATTAAAATGAAGGATTTTCCCAGTTGCACTTAACAAAATAATAACCAATAAGGGTTCCAAAATGACCTTACTTTCTAAAATATTGCTAGGAATATTGATTTAATGGAAATATCTAAATTAAATCCGCATGAATAACAATAACAAAAAAGATTAAACAAAAAAAGTGTAAATTAAAAGTGAATAATTTTGAGTAGGATAAATTAAGTCATTATATTACAAAACAATATAATTAAACGATCAAAAGAACTTACCTGAAGTTCGATCGTAATTATATGAGGCATCCATTCCGAAGATATACATTTTAATCATATACTTATTAACTATATACAATGAGTTTCGTTCGCATCTTGACGCCAAAGAAGGCCTTATCGCTCTAACCTTCCAGAGTACTTGGGCTATGGTGCGCATGCCTTAGTAGCGGAATGCCGGCGCGAGAATGTGATAGTTTCACAAAATATCGAAGGTGAATAATCACAATCTAATTAGTGAAGTTGTGTATGTTACAAAAGCGCGCTCCCCTGTCGTTGGTATTGTGCGGTTAACGCATACGCGTTGAGTTCCAAATACTCCACAGAGATAGAAAATCTTCTTCTCAAGCCTCAATTCCGTACAACGGATGCTTATAGCCACTACCAGTATATAGTTAATAAGTATATGATTTTAATCATACAACGTAGTCCCGCGTGCTTGGGCTACTGCGCACAAGTTTTTAAAGACAGAAACAAAGACGAGCATACCTCGCCCGCTCCCGCTTTCTCTAGGTTCATTTTGTTTAAAGTACCAGGTTTTATTTGCAACCTAGGGCGGGTAAGGTGGATTGTATATCTTTGGAATGGATGCCTCATATAATTACGATCGAACTTCAGGTAAGTTCTATTGATCGTTTAATTATATTTCAGCATCCATTCCGAAGGTATACATTTTAAACATATCACGTAGTTATTTAAAGATACAAGTTGCAAAGAAAACAATGTAAAGAAAAATATAGTTTTATTAAAGATGTAAAACTAAACTCAAAGAAAAGAATCTCAAATATCTAGCTTATTTCGCTAGAAAAGATAAGCATAATAAAACTCTAATAGCTCTATGAAAACTGAGTTACACGCTAACACTGTTTGACAAAAATTATCAGGAGGTGACAGGGGTCTTTGGTAGAACCTCGCAAATGATTCCGAACTCTGACTCCATCCTGCAGAGGTTCTGATAGTGTCTAGCGACAGTCCGCTTCTGAATGCCGCTGAAGTGGATGCATGACGGACAGAATGCTGTTTAAACGTTTCACAATCGATGCCAGCGAAATTCATAGTGGACTTAACCCATCTACTAAGAGTTTGCTTTGTAGCCAATGTGTGATTTTTTTGAAGAGTAAAGAAACAGAAAGTCATTTTTTCCCCTAAGTGGTCTAGTTCGTTCCAAGTATTGAATTACCTAATTACAGTCACGCATAAGTTACGTTTCTTCGTAAAATACGGGAGTACTGAACAAGGCTGAGCATTCCCGGTACCGCAGGTTTTAATTAAATCGGGGATAAAAATTTGTAATCCAGAATCCAATTTTTTAATTAGGGATATTGTTTGCAGGCGTTGACCTGTCGCCAAGCATAGAAGGGTCATTAATTTGAATGACAACTGCTTTAAACATAATATTAAACATAATATTTTTAGTCGCAAACTCCTCTATAAATCCTTATTTTACTATAAGGAACGTAACCAGACTGCAACCAACAGCTACTCTCCGGGCTATGTGCCCCGCCGAGCGCTGAATTACAAGTCACAAGTCTGGCGCGTTAAGTGTAATAATTGCATATTACCATCAAAACGCTAATGCTTCGAACTGCTTTAAAGTTTCAGTCGGTGTTCGATCCAAGTACCCCAAGACCTGATAGGGTCCCATGTGACTTTATATTTAAGCGTCGTAGGTCTCAACCTAAAAATTCTTTTTAAAAATCGTTTAATTATCGGATCATCGCCTATCTTGCCAGAAGCACCAAATATAGTGCGGATCGGTGGGAGTTGAATGAACCGTAAATATTTTCCCCATTATCCAGCAGGTGTTGAAGAAATAATAACACATACTGAATGGAACCCTATCATGGACAAATGCTATTATCTTGGCAAAAGGTCCATCATAGCTTAAAAGTGGTGCTATATTGTTTAACTGTACTTTCTGCTAAAGATTTGATTAGGGTATTTATTACCTGGTCAGGAAAGCCTCTCCCTTTTAAATGATTCTCTGATAAAACTGCTACTATCAAGGTAAGGTCTC
The DNA here is from genome assembly GCA_963675555.1 of Leptura quadrifasciata. Taxonomy (NCBI): domain Eukaryota; kingdom Metazoa; phylum Arthropoda; class Insecta; order Coleoptera; family Cerambycidae; genus Leptura; species Leptura quadrifasciata. The sequence continues at coordinate 34,553,220 of OY776674.1, forward strand.
GAAACAAGGGATGGCTCTCTTAGCTGTAGGGAGAAAACAAAAGATTAGGACCAGGATGAAAAATAATAGGCTGGCCTACAATCATTTTTTCAAAAAGTGGGTACCATGCTTGACTTTTCCACTTTGGAACAAAACTAAGATGCCAGTGGCTTGTTCATTTTTAATTTTTTGAAGGGTTCTTAGGATTAGTGTAAATGGCGGGAATCCGTAGAAAAAATCCTTACACCACGGAACAGTAAAGGGATCCACTGCAAATGCCACCGGATCCTTAAACCATGAAAAATATTTAGGACATTTCTTATTGTCCTTAGATGCAAATAAATCCGCTGTGGGAACGCCAAACTTCTCAAGTATAGATTTAAATGCGAAGGAAGCTAGATACCATCCTGTTTCAAATGTCAAGAAACGCAATTCTTGATCAGCTTCCCAGTTATCCACCGAACTAATGTAGGAAGCGAAGAGCCATATGTTTCTACGCTCGCACCACTGCCATATTTGTTTAGCTAAGCATCCCAACTTGGGGTGATGAATGCTACCCATCCTATTAATATAAGCTATGGCAGTGGTGTTATCTGATCTAATTAAAATATTTGCATGTCTAGGATTGGCAGCAAAACACTCAAGAGCAAAGTAAATAACCTTGAACTCTAAGAAATTTATGTGATGGGATCTTTCTGACTCAGTCCACCAACCTCTAGCTCGCTCACCTTGAGCGCAAGCGCCCCATCCGGTTAAAGATGAATCACTAAAGATCTCAAGAGAGAAAGAATCCTGCTTAATATCGTTATAGGAATGGTCGATTACATCTAGCCACCATTTGAAATCAAATTCCAAATAACTTGGAATGTCCATTTTAGCTTCATAATTCATATTATTAAGCTTTAAAGCTTGAAACTTTTCTCTCTCGGAATTTTTAGTGTAAAGCCAGCTATATTTAATACCAGGGCAAGTCGAAATTAGATAACCAATAAATTGAGCAAATGTGCGTATTTTACAACGCTTTTTTCTTTGTATGAGGTTCACCCATTTCTTTACTTTTACTGTTTTCTCTTTCGGCAACTCTAATCTTAGATTACTACTATCAAATAAGATCCGCCAGGAACTTACATTTCAGAGAAGGCTGGATAACGCTTTTCTGATTATTTATTATAAAACCCAATGAAGTTAATATGTTTATTGTAAATTTCACATTTCTAGAACATTCCCCGTCAGTGGCTCCAAATATTAAAAAGTCGTCCAGGTAATTGATGCACATTACTCCCCTGGATCTAAGGTACTGGACTACAGGTTTTAAAATTTTCGTAAAGGCATGGGGTGCGGGCTCTAAACCAACGGCAATACTCTGAACTCATACAAATTGCGTTGAAATTGGAACTAAGAAATAAGCGTCCTTTAAATCTATGGAAACAAGAAAAGTACTTTTTTTGTATAAGCCTACAAACTGTTCTTGTGTCCTCCATCTTGAAATGGGGTATAGATAAAAATTTTAAGTTTAGTATAAACCTCTTTTTGCCATTTGGTTTGTCAGCTAGGAAAATCCTACAAATAAATTGATCAGGAAGGGACTTGCATTGGACAATGGAGCCTTGATAAAGAAGTTCCGTTATGGACTCAAGCATGAGTTTTAAGTCGTCACCTGACAGTTTTGTTTCCACTGAACTATGAACTTGCACAGGTTTCTTTGAAAATGGGAGTCTGTATCCCTTGATCCAAGATAAAATTATAGGATTAGATGTGATAGACTTCCACTCTTTGAAAAAATATTTAAGCCTGCCGGCTAAGATTTGCTCGCTTACCAGTCTTAACGCCTCCTCCTGTACTGATTTTCCCTCGAGGATTGGAACCTCTGAAGTTTCGCCCCCCTCTGATGGCAAAACGGGCGCTGCCTGTTTTCCGAATAAGTTGAATGAGGCGAAACCCTGTTCGCTGCTCCCCCTCTTCTGTTTTGTTGACTTTTCGAAAAATGAGACGTCGCTGAAGTACTAGGACGACTTACTATAACAGATCTTATTTGGCGCCCAGTGATTTCCAAGTATTTAGCTGCCTTAATTTTCTTGCTAAGATCAGAGCCAAACAGTAGATCCGACGGAGGGGTTTTATCAACGATATTTTTAATGTCTTTGTTCAGGCTAGGGGTTATTAGGGCGCGCCTGGTTAATGTGATTTTGTTAAATAGATTCGTAAGAATCCGAGCGGAGTCACTAAAATAAGTTAAAAGTTTATCCGAAACTGTTTTAGAGATATTTTCAGAGTCACTTAAGAGCGCATTTATACCCTGCCCCAACGCCGATAAGGCTTTGCCTATTTGTGCTTGGTACTGAGAATGTGATGAGTCTCTCATCAAATAAGGGCCAGACAAAATTGTATTAATTTCCGGATTAATGGCTGGTGGCATTAAAGCCGTACAGTTTCCCGGAATACTATATTTTCCAATCAGATGTTTATTCTCCTCAAAGACTAAACCATGGGTCAAAATGTAAGACCATCTATCGGCAATTGCCTGGTGAATTTTAAATTCAGAAGGAGTTTTTCAAAATCGTCCCCTAAAATTTTTAAAATATCGTCCGGTAATTCCATGTCATTTTGTAAAATCAGGACGTCCTCATTATTTGAGGCGGGCACATTAACAGCAGTATTGTTACTGCTTACCTGTAAAGGCAAAGCCACCTCGTGGTCATTGTCATTTGCGAACGCCGTGCCGTGTCGCTCGGAGCACGGTCAACGCTAACATACGGAGACGCCGAGCCAGATCGGCTGCGGTCGCTTGAGTTCTCCGAAAGAGACGGAACGTTGTCGACTTGCATGTCTACTGCTGTGATGGCGGCTTACTTGAATATTGCTAGACCCAGGGCAGCATGAGGGACGGGGGGATTGGCTTCGTGCTCGTGCCCTTGACTGACTCCTCGAACGGCTTCGGAAATCGTGAGATTCCCTGCATTGCCTGAGCTTTTTAATTTTCCTTCTCAACTTCTTAATTTTTCTGGTGTATTTATTTGATTCACCAGAGTCACTAGATTCCGATGACGAAGAACGATTTCTTTTTCCCATTCTGAAAAGCTAGAAGTAACAGGATAATATGTTTATATTATACTTACATGACATGTAAATTGTGATTATTTACCTACGTAGTAAATTGTCAAACCGATGTGTCGCGTCGCGGCGTAGCAAAAGAACAAGAACGCGAATGAACCTAGAGAAAACGGGAGCGGGCGGCCAGAGTGGGATAGGTCTGCTCATCGTCTATATCTCTGTCTTTAAAAACTTGTGCGCGGTACGCGGGTCTACGTGGTATGATTAAAATCTTCGACCATTCAATTCTATCTTGCGGGTAAATAATAAGTAGTAAAATTTTATTAAGTAAAAATTAAAATAACACCAATATGCTTTGAATATATAGTATATAATATAATATAATATAGATAGATAGGTAGAGAGATAGGTAGAGAGATAGATATATTTCTCAGATAATTGTATGTATTTTATATAGTTATTGACAAAAATTAGTAATCATTTTTTTTTTCAATTCTTTCCTCAATATTAATTAAAGTATCGGCAATAGCTTCACGTTTTTCTTCTGTAGCTTCACACATTCCATCTCTGGATTTCTTAGAAACCTTTTTTGTCTTATAAATTCGTTGAGGGGAAATGTTTTTATTTGGTGGCTCAATAACAGTATTTTTAGGAAGTGTTGCCTTACACTTATATCTGATGCCGCTAACAATGTCGGAAGAAGAGGTTCCATCATATTTTGAGCGAGTATTAAATCTTCTGGCGATTTTACATTTTCATTTAGTAATTCTACAACACTGTCTATGAATGTTGGTTTCTTTATCAAAAATTGATCTGACTGAGGAGTGGACGGGATAACATTGGAAATTAAATTAGAAGTTGTTAGATCACTCACTAATTGGTCTCTCCAAATTTTTATTTTTCTCGTCAATTAATTGCCCCTGTAATTGCTCATGTTGGAGCTTTTCAGAGGGATCTTGAGCTTGTGTTATTGTTATTCTGTTTACGGCATGGATATGTTTACATATCAAAGTTTCTTACCTACAAAGGCAATTAAAATGAAGGGTTTTCCCAGTTGCATTTAACAAAATAATAATTAATAAGGGTTCCAAAATGACCCTACTTTCTAAAATAATTGCTAGGAATATTGATATACTTAATGGAAATTTCTAAATTAAATCCATTTGAATAACAATAACAAACGTAAAAACGTAAATACATCACAATTTCATTCACGTTTGAAGATGTGGTAGGTCTCTTTTTATCCTTATAGATATAAGCTAAATCAGGTTCGATTAAGTATGTTCGATTTCTTGGAGGAGGTACAAATGACTCAATTGATTCTTTGTGCTTCCATTTTTCGACCTAACGTCAATAATTTATCTATGGAATCAATATCAACTAATCCTAAGTGACTTTGATAGAATGGAGCGAGATTAAGTAAGATAATTTTTAAACGTGCCGATTCATCCACGGTTACTGTTAGGCGATTAAACTTGTATATTCCTATTGATTCACCAGGACCTTGTGTTTGTTGCCTAATTTCTTTCAAAAATGTATCATTAAAATGAGGAGTCTGAAATTGTAAGTGTAACTCATCAACGAGCTGTGCCCATGATGATATCTTACTTTTAACGCCTTTTTGATAAATAACTCACTAGCTGAGTTAAACAATTACCTCTTTATTACGTACGTGAAACACAAAGTTCTTTTGCATTTTCTAGAAATGCGCTTAGTGATATTTTAGAACTATCGCCTGAAAATTTAACAATATTCTTGGAAACTGTTACCTACTGAATTTATTGAATGACTTGAACAAGCCTGGATAGACAAATTATTAGACATATCACCTTCGGTAGAAGTATCGCTGTCCGAATCAGTTGACAGGACCGTAGACGACTTAATAGTTGTACGTTTTATCGGCATATCGGAATTCTGTGAAGTACCGTCAGCTGGGGCGAAGTCGGACAGTAGGGGTAAACACGGACAGAAGCACATGTTCGCCTGTTTTTTTCAAGGTTATCTTAGGGATCCACTATAAGCCCGCCAAATTGGTTGAATTTCGTCATCGTCAGTAACAAGTGAACGATGAGAGTGAGTGGGTGTCAGTTGGTGTAATTATTGGCAGTGGCGTACAGGTAAGGATTTTAATAAATTTGTTTTTTTCAATTTTTTTTAAAGGCTGAAAAGAAACTATTGCACATAGAAGGTATAAATGGATATCAAAATCACTATGGCACTAAGGTGTTGAGTACTGTATGCTTAATGTATGTGCGCAAAATGACAGTTTGTTTAGTTTTTTTTTGAATAATTTATTTATAACAAATTGTCCTCAGGTGGGGTGAAGTCGGACACCATGGTAAGAAACTATAAAAAGAAGATTGGCATAAAATTCATGAATTATGATGAAAATACATTAAAAAAAGCACTGAATGATGTCAAAAAAGGCAAACGGACTTTAAGGCAGGCAGCTGACTGTTATAATATTCCCAAATCTACACTGCACGACAAAATTAAGGGTAGAAAATGTCGAAATCATGGTGGGCAAATTGTAATCTCGGAAGAAGAAGAAAGAATGCTGGCAAAAGCCATTACCAAGTTTAGCGAATGGGGTTTTCCTATGACTCGCACGGATATAAGATGGCTCGTAAAAAATTACCTCGACAGAAAAGGACAAAAAATTTCAACTTTTAAAGACAATTTACCAGGAGTGGAATGGTTTTATAGTTTTTTTAAAAGAAACAAAATTTTAACAGAAAGATTTGTTCAAAACATTAAGAGAAGTAGGGCTAATGTTACTAAACAGATAGTAAAAGAATATTTTAAAAATTTAGGAGCGAGCCTGAAAGATGTCGAGCCCACCCATTTAGTCAATTACGATGAGACCAATCTCACGGATGATCCAGGACGACAGAAAGTCCTATGCCGCCGGGGGTCTAAAAGGGTGGAAAGGATAATAGATTCCAGCAAAACAAGCATTTCAGTTATGATGGCAGTAACTGCAGCGGGACACTTATTGCCACCATATGTGGTATATAAAGCTGTACACTTATATCCAACCTGGATAGAAGGAGGGCCCGAGAAAACGGTGTACAACCGAACCAAGTCAGGCTGGTTCGATTCAACATTCGAGAATTGGTTTGACAAGATCCTCCTGGGGGGGCGAGCGTAGGTGCGTCTTTACCATGTACATACTTCGGTATGCGATGTAAAGCAACGACAGGCGCGGTTAGTACTTGGATGGTGACCATTCCAACGGAAACCGCGTTCTCGCCTCACACATCTTCCAGCGGCTTGTATACCAGTGTATGCGCGGAAGCTATACAACCTTAGGCGAGGGTTGTATAGGAGATATACCATCCTTCGGAGGGGATGTAAAGCCGTCGGTCCCTTGTCTATTAAATGTTAGGCAATTAAAAGATCCCTACTCTTCTTAAGGGAAGAGGTTCGGCAAAATTCCTGGTTGGGGGTAGCTCGTCTACAGGCGTCGGTGTTAGGCCTCAGTAGCGGAAATAGACCGACGTTAAATAAATGTAAAAAAAAAAAAAAAAAAAAAAGATTCTCCTGCCTTATTTCAAAAATCTCCCGGGAAAGAAGGTGCTGATTGGAGATAATTTATCGAGCCACATTTCAATGCACGTTCTGAAATGCTGCGAGCAAAACAACATTCATTTTGTGTTGTTTCCACCAAATGCAACACACTTACTTCAGCCTTTAGATGTGGCATTTTTCGCACCATTTAAGAAATCCTGGCGTGCCATTTTGACGGAGTGGAAAATGAAAAATAGAGGGTGTATACCCAAATCAGATTTTCCTAAGCTGTTCAAGAAAGCTATTGAGAATGTAAAAAATTTAGAAAAAAACATAAAGTCAGGTTTTCGAGGATGCGGAATTGTCCCGCTTTCCTCAGATGAAATTTTGAAGAAAATTCCAGATGGCAATGAAGAAGATGAAACAGAAAATGAAAATCTCTGGATTAGAACTTTGCAAAATTTTCTACAAGAAAGTAGGTTGGCAACGACCCAAGAAATCGAGACAAAAAAACGAGGTAAGAAGTTGACGGTGGCATCTGGTAAAGGAGTAACATGGAACGATCTCGCTGAGGCGTCCACTACTGAAAATGAAAATAATAACTTAGAAGGCAGCAGAGATGAAGAGCAAGAAGTTGTTTCGGATGCTGATGAAAACTTGGAACTTGAGGAACAGGATGTTTCTGAGAGTGAAAACATATTCAAAGAATACATTGAGACTGATTTTGATATTATACAAAAGGGCACATTTTTGTTAGTTAGGTTTTTATGTCCAAACAATACCTATAAACATTACATTGGCTGTGTAACTGAGGTGATAGATGAAACCAAAAATATTTATTATGTTAATTTTTTAAGAAGACAAAATCTAATAAAATGGGGGAATATTATATATATCCAAATACTAAGGATGAAAGCTTAATAGAAAGCTCACAAATTGTTAGGGTACTTCATGATGTTAAATCTTTACGACGCGGCAGATTTCACTTTCCCATTTTACTAAAATATAATACTCTCAGAGTTGAATGATTTATTTGAGTTTCTATTTAAAGTTTTTGTTTTGTATTTTTTATCATAAAAATGTTTTGCAGAATTTACACTTTTTTTTTAATGTTTTATGAGATTTACAGAGTTTTATACTATTCGTTTTTGAAAATAAAACTTTTTAGTTGAAAATGTTGCGTCATTTTTGCCTTAATTATTAGTTCCCCATTTAAAATTATTTTATTTTATTTTTTTTTTGTCCGACTTCGCCCCTTAATACGACTGAAGACGGTTTTCAAGCAAAATAAATGGTTGTCCGTGCCCACCCCACACATAGGGGCGAAGGCGGACAGTTTTTAAAAAAAAATTAAACGTAGTAGGGTTAAAATTTTCATATATTTTTTATCACATAGTTGTTTAAAGATATAAGGCTTCCTAAATTATTTTTTTCAAATTTTTAGCACCAACGGCGTAAAAGTTATTCGCCAAAAACAGCGAAAATCGTCCGACTTCGCCCCAGCTGACGGTACCTTTAAACTTCCTAGCCTTCGATTTTAATTGACTTCGCAAATCCAGAATTTCAATTAGAAAATTTGAATGTTGTGTATGTTCCACATCCTTGGATGATTTCGACCTTTCAGCTCTTTGAAAAACACGAGCAAGTTTAGAAAATATCTTTGAAAATAATGGACTACTAGCAAGATCCGAAAAACCAAAAAAAATTCCAAAATTTTTGCACTTATGTATTCGGCATCCTCATCAAAAGTATATGGATGGATACTTAGGATATTTAAGAGAAGAATCGGTTTTCTTCAAACGAAAAATCGCACGTAAGAATTTTCACATATCCTCCACAGTTGTCTTATCAGTTATACCCCGGAAAGTAAGTTCATATTTTAACTCATCTTTTTCAAGTCTATTTACCTCAAATTTCAAATCCATATTTCTTAAACTATACAACTACCAACACAAAACTATTTCTTGGTAAACTTCAAAATTTAACTTAAAATTCTAATATTACCACGTAATATAAGCTAAATCTACCCAAAAACTCAAAATGACGCTTGACGTCACTATAGGCGTCGTGAAGAAAGCAGCGAAAAAGAAAAAGAATACTCAAGAAAAGAATAAACAACTAAAACTACACTAAATTGGTGTAAATAGTGGCTATTTACACATCGGCGCTTGGCGTCGCAACGCAAAAATGTGAAAATTTATCAAAGGATGAATAAACAATTAATATTATACCAAATTCACAACTATTTACACATCGACGCTTGGCGTCGGTAGGTGTCAAGGGGCAAAAATGTCTAAATTATCACAGATGAGAATAATCAACTAATAATAAATGTAAATTATGAAAATTACAACTAAGGCTCTTGACGTCGCGGTGCAAAAAATGATTGAATTATGCAAAAGCAGAATAAGCAACTAAAATTAAACCGAAATTACAGGAAATTATAACATCGACGCCTGGCGTCGTTAGGCGTCGCGGTGCGAAAATATCTAAAGTATATGAGAAAAGGACGAGCCATAAAAATTATACCGAAATTACAGAAAATTACAACTTCGACGCTAGGCGTCTCGGTGCAAAAATGTCAATTATCTATGAAAACAATAAGCACTTAAAATTATATCGAAATTACTGAAAATTACAACTTAGACGCGCGTCGGTGGCGTCGCGGTGCCAAATTTATGAATTAACAAAAAAAAAAACAATAAACAGTGAAAATTACACCTAAATTACGCAAAATTTTAATTTCGACGCTCTATACTATTATGGTAAAACTTACTTCATTTGATGACGATTCGCTAATATACAATAATTGCGATAATTGTTACAATTAAAATTAAATCGGAAATAACGATGTCAATGCAACATCATGTGCATAGAAACATTCGGAACTATTTGAATTGGGCAGGCACGGTGACGCGTTTCCGCGCCGGGCGCTGATTTGATGAAAGTTAGTAGGCAACCTCCCTCATGTTTACTAATCTTGCCTTCGGGATAATATTACATTTAAAAAATTACCAATCGAATGTCGACTTTTTGACCGAGGTGTCGCCGGTATATCGTCGGAATAAAATAAAATTTAAAAAATGACTAATCTATTGTTGACATTTTGACGGAGGCGCCGCTTATACATCATCGGGATAATATTAAATTTACGAAATTACTAATCGATTGTCGACTTTTCGACGGTGGCGCCGCCGGTATATCATCGGGATAAAATAAAATTTAAAAATGACTAAACTATTGTCGACATTTTGACGGAGGCGCCGCTTATACATCATTGGGAGACCCTGTCTGTCGCCGCTTGTCGTAAATCCAAACCAAACAGCCGCTATATATCTTCGGGTACACCTGACAGTTGACGCAGAGCGTTTATCTTTGACGTTATTATCAGGAAGAAAAAGTTCCTGATTATTGTAGGGGGTTTATGAAAGTTGACTCGGAGCATTCAGATCACTATCTCTGTCTTTGTTCTTTTTTATGGCTTTTGAAAATGAGAATGACATTTCCAAATTACTTCAAATGAAAGAAATTTCGTAAACCCCGTATATGACGTAGATGTAAACCACATATACCAAAAATGAGTCGTAGATATCAGGATCCCGAACGCTTATGGAATACTAAGGAAGATCGTTCCGCGAATTACGATGACTCAAGACTCCCACAGATGGCGTAGAGTTCCTAGGAACTGTTCCCCACTATTTTTATATTTCATCTTGCGTCATCCTTGCTTACATAATGCATAACCTCTTTCTTATTTAAATGTCAACAGGTTATAGATAATTAGTCACAGTAAATTAGCAATTAAAATGGCAAATAGGAGAAATAATTTATAAAGTTTTAAAAATTTGGGTGCAGACTTCTAATAGACATCCAAATACAGATCAGAAGAGTTCCCACCTCTCAGGAGGTTGCTCCAGAAACCACCCTCTAGTGTGACCTCAGTGACCTCACGCTAATTTTTTAAATTTTTCTCAAAAACTGTTACTCTGACGAGGAAAACGAATAGAACCTAAAATATTTGTTATGAAATTATACATCATTTGTGTCCTATATATTTTTTTCCTATATCCAGCCCTAATCTCACAAATGACGTTTGAAGTTGGTTAATGCTGGTAAAGATAAGACAAATGCCCTATATGACATTTTTAACTCGATTGCAGAACGTCCTATTACTCCCGGTGAACGTACATATATTGTAGATGGTGGTAATTTAATTCATCGAGTGATTTGGCCGAAACAAGGTACATTTGCAGACATATACACCGCTTACATTAATTTCATTAAAAACGGTACGTCGAGTAATTGGTAGTACTTGATGGTTATTCTGAAAATAAGGAGAGTACAAGAGGCATTGAACTACAACAAAAACTTTTAAACCAAATATCTGTTGAAATAATTTTCAACGAAAATACGTCTGTTCCTGAGTCACAAAAAAATTTACTGAGCAATTTGGCAAATAACGAACGTTTGATTAACCAACTGATGGGAAAATTTGAATATGCCGTTATCCAAGCCCTTTCTGCAACAGATGATGCTGATATTCTAATTGTCCAAACTGCTATTAAGGAAACCTATAATAGTCCCACGGTAGTTGTGGGACAGGATGTTGACTTTCTCATTCTCATAATTGCTCTTTGTCCTCTTGACAAAGACATTCGATTTTTAAGAGATAATCAAGGAAACATCAAGAAAAGGGTATATAGTTCTCACGGTTTGCAGAATTCGGAAAGCCCTTCTTAACTGTAAAAGAAATATATTAATTGGTCACGCATTCAGTGGAAGCGATACTACATGCAATTTTGGCAAAGGAAAGGCACAAACTGTAAACTTGATAGACATTAGAAGGGACTTGGACGATGCTTTGTATATATTTAACGATCCATCATCGATGAAACCAGACATTGTACAAGCTGGAGAAAAAATCACAATAGCTTTATACAAGACACCTCGAACTGTTACATCGTTAAATCAATTTAGATTCATTTCATTTAACAAATTTGTTGGTCAATCTAATCAAGCAGTGATATTATCAAGACTACCACCTACATATGCTGCTTTAGAACAACATTCGTATCGCGTTTTTCAACAAATTCATTCGTGGCATGGAGAAAATTTGAAGCCTAATGAATGGGGTTGGGAAACAATCAGCGAAAATGATGCAGTTGTGCTAATGTTGAATTGAAGTGTTCAACAATGTGCTCCAATTGTCATGGTCAAGAATGTCTTAATTCAGTGTTAGAGGAAGAATTACCTGAAGATAATCCAATTATTGAATAAACAATCGTTAGTGGATTAGGCATCAAGGAGAAACCACTTAAAAAAAAACGCGCCGGGAGCTCTACTTCAGCGGTGGTGTGGGAATGGGCTCGAATATAAGAGACATAGTAATAACAAAATTTTCTGTAGTCATATTTTTTGCCCTTTTAGCCAGGTTTGTGTAGGAAAATCTGCTTTGCATGTAACATTTTTCTCTGGCCAATGTAGTTCTAGATATTTGTCACTTTACTCGTTTTTGCCGAACTTTAGCAACATATCCTAATTTTTCAAACCATATTTGTGAGAGCTGAGTTAAAGATAGACAAAAGGTTATGAAACATAAATGATGTAGAATTTTATACCGAATATTTTAGGTCCTACTCATTTTCCTCGTCAGAGTAACAGTTTTTGAAAAAAAAAAAAAAACTAGCACGAGGACACACTAGAGGGTGGTTTTTGAAGCAAAAGGGTATGAAGCGCCCTCCTGAGAGGTGGGAACTTTTGATCTGTATTTGGATGTCTATTATTAAGAGTCTGCACCCAAATTTTTAAAACTTTTATAAATTATTTCTCCTAAAAATTAAAAAACCTAATTTACTGTGACTAAATGTACTGATTGTTTGTATAATTTTCCAGAATTTTACAGTATTTAATGTGTTTGTATCATAGTGAAACTAATAACAAACCTAAATAGTATTTTGACGTTACACTTTGAATGTGCATCGCGGATAATTCATCGCAGTGGAAGGTGTAAAGATTGTTTTCATTTGCGTTTCATCCAAAGTTATCATTGACCATCTAAATTGACCAGTAAACAAAGTAGAGGTACTCCACTTTAGATAAGTTGAATGAATGATTCATTAGAAATGAAGCGTCAGCGTCAGTGAAAGATCTAAACTAGGTATTTTTAAAATGTTTGCATCCAGTCTTGTTTAAAAAACAAGTCCCTGTACCGAGATGAAGAGTAATCTGTAATTTAAGTTTTGGAGATAAAACTGTGCCCAAGGTGCCAGACTTCTGTATCAAGGAACTGCTTTTTATAGTAGAAAACATCAAACTGAGCCTCACTCATTCTTAATAATTCCTGTAGTTACCAGGGTCGTTTGCAGAAGCTGCACTTTTAAAGCACACGTACAGAAGGCATAACTTAAAAATGGCGTAGAAAGCAAATCAAGTTAACCGCCTACTTACTATAGAGACCCTATAAAGTAGAGACTGGCCACTCGAGTGGGAGGCACTCAGGTTCATATGAAAGTTGATGCATAATGGCAGCGGTGTCGCTTTTACTTTGACGAGCATAGTGTCATTAGACTCAACGTAATAGGTTAAAATTAAAATAACAGTCTGTTATGACTGATTTGGTCACGAAACAATTAATGGTAACGTTATTATTACTTATATATATTCTTCCACTTTGTCAAAAAACCATCGCCGCCATGATGCATCCAATTGGGTGGGGTGGCCAGTCTCTATAGGATCTCTAACTAACTTACTAGGTGTCACTGTGCCATCTAACGGCTGCTTTCATCCTAACATTTTTATGTAAATAGTTATAGCATGTCGTTCGTGATCCTAGTCTACAGGGTGGGGCAATAGTGCGTCAGACCTCGATATCTCGAGTTCTACGATAGCTAGAAATTTTTGTACCAATGGAGAAAATTGTATGCACTTTGAATTACATCTAAGACACATAATGAAATTATATGTCCACCTTTGAAAACGACCTCTTTTTATTTTAAAGGCTTGACTCTTTCTAAAATATCCGAAATCGATATTTCTACTTTTCAAATACCGTATGATAGGTACTATCACACAAATCTCAGAATTACATTTAATAAAAATGTATTAGGCATAATTCCATACTTGTTCATATTCTTAAACATTTCGGAAAGTTATGTAGCTAACACCAAATACAATTTTCATTAATAAACTATATTTTCAATGATAGCAAATATTTATGTCGCTAATGGTAAACTTTGTTGTTCACACCATTACATCATTTTTGACATTATTGAAGCGCCATCTCTTGATGAATGATTTTCGCGTATTTAACGCGCCAAACTCTAACCTTGAATAACAAAATCACGTCGATCACCCAGTGATCATGTGATCATACCAAACAGAACAGAGCAGATCACTAAATATTATTTACGTATAAATAATTTTATCTATGGAAGTATACTTGTAACTACATATATAATCTGTGCTAGTGTACTAATTTTGTGTAGGCAACAAAATTAAAAATTACTTTTATTTCCAAAGGACAATGATAATAATTTATACTTATTTCATTTGGATGATAATTAAATGTATATCGATTCGTTAACAAACGATGTTGAATGTACGGTGTAGGTTATGTTCCTCTGAGAAGACTCTAATTTCTTTATTTAATGGGAAATCTAGGGGGAACAGAGACCACATACGAAAGTTAGCACATGTTACAACAGGGATAAAGGTTTGTTTTTTAAGTTTTATATAAATTAGAATTCTTGAAATACGTTGTTTCCGAAATGATATCCACTGTTTCTTCGGCTTGTTTTATTCTTTAAAAACTACTTTGAACTACACTGAACACAATGTCGTTTTGGGTGGTTATTAAATATATCTAATTATATTACCTATTATGTATACATAACAAACTTGTGCACAACGGACATGGAACCGACCGTTCGGAACTCTTGTCACTCCCAAAATAAATCTGTACATCTGTATGTAAGCTGTACAGCCGTTAACTTATTAAATATCATAACAGCATAATTTATAAATGTATAGATTGTAGTAAAATCTTTGTGCGATGGCAAAGTGCACCGCATATTTTAAGCCTGGTCTTATTTTTTAATTAATACTGTGGAAGATCGGTATATGCAGCTTCTGTTAAAGTGACTATTGGCAAGCAAGTATTGCGCTGTCTTCTGATACAACAATCCATGGTTTAAGTATTGCTTATGACAGTCTGAGAATGCCAAACCTAAAACAAAAATTATGTTCATCCTTAACCCGTTTTAATAATACAATAATACCCAAATGTTCAAAAGCAGTAATTTGTGATTAGACAAATAGACATAAGTAATATACTTTGAGTACACTTTAAATTTTATGTAGATCTGTACTTACTTTACTAATAGGCAAGCTGAGCAATGGCATCTAAACTTTTAACTTTGATTTCGTCATTGATCACAGGGCTTGTTCGATATAACAAATAATCCATCACCACACTTTTAGAAATTTTTGGGATATAATTAATAATGCAGTTGAATCTCCCACTTTTAAATTATATGGATCAACACCACTCAACACATTAACTTAGAAATATAATTGGTGACTCCTAAAATGAAATGTATAGATCAGTGGCTCAATGCTTATGCGTTAGGCTTGCAACCATCAAAATCAAAAATTTTTAAACTGAAAGGTTAGGCCGGCCCTGCATTGGAGTATCTCGCGGAAGGCACATTGTTCAAGTTGTGGTGCCTGCGTCCAGATACACAAATTAAAAAAGTGTTGTGCACCATTGTTTTTAAAAACTGTGTAATTTTAAATTTTTCATGGAGCTTGTTTTCAAATAATCTTAATCTTATTACCTATTTTTCGTTTTGTACAAAAAGGAGTTTAGGTTTACTTGTTCTATTGTCGTTTTATCGCCGATCCAGGCCTGTCTCACCCGATCCTGCAATCCACCACCGAGTCAACGCGGTGGTTGCACAATCGGTTCTGGAGCAGGTCTTGGTGATGCAACTGTTTGTATCGTTTAATTTCAATAAATGCTTTTTGAATTGAATTGAGGCTTGCAACCATGGAATCCCGGGTTTGAATTCTGGCTAGGGTATGAATGTTTAATGGTGTTTTTCATGTATTACCGAGTTGGTAATACATGATAACCCGTTATATCTAGTCTTATGTGACTCAAACAGAGTTCAAACAAGTACTTACTTTAAAAACTACTCCCAGTACAAGTAGTCCAAATTTTTATTTGTACTCCCAGTATTAAGCACAAATACTTTGAAAAAGTAAGTACTTAAAGTATTAACTAATTTACTTGAAATTTAAAATTTAAGTAACCAGTACAAAGTAATTACTGCGTGAAGTACTCTAAGTACTTAAAATACTTAGAGTACTTTAAAATAATCTAAGTATTTTTTTAACTACAAGTATTTATAAGTACTTTAAGTACATTTGTGTGTTACTTGGAGTATTTTGAATGTACTATAATACTTTTTTAGGTATTCGATACCAGTAATGTTTAAATTGGAGTGTCTTATACTGCAGTACTCCCTCTTTACAACATATTTAGCCGTTAGTAGTAATCATGTTCTTTGTTTCAATGCAAATTGCATAATTACTCTTTAACATTTTAAACAAAAAACCATTTTTCTCTTTTCATTGAGCTATAAACAGACGCAGATAGAGGAGGAGAAAACTTTCTGTACTTGTCTTATGTTCGTTTTTAGGTAAAATTTCTAGAAATATCTTTAGGTACTATTTTTTTTTCTAATAATAAAGTTAAGGGAGGTAAAATCTTTCGTGAATCACATCACATCAAACCTAAAAGTTAAATATCTGAAATAATATAATTTTCAACAAGAAAATTGTAGGGGTGAAAATTTTAGAGAAAGTAAATATTAAAAGATACGAGAGAAAATGGACTGTTGTTGGTGAAAGTAAAGTATAGTAAGAAGAAGGAAGACAACCAGTTAACAAATTTGAGACAAAGAAAAAAAAAATAATTTTTTCAAAATTCTGACAAGTTGGAGAGAGAAAATAATTATAAATTATTTTAAGGTGCAGAAAACGATTCGTAGTGGAACCGAGATATCACTTGAATTGTGTGGGAGTTTGGCAGATTGCAGGTGAACAAGTGCTGATGATACTGATAATATTGATAATAGATAAACTGGACTATAATTGAGGAGACGATAAAATGCATATTTATCTATTTAAATATAATACAGAAGAGTACACAAATCCATTTAAACTGAAATTTAAATAAATGAAAGCTGCTAAAGCAGAAACATAAATATATGTTTATATATCTAAAAATAATTCATTAAAATACTCCACGAAATTATGGGAAGCTTTTCTTTTAAGATGATATTTGATTTTTTGTTTAAAATGGTATCCCTTCCATTATTATTAGTAGTATTATTTTACTAAGCTGCTATACACATATTGAGTATGCTCCTTTAAAACAGTCTTTTTAGTGAGAAGTTTTCAAGTTCCACTTTCTGATTTTGTACCAGCAAGTAGTTGAAAGTGCAAGTGAATGATGGTATAAATTGTGACTATCAATGTTCATTAAAAATGCAGTAAACTGCATAAATAAACATTAATTTAGTGAAGTTTTTATCATTTAAATTCTATAGAAACCTTTTTTTAGTGTTTTTGTGTCAATTGATATGAATCATGTTGTGATAATGAACTTTAGTAAAAACTTATAAAATTAATAAACAGGGGCGGCTTCTACTAATTTGGTTGTGTTCTGTCAACAAAAATGAATTGTGTGAACTATAAACAATGTAAAAATATAAATTTAGACGTAAAACAAATTTATATTTGTGATAAATGTGCAAATGGGCATTGCAGAGGTTGTTCTAAAATTGCACCCACTGAGATCAAATGCTTAGAGCTGAAGAAAGAAAGAAGACTGCGTTACTACTGCCCAATTTGTGATGACAATATTATTGAAAATGAAAATCTACTGAAACTAAATAAAAAATTGTCGGAAGAAAATCTTAATCTGAAAAAAATGTTGGAAAATATTCCTTCTCCAGATGTGTCTAGTAAATTGCAAATAAAGGAAAAATCCAGTAATGGGGAAAATAAAGATGATAACTCTGAAGCTATGATAAATGAGTTACAATTAACAAATAAACTAGTTATGAAACTACAGTCGAACTATGATTACGAACTTAATAAAATAAAAGAAGACATAATTAATCTCACCGAAAGTAACAAAGATCTAATACGATTACTGACTAATAAACCACCTGACGATCAAATCAACAGAGTATCAATAAAAGAAAGAACTACTTCGGAAAATGAGAACTGGAAGATATCAAATAAGATTAAAAATAGTCATCCACTGCAGTGCGATCAATTAAATGGTTTAAATATTTATAGCAAAACTGAGGGTAAAAAAAAGTTGTTAACTGTAGATCCTACTGCTCAGAAACCACAAACAGGTACTCCTAAATTAGCAGCAGCAAACAAAGGGTTAATCAAAGCAAACATTACTCCCCAGATGAAAGATCCAGACGAAAGAAATAATAAAGTGACCGAGCAAACTGATAACTACAAGGTTGTAATGAGAAGAACACGATATAAAATAAGAAGTGGGAAAGGAGATAGTGCATTCCATGGCAATGAAAATAAAGAAAGAAAAATATGGCTATTTATTTCAAAGGTACCAGATAGCGTGGTTTGAAAGAAATATAGAAAATTACATAAAAACTTGCACAGGCACGGAAAACGTATTTGTGAAAAAATTAGAAACACAATATAAAAGTGCTGACAATCAAGCATTTATGATTGGTGTTGACCCACTACTACTGGAACAAGTTTACGAACCAAATTTCTGGCCGAAGAAGATCATCTTTGATCGTTTCGATTTCAGATTAGGAAAGCGTTTCCTTGACAAACCGCTGAATGAGCAGAAACAATGCCAAGATGAAAAAATTCAGTCGCATTCTTTTCTACCACATCTAAATTAAGCATACCTTCTGTTACAAATAACGTCATTCAAATCTGTCAAAATAGTTCCAAAAACGTTTCTGTCTAATATCAAAATGTACAATGCTTGAGAAATAAATTCCTGCAAATTGAACACACCCTGATATTAAATCCTAAAATAAAAATAGCGTGTTTCACTGAGCACTGGATGAACAAGGGTGAGTTAGCATGCTTCAACATAAATAACTTTAAAATTGCTAGTCAATACTGCAGAGTAAATAAAAAAAATGGGGGTACTTGTATTTATGTTCAAAAAGATGTGATGGCTAGTGAAGTGAAGAACAAACGTGTGAAATATCAGCTTGTTATGTAAAATCTCAAAAATTAATTGTAATAAATGTATATAGATCACCGAATACTAAATCAGTTGATGTATTTTTGCTGAAAATGGACAATGTCTTAAAGTATATTGAAACATTTTACAGAGATTCTGTTGTACTTCTTGGAGGTGATTTTAATGTTCATTTTAATAATATCAGTGATCTAAACACGCAAAAGGTGATTGAATTCTTTCAGTCATATGGTTTACATCACCTAATAAATTAACCTACTCATAAAAGCAGTAACTGCCTAGACAATATTTTTAGTAATTTTGATTGTGTGAAAGCTGCGACTTTACCATTGGGAGTATCTGATCATATTGGCCTTACTGCTGATATTGAAATTAATCTTGCATATAAAACTGTTATTAAGCCAAAATTTATCAGATCCTTAAGTTTAAGCAACATAAATACTTTAAATAACAACCTGAGAAATGAAAATTGGGATGATGTACACTTGGCACAAACTTCGGAGGAAAAATATAGTATATTTCAAAACTTATTTATGTACTACTATGATATATGTCTCCCATTATTGAAAGTTAAAACAAGAAAATTAAATAAAGCAAAATGGATAACATCTGAAGTAACTACTGCTAAAAATAATCTAATGTTTCTATATGAGTTCCTACTGACCAAAATAAAAAAATTTACAACGACTTCAAAAAAGACTACAATAATAAGCTAGAGGTAGCCAAACAAAATTATTATCATAAACTGCTAAATAATACGGATAACTACAGTAAAACAGTTTGGAACATTATTAACACTGAGTCAGGTCGAGTTAATAAATATCCCTCTTATCCAGAAAATATAACAGCAAATCAGTTGAATAATTTTTTTATTAACAACATGAATGACAGACTTAAAAATCTTCCTCCGTCTCAAATAAGTGCCATAGATCTTATGGTCAATAAACACAATAATGATTCCTCTATGTTTATCAGGTCTGTAGTCCCAAATGATATAAGAATAATGGTAAATAAATAAAAAAATAAAAAAACTGAAGATATAAATGGAGTAAACACCTTTGTTGTTAAAAAATGTGCAAATTATTTAATTGAGCCATTAACAGATATAATCAATTCCTGTTTAATTGAAGGACATTTCCCAAATGAATTAAAAATTGCTAAAATTCTCCCAATATACAAAAATGGAGACACTGCAGATCCAAGTAATTTTCGGCAAATATCTATCTTGCCAACATTTTCCAAGCTTCTGGAAATGATAATTTACGAACAGTTAACAAATTATCTTGAACTGAACAATATTTTAAGTGTGTATCAATTTGGTTTTAGAAATAATCTATCGACATCAGACGCTATATATAGCCTTACTAGGTATATAAAGGATGCTTTTGAAAATAATGATAAATATATTGGTGTCTTTACTGATCTAACGGCGGCTTTTGATTGCGTTTATCATCAAATTCTTATTAGTAAGTTACACTTTTATGGTGTAAGAGGTTTATGTCTAGATATTATACATTCTTACTTAGAAAATAGGTATCAAGTTGTCGAAAGTTGGCATGTCAGAAATAATAAATTGCAAATCGTCAGAGGCATACCCCAAGGCTCGGTACTGGGTCCGTTGCTCTTTCTTGTTTATATAAACGATTTACCACACATGTTCAGCTCTCAAAATATCAAAACAACAATGTTTGTAGATGATACAACACTAAGCAAAAAGATTGGCAAAGAAGAAAATCCACAACATATTCTAACTGAAATACTACATAAAGCTAAATCCTGGTTTACACCAAATCAACTACTACTAAACGAGAGTAAAACTTTATCGTTAATTTTTGAAACAAAAAAAAATAACCAGACAGGGCAAAGTGTCAAATTTTTAGGGGTTCAAATCGATGCCAATCTAATTTGGACTGAACAAATTGAAAACCTCCAAGGTAAATTAAGTAAGATCGTATATGCAATTAGAAGAATAAAGATGACTGTTAATCAAAATGCAGCTCTAACTGCTTATCATTCACTTTTTCATTCAGTTATGGTTTATGCCTTAATTACATGGTGTAATGCATCCTATACTCTTATACATAAAATATTAGTAATTAAAAAATCAGCTGTGAGAAGTATAGTAGGAGCTAAGTATGAAGAAAGTTGTAGGCCATTTTTTGGATCTTTGAAATAATGACTGTGTTCTCAGCAATAGTATATCAATCCCTATTAGATGTTCATAAAAATCTAAATGATTATTGTACTCACACGAATGTTCATCAACATAACACAAGTAATAAAATGAATCTTGTCCCCCCAATGACTAGATTAAAAAAAATGGAGAACATTGGTATTAAATTTTACAACTCCCTACCAGTGAATTGGCGCAGGTTGCCGTTGAAAATATTTAAAAATAAAATAAAAGATGTCTTAAATAAAAATCCATTATATAGTCTAAATGAATTTTTCTATATTGATTTTGATGACTGAAACGTTTCTGGATCGTAAAAATATATTATGTGATAAATTATCTAATATATGTAAATGTGTCTGTTATTACAAGAAGAATTTATTATTGTAGTTATTACACGTTTTTAGAAATTGACTAGTTATTGCAAAAATAAATAAATTTTTAATGTATTGCCTTGTAGTGAAAACATTATTTTGATTTCTAATTTTACTCTTTTAATTTATGTGACATTTGTGCTTGTGACTTGTCTATAAAATTTTATATTTTCTTGAGATCAATAAATTATTTTTTTTTTTTTTTTTTTTTTTTTACAAAAAACCAGTCACCCTACTCTGTGGCTCCGACCCTCACAGAGGGGAGCTGGTAATACCAATAGCCACTCCCCACGCCCGTGGGGTGAGTGACTACCGGGTCCGCGAATCGTGTGCCCTGAGTAGACGTAATGAACCGAGGATGACAGCCTTCTGCATTCTGCCGGCTAAGATCTCTGCCGAATCTCGGCATGCCGGTATGATCTTTAGTTCTGAAAGCAGCGTCTGTCTCATTCCACCGAGGGCTCCTATAATCAGTACCACTATTTTAACAGAATGGCCTGGATAAAGCCTGCGGAGTTCGAAGAGCAAATCTCGATATTTTGTCCGTTTTTCCTCCTCTTTCAAGACAATGTTGCTCTCAGCGGGAGCTGAGAATTCCACGACATACATTGTCTTGAGTTGGTGGTCGAGGAGTACTATGTCAGGCTTGTTGGCTTGTATTTGCCTGACGGTGGGAAACGAGTAGTTCCAATAAATTAGGCACTTCTCATTCCCCACAACGGACTCAATATCCCCCGGAACGTAAGGCAGCACTGGTGTTTCGTCTATCCCATACGAGTGCCTTAGATGATAGTAAAGCACTCGTAATGCTGCGTTGTGTCTATGAATATAGGCCGAGACTGCGTAAGTCGGGCAAGCCGACAGTAAGTGCATTAGTCTCCGGCGCCCTGCGGCAGGCCCTGCAGCTGACATCAGGGACCTCCATACCCATGACACGACGTCGATAGACGAGAGTGTTAAATACACCATCCTGGCAAGCCATTATGAATCCCTCGGTCTCAGACTTCAGCCCAGCTGACCTTAAGAAGGCGAAGGTCAGCCTTTCGGATAAGCCGAGGTCTTCTATATTTTTATAGAAGATCCCGTGCAATGGCTTATCCTTATGGAGCTGCAGAAGGATGTTGTGTTCTGCAGCTCTAATGTGGGCTTTTAGTCGAACGGGTTCCAACTCGGTGACAGAGTCGGGGTTTACCTGCTCGACGTCGAAGATGAGACCAAGTTCATCGGCTGCTCTGCGTGCTGCCTTAAAGAGAAAAGCTCCTACCTCTGCATTTTCATGGTCTCGGACCATGCAGAGGAGGGGATCCGAACTCCTGATGACCTTACATGCTCCCTCCAGAACCATCCTGCTATGGAGACTCTCCAAGCTCAAGAGTCCAAGGCCTCCCCGATGTCGTGGGAGATATAACCGTGGAACGGACGATTTAGGATGCAAGCTCCTATTGAGATGCATCTTCTTGCGGGTTACTACATCGAGTTGACGCAGCTCTTCTCTAGTCCACTTCACTACTCCGAAAGAGTAGAGAAGGATCGGAACGGCAAGCATATTTGTAGCAGACACCTTGTTCTTCCCCGACAG
Source organism: Leptura quadrifasciata (assembly GCA_963675555.1). Lineage (NCBI taxonomy): Eukaryota > Metazoa > Arthropoda > Insecta > Coleoptera > Cerambycidae > Leptura > Leptura quadrifasciata. The sequence continues at coordinate 34,576,157 of OY776674.1, forward strand.
TTCTGAAGACCAGATCTGTCGGAGTAGGTGCTGATACTTGCCGCGGAGAGCGTTTTTCACTACACTCACTTCTTGGGTGGAGCGTTGCTCGACACCCAAGTAAGTGTACGACTCTCCGGCATCTAGATGGTGTAAGATGCTTCCGTCCACGAGCTGCGCGTCCTCTCCATAGTCACCGCATCGTCCTCTCTTGAGATGGATCAGTGCGCATTTGTCCAACCCGAACTGCATACCGACAGCCTGCGTATACTCCTGTACCACCCTAAGGGACTGTTGGAGGTCCCTCTCTCCAGAGGCATAAAGTTTAAGGTCATCCATATAAAATAGATGGGTGACCTTATGCCTCCTGTCGCCGGGGGTACCGCAGTTGTAGCCACGGGTTTTCCGGAGCGAGACGGATAATGGCAGTAGTGAGATGCAAAACAGAAGGGGGCTGAGGGAATCTCCCTGAAATACTCCTCTTCTGAATGTTACCGACTCTGTTTGGACTCTATCGTTACCCGATGTTATGGTAAAGCGAGTCCTCCAGAGCGGCATCAGTTCTTCAATACATCTCACTACGGGACCGGGTACCACAAGACATCGGAGCAAGTGAACAATGAGCTCATGCGATGTCATGTCGAATGCCTTGCGGTAGTCGATCCAGGCCATAGAGAGGTTCCGCTTATACTGTATGGAGTCCTGCGTGACACATCTGTCAATCAACAGGTTCTCCTTGCAGCCAGCGACACCTCTCTTCGACCCTCGTTGCTCATATATCCGTTCGTAAACCGGTTCAACTGCGTGGAGCACCCGCATGTACAAAATGCGTGTAAACACCTTGTAACATGCGTTTAGACAGGTTATCGGTCTGTAATTCTTTGGGTTGGACAAATCTCCGTTCTTGGGGATCAGCACTGTCCGCCCCTCAACAACCCAAGAAGGGATTTGCTGCTCCCCATTTAACCAGGAATTAAAAATTCTGGCCAAATGGTGGTGGGTGCTCGATAACTTTTTCCACCAAAAGTTATTTATCCCATCGGGACCTGGAGCAGCAAAGTTCTTAGAGCCATCAAGAGCCCTACGAACCTCTTCTGGGGTTATTGGTTCGCACACTTCCTGTGGTTGCTGAAGCCTTTGACAAAAGGCTTCAAAGTGTGCAAGGGCCGGAGAATCTCGGTTGAGTGGAAGCCTCTCCTCGTACAGCGTTTTCCAGAAGTTCTCCACCTGATCTGCAGTCGGCGGATTGTCTACAACACGCGGAGGCGGTTGGAAAAGGCGCGAGGGCTTCTCGCGGAACAGTTTATTTTCCGCAAGCCCCCTCGCCCGCCTCACTAATGACTTTTTGCAAGTCACTAGCATCCGTATCCTGTCGAGACAGTGCTGTTTGGTGGTTCGCAGCACTGCCTCATTGAGTGTGTGATGGACGCGTCTTAAGTTGGCGGCTAATCGACGCACTTTAGGCGTGAACGGCCTGTTGGCCGCCATATAGTCCATCACACATTGGATACGGGATGCGTGTTGCCTCGCCGACTGGATCTTGGCTTCCATCTTTTGTATGCGCCGCTGCGCTCTCTCCTGTGGGGAAGAGGTATTTCGCCTCTCCACCTGAGACGAGCGTTGAGCAGCGCCATACACGGCACAATTTATGTGCCAGATGTCAGCCTCTTCTGGTAGCGCTGTACGAAGTTCAGCGTCCACTCTGGCCAGGTCTTGTGGCCCGGGGGTTTTCAGACGGTGTAACCCCCTTCTGGTACTGAGGCCCTCTGGTATTGGCGGAACGAGGAGAGCCACGTCCTCAACCGGTGAATGTGGCGGCTCTTCGGCCACCTCATTCACCGGCCCAGGAGCAGCCCTCACGTAGCCCCTACTACGAAGGTGGGATACATAGTCACGCAGATTTTGTGGCGTGAAGGCGCTATGCTCTGGTAGCCTCTCACACCACAGAGCATGCATCCGCGCCATGTACCCCCTCCGCGCGGGCTCACTGCTTTCATAACAATGCAGAAGCTCATCCCTCAGTTCATCTGTCCACTCAAAGCGTCCTTGTTCATTGCGTACGTCGTCAACGGGCGGTCTATCCGGTTGGGCCCCACCACCTTGCCCTTGACCCCTATCCGAACGGGGTCGATCGTGGGGGCCCAGTCTTCGGCCTGCCGGAACCAAAGGTTAGAGCCTGTGGGTGGTTAGCCCTGCAGGCCCACGACCGACACCAGAGGGGAAGATGCTTTCCCCTCCCTGGTGCACTAGGGCTGCCGGTTCGGTTTTGCACCCCTAGCTGGAGTAAGTGGTGGCGCTACTCACCAAAGGCTTAATAGATGGAAGTTAGCCCCTCCTGCTTATCTTGAGATCAATAATTTTTTTTTTTTTTTTTTTTTTTTTTTTTTTTTTATTACAAAAAACCAGTCACCCTACTCTGTGGCTCCGACCCTCACAGAGGGGAGCTGGTAATACCAATAGCCACTCCCCACGCCCGTGGGGTGAGTGACTACCGGGTCCGCGAATCGTGTGCCCTGAGTAGACGTAATGAACCGAGGATGACAGCCTTCTGCATTCTGCCGGCTAAGATCTCTGCCGAATCTCGGCATGCCGGTATGATCTTTAGTTCTGAAAGCAGCGTCTGTCTCATTCCACCGAGGGCTCCTATAATCAGTACCACTATTTTAACAGAATGGCCTGGATAAAGCCTGCGGAGTTCGAAGAGCAAATCTCGATATTTTGTCCGTTTTTCCTCCTCTTTCAAGACAATGTTGCTCTCAGCGGGAGCTGAGAATTCCACGACATACATTGTCTTGAGTTGGTGGTCGAGGAGTACTATGTCAGGCTTGTTGGCTTGTATTTGCCTGACGGTGGGAAACGAGTAGTTCCAATAAATTAGGCACTTCTCATTCCCCACAACGGACTCAATATCCCCCGGAACGTAAGGCAGCACTGGTATTTCGTCTATCCCATACGAGTGCCTTAGATGATAGTAAAGCACTCGTAATGCTGCGTTGTGTCTATGAATATAGGCCGAGACTGCGTATGTCGGGCAAGCCGACAGTAAGTGCATTACAGTCTCCGGCGCCCTGCGGCAGGCCCTGCAGCTGACATCAGGGACCTCCATACCCATGACACGACGTCGATAGACGAGAGTGTTAAATACACCATCCTGGCAAGCCATTATGAATCCCTCGGTCTCAGACTTCAGCCCAGCTGACCTTAAGAAGGCGAAGGTCAGCCTTTCGGATAAGCCGAGGTCTTCTATATTTTTATAGAAGATCCCGTGCAATGGCTTATCCTTATGGAGCTGCAGAAGGATGTTGTGTTCTGCAGCTCTAATGTGGGCTTTTAGTCGAACGGGTTCCAACTCGGTGACAGAGTCGGGGTTTACCCGCTCGACGTCGAAGATGAGACCAAGTTCATCGGCTGCTCTCCGTGCTGCCTTAAAGAGAAAAGCTCCTACCTCTGCATTTTCATGGTCTCGGACCATGCAGAGGAGGGGATCCGAACTCCTGATGACCTTACATGCTCCCTCCAGAACCATCCTGCTATGGAGACTCTCCAAGCTCAAGAGTCCACGGCCTCCCCGATGTCGTGGGAGATATAACCGTGGAACGGACGATTTAGGATGCAAGCTCCTATTGAGATGCATCTTCTTACGGGTTACTACATCGAGTTGACGCAGCTCTTCTCTAGTCCACTTCACTACTCCGAAAGAGTAGAGAAGGATCGGAACGGCAAGCATATTTGTAGCAGACACCTTGTTCTTCCCCGACAGTTCTGAAGACCAGATCTGTCGGAGTAGGTGCTGATACTTGCCGCGGAGAGCGTTTTTCACTACACTCACTTCTTGGGTGGAGCGTTGCTCGACACCCAAGTAAGTGTACGACTCTCCGGCATCTAGATGGTGTAAGATGCTTCCGTCCACGAGCTGCGCGTCCTCTCCATAGTCACCGCATCGTCCTCTCTTGAGATGGATCAGTGCGCATTTGTCCAACCCGAACTGCATACCGACAGCCTGCGTATACTCCTGTACCACCCTAAGGGACTGTTGGAGATCCCTCTCTCCAGAGGCATAAAGTTTAAGGTCATCCATATAAAATAGATGGGTGACCTTATGCCTCCTGTCGCCGGGGGTACCGCAGTTGTAGCCACGGGTTTTCCGGAGCGAGACGGATAATGGCAGTAGTGAGATGCAAAACAGAAGGGGGCTGAGGGAATCTCCCTGAAATACTCCTCTTCTGAATGTTACCGACTCTGTTTGGACTCTATCGTTACCCGATGTTATGGTAAAGCGAGTCCTCCAGAGCGGCATCAGTTCTTCAATACATCTCACTACGGGACCGGGTACCACAAGACATCGGAGCAAGTGAACAATGAGCTCATGCGATGTCATGCCGAATGCCTTGCGGTAGTCGATCCAGGCCATAGAGAGGTTCCGCTTATACTGCATGGAGTCCTGCGTGACACATCTGTCAATCAACAGGTTCTCCTTGCAGCCAGCGACACCTCTCTTCGACCCTCGTTGCTCATATATCCGTTCGTAAACCGGTTCAACTGCGTGGAGCACCCGCATGTACAAAATGCGTGTAAACACTTTGTAACATGCGTTTAGACAGGTTATCGGTCTGTAATTCTTTGGGTTGGACAAATCTCCGTTCTTGGGGATCAGCACTGTCCGCCCCTCAACAACCCAAGATGGGATTTGCTGCTCCCCATTTAACCAGGAATTAAATATTCTGGCCAAATGGTGGTGGGTGCTCGATAACTTTTTCCACCAAAAGTTATTTATCCCATCGGGACCTGGAGCAGCAAAGTTCTTAGAGCCATCAAGAGCCCTACGAACCTCTTCTGGGGTTATTGGTTCGCACACTTCCTGTGGTTGCTGAAGCCTTTGACAAAAGGCTTCAAAGTGTGCAAGGGCAGGAGAATCTCGGTTGAGTGGAAGCCTCTCCTCGTACAGCGTTTTCCAGAAGTTCTCCACCTGACCTGCAGTCGGCGGATTGTCTACAACACGCGGAGGCGGTTGGAAAAGGCGCGAGGGCTTCTCGCGGAACAGTTTATTTTCCGCAAGCCCCCTCGCCCGCCTCACTAATGACTTTTTGCAAGTCACTAGCATCCGTATCCTGTCGAGACAGTGCTGTTTGGTGGTTCGCAGCACTGCCTCATTGAGTGTGTGATGGACGCGTCTTAAGTTGGCGGCTAATCGACGCACTTTAGGCGTGAACGGCCTGTTGGCCGCCATATAGTCCATCACACATTGGATACGGGATGCGTGTTGCCTCGCCGACTGGATCTTGGCTTCCATCTTTTGTATGCGCCGCTGCGCTCTCTCCTGTGGGGAAGAGGTATTTCGCCTCTCCACCTGAGACGAGCGTTGAGCAGCGGCATACACGGCACAATTTATGTGCCAGATGTCAGCCTCTTCTGGTAGCGCTGTACGAAGTTCAGCGTCCACTCTGGCCAGGTCTTGTGGCCCGGGGGGTTTTCAGACGGTGTAACCCCCTTCTGGTACTGAGGCCCTCTGGTATTGGCGGAACGAGGAGAGCCACGTCCTCAACCGGTGAATGTGGCGGCTCTTCGGCCACCTCATTCACCGGCCCAGGAGCAGCCCTCACGTAGCCCCTACTACGAAGGTGGGATACATAGTCACGCAGATTTTGTGGCGTGAAGGCGCTATGCTCTGGTAGCCTCTCACACCACAGAGCATGCATCCGCGCCATGTACCCCCTCCGCGCGGGCTCACTGCTTTCATAACAATGCAGAAGCTCATCCCTCAGTTCATCTGTCCACTCAAAGCGTCCTTGTTCGTTGCGTACGTCGTCAACGGGCGGTCTATCCGGTTGGGCCCCACCACCTTGCCCTTGACCCCTATCCGAACGGGGTCGATCGTGGGGGCCCAGTCTTCGGCCTGCTGGAACCAAAGGTTAGAGCCTGTGGGTGGTTAGCCCAGCAGGCCCACGACCGACACCAGAGGGGAAGATGCTTTCCCCTCCCGGGTGCACTAGGGCTGCCGGTTCGGTTTTGCACCCCTAGCTGGAGTAAGTGGTGGCGCTACTCACCAAAGGCTTAATAGATGGAAGTTAGCCCCTCCTGCTCCTTAATAAATTATTATTATTATTATTATTATTATTATTATTATTATTATTATTGTGAAGAGGAAGACCCCTGTGCTGTTTGTCCGTGTTATTTATTACTCCCTCTCGTTCAGACATAGCATACAAACATTACTTATACCTACTGTTAGTTATATTATAATTTGTATATTTTGAGCCCGTTTGATTTCTTGGCTGACATATATTTTTTTTAGTTCCAGAAAAATGACGCATGCAAATATATCTGTTTTCCGTGCACAGTTCAAATATACAATTTTTATATATTCAGGGCTCGAAGCATTGAAAATGAAGAAAAGTTACAGGTAAGAAGAATTTTGTATCAACCAACTTTCACATAAGTATAGTCCGTCCACAAATCAATATGATATTTAAAGGTCAGTTACTACTTTTCATATTTTTTATCCAATAAAAAGCATTTGTAGTGAAATTTAGTACCAGCGGCTGAGAGGGGAGCAATTAGTTGAAACAATGTACATCACAGTTAATTAATCATTCAAAAGTAAGGGATTAAATCTTAGCCGTTATATTCTAGATTTGATTGCTCGATTAAAACATTGATCACTGAACATTGAATAAAAAATTGGTCTGACATAACTCAGACAAACTTTCCCATAAGTATTTGTCTATAGTATATAGTGGAGTCAAATTAGCTCAGAAATATGCTATGTTTCGGAATAATTATGTGAAGCTTGGATTTCCGTGAAACTTTTTGATAGACACTTGAAATAGTTAAAATAAAAAGTTATACTGTTATATTTGCGCACTAATTATTTATTGATAGTTTAAATAAAAGAAAAACGTTTTTTATGTAAAGAAAGAATACAATGCTGAAAAATAAAAATTCAAAATGGCTGATCCAATAAATATAAATATTAATTTCTGTAGTTTACAGTTTTTTCCAGTTATTTACAACTTTTATCGATTAATTTCAGTTATTTTTGTAATGTTTTTTAGCATAAACAATTTTCATATCCCTCATGTAAATGTGCTTTGCGACAAATTGTTAAAAATTATTAAAAACCGCAAATAACTTTTTAATAATAGTAACAATTATTGACATTTTAAAATACAGATATTTACATATTAAAATTTCCGTCGGGGACAATATGAAAAAAATATACATAACAGTACTTACCAATAATGTTCTGAGAATAAGATTTTTCACAACTGTATGTATAAATATATTTTTATATATAAACCGTAAAAATTAAAAATAAATTATTTTAGCATAATTTCATAATAATTGTAAAAAATATACAATGAAAATAAATAAATACCTTTGACGTTAATTGCAGAGAAAATATTTATATGTACTGTAAAGTACGGAATTATTTTATTTGAATGTAACCTAAAATGCCAACATAAATTTATTTTAAAATTCGATAAAGTAATTTATACTCATAACTTACTTAGACATGACACCTGTTAGTCAACAATTACTTGTCACTGTTTTAATTATTCAAACAAAATAATATTAAATTAAAAACGAAACAAGAAGTAAAGATCGCGTTGTAATATTTGACAGTACAAGATGAAAATGTAGCTCACTACTTTTTAACAATTGTCCCGTATCTCTATATATACCCACACAGCAAGATTCTCTCACATATATTTATCGAGTGATGGTAATATGCCGAGACAGTTTTTTGACTTTGTTTTTCGATTTAAAACAGGAGAACTATCTTAAAAACATAAAAATTGCGTCAATTTATTGTAAAAACGTAATTTTTTCTATTTTTCTTGAAAAGTATATATATATCACGATAATTTGACATTAAAAATAATTACAAAGCCCCTTTTTACCAAATTTTGTTAATTTAAAAATGTATTTCATAATAAATTAGGTTTAAAAAGTATATTGCTTATAGAATGAGATCGGCTGAGATTATATATTTAAATTTTTTTTTGATAAAATACAGAAATCAAAGATTTGTGAACCTTGTTTGTAACAAATTTAAAGCCGTATTTTTGGATTTTTCCTGAGAGAAATAAAAATTATATATATATATATATATATATATATGAAGTGTTTTTGTACTTCCGGATGCTCTCCCGTGTCGATGGTTGAGTCCTCCAGGAGTCACGGTCGCCTAAACGACGTTTCGGCAGAATCTCATCTGCCATCTTCAGGTTCTCACTGAAAGCTGCCTACTGCTGCTCCTCGTTGCCCGAACTGAACTGAGCACGTGGAAGTACAATAACACTTCATTTAACACCCGCGAAAACCTAAAAAACAACATATATATATCAAAAAAATTATTTCTACACGGAATTTACTTCTTTCAAGGTTCTTCTATAAATATATGCTAGGTGGGACAACGAAATTTTTTTTTAATAAAAGTTATAAATATTTACATTAACTCAATTTTCATTAATTTTAGAGCAATATTATTTTTTATTTTGTACATTTATAAAAGAGAGCCTAAATTTAATTTTTAAGATATAACGACTCAAAACATTTTAAATAACACATTTCAAGCTTAATAGAACGTACCTTTAAAGTTTTAATAGCATATTTTAAACTGAAGTAATAAATTGTTGAAATTAATCATAAAAATGAAAATTTGGTACTTTTTTGAGTGTCACTTTGACACTCGAGCTTTCTTACTTGTTACTCAGGCACCAGTTCAAGTTTTAAGTGGTTGAACAACACTACCCACAAGTCAATAAGCGAGACTGAGCAGCCCAGTGAAGAATCGGTTGATTGCAGTGGGTCAATAAGGGAAATTAGAGTTTCACAAATACAACAGTAAAACGCAGAAATTCAATAATATTTAAGTATATTACAGTAATCCTACGGTTAACAGTCCTAAATAAAACAGAAAATCAAATTAACACAAATTTATATACATAGAGCAGACAGTGTACAGATACCAGAAAATGCGAAGCAAGCAGAATTATTTACAGAAAATAAAACAGGTTATAAAACAGACCGAAAATTTGGCTAGTGCTTAATGATGTTAATCGTACGGGGAATGGGCTAGTAGACAATAACGAAAATTACAAAAGTAATAATATAGCATTATAGTATGACTCTTCAATATGTTATAAATATAATTTGAAGGTAGTTTTACCGACTATTATTGGTTTTATTGTAAAACGAATAGGCTTAAGATTAGAGCATATTTAAAATACGGCAGTTTGCCGGTTTCTCGTGACGTAATATCGTCACATACGCGCGCATTTAATATAACCTCGACAGCGCCGCACATACGTTTTGCACAACTTTGTTGGCTCCGCCTTTCCACTAGCGCTCGTTTCTCTGCTGATTATGCTATTACGTCATAGCCAATAGAATAGTTCGAACATTTGCGGCAATATCTAATCATTTAAACATAGTTTAAACTTCATGATTTTTTTTTTACTATAAGGCATTATTATAAAAATAAAATAAAAAATACGGGTCGACTGTTTTTATGCGTAGATGTTATTAAAATAATAATTAAAAAATTGTCTACCTGCCCATTAAGTATCGGCAAAATGAGCAAATATTCTTGTCATGAACTCGATATACTGTGCAAACAAAAGCTTAATTAAACCTGTCCTTTTATTAAGGTTCAGCCTGGAACAAACACTAATGTGACTATAAAAAAAAAGGCGAGAGAACCCTGTAGGGACACAGATCCTGAAATACAAGGGGAAAGTAGGAACTTGTAGGGACACAGGTCCTGAATAATACAAGTAAGGGCAAGAGATAGTCACAATGTAAAAAATTTTAAAGTAAAATATTCAAACAGTTAAATATGAATTGAGAGCGAATTATATATAACAGACTTCTGGATGCATAGTATAAAATTTTCAATCAGAAAATAAACAGTGAAATTTAATAAGCTAAGTATAAAAATTTCAGCTCTGTGAAGTTAGCACTACCACTTTAAAATTTTGAAATCGTTTTGGCCTCATCAATTGTAGCTTTTTTGTTGCGAATTTGTTGCGGTGAGAAAAAATTTGTAGCTCTTTATTTAAAAAAAATAACCCATAGTAATGCTAACTTCACAGTGAAGATAACATTAACACTCACAGTGCTTTAAAATTTTGAAATTGTTTTGGCCTCATCAATTGTAGCTTTTTTGTTGTGAATTTATTGCGGTGAGAAAAAATTTGTAGCTCTTTATTTTTAAAAAATAACCCATGGTAATGCCAACTTCACAGTGAAGATAGCATTACTACTCACCAGTGCTTTAAAATTTTGAAATCATTTTGTCACCATTAATTGTAGCTTTTTTGTTGCGAATTTGTTGCGGTGAGAAAAAATTTGTAGCCCTTCATTTTTTAAAAATAACCCGTGGTAATGCTAACTTCACAGTGAAGATAGCATTACCACTCACAGAAATAACTTTAAAAAGTGCACAAACATTTTCTTATCACAAGAATAATTTGTTGCGAATTTGTTGCACACGATTAATAGCAAAAAATTAATGAAAAAATGTTTTTTTCTGGTAATGCGAACTTGATAATCAAAATCGCTTTTAATAATTAGCCCAATAAAACGGGAGGTTTGCCGATTTGGATGAAATAATTCAAAGCGGGCTGAAATTTTGGGAACAGGCGTATTTTGTGATAATTTTTAATATATCAAAAGGCCCCACCCGTAGACGCCGGCGGAGGCGAGGGGAGGGAGAAAATAGGTAAAAAAAATCGGTTTTTCGTAAAAAACTACAAACAAGCAATTTTCGTCACCTTTGAAGTACAAGAAGTTACATTTAATAATATTTTTTCACTTTTTGAAGTATCAGAAATTCTCACAGAATAACTTCAGCCCGCTCTGAATTATTTCATCCAAATTTTCCCATTTCATTGGGCTAAATAATTTATAAATAAGAATGATATTTTTTAAAAGGACCAGAACAAACAGATAACTTTAAAAAAATGAGCAATCGCGACTGAACGATTCCGGGTGCATCGTATAGAAAATAAAACACAAAATGTGCAAGGCAAGTAAGGAAGGAAATTTGCAGATAACAGGTTTCAAAAGATTTTGAGAGCAAAACGTGGACTACTGTAATTTATATTGAAAAACAGTAGCAGTTTACTCATAAAAACAGGTATTCCATTTTATTTCGTAAACATTTTACTCAAAAATGTTTTCTAAGGAACGAAAAAGCATAAATCGCTAGAATTCTAAGGTTGTCATAAAAAGAGAACATAGTTTATTATGTTGAAACTATATTAGAGAAAACTTTATTTGCAACGAATTGTTTCTCGATGCAACAAATTTGTACGCGACATGTAACAAAGTCTCGAAATTAAAAACACATCAAAAAATGCATTTGCAACGGTTTTTGCAGGTGGCAGTCTAGGCTGCGCTGGAAATTCAAGTTTTCATTAAATTTTGCAAAAACTTTTTTCGCAACAAATTAGGTCTCGGTGCAACAAATTCGTACACCACACGGTACAAATACTCAAAGTGAGAAACAGATGGAAAAATGCATTTGCAACAAGTTTTGGCGGTGGTAGTGTCAGGTTGCGCTGGAAATGCAGCGCATTATCAATTTTTGCGAAAACCTGTTTCGTAACAAATTATTACTCGGCACAACAGATTCGTGCATCACACGCTACAACTCATAGAAGTGAAAAACACATGAAATAATGCATTTACAGCTATTTCTGTAGGTGGTAATGCCAAGTTGTGCAGAAGATTCTACGTTTTTTCTGTTTTTTACTTAAAATTTGTTTCGCAACAAATTATAACTCGGCGCAACAAATTTGAACACCACACGCTACAAATCATCGAAGTGAAAAACATATGAACAAATGCATTTGCAACGGTTTTCGGCAGTGGTAATGCCAGGTTGTACTGAAAATTTAACGTTTTATCGTTTTTGCTGAAAATTTGTTTCGCAACAAATTGTTACTCGGCACAACAAATTCGTACACCACACGCTACAAATCGTCGAAGTGAAAATCAAATGAAAAAATGTATTTACAACAATTTTTGTAGGTGGTAATGCCAAGTTGTGCAGAAAATTCAACGTTTTTTCGGTTTTTGCTAAAAATTTGTTTCGCAACAAATTATTTCTCGGCACAACAAATTGTTACATCACATGCTACAATTCCTTGAAGTGAAAAACACATGAAAAAATGCATTTGCAACGGTTTTTGGCAGTGGTAATGCCAGGTCGTACTGAAAATTTAACGTTTTTTCGGTTTATACTGAAAAGTTGTTTCGCAACAAATCATTACTCGTCACAACAAATTCGTACACCACACGCTACAAATCGTCGAAGTGAAAAACACATGAAAAACTGTATTTACAACAATTTTTGTAGGTGGTAATGCCAAATTGTGCAGAAAATTCAACGTTTTTTCGGTTTTTGCTGAAAATTTGTTAAGCAACAAATTATTAATCGTCACAACAAATTCTTACATCACACGCTACAAATCCTTGAAGTGAAAAACACATGAAAAAATGCATATGCAACGGTTTTTGGCAGTGGTAATGCCAGTTTGTACTGAAAATTTAACGTTTTTTCGGTTTTTGCTAAAAATTTGTTTCGCAACAAATTATTTCTCGGCACAACAAATTGTTACATCACATGCTACAATTCCTTGAAGTGAAAAACACATGAAAAAATGCATTTGCAACGGTTTTTGGCAGTGGTAATGCCAGGTCGTACTGAAAATTCAACGTTTTTTCGGTTTATACTGAAAAGTTGTTTCGCAACAAATTATTACTCGTCACAACAAATTCGTACACCACACGCTACAAATTGTCGAAGTGAAAAACACACGAAATAATGCATTTGCAACGGTTTTTGGCAGTGGTAATGCCAGGTCGTACTGAAAATTTAACGTTTTTTCGGTTTATACTGAAAAGTTGTTTCGCAACAAATTATTACTCGTCACAACAAATTCGTACACCACACGCTACAAATCGTCGAAGTGAAAAACACATGAAAAACTGTATTTACAACAATTTTTGTAGGTGGTAATGCCAAGTTGTGCAGAAAATTCAACGTTTTTTCGGTTTTTGCTGAAAATTTGTTAAGCAACAAATTATTAATCGTCACAACAAATTCTTACATCACACGCTACAAATCCTTGAAGTGAAAAACACATGAAAAAATGCATATGCAACGGTTTTTGGCAGTGGTAATGCCAGTTTGTACTGAAAATTTAACGTTTTTTCGGTTTATACTGAAAAGTTGTTTCGCAACAAATTATTACTCGTTACTGAAAATTCAACGCTTTATCGGTTCTTGTTGAAAATTTGTTTCGCAACAAATTATTACTCGGCACAACAAATTCGTACACCACCGCTACAAATCCTTGAAGTGAAAAACACATGAAAAACTGCATATGTAACGGTTTTTGGCAGTGGTAATGCCAGTTTGTACTGAAAATTCAACGTTTTATCGGTTCTTGCTGAAAATTTTTTTCGCAACAAATTATTACTCGGCACAACAAATTCGTACACCACACGCTACAAATCGTCGAAGTGAAAAACACATGAAAAGATGTATTTACAACAACTTTTGCAGCTGGTAATGCCAAGATGTGCAGAAAAATCAACGTTTTTTCGGTTTTTGCTGAAAATTCGTTTCGCAACAAATTATTACTCGGCACAACAAATTTTTACATCACACGCTACAAATCCTTGAAATGAAAAATACATGAAAAAATGCATTTGCAACAGTTTTTGGCACTGGTAATGCCAGCCGGTACTGAAAATTCAACGTCTTATCGATTTTTGCGAAAACTTGTTTCGCAACAAATTATTACTCGGCACAACAAATTCATACACCATACGCTACAAATCGTCGAAGTGAAAAACACATGAAAAAGTATATTTACAACAATTTTTGTAGGTGGTAATGCCAAGTTGTGCAGAAAATTCAACGTTTTTTCGGTTTTTGCTGAAAATTTGTTTCGCAACAAATTATTACTCGTCACAACAAATTCTTACATCACACGCTACAAATCATCGAAGTGAAAAACACATGAAAAAATGAATATGCAACGGTTTTTGGCAGTGGTAATGCCAGTTTGTACTGAAAATTCAACGTTTTATCGGTTCTTGCTGAAAATTTTCAGTACACTACACGCTACAAATCGTCGAAGTGAAAAACACATGAAAAAATGTATTTACAGCAACTTTTGTAGGTGGTAATGCCAAGTTGCGCAGAAAATTCAACGTTTTTTCGGTTATTGCTGAAAATTTGTTTCGCAACAAATTATTACTTGGCACAACAAATTTTTACATCACACGCTACAAATCCTTGAAATGAAAAATACATGAAAAAATGCATTTGCAACGGTTTTTGGCAGTGGTAATGCCAGGTCGTACTGAAAATTCAACGTTTTTTCGATTAAGCATTAAACTACATATTGAATGACAGCTGCCAACGCAATTTTTCATCATATTTTGATTTTAAAACCTATTACGTATTTGACATGAATTTGTTATTCCTAGAAATGATTTGCTGTGAAACAAGTAGTCTTCGCAAAAATGGATAAAACTGGGAATTTCCAGGGTAATCTGGCACTATCAACTGCAAAAATCGTTGCAACTGCATTTTTTCACTTATTTCTCACTTCGACGATTTGTAGCGTGTGGTGTACAAATTTGTTGCGCCGAGTCATAATTTGTTGCGAAACAAATTTCCAGCAAAAACCAAAACAACGTTGAATTTTCTGCACAACTTGGCATTACCAACTACAAATATTGTTGTAAATACATTTTTTCATGTGTTTTTCACTTCGACGATTTGTAGCGTGTGGTGTATCAATTTGTTGTTCCGAGTAATAATTTGTTGCGAAACAGGTTTTTGCAAAAATCGATAAAACGTTGAATTTTCAGTACGAACTGGCATTACCACTGCCAAAAACCGTTGCATACGCATTTTTTCATGTGTTTTTCACTTCAAGGATTTGTAGCGTGTGATGTAAGAATTTGTTGTGACGATTAATAATTTGTTGCTTAACAAATTTTCAGCAAAAACCGAAAAAACGTTGAATTTTCTGCACAACTTGGCATTACCACCTACAAAAATTGTTGTAAATACAGTTTTTCATGAGTTTTTCACTTCGACGATTTGTAGCGTGTGGTGTACGAATTTGTTGTGACGAGTAATAATTTGTTGCGAAACAACTTTTCAGTATAAACCGAAAAAACGTTAAATTTTCAGTACGGCCTGGCATTACCACTGCCAAAAACCGTTGCAAATGCATTATTTCGTGTGTTTTTCACTTCGACAATTTGTAGCGTGTGGTGTACGAATTTGTTGTGACGAGTAATAATTTGTTGCGAAACAACTTTTCAGTATAAACCGAAAAAACGTTGAATTTTCAGTACGACCTGGCATTACCACTGCCAAAAACCGTTGCAAATGCATTTTTTCATGTGTTTTTCACTTCAAGGAATTGTAGCATGTGATGTAACAATTTGTTGTGCCGAGAAATAATTTGTTGCGAAACAAATTTTTAGCAAAAACCGAAAAAACGTTGAATTTTCTGCACAACTTGGCATTACCACCTACAAAAATTGTTGTAAATACATTTTTTCATTTGATTTTCACTTCGACGATTTGTAGCGTGTGGTGTACGAATTTGTTGTGCCGAGTAACAATTTGTTGCGAAACAAATTTTCAGCAAAAACGATAAAACGTTAAATTTTCAGTACAACCTGGCATTACCACTGCCGAAAACCGTTGCAAATGCATTTGTTCATATGTTTTTCACTTCGACGATTTGTAGCCTGTGGTGTTCAAATTTGTTGCGAAACAAATTTTAAGTAAAAACAGAAAAAACGTAGAATCTTCTGCACAACTTGGCATTACCACCTACAAAAATAGCTGTAAATGCATTATTTCATGTGTTTTTCACTTCTATGAGTTGTAGCGTGTGATGCACGAATTTGTTGTGCCGAGTAATAATTTGTTACGAAACAGGTTTTCGCAAAAATTGATAATGCGCTGCATTTCCAGCGCAACCTGACACTACCACCGCCAAAAATTGTTGCAAATGCATTTTTCCATCTGTTTCTCACATTGAGTAATTGTACCGTGTGGTGTACGAATTTGTTGCACCGAGACCTAATTTGTTGCGAAAAAAGTTTTTGCAAAATTTAATGAAATCTTGAATTTCCAGCGCAGCCTAAGACTGCCACCTGCAAAAACCGCTGCAAATGCATTTTTTGATGTGTTTTTAATTTCGAGACTTTGTTACGTGTCGCGTACGAATTTGTTGCATCGAGAAACAATTCGTTGCAAATAAAGTTTTCTCTAATATAGTTTCAACATAATAAACTATGTTCTCTTTTTATGACAACCTTAGAATTCTAGCGATTTATGCTTTTTCGTTCCTTAGAAAACATTTTTGAGTAAAATGTTTACGAAATAAAATGGAATACCTGTTTTTATGAGTAAACTGCTACTGTTTTTCAATATAAATTACAGTAGTCCACGTTTTGCTCTCAAACTCTTTTGAAACCTGTTATCTGCAAATTTCCTTCCTTACTTGCCTTGCACATTTTGTGTTTTATTTTCTATACGATGCACCCGGAATCGTTCAGTCGCGATTGCTCATTTTTTTAAAGTTATCTGTTTGTTCTGGTCCTTTTAAAAAATATCATTCTTATTTATAAATTATTTAGCCCAATGAAATGAGAAAATTTGGATGAAATAATTCAGAGCGGGCTGAAGTTATTCTGTGAGAATTTCTGATATTTCAAAAAGTGAAAAAATATTATTAAATGTAACTTCTTGTACTTCAAAGGTGACGAAAATTGCTTGTTTGTAGTTTTTTACGAAAAACCGATTTTTTTTACCTATTTTCTCCCTCCCCTCGCCTCCGCCGGCGTCTACGGGTGAGGCCTTTTGATATATTAAAAATTATCACAAAATACGCCTGTTCCCAAAATTTCAGCCCGCTTTGAATTATTTCATCCAAATCGACAAACCTCCCGTTTTATTGGGCTAATTATTAAAAGCGATTTTGATTATCAAGTTCGCATTACCAGAAAAAAACATTTTTTCATTAATTTTTTGCTATTAATCGTGTGCAACAAATTCGCAACAAATTATTCTTGTGATAAGAAAATGTTTGTGCACTTTTTAAAGTTATTTCTGTGAGTGGTAATGCTATCTTCACTGTGAAGTTAGCATTACCATGGGTTATTTTTAAAAAATAAAGGGCTACAAATTTTTTCTCACCGCAACAAATTCGCAACAAAAAAGCTACAATTAATGGTGCCAAAATGATTTCAAAATTTTAAAGCATTGGTGAGTAGTAATGCTATCTTCACTGTGAAGTTAGCATTACCATGGGTTATTTTTTAAAAATAAAGAGCTACAAATTTTTTCTCACCGCAACAAATTCGCAACAAAAAAGCTACAATTGATGAGGCCAAAACAATTTCAAAATTTGAAAGCACTGTGAGTGGTAATGCTATCTTCACTGTGAAGTTAGCATTACTATGGGTTATTTTTTTTAAATAAAGAGCTGCAAATTTTTTCTCACCGCAACAAATTCGCAACAAAAAAGCTACAATTGATGAGGCCAAAACGATTTCAAAATTTTAAAGTGGTAGTGCTAACTTCACAGAGCTAAAAATTTCAATTAGTAAATATGAAATAATAAAATAAATATCAAGAATATTCAAACAGGGTAAAAATTTCAATCAGAATATAGACAGTAAAATTTCGGTAACTAAGTATAAAATTATCGATCAGTAAATACGGAATAATAAATGCACTAGCCAAATATATATCAAAGTTTTCTTACTCTTTACAATCGCAGTGGTGGACCCTGGGCAGATGGTAGACGTCTGGTAGCTTCGAGAATTGGAACGAATTCTGATTTTACAGGCCATTACGGTCAGATTTATAGCCACGTTCCTACTCAGGGTATCGCGAGCATCCCCACGTGCTTTAGAAACGCGCATGGCCCAATGTATTGAATACAAGACCGATGGCTGTATTGACTTATTGAAAGTACTGATAAATTATTATTATGCGCGTCAGTTAAACAAAGTATTCTAAATTTTGTAAAGCATAAAATCGGTTTCAAATGATTATTCTAACCAACTACGAAAAAGAAACGGATTTAATCGGCTATAGATAACTAATTATTGAGTTAATTACTTCAAAGTATAAACAATAATTCTGTTTACAAATATTTGCTGCTTTAAATAAATATTCAGGTATTCAAATAGTGAATATTTTCGGATAATATATAGTTAAGTCGCTTAAGGTGGTACAGAAAACAAGAAACATAATTATATAGAGTACAGTTAAATATAAATCATGCAACGTAACGAAAAATGCTTCGTTACAATGTTTCAAGTCCTGTATATTAAAAAATCAATTTTTAAGATTTTTTCACATTATACATCTTTTTGTTTATTACTTTAAATGTAAACTGTGAAAGTTAGTTAGAAATGGCATAGGTAAAATCCAATACCTAATATCCTCTATTTTCATTTAAACGTTGGATTGCACAATTCCATAGATTAGTTTAAAAGTTATAGCAAATTTATTACAGCACGCCTGAGCCAAGCCCGCTGCACTTGTATGTCTCCGTGGCATATGTTCAGATGTTCAAAAAATAAAATTCTACAGCATACTGTTTTGATTTTACAATAATATTTTCAATATCATTTGTATGTCAAATTTTCCATTCTTTCGAATGTCAGTAATAGTTTTTTTTATAAAAATTTGTGTTTCAAGAAATAAAAAAAAAATGGTATTTTGAAACTAATTTGTTAAATAAAAAATTAAGCAGGCACTCTTTTGTTGATAACTTTTTATATGTTGTTCGTAACATACTCACGAATGTACAGTAAAAAGTTATCGCTCCCGGAATTTTTCCGAAGTGAAAACCTATTTTGACTCCACTAATATTAGCGTGACCAGATTGAGATACCAATACACAGAAAATAGGTAATTCCGTATTAAATAAGAGGGTTGTGATTTACTTAATGCATAAATAATGTTTTCAATTCATCTTCTTGGGCTAATAGAAGTGGTTTTATTCTTATTTAAACATAATTTGTTCGTCTGTCCACTTAGTTGTTGCATTATATACTTTTTCGTTGATAAGTTTTAATTCATCTAAATTTTCTTCTGCTATGAGAATATTAGTGTTATCGGCATAACAGATTGTCAGAACATTTGGCATTTTATTTAAGTACAAAATTAAGTCGTTCACAAACACAGGATATGAGTTGGATGCTTGGTTCAATTCTGTGCCGATACAGTGAAATTTGATCGATTTCATTGTTTTCATATTCATTATAAGTTTCTTTATAATAGAATATTCCATACAATTCTCGAAACATCTTAAGCTTTATAACACATAAAATTTAGGTTTTAAATGTTTGAAATTAATTAATTTATTGCATATTTTCAGAGATCCACCGTAACAAATGTAAAAGTGAAGTCAAACAAAATAGACATTCCAGATGTGGAAGATATAACATTACCAAACCTTGAAGAATTACAAGAGACTCTTTCACCATGGTTGGTTTCTAAACAGAAGTGCTGCGCAACTGAAAATTGTGAAGACATAAATGAAAGCGACAGCAAAATTGCATGTATCGAAAATAGTACACAGTGCGATCCAGTACAGAATTTCGATAAGGAAACTCAAATTCAACCATCTCATAATGAGACATTTACACAAACCAATACAATAACAACAAGATATGTTCAAATTCAATGTGATTTAACGAAAAGAAATAAAAAAACATTGAAAAATGCGTGTAACGAATGTGCCACACAAACAGAAGCTGCTAATAAGAATCAGTCGGTTCTTATTCAGTGTGATTTAATAAAGAAAAATCAGAGGATGTCAAAGAAAGCATATAAAGAAGATGCCACACAAACAGAAGCTGATAGTGCAAATCAATCTGTTTATGTTCAGTGTGAATTATTGAAAGAAAATCAGAAAACACCAAAGAAATCGTGTAAAGAAGGTACCACACAAACAGAAGCTGCTGATACAAAACAATCCGTTTCTATTCAGTGTGAATTAGTAAAAAGAATTCAGAAAATACCAAAACAAGTATGTAAAAAAGGTACCACAAGAACAGGAACAATTAACACAAATCAATCGGTTCTTATTCAGTGTGAATTAATAAAAGCAAATCAGAATACACCAAAGAGTGATGGAAGAGAAAATGTAACGCAATCAGAATTAAATAATATTAATGATTTAGATCGTGATAATGATTCCATAAATAGCGATAAGAAGATATTAAAGAAAAGTTATGATTACATAAGTCGATCTGTTCAGTGTCAAACAATAAGGGCAAATAGAAGAATTGTGATTAACAGAGGAGGTAAAGATAGACCTGTACAAATGGAATCAAATTGTGCTAATTGCTCGGGTCTATTGGTTGGAATTGGTGAAAATGAACTATTAAAAAGCAATCAGAAAATAGAGAAAGAAAATAAAGATTCCTCAACACAAACTGAATCAAAATGTGATAACTCTGAAAGCCATAATTGCACACGGTGTCGACAAATGGATATCAAAGATGGGGTAAAGTTGGGTTTAGTGGGTGTAAAACGAGAGATAGAATCCCCACGAAGTTTGTCTCCTATGAAATCTTTAAGTATTAGTGTGGATGGTACCAAAAATGAAATACAAGCATCTCCTACCGGCAGTTATGCTTCGCCTAGATCTTCTGGTTTATTGACTATTCAAGATAGAATACAACACGTGATCATTTGTGAGCACTGTGATAAAACACTGTATTCGAAAAACGAATATAGATTACACAGAAGAAGTCACCAGATTTGTAATTTTTGTAAAAAGAGATTCTCAACTATTAAAAAAACAAAGAAGCATATTGAGAGTGACTGTGAAGTTAAGAAGTCGATAAAACCACAGCCAGTGGTGCCACTTATTCGGTTGGAAGATTCGAGAGATATTCGAAAGAAATATCCGGGAAATCTTAAAAGATTGAATAAACTCGGTGAAACAAAATATAATCGAAGAAAGGATGTTAAAAAAATTTTTAGATTAAGGAGTAGATCAATATCAAGCGTTGATAATATTTATAACAATTTTACCTCTTGTAAATGTTGTATATCAATTTTAAAACAAATATCTGTAGGTGTAGATAAATCTGTTCAAACGAATTTTTTGTTAGATAAAGAACTGATCAAAACTCCATTAGAATATTTTTGTGAAAATTTACTTCTAAAGAGAAACTTAAAAGGAAGTGTGAACGATGATGACTTTGTGCCCACTAAAAAATTAAAGTTGTCTTAAACAGAATGAATTTTTCAGATTTGTTTTAGTAAATAATTTTAACTTATGAACCTTCAATGATGAACACTAACAGCAAATCCTTCATTAAGAATGTGCCAAGCTGTCCGACACCCATCTGGGAAAGATAAGGTATGCAGTTTAGTCTTTATTAACAGTATTATTTCAAGTTACCTCAGGAATTACTATCAAAATGAAACAAGCTTTTCGGTCCAAGTGCATACACTCCTGAAAATTTTCATTCATGTGATAGTACTCATGGGCACAATACATGTTAATAATTGACAGTTCAGCTTTCAGAGGTACTGGAAAATCGGGAAAAGATATCATGCACATATGTGTTCCAATTAATGCTATGCTCAATTTTCTCTGTAGCGTTTGAGATAAATTTTTTGATCAAAAACCAGTTGCCCAGTAACCCCAGTAACCTGGAAAATATGGAAAACCTGAAATAGTCAGGAAAATAACAAAAAAATCAGCTAATGTCAGGGAATTTTTGCTGAAATTCTGGAAAAGAAATGGCTTTAGTACATTTTTTGAATGTTGATTTGTTCAATAATAGGAAATATAGAGGAAAAAAGTTAAGAGATAAAGTTTACAACCTTTTTTCATCGCTTTAAATAAATCGATTTTTACTTTATAAATTTGCAACTTATTAAAAAACAATGAATTCTACATCAAGGATATTCTATAAAGTTATAGAATTACCTAAAATTTGAGCGCTGTTACATCCCTTTTCAATATAAACATGCCGAAGTATGGGTAAATGCTTCCAAAAAATGCATAATCATAAAAATTCAATAGAATTCTTCTTGATGCCACCAGCAGCATTAATTTATCTCAATATCAACTTTGGAAACAGCCATGTGAATATACCGTCTGTCTATTTTACGACGGCCACACCAAATATCTTCCCTAATATTTATTGTAGAAGAATAAAGTTTTAGAAACAGTTATTCCATTTTTTGTGAGCTATATTTCAATAAAAAGAAATTTGAAATCCACATAGCCTACTTTGTGAGATATATTCAGGGTGTCTACCAACCGGGAAAATCAGGAAAATGACGGGGATTTAGTCCAACCGGGAAAGAGACGGGAATTTCAAAAAGTAATCGGGAATTGCAAATGTCGGCTAATAACTATAGGTATATTTGCATTAGCAAGATACGGGGTAGCTTATACTGTACTGTGTTTCCCCATATGTTTACATTACCCAGTAATATGAGAATATATATGACCTTATGAATGAAATATTTTTTTATAGATAATTACAGATTTTCAGCCTTAATACTTTCAGAAAGTCCAGTGATAATTGCGGGGATTGCAATTTATACCATTATTACCTCATCGCGATTTTTTGAAATGGGAGAATAAAGATTGTTAATCAGTGATGAAACTATGATTATGACTATAGTAATCATCGACTATTAATAATTATTTTGTGGTTAATTTTCACCTTATTACAGATTACAAGTATGCAAATATAGTCACTGCTAGAAATTAACAGAAATAAACAAACTTACATAACATGTTTCTGAGATGGCAAGTATCTCCCATCTCAAAATGAAAATTTGCACAAGTATTTTCAGTCTGTTAGCATGAAGCGGTGCTACTCTTAAATTGATACTTGTTATTTGCTTTTTAAATCAATTTGTAAGATATTTCTAATTAATAGTTCTATAAAAAAATAAACACTTTATGTCTTAAAAAGTCGAGTGTAGTTTTACGAAAGTTGTGCCTGTGCAGAATGTAAAGTGATTTACTGTTGGTGTATTTTCGTATTAAAAAGCTATTTTGTTGCAGATTTGACAGACAAGGAATATTTTTAACTTATTGTTACGTGTTTACAGCCTTCAGTGAACACTCTGTAGGTTCAAATAACTTGCAACAAGAATCTCCACTAACCACTATTTTATTAATCGCTAAAATTACAATAGTTAATCCTTAAAACACACGCAACTAAGAATAACTTTAATCTAATATAAATTCACTACTTTTAAATCACAACTGTATTTTACTTTTAAATCACTTGTCAACTCTTATCTAAACTAAAAACTGTCTTGTCTGCTCAACTTCACTTCTTTATATACCCCCTTAGAGTGTACTAGAATCCTATTCCATAACATTCTAGAACAGGTTGAAATCCTCCAGAATTTTCTGCTATATGCTAGATGGCTGTTCGTCAATCGGCCCAGAGATGGCGCCACCGCACCTACCGGCCATCAACAGATTTCCCTTCACTTTGACCAGGGACTTAATCACATCTCTCCCTATTAGAGGGCAGCACATAACACTGCCCACTCCTTAAGCCTGCACGTCCCGATCAGGCAATTCAGATACTAAGTTGAATTCGGTAAACAACGTCATTGATCCGAGTGATGACAGAATACGGTCCTTCCCAGGGTGGGTGAAGCTTCGGAGATCTTCCCTTCTTTCGCTGTGGGTTATATAGCCAAACCAGATCGCCCTCCTTGAATCCTACTGATGTCCCCTTCCGGTCATAGCGAGTCTTCATTCTGTCACTAGCTATGCTAATTTGGTTTCAAACCAATTCGTGGACATTCCACAGACAGTGGCTTCTTATCTGGTGTACCAAACATCAAAGCACATAACAGTCTGATCTCGTGCCCAAATATTACACGAGCCGTGTCTGTTTAGTAGTCTCATGAATGGCAGCCCTGTATGCCATTAAGAAAAATGGTATATGTCGATCCCAATCTCGCTGGTTCTTGTGAACCACCTTAGAAAGATGTTCCTTCATGGTTTTATTATGTCGTTCCACCATTCCATCTGACTGGGGATGAAGAGGGGTTGCCCGAGTCTTGTGAATGCCCAGTAACTCACAAATTTTCTAAAATACCCCCGACTCAAAGTTTCTCCCTTGATCTGAATGTAGCTCCAGGGGTACACCAAATCGGCATACAAGGTCATCCACGAGAACTCGAGCAATAGTAAGTGCTTCCTGATTTGGAATGGCATAGGCTTCCTGCCATTTACTAAAATAGTCCATAGCGACCAGGATGTATTTATTCCCATCATCTGTCACTGGGAATGGGCCCGCTATATCTATAGCAATCCTCTCAAAAGGAGCTCCGACGTTATATTGCTTCATTTGGCCCCTGCTCTTCGTCTGTGGCCCTTTGGTGGCTGCACAAGCCTTGCATTTGCGGCACCAAGCCTCCACATCTTGACGGTTATTTATCCAATAAAATCGTTCCCGTACTTTAGCCAATGTCTTATTCATACCAAAATGTTTCTTTTGCCCTTAATATAGGACCAATTACGCTGTCATCCAATTGTTCTTGTCTTAGAACTTCCTTCCTTTGTCCAATCGTCTGGAACATCTACCTGAACTGTGTTTACTGTTACCTTGCCCTGTGCTTTTTCAACCCGATAGCAGTGTTTGCAGTCATCTTTGCGTGGTCTTCTCGACAGAGCATCTGCATTTTTATGGGATTTTCCAGGTCGGTGTTCAATTCTGAGGTCATATTGCTGCAGTCTTTCTATCCAGCGAGCCAGTTGACCTTCTGGGGTTTTGAGCTGCAATAGCCATTTTAATGCAGCATTGTCTGTCCTGATTTTGAAATGTTGGCCATAGAGGTACTTGCGAAAATGGTCCACGGACTTAACAATGGCCAATAGTTCCTTCCTTGTTACACAATAATTCCTCTCCGGTTTGGACAGTACCTTACTGAAATACTCGATTACTTTTTCCTCTCCATTTTGGACTTGAGATAGTACACATCCAATTGCGGAGTTGCTAGCATCCGTTGTCAAGAATATAGAGGCCCTTTTGTTGGGAATATGCTAACACAGGACTACTGCATAACGCTGCTTTCAGCTTCTTCCATGATGTTTCACACTCCGGTGTCCGCTGATATTTAACCTTTTCTTCCGTTAGCTGGTGTAGTGGCTTTGCTATATCCGCAAATCCTTCCACAAAACGTCTATAGTAAGTGCAGAGGCTAAGAAAGCTTCGAAATTTGTATATATTTGAAGGTCTTGGCCAATCACAACGGCAGAGATCTTGTCCGGGTCTGTCTGTATTCCCTCCGAAGATACGACATGTCCAAGGAATTTCACTTCTTTTTGGAATAGTAGACACTTCTTTGGATTCAACTTTAGGTGTGCATTTCTGATTCTCCCAAATACTTCTTGAAGATTTTCCAAATGTTCCCTGAAGTTTCGTCCCATAACCATTACATCATCAAGATAAACTAAGCACGTCTTCCAAGTTAGCCCTCAGAGTACAAATTCCATCAATCTTTCAAAAGTAGCTGGCGCGTTGCAAAGTCCAAAAGGCATCACGGTGAATTGATATATACCACTACCTGTTGAGAAGGCAGTCTTTTCCTTGTCATCAGGGTGAATTCCCACCTGCCAATACCCACTTCGAAGGTCTAGAGTTGAAAACCATTGTGACCCTGCCAGCGTACTTAATGTAGCATCAATTCGTGGTAGTGGATAGCTGTCTTTCTTCGTAACATCATTCAGCTTCCGGGTTTTGTTTAAATCTGTTTCTAGGTTATATCTAAGGCTAAATATCTACATTAAAGTAGTTATAATGAAATTAAGGAATAAAAATTATGAATTCTTTTTTTCTTATGAAATATGAAAATTATTATTTGTATTAGCAAGCGCAATCCATTAAATAGCATCTTGCATATACAGGGTGTTTTTAAAGAAAGTGCTTTAAATTCTGTAGATTGAGGGTTTGAAAAGTGGAAATTTCACTAATAACTAGAGAACGCGAGCAGATATAAAATTACGTCAAAACCACGATTGGCACTAGGTAACGTGTCAAAATTTAACTCGGTCTTAATTTGTAAGCAGCAAAATTTATTAACAGAGATAAAATTTTATTAAGAAATTTTAGGTTTCTACATTTGCACCTTTGATATTTATAAATCAAAAATCAGTCTGAAAAAATTCTATAGAAAATGTGGAATAAGTGTATACAGATAGCGGCAGCCATGTACGTACACGGACAAATTTATGGGTATCTAGGCATTTCATATCCATTGGTGTTAAGCAGATTGAATGCACAACAATACTAAGGAATGTAAATGGTTGGGGTCCTTTCGGTCGTTAGATCTATGGTGACCTACACATCATGTATATGGTGGCCAAAAAGAGATGAAAAATTAGCACAAGGCAAGCACAAGTTGCAGAAATTGCAACGCCTTGCCTGTTTAGGGTTTACAGGAGCAATGCACTCGTGTCCCACAGCAGCTATGTAGACCTACTTCTGCATTTGCATGTGAGAAAGGAGGCAGCACTTAATGCCTTAAGGCTGTATCAGGACTTAAAAAACCAGGCGATCTGGTTGGTCACTTAAGAATTTTGGAGCTTGTCCATTTTGAGTCCATGATCAAATCCACTGACTCAACGCCAAGCAAACAGGCCTTTACCTGCTCGTTTGGCGTGTTGATTGAACGCCATCAAACGAGCAGGATAGAGGCATTGTAATTGGAGCAAGAGTCACTCATCTGGTATACAGATGGCTGAAGGGGTAGGAGTGGAAATAGCAGGTTTAAATGTGGGCTATCCAGAGCCCTCGGTAATACCCCAACCATCTTCCAGATAGAAATTTATGCTATAGATCTATGTGTCCTTGAATGCCTAAGTAAAGGCATTCGAAGGGCAAAGATTTATATACTTTCAGATAGCCAGGCAGCATTAAAGGCTCTAAGGTCCTATACCTTCAAGTCTAAAATTGCCTGGGAATGTAGACAATCCCTGAACTGGCTAATAACAACAAGGTCACCTTGATGTGAGTGCCAGGGCATGAGGATGAGGAATACAAGGTAACGAACGAGTTGACAGCCTAGCAAAAAAAGGAGCTGAAGCACCATTCTTTTCACCTGAACCGTTTTATGGCCTGGATAAGGGACATATAACGGAGGAGATCCAAAAATGGAAAAAGGAACAGAAAAAACCCTACTGGAGGAATACTCCAGGCCAAAGATAAGCGAAAAAGTTTATAATTTATTCGGCAAAGAATGCCACAAGGTTTCTTGAACTGGAAAAGTCTGAATTAAGGCTGATCGCAGACCTCCTAACAGGCCATTGCCCTTTGAGATACCATCTCAATAACGTGGGCAAGGCATTAGACAATAAATGCAGATTTTGTGATGCTGCAACTCAAACTGCAAAACATATACTCTGTGAATACAAGGTGTTAATCCGTATTAGGCTAAAGTACGTCGGCGGAATTAACACCTGAAGACATAGGGAAATTAACCCCCAGGAAAATCCAAGATTTGTAAAATTTGGGAAACCATTAGTTGTAGAGTAATTCACAAAATATCTTTTAGATTGAAGTGAAATAAGACTACGTAGGAACAAGCGACCTATAAAACAATCTACAAATGGTGGGGGCTCGATCGAGACTGCTACGACTTATCGCTGCAAGTCGGTTGCCCATTTATTTCGTATGAAAACACAGCCTGATGTACGCACTTACTTGCTACTTACTGTATATGCTTATATATGAAGTTATAGAATAATATACACATGACATAGAACAGAATAAAGATTAAAAAAAGGAACACTGGCTCCAGCAAGCTTCCATCAAAGGACTAACTGCAATGGCTGGTGTTAGAAGAAACACTGCACTTAGAGGAGACAAATAAATAATGAATGAATGTACTATAGAGCAGGAGGATAATGGAGCAAACTGAAGAAATTGTCACCAGAGCATTTATGGAATTTATGTGTGCCTCTATCTACAACATAGAACATAACTATACAAATACCTCAACTACTCACAAAATAAATAGTAGCCCAGTAAAATGGGACGAAATTTGTTGATTTGGATGAAATAATTCAGAGCTGGCTGAAATTTTGGGAACAGGCCGGTTTATTTTGTGGTACTTTTTAACATATCATAGGTCCTCACCCATAGACGCCGGCGGAATGAAGGGGGGAAAGAAAATAATAATAATAACTTTATTTCATGTAAGCCTACAGGATATGAAACATCAATATCAAAATATAAAGACAGTCTTAAATATAGCATACAGCAAATCTTATGACTGAAATATTTTATTGTTATGAATTATTACACAATATTAAAGATAAATACATTTAAGATAAATTGCAAAAAAGTTATTTGGTATTTAAAATCTTAAACAGAACATGACAAGTAAAATAGGGTAAATAAAATTCATTAAAAATTTTTTAGGGTATAAAAACAATTGGAACATAGAAAAGACCGTAATTCCCTTTTAAATTTAGTTTGATTATTAGCATCTTTTAGGGATTTTGGCAGCATATTATAGATCGTATTGCAGGTATAAAGTTCACTTTTCTTATAAAAGGACAATCTGAAATTATTTATATATATAAATGTTATCAGCGGATCTTGTGTCATAGTTATGTATAACTGTTGTGTCTATGGAATATTTCTAATTATTTTCTACGAATAAGCTAGCTTCATATATGAATATGGAAGAAACTGTTAATATATTGTTTGTTTTAAATAGAGGTCTGCAGGATTCCAAAGGTGCATATGAGTAAATAGGTCTTAGGATTCTTTTTTGTTGAACAAAAACCCTATTTATGTCTGTTGATTGACCCCAGTACAGAATTAAATATTTTAAGTGGGAGTACACTAATGAGTAATAGATGTATAGGAGATAATCAACATCCATTATAGACTTAGCATTGCGGATTACATAATAAGCAGAATTTAATTTAGAAGTTATGTGGTCAATGTGTGTTCTCCATGATAGGTTTTCATCTATGTGGAGACCTAGAAATTTAGTGCTAGCAACTTTCTCAATTTTAGTATTGTTGAACTGAAGTGTAACATTTTGTAGCTCTGCAGTTTTAATGATTAATTTGTTTGATGAACACTAGGTATAAAAGCTAGATAGTAGATTGTTGGAAGTAGTTTCAAGCATTTCAACAGATTTGGCAGTGATACAAATGGTAGTATTGTAGTCGGCGAACATTGTTAGAAAGATGTTTAGTTCATTAGAAATATGAAATTCTAGGTCATTGATGAATAGAATAAAAAGTAAAGGGGAGAGTACATTTCCTTGCGGAACTCCTAAATTAAATTTGCAGGTATTTGAAATGGTATTACCTAATTTAACCGAAATTTTCCTTTTGATAAAAATGACATAATCCAATTATTTAACGATCCTCTAATACCTAGGGTTTGTATTTTTTTAGACAAAGAAAATGGCTAGAACGCAGTCGAAAGAGTTGGATCGAAGAACAAAGCAAGAACTAACTTTTTTTTGTCAATTGTGTTATATATAAAATTTGTAAATTCATAAGCAGCTGTATTTGTAGAGTGCTCACCTCTGAATCAATGCTGACGTTCTGATAGTAGTCTAAAACCTTTGACAAATTTCATGATCCTATTATGAACAATTTTCTCAAATAGTTTTGAAAAACAACATAGTAAAGTTATTGGCCTATAATTTTCTACAACTTCAGGATCACTTTTCTTATGAAGTGGTATTATTAATGCACATTTCAGTTTATCAGGGAAAGTTTCTAGTTTAATAGATAAATTGAAAATGAAACAACGGATATATGTAATGAATCGGGATATATACTTGAGTGCTTTTATAATAATATTATCAAATCCAGTGTTTTTTTTTTTTCATATTGTTTAGAACATTTAATATTTCATCTGGTGTGATATCATAAAAAAACAGAGAAGAGTTGCACAATGTACCAACTGTACAGTCCCCATCGAGGTTACCATATGTGTCATTTAATAGTTTTTCGATATTTTCGGTGCAATATTTACAAAAGGAATTGGTGATTTCAAGTTTATCGGAACGTATTAATTTTACTGTAACATATGAACAATTTCGTTTTTTTTTAACTTCGTATGACCTATTGGAGGCGAGCTAGATTTTTTTGAAATTTTGACAGTTTTGCGACACAACGGAAACGCGCGCGTTTTTTGCTAAAATCTCGAAAATGGTCATTCGTATAGCAAAATGTTTCAAATAAAAGTTGTAGAGAATTCGATTACAATTTTACTAATGTTCACAATTTCAGAAATTCATACCATGAATGATGCAACAAATTAATTGTAAGTCAACGGATGTGTGAGAAAGTACAACTAAATACTTACGTCGTTAATATAAATGATTTGTGTAATACGATGAACCACAGTTTATGGTGCATAAAATGTTTCCACTGCCATCAACAATAATGACAGTTGCGAATATTAATTTAAATGCACAGGTTGCTGGTCGATACTCGAATGACTGGTCACAAAAATGTAATGAACTCCTCATGTACGTAGAAAAAACACAATTTTAAAATACATATTACCACCACTTTTAGGAATAATTATTCTACATTCGCAATTTTTTACGCACACGAAGATGCAGAGTACAACTAATCACAACGTACAACTATCGCCTGGACCTCCGCTGCGCCACATGCCAACTTACTCTTCTTCTTTGTGTGTAAATAGTACTACTAGTACTAGTGGGCCCAGTATGAAAGGACTCAGAAATGCCCACAGAATAACTTCTGATACTTCAAAAAC
The DNA here is from genome assembly GCA_963675555.1 of Leptura quadrifasciata. Classification (NCBI taxonomy): domain Eukaryota; kingdom Metazoa; phylum Arthropoda; class Insecta; order Coleoptera; family Cerambycidae; genus Leptura; species Leptura quadrifasciata. The sequence goes on from OY776674.1 coordinate 34,606,976, forward strand.
TGAAAAAATATTAAATGTACTCTTTTGTATTTCAAACGTGACGAAAATTGCCTGTGCTAAAAATTAAAAATCAACCGTATTTTCAATTGTCAGTTCCTTGTCGCTACTTATTGTTAATCATACACGAAACAGTGTTTTCTATAGGAAATTTTGTAAGCTTTCATTTAGGTCTTATGAAATTTTGTCATAAAGTCAAAAGAAACGATAATATATACAACAAAAAGAATTAAAAAATAATATTGCTTCAATTTTTCAGAACAAAAACAGTTTTCAAGAATCTTTTTTTTTTTAAAGAAAATATAACTTGCGAATGACATGCTATTGCATTGCTTTTATATGTATATAAACTAATAAAAATAGGTCAAAACCAATTTTGAAAAAATTATTATGCACAGTTCTTGCAGGAAAATCTTAATTTATAATAAAAAAGAAATTTTGCTCATACCTTTAAACAGCTGTAACTCGTGAATTATTATTGCCTAAAGCCAATTTAAAAAATAGCTATTTGTCAAAATGCACTTGAAAATGACAATTTTTCATGTTTTTCCCTTTTATCTCCATTTACTCGTTGTCAAAACGATTTTGTACATACACCAACATATTCAAAATTTAATTGTCTTTTAACTTTCATTAGATACATGCGTACGATCTATTGTTTTCAGTTTTTATCGTGAAACAAGAAGTGTTCTGATAGCGCCCTATAAAGATGTTTAAAAATTCATATCTCTGCTAATATTGATCGAATGGAAATGAAGAATAAAAGGAAATTGTACGTAATCGAATTCTCCACAATTTTCATTTGAAAGATTTTGCGATCCGAATGACCATTTTTGAGATTTTAGCGAAAAACGCGCCGCGCGTTTCCGTTGCGTCGCAAAACTGTCAAAATTTCAAAAACCTATCTCGGCCCCAATAGGTCGTACGAAGTAAAAAAAAAAAACGAAATTGTGCAGATTTTTATTACCTATAATTTTTATGTGTACATATTTTACAGTAAAATTGATACTTTCCGAGTTTTTTGCGAAAAACCGTTTTTTTTTTTTGCCTATTTCCCTCACCGCCCCTCCCCACCGCCGCCGTCTGAGAACTTTTGGTATGTTAAAAAGTACCACAAAATAAGCCTGATCCCAAAATTTCAACCCGTCCTGAATTATTTCATCCAAGTTTTCATATTTTACTGGGCTATAGGGCTAAAGGAAGAGCAAACACAAACTTCAACATTAATAGGATCGAAAACAATTATTTAAGGATACAAGCATACGCAATGAACAACGAGTAAAAGGTACCCAACATGCTTACTGAAGAAAGCGCTAGTTCTGAACAGCAGCAAACTAAAAAAAAAACAAAAACAGAGACGTGCTACACGTCGAAAGCAATAATCATGAACAAAGCAGGAAAGGACCAGGCACACTGGAAATAAACAGCAAGAAAAAAAATGGTTCTGCTAAATGCATTTTTATAATCCCATGTCCTGAATATATTTTAACTTTCTAAACTTGGTACAACATAAGAAATTTTTTTTGGTAACGTTTAACCTGCTGAGAAATTTACATAGGACGTTTTCGATACAATTCCCCATACTAATAGACTTTTTCTTTGAAACATTTTTTTAAAATTACGTAAACTTTTTGAAGGACAGGAGAATTGATGATTTTTTTAAGCACTTGTTTCCTGATTTTTTGATTCGACAGTGTTACAATATTGCAATTTCGTATAACAAGAACTTTTAAGAGAAAAGTATGTTTGCAGAAGAACTTGTCGATACAATTCTCCACTCTGACCCATTTTCATTAGTCACATTTTTTGATTCAATGTAAAAATGTTGTTTTCTGCAACCGCCTCTGAACTGATGCTGTAACGAGATGTTTGAAAAATACCGATGACAATTTTTCAACAATTTTTAATTAAAACGGTTTTTGATTTGACAATAAAATGGCGGGCAATGAGGACGTTGACGATCCGGGCGCGCCGAAAAAGGCGTTTAAGTGCTGTAAAACAAAAGGTACAACAATAGTATTGTGTGTAAACTGTGGAAATGTTTATCACAGATCATGTTTAAAACGAGATTTTCCCGAATTAAGTATTACAAAAGGAGATGTAAGAATTGAATGCTGTAAGGCAACAAAAGTGACACCAGAGGAGGACATAAACAAACTGAAATTAGAAACAGAAATGCTGAAAAAGCTGCTTAAAGAAGGCGAAGAGAAATACAATTTACTGTTGGAAAATAATAAATTATTAAAAGATAACAATAGTTTGTTAATGAAAAATAACCAACTGCTTGAAGAAAAAATAGAAGCCATACAAAAAGTCTCTCATAAAAATGAAGATAAAAACAAAAACACAAACAAAGCATATAGTGATGTGGTGAAACAAAAAATTAAACCAGCAAATACAAATATGCCAGAAACATTAAATGTAAATACAGGGTGTGCCAAGAAACCTGAAACTACAGAAACTTATAAAGAAATAGCAGAAGTTCAGAGGAATAAGATGAGCGAGATTATCAATCTCGTAAAGGACAAAAATAATGAAAATACACAAAAAAAAGAAGACCATGAAGAAGGCTTCCTGATCCAAAAACATCAACGAAAAGCATTTAAGAAGCGAATTGGCACAGCAATAGTAAATGACAATAATAATGATTTCGTGGGAGAAGAAAGAAAGGTATGGCTTTACATACACAGGGTAAAACCCCATGTAAATGCAGATATGATTAAGAAGTTTATAACCAATAAGTCAGACTACGAGAATCTTCCTATTGAAGTTAAAGAACTTTCCAGTATGCCAAATAGATTAAAATGTTTCTTGGTTACAGCACCATTATCAAAAAAGGATGAAATGTATAACCCAAATTTCTGGCCTACGGGAGTAGGAATAAAAAGATTCGATTCTGCCAGACATAGAGATTATATACAAGAAAGTGGTGCAGATTTTTTAGTATAAATAAAAAAACAAAGATACACAACAAGAACAACAAACAAGCAAGTAACAATAACAACTCAAAGGAACCTTATTTCTTGGAGGTTTTTTACCAAAATGTAAGAGGCCTAAAAACAAAAACAAAAGAATTTTATATAAATCTTCTTGCTGCTGACTTTGATTTGGTGGTGCTTACAGAAACTTTTCTAACTGATGATGTTTTAGATCATGAACTTTTTGATAAAAACTATTTTGTGTATCGCTGTGATAGAGATAAAGCATTAACGGGGAAGAATGCCGGTGGAGGTGTATTGATTGCTGTTAAAGGAAATATCTCATCAACAGACGTGCCAATTGATGTGCATAACAAGAACATAGAAATTAAATGTATTATGGTAAAGAAAAACTTACACAATATGCATATTTTGGTAGTTTATATGCCACTTGCAATAAGCTATACATTATTTGCTGAATTTTGTAACTTATTAGAATCATCAGAATTTATGTTAACTGGAAAGGTATTAATTGTCGGTGATTTCAACTTACCAAGCTTGTATGTAAATGAAAGAACGTCTATTTTCCAAGAATTTCACAATTTTATTTCATTTTATAATCTCATGCAATTCAACTATATAAAAAATTGTAACAATGTTTTGTTAGATCTTGTTCTGTCCAATACTGAGAGTTGCGAGGTCATTAAAAGTGATTGTTCTCTGGTCAGTGAAGACAATCAACATCCAAGTCTATTGATAAAATTATGTGTTGCAAATAATGCACAAAAAGACTGTCCATTGGATAAAAATAAAAAATTTAACTTCAAAAAAGCAAATTTTCAACTCATGTATGAACTTCTCAGAGTTACTGATTGGTCATTATTAGCGCAGTTCACTGACCTGGAGGACTACGTTAAACATTTTTATGACATATTGTATGATATAATGGGAAAATGCGTTCCGTTAACTATATGCTCCAACAAATATCCTATTTGGTACACTAAACAAATAATTAAAAATATCAGGTTAAAAGATCATTATCGGAAACAATTTATAAGTCATGGTAAATTGAAATTTAAAATAAAATATCTAGAACTAAGATCAACAGTTAAACGTGATATTAAGCATGCATATGATAATTATTTAATTAACTGTGAAAATGGAATCACAGCAGATCCAAAAAACTTTTGGTCTTTTGTCAATTCGAAAAGCGGAAATTCTAGTATTCCATCGACAATGACACTAAATGGACAAACACTCAGTAGTGGACAGGACATATCGAATGCTTTTGCTAGTTTTTTTGAATCTGTGTTTAGTGAAAAGAATAACTCTATAGAATCTTTCAAAAATCATTATGCAAATAAAGAATTCAATAACACCGTAATATGTCTAGAGTATGTCAATGATGAAGATGTAATTAAAGCTGTGAAAGCAATTAAAAGTAATGCGATGGGCCCAGATGGTGTGCCAGCTTACATATTCAAAGGATGCATAGAATTTTTATGTCATCCACTAAGAATGATTTTTAATATGAGCATTAAGTTAGGTAAATTTCCCAGCAAATGGAAAGAAGCTAAAGTGTGTCCTATTTTCAAATCTGGCAGCAGATCAGAAATAACAAATTACAGAGCTATCTCTATATTATGTGCTCCCTCTAAAGCATTAGAACATATAATCTATCAAAATATTTTTGTTGACATAAGAAAATGTATTTCGGAAAATCAACAATCAACATGGTTTTATGCCCTCAAGATCTACTGTCACTAATTTATCCATTATGACACAATATCTGTCTGATAACATCAATAATCGGTTACAAACTGACGCAATATACACAGACCTGACAAAGGCATTCGACAAAATATGTCATACACGATTAATAATAAAATTGAATTGTTATGGATTTGCAGCGAACCTTATAAAGCTTATTTCTGATTATCTCAGTAACAGAAAATCATATGTTCTTATCAACAATTTCAAGTCACACTCGTATATCTCTACCTCGGGCGTACCACAAGGCAGTAATCTGGGTCCGTTGCTGTTTTTAATATTTTTTAATGACATTGTTAATGTTATTGATAATTCTTTAGTACTGCTTTATGCAGATGACCTAAAAATAATGAGAACTGTTAGAGACCATACTGATAGTGAACTAATTCAAGCAGACATAAACAATATATGCGAATGGGCAGAAAGTAATGCTTTGCAATTGAATATTTCTAAGTGTTTTGTAATGTCATTCACAACAAATATTAATACTGTTAATTTCAATTATACAATCAGTAACTCTATTTTGGAGCGTAAGAATGACATAAAGGACCTTGGGGTAATCTTCGACTCCAAAATGACATTTAATGAGCATATATCATTTGTAAAGAATAGTGCAATGAAATTAATGGGCTTTGTAATACGTAACACTAAATGTTTCCATACAACTAAACCCTTAGACATGCTTTATAAAACACACATACAGTCTAAATTAAATTATATTGCAGTTATCTGGTCGCCCTATTATGAAAAATATGTGTATAGCCTAGAAAGTGTACAGAACAGGTATCTAAAATGCAAATATTTCAGGGAAACAGGAGTGTATTTATTACATGAGAACATTTCTGGTTAATTATTATGGCTTGCTAACTTTACAAAAACGTAGAATAATAATAGGTCTCTTGTATCTTCATGGAATAATCAACAACTTGATCGATAATCCCGAATTTCTGAGCTATATACATATTAGAGTCCCTAGATCTAACAACACCAGAGCAAGTAATACTTTTTCAGTGCCAATTCCGCGAACAAATGCTGTGTTAAATTCTCCTGTATATAGAATACTTAATGATTTTAATAAATATTGCAGTACAGTGGATATATTTAGTACTTCTAAGCCTAATTTCAAAAGAGAAATTGAAAATCTGTTTTGTTCTGCCACTTAACTTAACTTAACATAATTTCGATGTATGTACATGTAATTATACAATCTTTGTGCATGTAATATGTTTGTTATACAATCTTTGTACATGTAATTATACAATCTTTGTTGCTCATTGTGTGGGACATGCAGGATGCCGCTCACAACAAGCTGTTGACAGGGCGGTGCTTTGCATGTCGCATTCAATGAGTTATTGTTCAGTAATTGGAATTAATTCTGTTGAACAATAAAGTCTATTTATTTATTTATTTATTTAATAAATTGTTTTTAGGTCCTCTGCAGAGCCCCCTGGTGTTTTGACAAGCAATTTGTAAGAAGCCTTTTGGATGCAGTGTCTCCCTATAAGGAATTTTTATTTTAAATTTTTGGTCCGACGAAAACTTGTTTTTGGCCCCCCCTGACGAGAAACATGCAAACAGCAATTTCTGTTCCAAATAAAAAAGCTCTACTAGTATTTTCAGTTAAATTGGGCCTGATTAGGTCAAAAGATGAGTATCTGGTCTCGTTTTTGATGATACAGTATCTTTAGCATTGATTTTATAATGGTACCGATATCTTGAATCTTTTATTTGACAGTGTTAATATTTACAAGAAAGTTGGTTCCAGGGCTTGCAAGGTTTAGAGGTAGAAGCATTCTCGGTAGCGCTAATGATAATCACTGGACATCCGGACAGTTAAGTACAACTTATACGTTTGGTAAGCGTTCCAAATTGTTTAATTCAGAAACGATTAAGGGCCGTTCAACAATTACGTCACGCATATCTTTAAATATTTAGAAGACACATTTTCGTATATAAATACGAATTAAAACATCTATATAGTATAATATTACGCCAAATTAGTAACAAGTTTAAAAATATCAAGATTTCGTAAAAGTTGTTTCTCGAGAAACATTACCTAATAATTGATGCAACTCCTCCACCCAAAAATGTGAAGTAATTTTTAAACGGCCCGTCAGCATGTGTGAAATACATTAAAAAAATTGAAATGTCCATTTTTATTTTATAATTTTAAATATGTTTTATCCAAACTAGTGTGCGTAGTTGAGGGTTATTTTTAAGCAAATAATTTATATTTAAAATATATATTTTTTGTGTATATATCTTTGGTATTGTTTTCATTTACCATTTTATTTTTATGATTGTATAATTTTAAGCAGTTATAAGTTCCAAACATTTCTACTACTGTTCCCAATTATTTTGTGATACAGAATATTGAATTATGAGAAATAGTCTGTTATTATAAACGTTGTATCTTGGATTTTTATTATTTTTATAAATAAATTTTTTTTCTTAAAAATCGAAATTTCATAAAACATCAAAGTGCGCACCTTGTGGATATCAGCTTATACAAGTAAATGTTGTTTGCTCTGTTGATGGTTCATATAAATTTATTGGTTAAAGTAGAAATTGCTAGGCCATTTATCTAACAACTTGTGAAGTAAAATCTATTTTTATACTTAATAATTTCTGCTTAAAACAACAAACCAAATACATATTTGCTCAAGAGAAAATAAAAATTTCTTTGTTTAGCGATTTACGGAAAAGCCTCTGTAAAATCATCTACCTCAGTGAAAAATCTACCTTCTTTACAATAGATATCATGTGAGTTAAATCAAGAAATATTTTGCTTTTTATGTATTAAGAAATTCCCAGACTGCATCAATACACATACATACCAAATTATTTTCTTAACGAATTTATAAATAGAACCAATTTTTATTATATCATATTTGTATAATAATAATTATAAGATCATTTATACAGTTATTAGAGGCTTTTGGTTTGACTAAACAAACCTTTGCATGTTTGTATATAAGACGTGTTGCTAATTATTTACTAGTTTATAATCACATTTATGTTGTACATAGATTTCGCTAAATAAAAAAAAAAAATCAATCTTTTGTTAATCTAATTTTCCTTCCTGTTGTTACACTCTTCGTAGAGTGAAATTTTCATATTGTTGTTTTAGTCCATCAAATAAATATCACCAATGAGCGCTTCGCCAATCAATCTGCCATCATCAGGAGATAATTAAAATTACGAATATTTGTAATTGCTATATAGCAATTATACCCAAGAAATTAATTTCTTCAGACAGAAATTTCCTGTAGGATGTTCAAGAATTATATAAGACTTCCAATAAACCGATGTAGACTATAATAAATGGTCAAAATAGGTTTTCAGTTTTTATCATCCCCGATGGTGCCAACAAATTGAGGAGTGATCAACTGCATTATTGCGAAATGCGTTTAGATGGGAAAATGCTTGATTGTGGTCATATACATGTATTTATACGTATTTGCTTTTGCTTGTTATAGCTTGGAGGTAATAAAAATTGGGGTGGAAGTTGGCTCAAGACCGGTGATTTTTTCGGAAAATTATATAACCTCCATAGCTTTCTGGAATCTGGGGTGTAAATCATGAGGTCATTTACATATTGTTTAATACGTTTCTATATTTATAATTTTTGCTAATTGCAGGGTAACAAATGTAGAAACGTTTAACATTTTGCATTAAACATATAAGCGAATTCTTCATTAATAGCGGAAAAGCTCAACGCTTGTAAGATATCACTATTGATACTCGTACTAGTTAAATGAATTAGCCTTTCTTGGCTCATAGACGGTCTTAACCTATTTTTCATCAATTTTAGTTTTGAAAATAATCTCTCACCAGTACAATTTGTGATAATTTTTACAAGATAAATTTTTTATAGTGTCTCCACATTGGGGAACGTATTGCTATGTGCTGCCCTCTAACGAGTAAAGATGTGATTAAGGGAAACCTGTATTGTGTTCAGGCCAGTAGGTGGGGTGGCGCCATCTATGAGCCAATTGACGAACAGTCATCTATCACATAGTAGAAAACTCTGTAGGGTTCCAGAAAATTATGGAATACTGTTCTGGTACATTTCTATGGGTGTATATAAAGAGGTGAATCCAGCAGATGGGGGAATAGTACAGCTTAGTGAAGTATAAAGAGCAGTACAGTTTAGTGAAGTATAAAGAACAGTTCAGTTTAGTTTCCAGTACAGTTCTGGTTACAGAGGCAGTTTGTAGGTTGGAAGAGTTCAGTTCAGTGAAGTAAACAGACAAGAGAGTTTTTAGGTTAGACAAGAGTTGACAAGTTTAAGAAGAAAAGTAAAGTACATAGTGTTTTCAAAGTAGTGAATTTATATTAGATTAAGTTATTATTAGTTGTGTGATTTTTAAGTATTTACTAGTGTAATTTTAGTGATAAATAAATCAGTGGTTTGTGAAAATTCCTGTTGCAAGTTATTTGAATCCACGGAGTGTTTACTGAAAACTGTAAACACGTAACAGTATCTTAAATTTCTATTTACCATCAGCTGATACAAGCGAAGTTCATAGCTAATTTTTTTTTGCTCATTACCCAACAGTAACAATTCAATTCAGCAAATTAACAATCAGACTCGACAATGATCAACAAAGACACGCTTATTAGTCGAGGTCACAGGAGTCGGAAGGGGTACTTTTTTTTGCCACAGCGCCAATCTAGAGAGACCCCCCCCGCTTTCGAGGTCGCTGAATACGATGGTGGGAGTCCCACAATTTTTTTTCCTCGGCAACCCCTTCAAATTGGCCAGAAACCACCCCCAAAGTGCCCTTTTCCGTAAACCCGTTTATTTCCCCAGTTTTTCGACTAACTGTTATTCCTTCGAGTAGGACGTAAGATCGCTCGAGGGATTTGACCTCAGCTACCCCTATACCAGGCTTCCACCCCTCTAGGGGGTTGAAAAATTGATATTTTCTTTGTGGAAAAAAATTGATATTTTACAGGAGGTGTTTCTGTGAAAAAGGTGGGAGATGACCAGGGTTGTGTAACCATCTCCGGGGGTTGTTTGTAACCCTTCAAAGGGGTGGAAAAAAATTATTTTTTTTTGAAAAAATGATACTTTGTAGAAGGCATTTCATTGAGGAAGGTGGTATGCCTACTACAAAATATTATTTTTTTCCCACCCCTTTGAAGGATGAAAACAACCCCCGGGGTTGGTTATACAACCCTAGTCACCTGCCACCTTCCTTAAAGAAATACCTGCTACTAAATAATAATTTCTTAAAAAAAAAAAATGAAATATCCACCCCTTTGAAGGGTGAAAATAACCCTGGTGGTTACACAATCCTGGTCACCTACCACCTTCCTCAAAGAAACGCCTCCTAAAAAAAAAAAACCTTTGAAGGGTGACAACAACCCCGGGGATGGTTCTACCATCTTCCTCACAGAAACACCTCCTGTAAAATATCAATTTTTCAACACCCTAGAGGGGTGGAAGCCTGTTGTAGGGGTGGCTGAGGTCAAATCCCTCGAGGGACCTTCCATTCTACTCCAAGGAATAACAGTTAGTCGAAAAACTGAGGAAAATAAACAGGTTCATGGAAAAGGGCACTTTGGGGGTGGTTTTTGGCCAATTTGAGGGGGTTGCCGAGGGGTGGCTGAGGTCAAATCCCTCAAGGGACCTTCCATTCTACTCCAAGGAATAACAGTTAGTCGAAAAACTGAGGAAAATAAACAGGTTCATGGAAAAGGGCACTTTGGGGGTTGTTTTTGGCCAATTTGAGGGGGTTGCCGAGGAAAAAAATTGCGGGACCCCCACCATCCTGTTCAGCGACCTCGAAAACGAGGGATTGGCGCTCTGGCAAAAAACCCAAAAAATCCTGACTCCTGACATCAACAATATTTGTTCACCCGGTTTCCGAACAGGAAATTTCTTTCACTATTTCACCAGCAAGATGTCAATAATAATCCTCCGCAACACAGGTTTTAAAATTTTTTTCATGAAGGCTTCAATACATGATGGGAAAAGATAGTGCGATACTTTTATACTAGAATTTGTAGCAGATAAAATGGCTGAATGAGATATACCTACTCTACAGGACAGGTACTTATACATTTACTCATGTAAATAAAATGGAACAGGCTCGTGTTGGTATATTACGCACGGTCAATATTACCATATTTAACAGAGGGGCGGGAGGTTGATTTGTGATTCCAAATTTCGAAAGAAATCAAAAATCATTAAATTTTTAATAAAATAAATTTTCAAGGCAATTTGGTGGGGGCACCGAGGCAATGCTTTCTGCCTTGGGGTTAATCAGTACTGTTTACAGTACTGACATATTTTGCAGTTTGTAGATATAAAATTATTAGTGTAATTACAAAAAGTTGTTATCGCAGAATTCCTCAAAAGAATAAAAACAATTTTTGATCAAGTACTCCTTAGCTTTATTTTTAAATGTTTTTGGTTGGAAGTTTTTAATATGACTTGGAAGGAGAAAATAACTTGGGACGAAAACACAATATGCCTGTTCACGATTTACCTATATATTCTGTGGTATTCTAAGTAAATATTAGTGCCATTTCTAGTATCATTATGAATATTGTTATGGCGTTTCATATCTCGCACTATTATTTTTTATGTACATTAGGCATTTTAATCTAAATAAACATGGAAAAGTCAGAATGTCTGACTCAATGAAGCTCCTTTTATAATCTTCCTTGTATCGTAAACCATCAATTAAACAGGTCACTCTACGCTGCACTCTGAATAATCTATCCGCCAAAGGTGCATGTCTCCAGGCTAAGATGGCATAGTTTATATTTGTTGATTCAGTGTATAATAAACATATTTGTGTACTGGTTTGGAGACAATTCATGCTAAATTTTTTATAACAAAAATGTTAATCCAGAGACTTTGCCAAGTACATGCCCATAAAGCGTGCCGACTGAGGATTAGTCCAACCACTGATATCCCACAATGTAAATATTACCGACTCAATTTTACAACTATTTAGTCACTTAACTTATTTGTGCCAAACCGGTTAGTGACCTTTGACCAAGTAGCCTTCATATAGTTATGGAAAGCATTTTGTTTCTGTTTACGGCATATTGCACATTGATCTATATTTGGGACAGCCGACTACATCGACTGCAACTTCTATTCCTTTCATATTGTATTGTAAAATAAAATTTGAAGCTGGATACTAGTTCTTACTAGTACTTCCATTAAATATGGATCCGACAGAAGAACATATCTATACTCTCAACAAATGCTACCTGATTTCAATGTTATATTAATATTAATTATCTAAGCAGTAATTTATGTGAATTACTTATAAAAGACATTTCGTGCAGTGATAGATTCAAAAATGAAAAACCTTCAGAACCCAGCCTTCCTTAAAACATTCGCTGCTGATAGGAGTGCTGAGAAACATCTTATGACAATCCAATTAAACATAGGAAATGAAATTGCAATATAATATACATGCATATACATACATACATACAATATAATATACATAAGACCAGATCGCCATTTGGCAACACCAGCACTGCACAATATACTACCACGTCGCCATATGGCGATGTCAGCAGCGAACGTGTTAATGTATTAGTATGAAACTTTTGCAATGTATTTGATTACATCATTTACAAAAAATTTGATGACTTAGAAAAAGCCGTCTTTTATTTGGGGGTCTCGATTTTTCAATGCTAATATTGCAATTATCAAATCATTTAAATAGCTTATATTTACCTATTTTACTTATGTTCCAACAAAATAAAATTGTATCTTCTCTTCTTTACGATTATCCCCATCAGCTGAAGAACACCATACGTTGCACTATTTGCTTAGCAATGCTTAGCATTGGCCTAATAAAACAATGCTTTTTTAGTCATAATATATTTCACAATAGATCTTCCACAGTCTCACAATAGTAAATTTCATTGTAAAAGTTTTTCAAATACAACAAAAAATATCAGTACAACAAAACGTTGGCAATTAACAATAAAATTTAGTTGGTGTTCCATTTCAACACTTCCATAGATCAACTGTCTACTTTCGATTGTATTTCTTATAAAAATGATTGACTAGTAATTTTATCATAAGCTGCAAAAAATTTTGCTTTTTTCTATTTATTTTCCATAAATGAAATGTCGGCACCACTATTAAACATACCTATACATAATATTATCGATTTTAAACATTTGAAATAAATGTCTATTCTTCATTTCGGTACATTATCAACAGAAGTACTTGCCTTAACTAAATTCAACACAACGTAAGATTGCCTGAGAATCTCCTTTCATGGTACATAGTCAAGTCCTGTTTAAGGAGCAGGACTTAGAATAGAGGTGTCTCCTTAAATAGGACTAGAGACCAATTCAAGGCAATTCAAAATATTAGCTCATGGTCTAAAATACTAAAGTTGATTGATTTAACTGCAGGCAGCGTGAGAGTATAAATACTCCCATTTTAAATGTTTACCAAACTTCAAAAATGTATTCTAGCTCAATGAAGTAATACTAGTACTTCTGGAACAGTTAGACCACAACTAGCACGTACTTAATCAATTAACGTCGCCAATACTAGTGAATGAAAGCTATTGTTAGTCGACTGGTATGTCGGTTTTCCCCAATGCTGAGTTCTCTGTATACAAGGTGTTTTATAAATAACCATACTTCAACCATATATTTCAAACATTGAGTTATGAAAACTGTGTAAAATATCGCCTTTAATAAGTTTAAATTTTTTTTGCACTCATATGAAAACCGTTTTAGGCCAGTGTCTCATGGTGATTTATTTAAGATCTATGTACAGTTGCACAATGACTAACACATTTTTATTTTTCGTAATCGATGCTTTTCTACCAATTTTAACTTTATCTTGTAATTTAATTAGCAATATATTACTGAAGAAATGCCATTGCTCAGAAAATACCCTGTATGTTAACTGTTTGATATAATGCTTATAAGATGTATTTCAAAAATACATTGTTATTAGGAGAAATGAATTTGACATCATCTTTCCAGATATATTAAAATATTGATTACTCAATAAGTAATTTTTCTAGGTCATATACGTATCTTTTCTCATATCACAAATAACATCAGATTTTACTTGCTTAATTTTGAAAATTCGTTAAAAAACTGCTGTGTGAATTAGGAATTATGCCAACTGTGGAACGATGCCATTTAAAAGAAAACGACTGTTATCTCGCTATAGATTTTATTTCAATAAATTTGCTGTCATGGTTAAAAAATGCATTCCTTCACTTTCTCATATTGTCCACGGAGAATTTTAACATCGGCATCATCATTTATGGAAAACAAATGTCTAAGAACTGCAGCACACTTACCAATAATCTTATTTTGGAAAAAATAAAATTTGTTTGTACTCTCTTAACACATTCTCCAAAAAAAGATTATACTTGCATCTGTAACTGATATATTTATTGCCTATACAAATTATTATATTAATATTCAAACTCAGTATTTTAACAAATGAAAGAAAGAGAAAACAAAATTCATTAACAATAAGTCGAGAATAAATATTTAACAGAATAACTCACTCCATATAGATTATTTTTTTTATTGCACTACGATTTCCTTTTCACTTAAAGATCATAAAAATATCTATCAGTAAAAATACAAGGTAAAAAAATATATAGATTAATATAACAAAACCAACTATTAAAGAAACAAAATTCGGAAAATACTAAACAATTATAAAAATAGTGATAGAAATTACCGGTAATTTATAGAATGGTAAAAAAAAATAACTTCTCACCGGTAATTTTCGTAGAAGTTTGTAAATAGATATTACAGAAAAGGGCTAGAAAAATTAATTATCTATACACACTAACTTTTTAGGTTACCGCACAAAGTGCCGATTTTTTGGACAAAAATTTGAAACGCAGTATTTTTTAAAATTACCGGTAATTTAGGACAAAAAGTTTCGTTACCTTATCGATGAATTACAGGCAAGGTAACTGGACTTTCATCACTATTACAAAATATTGACTGGTCTGTTGAGGAGCATCATCTAAATAAATTCCAATATATCAGTAGTCATTTTCTTCAGGCAATGCTAGTTTATGTTATGACTTCAAAAGTCACAGTTCTATGATAAATCTTGCAATTGTAACGAGGTATTTTAATTACCTTTTTTGAAGAATATTCTTTTACTTTGTATACAGGTGTATTTAAAAGATCTCAAAAAGCTATCACGTTTCTAAGATCAAAATAGGACGTTTTAACCGAACTTATCTATAGCTAAAAATGCTCCATTATGATAGAGATATTTATCGTTCAACTGCGCTTTTTTATCAGAGTATATTTATATAGATAAGTTTGGTTAAAGTATCCTTTGTTTTCAGAAATACGTGACAGTTTCGTGTCTTGGCTGACGTTCTGTATAATTAATAGTTAAAGGCGTAATATTTAATATCGTGTCTAAATACATCGATTATGCAAAGTTGAAATTTATATAATGAAGATTCACTCCCAATACTTGCCAAACGTAACAAATAGATATATTTTTTACATAGGTGTTAAAAATGAAATGTTATATTTATATGTAGTCTGTTTTTAGTAGTAAATATCAGAAAAATATATATATGGTAGTATAATTTCAGAAATTAATACTTCTATTGGTGTTTAGCCGTCTTATATCAACTAATAAGAAAAGTTTTGTAAATATATTTTTATTCTATGAGATCGAAAGATATATAAAAGCAAAGCATATTTGAATATTATTCTACCATTGGCAAGTGGGAATGACGTATCTAGTAATAAATATACTGCCTAAAGCCATTAAGAGCGGCTATGATGATTCACCTTCAGTTTCTGCTTGTCCGCGATAACTAAAGAAATTAGTAAACAACAGAAATTAGATTCCTACGGTTAATGGACACGACATCTGTTAGTGATCTCTGATACTGATAGAGCTTGAATACTATCACGTTACAAAGTTAACACCTTGGTCACTGGGTTCAAAATCACTAATAAATATAAGATAGAGATATTATAAATACTTGATAAAGTCATGAACTTTTACATTATGACTATATTTATATCAACATTGATTGTAACCTGTATTTTAATTCATCAGTTTCACTTTTCGGTTTTATAATATTTTAGTTTTGAGAAACATCGAATCTCATGAAAAATGATATCGCACTTCAATAAACCAGCCATATTAGAGCTTGCGTCTTCAATGACAGGACGAGTTGTTTCAAGGTATGGTTTAATTTAGACCTGATTTAGGATCCAATCATGGAAATAATAGTAAATATGAATTTTGAACCGGTAATACAGAAAAAAGCCATTTGTACAACTCGTCCTTTAAAAATAAAAAAAGTGACAGTAGAAAATAAAAATTTTGTAATAAAAAAAGGAGAATTTACAAATAATAACTGTATACAAATCATAGGGCATTTAAATCTTATTTAATACAATAAGACGAAAATGTCAAATTCGAAAGAATATAAATTAAAATTTTTTAAATGATAGCATCCTTAAATCAGTAATATCTTTTGTGACAGTAATATAAAATTTTACAAGTTTTTTTGATTCTAATAACTGAATTTCAATATTTACTCTTTCTGTAATGACTTATATTTTATTTTTATAGCGGTGTCCTAAGTATTTTATTATTATCTATTTATTTATTTTGTTTTCATTTTAAATGTACTAGTAATTCTCACACCAAATGGTGGTCAGTGTCTTTCTGAAAAAAATAAATAATAAACATATTTTACTGTAACTTTGACACAGTTAAAAAAAAACAAATATTTAACTAGGACTAGATTTACAAACCCCAAATGACTCTTTTGATTATTTAGTACTTAGATTGGGGTATCTGTCCAATAAAAAAAAACAATTTTGTTAGCCTAGTGTAGTTCATATTCCTAAAAAACTACAACTTCTACCAAAATGTGTAACCGCCATCTGAGCCGCCTGCAAGAAATGTATTTTTCTTTTGTCCTAAAGCGACCTGGTGTCCTGCCATAGCTGCTAACTGAGCTGCTGATGGTGGTACCCCGGGTGGCGCCGGAGGTAATACCTGTTGAGTTATCCCATCGAAACGAGCACCTGTGTCATACCCATTCTGAAAAATAAAAACCAGTACTACTACTAAAGCACAAGAATGAGAAGTGGTAATGTAACAGGGAATGGTTGTTGTGTATTTGTCTTATATAAGTGCGTATGTCCTCGTTGAGTAGTAGAACAGTTAATGCTAAACTCTCATAGTAGACGGAGAGCCAATGACGATTTTATTTAAGGAATTTCAGACAGGCTAAAAATGTTAATGTGCGTTAAAAGAAAGATTACTAAACGTAGAATGGCCGGTCTGGCAGTTGTGCGTGGCCGGTTTTACCTACCCTGATTGCCTAAAAGGGTGAAAAAACACTACTTACTAGCAGGCTCACGTTTTAGTATATTAAAGTGACATTCGCCTAATAGGGGAAAAAATATTGGCAGATCAAATGGACGCCATTAAGGGCCGGCAGACGACCATAAAGTGGAGACAAAATACCTTAGTTCCATTTAAGGTATATTAGGCAAACTGAAATTTTTAGGTGATACAAAAGGCATATAAGACAGTTTATTTAAAACAGCAGACCAATATCGTTAACATACCGGCAGACCTGTGCTAAGAAGGCGAGATGATTATAAATAAACAAGCGGTAGTATATAACCATCTCTAGTCTATCCGTGACGCGGGCGTTTCAAAGGTATTTGTGCATGGCACAAATCCCTCTTAGCCCCTTTCCACACTGGACGATTTAGCAGCGTGGTTTAGTAGTGCGGCTGAGTCGTGCACACCATATGTACGTGATGTCGCAGGTAGCTGCGAAGACTCCCCCGGCTCGTGTCTTTAGATTGGAACCGCGCGACTTACGTCGCATATCCTTTCACTCAACCCCACTACTAAATCACGGTGCTAAATCGCCCAGTGTGAAAAGTGGTTTACAGTGCCATTGCCAGTAACGCCAGTATAGATTGAGCGCTGTGCGAGGAATAACGTACGTTTATAACTGACAAGCCTTTGATTCTGTAAATGGTCCTGTCTTATTTAGTAAATTGGAAAATATAGGTATAACAGGCAACATTCTCGATCTACTAAAGTCTTTCAGGATGACAGAACTCTATAACGATTAAATATAATGGATCTTACTCTGTCCCTCTAGCTATTACTATGGGAGTACCTCAGGGATCTATCCTGGGGCTCCTAATATTTTCCATTTACATCGTTGATTAGCAAGGGACTCACAATTATGTATGCAGATGATACTAATGTGTATCTCTGCATAATAATATAATAACAAAGGTCTTTATTACACTAAGATACAGGTATAACATATACAGTAACTTGAGTAAAGAGCGAAGTTTAGCTACACTTAACCCAACGAAAAAAATAACAATAATACAAATTTATACAAAAGTAAAGAGTAAAGAAAAAAAATAGTAAGTAAGTAGGAAAAAAAGTAATGTAGGAAATTGTTACATGTCCATGAATATTTCACAGCAAATTATTTATTATGACAACTAGTGTCATGGATACAAAAAAAAAAATTAACAATATGTAAAAAAATCATAGCAAGACAACAGTAGAAAAAAGAGAGACAAAACAATGAGATTTTATATTACTACGCAATTAAAGAATTAAACAAATGCCTTAACTGACTGATGGTCGAGAGGTGAGCACACTTGCCTCTCACCCAAAAGTTCCGGGTTCGATCCCCGGTCGTGGCAGTGGAAAATACTGTGAGAGAGATTTTTCCACTATACACGGATATTGGGTGTGTGTCCCTTGTCTCTAAATGTGTAGCCCCCTCCTACACAAGGCTCTTCTAGAGCTTTCCGGGATAAAGGGGGTCGTCATTAGCTGTGGTGTATATATAATTAACTTGAACATTGTCTTTAACCGAAGTTAAATACGTTGCACATTTAACAAGATCTTTTTTAATTTTATCATAAAAGTACTAGCTGATAGATTTTTCATTTCATCTGGCAATTTATTATAAAGATTAGCAGCACAATAAGAAAAACTTTTTTTGAACAATGCAGACTTATGTCTTGGAATGTGCAGTATATGAGAAGATCTAATATTTCTTGAATGAATAGTGGATCTAGGCTTAATTCGGTCAAAAATATAGGGAGGAGTGCGGGATAAAAGTATTCGATGAACATAAAGAAGAAAATGTAACTTCCTGCGGTTTTCCATGTTCAACCAGTTAAGACTACTGAATGTATGCGATATATGATCATATTTTCTCAGGTCATAGATAAATCGACAGCACGAATTTTGCAACCTTTGAATGCGTAATTTATCAACACTGAACAGCTGAACAAACATTATCAAATACAACCTTTTGGGTCCAATTGGCTAGATATGATTTAATAAAGGAAACCGATAGCTCAGAAAGACCATAGTGTTACAGTTTTGCGCACAAGAGACAATGATTAATAGTGTTGAATGCTTTCGAAAAGTCAAGCATAACAGCAGTTATTTTTTTATTGCCTATGTCTGAAAAAATGTCATCAGTCACTCTTGTAAATGCAGTACCAGTGCTGTGGCCCTTTCTAAATCCCGACTGGTATTGGTCAACCTAGTATTGATGAGCTTAGTTCTGACATTAAAACAACTATAGATGAGACGAGTGCCTGGTGTAATTGAAATAAATTTAGGGATAAAACAGTACTCATAGATTTCATTTCAGGATAGGATAGACAAAGCATCCTCTTAGTTTGTTGTGTATCATTTATTTGTTTACATTGCTTTAAAAATAAATATTGGTACTCAGCAGTCTATTGGCTAAAGGCACGTGGGTATATGCGCACGCAGTCCCTCTCAACACGTTTTATTTACAATCCAGTTGCAGCATTGGCCGCCATTAAAATGTTTGTGATAAATCGAAGTTAAACGTTGTAATTACAGTGGTTTTGTAGTGTTTTTGAAGACAGAATTTGTTATTGTGAATAAACAATGGGAAAATATTGTGTTGTATGTAGATGTCTCTTTAAAATTGGAGTTAATCGATCTTTTCACAGGTAAGTGAAATTATCTCATAAACATAACCTCGGGTTGGAATGACAAATAAGCAAAATTGTAAATGTTCAGTGCAATAATATTGGAAGTATAGAAAATGTTTTTATGTTTTAAAATTGAGTAATATAGTTAAATGAAAATAAAGTTGAAGGGCAAAATGAAAAGATATTATTTAAAAGTGCAATATTATATTATTTGTAGAATTCCAAGGAATATTAAATGCCAAAAAATATGGGTCTGTCGCATTTTGAAACATTTGGGAAATGAAAATATTCCTGGAGATAGTGTTGTGTGCTCAGATCACTTCTCATCAGATGATTTCACAACAAGTCCCAGTGGCCGAGTTGTTCTTAAAGAATTTGCAGTACCTGACTTACCAAGTTCATCTAAGGAAAATTTACAAGGTGGGTAAGTTATCATTTAAAAAAAGTAGTACATGATGGGAATAATTATAACATGTTTTTATTTTTTGGGTTAGTAATGCAGTAAAAGGAGAACTGTGTTATCATTTTGTTTATATGACATATATCTATACCAATTTATAAGTGTAAATTTAATATTTAAATAAATCTTTTAATAAAAAAGCAATGTTATTCATATTACTTTGAAGTTAAACTAGAAGAGGAATTAATATATTAATTATACGAAATAATCACCCTCTTTAACATATACGCCACTGGCAATGAGTTCCAAAACATAAACAAAACTATCTCCATCCTTTTTTAATCATAGAATGTATGAGATAGTAGAGAAACACAACAACTCATGTGTTAATGTATAGGACATGCTTTGTATATCCTACTGTTTAATGAATGTATATTATGCTTTGGCTTATCCTATATAACTAAAATATAAATCCAGTGGAGTATCCAGAGTACTTGCGTTTTTGTTTCCAGAAAAATATTAACTGACCATGTGTTTATATATACAAGTCTGATTCACGTAAAACGCAATCTGCATAATTTTCATGTGCTGTCTGAAAATAACAGATATAATACGAGACACGGGAACTTACTATCTATTCCTCACATAGGACTTCGATTTTTAAAGCCTCCATATTATAATGAGATAATACTATATAATAGCCTACCTGAAAGTATTAGAGGTCTGAATTTATTAAGATATAAGAAAAAGATTAAGGACGTACTACTGAATAGTGGTTACCATAGTATGAATGAATTCTTAGACAGATCTACAGATACATAGTCTCTAGTTTTTAATTTGTTGAATGTATTAGCTTGTAAGTATACCAAGTATACATCTATACGTCTTTGTTTCTGTCCATTATTTTATTATTTTAATTATGTATCAACATCTGCTGTTCATTAGTGCTCCAAATACTACAATAGAAAACAAAAAAAAAGTTCCAAAAATATTTTTTCAAGCTGAAAGAGTATTACACCTTTCCATGTAATGAGTGGAAAAATCATAAGAATATTTCACTTTTGGCAGACAAGGTTCTCTGTGTTGGAGCAGAGATGCCGTTTGTTACAAATACACTGGCAAAAATAGCAGTGTTTTGGCAACAGAGGTCCTAATCCTGCTTGTCATCATCAAAAGGCTAACAAGGATTATTTGGCACAACCAACGAACATCAAGCACGGCTGATCAGACAAAGGACATCCTGGTTAAAGAAAAACATATTGATGTGTTTCTTCTGCTAATTTACTGCCAAAAATACTTTCTCAACTATCTTCTTTAGGTTAGAAATTGTGGCGTGTCAGTTAATAATAAGAAGACAATCAATGCAACTCGTTATCAGAGAAGAGTTAAACCTTTTGCAATTATGATATAGAATTATGAATTCCAGAAAATACTCAGTTAGCTAGTTGAGTTATTAATTTTCACCAAAAAGAAAATGACTGGATTGAAGAAGCTTGTCTGTGCTATGCATGACCATACCAAGTATTCATCTGCAGTGGCGGTTTGTGGTTAATTTTATAGGGGGGCACCCATTTGACATTGTGAAATAGTATATTAAAATTAACTTACCAGAGAACCATTCACCACATTCTTTGTTATCAAAATCGTGGCTGCATAAA
Organism: Leptura quadrifasciata; assembly: GCA_963675555.1. Classification (NCBI taxonomy): domain Eukaryota; kingdom Metazoa; phylum Arthropoda; class Insecta; order Coleoptera; family Cerambycidae; genus Leptura; species Leptura quadrifasciata. The sequence continues at coordinate 34,628,719 of OY776674.1, forward strand.
AAATAAGCCAGAAACTGCAAATGTGTCCTCCCACTTTAAGACTTAGTACATACACATACATACACAAACAAAAACATTTTATTTATACATAAAATCCATTCTACCTTCCTTACTAGCTGCGAAAATGTCTATCACTTTATTGCCAAAGTCAGGAATTAACTGAATCATATTTTTTTTCAATTGATAACATGGAAAGTGCATTAAGCTTTTCTTGGCCCATAGAGTTCCTTAGAAAACATTTCATTCTTTTTAACATAGAAAAACCTCTTTTACATTCGCACGTCGTCATAGGTTGTAGTACATGTAATACTTAAAATTTTGTATGTCTCAGATAAGCCTTCCTCCACATTATTTTTATTAATAAATCGTCAGAAGAGGTAAAACACCATTGCAGCATATATCATCCCTGCCATAAATAACTTTCAATTCAGTTCTTAATTTTCCTTTGTCTATTAAAGCATTATAAGCAACAAAACCGAATAGCTTATTTCGCTCAGAACACCCACACATCCTTGAAAACTTATCACATGTATTTTCTTTTTAAAAAATTAAATTGTCTTATTGCCCAGAGTAGTTTTTTTTTATATTTAATTCCGGGATAGACCTTCCTAATTTTTTTATATTAACTTTACTGTAGCTCAGATGTCTGTTACTTAAAATATAAGACACTGAATTCATTTTTAAATGTCTTATGTGTGCCTAAACGAAATGAAATAAACAAATAACAAAAGAGAGAACTCGCGATTCAAGCAGCGAGATATAACAGAGATAAGATTCTATGACGCATGCAGACTGAGATTGAAGTGAAGTGTACACAAGTGAACTGTGCCTGCATTAGAGGGTAAGGCGGGTGTCATTGTCATAGCAACGTCATAAACAAAATCTAGCCAGAGGCGAAACAAGGCGCGGTCTCCTTACACAACTGATATGGTGCACTTTGGGAACTATATATTGGCAAACTCAAGTTGTAACATAGCGATAGCGTCGGAAATTAGTTTTGGGGTTTATTATGTTGATAAAAATGTTAAAATGGATAAAAATAAATAGAAATTAACTAGCTGGCTAAATTAGCTTTGGGGAGCTCAATTAGCTTTGGGGGCACGGGCTCCTGTGCCCCTTAGGAGTAGCCGCCACTGTTCATCTGTGACTGAAGGTAAAGTCAGTTTATGAAAAGAACACCCATGATAAGGTATTATATATCATTAACCCCTTCACTGCCGAAAGCAGATAAAGCTGAAAAAATATAACGCCTGTAGTGCAGGAAGGGGATATATCAAAAGTTGATGGTTTACTGTGAGAACGGACCATATTCGGCATATAAAAATAATAATAAACGTCTTTATTGAAACACAGAAATAATACTATGTTTCGTGGGCGAAGCTATTCTAACACTTATAATATATGCAACAATTTATATATATATTTTATTGTAGATTGCAATCATTCAATATTTAACTTTCTTCAAGTGGATATATAAGTCTTCCGGTCAGGTATTAATGTAAATAGTCTGTGTGGTTTTGTGAGTTTTAACCATTAAATGAGAGTGCGGACGAGAGAAGAAATGAGTGAGAACCCATTAAATTAAATTGTCCTTTGAGCCACTGTCCAGGTCGAGCAAAGGAGGTTTTATAAAACTTGTTATTCAAAACAAACTAAATATTAGCTTACCGGTATCATGATAGTGGGCCTTAACTGTGCTGGTTGCATAGCATACGAGTAGGCACCTAACGACGGGTAATACTGCATTGGAGCATACGTTGGATAACCTAGATAAGTTGGGTAGCCAGCAGCATACATGGTTCCCGGAGGATACATCTGAAAGGAAAAAATTACTTTATTGACTTATTTAATATCGGAAATGTTATTTTTCGCAGTAGTTTCAATAATGATAACTATTTGTGAGGCAAATTGAAGCACAGCAGGTTGAAATGGAGTCAAGAAAAGCTATTTCCATTGAGGAATACCAGCCAAAAAACGAAAAAAAAGTGCATTATTTTTAGAGCGACATCATTAAGCTTCTTTTCTCCAATAAGCTACAAAATCATGAAAAATCTCATTTTTTATACAAGGTAACATCTGGCTAAAAGACTAGTTTTCAAGGACAAAAATCTAGGGGAAAAGAATACAAGGTAACATCATGGATTCAAGCTGCACCTCATAATGTTGTAGTCTAATTATTGGTGAATTACATAAAGAAAGCTCAAGGAAATCTGCCTAAAAATAACAACTTATAGACCTCAAAAGAAACATCCAATTTTGCTGATATAGCGACTTCTTTGCATCTTTGCAAACATACCCTAATATTAATTTGATCTAAGGCAGTTAAATTCAAATTGCCAGTGCTTTAGGAAATCTATTCTGCTAATTCCTTTGAGTTCGGAGACAGGATGCCTTACGAACTCTAACCTAAATATTCCCGATAGGTTTTTAAGAAACTGTTCTTTTGTCATAATGTCAGATTTCAAAAATAAAAGTATCATGTATTTCAGCATTTGCCTAACTTTTTGTGGTTTCTGTGACAAAACTATAAAGGAGACCAAAATATTTTTTAAACGATGATAAGGATGACAGCAAAAATATCTGCACTCATTCTTTTTAAGTCATATACAGTTTGACAATTTATTTTCTAAATGTAAAGCAGAAACTACACTTTAGGACAAAGTGTCACATTTTCTTAACAAGAACCAAGGCCTAGTGTAGAGATGTGCTGAGCACTGACGAAATGTACTCGTGAGCACTAATCGCCAAGTACTCAAAAAAAAGTTTGTTGGCACGTGTTGTGTAACTGACTGTTTACACTGAGTGGAAATATCGACAATGATTTGGCCTGCATGTTCCTTGGACTTGAATACAATTGAATATGAGACTTAGTCAACAATTCCTGCTGTTTAAAACACAGACGAAGTGAGAACTGCTATAATTGAAATATGGAAGAATTTGTCCCAAATGATCGACGTCATTAAAAGTATAGAAAGAAGGATGACTACACACATTATTCAAAAAAATAATTCTTGTAATTTTGCTCAATCATTAAATGTTTGAAACAGGTCTCAAAATGCCATAAACTTTTCCTTTTAAAAGATTCCTGCTAAATTTTGAGGAGAAAAAAATGCAAATTTATTTCCGATGTGTGTATATACAATATACATATATCTTCATAATTTCTATAAATCATTTGATTAGAAGTTAGTAGAAGTAAATATTTTAATAAAAACATTTTATTGAAGATAATCTTCTTAATTATAGTTTTAATATTAAATGCAAAGAAATTGGATTCTTCAGAGATTAATTAGTACATCCTCTCATCGACTAATATTACTTTAAAAACTATACTCCAAGTAATACACTGGTGCCAATACCTTTTGAAAAAAAAAAAAAAAAAGTTTTGACTTTGACTTTGAACCCCTAAACAGCACCCCCAATTTACAATTTCACTTATCTACTGTCTTATTTTTGTTTTTTCTCTTAATTACAACCTTAACTAATGTCCATTTAACGAGGTCCCAAACATCAAAAGTTTGTAGGATCTTTTGCAATACATTTCCCCCTTTGTTTTTGAGGGTGAGAAAAATGATGGTGATGGTTTCAAGTTCTGAAATCCTTGTGTACTACCCCTATAAGGAGCCCGTTTTTTGAGTGATTTTGGTTTTGCGAGCTTAGGTCAACTGTGGTTTAGGAATAGTTAGTTTCCCTGATATTCCCATTAAAACCTCGATCCGACAAATTTCCGCATGCCTAAGACCGACAGCATGGAAAAGGGGGTGGTTTTATACGTTGGGGGTAGTTTCGGGAGCGTAAGGTGAAAAATAGCACCTCCAACATGATCCCTGCCCTCAAAAACCCATAAAAAACCTTGTCGAGTCTGTATTTTCTTATTTTTTGGGATATTGCCATTACGGTCGGAAGTAGATTCGATCCCCGGGGGTCGCTCCAAGGTACTCAAATGTAAATTAACTAAATTTATTATTATTCCCCAAAAAAGCCCCGATCCGATGATCCCTCGGAAGCCCAAGACCGAGAAGACGAAAATGAGGGTGGTTTTTCCTTGATAGGGATAGTATGCAAGGGTTTCAAAACTCGAAACCATCACCATCGTTTTTCTCACACTCGAAAACAGGGGAGGAAATGTATTGCAAAAGAAACTACATACAAACTTTTGATGTTTTGGCTTTTTTTATACCTCATTATTTAAATGGACTATAAATTTTCCGGCTGGTCCTTGCTTGCCAGTAATTTTATCTATAGTCTATAACAAATACACGATATGAACTAAATCTTATTAAGTTAAAAATTCTGATCAAAAGCTGCTTTTTACCTGTATTGACCTTGAAAGAGCTGTCAATAATCAAGGCAGATAAAAAATAGTCAATTTTGAATTAATATACATAAAAAATTAATTACATGCTGTCCGACTATTGCTGCTGGGTGAGTTAATGCTTGATCATATGTAGGCGGGGGCCCCTGAGGATAAATCTGCGTTTGCCCCGGGATCACATATGGATTTCCACCTGGGATTCCAGGCATCACTAAAAATAAAAAAAAATGTTATTATTAAATTGATGATGTTTACGAAACTATAAGAACTTGAATGTAAACACATAAAAAACTGATTAAGTTTAAACACTGCTTTTATTCTGATGCAAGTTAAACTAGTTACTTCCTGAAAATGTGTAAAATAGGGTCAGTAGTTGGAAGTATGTAAAATTTGCAGGATTTATGAAGATTCCTTTCACTAGTTTTATTTTTCACGTGGCAAAAATATTTGAACTACTCTATAATAAAAACGAGTCGCAATGCGAAAAATATCATATAAATATTTCTTGAATTTATTAACGCCGACTTACCACCGTAAGGCTGAGTGGTGGGCATGGGTGGATTAGCCTGTGGGGGAGGTTGTGGGGTAAAAGATGGCCCGCTTGATGGTGGGGGACCTGCACCACCAATGGCTGTAATTTCAATAAAAAATAAATTTATTTACAATTTTTACAAAAATTTTATAAAGAATATACGCAAACCAAACTCAAAAAAAGTTAAATGATCGATTTATGTTAAGTGATATTAAAAGAAGAGATTATTAAAGAATAAATTTTGAACAAGTGAATCGTCAAATTGTGAAAACGTAATATCTGTTCTATATATGAGTTTATTATAGTGAAAAAGATAGTTGAAACTGACATTTTGTTTATGAATATAAACACATAAGTCCAGAAAACATTGTATTCACCTATTAAAAAATTTATGCAAAAATAAAGTATATTTTGTACAGTAGACTTATTTTTGCATTCATTTTAAGATTTTTCGAAAAAATATTTTACAAAATACCCTATATTTATACATTTCGAATATTTCATTATTTATATTCATACTAAATAAATTGGGCTGTTTATATTTTATTTTTATGGCATGCAATTTAAAGATTTATTATGCATCTTATACATCTAATCAAATATTGCACATACAAACAGTTGAACTCCATATAATCTCATTTAATTTACTGATATATTATAGAAGACATTAAATTATTTTATACTTCGCCTGCAAAATAAACCTTTTTCTCTAAAAACATGCAAAATAAATATAATGGTGGAAAATATATTTCTTTATGGACATATTTTGTAAATATAGCGAAATATATTTCCTTTGTTAAAAAAAAAATAAATAGCATGCTAAAAATAAAAATAACTAATATAATATATGTAAAGGTTTAACAGAAATATCTCTTCATTTTATTATGTCTGCTAAAGCCTTACTTCATGCTAATTGGGTCTAAAATCAAGCTTATATTAATTTTAATTATTAAAATAAGCAATTAGTTTATGTTTTTCAAAGTAAGGGAATTTGTGGACATTACTGATTTTAAAAACATGTAGACACAATTGTAAATATATTAGCAAACAAAAATTTTGTTGGAACCTGAATTTTTATAGATTACATAAACATCAATTTGGATTTCAATATATTGTGATCTAATCAATTGTTATTAAAATTGCAGGTATTTTCAAATGTTTGCTTCTTCATACATTTACATGTTGAATAAAGGTGAAAATAAATCTCTACATGCTCTATTATATTTATACACTACACATGCAGTTTCGAGTGATTCAGAATAAAAATATATATTATATAAACATATGCTAAAGTTAGCCAAAGAATCATATTAATCTCGAGTTTGACAATTTTATAAAATACACTCCAACCAGTTTGCATCAATAGAAGAATGGAAACATGATATTTTGGTTCAAGTTTGTATTTAGAAAGTAACCCGTTTCAGATGAGGATTAAAAACCACTTGTACATTAAATTTACCTTAAAAAGAATTATTTCAAAATTATTTGACAGAATTTATCCTGTTTAGAAATCATTCTGAAGCACTCTTAAGAAAATATACATGATGTTTTCATAAAAATCAACTTATTAAAAATATTATTGGCAAATTAATATTTAACTTAAACAGCAAATAGCTTTGTTAGGTATTCATGATAATGTAAAAGAACACTAAAAGGTTTTTTATAATTGTTATAATACAAGAAAGTTCAAAAGCTGATACTTTTTAAATTATACAGTGTATCCCCTGTATATTTGGCCAAAGTCAAGCATGGATTTTAGAGGGTAACATAATAATTTTCATCGAAATATCAGGACTATTTAAAATCTTTGAGAGAAGGTCATTATGAGACTCTATTAAAAAGAAAACATTATTTCAACTTCCTTTATTTCATTCCATCTTCATGTAAACAAAATACAATACACCTACATTTGAATACAAATAGTTTTTTAATATGTTAAGAGATATATGGCGCTGTGCTACAAATAATGTTTTGGATGATAGGAACTTAGAAATGTTATCTATGTTAAAGATAATTTAATTTCAATTAGATTTCGTTATATGGAAAAAATTCCAAAATCCTACCGTTTTCGAGAAATTTAAGTTTAAAATATTTAATTCTTGACTAAAATCGCCGTAACTCTTACATTACAATTTAGACAATAGTTCGTTTAAAACTTTTTTTACAACTTCCGGTTCAATCGGAAAGTACGTATTAGCTGGTGCTAATGCTCTTGGAAACACAATCTATATAATTTGCTTCTCGAGTACCTTGTTTCGGCAACGTTAGCGCCGTTTCTGTAAAAACGTCAATAGGTGGAAGACCATGCTATACCGTGATGGAAAGAAAAAGGATGGCGTTCTACGGACATCGTAAATTGCACCTGCAAATTCGAAAATTGAAAGCAATTTTTAAGGCATAGACCTGTGACAAGATTCTTGTTTGCATTTTATGCACAGAATCTGTGAAAAAAATGAAACTGCTTACACAGGGAATACCATCGAGTGTAACGTCTGGTTAGTCTGTGACTAGACTAAACTAACATGTCAGAAAACTCCCTTTATATCTCAATTTTTTTTATAAATATGCCTATTATACAACGAGAAAGAACAGCTGTAATTATCTATGGTGGTGGCATCCGTGTCTTTTACCGCCATACCGCCAAAATGTAATAAGCATTGGCGGCATTACCGACAATGATTAAAAAAATACTGATAAAGGCAAATAGTATTATACCGAATTATCCTTTCAAATTTGCACAAAACTTAGTTTTTTGCACGGTGCAAAAAACACTTCTAGTTCTAGGAACAAAAATTGTATTGACAATATATTCGTTGATGAAGATTCAGGCGCATGTAATGTGAGAGTAATTATATTAAGTTATCAAATCATTTAGGTATCAAATTAGATTATAGACAAGCTGGTCTCAAAATTATCGCAAGAATAAACGTTAGACCTATAATGGACATAGGTTCATTGTTTTTATATAGGAACTTAAGCAATGTTTGCTGGGAGTTTGTTAAAGTTCCAAATTTGTGGGTTAATGATAAATTTAAAAGTTTTCTGGAAATTATAACCAAAGCTATAGAAATCTTCAAAGAAAAATCTAAATTAATAAAGAGAAAATAATCATATAAAACTGGTTTACTGATGGACTTACTGGCTTATGATAAATTTATTTTTAACTTTAGCAACCAATAAAAGGCAATGTGGACAATAATAGCAGACAACACAATGCAAAAAAGCAAAACACTTAGTATACACCCAAACGAATTAAATGAATATTTTACTGATGTTCATAGCATGGTAAATAATCTTCCTTATTTTCAAATATAGATATATAGTTCAAATGTGCTTCTAGAGGGCAGGAAATTAAAACATAATTTTTTCAGTCGCAAGCTCCTCTATAAAATCCTTATTTTACTATAAGGAACATAACCAGACTGCGACCAACACCTACTCTCCGGGCTACGTGCCCAGACGCTGCATTCTGTGTATAAAACTAGCAGGTTGGCCAATGTCATTTGTCTGTTCCATGATCTATGGCATACTGACGAGAACTAATAAGTTGGAAACCGGTCTATGTCTGGTCAGGGAGTTGACAAATGACATTTGCTACCAATCTTTCATGATTTCTAAGGTATAATTCAATGCAGGTCGGGGTATTTGCCCACTGAGTAGTTGTTTCCTGCAAATCATATATTACAATAATCATACTGTCACTTACAAAAGTGTAAACCTATCTTCTGAAGTATCGGTCATAATGTTTCCTTAAAATGTTTTCTTAACCGTCTGTCAAATTACCGAAGTAACCCTCTGGAAGGTCTCAAGGATCTGCTAGGCAAAGAGAGATGAGGCCCTACAGATTATTGTAGAGTCCGAACCACTCTTGGAGCAATTTTTTTTTATAATGAAATAATGAACCCATTATTTAATTAACAAAGAATGGTAATTTCGAATAAAAATAATTCCTTCCATCATACATTTGGATCATCTTCTACAATATATAGAAGAAAGACATATGACGACTCATCAAAATTAAGCCTCACAGAGATATGAAAAATTATTGTGGCACCTAAACCTATGGCCCACGCACACACAGACAACTACAAAACATCCATTCTCTGCGACATTGCCATCTACCACAGCTGAGAGCTGAACTCAGGAAATATAAATACAATTAGCTGCGTCTCTCATAGAACTGCAGTTTAACCAATGCAATAAAAGTATTACTAGCCTAGCTGGTGTGCCTCAAGGCTCAATTTTGGGCCCCATACTTTTTGTAATTTTTGCAAATGACCTTACTTCTATTTAAGGAAGGTATCCCCAACAATTATGCAATATGCTGATGCCACGAACATCTTGATTACAGCTGAAAGTGTAGAAATTCTTATGACAATCTCTTGCAGAGCGTATGATATGGTCATGACATGAGCTCAGAAAAATTATTTACTGATAAACCACGACAAAACAGTGTGTACTATTCAAATCACAAGGATCCATATACACTTTGAACAATAACTTCCCTTTGCAAACTAGGGATAATGTTAACATGAGTGATGCTATCACCTTAGATTGCCGTTTGCATTGGAATTCACACACTCAAATTATTTATGGAATATTAAGTAAAACCTGTTATGCTCTACGTTTCCTTAAAAATTTCTATAGTACCAATATACCCAAACTCCCGTATTTTGCTTTTTTTCAATTTTATTTAAGGAACGGTATTATAAACTGGGGAAGCAGCTCGCAGAACCAACTTATTTTTATTTCACAGAAAGTTGCCATTAGGATATTAGCAGATTTACGTTATCGTGATTGCTACACAGATGCTTTTCACTATCTTCAAATTCTAAACGTTATTGGCACTTACATTTATGTATGTTGCTTTGTTTTTAAAAACAGATCTATATTTACACATAATGCAGCCTCTCACAATTATAATACTCATCATAAATCAGAACTTCGATCTGTCACATATTTATTTCAAAGAAGTGTTCAATATAATGGCTGTAAATTATTTAATCACTTACCACAACAAATAGAGAATCACCAAACCAGTACATCTTCAACAAGAAACTTAAACTGCTGTATATAAAAAAGTTAAGGGCAAATTGAAACTAACAAATGAACTTCATTTCAGGTTCTCGAAAGGATAAATTAAGGTGGTTACGATGGCTAGTCGTCATTAAAATAAGTAGGTGAAGCAGTGCCTGTCAAAACACTTATATCGCCAAGCTGAAGAAAAAAATTATGTGTGGTAGTTAACACATTCACTGTCAGTGAAATCAGGTATGCTTTTACCAGAAGCCACACACACACTTTCTAATAAATATGCAGAATTTATGATAAAAAATTGTGGAATAATAGATTTACTTGTCTGATTCAAAGTTAATCTCTTGACAAAGGAGTGTTAATGGCATTGTAGATACAGTTTCATAGCACGCCAGTGATAGCAAACCGATTAAAGTATAATGATAGAGATACATCTGTGTGCCTAAACTTTACCGACTACCATTGGCACAAATACATCACTACTGGTAAGATTTTGAGAAGTTGAATCATATGTTATGTCAAACATACGGCGATAAGGTGAAGTTTAATTAGTATTATCAGAAAAATTCGGTGCGCCTTACCAACCTTGCTGCAAGCCTCCTACAGACTATTCGGAAAGGAATTTTTTTAGGCAGTTTACTTATGTCATCCAATTAAAAAAAAAGGCAATAATAATTGGTCTACTGTATGTTACCAGCCAGCTAAGGTAAAGGGTACCTTTGCTCTACAGAAGATGATCATTTTAATTTTTTTCTTGATCACTATGTCAATAAACCTGCTAAAACTTATATTCTGAATGGGCTGCCAGGCATTTGTATAGGAGTGGGATATACACACCAAGTTTTTCTAAATGCAACTCCACCATATTGTGACGTGCCATCTCCCGCTAGTATCCACAAACTAATAATAACAGGTTTTAGTCGATGAACTCGTTAATATATAGTGTTATGTGCTGCCCTCTAACGAGGAAAGATGTGATTAAGTTCCTGTTCAAGATGAAAGGAAACCTGTATGGTGGCGCCGTCTATGAGCCAATTGACGAACAATCATCTAGTACATAGTAGAAAACTATGGAGGATCCTAGAAAAGAGTTCTGGAAGGATTCCAAGTGTGTATATAAAGAGGTGAATCCAGCAGATGGGGGAACAGTCAGTTCAGTGAAGTAAACAGACAGAGTTTTTAGGTTAGACAAGTTTAGGAAGAAAAGTAAAGTACATAGTGTTTTAACAGTAGTGAATTTATATTAGATTAAGTTATTATTAGTTGTGTGATTTTTAAGTATTTACTAGTGTAATTTTAGTGATTAAATAAATCAGTGGTTTGTGAAAATTCTTGTTGCAAGTTATTTGGAATCCACAAAGTGTTTACTGAAAATTGTAAGCACGTAACAATAGTAATAAATTACACATTTAGCGATAGATGTCACTACACTCTAATTTACTATTTGTTTACCACTTTTAAGCTTTTCGCCAACAGATGGCTCCCACTAGGTAAATATACCAATTCATTAGAAATAATTGTGTATGCCAGGGAAATCTAAAATATAAACTATTACAATAATTAGCGTATAAAAATTGTCTACAAAATGATAGTGTAAAGATAGTTAACGATTACTACTACTACTATGATGGCGCTACATCCCGAGCCTTGGCCTTCTCAATTCTCTTTCTCTAACCGTCCCGATCCACCGCTGCATGTCTCCAATTTTTTATACCCAATATTTCTTCAGCGTCCTTCTGTACCCCATCTTCTCAGCGCAGCTTCGGTTTTTCTACCTGTCTCTTTCCTTCAGGTTTTCCTGTGAGCACTTTTTTGGAATCCTGTCATCCGGCATTCTCCGGGCATGTCCTGCCCATCTCAGTCACATCAGTTTTATATGCATTGAGACTCTGGGTTCTTCGTATAGCTGGTACATTTTGTGATTCATACGTGCCCTCCAGTGATCCCCATCATTCACTGGGCCCAGAATCCTTCTTAAAATTTTCTGTTCAAAATGGTCTATTTAGGCACTCCGGATTTTTAGCTGAGAGTGTCCATGTTTCAGCTCCGTATATCAAAACTGTATGGATCATTGTTTTGTAGATCCTAATTTTGGTCTTCCTGTGTACGTCTCTCGATTTTAGAATGGGTAGTATTGAGTGGTAGGTTCTATTTGCTGCGTTAATCCTTTTTCTAATTTCTTTAGTTTCGTCATTGTTATGTGACATGTTTGTGCCGAGGTAGCTGAAGTCTTTCACTATTTCAAAATTGCGCCAAAAGTGATGTTTTGGCCTAGTCGATTGTGCTGTTGTCTGCTTTGCAGTAATAATTTGGTTTTTTATTCATTTATGACTAGACCTATTTCCTTTGCTGCATTTTCTATTTCTGTGAAGGGTTCCTTTACAGACAGTATTGTCCTTGCCATTATATTCAGATCATCTGCATATCCGATAAGTTGATTGGATCTGTTTATTATTGTAGAGGTTACGTTTATGCTAGTTTTACTTATGATGCTTTCCAGTGCCAGGTTGAAGAGTGTTAATGATTGAAAGTCCATAAAAATCAATTTAGTTTTTAACAACTTGGTACTCTGACAGCCGAATTGTCGAATTGTCAGTTATTTGTAAGTTACAATAGTTATAAAAGTCAGGCAAATTCCTTCAAACTATCCTTTTAATGTCACGTTAAACTAAAAACATATTGCGTGTACGTACTGTAGATAGCTAACAGTTAATATAGCAAACAGGAACTTTCAGGTGATTGGTAATTTACTGGGTACAATAACTGTCAGTCACCTCAAACTACCACTTGGGAAAGCATTTTAACCAATAGTTAAGAGATAGCTGACGGCTAACTTATCTTCAGCATTGAAAAACTGGCCCTAAATCAAGAAATTGAGCCGAAAACTTTGCTAGGGATTAATTTAGTTAAAAGACACGTGGTTGCTAGTCGGTTTGATACCGGATCAAAAACTAAATTTAACCTAATTTTCATTTAATATTTTGGTTTGTTTAATTGAAATTTCGATTTATTCAGATTAACAAGCAGGTTATCGTCTAGGAGTAGTATTCTAGGTGAGTTTGAATTTCTTTGATTTATTATAAACACGTGCTCACGTTAGAGGTTAATTTTGAGAATAATTTTGTAACTTTAATTATAGACGATTTTGGTAAGGCCAGATTTTGAGTTACAACTAGCCAACTGTTCTATCATCATCATTTGCTATTCTTTGATACACGATTTTTGTTATATGATTTATACTTTATGATTGAGAAAAACCCATATCTACTCATTGTGAGGATTTCTACAACCAGCAAGGACCTCGATCAACAACCTTCAAGTCTGGAGTGCCTGGAAACTCTCCAAATTTTGTAAAAGCTAAGTAATTAATGTATATATATAATTTCCATTATAAAATTGTTTAAATTAATAATTCTTTTCCCATAGCATTAGCTTAAAAACCCTAGACTTTGCTGTATTCTTGGTATTTATTTTATTATAAGACTTTTTGCCTTTCATTGAACTGTATTTTGTTGATTTTTTTTAATAATAAATTATATTCTTTCACTTGTTCTTTTTATTGTTCGCTCTCACTGCAAGTATTCGTAAGATCTGGGACCTCGTTTGCCTGTTCTGTCTTTAGGTTGTAATAATATGACAATATACCTATTCATATACCATTTGACATATAAAAAATAGAAAGTCACATCAGACATGATGAATATGTTTCAATGAGGGCCAGCAAAGTTTAGGCATATCGTGTGCTTTACATACATACTCCTCTTCAAACCTGACTTGGTCGCAAAGTGTGCTTTTTGTTTTTAAGGGGTGAAAACAACCCCTTACTCTAATAAATTGAAAACTAATAAATTAACGCAGTGATGGGTTATAATTATGTTCAAATATGTTAAATATCAATTGTTTTTAATCATGGATCTAATATTTCAATATTTTACTATTTAACTATCCTTAAAAACAACCCCTCGCACGAAAATTAATAAAAAAATGTATTTAAAAAGCATGACATTTTTTTATTTTGGATCGTAATAGGAGAATTTTTTCCTTTAAGTATAAGAAATCTGATACTTCATTTTTTTAATGATGCAACCCCCAAAAGCCACCCCTAACAATAAAACTTAGGAAAAATTGAAAACTAATAGATGGAAGCAGTGATAGGTTATCATTATGTTCAAATATGTTAAATATTTGTTGTTTTTTATAATGTAACTAATATTTCGATATTTTACTATGTAACTACCCTTAAAAACTACTCCTCACAATTATTTAAAAAACTGTTTAAAAAGCATAAAATCTTTTTATTTTGGATCTTGAACAGAAAAAATATATTCTTTAAGTGTAAACGACCTGATACATCATTTTTTCAATATGATTCAACCCCTCAAAACCACCCCTTACAATAAAAATTAGGGAAAAAATCCTTTTGAAAGCTCCAAGTAGTGGAATGCGTAAAAAAATGAAAATAAATTGCTGCTTATGATATAATGAAATTTTTCTAAAATTTTCATCCCTTAGAAACATCCCTTTCAGGGAAATGAAACTCTTAAACCTTCACATTGTAATTATAATAAAAATATTTATTTTACAATATTAAGATGATTTTTAAAGTGAATATTAATAATTGCCTAGAGAAGCGCCAGTTTCCTTTTCTATCTTTTACTCATATTATCTATATAACATCTTTTTATGCATGCGTTTATACATGTGGGAATCCAGATATGTATGTATCAAGAAGACACAGCATGTACAAAAGAATAAATGCTCCAAAACGTTCAAAATTTAGGCGGTCCGTAATTTTCCTACATTATCTCTAGAAAAATGTATTTAGTTTTTTAACGATAACTCGGCTTCCTTTTAAGCTTTTTGCATTCACCCACACATCATTTTGTAGGGAATTTCATAAGCTATAAAGTCATGATGATTGCAATATTTCTACACCCTTTCGTTCCGAGAATTTTAAGGTTGAAGGGCTAAAAAGAGGTTTCCTTCGCATAGAAATCAAAGCTTTAAATGCCCATATCTCGCTTAATTTTTAAGCTATATGAATTTAAAAAAAGCAAAATTTTCAGTAAAAAGAAAGCTAAATTTTTGTTGAGAACCCTTTTTTTTAGTAAAACCATTATTTTTTGAGTTATTTTGAAAAAACAACGTATTTTTTTAATTAAAAAAAAAATTGCTTAAAACTTTTTTCAAAATGTACATTCTCTAAACCATTCAAATTTTTGGAACGTGTTATTGGGACATAAATAAAGTTAATTTTTCATGGGCTACGATTAATTTTAATTTTGCCGCTCATGGCGCCAATTTTATTGTCAATTTTTTTTCAAAAATTCCAGAGACAACTTATTTTGTCATAACTTCCTTAATTTTCATGCTAGAGGCTTTTATAAAAGCTTATTCTAAAGGTATAATAAAGCACTTTTAAAAAGGTTATGAACATTTTCTCTGAAAAATTACTCATTTTTCCGTTATTTGAGTTTAAATCTTTAGATAAATTTACGACAAACAAAAATTCGTCTTCAATGACTCATAAGTCGCTTAATATAACCTAAAACATTAAAGAAAAACAGACGAATCGTTTTGTTTTTTTTATAATCTTCAATTTTGATAAGAATAGTTCTTTCCAGAAAACGTTTAATTTTCGAGTTATTCACGAAAAACTGTTGAAAAACGTGTTTTCTATTGGAATTTTCAATCGCGAATAACTCAGGAATTATTAGGTTGTAGAAAAAACTTTATACTACATTTTCTTCTTAAAATTTGATCCTCTATCGATTCTATCGGTGCCATTTTGAATTTTTAAATTTCCACCCCCGAGAAAGGGTGGCATTCACCCCCGGGGTGGAAGCACATATCGGCACTAAGTCAGGTTTGTTATTTGCATCATTTTTTAGCTACTATCAAAATTTCAAACAAATCGCTTGAGTTGATTAAATTTCGGAGGTGAATCGGTTCATTGATTGTACTACAACCCTCTTTAGGATAAACCTTATTTTTAGATAAAATGCCATTCATCTTTCACAAACAGAAAACATCATGAATATTTGTATCAACTATACTCTAGTGGAGGGTTACTTAATCTATATTAGTCACATATTAATAATAAATAATTCAAACATTATAAATACAAAAATCCCTTTGACCTGTTGCAAAAGACTCTCTCCCTATCAAATGCTAGCGGTGCAATTAAATGAACTCAATATCCCGGCATTTGATAGGTAAAGATTTTTTTATGATAGTATTAGCGACGTAGATGTGCTGCAGCAGTATAGCCAACATTGTAGCAAACACCGGGTGAATCCAGTAGGTATACCACCCTACGCCCACACACAACAAAAAATATGTAACCATGCTGTATTGTGCAAGTATATACAAATTCTGGCAAACGAGTTCATTTTTCACATTTTTGTTACATATTTTTTGGACTTCATCATGCAGTGAATAATTGACCACAAAATGTCTAATGTTGGACCACTGAGAATATTTTTACATCTTCAGCTACAGTAATTGATACAACTCTGCATTATTCATTCTAACAAGAGCTATGAAATTACGTTATTTACCAAATTATCATACCATGTCACAATAAGTTACTGGAAATAACTGAGTTTCGCCAAGTATTTAAAAAATAGTTTTTAAAATTGCTGGAGTAGATAATATGTGTCTACTCCCTTACAGACAGAGGCCTCTGTAAGTAGCCCCCTTTAGTAGAAAGAAGCTAATATAATGGTACTTCGTTAGTTGGCCCATAGATGGCTCCACTATACCATAGAGTAATTTTATACTAGATAATTCAGAAGTAATCTAGAATCACGGAATAGGATAAAAGGGAAATAACTGGAATAAGAGTCACATAGTATAAAAGAAGAGGAATTAAGGTACTGGAGTAGTTTCAGTTTAGATAGCAAAGTGATCAGATCAAGAGAAAGAATAAAATGATCAGATTATAGTTGCAAAATGTTGTAATTAGCGTCGTAATTAAAAGGAATACTTATTGTAAGTTAATTGTCAAATAAATCAGTGCTTAGTGTTATTATCGTTGCAATTATTGAATCTACATTTGGGGTGTTTACTAAAAGGTGTAAACACGTAACAATATTGTAATTTATTTTTATTCTACGACGTTTATCTCTACAGGGTGATTCACATAAAATTCCACAGGCAGTTTCCATAATAACGAAAATAGGTATTCAATTTCTGTAAAAATCAGTCGTTACATATTTTTATTATTATTATTATTAGCCGTTACTCGAATCCGAGTATAAAAATGTTACAGTCGATAAATTGTGTACAATAAAAAACAAGTAAAAGGTGTAGTCTATTGTAATTCCCATTCATCTACGGTGCACACGACTATGGCTATAGAGGCCAATTCGGGAGAGCACATGTCGACCGCAGTCAGGACAAACATAGACCTG
This sequence comes from Leptura quadrifasciata, assembly GCA_963675555.1. Classification (NCBI taxonomy): domain Eukaryota; kingdom Metazoa; phylum Arthropoda; class Insecta; order Coleoptera; family Cerambycidae; genus Leptura; species Leptura quadrifasciata. The sequence goes on from OY776674.1 coordinate 34,646,015, forward strand.
GTTAGGTCTTGGATTCGGCCTTCTTGCAGCAACATTTCCTTGATATTTTTGGTAGCTTTATTTTGTCGTTCAAATGTTATCAATGACACTGGCGTCCGCGACATCGCGACGCCGGAAAGAAAATTGTTGATGACTGGAACTTTAAAGAATAATGTTATTAAAGTTTGTTTAATTCGAAGTACTTTTTGTAGTGTACACTGTTCTATTAAAACCAGTGATTTTCGAGATAAATCGAAATAATATAAAGTCAAATAAGTTTTTTTAATAATTTGTTTTGACTCTTAAATAAAATATGTACATATGTGTTTATTTCGAAAGTAAATGTTCAAAATTGTTTCCTCCTTGATGGATACACATGTTGAACTGTTTAATTAGTTCTTCCCCAGTTACTTTCAATAAGGTATTTCTATCTACTGTGGCAACACTCGTATATATTTTGTAATATAGGTCTGCCATATCATCGATTGGTTCAGTGTAAACAATATTTTTTAGATGTCCCCATAAGAAGAAATCGAATGGAGTTAAGTCAGATGATCGTGCTGGCCACCTCCATCAGTTCCTATCCATCTTGCAGGATATGTTCGTTGCAAGTGTCCTGCTATTCTTAAATTATGTGCCGGTGCCCCATCTTGATGAAGCCAGATTATGTGCCCATCATGAGGAATGTTTCTTAAATAATTTGGTAGCTCCTCTTGCAAGAACCTCCGATATTTAGCACCATTTAACGTTTCATGAAATAGATAAGGTCTGATTATTTATCTGTTCCTGTTCAATATTTCACATCATATATTTACTTTAAAGACTGTTTCATTTCTGATTCTTCGTACCCACCTCGGATTATTTTAAGACTTATACTGAACGTTCTGTGTTGTCACAAGCCCAGTACTGTGGAGGTCTTAAATGATGAACATAACGTACTTTATATGGATGGTACTTATTTTTCTTTAAAATTCTTTAACAGGAGGAGTAGGAAATATTTGTTTCAGACGATAATTTTCATAGACATGTTTGGATTATTTACAATATTGTTAATTACTAAAGCAGTATTTGCATCATTTGTAGCCGGTAACTGTTTATTATACCTTCACTTTTTAAAACTTCCGTAATTTTTCAAATTATTGGTTAAAAAAATGACGGTCTTATAATCTGGCTTAGGCAAATTGAGAAACGTAACTTTTCAGCTTCATGGGAATTTTTTCTACATTCTCCGTAGATCAAAATCATGTTTAATGTGTCTTCATTGGTGTACACAAAAATTTCTGAATTATCTTGACTTAACAAACGCATTAAAAAACTTAAAAATTGATTGTATGTCAACAAACATTAAACAAATTACTACACGACATACTTGACTTTATAATATTAAATTAGATTTAGGACTACTAGTTTATATAATTAAGAAAACAATGCAGGGGTTAATGAAAATTATACTTGAACAAACTTAAAAATAAGAAATATTAGATCATTTGAAAGACATTGGTCTTTTTAAGAAATGTGTCATTACAAAATTATATGTATATTATTTGGTTTCTTATTGTGTATGCTGTTTCAATGTTCCAGCTATCGAAAAATAATTTTGGGCTTCAACGCCATCTTTGTACAACCATTTGAAAGATTGTGAATTACTTTAAACCTAAGTGACTATTGTATGTAGTGACCACCTTTGAGCGAATTTTAGTTTTTTTGTTAGTTACCAAATGTTTAACTGAATAATGTTTTTTGATTTATCTCGAAAACCACTGGTTTTAATAGAAAAGTGTATACTGCAAAAAGTACTTAGAATTAAACAAACTTTAATAATATTATACTTTCAAAGTTCCAGACAAATAAAATAAAGCCACCAAAAATATGTAATTACTGGTCTTTACAGAAATTGAATACCTCTTTTCGTTAATACAGAAAATTCCTGGAGAGTTTTATGTGAATCACCCTGTATATTAAATATGTTAAGTATATATGTTTATTACTCAACTTCTATGCTGCCATCTAGCAGTGAAATGTTCACGTAATATATACCAAACTTAACAAATTTTAGTTCGATAGTGATCTTTAATAGAAGCAATAATTGGAGTTCTATGTTTGTGTTAAGTAATCAAGTGGAGAAAACTTAGGAAATTCGATTTCATCTGATATTAAAAAGTATAATCAATCATTGCTTTAAGTTTGCTAGTTTATATAATTAAATCAATTCTAAATTCTGTTTGTTCTCATCTATTGCATCAAATAATACTGCATATTTGACTTCTCTTCTTAAATTAGACTAACTTTAACAAGTCACGTATAATTCAGCTTCTTTTGATCCCTCAATTTCAATTTAAAAACGATCCAATTTTTAGGATTAAAAAAATGCCAAAAAAAAAGAAACCATCAAAGTCTCAAGACCAGAAGACAAACATCAAACATCGATTGGAACACTAAAAAAAATGATAACAACAATTCATCTTTGACCCCTTGTCACTGATAAGGTCATGGGAGTGACCTAAATTTTAGATAAACATAAGACGATAATTTCATAAAAATTGGGTTTAAAAAGCTTTTCATATATCATACACTGAGTGATGATAAACGAGCTACAGTCAACTTGCCTGCTTTTATAACTTTATAAATCGAGATGAAAATTTGATAAATGGAAGTGAATTTAATTTTGCTATTTTAAGTGATGTACCTACTGTGTATTTTGATAGGTTGACTGCTGAAAACTAGGAAATTTTTATGTTGAAGCCGCAGAAAGCTGATTTTTGGGGATCCATTTTAAGAGAAAAATGATCGGCTCAATTTTTCATCGTAGATATTTTAACTAATTTATTTTAATAGTCAGCAACAAAATTGAGACTAAGCTCATCCAGTAACAAAAAAAATCATGTTAGCCCTTTCTCATACATGAGTTTCTTCCAAGATTGTGTGTCATTCTTAAAATTCCTCTCCTACCTCTCAATTTTTGACAGTGACTATCTTCAAACGTAAATTGGGAAGATAGGTTTGAAATAGTTAATTTAATTGTCTTCTATATCGACTTCTATAGCTTACAAAATGTGTTTTAAAAAATTTTGTTGTATAGTATTTCCACACCGGTCTTATGAGCAACTATAAAAATTATGAATATGGAGTTGATCTGTCAAGTAGTTTATTGTATACTTGTTTAAATAAAATCATTTAATTGTATTTTTAAAAATGGATAAAAGGAACATCATAGTAGGAATCTCTTTTGTTAACAAAGGTTTGTTACATTGTTTTGTACGGTGTAAAAAATGTGCATCATTATTTATAACTACAAAACTAATAAAAACTGCAGAATTAATGGTGGTACAAGTTTAGAAGCTGATCTCTTAGTGGACGCTCAAAAAGTGTTACGGCACCATCAGAAATCAGCAACAGAATTCATATGGTTTTAGAGGTTTGCTGACTGAAGGTAACTAGCATTACTAATACTAAGCATATCAGATGATTAATATTTACTATAACCGAAGTAGCTATCAAGGAGACGAGTACCTTATTTGGTAATAGTTCATAAAAAACACACAAATATAAATTTCTGAAGAGTTTGGACAGTTTTAAGGATACATGTTTGTTCCCTATTAGCAACTATGACATTTTAGTGCACCACTACACATTAGAAATAAAACAGCAGTCAAAATAATGTTTCACCTTAAAAAAAAAATTAAATTCCACTTTGTGTGGAGGATAAACTGGGGCATCCATTTTTAAGATACCTACATATAAGAAAATATTGATATTGTTAATTGATCATCTTCCAAAGGGTAAAAAAATAAGGAAAGAGTACTACACTAATCATTTGGACTAACTGAACCAAAAATTTATGATAACCAGACTTAATAAATTTAAAAAAACATACATCTATATCATAATAATAGACTACTCCATACAAGTGTTGTTTCAATAGCAAAAACCCAGCATATTAATAAACGTGCTGATACACATTATTGATATGATTTAGCTGTGTTTCTCTTCATCCACCCATTCAAAAAACTTTTTTGTAGCAGACGATTTTCTTCAAATCACGAGCTAAAACAGTTATTTTGAAATGACCTTGACGATTCCAGACTTCTATTCTATGGTGGGATGAAATTACCTTTTGGGGCACTCCTGGACAAAGTGTTGAAGATCAGGGAGATTGTATAGAAAAATAAAATTCCAAAATGAAAAACGCATCCCTCCGTTATCAAATCGCAAATTGCTTTTACTGGTGATCAGTTACAGCTGATTACATTAGAACCGATACTAGGTAAGTATTAATATTAATAAGTTTTTTGTTTAAGTAGCTATATGCAGTAACCATAATTTTTATCACAGATTTTAATTAATTAGGTCTATGACCTAATAATTGATAAGACTTTGTATAAAACAGCATTCTATTCAAATCAGACTCATTGCTATTGCCGCAATTCGGGAGTAATGCAAAGTAACCCTGCCATATTTTATATCATTCAAGGTTAACTTCCGAGTACGCCTCTACATACAACATATATAAAATTGAATCTTGAATTTACCTATTTTATGAAAAGTATGAATAAAAACAAATCATAGGAGGCATAAGCCCCAATAGTAAATATGATCTGCTGTTGTTAATGCTAATGGGGAAACAAGAGTTTCAAATAAGTATCAAACTGTTTTTTTTCTGAAAGCTCACATTATCCAATCCAAAAATAGACATGACCTCTGTAATTACAGTACAGCGAGGTGTTATGAAATATAAAACATCTGTTTTCAAATTTAGTGTTTATGTTTTATTGTGATACTGAATAAATGCAGAGTTGCACACAATTCCCAACCAAAAAAATCTAGTGAAGGTAAATCGTTGAGCGGGTATAACCAACAAGCATCAGCCACTGTATTAACACATGAAAATAAATAGGTACTGTTTTTTTCGACGTCCGCATCCAGGGTCGCACTGCACGTCCTCCTCTGTAGCTTTTATACCAGGTGCTGCAAGTAACATAATTTTCATGATCAACTTGCCCTCCTAAATACAATAAATATTAAAATCCCTAATATGTACTGCAGTACTTTGCAATGTAGGACAAGGCTATGAAAAAGGCACGGGAGAGAAAGAGTTAGAACATCTAGGTTACCTGGTACAGACAGAGATAACCTAACTGTTAGTATTGATTCGAACATCCTGCATATTATTATGCAATTTTAATGTATGTTCGCCCAATTCTACCTCTGCATTTTATTTAGATATTTATTATTCAAATTGCAACTTAACTTTTCCTTCTCAAATAAGCGTCCATTGAATGTTATTCTATAAAAGTATACCTATTTTAAGTTACACCTATCCACCATCTTTAACTTGAATAAATTGTCTTACCTTTCTTGTCGGACATATTTCTATTGTTCCTTTGTTGGAATAATGCAAAATACAACAATAAACACGTTAACTGGTAAAAACAAATGCACTGCACCTTCTAGTGAAATCTCAACTCAAATAAAAGTCAAAATTATGACAAATTAGAGAAAGAAAACTCTCTGACGTGATAACTCAACAAGATGAATAAAGAGAGTACAAAACAAAAACCATTTATGCGCTGGCGCAGGTTGATGCAGTAGAAGTAAAGGATGAACGTACCCTGTTTTATGTTCCAATGAAATTTCGTGGCGTTTCACATTACAATGTTAAATTACTTTTAGGGTTTTAGGTATATAAACATTTCATATTTTAAAGTTATAAAAACATTTAAAAGGGAAAAATGTCGACGTTCTTAAAATGCTTAAATTCTTTTTTTGATGTCATTGTCCTGTAACTCCTGCGTGTTGATTTAAAAAAGGACAATCGACAACCCCTAGCATAAGCGCCGAGTTTTCAAATTTTTAGAGGAACACATAATATAGGATACCAAAATATTTACTTCTGTAAATACTTTTAGAAATATTTTAATAAAGGATAACGAATATAGTTTTCTTAAATTTTCTCTTATGTTATATTCGAAATTTTCCGCTTTTTTGCACATTTTTTAGTATCTAAAAATCACACGTTAACGGGTGTAAAGTTATTATTCTTCCAAGTCAAAGCAAAGATTAAATATATAATTATTATTTATAGGATGTTTGAAATACAGGCATATATCCAGATTCACCGATAGTCATATTTTTAAAATCCGTAGAACAGTATGTATTTATGCAAAAATAAAAAAATAAGTAAGAAAATAAATTTTTAATGTTGCAAATAATTATCAATTATTATGACTTCCGTCATTGATCAAGGTACTTGACCGTAAACTTGTTGCATATTTTTAGTGTTCCGGCGCCAAGAAGCACATCATCTAGCAGCAGTCGTCGCCGTCGATAGTTCACGTATAGGACTTTACGTGTTAATAACTAATTACTGCGTTTAAAAGTTTTTAATAACGGAGAATTTTACAAACATTGAGTGGACAAAGTTTGTCCTTTGTTATGGTGCGGTAGGCGAGAATGGAAATAGAAATAGGAAAAGAAACAATGGTCAAGAAAAGTGTTTAAGTTTACATTTTACTCTACCTTTCTGAGTGGCCTCTGCCATCGGGTTTTTTATACACATTCTCTAAAATGTCTTATACTCTTTTAAACCAACCAAGGCGGGAAACATGGGCTCGCCCCTATGCCCGCCTGGATCCGCCAGTAGTCAAGAAGGGAGTTTTAGATAATTTTTTAAATATATTGACATAGGGTCAAAATATTTTGTCATGAAATAGGAACTCCGAAAAACTTGAATCTCAATAACCATTATAGCCTATTTTCTTAATTTTACATTGGCACAAAATTAAAATTAATGGATTATTTCTGTTATATAAAAATTAAAATCGATTCGCGACTAACGTTTTCTCAATTTTTCGTTATTGTCAAACACCAAACTTACCTATCATAATAAAATTAAGTATTCATTTCCAAGGTGTTTCTGCTGCAATTAAATTTTAAAAATTGGCGTCTATAACGGGGGAGGGTGAACCCGAAAACTCCCGTAGATCTGCCACTGCATCAGCCTGACAGGATTTCAAATGCTGCCCATGCATAATACAGAGCTGGCCTTTAACTCCCTTTAAATTGGTAGGATATTATTTATCTCTCTTCAAAAATATGTTTCTCTTTCCAAGTGTCACATCTTATAACATAATTTTATAAAATTATAGTTACATTTTTGCGATCTCGCGGCTTACACTTAATGTCCTAGCGTACACCTGAAGCTGCGCGATACCGCTGCAAGTACCTTTAAGCGTGACGTCATGACTTATGCGCTCGAATGGCACCGCTTACCGCGTCTAATGCACAAAAATATAGCTTATATTATTAAGGTACGGTTTATCAATGCAGGGTTGGGTTAACTCGTATCTAGAGGATAAATGTCAAACAGAATAATGCTATTGTTTCATTTGACATTTATCCTCTAGTTAAGAGTTAATCATATATCATTCCAATAACAAACTGTTATAATTTTTAAGACAGATATTCTTGTAGTTTTAAACTTGTAAAGAAATTGATGCTTAATCAACTATTTCGATCACATCATACATCAATTTTATTAAAACCTGAAGGTTCGAATCTGCAATAATTAGTTCCGGTTAATTATTTAACTATAGCAGCCGACCCTCTACTAGAGTTCCTGTAACGTAAAGTTTTGTCATTCGAGTTCGAGGCTCTGATTGGCCCGTATGAAAAGTGTATGCATAATGGCGGCGCCAATAGGATGGTGTTGTTTTGACGAGCATATAGTGTCATTACAGTCAATGTAATAGGTTAAAATTAAAATAACAGTCTGTTATGACTGATTTGGTCACGAAACAATTAGTGGTAACGTTTATTACTTACATATATTTTTCCATTTTGCCAAAACAAATACTGCAACCTACTTTTGACACTTGCGGTAACGTTGTAAACACACTGATGCACACGCTGAGGCACAAACCATAGCCGCCCGCCATTATGCATCCATTTGGGTGGAGTGGGGGGGCCGAGTAGCCAGACTCTAATTTATAGGGTCTCTACCGTCTACTAGAGATCCTATAAAGTAGAGATCGGTCACTCTTGTGGGAGGTACTGATTGGTAAGTATAAAAAGTGGATGCATAATGGCGGCGCCAATAGGAGTTGCTTTTGTTTTAACGAGCATGGTGTCTCAATGTAATAGGTTAAAATTAAAATAACAGTCTGTTATAACTGATTTGATCACGAAACAATTAAGGATATGTTCCGTTAACAAACTTCAATAACCGAACCGGTAACTGAAAATTTGACAGCGGTTCTCTTTTGGTGAGCCCGGTTATGGTTTTTTTACGGGACGCAAAAGAACAAACAAATAGTGGGTATGAGGAATTCCCAAAAGTTAATAGAACAACATAAAATTTACACCTAAATTTTATGACCATCTATCTTGTAGGGTAGGTAAAGGCCATAAATGTGGAAGAAGATAACCTAAATTTAAAACTTAAATTTTTTATGTTCACAAACCTTTGTTTATCTTAGCTGCTTTCGTTCGTGCTGAACATGGTAATCATGATTACAGAATATGCCAATAGAAAATAAGTTTTTTAAAATACCCATTTTTCATTGACCCTTTTGGTAATCATGATTACCATGATCAGCACGAACGAAAGCAGCACTTGTAAGCAAACTAAATGCTTAATTTGACAGTTTTCTTTTGACAGTTTCCCACCTATTTATCGCATTTACCTACTCAAATACGTTGGTCATTTTGGTAGCAAATAATTTACCAATTTTTCAGGAACCACGTTCCGTTAATCAACTTAATTTCAGGGATTAGACATTTACGGAACGCAAAAAGTGTAACTAAACCGACAAAGGTGATTAACGGAACATATCCTAATGGTAACGTTATTACTTTTATACTTTATATATTTTTTCACTTTGTCAAAACAAATACTGCAACCTGCTTTTGGCACTTGCGATACGTTGTACGCACACGCCGAGTGGCTAGTCTCTACTTTATAACCTATAAAGTAGAGTCTGACCACTCGGCCCCCACTCCACTCAAATGGATGCATAATGGCGGCTATGGTTTGTATGTGTGCGTGTACATCAGTGTGTTTACAACGTATCGCAAATGTCAAAAGCAGGTTGCAGTATTTGTTGACAAAGTGGAGAAATATATGTAAGTAATAATGTTACCATTAATTGTTTCGTGTTGTATAGGAGATATACCATCCTTCGGAGGGGATGTAAACCCCGGTCCCTTGTCTATTAAATGTTAGGCAAGTAAAAGATCCCTACTCTTCTTAAGGGAAGAGGTTCGGCAAAATTCCTGGTTGGGGGTAGCTCGTCTACAGGCGTCGGTGTTAGGCCTCAGTAGCGGAAATAGGCCGACGTTAAATAAACGTATAAAAAAAAAAAATTGTTTCGTGACCAAATCAGTCATAACACACTGTTATTTTAATTTTAAGCTATTACTTGAGTCTAATGACACCATGTATGTTAAAACAAAAGCAACTCCTATTGACGCCGCCATTATGCATCCACTTTTCATACGGAGCAATCAGTGCCTCCCGTTTGAGTGGCCAGACTCTACTTTATAGGGACTCTACTTTATCTGTGCGCCCTCAGTGACCAGTTTTTGAATTCGCGAAGTTGGCCGCTGGCCCAAAATTTTCAAAATTAGCATAATTTCTCTGACTTGGTTAGCGCCGTCATTCATAATTCTCTTTTATTTTATCCGCCAGAGTGCACCAGCTGTACTCGGTTGTTTGTCCGTCAATGTCAATACGAAAAAATATGTCTTTGAATAAACAAAGTTAATTGGGATGTAAAATGAAGACTTGCTCTGTTGCTGTGTTATTACCGTAATCTTTTTATCGATTTGGTTCATTTCAGTCATTTCTACGAATAAGAGATTGGGAAACTCTCGGAAATCGGAAAATTCAAACTATTTAAAGGTTATATATGATACTAGTTGAGAATGACATTAAACCGAGTACGCATGGCGTCATCTATTGGACATATTAGGAAATGGCTTGGATTGTTCCCCATTTCCATCCGCCGTGCTCTGCGTTCTATATCTTACCTATATCACAGAAGACTATTTATTATCTTTATTTATGATATTCATTTAAAATTATCACGGGTAGACGTTCAACTGATAGTCGCTGATATGTATCCGGTGGAGTTTGATTGAAATTGAAGTAGTACATACGTATGGTATGAATTAACACAACTCGAATACTTGTTTGAAACATTGTCTATCAGAATGTAGAATCTACCAATCAAATATCTGGCACCCACAAAAGTTGGCAGTGAAAAAATCGAGATTTCTGGTATACTCTGAGTGTAACCACTACTCACTCATTCTGCTTGTGTTTCCGTTCCGTGCTCTCATTTGTCATTTTTGATTTTTGGCGATTTATTTTATTGAAAACTGTCCTTTAAAAATGGCTGTAAATTTGCCTACTGGACTCATATCTCACACCAGAAAAGTGCAAAGCCTGTATAAAAAAGCCGTAAGAGTCTTAGAAAGCTATTATGATAGAAGGTACCTAAATCATTTTGTTTATAGATTTTATTTGGTTATGTTATGTAATTCTTGGGAAGGTACTTGTATCTAAGTATTATTATATTTTTAGGGATGTCTTTAGATATCACGCTGTCCTTATGAGAGATAGGTTCGACCAAAATAGATGCATTCAAGACCCAAGAATTGCTAAAGAATTGATCATTCAAGGAGAAGAAGAACTGTTTCAAAAACAGCACTATAATCCGAAGAAATGTAAGTATATTTAGTAAATTGCTAGCCTGTGCTGATTACCGAGGAGCAGGTAGGAAATTTAAATATGAATATATAATCAGGGAAAGGAGGTAACAACCTCCCAGTATCTATGCATTTCTGTAGACGATTTTCAAATGATCTACCGACATTTCTTAAAATATCTACAGCAATTTCCTGTAAAACTTATTTTATTCTTTCTTTCATATTTTCTTTTGTAGTTATAGGAGTTTTGTACACTTGCTCCTTAAAAGAAATCTATTTTGGTCAAATCAAGGCTTCTGGCAGGCCAACTATGGGATCCTCCTCTTCCTATCCAACCATTTGGGAAAACGTTGTTTAAATGTTCGTGAATAGCTGCAGTGTGGTGCACAGGTGCTCCATCATCCCTAATATCCCTGGGACATCCTCCAGTAATTCTTCCAAGCTGTCTTGTAAAAGTTCCAAATAAATTTGACCATTCACACGTCCCTAAAAAAATGTGGTCCTATCACATAATCCCCCAAACATTCAACGACCATCTTGCTTGGCTATTTGTTCGTAAGATGTAAGTATTGGTTGTATCGTAATAGTAAAAATTATGAAGATTAACATGTCCATTTTTATGAAACGTTGCTTCATCGGCTAATAAAACAAAGTCAAAAAAATTTCTTTGTTGTCCTATTTTTTTGTTTTGCCCATTGACAAAATTGTATTCAGTTTTCATAATCCCTATCAATCAGTTCCTGCATCAGTTGAACGTGGTAGGGATGAAATTTGTTTTTTTGTTAGAATTTGATGGACTGAAGATCGGCTTATATAGTTTTCTCTTGCCAATTTTCTTACACTGCGATGAGGATCTTCACTCACGCTCAAAAGTATGACTGTTTCATTTTGTTCATTTACTACATTTTTTTGTTCCTTCCTTTTTCTTATCTTTTACTTTTCTCGTATTGTCAAATCGTTCCATCAACCTCTCAAATGATTTTTAGAGAGCTGTCTTCTTGCCGGATATCGCTCCTTATAAATTTGAGTTGATAGCAAACAATTTTTATCACTCGCACCCAGAACTTAAACCGTATCGACCATTTCTTCTCTCGAAACAGTCGTTATTGGAAAGTGTGAATTTTAAACTAATTTATAACAAAATAAGTGTAAATATTTTGTCACAATAGTTAATAATTAAACGTCAATAAGATAACTTTCAATTATTCTCACTTTATGTTAAAATCATGGCTACTAGATGAATGGAAGTTAAATTATCAATTTAATTTACTTAGTAATCACTTGAACAATAATTACAAAAATTTAATCTAGAATGTTTAATAATCTTATTCTCAGTTAATCACAACTCGGTGGAAGTATCGTCTAAACTTTAATTGCAGTGTTCTGGTCATATTCTTTTCTTCTTTTTATGGGTTTTTCTACGATCTATAAAAAACAACAAAGTTAACCAGTGTATTGGAAAAATAGCCTCAACACTTGTGTGACATTTACATCAAAGAAAGTCGGAGGCTATTAGTGCATTTTGTTACTTTTCCTAGATCTTGTGATAATTTTTAAAAGATGCATGTAGTAGAAAGGCCCATAAAAGAAGAAAATAATAAGAAACTAAAGTACTTGTAAAAAATGATTTTTATTTAGCTTGGATTAAATTTTATATTCTTCTTTCCAGTTCCTAACTCCCCTGGAGGTGTTGCTTATGGCAGAGAGGTCACCCCACCTGATTGGGTAATAGATTATTGGCATCCATTAGAAAAAGCCCAATATCCTGAGTATTTTGCTCGTCGAGAACAAAGGAAGAAGGAATATGCCAAATTGTGGGAACAGAAATACGGAAAGTCCACATATGCTAGTTCTCATCACTAACATATAACTGGCAAATTTGTGTAAAATAGTTGACTTTATTGTATTGTAATAAACATAATTGGGTTTAAATGACTCCTTAATCTCGTTAATAATAATAAAGTGAGAATGTTTTGCTTTAATATATCAATCAAATGCAAATGTACAATAAACAAGTTGTGAGGCATATTCGACAAAGACTGATTATTTGACAATTATCAATTAGACTTTTACATACATGTTCTAAGTGTAAGCTATCCTGTTGCTCCCTAACGGCCAAAAACTAAATATTGGTGGAGTCCTTTCTAAGTTTTTGAGACAGAAATGTTCAATTCCACTACTTGCTATACAGGGTGGGGCAATAGTGCGTCTGACCTCGATATCTCGAGTTCTACGATAGCTAGAATTTTTTTTTAAAAATTGCGACTAGATAAAAAAGTCTAAAACTGAAAATTATTTTCGAACATACAGGGCGAACCAAGACGATATTACAGGACCAAGTGGGTTTTTTTTAAATGGAATGCTATGTATATCGGTACATTTTTTGAAGCCTCTTTCTAGCTTCTATTCATTCCTATATTAGCATTGAATATCCCCCAACCACTTGGATGTAATGAATTTTTTTGTTGAAATTATGCAATCTGCAGATGGATATTAAAAAAATCAGCACAATCACAATTATGGGTTTTAAGAAAAACTTATGTAAATATCAGTTACGAGACATCTAATTAATGTTTTTGGATCATTTTTATTTCCTAACAATGTACAGGGTAGCCAAAAATTATTTTTCAATTAAGAACATTTTAAATTGAATTTTCTAAATTTTTTTCAAATGGAACACCCTGTATATTTTTCGACGATGTGATGTAGAAATGAAAAACGAACATTTTTGTAGGTACTTCTCTATGGCTAATTGCAACCATTTTCGTTTTATAAATAAATAAGTTAATTTTTCAATTAAGAACTTTTTAAATTGAATTTTCTCAATTTTTTCAAATGGAACACCCTCTATATTTTTCGACGATGTCAGACAGAAATTGTTTACTTACTTTGTGAGTCAAATCTTAAAAATAAATAAGTTGCATGCATATTATATTCAAATTCACCAGGAATTATCTGATGACAATTTTTAAAAGCGCCTACAATTTTGTAATTGGGCCAGAGGTGAAATGAAACATGATGTCAACTTCTTCAATACTGTTTTGTGTGAGGAAACTTTTCACAAAAATGGATTTGTTAATAGGCACAATTTCCATTATTATGCTTCGGAAAATCCTCACTTTTTTATGCAACACAGATGGTCTATAAACGTTTGGCAAGGAGGTAATATAGGAATGAATAGAGCCTAGAAAGAGGTTTCAAAATATGTACTATTCCATTTAAAAAAAAAACGGACTTGTTCCTGTAATTTCGTCTTGGTTCGCCCTGTATGTTCGAAAATAATTTCCAGTTATAGACTTTTTTATCTAGTTGCAATTTTTTTAAAAGTTTCTAGCTATCATAGAACACGAGATATCGAGGTCCGACGCACTACCTATTGCCCCACCCTGGTGGTACAAATTAGAAAATGTTAGACACATGATAAAAATTTGTGGGGAATGGTAGCTCCGGTGATGAGTAGATTTCTTGAAAGCTCAAATTTATTATAACTTTTAGATCCTGTAGAATTTCCATAACACTGCATCAAAAAGATTGTTTGTCATGCTTGATTTTTATTTTGAGTGGGATGCTCTTGTAATATATTTCACCTTTTTATTTATGTAGTTCCTAAAAGTGTTCCTTTTTAAACAGCAAACAACAAATAGTTGTTTTTTAAATTGACTAATAACGTATAGGAATTGCACATGGTTATTTATATTAAGATTCGACATATAACACTTTCTTAGTCTGAGGTTTCTGCAATGTAAATTCATGAGTGCATTACTGGTTGCGGCAGAGTGTGGCGCTTTGAGCATATAAAGTATATGCTTCAAGTTCTAGCGTATATCATTGACCTCGTGTATAGTTTAGAATAGAGATCAGTGGCGTATATCAAATACATAGACGTAAGTAGATAGACCGCGATTCCGTGAGAGGGTCGGTATAGAAAGAGAGCACAACGTGGAGTTTATGTGAAATTGATGAGAAATATACGCCTTTTTCAGTATTGGCAGTTGACGATGATAATAGTCCCCTGTGGAACTGCAAAAAAAAGGCGAAAAACGCAAAAGTATTGTGAACGCGGCACAAGACATCACCCGTTTTCGAGCGTGAGGAACACGATGGTGACTATATTTTTCACCCCATCCCTCACAAACCACTCCTATATAACGCAAAAAACCACTACTGCTTTTTCCGATTATTCGCGTCTGGGCGTGCAAGATCTTATTGTCAGATTGGGATTTTTTTATTGAGCAACTATCGACCAGAAGCCACTCCACCTGACGCCAAGGGTTGAAATCACCCTCACCCCCAAAACCGCAATACTATTAAAAGGCATGAAATTAACAGAAATGAGTACCTATACCTCCGTTTTCGATGACAAGTAACACGATGGTGACCATATTTTCTCACCCATTTCTCGCTAACTATACACAAAAAGCAAAAAATCCCAATACGACAAATTCTCGCACGCCCAGACCCGAAAAACCCGACTGTTGGGGTGAAAAATATTGCCACCATCATGTTCTTAATCCTCGAAAGTGGAGGATGGGGTGGGGTGTCTTTTGCTGCGTTCACAATATGCTTTTGGGGTCTTTGCATTTCCACAGGGGGCTATATTAGTCGAGGTCAGGAGTCGGAAGGGGTACCTTTTTTTGCCATAGTGCCAATCTAAAGATACCCCCGTTTTCGAGGTCGCTGAACACGATGGTGGGGTCCCACAATTTTTTATCCTCGGCAACCCCTTCAAATTGGCCGCACCCAAAGTGCCTTTTTCCATGAACTCATTTATTTTCCCCAGTTTTTCGACTAACTGTTATTCCCTCGAGTAGAACGGAAGGTCCCTCGAGGGATTTGACCTCAGCCAGCCCTACACTAGGCTTCCACCCCTCTAGGGGGTTGAAAAATTGATATTTTCTTTGTGGAAAAAATTGACATTTTACAGGAGGTGTTTCTGTGAGGAAGGTGGCAGGTGACCAGGATTGTGTAACCATCCCCGGGAGTTGTTTTTACCCTTCAAAGGGGCGGAAAACAATTTTTTTTGAGGAAAAATAATATTTTGTATGAGGCGTTTCACTGAGGAAGGTGGTGCGTCTACTATAAAATATTATTTTTTCCCATTTCTTCGAAGGATGGAAACAACCCCCGGTGTTGGTTATACAACCCTGATCACCTGCCACCTTCCTTAAAGAAACACCTCCTACGAAATTATATAATTTCTTTTAAAAAAATCAAATATCCACCCCGTTGAAGGGTGAAAATAATCCCCGTAGGTGGTCACCTACCACCTTCCTCATAGAAACGCCTTTTACAAAATATTACTTTTTTCTAAAAAAAAAAATCCACTCCTTTGAAGGGTGACAACACCCCAGGGGATGGTTAACACAACCGTGGTCACCTGCCACCGTCCTCACAGAACCACCTGTAAAATATAATTTTTTTCCACAACTAAAATTTCAATTTTCCAACCCCCTATAGGGTTGGAAGCCTGGTGTAGGGGTGGCTGAGGTCAAATTCAACGAGAGACTTTCCGTTCTACTCGAGGGAATAACAGTTAGTCGAAAAACTGAGGAAAATAAATGGGTTCACGGAAAAAGGCACTTTGGGGGTGGTTTTTGGCCAATTTGAGGGGGTTGCCGAGGACAAAAAATTGCGGGACCCCAACCATCCTGTTCAGCGACCTCGAAAACAAGGGAGAGTCTCTAGATTGGCGCTCTGGCAAAAAAAGCAAAAACCCCTAAAAATCCCCACTCCTGACATCGACTATATACTTACACAGTTAATAATAATTATTTTAGGTAAATATAACACAAACAACTTACGTTTTTTTATTAGGAGAAAACCAACGCGCAAGGTAAATAAACTGCCCGGTTCCACAAACCGGCTGCCGGCATCGGCGCAATGGGGAACAATCTCAGCCAGTTCCTAATATATCCAATAGATGACGCCATATCTCGGTTTAATGTAATTCTCAATTTGTATCATATAATATATGATACAAAAGGAAAATTACATTAAACGATTTAAAAGTTATTTATAACTTTTAAATTGTTTAAATTTCCCGATTTCTGAGAGCTTCCCAATCTCTTATTCGTAGAAATGAGCCAAATTGATAAAAATAATGAGGAACAATCCAAGCCAGTTTCTAGTATATCCAATAGATGACGTCATGCGCACTCGGTTTAATTTCATTCTCATAGTTTAAATTTCTCGATTTCCGAGTTTCCCAATCTCTTATTCGTAGAAATGAGCCAAATTGATAAAATATGGTAGTTGGTCATGAAATCGTTTAAAAGCGGAGCTGAGAAAAAGAAGTGCTAGTTCATCGAAAAAAAGATGATTTGGTTGAAAGGTATATATAATTACATTTATGAACTTGTTGAATTTTTTGTTTATAAATCCTCCAACTCCTATTGGCGCCGCCACTATCCATCCACTTTTCATACGGACCAATCAGTGCCTCGAACTCGAATGGCCAGACTCTACTTTATTGGCACCTGGTTTAGTATTGTCTTGCATTTGCAGCGCCCTCTGGCCTGTTGTTAACTGTCAGTGTCTGTTCAAAAATTGTTAGTGTTTTAGTGTCAGTTCGAGTGTTAGTTAGTGTTTTCTTTCATTATAATTACTTAGGTAACTCGCAATTTCGTGAATATATTGATATCCTGTTTATTTTACAAAAAGTCTATAGAGTCCTTAATCCTAAACTAATATTTGGCATATGCAAACAAGAATCCTTAGTCGGCATTTTAACGTGGCAGAACTTGAATATAAATAAATGAATATAGTGTGTCTAATTTTATGATAACAGTAGTTATTGAAAATAGAAGGTTTTTGCTATTTACATTATCTAAAATATTATCTAGTAAATCAAACCCATGAGACCAGATTACAAAAATGTTGTCAACATTATCTGCACCAGACAACCGGTTTGTATACCTATTTAATTTTGAACATGTCTACTTTGAAAATTTTTCATAAATAAGTATGTTATTGCTTAAAATTGACGATAACGCACGGATACTCCAGTCGTCATACTAGCGAAGTCTTGTTGATAAAAATCGTTTTCCATTTGAGAATAGGTTATTTCCATAATAATCACTTGTGGGCAGACGAAAACCCTCATGCCATAACCGAAACCCATTTCCAAGAGCAATTTCCGGTTAATGTACTATGGGAGGTAAGAATATTGGTAATAATCTTGTAGTCCCTTTTCTCTGCCAAGACGCCTTAATGGACAATCTTACGATACGATAGAGCTCCTGCCCTTCAACAAACAACAAGGACAAGGATAAAACAAAATTTACAAAAATTTTCGGTGAAAAATTTCCCCCCCACAAGGATTTTAAAAAAATTGCATTTGCACCAAGTTTCGTAAATCAATAAACACCACAGAAATTAGACAACCCCCAATTCCAGAAGCCAGGGCTTGTGCGGAAAGGGGTTACACATTGAAAAAGCGCGGACATACAACCATTTTCTCCGACAGTGCCAGTACTGAAGCCAGGATTAGAACCCGGTGGTGCGATATCCGTGTGATTAATCGCGCTTTCCACCTCGCGCAAGCAAGCAAGCAAGCAAGCAAAATAGATTTATTAAAATTAAATGAACAGTTGCCTAGCCAGGATCTGCCCCGGGGCCGATCGTGCAACCACTGCCCTGACGCGATGGCGGGTTGCATGGTCGGACGGGACAGGTCTGGGTCGGCGAAAACATTAATTAAGAACAACTAAACCTATAATCCTATTTTACGATGAACAAATAAAAAATAGGTAATATAATTAAAATATATCCAAAAAACAGATTTAGCAAAACTTAAAAACTACACTATATTTAGAGAACTCTCGCACAAAACACTTTTTAATTTCACAGTTGACGCTAGCACCTCAAATTAAAACGAGGAGTCTTCCGCGAGGTGTGTATAGTGTATCCGACCAGCATTGAAACCGTATAAAAACTAAAAGCCGGCAAAAACACTCGGTATCTATTGCGGAGATAAATAGAAATGCTTATCATAAGAAAAACAATAAAGAGATGCCGACTGTTTTTGCCGGATTTTAATTTTTATGCGGTTTCATTTCTGGTCGTATACACTATAACATCGGGCTGCGCATAGGCTGCCACCTCTCGCCTTAACCCACTCGGCTATCGACCAGACAAATGCATGATTCCTACAATCAAGATTACTAAAAGACCAGGTTGAACGGTTAATGTTCCTACGACCTTGTGACGCCACGTGTTGAAAGCAAATACGCGGTAAAATATGAGACTAGACATATCTTCTAATTATTTTAATATATATTGCGTTTACCATGATTAAATAAACCAATTATGACGAGTAGACGTTATAAAATATTTTGTTTTCATTATTCATTTGCCACAAAATTATATATTCCTGAATAAACATAAAGTTTGAATAGGCAGACCTAAACATTTTAAAAAAGAATGTACCTACCTTATTTCAAGGATGAAAAAACTTTATTGCTTTGCCTTAAAAAAGTGTTGTCATTAAGAAATCCCTATTTTGCAAACAATTAAGTGAAAATGTAGTTAAATTTTGGCATAACCATTTTTAATTACGATGTAAAATACTTCCCATTGTTTAATGCTAATAAATATATTTTTTGTAACGCTATGTCCTAAAATGACATTTATTTGACAGTTCCAATGAATCAAGACAATGGTCGCATTCAGCGGACGTAACAGTTGTGGAACTGTAGCGCAAACGTACTCTGATGGATATGCTATTTTCTAAACATGTTAAGTAGCGGTCACCATTTTTGGTAGCGCAAATCATTTGTGCTATAAGTTGTGAGCGGTGAGCAGTTGCGAGGAAAATTTAAAAAATAAACAAAATAAATACCAACACAATTTATTATATCCATGATGGACAACTTCTGGAATTTGCGGAGACTGATACTTTTGATAAAATAGCTTCTGCTTACATATATCTAACAGAAAATACTGAAACTCGTTTTACCAAAAGAATTCTAAAGTTCGGTAAAAAGGTATAGCTTACCGCAATAGACTTTCTTAAAGTTGCAAAATTTTCAAATTTCAAATGATGAAAAATAAACACAATATATTTTTACATTTGGCTACAGCACAAAAATTGTTATTTCAGAGAACGTTTCAACGGTTCCGTAACAGTAGGGGTAGCAGAGCGCTTTATGCTACGTCCGCTGAATGCGACCAATGTCATTATTGATAAGTGAAAAATACAGAAAAAAGTGTGAAATAAAGAAATTTTATTTCAGTGTGAAATAAAATTTCTTTATTTCACCTTTTTTGCCCTATTTTTACAAAATTGTATTGTTTTATAATTTCGAATGGTGATACAAAAAATTTTGTATATAACTTGGGACTAAAATGTGTTTTTTTTACTCATGCGGTTTATATCACACATTCGCCTTTGGCTCGTACTATAAACGCCACGCTTGTAAAAAACCACCATTTTAGCCACTTGTATAAAATATTATTATTTTTCTTGATAATGGATTATAAATAATATATATTTTTTAATAATACATAATTTATTTAACATACAATATACATTTATAAATAAAATATTTGCAAGTATAGTTAATATCAAATTCTTACATACTAACTGGATGTTTTTAACATTTTCCTATATTTCTTCCTTCCCGAATCATCTTGGGCTTCTGATTTCCTTTTTAATGCCTTCATTTTGGCAGATTTATTTAAATATTTAATTCGTATAAAAATCCTTTGCCGCACAAATCCTCTTATTAAAGCTAGCGGCACGTCAACTTTTCTTGATATGTAAGCGACTGTTTTCTTCACAATGTTCTTTTTACATCTGAAATAGTCCTTATGGTATTTTATAAAATACGTATTCATATTAGACACATTATTTGCTCATGAGGCGGTAGGTTCGGTTAAACCACCAAACGATAAGCTCTTAATCCATGTTGGCATAGCATAGGTATGCATTTCTTTGTCAGCATTTTCATAAGTGTATTGCCCTAGGTCAGGATATTGGACTTTCAATTTTCTTGCCAAATATCCAGCAATATAAATTAGACCATCATTTTCAGAATCAGGCGTATTTGTGTTGCTGTGTGAAGCTTCCGATGAGCTGCTGGTACTTGAAGTGCTGGATTGGCTCAAAGGTTTATCTTCAGATTCTTTATTTTATTGGTCAATGGACGTAGGAGGCGTTACTTTAAACCTTGTAAGGCATGCCTTTTCAAATGCAGTTGCCAGTACATAATCACTGTCAGTTTCTACAGAAACATTAGTATTTTTCTGAACTATTCCAGGGTTTTTCCCCAAAAGTATCATCCTAATTCTGTACAAGGCATTCAAAGGAGAAGGATGGTCATGCAGGCCTCCTCTTGTTCTTAGCTGAAACACAAAAATTATATATTAGCAACTTTTAAAAGTAATTTGACCAAAATATTACCTGACAAAAAAAAACTTCCAGGCAGTCTTGGTTTAATCGATGCGTCAAAATGTATTTAATATTATATTTAGAAACCAAATCTTCATGAAGGTTTTGAAGAGATATTGTAGATATTATGACTCCCTTTTGAAAAATTTGAATGGAATTTTTTGAGAGACATCTCATTCCACAAAAGGTGTTCTTTACTTTCTCTAACATTTTATTCTGTTCTTCTAAATGTATTCCTCCATACGGACGTTTGCTTGGAACTGATGCCATTGGTGAATACGAATTAAATATGTCAAACCATAGTCCTACCATCTCTATAAAATCTGCTACATCGTACATCCTGGGCTAATTTTTCATCTTCTCCAGGTAAATATCTTTTTAGGGCAGTGGCAGTGGTATTGGAGAAAAGTTGGGCAGCTAAAGCAACATTTTGTCTCTGAGTTTTTGTACATGTAACGTGGAGTGTTGACAATTTGTGACATGAACTTATTTCTGTGCTAGCTAACTCTGTCAAGGTTTTCACTGGATTTTTTAATATCAATGTTCCATTTTTTAATATAAAACCTGTCTAAGAACCAGTTTCTTATTAATTTTAAGAGATGTGGAACATCAGCAAAAAAGTATATTTTTAAATTTAGTGGGTGTTCATAATACGTTTTTCCTGTATTTACACCAAGTTCTTTCCAGAATCCCACATTTCCTCCGCCACAATCAGATACACACGCTACAACTTTGAACTTAATGCTAAATAGGGCACTAATTATTTCATCTAAGATCTGTTTTGTCATTTTTGTATCAAAAATTATATATACGGGTTGTTTCCAAGTATCAAATAGCCCCCTTGCCATTACCGTTTGCATATAATTGTGTCTGCCGACAACTTCATCTTCTCTTTCATCATATTCATATATGGACGATATTTTTATCTCATCAAATGAGAGTACAACAAGCTTGTCCACTTCACTTTTACTTTGCCCATGAATGCTCATTATTTCAATAACATCTTTTAGTAGTCCGTTTTTTAGATCAATACCTCTTGCCCAATCCTGCAGTGTGGATATACCAGGTAAAGGGTATTTTAAGGTATTTCTTACATATATATAAGCACGTTTGCTAAAATAACGGAGTGTGAAAGCTGTAGAAATTTCGTCGCGTGTCCACTTTGTCTTTTTCTTCTTTTTTGTGAGAATATCAATTTGATTTGGAGTTAAAAAATCTTTCAGAAGATTTCTTACATTTGTTTCGGAATGTTCAAGTAATTTGTTAGTTAAAGAATTTTTTTTCATAATTAACTCAGAATTTTTTGCTCTTAAGTTATAAATTTCTACTTGATTTTCTTTTAATTTATTTTTTAATAAATTGTTTTCTATCATTGCTGAATTAAATTTACGTAACAATTTTTCATAGTCATTTTCAGAACTTGTGCCCGGTAAATTTTGTGATATTTCTGATAAAGTTTCCAATGTAGAATATGATGATTTAGAGCCTAAAAGTTGTTCAACAATTTCACTGCGTTCTTTCTTTTGGGCTTTAAGCTCCCTTCTTGACTGTTCGATAGGGAGATCACCTTTTCCAGGTTGTAGAAATAATGTGGGTAGAGCTAAAAAAATAAAAGTATTTTACAGAAATATAATACAATTTACCTATAAAATATGTTCATAACATACCATCTGGTTTAAGCCTTTTAGGTAAAATGCTCTTTATAGATGCTTCAATAGCATCATCATAGTCATCTTTTACGAAATGTTTACTACAAATACGCTTGTTATCTGCATTGAAGTTGTCCTTCCTGTAACATCTTCTAATCCATTCTTTCCTTATTTGTCCAGTAGGAAATGAATGAAAGACTAATTTTTGCCCACATTTTTTTATCTTTTCACTATTGTTATCACACACAGCTACGCTGCAGGTAAAACCATCTCCAGGCATCTAAATTAATGAAATAACATTACATAACAAGTACTCAATAAGCGTAAATATTACTTACCTTGTATACTTAACACTGATTTAGGCTTATCTTGTCCTACAATAACGTAGAACACATCCATGAAAAGAAAACTGCAAAATTGCAAATGGGGATGTTCTAGAATTACCACAAGTTTTATCGTTATCATTAATGTTAATATATAATGAGTTTTAATTTGAATTTAATTGTTTTAATCAAGAACTGTGCGTCTGACGAGAATAACGCAAGATGCCGTTTTCATGTAGGGTTGACCAGGCTAATAAAAAAAATATCCATATGGAAAAATGTCAGTGGCGTACCACTTTTTTGGCAAAAAATAGAGAACATGTTTACAGAGACGCCAATGGTGCAGCGATGAAATAACTTTATATCCTATTAACATATACCAAAATTGAAAATAATATCTAAAGTACTTTCTGAGATATTCAAAAATAACGATTTAAAAAAATCAACACCCTATAACAAAAAATTTAAGCCGTTGCAGATATATGTTCATATGAACGTTTCTTCATAGAATGACCTAGAGCCCAGCTGCCAGTTGGAATTTATTGTTACCTCGCTAATTTTTTCATGAAAGGCTAGTTTTTTGCTAGTAGAAATTGGCTAAAAAAAGTTTACCAAAATCTATTCCCGCGAACCCTTATAAACAACCCTCTGAATCGGAAAAATTCAGTTTTTTGCTAATATCTCGAAAAATAATAATAATTAAAAAAAAAACGGATAGCACCACGTGAAAGAGCGGGAAATTTTACATAAAAATAGTATAAAAGTTTTTTTTTTATATATGTTTCCCTTAGCATGAGAAATTATTACAGTTCGCTAGTTCGGCTCCATATTTCAAGCGCGTCGCAGAGGGAAATGAAGCATTTCTCGACCGCTGCTACATAATAAAGACAATGTCTACCCCTTAAAAACGAAAAAAACAAAAACAAAACAAAGGTAGCATTTTAAAGAGGAAGAATTCAGCTTTCCAATGGTATAATTTTAATTTTTATATTTTTATTTCTTATAAATTGCACGTGAAAGTTAAGCTTTATAATTTTTTTCCACTATATTAAAATATAGATATTAAATAAAATACTAATTTAAAAAAAAATCCTTGTAGATATAGCTTGTTTATACCTTAAACTTCAATTTAAGATTAGTTCTTATGCTCTAAAGTGTCCACGGTAAAAAAAATAATTTTAAATCATTGGTATTTCTTCCAATTTTTAGGGCTAGGAAATTTCTACTTGAAAACTTGTCTAAAACGGTAAAAAAAGGCTTGTAGGTAAAAAAATTACCTTTTTTTTACCGTTTTCGACAAGTTCTCAAGTGAAAATTTCCTAACCCTAAAAAATGGAAAAAATACCAATGATTTAAAACATTTTTTTTACCCTGGATACTTTAGAGCATAAGAATTAATCTTAGATTGAAGTTTAAGGTATAAACAAGCTATACCTTCAAGGATTTTTTTAAATTAGTATTTTATTTAATAAAGTCGAGGCAAGAATTCAAGCGATGCACGTCACGAGTGATCTCATTAAAGAAATTTTAATTCTAACATAGTTTTGAATCATTAATTACGTTAAAGAGAGTAATTCTTGACACCCAGTTATTAAGCTTTTTTCAGAAATAGGTACAGTTTAATGGGGCTTCATGATTCTTAGCAGTATTGTCTTATTTATAGAACCGATCTGTGACGTGCATCGCTTGAATTCTTGCCTCGACTATATTTATGTTTTAATATAGAGTGGAAAAAAATGATAAAGCTTAACTTTCATGTGCAATTCATAGGAAATAAAAATTAAAAGTAAGTATACCATTCCATCTTCCACAAATTCTGAATCACTTCCTATGTGCATTATTATTAAGCGTTTTCCTTTTCCTGTTGGCAATTTTAATCCTGTTGACCAATCTTTCATATGGCCTTGACGAACACTTTTTACATATCTATCTTGCCAAAATTGTAATTAAATTACAGTATGTCCTTTATTTAACCACATCTCATCTAAATAATAGCATTTTCTTCCTCTTTCACGGGCAGCTTTAATTGCCCGAATGTAATTCCTTCGCCAACAAATAATATAATTTCTCTCAAGTAGGAGGCTATTTCTCTTTCCTTTTGCAAATACAAAGTTCATATCATGCAAACATTTTTTTAATGTGGATTTGCCCATTTTGGGTATATGTTCATCATCATTCGGGGACTGTAAAATTTTCTTAACAGTATGGATTTCATTATGAACTTTACGTCGAATTCCATTTTTGTGGAATTTGTCTAATATTATTTTTTTCTTCCAGGCTTCGTTTAGGTTTCTGAACATCCCCTTCATTTTTTTCTTGTCTTAAAATTCTGTAAATTGTCCGCTCACTCACGCCGGTATACCTTGATGTCATGTTAACTAAACCTGTTGATCCTGATTTTTGTACCATGGGATGATCTTTCTCCAACGCATGATATACATTCAAAATAATTTTCTTCTCCTTGAAGCCTAATGGAGACTTTCTAGGGGTATGAACTTTTACCACTTCTTTTAAACAACCGGGAACCGCTTCCATTTTAGTACATTTAAAAATATTACGATATCCCACAATTACACTTATTTTCACTAAAGCACTAACAAAATAAAACTTCAAGGCACTGAGATACAACAAGTACGTAATTTATAGACAAAAATTAATGCCGCCCAATTCATAAACAATTCATACTATAAATATTTCACACGAAATAAAATTTTAAGGCACTATGATACCACAAATACGTAATTTATAAACAACAAATTAATACCGCCCAACTGATAAACGACCGCACTCTATGTACACTGATTTTAAACTAAGTTATAACGGTTTAACGCACCAAACACCGCTGAATATATGGAGAATGTTGCGAGATTTAAGCATAATATTTTAAATTTAAGATATGGTAGTTCATGCATAGTTAACTCAGTCCGAGGACTTTTAATCCTTCGAAATTGATGTTATTCGTCAAAATTCTCAAAATTTAAGGAAAATAAATAAGTAACAGTGTAAACATATTATATCAGGGAATTTACCAAACTCGTAAATCCGCACGCCCCTGCCTCTACTGATTAGAGTTTTCTGCCGAAGTATAGCAATATCATTAAAAATTACATATTTTACATAAAATACACCAGTTAATTTCTGGTGTAGAAGTTTATGACCGGATCCTTCACCATATTTTTAAATTTTATATGAGGATGTAAAATGTCGAGATAAATGTACAATCCTCACTTTTTATGAAAATTGAGATGAAATATTCTTCCTATGTAGAATCTTTAACTGTAGATAACTATGAATTCATACAGTTGCAAGATTTTCAATACCCCATTGGATTTTACGTTTCCACGTGGAACATGGGTTTCAATCGTCGCATCCGATTTTTTGAATATTAGCACTAGTACGATAAAAAAAGTTACAAAATGTTAATTTGGAACTAAAATATGGAATTTTTTAAATTTTAATTGTTTAATAAATGAACAAATTCATATTTTAAACTAAATTGCAATAGTTTGCTTTATAGATCATGTATTAATATAAAAATCATAAGGAAATAAAATGGCTGTTTAGTACTCATTTACATGAGACTCATTTACAAGGACGTTCAAATTACAAAGGCGCGCATTGATAGCGAATGTTGGACCGATCATCGTCCTGTTGTCTCTAAAATGAAAATTGTTATGAGACCTAAACACCGAAGAACTCAAGTAAAACGTAGACTCCGTCTCTGTATTAGTAAATTGCGTGACCAACAAACCGTCGAACAGCTAAAGCAAAAAGTTCAAGAGAATTTGAGTGCACTAGAAGAAACCAATTCTGTAGATGTCGCTGCTACCTGGACACAAATTAAAGACAGTTTAAAAAGTGCGAGTGAGGAAATTCTTGGCACTGCAGCAAGTAAAAAACAGGAGGACTGGTTCAATGATAATGAAGCTTTTATACAAGAACTTCTTGACCGCAAACATATTGCCTTCCAAAACGCTATCAACCACCCCAACGACTCATCAAAAGCAGAAGCTTTTACCCAATCTAAGTATGAAACGCAACGCGAAATCAGAAGAATAAAGAACGAGTGGTGGGCAAGCAAGGCCAGAGAAATTCAAAGGTACGCCGATTCACACGACTACAGGAATTTCTTTCAAGGAGTAAAAGCAGTGTACGGCCCCAGTCGGAAAAATATGTGCCCTATTAAAGATTTAAATGGAAATCTCCTCAAAGAAGACCAGGAAATAAGAGCCCGATGGAAAGAACACTACTCTAACATTCTTAACCAGCAAAGTCAAGCCGATCACGATATTATAAATCTTATCCCTCAATATGACACCTTCGAAGACTTAGATAAACCACTAACAACGGAAGAGATCTTAACCGCCATTGGGCAGCTAAAAAATAACAAATCTCCCGGCGCCGACTCACTCCCAGCTGAGATCTTTAAAGCTGTGTCGTCAGAGCTCATACCCTACCTCAAAAAACTGTTTGATGTCGTGTGGGAAAGTGGTCAAGCTCCGCAAGAGTTTCGTGATACACTTTTAATCAACCTCTTCAAAAACAAAGGGAGCGCTGCGGACTTTACAGGGGTATAGCTATCCTGGCTGTTGGAGGGAAGATACTCACTAAAGCGATGGCAAATAGGCTAACACCTGTTATGGAAAAGTTACTTCCTGAAACACAGAGTGGCTTTA
Source organism: Leptura quadrifasciata (assembly GCA_963675555.1). NCBI lineage: Eukaryota > Metazoa > Arthropoda > Insecta > Coleoptera > Cerambycidae > Leptura > Leptura quadrifasciata. The sequence goes on from OY776674.1 coordinate 34,673,739, forward strand.
GACCAAACCGAGGCACATCGGATTTAATCTTCACACTTAAACAGCTCCAAGAAAAAGCACTCGAACATCAAGGAGAAATTCACATGGCCTTCATTGATTTAACCAAGGCGTTTGACTCGGTGGACAGGGAAGTGCTCTGGAAAATTATGTTCCGCTTAGGTATCCCTAGAAAATTTGTGGAAGTATGTCGCAGTCTACATACAAACAACAACGCCCAGGTTATGTATAATAATGAGGCAACCGAACCTTTCCAAACCCTCACTGGAGTTAGGCAGGGATGTGTCCTGGCACCCCTACTTTTTAATTTGTTTACCACTGCTCTAACAATTATTGTTGACAACAAACTGACAGTCAGAGGAATAGGTCTCAGATACCGTTTTGATGGCGGTCTCTTTAACATAGGGCGCTTTAGAGCTTTCACGAAGACACGCACACGATTCATTTGTGATCTCCAGTATGCGGATGACTGTGCACTTTTAGCCTCTACGCCTGAAGAGCTTCAAGAACTTTTAGATGTGTATGCCCAGAGCTATGATTCCTTGGGACTTAAAATCAACATTGGAAAGACTAAGATTATGTCAACTCCTCATCAAGTGAACCAAATAGACATTACACTTAACGGAAATTCTCTTGAAGTGGTGGATCAGTTCAATTACTTAGGCAACGTTGTTAATGACAAAGCAAACATGGACAGCGAGATTCGCAATAGAATTAACGCTGCATCTAGAGCACTCTGGGGACTTAGAGAGAGAGTATTTGACAACCACGACCTTGCTTTGTCAACGAAAATGGCTGTCTACAGAGCAGTTGTCATTCCAACACTGCTATATGGATGTGAAAGCTGGGTCACTTACCGTCGTCATGTGAAAGAATTAGAACGTTTTCAGCAAAGACACCTCAGAAGTATGATGAAAATCCATTGGTTCCATCACATATCAAACGTGGAAGTACTCGGGAGAGCAAACAGCCTTCCAATTGAGGTGCTTATTTCAAGAGCACGCCTAAGATGGGCAGGTCACGTTCATCGTATGCATGATAACCGCCTTCCTAAATGTACACTTTATGGTGAATTGCTAAGCGGTAGAAGAAGGCGTGGCGGTCAACGAAAGAGGTTCAAAGACGTTCTCCATGAAAATCTAAAATCCTGCGGTATTCCAGACGAGCAATGGGAACAACTTGCAGCGGACAGAACCGAATGGCGAGGGGTTGTGGCCAGCTATCAAGGAAATGTTGCTGCAAGAAGGCCGAATCCAAGACCTAACCAGGTCTATGTTTGTCCTGACTGCGGTCGACATGTGCTTTCCCGAATTGGCCTCTATAGCCATAGTCGTGTGCACCGTAGATGAATGGGAATTACCTTTTACTTGTTTTTTATTGTACACAATCTATCGACTGTAACATTTTTATACTCGGACTCGAGTAACGGCTAATAATAATAGTAACATGAGACAAAGTTTACTTTTAAGGTACTACCGGCACAAGGCACACGCGTAGAGAAAACTTTATCATTCGAATACCTACAAGATCATTACTTTTCTCCCTTATCTATTAACGCAGACGAATATTTTTTCTTTTCAAATAATAGATTTTTCCTGTTCCTTTCGATTCTCTTATCAAATTTTAGTTCTAATCAATCACAATTTATATTCTAACAAAAATTTTAATGGAGGCAATTAATCCGTTTATAGAATTATCTAGAAACGTGGCTTCTTTAATTAAATGAATAGTTTGGATGGGTGGAAGGTGTGAAGAAATATTTTGTCCAGTGCTGGCCCTACTGAACATTTCTTTTTTAAACAACAATAAACGTTTATTCTCACTTTTTATTCAATATCTCCGGTTGTATTTGTCATATCGGTAAAATAAAAATACGGGCTGATTCGCAATTAAACTTCTCATGAAACTTAACCAGTAACAGTTGCTTCTTAATAGAAAACATCAACATTTTTTTGTCTTATCAAATTAACAGAAACAACTTTGTCTTTATAACAAAAAGTATACAATCAATGGAGCAAGGTCTTGGAGAGCTACGATTTCCTGGCAGTGACGTGAATTTTTGACAAGCAAAATAAATAAGGTAATTTTTATTTGCTATAATTTATAATTTACACATTTCTCTCCACATAAATTCCAATATTATTAAATTCTTACACGTCCAACTTTAGCGTTTACAAATATGTCGATAATCTTACCAAATTTCCCTTTAAACTGTTTCTGATTTCATGTTCAGTGGCGAAAATACTTTTTTTTTTTATATACATTTATTTAACGTCGGCCTATTTCCGCTACTGAGGCCTAACACCGACGCCTGTAGACGAGCTACCCTCAACCAGGAATTTTGCCGAACCTCTTCCCTTAAGAAGAGTAGGGATCTTTTACTTGCCTAACATTTAATAGACAAGGGACCGACGGCTTTACATCCTCTCCGAAGGATGGTATATCTCCTATACAACCCTCGCCTAAGGTTGTATAGCTTCCGCGCTTACACTGATATACAAGCCGCTGGAAGATGGGTGAGGCGAGGACGTGGTCTTCGTTGGAACGGTCACCAATCCAACTACTAACCACGCCTAACGTTGCTTTACATCGCATATCGAAGTATGTACATAGTAAAGACGCACCCACGCTCGCCCCGCGAAAATACTTAAATCACTAAGTGTGTCTTGACCTATTGAATTTCGCAGATATTTTTTAAATATTTTTAATTTTAAGAACGTTCAGCTGTTGCAACGGTCACTGGAATAGTAAAAAACAACAAAATCACTGAGCGGAGAACTGACTGCAAGCGTGAACATTTTTTTCTACAAGAAACAGGTCATTTGGGGGCCCCACGCAATTGGACCGGCGGTAGTTACCCCACTGTTTCCTGGATCTACACATGTTTTGTTTGATGCATCCATAAATATTTTTAACCAATGATAAAAAGACAAGTAGATTCATTCCTATATTAAAAGAAACATTGGAAGCTGCATACATCTCTGTCAAGCAGGCTCAAGATGATGCTGATGTACCCGTCATAAAAACTTCATTGAAACACTATAAATACTGTACTAATAGAAAAACAATAGTAGTTGGTAAGGATGTTGATTTGATGATTCTTTTAATTGCAAGAACATTACCTGATCAGAAAATTTATTATTTAAAATCAGGGAAAAGAAAAGTTGAAACAGAAGTATATTCATCCAAAAGCTTTGATAAGTTTAATAACAGTAAAAATCACATTTTATTGATCCATGCCATTAGCGGGTGTGACACTACATCTGCACTATTTCATATCAGAAAGAAGAAAGTTATGAAATTGTTTTAAAATCGCTAGGCGAGAAGTTTTCAAATTGCCACAAACAACAATTAATTCCTGAGAATGAAGTTCGCTTACTTCTAGCAATGTACAGTGCTTCACTGAATGAACAATCGATTGATAAATACGAACATCATTAATTTGTAAAAGCAACCAGACTTAATAAACCAGTAAAATTATCGAATTTACCATCTACATTCAGTGCAGCACAACAGCATTTATTTAGAGATATCTCCACGTCCAAAAATGTCTTGATAACGAATTAAATCCTGAAGACTGAGGTTGGACGATTAACAGCGATATATTAGAACCCATTCAAAATCTTTTGTCGCTGGCGCCGGCTCCTGATCAATTAGGTAATAGTATATTTTGCAACTGCACTAAAGGGTCTCATGCGAGTTGTACTTGCAGAAAAATAGGTCTCCGTTGTTCTTTAGTATGCTTGAATTGGCGCGGTGTTTAAACACCGAGACTGAAGAAAGCAAAAGTAATGCAGATATTGATGAAGATATAGAATGGCTTTCTTAGTTCAAGAAATGATAGAATCAATAGATAAATATATTGATGAAGTCTCTAAGGAAAATCATGAAGTTTAATGGACATAAATGAGGAAGATGCCCAATGATTTAAATTTAATATTTTCTATTCAAATTCAAAATTCAAATTCAAATTTATTCAGGTATTAATCACTAACATACAGTATTCACATAAATCATAAAACAATGAAAAATAAACAAGTAAATTATAGGATGAATCACCTAAGCTAAAAGCTTGTGATGTGATGTCCATCCAGAAATATACCAGTTTAATTATATACAAGAAAATAACAGCAGCATCAGAATACAAAAATGATAGAAGTACGTTACGAAATGGAAATGGTAGGCATATAATGATGGCTATGGCACACGTGCACACAATGCGTAACATTAAAATTTTATGAGTAACACATACATAATAATTTAAAGGTATACAAAATATACAATTCTATGCAAAATATACAATAATGTGTAAACCATATATAAATCATATGGTGAACCAAAGTACTTATGGTGACGCAAGTAGTAAGCCAGCAAAGTTTAATAAAATCAGCAACAGTGGAATTGGAGGCAGGTAAATAACTTTTTTTTAAATCTGTTAATTAATGTACAAACAAGGTTTCACATCTATGGAAATTTTCGTTTTTAACTCTTTTTTTAATTCGGATTTGTTTGTAAATTTTTTTATTTTAGTAGGCAGCATGTTATATAGCATTGGTCCTTGATAAAAAATAAATCTCTGTGTATGGGTTTTTCTGCAGAAAGGAACATTCACTGTCAAATTTTGTATTGCTCTAGTGTTATAAGCATGTATTGTGCATAACGCAGGTTTTTTTTAACATCCACATTAGACCTTGGTAAATATATAATGTCCTTATTGTAAATAAAGTAGCCTCATCATATAAAATATCAGTTGAGTATTGCATGTCTTTTTTAAAAATAATTTTTAGTAATGTGTTTTGAATTACCTGTATATTATGTAGAGTAGTGTTGTATAATCCCCCCCCCCCCATTATCTGATGACTGATTCGGCCAAGGCATCATACACTATAAGCATGTTTTCTCCGTTGAGTACGTCTCTTAATTGGTAGAACTTAAATGCCAGCTTTCTGAGCCTATTTATTAGATAATCAATGTGGTCTGTCCATCTCAAATATTGATCAATCATGACGCCAATGTATTTAATTGATTTTAATTGTAATATTTTATTAGAACAGAAACAATTGTTATTACACTGAGTTTCGTGAATGATAATAGACTGTATATCAGATTGATCCGCTACAGATGTAGAAAAAGTTATAAATTTTGTTTTTCCAATATTTAGACTCAGAAGGCTTGCATTTAACCAAGAAAATATAAGTTTAAGATCGTGTTCAGCATTTTCATATACCCTATCCCAAGAATCACCAACAACCGTTACCGCAGTATCATCTGCATAAGAAATGATATGTCAATTTATATTATTTACTTGTGTAAGACTATTCAAGTATATTAAAAAAAAAATTGGTCCCATCACCGTCCCTTGTGGGACGCCGGTGGTGATGACTAATGGGTCGCTATAAGTATTGTTGATTTTTATTTTTTAATATCGATTTGTTAAGCAATCCTGGAATATGTTTAATGCTGTACCTATTGTATTTCAATGTGGATTAGGCCCACGGAGGATACTACATAAAAAACGCGCCTAGTGATCTACTCCTACTTTGGTGTGGAGAGTACATACGTATTTTAAAAAATTCAACTGTGCCGCGTCTTTCTCTCGAAAACGATTGATTCTACAAAAAAAGTCTAATAAGCTCTTTTGTGTAGAATTTTATAATTTACAATTTTCTCCAAAACCATTTTCCTAGTAAAATTAATAATTTTTGAGATATTTGCGAAAAACTAGAGTTCACCCTTTTTCACCCTTTAGCGAAGTTAGATCAGCAGACCGAGCAGGCCACTTGATCGGTGCATCTGCCATAACCCAATACAATTTACATTAAATCTTAATTTGACTCCAGTACATTATTTAAATACTTTTTCGTTTATAATTTATTTATTTGATAAATAGTCATTTATGTTCTAACAAACTATATTACGTTATAAATTATTATATCCGTTATTGCTTAGTTTTAAAACAAAATAAACTATTTTTAGTGGGGCCTCTATTTACCTCGTTACGGCTGATTTTAATTATTAATTCATATCCGCTTAAATACATACAAATTTAGTGAAAACACGTTATTTTGAAATAATTTAAGTATGTGTCGAATGCAAATTAAGTTCGCTTTATTCATTCAAATTTGCTACTTTCACCAAAGGAGGATTTAAGTGTATAGTATAGAAGCCAGTGGCGTATTCGATGGTTTTTAGTTTTATAATTTACACATTTTAAATCTTCGTATATGCACATTACCTACATTTATATTTACGTTTGGTGTAATTATTTTACTGGCAATTATATATTGTGCTGAAGTACTTTTCGCAAAGACTACATTCTCCAGCAAAAACACTCTGTACTAAAATCGTTAGAGGAGGATAGTGATGACGTTAACGTTAATGGACGTATTATTGTAGAAACATTTCAGACCGCTAAAAATATATACATGCACAGACAAAAAACGAGATGTCTCTGTGTAGAGAGAAAATATCACAGAGCTAACGTATGTCCACCGGCGCAGAGGTCGTTTGGCATATCAAAGGTCAGTGGTTTAATGCCGACGCAAGTTCTAAAAATTAGATTTTTTCGTGAGTAGGGAATTCAGATTGATTTGGATGTCAATCATAAACACTTTGTTAACTTTGAAATTAACAATTTCAATAAAGTACAAAAGTTTTATTTTGGAAAGTTGATAGTTTATTTAATTCAATTGGTCCATTGAAGGAGTCGGACAAAGCACCGAATGTTTGCGCACCGGACTAGACCATGCCCTTTCTCATTTTCGAGGGTACTAAATCGATTCCCGGGGTCAAATCAGTTTTTCCACCTCGGCAACTCCCTCAAATTGGCAAAAAACCACCCCCAAGTTCCCCTTTTCCGTGAATCCATTTTTCTCCAGTTTATTTTACTAATTATTGTTCCCTCGAATAGAACGGAAGGTCCCTCGAAGGATTTGACCTCAGCCATCCCTATCCCAGGCCTCAAACGCTTGTAGGGGGTGAAAAATGGATATTTTCTTTTTGTGAGAAAAAATTAATATTTTGTAGGTGGCGCTTCTTTGAGGAAAGTGGTAGGTAACCAAGGTTATGTAACCACCCCCAGGGGTTGTTTCCACGCTTCAAGGGGGTGAAATTTTTTCGTCAAATTGAAAAACAGTATAAAAAATATGTTTATTAAAATGTTTTCATAAATTGATTTTCCACCCTTTTGAAGGGAGAAAACAGCCCCCGGGGCCTGTTACACAACCCTGGCCACCGACCACTTTCGTCAAAGAAGCGCCACTTACAAAATATATTTTTTTTCTTATAAAAATAAATATGATATTTACACTCCTTTGAAGGGTAAAAACAACCCCCAGGGGTGGTTACACAACCCTGGTCACCTACCACCTTCCTCAAAGAAACACCTCCTGTAAAATGTCAATTTTATTCTCACAAAAACAAATACCAATTTTCCACCCCCTACAAGGGTTGGAAGCCTGAGGTAGGGGTGGCTGAGGTCAAATCCCTCAAGGGACCTTCTGTTCTACTCGAGGGAATAACAGTTAGTCGAAAAGGGGATTTTGGGGGTGGTTTTTGGCCAATTTGAGGGAGTTGCCGAGGTGGAAATGTTGGTTTGACCGCGGAAAACGATTCAGCACCCTCGAGAACGGTGGGGGGGACATTGTCTAGTCCGAGGCGCAAACATTCGATAATTTCGTAATAAATCCCGACTCTTTAAATGGACTAAATCTAATTTGAATAAAGCTGTTTATTGTTATTGTTGTTATTAATTTTATTATTTAATTCAAACAATAATTATGAAATATTTTTCAATAAGATCGCCTTCATTGCATTTTAAAGTTTCTTTTTTTGATTCCATGGTTTTCTTCATAAGATATTATTGATCGACAAGCTTCCAAAAGTCTGTTATACAATTCTTATTCTTGTTGTATGGTTTGCTTTTATAAATCTTTTATTTAAGTAAAGTAAGTAAGTAAGTAAGTATTTAAGGTGTAATACCCCATAAATGGGGTCTATAGGTGTAATATTTGGGGATCTGGGCAGAAACTCGTAAAGTTTTAGTACTCTATTACGTCCTATTCATTTTCTATTTTGATCCAACCATTGCCTCACAATTAAGGCATTATCTACTGTGCAGCAATTCTGTTGGAAGCGAATATCTCTTTGTAATGCAATGCAAGCGATAAAGTGTTCATAGCATCGGAGAATTTCGTGTTCAGGAAATTTGAGTAAACATCAGGATTTAAATTTCCCTAAAAAAAAAAAGGACCAATTAGCCCGATTTCCAGAATACTACACCGTACATTAATTTTTTGGGAATACTGACTTTTGCAGTTGATTAGCCAATTTGGATAATCTGCAGTCCAATATCTAATGAAATCACGCCATTAGTAGTAAATGTGGCTTCATCTGAAGAGAGTACCTATTTTAAAGGTAAAACGACGATGCTTTAAAAAATAACCTTGCTGCCAATAACAATACACTAATCTTCTTTCCTGGTTTCCTTCTTGTCACGTGCGAAGAAATTTTTGCTTCAACGGTTTTAATTTATGCGTGCGAAGACAATGCCAGACCTTTTTTTGATAAATTTAATTTCCGCGCAATTTCTCTTACATTGAGTCGTGGGTTTCCATTAACAAGAGCCAGTACGATTCATCATCGGGATACCTTCTGGTTGGCTTCACAATAGTGTTACGTATTTACAATCTCCAGTAAACACCCTGTACGCAGGTTCAATAAATTGCAACAAGAGCTTCACAAGCCACTGATTTATCAATAACTTAAATTGCAATAATTTATCCTTAAAAACCAATTATAACTTTAATCTAACATAAATTCACTATTTTAAATCACAACTTATTACTGTTCCTTATTTTTATCTGATCACTTGCTAATCTAATATAAGAACTATACTGCATACTAAATTAAACTGAACTCTTACCGGCTTCTCTGCTGTGCCTGTATATACTTAAATACAGGAGTTATAGAGCATTCTGTACGCATCTCGTTATTTCCCGTAAGTTCGCGCCCTTTCTGGTAATTTCCATGGTTCGGCTCGGCAGTCGTTACAGAGATGGCGCCGCCGACTGCTATTACTTGGCTGGAATGTAGAACACAGCCGGCTTCAGCACATAACACTGCCCCTCCTTAAGCCTGAACGTACCGGTCAGGCATTAGATTCCCCAACATACTTCGCCAGTCTGTCCAGGTGCACGATTTTCATTTTTGACTTCTTATTCCGTTGAATCTGATACACGACATTATTGATCTGGGTAACGATAGTATACGGCCCTTCCCAAGGTGGGTGAAGCTTTGAAAATCTTCCTTCCTTCTGCTGTGAGTTGTACAGTTAAATCAGATCCCCCACCCTGAATCCTGCCGCACCGACGTTACGATCATAACGAGCCTTCATTCGGCAATCACTTCTTGTAGGTGACCCCTTGGCAGCCATACCCGCACAAACCTTGCAACTGCAATACCAAGCCTCTACATCCTAACGGCTATTTATCTAGTATAATCGTTCCAGTACTCTAGTCTGCCAAAGTGCTGTCCGAATATTCCCTCGTGCATTTGCCGAATTACCCGGCACCTATTTATCACTAATCGCATGATAACTTTATTCCCATCCGGGATCTCCCATGCTCTCCGTAATAGTCCATCCTCAAGCCTTAGGGAATTCCATTGTGCCCATAAAGCCTTCAGTCCAGCACTTTTGCTAGAAACGTAATTTCATTCCGGGCGGATTGCTTTTTCCTTCGCCCTCAACAGTGGTCCAATTTCATCATTGTCAGTTGTTCCTTTCTTACAACTTCGTTTGTTCAACCCTTCGGAACTTCAATCTTAACCGCCTTCACTTCTGCTATATTTTGCTGTTTCTTTACATCCTTGGCATTCATTTCCTTGGGATATCTCTGGTGATAGTACCTCTTGACATGCCCCAATTTGCCGCAATTATAACAGCGGATTTCTTTTGTCAGACTTTCACCACTTCGCTGCTTCTTCGGCTCCTGTTTCGGCAGTTACGGGTCCTTTTTCAGCCTCGGTCACGAACTGAATTCGTTCAGTGCTTGCGCGACCATTTTCTGTATGTCTTTTAGCGTAGCCATCAATTTCATCTTATCGGAGCGGGGTTCCTCTTTCTTTGCAACGTTTACTTCCCGAGGATTCCATTTTCGACAATCTCGCATCATATGCCCTGGTTTGCTGCACTGATAACATCGGAATCCTCCGCTAGGCTTTATACCTCTTTATCGGTTTTCCTGTTTTCTTGGAAAACTTGTCTTATTCATTAATTGAATAAACATCGTATGTATGTCCTTTAGTTTGATGTCCAAATTCGTTTCTTCTGACTGGGCTGCTCCCACAGAGTCCGCTCATATTCTGTGCCATGAGAAATCCATATAGGCGGCCTCTACCTCAAATGCATGGATCAATGCTTCGCTACTAGTCTTATGCTGAGATAGTCTAAGGACCCGACTGATCTCTTCGTCCTTTATGACATCATTAAACGCGTCAACTGCCAATTGCTCCTGGAACTGACTTGGTGCATTCGGGTAAGCCAAATATGTCAGTCTCTCTACTGCAGCCTTAAATTCTTGTAAACTCTCTCCATCTTTCAGTATGTGAGATTTCAGATAAGTCGAATGCAGCTTCTAAAACTTAAAAATCCTTTTGCTGCGCCACTGGGATCATCTGCAACAATTCTAAAGCTTACCCTTTCAAGCTAGAACTAATGTCATAGCCTTGCCTTCATCACTTCAGTTGTTTGTGCATGCAGCTGCCTCAAACTGTTTCTTATATATTGTCCATGAAGTTTGTCCGTCAAAGGAAGGAGGTTGTAATCGAGGACTTGATACGCTTAGCTGGCCTCCGTTTTCTCTCAACTGTCGCTTAAGTCGTTTCATTTCCCTCTCAACTACCCGGAATTTTCCTTCAATATCGCTAATTTTTCCTTCGACATCAGTAACTATTTGTTTGACTTCGACTATATGAAATTTTCCTTCCATATCTGTAACATTTTCTTCGATGCCTTTTCTTCTTGACGTTTTCTTTCCTGTTCTGCCTTTTTTCTTGACGTCTCCTTTCCTGATCTGACATCATCTTCCGCAGTTCATCGTTTTCCTTTTTCTGATCCAGCATCATTTTTCTTAATTCCGCGAGCATGTCTTGCATTTGATTTTTCGGCAGCCATGCTTCTTGTTTCCATCCAAAAAGTTCTTGAAACAGCACTAATAAGTCTTAATTAAAATCTATATTAGGTGTAATCCAAATATTGCTCACAAAATCCGGAATAGAATGTTCTAGAAATTTTCTCGAAATGTCACAAATAGGTTTTATTTAATGTCTATATCACCGTCCAGTTGACAGAAATTAGCTAACTGCACTAGTTTCTAAATATAATATTCTTGAAATTTTCACACACTAGCACGAATAAGTCTTGTCTACTGTCTATATCACTTTCCAGTTCAAAGAACTTCAATATCTCCGGTGGTTTCCAAATAGAAAATAGAATTCTCTGGAACCTCGTCAAATTCTCCAGAAATCCTGTTGAAATTCCGCTTCTGACACTAATTGTTAGGTGTTTATAATCTCCAGTAAACACTCTGTACGCAGGTTCAATAGATTGCAACAAGCTTCATAAGCCAGTGATTTATTAATCAATTAAATTACAATAATTAAATAACAGAACTAATTATAATTTTAATCTAACATAAATTCACTACTTTATATCACAACTTATTACTGTTCCTTATTTTTATCTGATCATTTACTAATCTAATATAAAACTCTGTATATTAGTACTGTAATGTATCGTGAACTGAACTGAACTCTTGCCGGCTTCCCTGCTGTACCTTTATATACCTAAGAACAGGAAAGAGGAATCTCGTCTTTCCCGTAAGTTCGCGCCCTTTCTGGTAATTTCCCTGGTTCGGCTCGGCAGTCATCACAGAGATGGCTCCGCCGACTACTATTACTTGTAGAACACAGGGCCGGCTTCAGCACATAACAATAGTGCCAATTAAATTTCCTATTAAGGTCAGCAACGGTGTTATGATGTACTTTAGGACCATTGGGATGTTTAATATTAAAAAATGTTCTAGCAGCCACTCTGAAGGAAAGGCGAATAATGTCCACCTTTTGAAATTGTTAATTTCAAAGGCATTTTGACGTAAAAGTTGATAAAATGGCATTTATCATGATTGGTATCCATAACAATCTGGATCCTCAAAGTCACGAACATTTTTCCGATGTGCATTGTTTATAAAAAAATATATACAGGGTGTTGTGTTTTGCAGGTCGACACAAACCTTTTAGGAACTGAAAGAATACATCACTTGGAACCTATTTAGCTTCACTTACCTTAGTACAAAATCTTACGGTTTTCGAACTATTCCTCAATTATACTTGTTTTGAAAAATTCTGTGGATTCATAGTTATACGCCTTTGCTCTAATATGTATTTATTATATCCAATACGTTAACGATTATCCAAAGATGAAGTAAAGATTAAGAACTTTTAATTTTGCAAAGTGTTTATGTCATGGCAACTTATGATTTTTCGTGGAAGTTTATGAAATAAATACAGCCTTTTAAGGTGTTCAAATACTTTAAGAAATGTATGTAATTTGTGCTCTTTCAAACACCAAAAACGATCTCAATAATAAACAGTGTATGAGACAAAAAATCATAGTAACAAAATTTGAGAAGTCAGTGTTAACTCACCTAATTTATGATTCTCAAACACAAATAAAAAACAAGATTTACATTAAAACATAATATTTTTGGTCGCAAACTCCTCTATAAAATCCTTATTTTACTATAAGGAATGTAATCAGACTGCAACCAACAGCTACTCTCCGGGCTATGCGCGCCGCCAAGCGCTGAATTACAAGTTACAAGCCTGGCGCGTTAAGTGTAATAATTGCATATTACCATCAAAACGCTAATGCTTCGATTGCAACAAACACCAGCCGAAAGACTGATCCCACTTAAAGGAGCTCTCGTGCCAGCCGTCACACACCACTTGCAGACTGCAGTTTTGAGCTATTGGCTCTCATCAGTGCAAGGTAGGCATATGACGACCGACACGAGGATCACTTGACTATTTAGTACATTTCGATTGCAATCGAAGCAGTAGCGTTTTGATGGTAATATGCAATTATTACACTTAGCAAGCAAAGAAAAAACGAAGAAATTCAAACATAAATATACAAATATAAATATTTTTTAAAAAGCGGTTATGTGAAACTCACTGAAGGACTCCCGGAGAGTAGCTGTTGGTTGCAGTCTGGTTACGTTCCTTATAGTAAAATAAGTATTTTATAGAGGAGTTTGTGACTAAAAAATTATGTTTTAATATTCCGCCCTCTAAAAGCACCTTTGAAGATTTATATTATTGATCATTTTATTATCATTCAGTTTCGAAATGAGAACCCTAATTTCTGATACATGCACGGACGTAGGGTCAATTTTAACATAATTTTTTCTACCATTTGGTCGAAGACTTCAATGATTTTTCGGATAAAATGGACTTGGGTTTGTATCTCTTCACTGTAAAGAAGATCTTTAGTATTTCTCCAAACGTAGTAGTCCAGTGTTATTATCTCTGAGGACCTACCAGACCAGATCCACCTCTGTCGAGTGTTGATCTAGCTATCGGGCAAGGTGTCAAGGAGCGAGTGACAGATGTACTAGCAGAGTCCTTTGCTAATTTGTTTCTGTGAATCGTCTTTGTATTGAAATTTGTTCACGGTATCTTCGCTTGGCTTCGTTCTAAAGGGTATAAATTACAGAATAATTTTCAAGTACGTGAATGTCTTAGGTGGTTGTAGATTTTTCGTAGACTTTAATGGAAAACCATAACTTGCCATGACGTTAAAATTAATATGGCATTATTAACCTTTAATTTATCTTTAGATAAAAGATAATATCTCTCATTATCGCATGATTAGCGTATACTTATGAATCTGCAGGATTTTTACCTTGGTTACCCAACAGCCCATCGGATGTACTTTGAACAAAAAACGAACGTTCATTGGATGTCTTGAATATCCGCTGAGTATGGCCTTCAGATATCAATAGGACCATGTTGTGTTATTAAAGTTATTTTAATGGCTTTGGTAATTTTATTATAGCAAAGTAGATAGTGCTTAAGCAATAATATTTATATTATTATTATTAAATATTATCTCCTATCCCCAAAACCTCTACCTGGCGGCGCCATTGAGAAGAATCTAGCTGCAAAGGGGTCAACGGCGCGTAACAAATGTTCTTCATTCTTGACTTTCATTCTAGACATTCAAGTTCAACGTTTTATATTGCGCTTGACATTGCAGAATCACTCAAACGGAAAAGAGAAATGTTGGGGATCATTTTTGTTACATCTGTAGCATATGTTCAACGGGTTGTTCTTTATATTTATGATAGGTACATATAATTAAATATAAAATATGGTAATCTGCGGATAGATCTAGTGTAGAATTTCAAATTAGTTATGATTTGCTTCGATACCCAAGAATAAAGAAAAATCATGAGTGTAACCTCTCTAGTGGCTAATGTAATATAGCAACTTAATAGTCTCGCTCATGATATGAAACTTCTTTTAAATTGGATCGTATGAGGTTCAAATAAAGTATCTGAACAGTGGGTAACAATTTATTGGTACGAGGTTATTTAATAATTAGAAATTTATTAAAAGCATAAAGTTAAAGCAGATGCTTAGTTGGGATGCCCGTCCCTGTTTTAGTTATTATTACTATTAATTGGTTGTCCATTTAATCGATTCCTTCTACCTATTATATTCATTAAGTACCTACAATATATTTTTATACATTGACTGACTTCTGTAGTTGGCCCCTTGTGAAACAGTATTTCAGATAACGCAAAATTAGTTTCTTTCGATGTTAAAAGTCTTATCACCTGAATACCTTTACAACCGTTACATGAAAAAATAGATAAACGATTCTAGTATAGACTTAGATTTAAAACAGCAACTAAATATTGTGACCAACGTGCACTAGCCAAAATTATTTTAAAATTAACAATGCAATTTTTGAATCTATGTAAATAAAAATGAAATGCTGTTCGTTGGTAATCGCATCACTTGAGGACGGCTGGACCGATTTGGCTATTTTTTTTTTTAAATGCTCGTAATAGTTCGAAGAAGGTTTTCATGGAAAGAAAAATTGAAAAAGTTGCCCGGAAAATTCTGGAAAAATCGGAAGTGCTTTTTGTGACAGAACAACATCTTTCGAGTTAGCTAGTAGCTAATAATATAGATTACCTATGGGGTCGCCTGTGTCACCGTTATTGGCTGAAATTTTCACGTCAGACTTTGAAAATAATATGTTTGATTTTAAAAACATATTAGTGAACAATATGTTTTTCCGGACCCGATATGTGGATGATGTGATTTGCATCTAGAAAGGTACGGTCGTGAGCAAAAAAAATAGGACAATTCTTATAACGGTATTTTGCTAAAATCTAGTTGTGTACATCTAACTTTAATTTTTGTGTCAGTTAGTTGTCATAATTTATTGCAAGTGTACAAAAAACTAATATGCCTCATATAAGCGATTTAGGTAAATCTGGAGTTATTGCTAAAGCAGAAGATGGATGGTCAATGAGACAAATTGCACTGCGTTATAATATTGACAAAAATTCGGTGTGTAACATTTTAAGAAAGTGGAATAAACGGTACGATTAGTGGAAATCCTGGATCAGGGCGACGAAAGATATCAACTCAACAACAAGATTTGCAATTGATAAATGCTTTAGTAGAAAATCCATTTTACTCACTTCAGGCTGCTGAAGAAACGAATTTTTCTGGATCGAGTAGTACTGGTCGCCGGCGAGTAAGAGAATCGGAGCTATGCTGTCATGCAGCAGCACAGAAATACTTACTTAAAGCTGAACACAAAGAAGCTCAACTAGGATTTGCGCTTGAATTTTTAGCGCATGATGTAAATTTTTGGAAAAATGTAATCTTTACAGACGAAAAAACTTTCCAGTCAACACACAGCAGTCGTATTCGTGTTTACCGCCCTCCGAATACTCGATTCGATGAGAAATGTATATCTAACAATGATAAAAGTAGTAGATTTTCCGTCAATATGTGGGCTTGGATATCGGTTCAGGCGTCTTGTGGCATATTGAGGAACGATTTAATAGTGAAACGTATATTAGGATTTTAGACAATATTATGCTCCCTTCTGTGTCACAATTATTACCTAATAATGAGTTCATATTTCAACAAGACAATTGTTCCATTCATACTGATCATACCGTAACTAACTGGTTTCAAGATAACAACATCAATGTTCTTAACTGGCCTAATCATAGTACAGATCTTAACCCTGTGGAAGAAGTATGGGGACTACTCGTAGGAAGTATCCAAAAACGAAATGTGAGACCACGGAATGCCCAAGAATTACTGGAAATAGTAAATAATGCATGGGAAAATATTACTAATGATTATTGTATAAGGTTACTTAATTCTATGCCAAACATACTTCTAGAAGTTATAAATAGAAATGGTGCAATAACGAAATATTAACAGTTAGTTTCTTGTTAAGTAGGATCCAGGATTTGTACTAATCGTACCGTTTATTCTCCACTTTCTTAAAATGTTACACACCAAATTTTTGTTAATGTTATAACGCAGTGCAATTTGTCTCATTAACCATCCATCATTTACTATAGCAATAACTACAGCATTAAAATAAAAAATAAATTAAACTGTTTTATTTATTATATCTGTTTTATTTCGGCTACTCATTACATATTCAAACAGAAACAGATTTACATTAGAAAAAAAAGTTTTCCTATTTTTTTCTGCTCACGAGAGTACAGAAAGTCATTTGAGTAAATTTCTATACCTTTTGATTTCTTTTCCTAACAAAATACAATTTACTTTACTAGAAATAGAAAATGAGAGAGGATTAAATTTCTTGGACGTTAACATAAAAAATATAAACAATAAGCTAGAATTTGACATCTACCGAAAACCAACTTGTACAGACACTGTCATTCATAAAGAGTCTAAACAATCACTTCAAATAGCAATGGCATCTTTCCACTCTTACATTCATCGACTGTTAAAACTTAAAAGTAGTTAGTGTCATAAAAATAATAGCCAGGAATAATGGCCACAGTGAAAAGCTAGTAGACAAGCTAATAAAAAATAAACAAAAGAAGAATTTACATAGAGTTTTACGCCGGTTCCTCACAACAAGCCAAAATTTACAAAGTTACCTAAGATTAGTAATAAAATTAGTGGTAGACTCAATAAATTAGGATGTAAAATAATTTCAGTTTATAAAAATAATCTAGGAAAAAAGTTTACTTAATGATAAAGACAAAACAGAAAACTACATAAAATAGGTGTATACCAACTAAATTGTAATGATTGTGATGCTGTATATATCGGTCAAACTGGTCGAAACTTGTAGCAACGACTAGAGAAACATAAAAAGTCCATTTTGAGCGGTGTATGTAGCTCAGGCATAGATAGAAAACAATAATTCTATAAATTTAAACAACATTGAACTACTATACTCAGAAACAAAAAGCAAAACTTGAATTTATTAAAACAGTTAGACATAATGAAAGCAATAAAAAATAACAAGAATGTAACTAATGAAAAGCAAATATTTGTGGGTCATAAGATTATAAGAACAATTGTTTAAATTTTAAGAATTTTTGAGTTACTAGCATAAGATTAGTATTTATTATTTGAATTCTTAAGTAGTTATGAGTGACCGTTTCAAGGAAGACCATGTCATCGCCTGACATCTTCCAGCGGCTTGTATATCAGTGTATGAGCGGAAGCTATGCAATCTTAGGCGAGGATTGTGTAGTGGCTATACCATCCTTCGAAGGGGATGTAAAGCCGTCTTTCTCTTGTCTACTAAGTGTTAGTAAAATAAAAGATCCTTACTTTTCGAAAGAGAAGCGGTTCGGCAAAATTTCTGGTTGGGGGTAGGGTAGCTCGTCTACAGGCGTCGGCGTTAGGCCTCAGTAGTGGAAATAGACCGACGTTAAATAAATTTAAAAAATATGTATTTTATTTGCATAATTTATTAGGCTTTAAGGTACCTATCTATTGTACTAATCGTTATAAAAGTATCAAACAGTAATTTGTAACTCAGTATCTTTTTCAACTAACATTCTAACATTTAAACAAACTCCTCAATTCAATACTCAACGTTAGGAACATGCTTACAGTAATCAATACATTTGCTGTCTCTAGTTTGGAATATTCATTCGGAATATTAATGTATTCAGTACATCTTGACGAACTGAATAGAATGACACGAGACGCGAACGATGATTATACTGCCTTAGATTTAGGTGCACCACCCGCAAAACAAAGTTGTACGGCTATAAATGCTGTACTCGCATGGCGGCAGGGTCTAAGCATTCAGAAAATATGCAGAACTCAGCAGAAAAACATGCCATCTTTTTTCTGTAATTCTGTTAGGTTTTCCGTTAGGGCAATTGTGGAATGTGACATCAGATACTCCCCTAAATAAGATGTTTTACAGAAAGTATCCCAAGGTTTGAACAGTCCGGAGGTTGACAAGGAGTCCTCATTATCATGGCTGAGAGCAGGAAGATAGAGGGATATTTATATATATATGATGAAATGAGCATTACTATTATTAAATATTATTACTATTATAACAACCGTCCAGGACAGGATCATAAGTAACAGAAAACTCATTCCGAAAGTCCTTGAAGTGATTGTATTTTCAGAAGAGCACTGGGCGAAGCTATTGTCATTGGAGCCTGCCTGATAATCCTGCTATGGCCATAGGAATGTGTTTAGGAAAACAGGTGGAAAGATCATATATAGAGAGTTAGTTTTTAAATCAGGGCTTCTTACTACTTCGCTGTTATAAAATAATGTGAACGATCCATCTTTTCACGTCTGAAGGACTTTTATTATACTTTCTAAAATGGACATTAAACGTGCACAAAGAAGGGTTCAAAACGACTATTTCAGACAGAGAATAATACAAAATTTATACTTATTGTCCGTTTATGCTTAACTGCTTCACTGGTGGTACCAATTGGACGTCGTAACACTATAAATCTAACACAGTAAATATTAACACTTTTTTAAATTTAAACTTGAAAAGGAATTTTGAAAACACAAGAAAAAGACCATATAAAGTTCAAAAATATATATTAAATCTTTTAAAAATGTATGTTTTACAAAAACGTTCAAGAAAAATGTATTGAAAAAACTATAGTCTGGCCCGTGTACAACACATAGTGAGGAACGGAACGACCCATAATGTAACAACTACCATCCAATGTGCTGTTTATAGCTAACGATTACACAAAAAGACTCAGTAAAAAGTTCAATGTTTATAATTTTGGTGGGCTTTTGCTTGCCTGTCTATTGACGTATTTTCAGTTCAATATCAATTTAGTTCGCTTAAAAATACTTGAATCGCAACGACTTTAAATTATGTTCTGCAATTATAAATTCAGGCAAGGCGGTCCCATGCACATCTGAGTACATGGTAACTATACTTTTCTGACACCGAATCACTGAGAAACCGGTTTAAGGCAAAAACGCTTACAACTCATCATTTTCCCGTCAAAATCTACTAGAAAATGATAGGGCACCCTCGACGTTGAGGGCTATTTTCGCTAAAACTCTCGAAATACTTTGATTAGAGACTGGATAACTTGTCCTCATATTTAACACAACACATGAGTTGCAGTGCTGCACAACGTGGATTCGTAAAAGGGTCTTTATATTCAGTCGGTTTTCGTTATACTTTCTAAATTTTGTGGTCGGGGCGACATTACGTCCCTGTGCAGAAACATTTACTACACTTTCCAAAATTACACTCCTTGGTGAGTTTTTGATATTTTTGCATAAAAAAGGCTCCGTAGAGCGAAAATGTGATTTAATGTATAAAAACCTCTTCCAACGGCATTTTTACGTGAAATGTTTCAGATTTTGTTACAGTCCCCAAAAGTTCATCGAGGGTATTGGCGTATTTTTTAACACCCCCTTCTTTTGGTGAATCTTTTTGTGCAATGTTAATTTATTTAAAAATGGTTATGAAAAATGGATCTTTGGATGGAGTCTCCCATGTGTTGTACTCGGTTATTTTCAGACCAGCCTATCTGAAACATAACATAGATGCAAAATCTAAAATAGTTATAATATTTTTAACAGGTATCGATGCAGAACATTCGATTATCAAACTTTGAACATTGTATCCCAAAATGGGATAAAAAAGAAAAATTAAAAAACATGAAGATTTTTATAAAAAAAGTCGAATTTTGTTACAGTTTCCAAAAGTTCATCGAGGGTTTTGGCGTGTTCTTTAACAGAAACAGTGGAGTCAATCTATTCAATTTTTTGCCGTATATGGCATTGTCTGGAGTGAATTTTATTAATGAAATGAAACTAGGGTGTTTTAAATTTCACCAAGTTCGGTTGGTAAATAAAAGGATTTCTAAAAAGATGCAAAAATTGGGGAACAGAAGTAATACTTCTATATAGGAAAGTTTATCTGGGTTCTTTTGGATCGTTTATTTGTATGTGTATATTGGTATATATCACAATATTGAATTTAATTTATAAGCTACTTTTAGTAGTGCCAAGAATATTAAATTGTGAAAGGCAATTTAGATAAAATATATTAAAGTGACATATTTGATTAATGAAAATAGAAATTCTTATTAATTTAAATTTACAATGTAAGATAATATAATTTCATAATTTTGTGTGAAGTATTTATTCTTCGCCGCTGCTGTCATAACTGTCCATTTGCAAGTTGTCTTTTAGATGAATTATTTATATAATTTTAACTATTCAATCCCTGAAAAACTACTCCCAACTTTTATTTTTCAAATTGCACCCTTCCTTTGTTTACTAAAAATGAATCTCCATTTTAAACGTAGTAGTATAACGTACTCAATATTTAAGGTACAATTCTCCATAGAATAAAAGATATATTTTTTAAAACTTGTTTTCGTAAAAGTCGTACTAAAAAGTAAAAAATAATTGCAAGAAAATTTACAGTCTGGAGTGAATTTTTAATCATACTTTTCTTAATAATACTTTAATTATTTATAACGTATAGAACCAATTTACATAAATTCATTCATTGCAGTTGGGTTTCGAGGTATAAACCTAACGGCATTCCATTATGTCACCGGAACTAATATCGTACCATTAGTACGGGAAAAAAACGGACGTAGAAGTCTCTGATCAGGCGAAAAACCTTTTGTAATCTACGTTTTACCGGAGGTGCCGGTTGGATAGTATATTTAATCAATTTTCACCCCTGCGTCCCCTACGTGCGGATATTTGCAAAAATAACGGTGGAATACTGTATTGCCATCAGATACTAGTAACTATGCAAAATTTCATCGATTATGTCAGGAAGTGTGTTAAATAAAGGATGCCAAATTTGAACACAGACATGAAAACTATGTTGTGAGTTAAAGAAAAGCAAGTAAAAGAGAATAATTTTTAAATCAGTTTTATTTGTTCTATAAGACTATAGCCAGTTGTAGTTGATTATTAAAACAAAAACTAAGCCGAATGGCTCAATGCTTAAGTATTAGGCTTGTAGTAGCGAGGTAATGGGTTCGAATCCTTGTTAGATATGGATGTTCAGTGACTTTTTTATGTGTTGTCGAGATGGTAGCAGTGGCCTAGACAGCGATTGTGTGAGTGACAAAATGGCTAATTGCTGTTACCTATTTTGAGTTCGAATCCCAACTGCGACAGATGGTAGTGCCGCAGAGAATGAGTATTGTGTCATTGTCTATATGTGATTATGTGGTAGTTCTCTCTAAGGCTCTCTAAGGAGTAGGTAGACTGAAGTCTTAGAGACGGACTGTGGTGATATTTGGGGAATTCGAATTAACTTATTCGGACAGTTTCCCTTTCACATTATTTCTGATAACTATTTTTCTCTACCCCCTTTTTTCTCTTGAAAATTGCTCCAAAACGAGAGCCGAAACGTTGAAATGTTCATTTAATACAATAAGTCTGTATTTGTCTTTAGTTATATGTATTACATCATACATAATACATAATATGCGGTAATTTTTTTCTTGAATAAATTTATATTGGTTATTTGTTTTATTTGGTGTGGTAAATAATTGTAGAATTTAGGCGCAAAATAATTTATAAGCGTATTTTGGTACTTATTAGGATGTTCGTATTTAAATTTACTTGTGCTTGATATCAATTGTTATAAACCCTACGCTTTTTACAGTAAAATAAGAATTTTAATATTTGAACATTATTTTTTACTTTTTAGTTCGGTTTGCTATTAAAGCGTGCTTTTAGTTTTTTTAACTATAATTTTTTTAGTCACCCTCTTGACATTCATCCCTTGGCACGTTTCTCACCAATAACAAAATATATATTAATTACAACGGCTCCTCCGCCAAAATATCGACAATAGATTAGTCATTTATTTTATTTTATTTTATTTTATCCTGATGATCCTGGTGAGGACATTACGACAAAGTTGTCAAATTATTGTATTGTCATCGGCCCTTGATAAGTGTGCAAAGTTTCAGTTTAATCTGATATTTTAAAGTGGGTGAGAATCACGTTCAAATATTCCTCTACAAACAAACATACAGGTGAAGCTAATAAAAGCGTGTTAAAAACATGAGAACTGATTTTGCACATAATAATTCTCGACCCACAAAACTATATATTCGTTATAAAGGAGATCTATGGGGTATGTCTTATTTTTTGACAAAATTACTTTAAAAAGATATTTTTTCAGTATTAAAACTTACTGAAAAAATATCTTACTTCAATGTTTGCTAAATATGTACCTTCCCATATTATTGTTCCATAGCGCAGTGATTCGGCCAAGGCATGGTATAGCATTTTTAATATGTAACTTGGTAATATATCTCTTAGCTGGTAACATTTGAAAATTATCAAAAGTAGTTTCTTATTTAAATTGTTGATATGCTCTGTGTATGAGAAGGTTCTGATCAATCATTAATCCAAGATATTTTATGATTGTTACATCTGTTTGTCTCTTTTGTATATGTGCAATTATCCTGAAAGTTGTTAAGAATACAGTTATAGTTATGTAAATGAATTTTGTTTAAGTTTGGAAGATATATATCATAGATATAATATATAAAATTTGTTTTTTCCATATTGATTGTCAAAACATTTTCCGAAAGGCAATGTTGTACTTTTGAAAATCCTTCAATGGTTAATTTATTTCATCCCAACAATTACCTTCCATGAAAAGAACAGTATCTTCACCATAAGATAAATTTTACATTTCGTGTTTAGAAGTAGTAGTTCGTTAATGTAAAGTAAAAATAGTGTTGGTATCAGAACGGTTCTTTGAGGTATACCATGCTCTAATTGCTGTTTAAACGTACCGAGTTGGTCACAGATTTTAACACACTCTACTGTTTTGTAAATAACTATGAAGTGAGTTATTAGCTATTCCTCGTATACCATAATGCCCATAATCACTTAGTTTCGTCAATAAGTATATTGTGAGACACTGTATCATATGCCTTGGCTAAATCAAGAAATACTGCGGAAGAAATGCCTGACTGGTTAATCAGCGCCACCTTTGAAAGGTGGTGATATGATTTTCTAAGTTGTTCCCATTTGAAAATTGGGGTTGGAGAAATTATTAAACTTCGAATTTTGATATCTCGCTTATTACTTCCACGTCCAGTGGAAGTATAGTAACGCAATTTTTTTTTTATAAATAAACATAAAATGTCATGAAACGTCGAGATTTTAAATTTGAACGAAAAAAATTCTGTCTATCTGTAACTTTTTTTGTGCGCACGTTTACTTTGGAACCGTTTATGATATTGACTTGAAATTTGGTACACTTATGTATTTTAACGAGATCTGGAACTAGATTATATTTTGTATATTATTTCCTATTATTTGGGTTTTCTACCACATGCATTATTGTTCTCTTCAAAAACAAATCACCGAATCTACAAAATAATAGAATTATTGGAAAAAAAAGCCTCTGCGCCCGTGACGCTTACGCCAAAGGAATAGTCAGAGGTTATGTTTTGCAAATAATATAAATCGGAATAAACACAGAAATAATGTATTTTGCTGACGTTTCGGAAAATAATCTCTTTCTGTTTTCAAAGCTTTTTTTGAAAGAACTCTTATTTTGCTGTGTATGTCAAATACACAGCTTTAAGATTCTGTTTATGTTATTTCCATAGATACTTACTATTTACGTAGAACATAAAACTGATGATATTTTCTTTTAGGTAATGTTGAGTTTGTTAAGTTCTTCTTTTAACATTGGTAGCCAGGTTGTACAAATATCTACAGAACAATTCGATACGCATTTGTCTTCATTTAATAAGATTATTGCTGATATCTAAATTTTAACTCAAATCGGTCAATAAATGTTAAAAGGGGTGTTGTAAAATGTTTATACGATAGGGCCAAAATAATTTCATCTAATAATGAAATATTAAATAACGAGAAAAAATTTATCAAAGAGGTTCTAGTACAAAATCAATATCGTGAAGCCTTTGTTGATAGAGTTTTCATAAATGTTGAAAATAGTTGAACAAAAACCTGAACGTCATTATACAGCAATAATTCCTTATGTATACGGATTATCGGAAAAGCTACGTCGTATAGGTGACAAATTTGATGTTAGGACGATATTTCAAACGGGGAACACTTTAAGATCTATTTTAACAAAAACAAAACCGATAAACAGGGAGCAGAATTCAAAAAACTGTATTTACAATATCCCGTGCGAATGTGATAAATGTTATGTGGGTGAGTCATCCAGACCTTTCAGTGTGAGGTTGGATGAGCACAAGAATTACATTAGAAAGAATGAAATTCAGAAATCAAAGATTTGTGAACATGCTTGGGAAAACGGACATAGAATAAACTGGGACTCGGCAAAAATTTTAACAAAAGAAGCAGATACCAAAAAAAGAAAATTAAAGAATCAGCAATAATCTTATTAAATGAAGACAAGTGCGTATCGAATTGTTCTGTAGATATTTGTACAACCTGGCTATCAATGTTAAAAGAAGAACTTAACAAACTCAACATTATCTAAAAGAAAATATCATCAGTTCTATGTTCTGTTTAAGTAGTAAGTATCTATGGAAATAACAGAAACAGAATCTTAAAGCTGTGTATTTGACATACACAGCAAAATAAGAGTTCTTCCAAAAAAAGCTTTGAAAACGGAAAGAGATTATTTTCCGAGACGCCAGCAAAATACATTATTTTTGTGTTTATTCCGATTTATATTATTTGCAAAACATAACTTCTGACTATTCCTTTGGCGTAAACGTCACGGGCGCAGAGGCTTTTTTCCAATAATTCTATTATTTTGTAGATTCGGTGATTTGTTTTTGAAGAGGACAATAATACATGTGGTAGAAAACTCAAATAATAGGAAATAATATTCGTAGAATGCCACAAATAACTTTCAGACAATATTTAAATTATATTTTGATTTAATTCCGTAATAGCCACCCCCTCTACCACACCCGCCCTATTATTAAAAGGAGTAAAATATTACATTGGGATTTAGTGTGTATAAGACCTGGATACAAAATCTGGATGTGTGAGGTCACAAAAGATCGAGCTTTGAAAGTACTAAAAATTGTTATACTACAAAATTTTCACAGAAACGAACTGGGTTCACGGAAAACACGATAAATATACATTATTTTTCTACGGAGGTGAATTTGAGGTTGAACCCCCCCAAGCTTATAGCTCAAGCTTTTTTTTCTGTTCATTAGTAATATGTATGAGAGCCGTTTACAGAAAATGCCAAAAAAATATATTTTGATTTTTAATGTGTTGCTTTTTTTACATAAATCAACAACGGCTCATTTTATTTCAAAAGTTTTTCTCAATATTTCTTGAGCCTGCCCACTCTAATTTGTTTTAACTCTGTCGAAAAACTGTTTCTAGTTCCGGTGATGTATATGCAGTTAATTATTTCTAGGTTCAATAAAAAAATATGGTTAAAAATTTAAATATTCTTTCCTATTATTTGGGGTTTCCACCACATGTATTATTATCCTCTTCAAAACAAATCACCGAATCTACAAAATAATAGAATTATTGGAAAAAAGCCTCTGCGCCCGTGACGCTTACGCCAAAGGAATAGTCAGAGGTTATGTTTTGCAAATAATATAAATCGGAATAAACACAGAAATAATTTATTTTGCTGACGTTTCGGAAAGTAATCTCTTTCCGTTTTCAAAGATTTTTTTTGGAAGAACTCTTATTTTGCTGTGTATGTCAAATACACAGCTTTAAGATTCTGTTTATGTTATTTCCATAGATACTTACTACTTACACAGAACATAGAACTGATGATATTTTCTTTTAGATAATGTTGAGTTTGTTAAGGTCTTCTTTTAACATTGGTAGTCAGGTTGTACAAATATCTACAGAACAATTCGATACGCACTTGTCTTCATTTAATAAGATTATTGCTGATATCTAAATTTTAACTCAAATCAGTCAATAAATGTTAAAAGGGGTGTTGTAAAATGTTTATACGATAAGGCCAAAATAATTTCATCTAATAATGAAATATTAAATAACGAGAAAAAATTTATCAAAGAGGTTCTAGTACAAAATCAATATCCTGAAGCCTTTGTTGATAGAGTTTTCATAAATGTTGAAAATAGGGACAATCAGGTACAACAAAAACCTGAACGTCATTATACAGCAATAATTCCTTATGTATACGGACTATCGGGGAAAAACTACGCCGTATAGGTGACAAATTTGATGTTAGGACGATATTTCAAACGAGGAACACTTTAAGATCTATTTTAACAGAAACAAAACCGATAAACAGGGAGCAGAATTCAAAAAACTGTATTTACAATATCCCGTGCGAATGTGATAAATGTTATGTGGGTGAGTCATCCAGACCTTTCAGTGTGAGGTTGGACGAGCACAAGAATTACATTAGAAAGAATGAAATTCAGAAATCAAAGATTTGTGAACATGCTTGGGAAAACGGACATAGAATAAACTGGGACTCGGCAAAAATTTTAACAAAAGAAGCAGATACCAAAAAAAGAAAAATTAAAGAATCAGCAATAATCTTATTAAATGAAGACAAGTGCGTATCGAATTATTCTGTAGATACTTGTACAACCTGGCTACCAATGTTAAAAGAAGAACTTAACAAACTCAACATTATCTAAAAGAAAATATCATCAGTTCTATGTTCTATGTAAGTAGTAAGTATCTATGGAAATAACATAAACAGAATCTTAAAGCTGTGTATTTGACATGCACAGCAAAATAAGAGTTCTTCCAAAAAAAAAAGCTTTGAAAACGGAAAGAGATTATTTTCCGAGACGCCAGCAAAATACATTATTTTTGTGTTTATTCCGATTTATATTATTTGCAAAACATAACTTCTGACTATTCCTTTGGCGTAAACGTCACGGGCGCAGAGGCTTTTTTTCCAATAATTCTATTATTTTGTAGATTCGGTGATTTGTTTTTGAAGAGGACAATAATAGATGTGGTAGAAAACCCAAATAATAGGAAATAATATTCGTAGAATGCCACAAATAACTTTCAGACAATATTTAAATTATATTTTGATTTAATTCCGTAATAGCCACCCCCTCTACCACACCCGCCCTGGATACAAAATCTGGATGTGTGAGGTCACAAAAGATCGAGCTTTGAAAGTACTAAAAATTGTTATACTACAAAATTTTCACAGAAACGAACTGGGTTCACGGAAAACACGATAAATATACATTATTTTTCTATGGAGGTGAATTTGAGGTTGAACCCCCCCCCCAAGCTTATAGCTCAAGCTTTTTTTTCTGTTCATTAGTAATATGTATGAGAGCCGTTTACAGAAAATGCCAAAAAAATATATTTTGATTTTTAATATGTTGCTGTTGCTTTTTTACATAAATCAACAACGGCTCATTTTATTTCAAGTTTTTCTCAATATTTCTTGAGCCTGCCTACTCTAATTTGTTTTAACTCTGTCGAAAAACTGTTTCTAGTTTCGGTGATGTATATGCAGTTAATTATTTCCAGGTTCAATAAAAATCTATGGTTAAAAATTTAAATATTACCTAAGTAAAAGTACATAAGCAATGTCGATTTTAAGGAGGGTGTAGATAAGAAAATAAAAAACCAGCCTCTGAAAAAACAAAATTTATTGCCACTATTATTACTAAACAAAATCAAATAAATAAGAAATAATAAATATAATTCTATATACAGGACGAAATGTACATAACATCAGAGTGTGAATCATGACGGATTTAAATGTATAATACCACAAATTAATGTTTATAATGTGCTTCCATAATATGCAAGCCTTTACAGATGACGACTGTAACGAATTTCAAGGTGTTTTACACGTACTATTAATTAATTTTATATTAAAAATTAACATAACAGGTAATCTAAAAGAGTAACAAAATAGAAATATGTTTGATGAACGTCGCATGAGAACATGAAAAATAAATTTATATTCATGAATACGTATCTACGTAGCCAATAAATATATAATAATTATTAACTGTTTTTAAAACAAAACAGATATAGTAACAACTTATCAATGGAATTTCTACAATATAAATTAACATTTATAACTTAAATTAATTAAGAAAAAGCAGATTGTTATGTCGTATAATTAAACAGTATAGATTAGAAAGTTCGTAATTATTCAGCTATTAATATTAATGTAAAATGAAACGAGTGAAGAAAGCTTCAACGACGAAATGAGAACGTAAAGTATCTTATGTGCTAAAATAAAATGAGACCATTTTCCCAATGCATTTTCTTGATCAAAATCAAGCGTTGCGTGCAACAGAAAGGAAAAATAAATTTATTGAAAATTAAAATTACTATATGTTATGTATATAAACAAATAATTTTTATGTTTGCCCATTCCTTTAGTAAGCGTAGAGAGAGAATGGGGTTCTAATAGTCGTAACTCTACCGATTTCGTAGGCGTACTATATTTAATTTCAAATTAAAAATAAATTAAAGCATCCTTTCCCCACAACCTGACCATTCCACCACATTTTATAAATTAAAAAGCGTAACGTTACTATCTATAAATATCGCTGTTCTAATGAAGAAGTTTCTAAATTTTCTTTTATTTTTTAAATATTAATCGCGAGCTATGCTTTCGGTGAAAGTATGATTAACGAAGTGGGTCGCGTACTGAATGCATTCAGGTTTCAAGTCCAGTTTTACAGTTTCATTCACTTATACATAAAAAGCATTGAACTGTTGTTTCAAGGCCTCTTTCAACTGTTAAAACGTTAAATAAAAATATGAGATTATGATTCACCTGCCAATTTTTAATTTAGACTGTTATGTATTGTAAGATTGACCTTGAATTTAACTGCAAATGCCTAAGCTATTTTAACAATTATAAAGTACATTGCAATATCAAAGTTTGCCTTGAGTTAAATACATCGGTTCTATATATTTCGCATTAATCACCTAATTTTGGCATTGATTTTTTATGTGTAAATTATTTATATGTCGAAAATTAGCCTCGTTTTAACAAGAGTAACGGTATAGAGAATAGTTCGCCTCCACCGACTTTTATTTACTTTTCTTATTTTTCGCCCCGACCTTAAAATCATATTAAAAAGAAAAAATACCTAAGGCTTGACACTAAAGATTCATGCAGTATCAAATATATAAATATGAGATATTTTTGACAAAAATCCTAAAAGTTTTTCTACTCGACATCTACAGGCGCATCAACAATCTCATCAAACTAAATGTCGTGTAAGTAAAAGTATTGATTGATAATAAAATTATCAGTGTGATGCTTCTAATTAAAACTTTGTATTCCTTTAAGAAACATTTCAGACAACCCATTTACATTAGAATGTATTCCATGAAACAATCAATAATAAATTAAAAGTTTCATGCATGTGTCGAATTAGAGAAAGTTGGATTCATCTTTCTACATAAATTATATCCCTCTTACTTCCGAATAACGTAAATGAAATAGATACTAGCGGGAACTTCGCCTAATACCTGATTATGAAAAATAATTCTCTGCCACTGTTTGCTTATTTTGACCATTCGAAATGCATTGTTTAGATAATTTGTTTTCAAATTGTATCGTGAAATGTAATTAGTAACGAAGTTTATATCTTATTAGTTTACAAGCATCTTTTTGACGAACAACTTCTTAACGAGACGAATCTTTAATACCGATAATAATCTCAATGTGATTCCAGTAATTAAATCGATAATAGACAATTCTAAATGACGCAATTCGTAAGACCTCTTTCTATAGGAGAGCTGCAAGAGCGTCCAAGGCTTGGCTTAGATCATTATTTTATGGATGGAGAATCCATAGATCAAAAATACATACAAATATTCAGTTCTCTTTGAAAATTTCACTGTGCCAATGTTGAAATTCTTTGTCTAAAACCCCTGCTACCGTCAGGACCCCGTGGCATCCTAAGGACATTTTCTGTGTTTTGGAAGGCTGAGCTATTGCTTCTAGACCTCGGGTTGCTATAGTCTGAACTTTGGCTAGCCGAAGATAATCGCCTATTGTAACTATCGGTGCTGGATATGCTGCAAGCACTCATTCTTCTTGGTAAAAATAGGTTAGAGTCGCTTGAATCTCTGCTTCCATATGAGAGACGCCTTGGCATGTAAATGAAATTAGCCTCTGTGCTGGAGGCTGAGAGCCTTCTTTGCAGCCACGCAGCAGGTTCAATAAAGCGGGATGGGAAATGAGCAGAAGAACCACGTCGTAGTTTTCCTGAAACCAAGAAAAATTGAATAAACAACTGAACTAAAATAGCAAATCAGTTTAGTAAAAATAAATGCATGAATCTCTGTTTGTCCCTTTTCTAAGCAATTTTAGACTGTTCATTTATATTTTAAATAGTAAAATACTGACTATGTACCGATTACGGAAATTTATTTATCTGGAAAACTGAAAAAAATTATGAATATTTTAATGACACGTTATTAAGGTCAAATAGAAAATTTCGTTATTTATATTTAATCCTGCTGTCGTTTCTTACAATAATAGTATTTATAGGTTTCCTTTACTGGTTTTATTTAAAATTTCGAAGAGAAAGTTAAAGATAAAATAACACATTAAACAGTTTTATGAATACCTTTTTACAAAGCCAGTTTATTTTATTGTAAAAGATTGACAAACACATATTATTTTCCTTATCTACAGATAACACTTGTTTTCTCTCAGTCAATACGTGCAACAAATATTAATAAATGTCTAATGTTTGCTCCACTTTTAGATTAACTGTTATTAAAATAAAAATTACTTCAAACTTACCTCTTTGATCGAATTTCAATTTCATGTCCTCTGCGTCGGAGCCGCTTTGACAAGACGACGAAATGTAGTCAGATTCTGATATAATGTTTTTGTTGTTTGTGTGATTATTGTTGTTATTATTGCTAGACGAATTCTTTTTACTGTTTGTCTTCTTCTTTCTTTCGGGATGTGGTACGTTATTTAATTCGTAGACCTTCATTGGTTCGCCGAGGGTAGTTTGTAATTGAAGGGCATTTCTAGCCGATTCTGAGTTAACAAATTCAACTAGAGCGCATACCATGCCGGCAAGGGAAGGATTTTTGTTAATGAATTGCCTTACGTCTGCCGGAACTGGATTTCCTGGCCTAAGTATGCGGATGAGTGCGATTTCTCCACAAGACTTGAATAATTCTGCTACGTTTTCAATGGTTGGTTTATCTATGGGCATATGTACAGCTACGACAGTACGCGATGGCGTAGTTTCATCGTACTGTGGTAGTGGATCTAGCCTGCGTAATTTAGTTCCTGCTTCGTTAATCTCTAGTTTAGTGGAGCGAGATAGAGCGTGAGCAACCACACGCCAGTCTTTTGTTAAATGCTTAACTCTCTTAAAACTGGAAATTAGCTTCAGCGATACGTAACCTTCCTTGTTCCTCTTTACGTGTTTCAAAAGGAAAGCATCCTTTGTTATATTGGCGTCGGAAAAATAAAATTCGACTTGTTGCACTATTTTATCCGCTAATTCATCAGATGGTGGAGTAAACGGTGGTTCTGTAACTTCAGGGGTTACCTCGCAGCCAGAATCCTTGCCACCCCCAGCAGAGCCAGTGTCTGAAGCGCTGTCACTTAGGTCTGCCATGTGAGCCCCTTCATCTTCTGCTTCGGTTGGATTTTCTGTTAGAGGAGTCCTGTCGAAGGAAAGCGATACGTCGCTGTCTATCGAGGAAATACTGTCGCGTGCTTCCATTAACTTAGCAGAAGAAATAACAGTTTCGACCTGGTCCATTTCGTTGGTGTTGTTTATTTCATCTTGAATTGGAGCCGGCATTTTGTTCGCACTTAAAAACTAATATCACAAAATATCACTTGTTCTTATAAGAAAGCGTTTAAATCAGTCAGTCTTTTGTCCTAAGGCACTTTCACGTCAATATTATACTACACTTGTAGTACTTCGTACCAGATAATTAGTTGAACGCGTGTATTTGGGTCACACGTGGTAAATTGATCTGCTACTGCCACAACACTAACGTTTCATGACCTAGCTTCAGTGTACTGGAGTCGTTGGCGGTTAGCGGCCGGTTATATACATGCGGTGGGGTTCGCGATATTCCCCACCTCTCAGGCGATGATATGGAGACGGCCTTACCTTTGGATTAGACATTTAAAATTCGTGACAGATAAGGTTAAGGTTTAAAGGGCCAAATAGATAGGCAATTTATTTTATTTGATTGATTTTATATCGCTTGCATTGATCCTGAATATCAATATTTTTATCATTTTAATTTTTCTTTAATAGAATTGATATATTATTGTAGTTGGCAAAATATAAACTCCTTGCGGTTTTATAATATTTAATGTGATATTAAAGTGATATTAAAATAGTGTTGGGGTACATGCATGATGTTAAATTTATGAAATTAAAAATGCGTTAGAATGTTAAAGATACACCAATTAAAACAACACCGGAACATTCTAATATGTACTAGAAAGAATTTAGCGCACGTTAAAAATATTCTCCCTGGGTTCACCAATAAAGTATATTTTGCAATATTTATATTTAATGTTATTATTTTATAGTACGTGTAGAATTTTTCATGAAATAACATGGGATATTTTATTAAGATATACTATATTATAATGTATTGGTTTAAATAATAATTTTTTTTTATTCCTGAAATCGTATTTTTCCTATTTCAAATAATTTTGAAGAAAAAGTTATACTATGAAATAATGACATGGAAAGTAATTATATACTAATAAGGGGTAGTGAATATTCAAATTCGAGCGAAAATAATTAAGACATGCGAAAAATGTTTTGTTTTTTTGTAACTCTATTGCAAGGTACTTTTAGAAAAATAATTATTTGGCCGATGCACATATATTTCTATGCGAATTTTAGTTATGTACTTCACATAATAAACTTAACTTATTAAAATTTAGGTTAAAAAATAATATTTGAATCAGATTTTTGTTTGCGTTTCCCGATTGACGACATAGTACATCGTAAGTTATAGGACATTATTTTCAATCGTTTTCGAAACTCATATTGTGCACTTTGATGGATGGCAGTGAATTTTGTTTCTTTTATAGGAAATAGTGGAATATTTGGTCTATCGTATTTTGTATTTTACTATATATTCATTTTTGTAAAAAAAATATTTTCAGTTAGAAATATTAATAAACACGTGGAAAACAAATTGTTTATAATTTAGGTGTCTTTAATGCTGATCGCTTTAAAAAAATTATAATCAACTGAGTTCTTCTTTAGACTTGCCATAGGAATGTTCACTACTGTATAATGACTTCAATAAATGTAACCAGGCAAAAAACAGTAGCTAGTTGAAATATAAATTCGTCTGTCCATAACATATACTTAAAGAAATTAAGATTTTTATCCAGTTTTTGTAGCATTTGCTGACAAAATTTTAACCGTTTTCGTTTGTGATCTTCTATAAGCTCCTCTACCAGCAATAATTTATATGGCCCATGTTCTTTTTAAAGTCTTTCGAATTTTGGAGTATTATTTTCCAAGTTCACGTGATGCATTTCACGAACTAATTTCTGGACTTTAAAAAAATAATAATAAACTGGATTTTTCTTTCGACTTGCCTTGGGAATACATAAAGTCTTCCATAATTATCATTTTTACAGCTCTTTGCTTCGTTAATTTGTTGTTGTGAGATAAAAAAGGAAATAATTGAGGTGTATAGAAGAATAGTAATAATTTTTTTTCAAAATATTTAATCTACTTATAACAACTATTAATGAGGTGTTTTTTTATATTCTATCATTTTTATTTTGCTCATTCATTCAATATGTTATCAAAGTCTGAATAAATAACTTCTATCGATGTTTTATCAAGTTCGGTGTATAAACAAACTGGCCTTGAATATTAACAATATACCTTTGGCTTGAATAAAATAGGGAAATAATAAAAAAATGACATTTTATCGTACTTGTACGTTTTTCTTAAAATGTCATTTTACGTTGATAGGCAATCATACGAAGACAAAAAAAGGGCCTTTATTATTTCCTCTATATATATTTAAAACCTTTACTGACTCACTTAGTGATAATCGACGCTCAGTCCAAACCGCTGGGCTTAAAACGTGGACATTTTGGGAAAGGTTTCCCCTTGACACGTAGGCATTCACCATGAAGATATTTTTCGAAAATCGTCCTCTAAGGGGATACACCCATCACTTGAATATTAAAATATTTTTTTGTCTTAAAAATAGTTTTTATAGGTCCCACATTTTTTTTCCTGGGCAACCCCTTCAAATTGGCCAAAAACCACCCCCCAAAGTGCCCTTTTCCGCGAACCCGTTTATTTTCCCCAGTTTTTCGACTAACTGTTATTCCCTCCAGTAAAACGGAAGGTCCCTCGAGGGATTTGACCTCAGCCACTCCTACACCAGGCTTCCACCCCTCTAGGGTGTTGGAAAATTGATATTTTACAGGAGGTGTTTCTGTGAGGAAGGTGGCAGGTGACCAGGGTTGTGTAACCATCCCCGGGGGTTGTTTTTACCCTTCAAAGGGGCGGGAAAAAATTTTTTTTGGGAAAAAAATTATATTTTGCAGGAGGTGCTTCATTGAGGAAGGTGGTACGCCTACTGCAAAATATTTTTCCCACCCCTTCGAAGGATGAAGTTGGTTATACAACCCTGGTCACCTGCCACCTTCCTTAAAGAAACACCTCCTACGAAATAATAATTTCTTTAAAAAAATCAAATATCCACCCTTTTGCAGGGTGGAAATAACCCCCGGTGGTGGTTACGCAATCCTGGCCACTTACCACCTTCCTCAAATAAACGCATCCTACAAAATATTATTTTTTCCCAAAAAAAAAAAATTTCCACCCATTTGAAGAGTGACAACACCCCCGGGGATGGTTACACAACCGTGGTCACCTGCCACATTCCTCACAGAAACGCCTCCTGTAAAATTTGAGGGGGTTGTCGAGGAAAAAAATTGCGGGACCTCCACCATCTTGTTCAGTGACCTCGAAAATGGGAGGGTCTCTAGATTGGCGCTTTGGCAAAAAGCCATTTGGACCGACTTTTTTGGAAATGTCAAGTAACTTGATGTTGATGATGGAATAATATATCGTGAAAATATACTTCCGTTGTGGTATTACTACGAATTTTCTTCTCTTCATATATGGAATAAGAGAATTCAAAATGGCTTGCAAAGGCTGTGATAATGTTTTGGGGATTATCTAGATGTAGGCCATAATATACCATGTTCTCTATATAATATATTTCTACATTCATATTTGGTATTTATATTTTGTATTATTATTTAATAGACAATAGTATTGCAATCGAAGTACACCTTCACTCAACCTGTGGGCTAAACGTGAAGCGATAATGAAAGGGGAAGATCGAGAGATATAAATACATCGCATATAGTAGGCAATCCTCAAATACAAAGTCAAAACTCTCTGGAAGGGAGTTACGTATTTGGAAAAATGCAGACAAAATCGACATGCCAGTGTCGGAGATGGGGATCAAACTTAGAATATTCCATAAAGCACGCTCCAGCTGGCTTCGTTGCCGTGTCTTGAACTTTGTAAACAAAATTTATTTTTGATTACAATGTGACTTCTTGCAGTGGTTTCAAAAGGAGTAATGAAAAATTTGATTCTCATTGCAGATCCTAAATGTTAGTGAAACTTGAATTTTATTATAGTTCCTAAAGTAAATAATGAAGATTCAAAACCATAACGAAAATACGAATTTCGTCCCAGTTCCTAAAGGGAACAACGAAAACACAATTTTCGTTGCAGTTGAGAGAGCAATCGAAAAATTTTACTAAAAATGTTCTCGAATATATTTTTAAACGCCGACGCTGCACGCCCTCACAGGACATTTTAAGTCAGATTTGGCAAAATCTCTTTTAATTATTGAAAGCCGACATTGAGCATACCCCAAGATTATTAAATGCATTTAATATCGCGATATACTGCACTCATGCATTATTTAAAAAAAAATTTTTTTCCACGACGCCTCAAGAAAGTGTCCATATTCGCTCAACGTAGTAGGCACGAAATTTTACGACTTTATACCATTTTCCTAACACACATGATTGTTAGGAACATATCAGCATGCACGGCGTATACGTCTCGAAATGTGCGTCATTTTCCTAACATACAATTCAATTTAATAAAAGTTTATCTTAAATTAATTACAGTTGCCTCTTCAGAACCCACTCCACTCCGGCTCCGGCCATGCAATCACCGCGCTATTCGCGGTGGCAGATTGTAGGGTCGGGGGGAAACGAAATGAATTTAGATACAAAAATGTACAAAAAGAAAACAAGAAACAAACGGGATAAACCAAAACAAACAGAAATGAAGAGGGAGACAGGACAGATTTTAAGATTCAAAAGTTATGAAATATCAGTAAAGGTGGATAGGGTAAGCGGAAGTTATAGTTGATGAAGCTTAGCTACAGAGGTTGCCGGAAGATCGGTAACGTCTGGTATGGTAGGGCGTGTTTTATCCGAAATGGGGCATTATGCTGTCTAATTTGTATTATGTTTCTTGTTAGCGGACTGTCGTCCAGTTTGAAAGAATAGAATTTTTGAAAGATGCCCTGGTCGTAGTCCGCTATTGGGGTTATGTCGTGGCAAAGTGCGTATAGGTCTCTGAAGGAAGTGTACCTTCGAGAATTAGAGTTGAGGGGCATAAATTTGGACCTTTAGTTTTTTCATTGTCGTGGTCAACGTGCTGCACCATGCACCACACATGCGCCGCGTATGTGATGGACGGCCTGACTACCATTGTGTACATACATGTGTGTTAGAAAACATCAACTGTCAGAACTGTCATAATAAATGTCATACCATATTTTAAATTATTAAATTATCAAATGAAAATAGTTGTACGAGTTTCTCGTGGGAAAAATATTGTATCCATCTCGCTGGAAATTTCCGCATTTGGTCTGCGGTCTCGAGCGTCAATATTTCCACTCGTGTGTTAACTTTTACTTTCCGTGTTCGTTGTGTAATGTACTATTGTTGCACAATATCGAAATTTCGATCACTTTAATACCATTCTGTGAAACAATTTTGGTGAAAACTTCTCAATAGAACCATGGCATTGCATTTCGGTATATAAATACTCACACGTAGTCATTTATACAGTATCTGAGCTTAGCTGTTACGTAATAAATTTCAGGTATTTTTTTCTAGCCGTTATAAATATGATTATCCTGTTGGTGATTAGTAAGCATACTTTTTACATTTGTGGAATATATTTTTAATGTAATTTGCTTATCACAGGTTACGAAACAATTTATGATCACAATAATTGTTGCTATTGCAAAATCATGAAGTAGACATTAATCTGGATTAAACTGATTTTTTGATTTAATAGAATGTAATAGAACAAATAATAAACCATATGACCCAGTTAAATAAATGTATTCTATCTGCTTAATTTTGTCGCGATCACCCTGAGCAATACCAGAAATTGATCTGGAAGTTATTTTTTACCGTATTGGAAAACATATTTACAATATTTTCAAGTACCCACAAAATTGAACTGGAGAGTTTTGTTTACCGATTTGAGATATTAAAAAAATTATCAGTCAGTTACATCGTAATTGTGACTAATGATTATAGGTATCATTTATGATTGTTATTTAGAAAAAAATAGAATGTTTTAATTCCACTAAATATCAGGTGGAAATTTTTTCATTTGCTTATATCATTTAAATTCGTTGAATATTGAGTCGTACACGACAATTTTTTAGATATAAAGATTGATATATCGTATCTTATTTTTCATTCCGCTAATTTTCACAATCTGGTGGGTTTTCCCTCTGCGTATTGTTAGTGATGTTTCGTAGAAATTAAAAGGGTTATTATATTTTACTTCGTTTTCGAAAACATTTCCAACAAAACTCATAGAGGCGAGCGTAGGTGTGTCTTATTTATAGAATAGATCTGTGACGTGCATCGCTTGAATTCTTGCCTCGACTATATATGCGACTTAAAGCAACGTCAGCCACGATTAGTAATTGCATGGGTGACCGTTCCTAGTGTTATAGTGTATCTCATATACAAGCGAAAAAATAAAAACAATAATTTTCAAAATTAATTTTAAAAAAATACATCGATTCACTCACCATGGCAAATCATGAAAAAAGTAATTCAGACACAAAAAACACTAAAAAACCACATTCAAGGTCAACAAAATCTGAAAAAATTCACGAATATTCATTCTAGTCATTTTACAAACAAAACAAAAAAAACCTCCCCCAAAAAATACAGCCTCTCTATGGTCATTAACAAGATCAAAACTACTATCCGTACCTATAGTCACAATATTTTACTTCGTTTCGTTAATTTTCTACAACTAGTTTTCTATTTCAATTTACACTACTTATTGACCGCCCCTCGTAATACATCAAAACTACTTTCCCTACCTCTAGTCACAACATTCTATTTCGTTTCGTTAATCTTCTACAACCCGTTTACTACTTCAAATTTCACTATTTATTGATCGCCCCTCGTAATACTATACAGGGTGGGGCAATAGTGCGTTGGACCTCGATATCTCGAGTTCTACGATAGCTTGAATTTTTTTTAAAAATTGCAAGTTAACTAGGCAAAAAAGTCTATAACTGGAAATTATTTTCGAACATACAGGGCGAACCAAGACGAAATTACAGGACCAAGTGCCTTTTTTTAAATGGAATGCTATGTATATCAGTACATTTTGTGAAGCCCCCCCCCTTTCTAGGCTCTATTCATTCCTATAATAGCATTGAATATCTCCCAACCACTTGGATGTAATGAATTTTTTTTGTTGAAATACTGCAATTTGCAGATGGATACTAAAAAAATCATCACAGTTACAATTATGGGTTTTAAGAAAAACTAATGTGAATACTAGTTACGAGAAATCTAATTAATGTACAGGGTGGTCAAAAATTAATTTTCAATTAAGAACATTTTAAATTGAATTTTCTCAATTTTTTCAAATGAAACACCCTGTTTATTTTTCGACGATGTGGTGTAGAAATGAAAAACGAACATGCTTTGTAAGTACTTCCCTATGGCATTTTCGTTTTATAAATAAATAAGTGTCAAATTCAAGAATGAACTTAAAAAAGAGGTTCCCTCAAATAATTCATTAGAAAAATTTATAATAGGTGTTCGACATGTTGCCCATTTTGATTGACACAAGTCTTTATGCAATTTTGAAATGAGGCCATTTAGCGGGACCATTTCTTCCAACCCATTGAAATGAGTAAATAGTATTTAACCGGTCCTTTACTGTAATGTTATTTTATACATTATTTTGCTGTTTTTTCGTTATTCGACAAGCAATAAAACCTCAGTTTGATATAAATTGTCGTGTACAAAGGAGCATTTATCACACTTATCGGTCGTTACAATTTGTATTGAATTTAAAATATTTGGAATTTTAGAATATGAATTTTAATAAAGTGGAATTTGTAGACATGACAATTGTTTTGAGCGAGTCAGACATAAATTGTTTACTTGCCAATAGAATTTATCACCAACGTTATCCTGAAAGAAGGATTTCTGATGTTAGCAACTTTCAAAACCTTCTCGATAGATTTCTGGAAACTGGAAATGTCGAATATAAAAAAAGTGAAAGAATAAAACCTGTTGTGAACGAAGAAAATGAGTTTTCTGTGGTGCTGGCAACGGTTGAGAATCCCCATGTTAGTCACAGAGAAGTGAGCTCATTAGTAGAAATAAGTAGACGGTCTGTGGGCCGAATCTTAAAAACAAATAAGTTGCATGCATATCATATTCAAATGCACCAGGAATTATCTGATGACGATTTTCAAAAGCGCTTACAATTTTGTAATTGGGCCAGAGGTGAATTGCAACATGATGTCAACTTCTTCAATACTGTTTTATTCAGGGATGAGGCAACTTTTCATAAAAATGGATTTGTTAATAGGCACAATTTCCATTATTATGCTTCGGAAAATCCTCACTTTTTATGCAAGTTGATAACCAACACAGATGGTCTATAAACGTTTGGGGAGGAATTATTGGAGAACATGTAATAGGGCCACATTTCTATGATGGTACATTGACAGGAGCTATCCAAAGAGTTCCCACATGCCCAGTATTAAGAAATATGAAAAGGGGGTGGCTGGTGGAGGGTGGGGGAGAAATGAATATTACCATCGTGTTGAGCACTCTAGAAAATGGAGATAAGCAAATTTTCATGGATTTTGATTTTTTGGGGATATTTTAGTATTTGGTGGTAGTTTCAACCCCGGAATGGATAAGATATTGTATGGTTAAATTTCCTACAGTCTTTCCGAATCCTGCCCTGATCCGCATGCCTACGGTGGGAAGAAACGCAAAATTGTTCTTTCGAGTTTAAGGGTAGTTGTTGTTCAGCGCCCTCGAAAACAGGAGGGGGGGGGGCATGTTTCATCCCAGTAACAGAACTTTTGTGTTTTAAGCCTTTTTTGCAAATTTTTCATGGAGTTAAAGCTCAAATCCG
Source organism: Leptura quadrifasciata (assembly GCA_963675555.1). NCBI lineage: Eukaryota > Metazoa > Arthropoda > Insecta > Coleoptera > Cerambycidae > Leptura > Leptura quadrifasciata. The sequence goes on from OY776674.1 coordinate 34,714,763, forward strand.
GATTTTAAAAAATGACGAAAATATCCGGGTGTCTTCATTTTAAATGAGATACAATACCTCACCATTTCCAGTTGTCAGTAATAATTCGAACTTTTCAGTTAGTATTGCAGTTTTTCCCTTAATTTCATGGATTGTAAATAAAATGTCATTAATATATATTTTTTTGAAAAGGCAATACACTTTTAAAAAGGTCACTAAAAATTTGACATAGTATGTCCAGTTGATTTGACTTTGTTACCTAATTTCGATAATGAACAAATAAGGAAGCAAAACTATTTTTAACCAACCTCAATATCGATGTCCGTCAAATTTTATTTCATAATTTTTACTGACTAATGACTTTTCGAGCAGTTCAATTAAAAAAAAAAATGGGACAAGTTATATATACTAAGGGTGACATTATTATTTCAATGAAGAAACTCAAAGATAAACCGATCCTTGAACCCGATCAAGGACTGTGCACATGTGCTGTCTTATCCATTGAAAGTGATATTCAATCTATAGGGATGTCTACATTTCCTTTCAAATGGAAAGAAGCAAGTGTGTGTCCAGTCTTAAAAAGCGGCGACCCTGCCAATATAGTTAATTATAGACCAATAACTTTATTAAATAATTTTGGTAAAGCTTTTGAAATGTCAGTATATAATGGCATCTACTATCCAATAAAAAATATTATTTCACTGGATCAGCATGGTTTTATTCAAACAGATCCACTGCTTCTAATTTAGTTGATTCCACGCAATATGTGTTAAATTAGGGATAATTAGATAATTAGGGACAAGTAGATGTGATTTATATTGTTTTTTTCTAAGGCTTTAGATCATGAAATTTTATTAAACAAATTAGTAACATTTGGATTTAGTCATAATTTAGTAATTTTTTTTACATTTATTTATCTAATAGATCCCAATATGTCACATTCAACGGCTATAAGTCTAAAATATATAATACTACGTCGGGCGTACCGCATGGTTCTAATTTGGGCCCTTTACTTCTTCTCTTATTTATTAATGGCTTAGAATGTGAAAGGCTTCTGTATGCTGATGATGTAAAGATTTTTATTTCTATTGATATTATGCGTGACTGCATAAAACACTGCAGCAAAATCTAACACACCTACAGACTTGGTCTAATGTTAACATGCTTGATTTAAACATAGCAAAATGTAAAGTGCTCAATTTTAGTAGGAAAGAGCGTCCTATTATTGTTGATTATGAGCTTAATGCTGAAATTCTCAGTAGATGTAATTTTTGTAAAGATCTTGGGATAACTTTTGATGAATCTTTGAGTTTAAAAAATCACATAGAGTGCATAACATCTGTTGTATATAAATCACTTGGTTTTAATATCAGTCTTTTAATAATGTGGATGCATTGAAAATCTTGTATTACTTTTGTTTATTGCTTTTGTTAGATCTAAACTGGAATACTATTCCTTGGTCTGGTATCCTCATTACGCATCTTACAATAATAGTTTAGAGTCTATTGAAAGGAAATTTTTAAAATACGTTGCCTGCCGAGTAGATGGTATTTATCCGGAACGGGGAATCGATAATAACTTGTTACTAACTAGATTTGAGATGGTATCCATTAGAAAATAGAAGTATGACTTCATCTTTTCGCCTTTTGTATAATTTATTGCATAATCAAGTTGACTATCCGATTATTTTGTCTCACTTGAATTTTTTAGTACCTCGTCTATCTGTGAGAAACTTAACATCTTTTTGTTGTCCTGCTGGTAGAAGAAACATACTGACTCGAGCATGTTGGACGCGTATGTTGGCAAAAGTAGTTGGAACCTGGCTCGGCGAACAAGCTTGAAGGTGTGTGAGAACGACAAATGTAGTTGGCGGTTGAAATGCTTTGCTCATTGTGCGGTTTGCCGATACCTACCAACACGAACCGAGCATCGAACATGTTGGTGATTAGCAATAGTTTCTGGTAGTTGTGTGAGAGGTTTGTGAAGAATGGGTAGGTTTGTAAGTGTAATAGAATGTTTTGTAAAAGTTATAGATGGGTAGGTTTTGGTGGAGTAATTTGTGTGCGTGTCTGGAGTCGTTGTGTCGACGTCTGTCTGTTAGGTTCCGTGTCAACTTCGGTCGATGAATTTTGGTTGAAAAGAATTTTTGAGCAGTATCGTTTAGATATTGTCTAATGTGAGGGATTTCAACCCTCTCGTGCAATTTTGCGATCTGTTGGCGTTAAGTAATAGTCTGAGTAGTTTGTCTTGTAAAGTCTGTAAGCGTAAGCACTGGTATTCCAGGACGCACAGGCATAAGTCATTATCAGTCTGAAAGTTGTCTTGTATAACGTCAGTTTGATCAGTGGTCAGTTTTCTTCTGCGGTTAACGAGTGCATATAGTTTTCTTAACGCTGTGTACGTCTTTTGTATCGTATTCGTAATATGGGGTTCAAAGGTTGTATTCAGAGTTACCCCTAAATACTTAACCCTGCTTTTTCCCCCAATTTCCTTGTCGTTTATCTTAATTTTTGTAAAAGTCTCCGTATTTGTATGAAAACTAGACGCATTAACTTACTGAGCTACCATCATCGCATTCGGTTGTCATTTTTCTTCACAGCAGTGAGGCTCGCGGTTTTAAATATGAACTGAAGTTGGTAAGTTCGGTACGTACAAGTACATGTGTGGAAATCGCCGAGCATGCTTGGTTCGAAGATGGGTTAGAGGTGATTTCTTGGAGCCGAGCATGATTGAACCTGTATGGGCGGGGGGGGTGGGGTGGGTTATATACAATATGACACAATTTTAATTTAATCTCAGATAGATGTGATATTATTAGTAGCTGTAGTTTAAGTCATTTATTAGCAATTGCCCATAATTATGTTAATTCGTTTTTGTCAGTTTGATCTATTATTTTTGCAACCTGTGTTTTCTCTTGGTATTATTGAGCAGGATACTGAATCATAATTTGTATTTATATCTCTGTTATGATGCTCCATATAAAAATATTCTTTTGTGTTTTTATATCCTAGTTTTTTTTGATTTTTCATTTTCTTTCTAAATTTCTTATGATAAAATTCTTTCATTTCACTGTAGGATTTGTATGTTTTATATTTATCTATACTATGTTTTTGTTTATTTTAAAGTTCTGTCCATTTATATTGGTACTTACCATTATTTACTTATTTATCTACTTTTATATATGTCATGTAAGTGGGCATTCCTGTTGGACAAATAAAGTACTATTACTATTACATACTGTGCGCACATGCGGATGGAGCTATCATGTCGTTTGATTGACTCTATTTTCTATTTATATTTAAGTGTCTTACACGTGTTTGTTTTTTCTTTGTTCTATGAAGTAACTTTATTCACTTCATTTAAAATATTATTCTCTTTTCTGTATTTTAACAGGTATTTATTAAATTATATTAGGTACGCATAAAAAAACATCATATTTTACTTTCCGTTGAATTTATATAAACCTTAATAATTTATAATAACTCTATAAATAACTAATGATTTACACACGTCTAATCTTGACCTTAGGAACGTTTAACTATAAAAAGCTTTGATGACAAATTTAAAAGAAATTGAAAGTAAATGTGACTAATTTACAGGTACTTATCTATTATAATAATGGTGTGTAAATAATGTCAACAAATTTCCAATCGATAAATAAACAAAAGCGAGCTATTAATAAATTTATAGTAGTTTTTTCGAGAATATGCTTCCATTTTCTAGGTTGATCCGGTCCTGCTTTCATTAACCAAATCGTGTTAACAAACGATGTCAGACCGTTGGCAACCTAGTGGAGCGTGTAGACCGTCACACCGTAGAACAGGCTAGAATGCACCATTGTGTATCCATATACTCGGCGGCGCGAGCTGTTTCACCTCACACGGTGTCACGGCCGAGAGCGTGACCTACCTCAACATGGCCATACGATTACTTCTTCTCTACAATTTGCATTTGTCACAAGGTCCTTAAAACGCATTAAATTTTAGGGGCGATCGGTTAGATATCCTGATAACGCGTCCCGAATCGATAATTTATAAAGTTCCTATTCCGGCTGTATTATATTTTGTGTTTATCTAAATTTTTAGTTCTATGACGCGATGTGTTCTGTTTGTATCCCTTTTTGTAAAAATGCATTCTTTCAATTTGCAAATTATCTGTACTAAATTAATAAACAATTATTTTTCTTTGGAGACTTAGAAAAACGATGGCAGAAGAAATTTCTGCTGTGGACAACCCGCACTGAGATGTAAAAAAATAACAATTATGATGTTTAATGATTCTAATATTTCTTGGTGTAATGAAGTCATTATTGTTTTCAAAATATTCATTTTAATTTGAATAAAAACTAATAGTTCTTTTATCCACCAAGTATATTTTAATAATGTAGAGTAACTTGGGAAGGAACTGCTTTCAATCAAGTTAATTTCAGGGAAAGATTATGTTTAAAAGTCATGAGAGAACCATTTGGAACTCACTAATTTTATTTAAATGAAAAAATAATAAACTAGGGTCGATAAAATTCAGTTCTTTTCAAGTACCAGGTATAATTTTAATTACAAACTGATTGCAAGTAGGTTAAACAGCGAAAGTTAATTGTTTAAATTAGTTAACGCTCGAAATAATCAATATAAACCGGATTCAAAAATAATAATTTGATTTAGCATTATAGCTATTAATACCGGGGCTATTAAATTCGTTCTTTTTCTGAAATCATATAAATATTTGATTTGCGATCAATCCCCGTCCAGTAAAGGTATCTGTGGTTTCCTACTCCCGACCTAACCAGTCGACTTTTGGGAATATTTCACTGCTCTGAATTCATATTTATTTTCTTGGTAATTTTGGACTTGGAATATTTCCGGTATTTTCTGTAAATAGTTTTTAATTTGTGTTTGTTATATTTTGTTAATTTGTGCCTTCAGCAACTTATAGTAATTTTCAATAAACCGATCGTGTATTGTAAATCCGGGAAGATATTTTACCGTGGATAATACCCTCAGGAGACTCTGTGTTTAAGTGGGACACTCCAGAGGTGTAAGCCGAAATTTTGGTACAATTTATTGTGATTTAATTTTAATTTTGCAAATGAATTATTTTTTCCGCGAAATTCTCTGTCAGGGACGCTGCCTTTAAGTGGGACACGCCGAACTGTAATAAATTAATACCAGACACGATCGTAAAAATAAACAAGGACAAATTAATATCTGGTAATATAACACCTGACGTTTGAACCTGTTTGCTAAAAAATTTGCTGCACAATAGTAGTTATACCGGGTTATTTTCAACGAAATTTTCGGGGACGCTGCCTTTAAGTGGGACACTCCAGCTGAGACGTACCATTTTATTTAATAGTTAAACATTCCATTACCGGGTCCACCACGTTAAGTTCGCAATTTAGCTATTTCATCAATACAAAAGTTCACTTTATTCTTGTTAGAAATTTCAATATTTGAATCACAATTTATCTGTCATAAATTTAGTCCAAATTTCATTTCCGTTGCACGTGTCAAACCGCTGGTCTTGCTTTGCTTGTCATTTGATTTTATTTTGCATTTACCTGACATCATTTACTTACTTGCGTTCACTTTGTATAAATACCTGGTTAAAAAAATTGAGTAGACGTTTAAATTAGAGAAATAAAAAAGGGGGAAAAATTATAACTAACTAAAATCTGAATATTTCCGAGACTTGGGTAATTAAAAGTTTTAATAGATTTGAAATATTAATTTATTTATACTATTTTGTGATTTTCCTCTATATATGCACATTTCTTAAGATACATCACATATCGTAATTTGATGTACTTTTGCTTTAATCTGTAAATATTTTCAATATATTATTAATCTGTTTTGTGTGCTTTATTTTGAGTAAAAGTATTACAAATAATAAAATTATTACAGCTGTCCATTCCTTGAGAAAGACGGCCTATGTTTCGACCCCTGGTAATAAACCGTCTTCACTGATTCTATCTGGGCCCTTTATTAAATTGTTAATAGAGACAGTGGAGTTTCTGCACTTTAAACAGAAAATGACGCTCGAGGCAAAAACCCGCTTGTACTAGTATAGTGCAAGGTGCAGCACCGAAATAGCGGCGTTACATTGGATAGTCCCTTAGACCTCAAGTGAAAAAAGTAAATTACGTATAGCGTAGGCATTCTATACAGGGTATTTCAAAGTTAAAGGTACATACGTTACTTGTGGATAGAGGGCCCTTTGGCGGTTCCAAATTACCCGGCATTTGGCCAAATCTTTATTTGGTCATAACTATTGAACCACCCTGTATAATCGGTTCATATTTAGAATGTATGTTTCACCTATTTTGCCTCATAATAAACCAAACTAGAAATCCAGGTCCGGCTTAATAAAAAACTGACAATATGTTATATGTCAAAATCAACACCCTGTATGACAAAATTTTATAGATCTGTTTCGAGATTCGAAAAGAGCGGAAAAAATTGAATAGCGTAGCTCACTTAAGAGCGCTCCGGATATAAGCCGGAAAGATGGTTCAATTTACTATCATATAAATCATTATTTTAAAAAACGGCTTTCACTAAAAGACATTGTTATAATGTGGGATGACGAGAGAAAAAAAAGTATATATAAAAAAAATATTTTTTCTTCTATTTTTGATTTGCAAAAATAATTCTTATCATATCACATAGGTATTATTAAAATAAACATTTTCCCTTTTGTAGAACTAAAATAAAATTAGCCCTAATGTCCTCAAATATACCGAGAAATTTAAAGATTAGATATAATAAATTTGTCCAATGTCATATTCTATTACATCTCTATCTCTCTCTTTCCAAGCACACCGTACATTAGGCTGCGTCATTTTATTGACGTGAAGTCATTTACAATTAAAATTGGAAGCATGGATGACTACACTCCGAATAACTCTTAATTTGTTTGCGCATTTCATTCATCAACCTTGATTACTTGCCGTAAATCCAATTTCATTAAAATGGTCGAGACAGTTGGAACTTGAATATTTATTTCAGGGTTTAATTAACGAAAAAATTTAACTTGCAGCAGTGACAATTCTTACACTTCTAGACTAGGTAAGTGAACTATTGTAAAATAATTTTAAAAACAATGTAGATTTGTACACATAAAACAAAATACTACTTAATTTTGTTAGTCTACATTTAAAAATAATATTATTTTTAATGTATGTATGTACATTAATAATAAACAATAAGTAAAAGTACCAAAATAACTGTTCAAAATGGCCTCCATTTCGTCGAAAACATAATCTTGCTCTAGAAGTAATATTTCTAATTACACGTCTAATTATATCTGGATTATTTCTAATTTCTACCGCAAACGTTATTAACGTGTTCCAAAAGTTCCTCTCTACTATTAATGGCTACATCATATCCCTTTGCTTTTAAATGTGCCCAAAGATAATAATCAACAGGATTGAAATCTGGTGACCTTGAAAACCAATGCCATTTCGCCATTTCGACCTATCCATATGTCATTTAGGAAATTTCTCACAATATTCCTAAAATGGGGTGAAGCGCCATCATGCTGGTAATACATTCCCGCAAAATTTTCATTTTCCAACAACCGGGCAAAAAATTTTGCAAAAAGTTTAAATAAAATTCACCTCATAATCTACCAGGTAGGATACGTGGCCCAATCAAATGATTGTTGAAAACACCGCACCAAATATTAACAGCAAATAGAAGTTGGGATTTATTTTGTCTTACAGCATGTGGATTCTTTTCTGTCCAAACACGTGAACTTCTTAAATTATAAAGACCATCTCTTGTAAACTTTGCCTCATCTGTAAACAGACATCTGTTAAGAATTCTTCGATTCCGAATAATCCAGTTACTAAAATTTAACCGATGAACTTCATCCCCTTTCTCTAACTCTGAACCTGTTGAACATGAAATGGATAGGATTGTTTTTTTTTAGTATTCTCCAAACACTGACATGTGGAATATCTAATGCATCACCCACTCTTCCTGTGCTAATTTTTGGATTATTTGCAACATTAGTGTATTCTCTTCTACAGATAAAGGTTGCCTTACTTGAAGCTCATTTGAGGTAGCCGTTGGATACCGACCATGATTTTTAGAATAATTGACAACTCTAAAAAAAGTTTTATGATCAGGAATTCGGCGTCCAGGAAATTTTCTTTGATATTCTCTCACAGCAGCCGATCCATTGCCATCACAAAATCCATACATATAGATTATATCCGCATTATTCACCATTTGAAAATTGAGTATGACCGTTTCGTATGTTTGATTTACTAATTTTTTTGTTAATAACTAAACGCCAATAAGATAACTTTCAATCATTCTCACTTTATGGCAAAATCATGGCTACTAGGTCAGTTCGAAATGAAAAGTATTATAATTTAACGGTTTTTAATGAAAAAGTAAAAATATCTCTGGAAATATCGATTTTAGGTATAAGATATTATTCACAAAAATTGTGGAGAATTAACTTGCCAATTCAAAAATACAGTAATATACATTGAGAAAATTCACTTTGAAATGTCCTGAATTAACGCTAGTATAAAGTACCGTGTATAATTATAATCAATATTTGGTGGTTGTGTCGCTGTAGTACATCCCTTGTCTACATAATTGCAAAATAAATCTTCCTAATTAATAGTAATACACACACAGCGAATTAAATTTGTTAAACTTTGTTCCGACCAAAATTTTCATATTTTTTCGAATAACTCGGCAACACCACGTCAAAAACAAATAATCTGGAAATCGTTCGAAAGGTTACGCTGAATTCATAAATGTAAAATATATAAGGTGTTCTATTAAAAAAAAAATTACTTCGAAGATGCTCCGCTATAGCGAGTCACCCTGTATACTTTAAAATATTTTTAAAATGTGCGCCTTTTGACACTATATCACTTCCATAAAAAAATATTTTCTAAAGTCTTCTAATAAAGCAGATATTTGACACCCTATTGGGACACCCTGTATATTATTCACATCATGTTATCTTTTAATAATCTTTTGAAAGTATTTGTATCAGTTCTACGTAACCTGGGGCGAGCGTAGGTGCGTCTTTATTATGTACATACTTCGGTATGCGATGTAAAGCAACGACAGGCGCAGTTAGTACTTGGATGGGCGACCATTCCAACGGAAACCGCGTTCTCGCCTCACACATCTTCCAGCGGCTTGTATATCAGTGTATGCGCGGAAGCTATACAACCTTAGGCGAGGGTTGTATAGGAGATATACCATCCTTCGGAGGGGATGTAAAGCCGTCGGTCCCTTGTCTATTAAATGTTAGGCAAGTAAAAGATCCCTACTCTTCTTAAGGGAAGAGGTTCGGCAAAATTCCTGGTTGGGGGTAGCTCGTCTACAGGCGTCGGTGTTAGGCCTCAGTAGCGGAAATAGGCCGACGTTAAATAAATGTATAAAAAAAAAAAAGTTCTACGTAAATCGGTATTCAATGGGTTATAATCAACAACTCCTTTATAAAAAATTGAGCTGTGCATTGATGCCCCTATTGGCCCGTTTAATTACAAAATTTCCCTTTCCTCGTGTATTATAGTCATATACTTCTAATAATTTTGTTAAAAATATTTTTTATGTAATCTGGAACTAAGTCCTTGTTAATTTTATGTATGAAAATTAAAACGCTATACTTTAAAAAGTTGCCTATATTCATCCAACTAAGATATTTTAACCTGTCATCTATTCTAGTGTATGTACTGCATTTTAATATAACTCGCATCGCTCTGTTTTGTAACGTTTGTAATCGTTTTAGATCGGTCTGATTAGCCATATACAGGATTGTGCTACAATAGTTAAAATGCGGCAGTATTATAGCACTATAAATAGTTCTTTTTGCATTTGTTGATAGGTACCAACTGACAAATTTAAGGACGCCGACTTTTTTTGAAATTTTTTTACATGTAAAATCCACGACATTTAAAATTTAAATTGCAATCAACAATTCTAGATGATTTTTGAGACCAATGACAGATTTGCTTTTTGAAGCTTAAATGATAAAATTGTACCTTTGAACCATTTGAGATTCTGCTGATTACTTATGAGCATACTTTTTGTGCTATTCAATTTTAATTTATTTGTTTCCTTTCATTTAGAAACTAGTTCTAAATCGTGATTTATTTTCCGTACCAACTCTCTAGGTTCATGTTCATCAATATAGAATATAGTGTCGTCAGCAAAGAAGCGATATTTGCAATTTTCTTCTCTTGACAAATCATTAATATATATTGCAAATAACAGAGGACCAAGTATGCTCTCCTGAGGCACTCCCATGTATATAGGCAGCTCACTTGATAACAGATTTTCACATTTCACCCTCTGCCTTCTGTTTTTTAAATAACATTTAAACCACTTCCATACGACACCATCATTGATTAATTCCATATTTGTTTAGCTTATCTAATAAAATCTCCCTGTCAATTGTTTCAAATGCTCTTTTCAAATTTAAATATAATACTCCTGCATCCTTCCTGAGTCCTTTCCACACATTAACAACATATTGTAATGCACTTTCACAACTAAAACCTTCTTTAAAGCCAGACTGATATTCACTAAGTATTTTTTTCTCTTATAAAATCTAAAAATTTCAGATATACTACTTTTTCTAATATTTTTTCAAAATCTGGTAGATCTACAGCCTTCAGCTTTAATGGTTATAGGTACTTTTCTAACAGGAATTACTGTCGACATTTTTAAAGAATTTGGCACAACATCACGCTCTAATGAACCATTAATTATATGAATCAATCGATCAGATATAATATCAGAATTTTCCTTATAGAAAACGATATCAATTTCATCCGGACTACTCTTGTTTGCTAGATCAACTACGATTGTTTTTATGTCAGGTTTTGTCAACAACTTAAAATTTTGCATTTCCTAACTGATATATGAGGTATAATGTCGTTAATACTAAATATACAAGAATTCATTAAATACGTTGCTTAAAACTTTGTATTCAACTTTGGGAATTTCTGTGGGATGTTTAGTTGCCAAGCGCCGCCCCTTAAAATATCGAGAATACATTTAAAACCTTGAATAATTCTTTCTCGTAGGTTCTGTTTCCTTCCTTCCTAGTTCACAATGATAAACAGGAAGTAAACAATATGTACTTTTACAACACCTGTCTCTTGTACATTTCAAAAATAAAAAACATAATAATGTAAACGCAATGAATTTTTTTAATCCGAATGGATTACCTATAATTTGTATTAGCATATATACCATTTGATGCTCAAGGTTCATTGTATTTTTAAATTTTATTACAAGTTATTGTCGTTAATAGTAGTATGCGTATTTGTTTACTTATTATTAATGAGAAAGGGAGTGGGCAATTTAAAATATCTCATTTAAAATCGTGTTGCACCAACGTGAATATTTTGGAATCTATGTACACGGGCTAGGGTGTATTTACTACAGTAGAATGACTAACAATATGTAGATATGTAAAAATGTATAAGAATATTTAAGTCTAATCTATATCTGAAACCTTGGCCCTTTTACATTTGAAAGTAGAAATCTGACATGAGTGATGTGACGGATAATTTAACGATACTAGTAATCCATTTAGTTTCATAGTCCGAAATTCCAATATAATATTAATAATAATAATAATAATAATAAATCGTCTTTATTGTGCCAAAAATTATATAACAAAAGAATTTCAAGGTAGGTAATGGTTCTACCAAAATGTCTGGCTAAGCGGCTACTCTATCCAACCACATACTGGTAGGTGAAATATACATATTTACATTTACGAATTAATATTAGAGGAGTAAGTATACTAAATGCTATGTAAGTTAGGATTTGCAGGACATCATCCTGCTCTGAGTATTGATTTTTCCATTGCAAACCATGATCCTAAAAACATCACAAAGTAAAAAAAAAAAAATAATTTTCGGAAAGCCAATTATTTTTCACTGCATGAAAATGTATTAAACTTTGATTGGTCCTTTTTAAATAATTTAGAAGATGTAAATGCTGGATGTGAAATGTTCTATGAAGCGCTAATAGGTATATTTGATAGTTATATCCCTAAATATGTCCCACGTGTAACACATAAAAGATACCCTCCATGGTTTAATGGATTAATTATAAAAAACGTTAAAACCAAATCCTCACTTTGAAAAAAATACAAGAGTACTGGCAATTTAGAAACATACAATCAGTTTAAAGACATCAGAACTAGAGTTAATAATGATAGATAATGCTTATAAAAAGAGAGAAAAAGAGTTAAGTGACACACAGTTATTTTAGTGCGGCAATTTAGCTAGGATATTTCAACATATTGTGGACTTTTTTATAAAACCACCAAATTTGGCACAAAGGTAGACGATGTAATATAAACAATTTTGGATGTGGAGCCATCGGCCAACTGCCCGCTGGTGGCCATTTTTCAAAATGGCCGCCAGTGGACACCCGAAAGACAACAGAAGTTAGATAAAGTTTGCTAATGAAGGTTTTAGTGAATGTTTATTGAATGTTTTGATTGAAAGATAGTTTGTAAGTTATATATATAAGTATATATTTATTTAATAATTTTATATTTCACATTTCAAATTATATTTAAATTATTTAAAAAAATACGATACAAAATATTAATTTAACTTTATAATGACTCTGAAGTATATTGTATGTGAATGATTTAAAGTAATTTAAAGATTAATGGAGGACTAAGATTTATTACATTCAAATAAGCTTTTTCATTTCTGTAAATTTTTCATATTGCATTAAAAAATTAAAAGACAAAATGTTTCACAGTCCCAGTACAGTATACTGCCAGTTCAGAACATTAGTTTTAAGAAAGCGACTTCAGTTCTCGGAGCACTCCCCGTCGCAAGCACACAGTGGTGTGCATTCCAGACCGGCCTTCTTGCACTTGTATTTTTTCACAGTCTTTGCATGTGCAAGAGACGAGCTCCCTGCAGATCTGGGATGCTTAGGGTAGCGTTGTCCAGAGAGGTTCAATACGCCATTGGTCTTGATCCAACCCCAGTAGGTTGGTGATGGCAGTATTGGTGCAGGAACCAGGGCCTGACTCCAGACATGTCCGCCCTGGTATACTGCTCTTCGGACGTGCTGTTCCAGTGTTGCCCTTGTCGGTGGGATCAGCTGGAAGTTGCTTTTCTTTGCAAACAGTTTGCGACGTGCCTTGTCGATATCGGTGTCTGTGCTTGTTCTGTCATAAAGCAGTGTGATGAAACTTTCAATGGTGTGCATGGCGTCTTCATTAATACGATCACTGCGGGACAACAACATCAGTGTCAACTGTGCAGATGAGGATCTTCTTGGTGGTCATTGTGAGCAACGTGGGCGGCATGCAACACAATGCGGGTGTCGGCTTCCTCGTGGTTGCAAGGAGCTAGTGCTGAAGTATCCAGAAGTGGTGGCTTTCTCAAAACATGTGATGAGCAGCTCCTTGTCTGCAAGCTGGAATGAGTCGTAGAGGACGTCAGAGAGGAAGATGAACAGCTCTCTCTTGTTTTCGTCGACTCTGAGGAAGCTAGCCCAGTTCCCGGGTATAGCGAACCACCCACCACTCGTCTTCTCACCCCTTTTCCCCGCTTGGCTCTTGCTGTACCTTTCAACGAGTTTGTAATGTAGCGTTCCGACACCAGGCCCACTCGCTCAAAATTTTGAGAGTATGGGAGGCACAAAAATTTGCAGGGCATATTCGTTGAAGGTTTTTGCCGTAACAGGCTTCAGCAACTGGATGATGACTGCTCCATCTAGGACAATGCAGCTTGTTGGAGGAACCTCAGACCTAGGCTGACTGAAGTCTTCTAGACAAGCGATAAGATCACTCTTTACACCAAACCGGATGCCACCGCCGTCCGATAGTGCAGGAGGGAAAGCTTGGTTTTCATGTTGGAAGAATTCGTCTAGATTCCCATCCCGGTTTTGGCATCCGATATACAGACGAGAGAAGAGGTTCACGTCGTTCCTGAGGGATTTCATTTGCTGCTTGCCCTTTGCCAGAGGCTTTGTAGCAGGCTGATCGAATATTTTGAGCTTGTTTCTTTTGATGGAATTTTGATCGGAATAAACATTGACTAAAACCTTCAGCAGCAAACTTTATCTAACTTCTGTTGTCTTTAGGGTGTCCACTGGCGGCTATTTTGGTAAATGGCCGCCACGGCCGCCAGGGGGCAGTTGGCCGATGGCTCCACATCCAAAGTTGTTCATATTACATCGGTCTACCTCTGCGCCAAATTTGGTGCTTTTATCAAAAAGTGCACAATAGGTTAGCTAATCCGCTGTACTATTTTGAAGTTATGTGAATTCTAAAAAATGTAATTTTACTGTACCAAACAACTTAACTCTACATGGAAGCAATTTGAACGATATGCAAGATATAGTCAATGGCCTTGCTAGTTTTTTTAGTACTGCGTTTACAAATCCAACTAACCTTAAAGCTTTGCTTAAACTAAAACCTGTTGTTAAAGGTCCTGATGATGCCCCTGCATTCATTATATGAGATTGTGCCTATGCTCTCACTAAACCTCTGACTACCCTATTTAATTTATTGTTACGCATCTGTATAATCCTAGATGTATAGAAAACATCGCGAATCTGTCTTGTATTCAAAAAGGATGATAAGAGCAATATTGGAAATTATAGAGGGATTGCCATAACATGTAATTTTGCCAAAGTTTTTGAAATAGCCTTACATAACATAATTTATTCATACATTCAAACGCAGATACAACCCATCAACATGGGTTTATGAGGGGGAGATCCACGATTACTAACCTTTTTAGTATTACTCAATTCATTGCTCAGCATATGGACTCAAATAGCCAGGTAGATAATTTATACTGAATTTTCAAAGGCTTTCGATAGGCTGAATTATAACATCGTATTTTTAAGAATGTGGATTGTTCTCGCCTTTGCTGAATGTATTTAGATCATATCTTTAGATAGGAAGCAGTACGTTGAGTGTCGTGGGTTTGCCTCTAATGAAATCTCGGTGACTTCTGGAGTACCACAAGGGTCCATTCTTGGACCATTCTCTTTTATATTATTCATTATGCAGATGATATAAAAAAACTGTGTTATAAACAATATCTCAGACACCTTAAAACTGCAGAGTATTTGTCAAAAATCAATAACTGGTGTTACTTAAATAATCTCCCCTTAAATGCCACGAAATGCAATGTAATGGCATTTACTAAAAAAATATATCCCATATGATATAATTTTAAATTGAATAATATCAGCCTAAACCGGCCTGACTCAATAAAAGATCTAGGTGTCATATTCGATAGCAAATTATCTTTTAATCACTACATTAACGAAACTGTAAAATACCGTATAGGAATTTAAGGCTTCATCATACGGATAGTTTGGAGAAAATTCAGAGGAGCTTTTTATTAAAATTTCTGTCATACAAGCTGGATGGCATATACCCTGCAGTCAGAATACCTCATACACAATTACTAGGGACATTATCTGCTTGCTCGAAGAAAGGCACACTCGTTGATATTTATTTGTAAGTTAATTAATAGTATGACTGATGGTCGAGAGGTGAGCGCACTTGCCTCTCACCCAAAAGTTCCGGGTTCGATCCCCGGTCGTGGCAGTGGAAAATGCTGTGAGAGGGATTTTTCCACTATACACGGATATTGGGTGCGTGTCCCTTGTCTCTAAATGTGTAGCCCCCTCCCACACAAGACTCTTCTAGAGCCTTCCGGGTTAAAGGGGATCGTCATTACCTGTGGTGTATTTATTTATCATTTATTTAACAAAATTGATTGTCAACAACTTCTGAAACAACTTACATTTGATATACCAAGACCAGAGCGCAGATTCTCGAATACTTTTTATCTCACTAGACCTAGGACAAATTTTAACCTTTATATTTCATGTGTGAGAACTGCAACAATCTGCAAGACGGCATGGATAATTTTTATTGTAGTTATAATTCCAAAAAAAATACATATGAATAATTCCATAAAAAAATACTTATGACTAATTGAAAGGTTTTCTGTCTTTATTAGCTGCAATATTATGCAGTACATGTCTGTTTGCAGCTTTATCTATATTTTAATCTGATTTGTATATGTTTTGTTTTTTCTTAAAAATGTTTTCTTAACCGCCTCTCAAGTTACCGAAGTAACCCCTTGGAAGATCTCAAGGATCTTGTGCTAGGTAAAGAGAGACGAGGCCCTACAGTTTAATGTGGATTCCGAACCACTATTGGGGCAATTTTTTTAATGAAAATTGTTTCGCCTTGCGGGAATCGAACCCACTTCGCTAGGCAACTCAGTTTGCTAGCCAGACGCTTTAGCACTCTGAGCTGCCGTCCCCCGATATATGTGCGTATATCTTTTATCTGTATGTATGTTATGTATATGTGCATATCTGTATATAGGTACGTATTCTGTCACGGATCGTACTTGGTTTTGCTGATTTTTGTATTTGTATGTATTATTATTTGTTGAATATAATCCTCTAATTGGTTTAACTACTGTTGGATGATGTACGCTAAAAATAAAATAAGACATAATTATTATTACGGGTATACATAAATAATACATATACAATAACAGTAGTGGTGTTACTATTACTGATTATTCAATAAAAAGTGCTTATACTTCGTTTTAAATTTATTATCATTTAATTTCACATAATCAGACTCTAATAAATTGTAGATAGCAGTATTTATAGACAAGAGATCTTTTAAACATGGCTGTTTTATGGTGTGGCATTGTTAATTTGTGGCTATTGCGCATATTTAATGTATGTATATTAGACTTAAGTGCAAATTTCAGTTTGAGGGCAGTGCAACCATCCAGTCCATTTATTAATTTCGTATTGAAACTATCTAAATGTAGGGTTCCATATTTAACCCATTGAGAGTTTTAACTGTATGTGCTATATGATCATATTTACGTAATCCAGGTATTAGTAGACAACAGGAATTTTGCATTTTTTTAATTCGATTTTTGTTATTGGGGTCAAGACATGGCCCATAAATAAAATCACACAGTTAAAATGTGCCAGTACAAGTGATTCACACAGAGCCTTTTTTAATTAAAAATTCAAGATATGCCGACTGGAGTAAATAAGTTTCAGTGTCAAAAACGCCTTTTGTAGTAATGATTTATGCTGGCTAAATCTAAAATCAGTTTCTAAGATCACGCCCAGATTTTTCGCGGAATTTGCTATTGGTAATCCAACACTAGAAATATTAATGTTCATGTCATTTTTCAAAGCGTTAATATGATTTCTATTACCAAATAACATCACAAACGACTTCCGCGAGTTAAGTTTCAAATTGCGTTCTCTAGATAATTCATTTTTTATTATTATTATTATTAGCCGTTACTCGAGTCCGAGTATAAAAATGTTACAGTCGATAAATTGTGTACAATAAAAAACAAGTAAAAGGTGTAGTCCATTGTAATTCCCATTCATCTACGGTGCACACGACTATGGCTATAGAGGCCAATTCGGGAGAGCACATGTCGACCGCAGTCAGGACAAACATAGACCTGGTTAGGTCTTGGATTCGGCCTTCTTGCAGCAACATTTCCCTGATAGCTGGCCACAACCCCTCGCCATTCGGTTCTGTCCGCTGCAAGTTGTTCCCATTGCTCGTCTGCAATACCGCAGGATTTTAGATTTTCATGGAGAGCGTCTTTGAACCTCTTTCGTTGACCGCCACGCCTTCTTCTACCGCTTAGCAATTCACCATAAAGTGTACATTTAGGAAGGCGGTTATCATGCATACGATGAACGTGACCTGCCCATCTTAGGCGTGCTCTTGAAATAAGCACCTCAATTGGAAGGCTGTTTGCTCTCCTGAGTACTTCCACGTTTGATATGTGATGGAACCAACGGATTTTCATCATACTTCTGAGGTGTCTTTGCTGAAAACGTTCTAATTCTTTCACATGACGACGGTAAGTGACCCAGCTTTCGCATCCATATAGCAGTGTTGGAATGACAACTGCTCTGTAGACAGCCATTTTCGTTGACAAAGCAAGGTCGTGGTTGTCAAATACTCTCTCTCTAAGTCCCCAGAGTGCTCTAGATGCAGCGTTAATTCTATTGCGAATCTCGCTGTCCATGTTTGCTTTGTCATTAACAACGTTGCCTAAGTAATTGAACTGATCCACCACTTCAAGAGAATTTCCGTTAAGTGTAATGTCTATTTGGTTCACTTGATGAGGAGTTGACATAATCTTAGTCTTTCCAATGTTGATTTTAAGTCCTAAGGAATCATAGCTCTGGGCATACACATCTAAAAGTTCTTGAAGCTCTTCCGGCGTAGAGGCTAAAAGTGCACAGTCATCCGCATACTGAAGATCACAAATGAATCGTGTGCGTGTCTTCGTGAAAGCTCTAAAGCGTCCTATGTTAAAAAGACTGCCATCAAAACGGTATCTGAGACCTATTCCCCTGACTGTCAGTTTGTTGTCAACAATAATTGTTAGAGCAGTGGTAAACAAATTAAAGAGTAGGGGTGCCAGGACACATCCCTGCCTAACTCCAGTGAGGGTTTGGAAAGGTTCGGTTGCCTCATTATTATACATAACCTGGGCGTTGTTGTTTGTATGTAGACTGCGACATACTTCCACAAATTTTCTAGGGATACCTAAGCGGAACATAATTTTCCAGAGCACTTCCCTGTCCACCGAGTCAAACGCCTTGGTTAAATCAATGAAGGCCATGTGAATTTCTCCTTGATGTTCGAGTGCTTTTTCTTGAAGCTGTTTAAGTGTGAAGATTAAATCCGATGTGCCTCGGTTTGGTCTAAAGCCACTCTGTGTTTCAGGAAGTAACTTTTCCATAACAGGTGTTAGCCTATTTGCCATCGCTTTAGTGAGTATCTTCCCTCCAACAGCCAGGAGAGCTATACCCCTGTAATTTCCACAGTCCGCAGCGCTCCCTTTGTTTTTGAAGAGGTTGATTAAAAGTGTATCCCGAAACTCCTGCGGAGCTTGACCACTTTCCCACACGACATCAAACAGTTTTTTGAGGTAGGGTATGAGCTCTGACGACACAGCTTTAAAGATCTCAGCTGGGAGTGAGTCGGCGCCGGGAGATTTGTTATTTTTTAGCTGCCCAATGGCGGTTAAGATCTCTTCCGTTGTTAGTGGTTTATCTAAGTCTTCGAAGGTGTCATATTGAGGGATAAGATTTATAATATCGTGATCGGCTTGTCTTTGCTGGTTAAGAATGTTAGAGTAGTGTTCTTTCCATCGGGCTCTTATTTCCTGGTCTTCTTTTAGGAGATTTCCATTTAAATCTTTAATAGGGCACATATTTTTCCGACTGGGGCCGTACACTGCTTTTACTCCTTGAAAGAAATTCCTGTAGTCGTGTGAATCGGCGTACCTTTGAATTTCTCTGGCCTTGCTTGCCCACCACTCGTTCTTTATTCTTCTGATTTTGCGTTGCGTTTCATACTTAGATTGGGTAAAAGCTTCTGCTTTTGATGAGTCGTTGGGGTGGTTGATAGCGTTTTGGAAGGCAATATGTTTGCGGTCAAGAAGTTCTTGTATAAAAGCTTCATTATCATTGAACCAGTCCTCCTGTTTTTTACTTGCTGCAGTGCCAAGAATTTCCTCACTCGCACTTTTTAAACTGTCTTTAATTTGTGTCCAAGTAGCAGCGACATCTACAGAATTGGTTTCTTCTAGTGCACTCAAATTCTCTTGAACTTTTTGCTTTAGCTGTTCGACGGTTTGTTGGTCACGCAATTTACTAATACAGAGACGGAGTCTACGTTTTACTTGAGTTCTTCGGTGTTTGGGTCTCATAACAATTTTCATTTTAGAGACAACAGGACGATGATCGGTCCAACATTCGCTATCAATGCGCGCCTTTGTAATTTGGACGTCCTTGAGATGCTTCCTACGTACGATAACATAGTCCAGTAGATGCCAGTGACCTGATCTGGGGTGACGCCAGGTGCCTTTAAATTTATCCTTTTGTCGGAAAATGGTGTTTGTTATAACTAGATCATGTTCGGCGCATTTAGTTAGGAGTAGTTGACCGTTAGCGTTCATGTTGCCCAAACCGTTCTTGCCTATGATGCCTGGCCAGGTGTCTGCATCTCTCCCTACTCTAGCGTTAAAATCGCCAAGAATAACGAGTCGTTCCGTTTTAGGTATTCTACAGAGGGTTTCTTCCAGCTGTTGATAGAAGCTTTCCTTGGTTTCGTGATTTGCATCCAGAGTGGGAGCGTAGGCGCTTATTAGATTTACCGCGTTGCCATCTGATAGCTCATAGCGTAGCAGCATTAGACGCTCGGATAGGCCTTGTGGTACTTGTGTTAAGTTGGATGCAAGTTGATTCCGAACGGCAAATCCTACTCCATGTTGTCTTCTTGAATTGGTGGGAAGACCTTTCCAATAGAAGGTGTAGTACTTTTCTGTGAGAGAGCCTTCCTCCAAAAATCGAGTTTCGCTGAGAGCTGCAACGTCAACATTGAGTCGGTGAAGTTCTCTATCTATTAGAGCAGTTCTTCTTTCAGGCCGATCGGTGCGAGTGCTGTCGTTCAAAGTACGAACATTCCAAGCACCGTAGATGAAAGAATTAGTTTTCTTGGATTTAACTTGTCGGTGTTTTTTCGAAATTCGATGAGGTGTCCCTGTGGGCACCCTCCCCCGGAGATCCGATCGGGAGGGTATTTTACCTCCGGATGATTTTGTCCCACTTGAACGCTCCATCATTTTTTTAAAGCCTTAATCGACTGTAAACGAAGCTGCATTTGAAGTTTTAGCTGGAGCAGGTATGCAACTGACCAGCTCGGTTGCGGAAGGCGAGTGGTGTGGTCCCATGGCACAGAAGGAGACTGCGACGATGGGGTAACCAAACGATTCCAAAAGCAACCTTTGTGTGCGGTGGGTTATTTTTACCGCACACTTCGTGAGAAGGTGGATGTGCTCACGGCAAAAGGTAAGGGTTATTCCGCCCTTACTCGGTCGTTAGAGCCTCGTTAGTGAAAACAGGGTGCACCAAGTTCAAATTGAACTCATCGCGAAGGTGAGGTTAACAATTGAGTAGGAGAGGCTATAACTTGCGCTTCACTACCCCATTCAATTCATTTATAATACGCTAGTCACTATTAAGAATGGAGATGATCATTCAAATAGAAGTGGAAATAACATTGTATGTCATCAGCATATGCTTGAAGTTTACAGAGCTTCACTGATATTAAAATATCTGAGGAGCATATGAAAAATAATAACGGGTCCAGTATTGAACCTTGAGGCACTCCAGATAAACTTTTAATGCTAGACGATGTTTTGTTATTGCACTGAATTTTCTGGAACCTTTCAATTAGGTATGAAATTACTAAATTTGTGCTTGTCGGATTAAAACCATAATATTTAGGTTTTGCACAAAGCAACTGATAACTGATTATACCGAAAGCGTTAGAAAGGTCCAATAACACCAACATACTGTCCTCACCACTGTCCCATGCTATCATAATGTCATTAGTTACGTTTGCAACAGCTGCCGCAGTGCTGAATCCTTTCCTGAAGCCACATTGAGTACTTGGTATAATTTTATTACTTACAACATAACTATAAATTTAACTATACATTATTTTTTCTGGATTTTTTGACAGTGCTGGCAGTATACTAATTAATCTTAGATCAGCAAATGTTTCGGGATTTGAATTTTTTGGTGAAGGCTTAGTCATTGCAACTTTCCATTGTTTAGGAAAATAATTTTGTCCCAAAAAGCAATTTATGATGTGCATAATATACTTATCTATAAACGGACTACACAACTTTAACATTGCCGCTGAAGCACTACGAACATCTTCAATTGTTACAAAGGTGAAATTAAAATTATTATTAATATTAAATATATTCGAATATCGGATGTGATTTTTGTAAGATGAACATATGGCATTGAAAATATTTTTCTTAATTACCATAGATACTTAAAAACCTAATGATATTAATGTTTTCGTTTACTTAGTAGATTCAAATATATGTCTTAACAGGCACGTTTACTTACAATTAGGCCAGAATTAATACATAAAAGATGCAAATAGCAAATAGACGGAACATTGTTTATTTTATTTATTTCAACTTTACGTGCCTCGACTGCATGTGGACATTGGTATGGATGCAAAATACACACATTCAATAACTGTAAACAGTTTAAATAAGGTGGTACAGTTTAATGTCATGCTATGAAGCCGTTTTGCGTGCTAACGTCTTCTTTGACGTTATGATATATAGAGGGTATTCCGAGAAAATATATTTCACTGTAAAGTGGCTATTACAACGGTCGCAAAGTGGGCTCTTTCTTGATTCCATCAGATGGCCAAGTGTGGCACGAATTTGTCCAAACCTTAGTCTTCGAATTATTATTTTATTACTTCGCTTCATGGGTGGTAAATTGTTTAAATTAATTTTAGATTGTATCACACAGAACTTGGTACTTGACTAATTCTGCATATTTTGCCATTTATTTATAATCGATTGTTTTGTATAGTTTTTTAGTCTTTATGAAGTTGGACACCTTTGGCGGGTAGATCGGACTCTGTTCGGTCGGATTTCTCATTGCCGGTGATATATTTATAGTCTGCCATAGCAGTTTAGTCGGTATAAAAAAATCACTCAAAAAGCACCAGTCGCATCGCTCGCCGGTTAATAGGTAGTGGCTCCGCCTATCGGTTTAAATGACAGGCCGCGTGGACAGTCTTCTTTGGTGATAGTATTAGGACTGTTTTATGACCATATTAAAATACCACACGTGCTATTGGAGTACAGAATCGGCGCCGTTGTGTACACTATAATATATCGAATTACGAAGAAATAATATGATTACTGCTCGTCAGGAAACATTAAGATGATATCGGTTGTATAACTTCCTGCCAAATAATTTGAAATAATTACCAATTTCTCAATATAAAATTAAACTAAAAAGACGCCGCTTATCCCATGCTTATTATAATATGTACAATTTTAAGTATGAGACTCCAGGCTGATTCGCTGTTTGTATACAGTATTATTGTTGTTTTGGTATTATTTTTTATTATAAGTGTACTTATACTTATTCTGTGTATGTTTATATTTATATTCATTTATGTAGGTACATATTTTTATATTTTGTTTATGTCCACTTTAACTTTATTTGTGTAATTATGACTTGCCCAAGCACTACGGCGTATCATTGTAACGAATAAAATTATTATTATTATTAAATTTGATACATCAAATGAGAATTTAAAAAATCCACGTGTTAACCAGGGGGTGAGGAGTCTTAAAATAGTTTCTAAGCATTTTCACTTTTTACTTTTGTTAGCATTATGGAGAGAAATAATATGTAACTCTAAGATTAATTTAATTTTATGAATTAAGTGTTAATGAAACGTTTTTAATTTCTGTTGTTGCTCCGTTCTCCCCTATGATATATGATTTTATTGCATTTTGCACACTGAACCTTCAATACGATGTTCTCAGTTGATTTCAAGGCTTCATGTGTATTTTTGTACAGGCAGTATATTGTTATTAGTCATTTTGTTTATTTGCTTTTAACTATTATTTACGTATTGTTGTTTAGGGTGTGGACATAATTATTATGAATACATGCCTTTTTAGGGAATATGCGACAAATATGTGCACAATACACAATAAAAAAAATAAGTTGTAAGTGGGTTCGAAAAAAAGTAAGTCCACAACAATTTTTTTTAAATATTCCCTTAATTTTTTTTAATTCACTGATAAATTCTTTGAAAAATTATTGAAATGGTGATTTTACCACATCAAATGACTAATTAATATTTGATCAGTTATTTAATTACTATCGTAAATTGTCATGATATTAATCGAGTAAGTAATTTGATAATTGCATGTTTATTACAATTAATTATGGTATATATTGTAATTTTTATGCTATTATGAGTTGGATTTTTAATTTTTGGTTGAATTTATTCAGCAGACATTTTCTTAAGACTTTATGGTATGGCATGGTGTCAAATTTTATGTACTTTAAGTTTAATTCAAACTACAGGACAACTTAACTGACGGAGGTGTCTTTACGTAATCCTGTAATCTGTATTAAATTTTATATAAAACTAGCTGACCCGATAGACGTTGTCCTGCCACAACGAACATCCCTGTCACAAAAAGCACTTTCAGTTTTTCCAGAATTTTTCAATTTCCGGGCAAGTTTTCCAATTTTTCTTTCCATAAAAACCTTCTTCGGGCTTACGAACATTAAGGAACAATTAGCCAAACCAGTCCAGCCGTTCTAAAGCGATGCGCTTACTAACGAACCGTATTTCATTTTTATTTATATAGATTCTCTCTGTTTCTTGGTGAATGACTAAATTTCTTATTACGTTAGAGGTTCAACGCCAAGTTCTTATGATTTACATGAGTCAGCAGCTAATCCGGTCAAAGTCGACAAAAAAATAGTGGCAAGTGTACAATAATTCGCATAGAGCTGAATATTGGTACAGTGCTAAAAAATTTATTTAAGGTCAAAGGTAAAAATATCATTTTTTAAATTTTTCTAATAAACGATAAGTGTTATCATAAAAAATGTGTCTGTCAAAAGTTGTAGCTCATACAATTATCTACAAAAATTGTTATTATACTTTTTTCCTACCAATCACTATTCCTGAGATATTACGGTTTGAAACATCGAAAATACTAATATGCTCGCCTACGCTGCCTATACACATCATCGGACGTTCAATATAATTAAAAATATTGGTTCGTGTAACTTATACATACAAATTACCCGATTCTGAGAATATACACTTAAAAGAAACTCAGTCCCTAATTTCATTTGCCCGTATAACCTTGAGCAACATCTGTCTGCTACTCTATTGTTCGAGTGGCAACGGTCGTATACCTGCTTTTATTTTTGGAAGGATGTAAATGAAATACTGTTAGTGTTGAACGTTCCTTTGCAGTAAATATACGTGCTTATTGCTAATATTTCTTATTACAATTTGTGCCGTATAATAATTTTAGAAAATTTTGCATTATTTGTAGTAAACCTTTGATTGGAAGTGAAATTGTAGTTGCTTATCGTGGAATGAAGACTTTGATTGATTCAAGTACTGAAAGAAATGATGGGTTTCTTGAATACTTGAAAGATAGCCGAGTGAGTTAAGGCGCGAGGTGGCAAGCGCCTTTCTGTGCGTTGTTTGTCTCTCTTCCTGTTATCGTTCTCTTTTTGTGCATTTTTTCACTCAAAATTAGCTTCACTATAAAATTTCTAAACAAACTCAAAATTTCGATAAACCACAGTTTAGGCAGCCTTGCGCAGCCCTGCAATACCTCATTTCGATGAAGATTCCCCGTTTTAGATTTGGGTACCTGTGTCAGCTCCAAAATTAGTTCAGTGCAGTGCGACAGCTTCGAATTTGTGTTTAATTTTTAAGCTTTGTTACATTTTATTTTTATAATGTTTTTTTAATTATATTGTCATTTGTAATTTGTTTTTAGCGAAAGGAGTCAGGACTTCTCTCCCCATTTTCTTTTAGCCGAACCGGAGCCGCCCCGCCCGGCCATGCAACCCACCACCGCGAACAGCGCGGTGGTTGCACGGTCGGTCGCAAGATAGTCTCCGGGGAGGCAATATTATGTATTAATTTGAATAAAGTCTATTTGCTTGCTTGCTTTACTTAGTGGCAATTGCGAATAATCACACGGACATCGCACCACCAGGTTCGAATCCTGACTCCGGCACTGTAGCAGGAAATTGTTGTATGTTCGCGTTTTTTTCAATGTGTAACCCCCTTCCGCACAAGCCCCTGGTTTATGAAATTGGGGGTTGTCTAATTTCTGTGGTGTTTATTTATTTATAAGAAATCTGTGACAATTCATGTACAGTGCCGTAAAATGTACACTCGGAGGGGTACTATTGCTGGTGTGTTGATTTGTTAATACTACTGACTGCACGAACTCCAATTGATCTGATTATTTACTTTTTGAAACCTGGGTAGGCTCAACAACAAGCAAAAATATATTCATCAAAGTATATTTGCTTATCCAAAATGTCAAAATCATATCTTATTTTTACATGCAATAACTGGCTGCGATACTACATCAAAAGGTTTTATAAAAAATACACGGAACAATAAGAGTAGAACTATCTTGTCTTCCTCCAACATCTGCTTATGCGTATCAACACTTATATCGAATATACTATCAAGTTCAAGTATGACTATAGGCAATCAACTGGACCCAGAAAACTGAGGTTGGAAATTAATAGATAATACTTTGGAGCCAATTCAAGCTTTACTCCCACCAGCTCCAGAAAAACTTCTTAATACCATTTTTTGCAATTGAAAAAAGTCTTGCTCCAATGTTGAATCAAATACAACATATGAGGATTTTTATGATATCGATGAGGAGACAACTGATGCATCTTTCTTAGAACAATTTACAGATATCCAGCAAGAAGAAGAAGAGGAAAGCGAAGAAGATATTACTACTGAAGTAGTATTTGAAGATTGTCAGTCAGACTAAAATTTTTCCGAAATCAAAAATAATTCGTGCCACTTTAATCATTTCCAATAGTACAATTTTTTAGTTAATAGAATGTTATTTAATAAAACTAAATCACAATATATCGTGGAGTATGCCACCTCACAGGTGGTGCGGAAATGTGTTCATATTATGTAGAATACGACTTCTTCAACTTTTGGAATCGCGATATCTCAGGAATGGTGATTCGCAGGAAAAAAAGTATAAGAACAATTGCATGATGTACAACTTTTATCTGACCTATTTTTGTGATAACACTTATCGTTTGTGAGAAAAATGCAAAAAAACAATAATTTTTACGTGTGACCTTGAATACACTTTTTATCAGACGTAGAATCGGTGGGGATTTCTGATATTTTATCTGTAATAGTGTACCTAAGACCCGTACCCATATTCAGCTCTATGCGAATTATAGTAAATTAAATGTGTTAATTATTAGCTTTATTATTGTACATTTTATGTTCTTTATGTCAATATTTGGTCTACTTGATATTGTGATAAAAATTTTTAGTCTTATTAATTTTAGGTACCTATAAATTTATAGAAAATGTATTAAACGCGTTGTAAATCTATTGCAATTGACCGTGACAAAACTAGAAATGTTATTTTTAATTAGAAATCTATAATTCATGCTTTGTGGTCTAGTTTGTTCTAAACTAAGATTGCTGGAATATGAAAAGATATTGACTACAACAATGTTTATGACTTACCTGCATGTTTCGAGAATTTAAAGATATAAGGAAGCACAATTACTAATTATTAATGAAAGATAAAAACAAGATCATTTTGAGCGAATTATTTAATGCAGTAAATTAAGATTTTAAGACATTTTCAGGTTTCGTCCAGTAATGCAGCTGTGTTTGAAATATTTTAACCGTCATCTTATAAAAGTCTACCAAAGAGCTGCTCTAGTGACTAAAAAAAATAAAAGAAGACTTTTTTAACATTTTCTTGCAGGATCTGAAGGACTTCTTCTTCTATCTTGATTTAAATGAAAATATCGCTATGGTGTTCAACGGCGAGAAGGAAACAACAACATTAAAGCTTAAATTGTAGATCAAGGGAGATGTATTTTGTAAGTTGTAAGTATATGGTCAGTTGGATTAAGGACAAATATGGCAAAGTTTTTTGCTCGTGATAGTCATCTGCATACACCTTCAATAAATGGATTTGGAAGACATACAAAAGCAAAAAGAAAATCAGACATTATTGCTGGTTTATTGTTTGAAAATGTGACGAGGGAGGAGATAATGAACATGGTGTATTTTGTCGAATTGTTGCTCGACGGTAGATGCTACCTCAACGATATTTTCTGATTTGATTACCTGCCACCTCTTAGCCCTTAATTGTGGAAACTATGATCGTACTTTTTTGTAGGTACTTGTAGTTTTAAAACTAGCATACGGCTGAAAATGATGACTGGAAAAGAGGCGGTTGTCAGATCAATAACACCTCGGCCAAAGGTTTTCACTACGTTTTTGTAAGGTATTAATGGCAACAGTAAACAATTATTTCACGTTTTAACAACTGAAATCGTTTTACCAGAAACTATCATAAGCTTGCGTTAAACTAAGTGATATCTTATTATCCTATTCTTTATTCAGTAATATTAATGATAATCTAGCTCCTTGCTTATAGGAAAAAGCGAACAGTACTCATGTTATTCACAAAAACATTTTGATAAGTGCAATGAACTCAGTTGTTATCGTTATCACTGCTGCTACCTTCCATGATTTGAAGCAACTAGATGTACAGGATCTCTGCTTTGAATATGAGGGCTCCTATAACTACCATCTTAACAGCTTAACAGTATAGTTTGGATAGAATTTGTGGAAATCCAATCTCGATATTTTGTTCACTCTTCCCTTCCTTCTTGAATACAATATTCTTCTCTTCAGAAGTCGAAAACGCTATGACGTACCCTGCCTTAAGTTGGTGGTCAAGGAGGGCTACGTTAATGGCTTATATTCGTCTGATGATGGGAAATGAGTATTTCCAGTGAATTAGGCAGAGTGTTGAATAACTTGCTAGGATGGTATACATTCTGGCAAGAAGCTCGTCCTGATCAGACTAGACGCTATTTAGGAAGAGCTCCACATCGATGACGAGTCCCACTTTGGCTTCAGGAGGGACAGGAGCAGAGCACAGTAAATCGTTAGGATAGTTAACGACATCAAAGTACAATACAACCTCGGGAAGAGCACCGTCATGGTGCTTCTCGATATTGAGAAGGCGTTCGACGCCGTCTGGATCCCGGGGTTATTATACATATACGAACTACAGGACTACAACTTCCCGACTTCATCAAATTTATCCACTCGTTCTTGACGGGCAGATCCCCGTAGGTTCGAGTGAATAACAAACTATCAACACGGCGTGGTATTCGCGCGGGAGTCCCGCAAGGATCGTGCCTGTCATCAAAATTGTACAACCTGTACGTCTCCGATTTCCCATAGTAATCGAATACGAAACTAGTCAATACGCCGATGACACAGCCATGTATGCCCATTCAACAACGTTCAACCAGCAAACATAGTGCTCAAACCGCACATGGCTAGTGCCACGGCTTATTAAGACCAGTGGAAGATTCGGATAAACACTGAGAAGTAGAAGGCGATAGTCTTCACGCGCCGATTACCGAAAATAAAATCATAACACCAATCTCGATCCAGGGAAACAAAATTCCAACCAAGAGGTGCATGAAGTACTTGGGGATGAGACTGAAGCAACGATTGACGTTTAACACACATGTAAATGAGACAGTACGGATGGTCTACTCCGTGCCCAGGAGTCTGTATCCGCCCATGGTCAGGGATAGCGGACTTAGCAGAAAAAAAAATTGTACATGATGGTGATCAGGCTGTCCATCACATACGCGGCGCCGGTGTGGTGCAGCACGTCGGCCCCGACAATGAAAAAACTAGAAATGCTGGAACACAAATTTTTAGACCAGTTTATGTGCAGCTCGGAATATTCACATCTCGCAGAAGGCTCCTCGTTCAGGTTGAGGTGGCTGCGCTAATATCCAAATTTTTAAAGTGTTATAGTGCAAATTCGTTAAAAAATATGTAGTTGCAAGTTTTGTTAAATCTGTTTTTAGATATGTTTTAGCCCTGTTGCCTATTTTAATCCATCTTCGATGGAAGGTGCCTAGGTTTTAAATGTTTTTTGAATTGTCTTTTAGTTGAACCAGTCCCGTTCCGTCCGACGCTACAATCTACCACCGCGAACAACGCAATGGTTGTACAGCCGACCCCGGAGTGGGTTCTGAGGAGGCAGATGTAAATTTTAATTCTAATAAAATTGTATTGAATTGAATTGACTATTATTCAGACAATCCGAGTTCAAATCTTAACGGTTCTCTCTTTTCTTTTTTTTTTGAAGAATTTCTCTTTTCACTGCCAAATAATTTTTATTGTTTAAATAATTAAGTATTCGTGTTAGTGTTTTTAATTATTTCAAAAAAACTTATTGTTTTTAAATTTATTTTTGTAATAAAAGGAATTATGTTAGGATATTTATTTTCCGCCATACCAAGCCTACTTTGCCTGATCCTGTAACGGCCAACAAGCTTCTCGTGATGGTTGCACGATGGGTCCAGATATAGGTAATAAATTATAACAGTAATGCCATAAAATAATTTTTTTCCGTAGAATCAATATTTTGTTTCTTCCGATGTAAGTTTTTTTTGTGCGTGTTGTACTGAAAATAATAATAATAACCAGTTTATTATTTTCCACATAATTACAAGTCGAGTTATGCAAATACACAGAATTTTGTTGAAGATAAAGGGCAATTTCGGCAGCTTACTGATGAGAATCAGATGCTGATAAGGCCATATAAATTTGAATTTAAAATTTAGTAGTGGCAAAAAGTTTAAATAAATACAAATAATTTTATCTCTAGAGAGAAAAAATATATAAAAAGGAAATAGAGGGAAGGTATAGAGCGAATAAATGGAAAGAGAGAGCTAGAAAAAAAGAGAAGGGAGAAACTAGAGAAGATAATTTAGAGGCAATAATGTAAAGAATGACGACACAAGGAAAGGTATATCTACATAAGAGGGGGCACACATGAAAATGATATCACTGCTGCGCAAGGAGAACTTTCTTTAATTTTCTTTTAAATGAGAGGCAGGAGGGTGAGAAATCGGTAATTTTGAACTTGTTAATGTAAGAAGCTATGTTGTCTGAAAAGGAACATTTAAACATTTTCTTTACGATGTACAGGGATAGTTAAAATATGTCTTCTACGTATGTTCAAATTATGAATGTGAGTGCGGTAAATAATTTTATTATGAAGATAAGGAGGGGATTTAAACTTTAAAATTTTATCCATGCTGCATCTTTTAGTTTGTGTGATATTCTCTGCCTGCGTCTAATACCAAATATGAATCTTAAACATGAATTTTGTAATTTTTGAATGCGCCTATTGTCGAAATTGTCCAAGCATGGTCCATAGACATTATCACAATAATTACATTTAGAGAATATAAGAGAGTCACATAGCATTGTTTTAATATTCGTGTTTAAGTAATGTCTGTGTGAATAAATCATTTTTAGTGTTGAATATCCTTTTCTCAAGAGACCAGTTACATGTTCTTTAAATCTAAGCTTGCAATCTATCACAACACCTAAATTTTTTGCAGAGTCTTTAAATAGATAATGATCATTACCCACCTTCAGCCTAAGGGTACCAAGCAATGCATTTCTGACATTTTCGCTACAAAAAAGGACTGCAATTGATTTCTTTGGATTAAGTTTAAGTAAACGATCTTTTGATGAAGATAATAGTGCGGCGGGATCACTATTAATATTTGAATTGCCTACTGCTGCTTTAGAAATGGGAAAGGAGTAATAAAGCTGCGTATCATTCGCATACATATGATAATCAGAATATTTTATGGATTTAATTAAATTCAATGTGTAAATGGAGTAGAGAAGTGGGCCCAATATACTTCCCTGAGGAACTCCTGTAGTTACACTGAGCGTATCTGATTTTTTATCTTCTGGTAGTACTTGCTGTTTTCTGACAGCTAGGAATGAGCCAATAAATGATGAAGCAGAATTATCAAATCCTATATAATGCAAAATTGCTATTAATATTTCATGGTTGAGAGCATATCAAAGGCCTTTGTATAATCGATCAAAATAAGAATTGTGGCTTTACTATTATCAAATGCGTTAAAAATATCATCGGTAATATCAGATAGTTCCGTAGAACAACTAAATCCACGTCTGAAGCCAGACTGTTTCATAAAATAATATTATGAATGTTCAAAAAAGGAGTAACTTGCATTTCCATAACTTTTTATAGAATTTTAGACAGCGTGGGGAGAATTGATATTGAACGTAAATGACTAAATTTCATAGGAAGGTTAATATTAGGCAGTGGAATATCATTAGCGCACTTCCAGGCACTAGGAATATAAGATTTTGCGGTACACGTATTTATGATGTGCGTTATAAATGGGACTATATACTGACAACATAAAGAGATGAGAGTTATATTCTATTGGTCATATTCATATGCATTAGATTTTATATTCTTAATTATATTTAGAATAATGTTGTCATTAACTTGCTCGAAACTAAATGAATCGTTCACTATCTTATTGTTTTTGTAGAAGTTAAACAAGTTCGTGTTAGGTGAGCAGTTGTTATCTGCCGAGCTAACGAAATATTTATTTAGACTATTTACATCTCTTAAATTGTCAGGTAAATGTATATCTTTCTCATTATTTATATTCAGTTTTTTTAATTCCCTCCATTTATCTCTAATATTTGAGTGTTGAAATTTGTAATTAAGATATGCTTTCTTTTCTGATCTTAAGCAGACGTTATGAAATTCCTAATTTGTTTATAGTAGGCCCAATGTTCAGGACGTTTAGTTGTTCTAAATTTATTTAACGCTTTAGTTCGTAGCTTCCGCATTAATTTAATATTATCTGTGATCCATGAATACGATTTTAATTTATGATTTCTTACTCTAACAGGAGCATGCAGGTCAACAAGTAGAAGTAAGTTATTAGTGTTATCATCAATGCTATTCATAGCAAAGATTGTTTGCCAGGGTAAGTTTTCAAGATCATGCTGAAATTCATTGAAATCAATATTTTAAGAGCCCTGTATGTAACAGATGTTTCAGTAGGCAAAAGAAAGTCAAAGTTTAGATTGCAGTAGGTTAATAAGTGATCAGACATCTCAATATCCTTTACGCCAACTTCAGCGATATTATCGAAATTACAGAAAATTAGGTCTATTAAAGAACATGAAGTATTTGACATGCACGTAGGTTCGGTAATCAGTTGCTTTAAATTAAACATTTTAGTTATATCAATTAAATCACTAGTATTAGCAGAATCTAAATTCGACACATTAATGATAGAACGTACAGAGCTTTGTCCTGCTGGAAGCGCTTCCGGAATGATTTTTGCACAGAGACCCTGGTCCTGCTAGCAGGACAATATTCCGCTCATAAAGTTATCCTGCATACAGGACGTAAGGTACTACCAGCAGTATATGCAGCAAAACGTGAATGAACTATTTATTGTCATTAACTTTCGTAAATTGAAGACCTGCTGGCAGGACTCACTTTAATCACAAATTGTGCAGCGCTTTAAATTGAAAGATATTTTTAGTTACAAAATAAATAAAATTCGGAGCATATCGTAAATGATTTAAGTAAAAGTATAATTCAAAAATATTAATATCTTTATTAAATAAATTATATATTATTTTTAATGTATTTTTAAGTCAAAAACGGGAAGGAAAAATGAAAACAAATGTTCAATAAAAAATATATTTTTAGTCATCTATGCTGGGCTACCATGCTGAATATGGTAGGTAAAACAATTTCTTCCTGTTGTTGGAGAACAGAACAGCACGTGCGTCACAAGTACTGCTATTATTATCATTAGTATTTGTAAATTGGTTTTTTAGGTCCAAGTATACAAAAAACGCATTTACTTACCTTCATTTGAAGAGAACTACAACTAATCTTCATGGTGTTTCCATGTCCCACTCAACACTTGCCAGATTTTTTTATTTGAAATTTTTTTTATCACTCCGAAACACCTGGCGGTATTCCATTCTTCATCAAATTGTGATATACTCAACTAACAGGGCCGGATTAAGGCGCATGCGAAGCAGGCGGTCGCCTAGGGTGCCAAACTTGGAGAGGCGCCAAAATTGAAAGGATGAAAAAAAGAAAAGAGCGAGTAAATTTTTAAGGGGAAAAATAAAAAGAGCGAAAAAATTTGGAAGAGCAAAGAAATTAAAAGAGTTGAATAATTGAGGTAGCGAAAAAATGAAAGGGCGACAAAATCGAAAAAGCAACATATTTTGTAAATTTTGCCGTAAAGAGGCGGGAAAAATATTTTGCCTGCAAGAAAAATTGACCTTGTTCCGGACCTGTCCACAATGATTATTTTTCGAAGCAAAAACCGTTGCCGGCGTGGAAATACGCGCTCCTGGCTTCATCTTTTGAGTATAAATGACTGATATGTTCAAGCCGACATAACTTTGGAACTAATAAACATAGCGCCTTCGGACAAAGATGCACTTTCAGAGCATTTCATTGGCTTCTAGAAAATGTAAAAATTCGTCCTGCGGGCAGGTCCTATAATCCTAATATTTAGCAATTTCTAGTGTACTCAAATGAGTTATTTTCGTACTGCCGGCAGGACACTGTACATTCTATCATTAATGTTAAAATCATCAAAGCATAAAATTATATCTGACTCAGAATAAAAATTGGTCAAAATATCCTCAAAATAATTAAGAAACTGTTTATAATCTGAATTAGGCGGTCTATATATATTACCCACAATCATATTTTGTCCAGATACTACCAACTTAAACCGAATGTGCTCAATAAATTCCCTGCATTCATTTATTATAATATTAAAATGTATCCCTGCTTTAATGTACATACTAACACCGCCTGCTCTCTAGGGTCTGTCCTGCCTTACAAATGAGAATTTGTTTATTTTAATTTCATCATCAACAACTCCTTCATGTAACCAGGTTTCTGTTACACCCAGTATATCAAATGTTGCGCTTATATTGACTTATATTATTATAAAATAAACCATCAAACTAAAACTTGGACTAATTTTCAATGGCCTATGGGACATGAAATAGAAATAATATGAAGCGCGCTCGACAGGCGGGCGGACTGGAAGTTCGTGGCATTGTAGGGAAACTTTGCAGCAGTCTTTTCGTCTAACGATTATAACATGTATTTAGAAAGTTCTTCGAGATATGTTAAAACGTAAGACGGAGGCAACAAAAAAAAATTTCGACAAAAAAATTAAAAATTTGAGGGCGTGTCATATATGTGCCTACCAAATCTATGACCTAATATTCGTCAAATTAACATTATTTGAACTATTTGAAGCGATATGCTTTCTCGAGTAATCGAATCAAGGGTAAACCTAGTTTACCTGAAATTACTCTATTGCATTTCTATAATTATTATATTTTTCAATTATAGTCTTACATGCTTTCAATATAGAAAGCTCTGAATTATTTAAGTAAAATGGTTAAGTAGGTCCCACGCTGCCATTACCCATTAATAATGCTAATAATTGTATTGAATTTATATCTAATTATTTCCACTAATAGATGTAACGTGACTAATGAGCGAAATTTTCACGACTGAACTGATTTATGAAGATTAAAGTAAATTGATTTTGTCCTATTAAAAAAAAATGGATGTAAAATATTTAAAGGAAATTCTCAACTTTATGTGTATAAATAAAATGAATATAGTAATGCGGATTCCCAAAAAGATAACAGTAAAACAACCCAATTAATGAATGATAAGGAACCCTTCACGGAATTAGTATAATCAATTACTTAATAATTAATTATAAAATTTTCAAGTAGTGAAATAAAAATAGAGA
This sequence comes from Leptura quadrifasciata, assembly GCA_963675555.1. Lineage (NCBI taxonomy): Eukaryota > Metazoa > Arthropoda > Insecta > Coleoptera > Cerambycidae > Leptura > Leptura quadrifasciata. The sequence continues at coordinate 34,750,138 of OY776674.1, forward strand.
AAATGATTCATAAGCGCTTGACAACAAACTAAGCAATTGAAATCTAATTTACCTGCATCAAGAAAATTAGAGATGATACATTAGGCCAGAGTTATTTTGATAAGTTAAAATTTAGATACACTTGCAACTACGTAGATAAGATATTTTTAGATCACCCAAATTGTGGCTAATTTGACTAAAATATTGATTCTGAAATTAATAGAAAATATGAAAACGACAAATATCTGAATATTGGCCAAGAGTTTCTTTTCATTGAAGTTTCTATTGTGAAAATAACATAAATGATTATATTGTATCTATCTGTAAAAGTGATGATGCTTCTGATGGTTTAATTAATAACTATAACAACAATAGATATTAAGAGAACACAACCTTTTCTTTCTCTAGAGTATCTGAAGATGACGTATATAAGACACTAACTACTATCAAATCCAATGCCCATGGAAATGACTGTATTTCCACAAAAATGCTTTTATATTGTATGCCTTATTTAAACTCCTATTTAACGCATATTATAAACCAATGTATTGAGCAAAGTATCTTTCCTGAGATTTGGAAGAAAGCATGGGTTAAACCTTTAAATAAAATAAGCTGCCCAACAACCTGTTTGTTATGTTTAAAATTATAGAACGTTTATTATTTAATCAGCTGATGTCTTATACCAAGAAATCAGTCTGGCTTTAGGGTGGGTCACAGCACCACAAGTGCATTAGTAAAAGTTAATGATAGCATAATTAGGGGTTATGATCAAGGTAAAATTACGGCACTTGTGATGCTTGACTATTCTAAAGCATTTGACACAATTAATCATACTTTACTTCTATCAAAATTAAGATATTACCGCTTTTCCGACAATTCTCTCAGTTTAATTAAATCATATTTTACTAACAGGCAGCACAGTGTAGTTTTAAGTGGGTCAATATAACTACCAAAAAATTTAGAAGCCGGAGTACCTCAAGGTTCAATATTGGGGCCATTATTTTTTATACTATACACTGCAGATCTTAAAAATATTTTAACGTCTTGTCAATCACATTATTACGCATATGATACGCAATTACACTTAACATTTCAACCAGGAGCTGTCCACCGGTCAATAAAATTAATAATGATATTGAAAATCTTGTGGAATATTCGCTTAAGCATTGTCTTAAAATTAATGCACGCAAATCTTCTCCACTTATTTTTGGAAACGAAAAATTATGGAAGCATATTGAGGATAATTTTGAAATTTATGTACAGGACCAAAAACTGCCGTTCTTGACTCATACCAAAAATCTTGGACTTATTATAGATAAAAAAACTAAAATATACGTGTCATGTTAATCATCTACTAAAAAAACTTATTGTGCTTTAAAAAGAATTTATTTTAGTCGCGAAATATTAAATCAAAATCTCAAAAAATCCTCTGTGCCTCCCTCGTCTTATCTTTTTTCAATTATGGAGACATTATTTATGGACCGTGCGTTGATCAAGTTGATACGTACAGAATACAAAAGGTACAAAATACGTGTATTAGATTTATTTTCAATTTAAACAGAAGAGATCATGTGTCTGTTAAACTAAAAAGTTTAAAATGGCTCAATATGGCCACAAGAAGAATGTTTCATCTTACATGCTTCACGCATAAAGTGATACCTCAAATCCACCTTATATAAATGAATGTTTAATAACACGATCGGCTTATCACAACCGTAATCTCAGACATGTTAATAATTTAAACATTCCTCAGCATAGCATGACATTCTTTAAAAAATCATTTACATATGCAGCATCCACCCTTTATAACTCTATACCTCTCAACTTTAAAAATCTTTCTTTCAGCTCATTTGAAACCAATTATAAAAAATACTTGTTAAACCAGTGAACAAATCATGTGAATTTTTTTATCCTCTTTCTATTTTATTTATTTATTTTTTAATTTGTAAGTAGCTCTAATTCTTGTGGATAGGTTTTAACAAAATTATTTATATTATAGTATAAATTTAATATTTTTTATTTATTGTTTATTTGTTTTGCAATCCATTATTATAAAAACTACTTATTAAACCAGTTAACAAAATATGTAGAACAAATAATGTGAAATTTTTAATTTTCTTTATTTTATTATTATTATTGGCTCTAATTCCCGTGGATATGTTTATAAATTTTTATTAGTATGTTGTCTATTGTATAATTTTAATATTTATTTAGTGTTTGTTTTATTTATTTTTTTTGCTTTGTTATAGTACTGCATGAAATTACTATATAATCTAAATATTGTATCTGGTTGAGTGTAAGAGCAGTCTTTCTGACTGAACTCCGCCAAATAAAGTCAATATTATTTTTTTATGTAAAACCAGTCGTCCTTCTCCCTGCCTCCGATACCAGAGAGGGTACGCTGGGAGCGCCAGTAACCACTCTCTACACCGTAGAGAGTCAGTGATCACTGGTTCCGTGACTCGTGTGCCCTGAGCAGACGCAATGAACCAAGAATGACAGCCTTCTGCATTCTCCCGGCTAGGACTTCTGCCGATTGTCGGCATGCCGGTATGATGTTCAATTCTGAAAGCAGCGTGTGTCTCGTTCCACCGAGAGCTCCTATAATCAGTACCACCAGCTTGACAGTATGGTCTGGATGCAGTCTGCGGAGTTCGAAGAGTAGGTCTCGATATTTTGTCCGCTTTTCTTCCTCCTTCAAGACAATGTTGTTCTCCGCGGGAGCCGAGAACTCTATGACGAACATTGTCTTGAGTTGGTGGTCTATGAGGACTATGTCAGGCTTGTTTGCCTGTATTTGCCTGACCGTGGGAAACGAGTAGTTCCAATAAATTAGACACCTCTCATTCCCCACAACGGACTCAATATCCCCCGGAGCATAAGGCAGCACTGGTGTCTCGTCTATCTCATACGAGTGCCTTAGATGGTAGTAAAGCACTCGTAGTGCTCCGTCGTGCCTTTGGATATAGACGGAGACTGCATATGTCGGGCAGGCCGACAACAAGTGCATAAGCGTCTCCGGCGCTCTGCGGCAGGCCCTGCAGCTGACGTCAGCGACCTCCACACCCATGACACGACTTCGATAGACGAGGGTGTTGAATACACCGTCCTGGCAAGCCAATATAAATCCCTCGGTCTCAGACTTCAGCCCGGCTGACCTTAAGAAGGCGAAGGTCAGCCTTTCGGATAAGCCAAGTTCTTCTATATTTCTATAGAAGACACCATGCAGTGGCTTATCCGAATGGAGCTGCAGAAAGATGGTTTGTTCTGCAGCTTTTATTTGGGCTTTCCGCCGAGCGGGTTCCAACTCGGTGACAGAGTCGGGATTATCCCGCTCAACGTCGAAGATGAGACCGAGTTCATCGGCTGCTCTGCGTGCTGCCTTAAACAGAAAAGCTCCTACCCCTGCATTTTCATGGTCTCGGACCATGCAGAGGAGGGGATCCGAACTCCTGACGACCTTACAGGCTCCATCCAGCACCATCCTGCTGTGTAGACTCTCCAAGCTCAAGAGTCCACGGCCTCCCCGATGGCGTGGGAGATATAACCGTGGAACGGACGATTTAGGATGCAGGCTCCTATTGAGGTGCATCTTTCTCCGGGTTCCTACATCGAGTTGACGCAGCTCCTCTCGAGTCCACTTCACTACTCCAAAGGAGTAGAGAAGGATCGGAACGGCAAGCATATTAGTAGCAGACACCTTGTTCTTCCCCGACAGTTCTGAAGACCAGATCTGTCGGAGTCGGTGCTGATACTTGCCGCGGAGAGCGTTTTTCACTACACCCACTTCTTGGGTGGAGCGTTGCTCGACACCCAAGTAAGTGTACGACTCTCCGGCACCTAGGTGGTGTAGGATGCTTCCGTCTACGAGCTGCGCGTCCTCGCCGTAGTCCCCACATCGTCCTCTCTTGAGATGGACCAGTGCACATTTGTCCAATCCGAACTGCATACCGACAGCCTGCGTGTACTCCTGTACCACCCTAAGGGATTGTTGGAGATCCCTTTCTCCGGAGTCATAAAGTTTAAGGTCATCCATATAAAACAAATGGGTGACCTTATGCCTCCTGTCGCCGGGGGTACCACAGTTGTAACCGCGGGTTTTCCGGAGCGAGACGGATAATGGCAGTAGCGAGATGCAAAACAAAAGGGGGCTGAGGGAATCTCCCTGAAATACTCCCCTTTTGAACGTTACCGGCTCTGTTTGGACTCTATCATTACCAGATGTTATGGTAAAGCGAGTCCTCCAGAGCGGCATCAGATCTTCAATGCATCTCACTACGGGACCGGGTACCACAAGACATCGGAGCAAGTGAACAATGAGCTCATGCGATGTCATGTCGAATGCCTTGCGGTAGTCGATCCAGGCCATAGAGAGGTTCCGCTTATACTGCATGGAGTCCTGCGTGACACATCTGTCAATCAACAGGTTCTCCTTGCAGCCAGCGACACCTCTCTTCGACCCTCGTTGCTCATATATCCGTTCGTAAACCGGTTCAACTGCGTGGAGCACCCGCATGTACAAAATGCGTGTAAACACCTTGTAACATGCGTTTAGACAGGTTATCGGTCTGTAATTCTTTGGGTTGGACAAATCTCCGTTCTTGGGGATCAGCACTGTCCGCCCCTCAACAACCCAAGAAGGGATTTGCTGCTCCCCATTTAACCAGGAATTAAAAATTCTGGCCAAATGGTGGTGGGTGCTCGATAACTTTTTCCACCAAAAGTTATTTATCCCATCGGGACCTGGAGCAGCAAAGTTCTTAGAGCCATCAAGAGCCCTACGAACCTCTTCTGGGGTTATTGGTTCGCACACTTCCTGTGGTTGCTGAAGCCTTTGACAAAAGGCTTCAAAGTGTGCAAGGGCCGGAGAATCTCGGTTGAGTGGAAGCCTCTCCTCGTACAGCGTTTTCCAGAAGTTCTCCACCTGATCTGCAGTCGGCGGATTGTCTACAACACGCGGAGGCGGTTGGAAAAGGCGCGAGGGCTTCTCGCGGAACAGTTTATTTTCCGCAAGCCCCCTCGCCCGCCTCACTAATGACTTTTTGCAAGTCACTAGCATCCGTATCCTGTCGAGACAGTGCTGTTTGGTGGTTCGCATCACTGCCTCATTGAGTGTGTGATGGACGCGTCTTAAGTTGGCGGCTAATCGACGCACTTTAGGCGTGAACGGCCTGTTGGCCGCCATATAGTCCATCACACATTGGATACGGGATGCGTGTTGCCTCGCCGACTGGATCTTGGCTTCCATCTTTTGTATGCGCCGCTGCGCTCTCTCCTGTGGGGAAGAGGTATTTCGCCTCTCCACCTGAGACGAGCGTTGAGCAGCGGCATACACGGCACAATTTATGTGCCAGATGTCAGCCTCTTCTGGTAGCGCTGTACGAAGTTCAGCGTCCACTCTGGCCAGGTCTTGTGGCCCGGGGGTTTTCAGACGGTGTAACCCCCTTCTGGTACTGAGGCCCTCTGGTATTGGCGGAACGAGGAGAGCCACGTCCTCAACCGGTGAATGTGGCGGCTCTTCGGCCACCTCATTCACCGGCCCAGGAGCAGCCCTCACGTAGCCCCTACTACGAAGGTGGGATACATAGTCACGCAGATTTTGTGGCGTGAAGGCGCTATGCTCTGGTAGCCTCTCACACCACAGAGCATGCATCCGCGCCATGTACCCCCTCCGCGCGGGCTCACTGCTTTCATAACAATGCAGAAGCTCATCCCTCAGTTCATCTGTCCACTCAAAGCGTCCTTGTTCATTGCGTACGTCGTCAACGGGCGGTCTATCCGGTTGGGCCCCACCACCTTGCCCTTGACCCCTATCCGAACGGGGTCGATCGTGGGGGCCCAGTCTTCGGCCTGCCGGAACCAAAGGTTAGAGCCTGTGGGTGGTTAGCCCTGCAGGTTATTATTATTATTATTATTATTAAAATCAGCCGTATTGTTTATCATCTAAAATCAAATACTGTTGGTTGTGAGAGCATTAATTTAAAAGTGCTAAGTTGATGTTTCCACGTTTAACTATTTACTTTAGGTACAATTTTTGAGCTAAAGTATTATTTGCTCTGATCTTTGGAAAAAGCTAGAGTTTTATTTATTCTTGAAAATGATTGCCTTACAGAAATTTTTCGGTTCAGATCTATTAGCATTTAGCCAACATTATCCAAGGTACGCTTGCTGACAAGAAAAAACTATTATCTATCCAATAAGCATTCAGTTAATTATCTAGTACAACCATTATATTGCAGCACATTGTAGACGACATATCTAGAGCTGATGGTGGAAACGTAAAACATGTCACGTCTTGTTGGACTTTAGTAAAGCATTTGACACCTTGAATCATTATAAATTATGGAAGAAGCTTAAACCTGTCAGTGTAAGTAGTAGTTTAAATATTTATTAACCGCCTTCCAAGTCATCTGAGTAACCCTCTTAAGTCTAGGAGATCTAGATTTGTCTGAGTAAAGGAGACGGGGCCGTACAGTTTATAATTGAATCCAAACCACTTCGTGGGGACAATTTATACCTATTTGAAAATAATTTCAGAGTAATGCACTGCACTGCAGTAAATAATATTGGTTTCCATTTAAATACATTGTTTAGCCTCGAATGAATGAAAACTAAACCTTTGGTTAATAAAACAATTTATTAGAAAATAATCCGTTTTTCAATGTGCAGCTTAGACAAACCATGTAGAGCACTTAAACTCAAACCTCTTTATGTACATGAAATGTCTAGACCTTGGTGTAAAATTTAATTTCTACGATTTCTTGATCTTGTTCACTCTTTAATATGGCGATATATTCTACTTGTCAGTATTAATTTTTTAACTTTAAGAGATCGCTTAACCATACAAAAAATTCAAAATTGTTTCATTAATTACTGTTTAATTTCCGAAACTTTGATCATATTATCTGCAAAAATTGCAGAATCAGTTTGGTTCCTGTTACACAAAAGATTCTTTATTCCTGGTGTTTGACATATAAGATAAACTTAAACCAGGAATCAACGTATGTGCGTTAATTTGTTAAGTGGCTAAAACATGACTGCCTGCTACACTCGACATTGTAAGGTATACACTGTTCCCAAGTACCCAATTACACAATTTCAATAATTTTTCCTCTATCAATCAATCAATCAATCAATACTACTTATTAATAATTAAATTTTTATTTTTATTTTTTTTATACATTTATTTAACGTCGGCCTATTTCCGCTACTGAGGCCTAACACCGACGCCTGTAGACGAGCTACCCCCAACCAGGAATTTTGCCGAACCTCTTCCCTTAAGGAGAGTAGGGATCTTTTACTTGCCTAACATTTAATAGACAAGGGACCGACGGCTTTACATCCCCTCCGAAGGATGGTATATCTCCTATACAACCCTCGCCTAAGGTTGTATAGCTTCCGCGCATACACTGATATACAAGCCGCTGGAAGATGTGTGAGGCGAGAACGCGGTTTCCGTTGGAATGGTCACCATCCAAGTACTAACTGCGCCTGTCGTTGCTTTACATCGCATACCGAAGTATGTACATAGTAAAGACGCACCTACGCTCGCCCCCTAATTAAAATTTACATCTGCCTCCCCAGAACCCACCCGGGGACCAACCGTGCAACCACCGCTTTGTTCGTGGTGGCGGATTGCAAGGTCGGGTGGAATGGGACTGGTTCGGCTTAACCTAAACTCATTCCATTGCAGATGGATAAAATTAGGTGATAAAATTATATATATCTAAAACAGACTTAACTAAGACTTACAAACTACACATTTTTAAAAACTTTTGCACTAAACACTTTTTTAAAATTTTGATACTGATGCAGACACCTCAATCTAAACGAGGAGCCTTACGCGAGGAGTGAAAATGCTGGGCTGCGCGTAGGCTGGCCTAAACTTTAAACTTAAATTTTGATTTCGAAAAATTATGATTTTTGAAAAACTTGAATGAAAATGAATTTAGAGACAAAAATGTACAAAAGGAAAACGAAAAACAAACGCGACAAAAAAGTTACAAACAGAAAGGAAGAGACAGGAAAGATTTAAAGATATAACAGGTATGAAATATCAGTAAAGGTGGATAGGGCAAGCGGAAGTTATAGTTGATGAAGTTTGGCTACAGAGGTTGCCGGAAGATCGGTAACGTCTGGTATGGTAGGGTGTGTTTTATCCGAAATGGGGCATTATACTGTCTAATTTGTGTTATGTTTCTTGTTAGCGGGCTATCGCCCAGCTTGAAAGAGAAGAATTTTTGAGAGATGTCCTGGACGTAGTCCGCTATTGGGATTTTTCCTCTATAATGCTGCAAAAGTTTATGAAAAACTTTTTCTTCTCCAGAATGGTTTTACTTTGAGAAAATATTAAAAAATATTTGCTACGACAAAGGCCATAATTCTTATTTTGCGTGTCAAAATCCCCATTCTGATTTCCTTTACGCCTGGTTTATTTAACGTCTTGGCCTAACGTCGACGCCTATAGACGAGCTACCACAAAATAGAAATTTTGCCAAACTTCTTCTCTTTCGAAGAGTAGGGATTTTTCACTTACTTAACATTTAATAGACAAGGGAGCGACTGCTTTACATCCCCTCTGAAGGATGGTATATCCACTACACAACCCTCACCTAAGATTGCATAGCTTCCGCGCATACACTGATATACAAGCCGCTGGAAGATGTGAGGCGAGAACAGGGCCTCCCTTGTAAACACGGAACAACGGACGTCGGTCTATAAAAAATAATAAAATTCGAATAAAATAATAAAATAAAATTTTATAAATTTCGCAGTCTCAGTTTTGTGGCTCGTGCACTTTGTAGAGGTAATGCCTTTAGGTTGTTTTGTGCTGGTGTTTCGACACTTCAGCAAGAGTTTCAGGAAACGTTTTCAGTACGTCGGGACACGAAACTGAAAGAATTTGTAGAACACAACAAAATAACAACTTTATTCATTAATAGTTTAGATTTCAAACGAATAAATGATTTAACGTAAAACATATTTTAATTAAATTTGTAGAAAGTAAAAATTAAAAACAAATTGCTGACTGAATTTGCATAGTTTTGTTTTAGTGAGTATTTTGCTCATGGGCTGCTGCACTTGCACTGTGGAATTTTCGCGTTTAGTAGACGTGTAGGAGGAAGACTCGTCTGTGGAACAAACGAGAACAAAAAAGGTCGAGTCTATTTTTGCTCAGCTTTTTATACCCCTTTGCTGAAGGAATGACTGTGACCGAGGACGCATTGAGTTTGGGACGGTTGCTTATTTGAAGTTTTTGTTAAGTGCCACTAGAAAAGATGGTTTTTATTGGACTGAATTTTTATAAACATTTCCTGCCACTAGATGGCATGAATGTTTGCTTATGGCAAATGAACATTACAGAAAAACTGTAATTTTAAGGTAAGGAACGTAAATTAATTTAACGTGGAAGAGGTACGTCGCCATTAAACTACTTTTTCTGGGATTATTGAATTAATGAAAGTGGACAGTAACTTCTTGAAAAGAGGAAAGGTGTATCTACATGCCACTTTTCGCAGAATACCGAAATTTGAATAAATAAGAAAGGTATAGGCAGGGCTGAGTACTTCAGTACAAAAATGTACTGCAAATTTGTACTCCAGTAGTTTGGGTACTCTAAGTACTTTACTTTAAGTACTTTTAATATGTCTGTACTGGTATTGTAAACTTCCAGTACATTTGCAATGTACTTGTACTGGATACTTATTTTCTGCAATTTTTGATGAAGTATTACTTGTTACTTAAAAAAAGTACTGCAAAATCATAATGTATTGTAAGTATTTTACTAATGTACTCCCAGTAGTAGAAAGTACTCTCAGTGATAATAAAACTACTCCAAGTACTTATACTGCTTTTAAAAAAATACTTATAAATATACTGCAAGTAATTTAAAATATGTAAATCACTGAGGTTACTGCTAAAAGTAAAGTACTTGCAGTACTTGAAAGTACTGCAAGTATTTATAAAATACTCTAAGTATTTAAAATACTGAAAATAGTTGAAGAGTACTTTACTTAATACTGCTACTGCAAATGTTTAATTTTAAGTATATTACTCAATACTTCAAGTACTTTTGAAATATACTGGTACTTAATACTGCAAGGAAAACAAAAATTGTTTGATACTGCTTACTGGTTACTCCCAGTACTTTCATTGAGTACTGGTCACAGCTCTGGGTATAGGGTGTAGAACAGGAAAGTATACGGGACGTCATTTGGTGTCTGTGAGAGGATGTTTATTGATAGCATGTTGATGGGTCTGGATGGTCTTAGCGGCAAAGTTTTGTTTCGAGAATTAGCGTTGGGCTTCCCCTTAACTGCTCGCGCTTTGGGACGTTAAATAAGAGGGTTATAGTGGTTTTAAAGATAGGTAATTTTTATATATGCTTGGAGAGAATTGTTAGAGAGTATAAAAAGTTGTTTTTTGATATTGAAAAAATCTGTATGAAAATAGTTTAGGCCTTTTTGCCTATTTTAGGTTATTTTAGAATTATAGAAAATGTTTGTTGTGAAAACTGAATGATCGTGTAGAGCTTGGCTTTTTTGACAATTTAAAATTAGTTAATGACTTTTTTATTATGGTTTGAACTTGGATTCGTATTTAACTTGAATTTGGCTACAATTTGGTCTAAGAATTTTTTTATATCGGAGCTGATTTGAGGAGGTCCGATGACACTTGAAACGGTCACATATCCAAGTACTAACCGCATCTGACGTTACTTTACGTCGCATATCGAAATATGCACATAGATGCCCGCCCCCTAAAAAATACATTTAAAAATGCAAAACCAGACCGTCGTCAGTCTGTAGTATATTTAAAAAAATTGGATTCAGTTAAAAAATAATATCGTTGTAATTTTTTTATATAGGGTATCTCACGTAAAACTCCTTGGGCCATTTTCAACAACTAAATAGATATCGACTAGAATATATAAATGACTTCAGTTTTGCGTAAAAACTACTTTCTACAAATTTTTTAAGTAGCAAAAATCACAATTTTTTAAAAATGTAATCGTATATCTACAAATGATAATAATAAAGTTAATAATGACAATTATGTAGACAGTAAGTTAACGCAAACAAGTGATCAATCATTATGTATTTACTACATGGGCACATAGTATCTTCAAATTAAGTAATCCAAGATAAAACTAAAAGGAAAACAAAAATTAAATCTAAAATTTATAGTAAATATTCAAAATTATCTCCATTGTTCTGAACACATATATTGTGCTTTTTTAATAAGTCAGTTCCATAAACTTTTAATATTTTTTCTCTGTTAATCGCTGCATGGAAGTGTAAATATTGTTGTAAAGATCGGCCAAATCTTCAATTATTTACATACGTAATTACGTAATCCCGCAACAAAGTCCACTGAAGTTAGGTCAGGTGACCGAGCTGGCCATCTGACAACAACATTAGTACCAATGTGGCTTTCTTGAAATTTACGTGCATCAGATAAATTGTTGTCGCATTCACTGCAGTGAATAATGAATAGCACTATGTTTGAGAAAATACATACATAATGGATACATTATATAGTAGTTGTGAACAAAATAATTTTATCTTTAATTTTTCATTAAGATGTACATGGTGTTCCATTAAAAAATAAATAATAATATAATTTCCGATCGAACTAGAAGTTGAAATAAACTTTTTATATTACTATCTAAATTAGTCTAATTAACCATGAAAAATGTCTCCAAGGACTTGACAAGAGCTCATTCTGAAGACAGGGCATTGATTCTATTGATGTTATTTTGTAGTTTTATATAGTCATTCATATATTCAATTCTGCAGAAAATTTTTAGGTCATCTGCGTAACAACATCCAAGTTCTCAGTTATATCATTTAGAGAAATATTTAGAAATAAGGGTTCTAAGATGGATCCTTGTGGAATCACCGGGGATAGATAGATATATAGATAAACAGTGGAGCTGGTTATTTAGCCTTTACCACCGCGATCTTTTCAGATCTGTTGTGGTGCTCCTAAAATACATTCCTTATAGTACCTCATCCAGCTTTGTTCTTTGTACTAGACTCCACAGCTTTGATAAAGGCCCTTTTGTATCGCTGTCTGACTTGGTTTCTCTTCTTTCTCCGAGTACTTGGAATCTCTGCCTCGCTAGGCCTTTACAGTGGCACAATACGTGAACCGAGGTTTCCTCTTCCTCTTGGCAGAACCTGCATATTACGTCCTCTGCCAGGCCCATTAGACTCATGTGTCTATTGAGCCGGCAATGCCAAGTTAGAAGGCCTACTTTTACTCTGATGGCCTTCCTATTCTGGCTTAGTAGATCTTCCGTGAATTTGGCTGAACGTTGACTGCTGTATGCATGGCTTTGCCACCTCACAAAAGGGCTCAGGTCCTATTGGGGCTTTGAGTGCTCCTTTCTTAGCCAGTTTATCAGCCTTTTCGTTTCCTCTGTGTCCCTCGTGTCCTGATACCCATGCTAAGGTCACTCTGTTCTGACTTCCTAGCTCTGTAAGGGCCGTCAAGCAGTTCCACACCAATCTTGAGCTGATTTTCATGGAGCTGATTGCTTTTATTGTCGCTTGGCTATCAGAGAAAATGGCAAACGACTGGTTAACAGTACCTTATCCTATTATCTCCCTTGCGCAACAGTGTATGGTAATCACTTCAGCCTGAAACACCGTTGCGTATTTCCCTAGACTTATTAGGATACTAGCTTTTGGTCTTGTACCGTAAATCCCGGCTCCTACTTCTTGTTCTGTTTTGGAGCCGTCAGTGTACCAGACTGTTTGTGCCTTTATGGGAGGACCGTTTTTCCAGTCTTCCCTGTCTGGTATTACAGTCTGAAAGTTCTTGTTAAAGTTATACCTTGAGACCATTACGTCCGTGGGCATGCCTAGAATGGGATCTGCCGTCATCTCCGAGTATAACTTCTGGTACTCCGACCCGTGTTGCTGGCTAATTGGCGTTTGGCCTAGCATTAACCTGCGCACCACTGACCGAGCTTCGCCATGTAGGAATATGTGTAATGATGGCAGGTCCAAGAGAACCTCAAGTGCAGCCGTAGGAGGAGTTTTTATGGTCTCCGTGGCGCACAGGCAAGCAAGGTGCTTCCGACTGCTCTTAGTCCACCATACCACTGATCCATAGGTTATCATGGGTCTCACTACCCTGGTGTATAACCATAGGTTCATTTTGGGATTTAGCCCCCCCCCCAGTTTTTTCCACACATTTGCTTACACCTTCCCAAGGCGACTGTTGTTTTCTGTGTGACTTTTTGGATGTGGAAGTTCCATGTTTATTTTTGACTGTCAAACGCCTTTACTACGTCCGTTCGATTGATTCAGATACGTATTGAATAAGCTATATTAAATTTGTTTGTTCGGGGAGCAAAATTAAAACCGATTTTATGTCCGATCATTGAAAAACGAAACAATTTTTTTCTCAACATTTTTTATGGGTATTAGCACAATATATTTCTGTTTTATAGAATCAATTTTGTATTACCAAAGTTTGGTTGCCATTTTAGCAATATAACGAGGACAAACTATCGTAGAAAAACACAAAACAGAAGACCGAGTGTTGTTTACAATTCTCTTGAGAGATGCTATTAAAATGAAAACAAAGTATAAACTTTAAAAAGATATTTGTTGTACTAACAAATGAAATCTCGGGTGTTATTTGGTACAATTACTTGAGCATAAGGACAATAGCCTTAAGGGTGCCATAGTAACGGTGAAAGTTATACTGAAAACAATTTCTTTTTCATTTTAATGATTGGAAACTACTTTAAATATGATGACAAAGTGTCAATATTTAACAGAAATAGAACTGTTGCTCTCATCCAAAAGTTCCGGGTTCGATTCCCGGTCGTGGCAGTGGAAAATACTGTGATAGGGATTTTTCCGCTATACACGGATATTGGGTGTGTGTCCCTTGTCTCTAAATGTATAGCATCTTCTAGAGCCTTTCTGGATAAAGGGGGTCGTAATTGCCTGTAGTGTTATTATTATTTTACCTCGGTAGATTAATATACGCGTTATATTAGCCGAATTAAAACTAGACGTTTTTTAATATTTGCTTATTGTCTAGATAAAGAAATGTTAGTCACATTTTTATACCCTATTTTATTGGATACGTCCCAATAATTTTACTGTTTAAGTCAATTATTCACGTAAACACTTGAACAAGAATAGAACAACGTACGTAAGTACCGTATTCCAAATTTAAAATGGTTTATAATTCGTATTATAACGATTATTAATTTATTGCTAACAAAACACATCGTAAAAGAGCTATAAATTCACATTTCAATAAAACATGTGTTAGTAACGATTATATTATACTTATTATATATAATCTTGTTAAGAAAAAATACAATAAAATAATAATTAATTGTTACAAACAAAAAAACCCGTCTGCTCAGAAACACATTTAAATATTTTAAGATAAAATTTGTCCTAGTATTATGACGAATTTACGCGTCGATACTAGTTAAAGCGAGTTACTAAAGCAAGTAGAAGTTAGTTACTTTCAACGTGTAAACAGTTCCGTTTAGTATTTGAGAAAGTAAAGAATTTATTGACCTGTTTGATCAAATAAACAGAAGTACTTCAGAAAATGATCAATCCGCACCATCTTCAAGTAAACTGAAAGCCAACTAAACTGCTGTATAGTGTAAATGGTCATTGATCAATTAATTAAACTATATAAATAAATTACATTTTGCAATATAATACGTTTCCTCTTAATAAAATAATGTATTATTATAATAATTATTATTACTTAAATGGCCAGTGGGTGACCAGGCAACAGTATTTTATAACAAAATTATCTCATTGAGGATATCGATGACGACCATGGTCAAACAGTTTAAAATCATCACAATTTTGCCTAAAAATACATCATTTCAGTGGATGGGATATGCCTATTAATTGTTACATAGTTTTACCATACTTAATCTGAGATTATATCGAATGTAAATTTGTAGCTTAATCAAGTAGCTACGGAATTATTCTCCTTTTTTTATTTTTTTTTTAAATTTTGTATATGAATTATAAACACTGAAATTCAAAAAGTAAATCCATAGAAACCTAGATTGCTCTGTTTATATTGGTACCAAATGGCTATTCTTAATTTTCATAAACAGCAGAATGAAAGCGTGTTTCGAATTTTCAGATTTCTCATTTTTTTCGGATTTCACAAACCTGCAGTGGTTCAGGAAATTCGCTCTGAAAATTTCATTTTAGAGACAATTATATTTTTGCAGAAATATATATATTAATAAATGGAGTACCACAGGGCAGTATACTAGGGCAGCTGTTATTCTTACTATATCCGGTGACACAGTAGAATGTAACACTTTGTAATTTTGCTATTTAAGTAGCTAAAATTTTGAATTTTGGGAGAGTTGTATATTACATAATTGTTCTTGTTTTGAGCCTATCAAATATTTTCTTAAGCTTCCGGTTTAAGCGGAAGTACCCAAAATTTGTTATTTTAAATGGTACCCTGTACATTTTTTCTGAATCGTCTTTAAGTTCTCTTGTCAACCATATATCGCAACATGGCATTTATTTTTACAATAATAGCCATTTTATTGTATTGATTCTAGGTGGCCGTGATATGAACCTTGGCAGTTATTGATGCTTAGTGTGCCGTAATATCGAATGACCTCTGGTACGCAATTTTGTGTCTTATGTCGCAGATTTTCCTTATTTTAAAAAATCTCTAAACGTCTTTACTCTGAATATGTCAAATGATATTAATATATCAATATATTGTTGTGTATATTATATTTTCACTTATAATATCCCTAGTGCTTAAATTATTTCCGGAAATTTTTTCGAGGTCATGAATATTTTGAAAATTATCCCAAGGCGTAGGCGATAGTATCCCATGAATATCCTCCTTTGCAACGCCAAATAAATTTAATTCTAAAAGCACTCCAACTCCCGCGTCTTTATTTTGACATTTTAAATGAGAGAAAAATTTCCACTTATTAATTTCACACAATGTAAAAAATTTCCGGAAATTTTTTGGGTTGCTATGGTAACTTAACAAAAACAGGCCTTTGAATGGTTAAAAAATGGTGGTGTGAAATTTTCAGCTATAACATCCCTAGGACATTGATAATGTACGAGATAATTTTATGACAATCGAAAGCACGTTGCTTACCAAACAACGTGCTTGAAAAGTTTGTCATAAAGTTATGAGGCATTTGTCAATGTGAGAGGGGTATTTGGTCAGAAAATTTTTTGAAAAAAAAAAACTGAAAAACCTCCATAAATATTCCCCATGTGTATTTGTGACTTTTTGTTTTATTTATTGGAATTTTTTCTTTAATTATCGCGTTTATAGATTGAGAATTGGCATTGCCAAAACGTGACATTTTGAAATTTAGTTGAAAGTTATTATGAAGTTGTCAAAGCTAAATAATTTTGTTGTCATAGTGATTGAAAATTTCCCTGAATATTGTTATCAGTGTAATGTTAAAATAATTGGGTGATTTGTGTCACATGACAAGACCCGACGCCGTAGGGTAATTACTTAAAGCAACAAGCTTGAGGGTCATTATTAGAGAAAACTATAAGGATTTATCAGTGCACGCGGTAAATTCGGTGAGATAATTTTTTGAAATTCTAATAATATGTCGAATCGTGAATGTGACATATTAAATAAATTATAAAACTGTGTAATTTTTGTTGCATAGCATCATAAGTGATAATCTCTCTAGGGAGATTATCAGTGTAATCCTTTAATAATTGCATGAATTTGACATGTGACTAGAAATGGATGGATTTTATTGGATTTCTATATCGTCAAAAAATTATCTATGTAATTGTACTGTATAAATAAATTTAAATGCTAGGTAATATTTTATCTTACGCAAAAAATTTACTATAAGAGTCTTCTTGGTAGAGTTCGTCGTACTCCTCTTGATTTGCCAATATTTTTATTGGGATGTGCGTTCTGAATGATATTTTTGTTATCAATTACTAGAAACGCAGTAAAGTGTTTGTAACAAATGTTGTCGAAGGCAGCCACTTAAATTAAAGGAGCTTCAGTAGGTGCCCAGATTAATTTTTGGACTGGTTTCGAGCTTTTTGTTCTCAGCAGCGCAGAGCAGGTCTGAACACTCCCGACGCTGCTAATGCTATAAATGGTGAGTAATACCAAGCCAGCGACATGTGTTTACTAGTCGCTGACATAGCATTACTCACGATAGTTATAAATAGATTCATTCTCTGTCATGTGTCACAAACACATTAGGAAACCTCGTCTAGGCAAAAATGACAAAGTCGGATCAGAGGAGTAATAGTTAGTTGTGCTTTGACCCTGACTTTTGAATAACACCGCTTGTTGCATAATATATACTTGTCTTGAAACCTTTATACTGCTATGTGCATGCCCTGTTACGAAGAGAGGTTTAACCCTTAGTAGAGAGAAGCTAGCAATATAATGTTAATTCGCTAGTTGGCCCAGAGATGGCGTCGTTATCAGAGATGTCAGAAAATAGGAGAATAGTCTTAAATCACAGACTAGAAAGAAATGGATTGATCTGGAATAAGCGCCATCGGAGATGGACACGCTCCGCTATATAATAAAATCGTACAGGTGCGAGCCCCTCCCTCTTTGCCATTTTAGGGCACAAAGTGCTCCTCTCTGATGACGTGTACGCGGGCGGTTTTCGTTAATCGTCAAAAATTTCCGTTTTTCCTTCGTTCCTGGCAGGCTTAAATTTCGATTCGGCCCGTCGAATTTACAACGTGCTTTCATCGCCATCCTCGCCCGTTCTGTATCGACATCGTACGGCTGTCTGCGAAGAGTTTTTCGCGAGATGTGAGCGTTTAAAGATTGTACGTTTAGCGTTTTTTCGCGATTCCGGCGAGAAACGCACATTTTCGGTTTTCATCGAATAACTATTGAACCGGTACAGATATCGCAAAAATAAAACTCCCAAAGGAAAACTTTACATATTTGTCCTTCCAAAACTTCTAACGAAATATTTTTTCGAGGACCTGTTCGGCACTTACGGCTCTTTGAAGAGACCCTTGCAAAACTGCCCGAAAACGTTGCGTTTCGCTTAAAAGCCGAATATCTCGCCAAAATGGGCAAAATGTCCGTACCTAACGAAAATATAGTAAAAGAGATTATCTACCGCTATGCCGTGTTTCATTTCTCTGCTATACATATTAAAAACGTTGTGGCCTTTAGAAAATGCGGCTTTACAGTAAAACCGGACATTTTGTCGCCGTCAAATAATTTCTGCTTAATCTCATGGTGTAGGTGAAACATTTCATAAAGGCAGCAGAGTAGTCGGCGGTTACATTGCCGCCTTCCACTTTGTTCAAGTTATGGTGTCAGTGTCCGACGCAAAATTTTAAAAAGTGAAGTGCGCTAGTTATTCTTAAAATTAATTGTGTTCATCGTTTAGTTGTGTTAAGCTTATTTTTTGCATGTTAATCTTATTACCTGTTTTATTTTAAATTTTTAAAAAAGGAGTCTAAGTTTTTTATATGGTTTTAATTATTGTTTTTGCTGAACCGGACCTGTTCCGCCCGATCATGCAATGCCCCACCGCGTCAAAGGGGTGGTTGCACCACAGTAGAGAATAGACCAGTAGTTTCACTCCTCGGCGGCCCCTTTGATGTTTGTTGTACTCGATATTATTTTTTTTATTCTACTGCGCATCCACTATTCCCATCCCACGCGCATTTGCATGTACACTGCTCGAGTAAACAATAAACATCAGCCCAATTACATCACTGCTGTCCACTGCGCATCAAATAATTTAAGCCCAGGAGCATGCTTGCGCACTGACAATCTTATCCCGGTGTTCCGGCCGAGTGGGAGTACAGGTCTATTCTCTGCTGTGGTTGCACGATCGGTCTCGGTTCAGACTCTGGGGAGGTAACTTTTGTACCCTGTTAAATATTAATAAAGCCTTTTTGAATTGAATTGAATTGCCGCCTTCAGTGCGGAAGGTCTCCGGTTCAATCCACGCACATACTACTTTTTTTTTGTCATATATCTCTAAAATTTTGTCTGTATAATATAATTTCGGAAAAATTTTAGGTGGTATTCCGTTTTTGAATTCTCCACTGGAATCTCTTATAATTGTTTTTTAGCTCAAACTGCACGAATACACAATGACAATAATTATTACTTTGACAATTAATTTGAATTTTTTAAAACGAATAGTTGCTGTACTTAATACATGAATACTGTGATTGACCGATTTCATATCCATCCTAGAACGTATGTGAAATATATCCGTTCAATTAACTGGAATGGCCCACTTATTCTTTCTACAGACTGTACGGAAAACAGCAAATTTACATAAGGGAGTTTTTCTACTCCCTTAAACAGCAAATTTACATAAGCCTTATGTAAATTATAAGGGAGTTTTTCTACTCCCTTAAACAGCAAATTTACATAAGCCTTATGTAAATTTGCTGTTAACCGTACAGTCTGTAGAATGGATAAGTGGGTCATTCCAGTTAATTGAACGGATATATTTCACATACGTTCTAGGATGGATATGAAATCGACCAATCACAGTTCGTGTATTAAGTACATAGGCAACTATTCGTTTTAAAAAATTCAAGTTAGTGCGTAAGCTATCAAAGTAATTGTCATTGTGTATTCGCGCAGTTTGAGCTAGAAAATAATTTAAAATGAGTGATTAAAGTGAAGAATCGATAAATGGTATACCACCTAAAATTTTATTGAAATTATTATATACAGACAAAATTTTAGAGATATATTATGACAAAAAAAACAGTAGCTATATGTGAGGATTGAACCTATGATCTCTTGCATTTCCAATTCCAAATCCAATTAAAACATTTATTCAGATTTTAAAATATAACCTCTAGGCTACTGAAGCTTTTATAAAATGTTTGCACCTAGAGCATAAGATCTAGCAGAAGCTAAGTTTGTATATTAAAATTTGATTAAAACTATTATTTGTAGTTCTTTCTTAATCCGGTCGTAGAAAAAGTATACTGTACAACTCGAGTGGATTATCCATATCCACTCTTGTTGCACAAACTACTATAAATAGGTTTTCCTCATTTTTCATTACATTTTATGAATATTTCTTTCATGAATTCGTGCCTCAAATGATTCGAGGAATGTCGTTTCAATATTCTATAACTTATACGAACTTAAAATATGTACATTTGGTTACAGATAGTTCCTCATAATTTTTTCAAATAGACAGAAATTAACAGAACCGAATTCGCAAAACTTAGTGATTCCATTAGCATCCAGGAAATTTCAGGTCTTAAAGAGAATACATATAAGATTTTTTGTTGTTGTTTGTTGAAATAAGCTTAAAATGCCATGAAACGTCGAGATTTTAAATTTGAGCGAAAAAAATTCTGTCTGTCGGTCTGTAACATTTATTGTGCGGACGTTTACTCTGGAACCGTTTATGATATTGACTTGAAATTTGGTATATTTAGATATTATAAGGAGATCTAGAACTAGATTATATTTTGATCTAATTCCGTTGAAGGGTTCGGTGGGTAAATGGGGTAGATAAGGGTAAATAGGCAAAGCAAACGGACAAGAGTCCATGAGATTACAATTTAGGGCATGTACTAAAAGTTAAGGTCTAAAATTTTTTTTTGGCATCAACCACCCCCACCCCCTATCACCCCTAGTACCACCCCCACACTATTATGAAAAGGAGTAAAAAAATAAAATGTAATTTAGTGTGTTTACAAGAAGAAACGTCTCGAAAAATTTATTTGGCGTTAGCTACC
The DNA here is from genome assembly GCA_963675555.1 of Leptura quadrifasciata. Lineage (NCBI taxonomy): Eukaryota > Metazoa > Arthropoda > Insecta > Coleoptera > Cerambycidae > Leptura > Leptura quadrifasciata. The sequence continues at coordinate 34,770,864 of OY776674.1, forward strand.
CCGCTAAAGGGAGAAAAAAAATTAAATTAGAATTTAGTATGTACACAAGAACCAAGGGACTCTAAAATTTTTTGGGCATTAGCCACTCCCTCTACCATCCCCATTGCCACCCCCATGTTACTATTAAAGGAAGAAAAAATCGAAAATGAAAAACATTAATTTTCATATAGTTTTTGAGCCCTGAATATCGCAAATTTCGCATTTTTTGAGACTTCAAGAATTATTTTCTCGAAATCTATCAACTTTATAGAAAAATGTCTAAGAACGTTTTTTGTTTGATTTAGTATGAAAAATACGAAATTATTTTTTCCGAAACGAGAAAGTCAATTTTTCTAATTTGTTTAAAAAACATTGTTAAAACAACTCCTGACCACATTTCCGTCTGGCAAACTGTACTTTCTTATAAAGTAGTACATTTTGAACAAAATGGCACAAAAATATTCCATGCGAATTAATTTTCCCGGTCGATGACTGATTTCGCCCGGACTATAGGCGTTCGAAATAGTACTGTAATTTTATATTGATTTAATTACTTGTAGAATGTAATGATAATTATACCGTCGAATCATTGTTGTAAAAGTAATATTTATATACAGGGTTACTGGTAATTCGATACATTCCTTTGGAGATGTGATGGGACATGAGCTAAGGAGTAAATCGAGCCCTAACATACATTATGCAAAACTCAATAGTTTTTGAGATATTTAAATTTTTTTGTTTTTCTCAAAAAGTAGATCTTAATGTCTTAAAAGTTAATTTCCGAAAAATCTACTTGACATTTTAAAATTTTTTTTTACTGGATTACTTGTCCAATATTATAGATATCTGTTTGGAATGAAAAATATCCGGAAACATTTCGATCATGTGAACATTTAAAATAAAAACTTGTAAAAATTTTTTTTTAAATCAGTTATGAAATTTACCTATTAGGTTTTTTCAAAAAAATATTAATGTAGCACGCGTACAAATTATTATAAAAACTTCCTTATTTCAATAGCTATCTAACTAGGTAGAAATGTTTAATGTCCGTTTGATAGTTTCTAATAAAAATTAGTAAAGATAATGCTGGTGGTGGAATTTATTAAACGACTAATCGTTCATTTTCATTTAAGTCAGTCAGTCCTTGACTTTGACGTTTGTGCATATATGTCATTAATTGACATTCTTATCTCCGTGTCCCTTAAGTTTGTTGGTCTTGTTAAATTAGTTATCGAAGATTTTGATTTTGCTCGTAGTTGTTGTTATTGTATTTTCTGTGCCATGGCCGCGTATACCAACGCAGAATACGCTGATATCTTGTTTGTCTATGGATACTGTGGCGGCAACGCTGCTGAAGCTTGCCGAGAATATGGTCTTTGGTACCCTAACCGCCGCTTACCAAATGCACGTGTATTCAGCACGGCATATCGAAATATCGCTGAAACTGTCTCCGTGAAATGTAGAAGAAGTGAGGCTGGTGCTCCTCCCGTTTATGAACCAGACGATGAGGAAGAAATATTGAGGTATTTTGAGGAAGACCCAACTATTTCAACTAATAAAGTCGCAGGACTAACCGGAGCGTCACAATGAAAAGTTTGGTCTACGATACGTAGAGTTGGATGTCATCCTTACCACTATACCCCTGTCCAAGGCTTGGAGGAAGGTGATCCTGGAAGGAGAGTGGAATTCTGCCGCTTTATGTTAAATTCAGATGCAGAAAGTGCAAATTTTTTAACAAGTATTTTATGGACGGACGAGTCGAAATTTAATCGCGAGGGTATAACAAATTTCCACAACCTACATTATTGGGCAGAGGAAAATCCCAAGTTAACACTTGAAACTAGTTTCCAAATGAAGTTTTCTGTTAATGTGTGGATGGGAGTCATTGGCCACTATTTAATAGGGCCACACTTTCTTCCTCAAAATTTAAACGGGGAAATCTATGAAAATTTTTTAAGAAATGATCTGACGGTGATTTTCTCTCGCCGTCAGACAGCGAATGATGTTTGAGAACGACAGTTGTCCAGCACATTATCGGCTGACAGTACGACAGTTACTTGATCAACGTTTCCCTAATCGTTGGATTGGAAGAGCGGGCCCAATACCTTGGGCAGCGCGAAGCCCTGACTTAACACCCCTTGATTATTACGTATGGGGTCATATGAAGGATATAGTCTATGCCACACCAGTCAATACTACAGAAAACCTTAGACAAAGGATAGTCGATGCTGCCCAACACATAAGACATAATCTGACAACCAGAGTAACAAGGACGGAAATAAGAAGACGCTGCCGTGTCTGTATGCGGAATAGGGGCTCCCATTTTGAGCAAGACATATAAAAAATAAAGTAGAACCTTGAAATTAATGAAGAATTAAACTCTACTTTTAAAATGTTTTTTACTGTTTATCTAAAAATAAAATTCGTACTACTTGTGTAGTTTTTATTTCAGATGTTCACATGATCGAAATGTTTCCAGATATTTTTCATTCCAAACGGATATCTATAATATTGGACAAGTAATCCAGTAAAAAAAAAATTAAAAATGTCAAATAGATATTTCGAAAATTAACTTTTAGGACATTAATATCTACTTTTTGAGAAAAACAAAAGAAATTAAATATCTCAAAAACTATTGAGTTTTGCATAATATATGTTGGGCTAAATTTACTTCTTAGATCATGCCCCATCACATATCCAAAGGAATGTATCGAATTACCAGTAACCCTGTATATTTGAAATAAAATAGGAATTATTTTAGAAGAGAAGACGCCCTAGTACAAGATAATATATATGGTGGAAATACCCAAAAAATAAGGAATGAATAGAATAAAACACTACAATTAATTAACATTTAGACAATATTTAGTCACTGTTTTCATCCTTCGCCTCATTTTTAGCGGACTCTGGCTGGTTCGACAATATAGGAGCATTTCTGTATAAATATCCAGTTAATATTTTCCTAGACTTTATCATTAATTTTAATTGTAAATATTTTAAAAAGATCTCGTTAGTTTATTAGTATTCTTTAATGGTCCGTTAAATTAAATAATCTTTTTATGAGTGAACACTTAGACGAAATAAAGTATAACAATTTCTAGGTAATATGAAAGTTTTATTTACAATAAAAACTTACCCACCATTTAAATTTCATGCAATTAGTTCTGCTACCATTACAATATTATCTGCTCCGTTTTGTTTCTAATGACAAAATTATATTGCGAAATACCCAAGAACCATAAAGATTAAAGTAGCGTTTTTTAATGACAACAATAAGTAACTGTTTTTGTAGTATTTCTCGTACTTACTGCTATACTAATAGTTATCGATTTCTTAACAGCGGTAATGTTTTTCAACTTGTTTAGGCGGTTTATATCTCATACATATTTTCTCTCGTTTGTCTTTGGATTTAAAGCATGCTCACCCACGCATATTTAATTCCTATGAAGGGACATATATTCCTTTATACTGCCTTTAATAAAAAGAAGTGGGGCAGAAAAGCCGTGAATCCAGAAAAGAATCAATATTGTCAAATCAAATGAGAGAGATTGCCATTCAAATAATTCCCACTGTGCAAATCCATTTCCCAGGATATTTCAGGTCCATAAGGTAATTTACTAGAGTAAAGCAGTGAGAATGAATCTTGCAAAAAACTAGATCTAAGAAACCGGTTATAGTGGAGTAAAAATAGCCAAAAGTAAAGCGATAGAGAAAATTTTACATGGATAGGTTTGTTTTGGTAAAACTAAGAATACCCTGAGTTTTCTGTTTCGAGTAGGTGGGGAAACGCTTTTTTCGCGAAAAAGGGGTAAATTGGTTATTTTTAAGGGTGGTTTTTTAGTTTTAATTTATTTTGGACCTTTTAAAATGCTAGTTAAGAAACGATAATGTTACTCTTTCATTGTAGATGTTCAAGGAACGTTCAATTCAAATTTCCTGAAAATTGGGGCACCCCCTCCCACGATATGTATATAAATATACTGAAAAATAGTGAAAAAAAGTAAAAAATTGAATTACGGTTAACTTGGCCAAAATTAAACCGAATTTGATGAAATTTTAGACGAAACTAACCTATATAACTAACCTATAGTCTGCCAAATTTTATCAAGTTTGGCCGCAATTCCATTTTTAGTCCAAATTCCACAAAATTTTCAAAACTTTCCCCAATTTGCTCAAATGGTCGAACGAAATTTTTTTTTTATCCAAATCAAGGTATTCTTATGTACTTTCACGTGATGTAACTAAAAAAAATAACCTTTTTTTAATTTAACCGATTTTTTGTCACTTTTGGTATATACATGCGCGTGGCGATTTCCCGTAATTTTCGGTATTATACGTATGCGCGCACAAGTATACGGTTAATTATTCATTATAAAAATTTTCAATATTAATAATAAAAAATGATTGTTCGCAGGTTTTAATATTTAGATAAAAAAGAAACTCTCGAAGGTAATTTTCTTTTTCGAAAGTTCACTTGATTTTCATTAAACGTTTTACATATATTGATTATAATTTTATTCATGTTTTCTCTTTCTAGTAGTTGTACTAGAGGTACTACTGCAAGAAGTGTCTACATCCGGAATATTTCTTCACCCTTGTCATCGCTAAAGTCGTATACATCTGAGATATTCTTTGAAGTACCAGAATTGACCGGATTTTGGATGGCAGCAAAAATAGAAAATGAACCGATGCCGATAAGAACTGATAAAGCTCATCTTCCTAATCAATTACTCAATATAATTGCTTGTGATCGTAAGGTCGGTTGCAAAACTAAACGTTGCTCATGCAAAACCATTGGCGTCACATGCAGCAATTTATGCCACAATGGAAGGAATATTTTGTGTCAAAATGCAGATAATATTGGTAACGAAGCTGTGGTTGATGAAGGGCCTGAGCAATTAGAAATTAGTTCTGATATTTATGATACTGAAGAATTTGAAGAAGATGATAATTATGAAGAAGATGTTTGTACTTCAGAGAATATCTCAGATGTATACGATTTTAGCAATTACGGGGGTTAAGAAATATTCCAAACTCCAGTTACCGATTCGGAAGTAGACACTTCTTGTAGTAGCGCATCTAGTACAACTACTAGAAAAAGAAAACATTAATAAAATAAAATAAAAATCAATATATGTAAAAAGTTTAATAAAAATCAAGTGAATTTTCGAAAGAAAAAATTATATCTTACCTTCGAGAGTTTCTTTTTTATCTAAATATTTAAAACCTGCTCGTAATCACTTTTTACTATTAATATTGAAATTTTTATAATGAATAATTACACGTATACTTGTGCGCTCATATGTATAATACCGAAAATGACGGGAAATCGCCGCGCGCATGTATACAGGGTGTCCCAATAAAAATTCCCAGGCTGGAGATATTCTAAACGAATAGAGATATTTTAATTCTGTAAAAGCTAGTTTGTAGAGCATAAAGAGAGCTTCATTATTGAATATAATTGTTTTTTGAATATATCAGTATGTAGATGGCGCTGTGATCTAAAGAAATATTTCGATGGGAGAAACTTTGAAATGGGGTTTATGTGAAAGAAAATGCATTTCTAAGCAGATTATGTTCTAAAATGTTTTAAGAATTCTGTGGCAGGTGGAACGTGCAATATTTGTTTCTTCCGTCAACTTGCGTACTGAAATGTTTGGATTATTTTCTACTTGATGTAATACCAATGCAATATTTTCATCAGTTGCAGTTCTTTTTCTTCTTGTTGTTTTATTTTTCAAATTAGAACACAAACTTACAAAAGTTTTCCGATCTGGTGAAGATCTGCCAGGAAAACGTGTTCCATATAAACTTACAGCTCTTGAAGCATTTTTACGACATTCCCCATAAATTATAATCATGTTTAATTTATCTTCTTTTGTATGAGAAACCATATTTAATAATAAATATTCACAAAGAAAACAATAATTAAGTAAAATAATACAGTTCTATTGACACACCAATAAACAAAATGTGATTGAAATTGAGAAATGTCAAAACTATTATTCCAAAGGTAACTTTAATTGTATTTAATTTATAAGGTATAAGGGTTATTATACTCACTAGATATCAAATAGTTTTAATTATAATCTAACCTAATAACAAAGCAATTATGTGAAAAATTCTTTAAATATTTTCTTCCAAAATTTGTAAATTAAATACAGATTGTCCAACTTAAAGGACTGAAATGTTGAAGAGATTACAATTATTATTCAATATTGGCAAATGCCAACATTTGGACTCAATATCTTGAAAACGGTTAGTTTTATGGTATTTTTTTTAGCACATAATCTACTTAGAAACGCATTTTCTTTCACATAAAACCCATCTCAAAGTTTCTCCTATTGAAATATTTCTTTAGAGCACAGCGCCATCTATATACTGATATATTCAAAAAATAATTACATTCAAAAATGAAGCTCTCTTTATGCTCTACAAATTGACTTTTACAGAATTAAAGTAACTCTATTTGTTTAGAATATATCCCGCCGGGGGATATATGGGAGTTTTTATTGGGACACCCTGTATACCAAAAATGACAAAAAATCGCCTAAATTAAAAAAAACTATTTTTTTAGTTAGATCACGAATAACTTCATTTTGGTAAAAGAAAAAAATCCGTTCGGCCATTTGGGCAAACTGGGGATTTTGGTAATTTGGACTAAAAATGGAATATTTTTTGCTAATATTTGGCAGACTATATCTTGGTTATATAGGTTAGTTTCGTCTAAAATTTCATCAAATTTGGTTTAATTTTGACCAAGTTAGCCGTAATTCAATTTTTTACGTTTTTTTAGTATATTTATATACATATATCGTGGGAGGCAGTGAACCAATTCTCACGAAATTTGAACTTAAGGTTCCTTGAACGTCTACAATATGAGGGTACTGTTATCGTTTCTTAACTAGTATTTTAAAGGGTCCAAAATAAATTAAATCTGAAAAACCACCCTTAAAAATGACCAACTTACACCTTTTTCGCGAAAAAAAAGAGTTCTCCCACCTACTCGAAGCAGAAAACTCAAGGTATTCTTAGTTTCACCAAAACAAACTTATTTTTCTGTCGCGTTGCTCCATGTAAAATTTTCTCTATAAATCTAAATTTACTCCACTATTATTATTTCATTCAAACATATTTCCTAACTATATACATATTTCTGCAACAGAAAAACGATTTTTCTTACTGTTTCCTGCAAATATTCTCTCTATAGATCAACAGAAGATATTTATAAATGCAAGTATTTCTACGTACTGGGCAAAACATAAATATTAATATAAATTTGTACCTATTAATTATTAGATTGTTAGGTGTGACTTAAACTGACAAACATCTAATCTAACACTTCAATTTTAATTATATATTTACAAGTTAACCACTACTTATATCCCAAATATTTGATTTCTAATTTCTCATTTTGTATTCTCGATGAGTTGGAAGAGGATCACAATCAACAATCGTTTTAATACCTACCTTTAAGCTATAAAATTAAGTACATAAATAAAACTCTTGAAGAATATTTTCACTATATTCCTGGTTATACTTAATTATATTTTGACAGCACTCGAAAACGATCCATCATCGAAAGATAAACTATATCTTAATACCTTCACTATGATATTTATATTAGTTCAAATTTAATGAAATAGTAGATAAGCAATGTTTTGCTGCAATAAATAAGCGTACAATTATGTACCTAAAATATAACGTAATCAGCATATGATAAAAGAACTCCAAATAGTGGAATGAAAATATAAATGAAGAAAGTGTCTGGGTAGGGGAACTTTTTTTGATGCAATATGAAGTACATATGTGGATGCTTGTTTTCAACCTAACCTCCTAAACGTATCTCCGCACTAAAATGAAACATTGTTCCAGTTGTACCGGACGCTGATATCAAAATATGTTATTTTACATAAAATCTCCTCATTTTTCTTATACTTTTTCAATTTTATTTTTTTCAAAACTAGTTCGTAGTAATTAATGATTTCTTCACATGTTGATATCCTAAGAAGTTGTCAAACCGTCAAAAAAGTTAAAAACATGCATTTAATGTCTTATATTTAAGAAATAAGAGAATAGATAGTGCACCATAATTTTTATACCGTTACGTTATTCGCCCAATCCTTAGTAAAAACGGTATCAGGTACTATCATGAGCAGAAAAAAATAGAAAATAGAAATAGAAAAAACTTTTTTTTCTAATGTAAATCTGTCTCTATTTGAATATGTAATGAGTAGCCGAAATAAAACGGATATCACTTTTAATTTATTTTAACCTCACCACAATAAAATTGTGAGGTTACTAAAATTGGTTCAAAAACTAAAATTGAGATAACATCAAATCTTTACGTTTTGAGGTCCTAGGAACCCAAAAAAGTGGTTTTGAAAATGTCTGTGTGTTAGCACGATAGCGCCGAAACTACTGAACGGATTTGAACCAAACTTTGCATTTCTTTAGTGCTCCAGAAGATCTGAAAAGGTTTTGGTTGAGATCGGATTACGTTTAGTGCCGTTTTGGCGCAACAAGTTGTTTATTTTGTAATTACTTACAATGTTCAATCGAACCATTGAAAAGCAATTAAAATTCCAATTTCAACGATATATCACACTTCCACCCTTCCGATTTGGTTTCCGTGAAAAAAATTAAAAACAAAGCAAATGTGAATCATAGATCGCATTTCGCGTGACATGATCGATGCGCGTAGCCGTTACGTCGTGAAACTGGTCACGTCACGTGTATTCCTATTCAACAACTATACAGCTTTACTGTCGCATTTAATTTCAAATATTTTGAATTGGAGAACGGATTTGCATGAGGGTTTCATCAATGTTCTAGAAGATTTGAAAAGATTTTGGTTGAGATCGGATAGGTTTAGTGCCGTTTTTTTAAATATATACTGAGACAAATCGAAGAATTACACTACAAATGTTCCTCTAAAATCTAGTAAAATTACTGAAAGGCAAGCTAACTAATGTTTATTTAACAAAGAGTCATGAGCGATCGATTTGCAATGAGCAAATTTTGTCGATTGTCGTTTGTTGCTCGCGGTATGTTTTAGTAGTTTTGTCATCCGATACGTTGGTATCATGTCACATATAAGATATCGGCATATTTGCCACTTTTAGTGACTGTGTACAAGTGGATTGTCACAAACTTTAAAGGTAGGTATTATTTACATAATGTCAACAGTTAAACGTCAAACTAATCAAACATGTCAAATCACCTTCTTTTCCTCAATAATAATAACGGACCATTCCATTTCACCGTATCGGAAAGTTGATTGGCTATATCTAGTGAATTATGTAACTCCTGCTTATAATCCACGCTATTTGTTTATGGATACTATTACTTGTTCAAAAGCAGTTGATTAGTGAATATATTATAATCAAATAGATAAAGAGATATAAGTTTCAAGTAGATTATGACCATATTAGAAACTAAATCAGTTATTAACTTCTGGATATGAATGAAATAGTGTGTGCGTGTGTATGTGTGTTACCACGATAGCGCCAAAACTACTGAACGGATTTGGATAAAAATTTGCATGAGTTTAATGCTCCAGAAGATCTGAAAAGGTTTTGGTTGAGATCGGATTACGTTTAGTGCCGTTTTGGCACACAATTTAATGCTCTTTTCGGCTTCAAAGATTCACCGGGTGGGGATGTTCCAGCCGCTTCCAGTAGCTGTCGATTTTTATTTGAGTGCTGTAGTTATTGCTATAGTAAATGATGGATGGTTAATGAGACAAATTGCACTGCGTTACAACATTAACAGAAATTTGGTGTGTAACATTTTAAGAAAGTGAAGAATAAACGGTACGATTAGTAGAAATCCTGGATCAAAGGACAAAGGATATCCTACTTAACAAGAAATTAACTATTAATATTTCATTTTTGCACCATTTCTATTTATAACGTCTATAAGTCTGTTTGGCATAGAATTAAATAACCTTATACAATAATCATTAGTAATAATATTTTCCCATGCATTATTTACTATTTCCAGTAATTCTTCGGCATTCCGTGGTCTCACATTTCGTTTTTGGATACTTACGAGTAGTCCCCATACTTCTTCCACAGGGTTAAGATCTGGACTATGACTGGGCCAGTTAAGAACATTGATGTTGTTATCTTGAAAACAGTTAGTTACGGTATGAACGGAACAATTGTCTTGTTGAAATATGAACTCATTATTAGGAAATAATTGTGACACAGAAGGGAGCATAATATTGTCTAAAATCCTAATATACGTTTCACTATTAAATCGTTCCTCAATATGCCAGAAAACACCAGGACCACGTGCCGATATCCAAGCCCACATATTGACGGAAAATCTACCACTTTTATCATTGTTAGATATATATTTCTCATCAAATCGAGTATTCGGAGGGCGGTAAACACGAATACAACCACTGCATGTTGACTGGAAAGTTTTTTCGTCTGTAAAGATTCCAAAAATTTACATCATGCGCTAAAAAATCAAGCACAAATCCTACTCGAGCTTCTTTATGTTCAACTTTAAGTGTGTATTTCTGTGCAGCTGCATGACAGCGTAGCTCCAATTCTCTTACTCGCCGGCGACCAGTACTACTAGATCCAGGAAAATTCGTTTCTTCAGCAGCCTGAATAACTGAGTAAAATGGGTTTTCTACTAAAGCATTTACCAATTATTGCAAATCTTGTTGTTGAGTTGATATCCTTCGTCGCCCTGATCCAGGATTTCTACTAATCGTACCGTTTATTCTCCACTTATGTTATAACGCAGTGCAATTTGTCTCATTGACCATCCATCTTCTGCTTTAGCAATATCTCCAGATTGAACTAAATCGCTTATATGAGGCATATTAGCTTTTTGCACACTTGCAATAAAATTATGACAACTAACTGACAATGTCACAAAAATTAAAGTTAGATGTACACAACTAGATTTTAGCAATATACCGTTATAAGACGTCCTATTTTTTTTGCTCACGACCGTACCATACGGCTGAAATTGATATTTTGTAAGGAAATTTAAAAAAATGATTTTTTAAAAATTGTTTTATAAATGTTAAACAAGAACAAAGAAATCATCCGGGGCAGCTCGGACAAATTTTAGAGAATTTAGAAATAAATAAATTTTAATGTAAAAATTTTCATTTCAAATTATTTAAGTCTGCCGAACTGAATCTAAGATCTGCGTTATTTTTCAACCAATCTTGATAAAATATTAAATACACAATTTTAAAACGCAACAAGTTCATTTTCTGCACCTACTGTGGTATTTTTACATTTTTTACTGGCTTTTAGGGGTTAACTCCCCCCACATATGAGATACGATCGATTTTGAGATTTCGACTTGAGGTTCTGAATAAAAATACAAAATTTGAACAAAACCAATCGAGTAGTTTGGATTGTAGGTGCGACCACAGATGGCAGACAACAGACGGTAGACTACAGACGGCAGATAGATATTTTAAAAACTACTTTTTTGACTTAGGGAGTCGGAAAATATATAAATTCACCAAATGCTCAAAACCGACTTTGCACAATCACAATACTTTATACACTGCGTATATGGGAAGGTAAAAAATATTACAGGTATTGTTCGAATTGTTTCAAATATTTTGGAACAATTTCTCTAGTAATTGTTTTGTTATTGTTTAGCCTTGTTGTGTTACTTTATTATTTTAATTAAATAAAACATTTGTAAAACAATTTAAAAGAAATTAAATTATAACTATGAATTTTATAAAATTCTCTAACCAGAGACTCACATTAATAGGTCACCCTTAGAAAAATTATAATAATTCAAAAACAGTTAAGAAACAAGTTAAGATTGTATATCAAACCAAGTTCAAAAATGCAAGAGAAATTGCATTGGGCATGTATCTCAAAATCATACAGAAATTTATTATCTGTGTTATTTATTAATTGTGACTACTTGTATTATAAGCAGATAAATTAACCTTTGTATCATATATGAATGCATTCAAAATGTGTCAAGTAACTGTTTGATCTAATCGATATGAATTAAGCACTTAGTGACAGATATTTTCTGAATCATCAATACTAAAACTAATTATTTAGAGAAAGTATTAAATAAGATAGTAAAATTAACTAAACAAACTAACCAGATTAAGTAACTATATAATTATGGTGGTGTAAATTTTGAATATTGAATATTTTGCCATCATTTTAAAATTGGTATCTTTTTAATCTCAACATAAAGTAGTTATTTTTTTTAACCACAATGAAAGGTATTTTTGATATTTTCGTAAAGAGAGTATTTTTTAAAATTCTACAATTATGTGTAGTTACGAAAAAATAGAGCACATAATTATTAAAAACATTTTTGTTTCTATTTTTTTTAAATATCTGTTTGTATTTGCGATAAATTAGATTTTTTATATGTAACGAGTCATTAATCTGGCAATTTTAAAATACATTTTGAACATGTAATAATTCGTTACAAATGCAGATATTGACAAAAAGTATCAACATGATCCTGTCAAAAATGCATGAGTTTGTAGCTATTGTACCACTGCTTCACTGAGCATTAATTGACTAATAATTTCGTGTTACTTTTAAAAAAATTCTAATTACTGTATATATTTTATTAAATTGTTTTCTAAAAGTAAAAAATATCCCATTTAACATATTAGAAAGATTTGTGCAGCAACTGCATGAACGCCTTAACTATAATGACGAAATTACAAGGCGGCAAGTGAATCAAGTTGTTTTTAAGCAGCTCTGTAGAATGGCTAACTTACATTTATTCATTATCATAATATTGATACATGACTTATTATGTATTTTATTTAACAACCTGACTAAAATATTTAATAATGATTGTAAATAAATAATATAAATGTTTATAGAAAAGTCCGTTTCATAACAAACCCAATTCTAATATAGATTTTAAGAAAAATATCTGTGTGCATACATGTGTGTATATACATCGTTTCCTGGAAATAATAATAATTGTTGTCCATCTTTTACGAATGCCTTGTAAGGTTTCCTTCGTCAAAGCTTTTGAAATTTTTTAAGTTGCACGTACAGATGCTGATAGAGGTATCCTTATTATTAACTAGCACTTTAATTATGCTGACGTGAATTTTCTACCTTGCACGTTGTTATTCCCTACCAGCTATCTCACCATCCCTCTTATCATCTACCCACTTTCCCATAATATTCTCTGGCCTTCCCACAACGGTATTCCATTTTGCACTACATACTCCATGTTCTTGCCATTTTCTTTCACCCATTCACACATTCCTACTTCTTTCTCAAACTTTCACATTACCTTCACTAACGACATTCTTTCTACTTCCAAATTTTAACTATCGTCCTCTACCAATAACTTTCACTTTATAGTGCAAATGTGCAGAATATTAAAACATAATATTTTGAGTCGCAAACTCTTCTATAAAATCCTTATTTTACTATAAGGAACGTAACCAGGCTGCAACCAACAGCTACTCTGCGGGCTATGTGCTCCGTCGAGCGCTGAATTACAAGTTGCAGGCCTGGCGCGTTAAGTGTAATAATTGCATATTACCATCAAAACGCTAATGTTTCGATTGCAACAAACACCGGTCGAAAGACTGATCCTACTTAAAGGAGCTCTCGTGCCAGTCGTCCACACTACTTGCAGACTGCAGTGTCTGTTGCAATCGAAAAATAAATAGCCTGACTGGGCTCCGCATAGTTAAAATGTGATTTGCGGGCGAGCGTAGGTGCGTCTTTACTATGTACATACTTCGGTATGCGATGTAAAGCAACGACAGGCGCAGTTAGTACTTGGATGGTGACCATTCCAACGGAAACCGCGTTCTCGCCGCACACAACTTCCAGCGGCTTGTATATCAGTGTATGCGCGGAAGCTATACAACCTTAGGCGAGGGTTGTATAGGAGATATACCATCCTTCGGAGGGGATGTAAAACCGTCGATCCCTTGTCTATTAAATGTTAGGCAAGTAAAAGATCCCTACTCTTCTTAAGGGAAGAGGTTCGGAAAAATTCCTGGTTGGGGGTAGCTCGTCTACAGGCGTCGGTGTTAGGCCTCAGTAGCGGAAATAGGCCGACGTTAAAAAAATGCGAAGCATTAGCGTTTTGTTGGTAATATGCAATTATTACACTTAACGCGCTTAACTTGTAAATCAGCGCCCGCCGGGGCACATAACCCGGAGAATAGCTGTTGGTTGCAGTAGGTTACGTGCCTTATAGTAAAATAAGGGTTTTATAGAGGAGTTTGCGACTAAAAATATTATGTTTTAACTTTCACTTTACTTCTAAACTATCTGACTTTTCCATCATTTTCCTCACCTTTTCTCACCGTCAAACCCTTAACCAACTTTTTTACTAACTGACAATCTATATCTTTTATTTTCTCATAACTTATCCCCACTCCATAATTTTCCCGAACTTTTCCTACCAAATTATTCCATATTACCATCGTCTTTCCGCCTTCAGATCGTCTATCATTTTCCTACAATATTTCCCATTTGCGTCACCTTTCTCTATAGTTTTCTTCGCTATCCCACGATCTGCCCCACCTTCCCGACACACTTCCGTACCTCTCCGTCATATTCCCACAACTTTCTCTGCTCACATTCTCGGACTCCTCTTCTAGCTTTCCATTGCCTTCCTTCAGTTTTAAACGATATTACCTCACCTTCTCCCGTCACCTCCCTTCGTCTTCTCATCACTTCTGATTTAAGTAGCTTCGCTCTCTTTAATTTGGAGAGTCTACAAGATTACAAAATTTGATCAAAGTGTGTTGAGCTATTTTCGAATTATGGTGGAATAAATATTCAGACAGACAGACAGACAGAGGACATGCAAAACCTGAAAACACATTTTCTGTTTTTAGAATTATTTTCGCATTTAATTTCTAAATATTCTTTAAAAATCTAGCCCGCTGTTGGAAACTTATAAGACTGGTTTGTATAAGAAAGTTGGGATTCTAAATTATTGGAAGTGGTGTTGAATTCTTTTCTACCTACGTAAAACAAAATTTAATAGATGTTGCATAAGGTTTAGAACCATTATAGAAAATATTCCAGTTACGATATAATATAGTAAAATGAATTTATCCTATTACACAATGTAAAAATCCATCTTACACAACTTTAAAAGCATATGCGGGTAACAGTACTATTTAAAAATCATGATAACACAGAATATCTCATAGAACAGATATATTTTATAAAAATTTATAAACTCGATTTTGTTTCGATGCGATGGCAGTTCTCGTATGGACTATGATATGACTAGGCAATTCTGAAACCTTTTTTGGGAAAAATATCTTTTTGTGAATGTTCTTTCAGTCATTATAAATGACCGAATTGTTAGTTGGGTGGTTGGCTAAGGAGCCTGCAGCCTCTCGTTTTACAGTCCAGAAAGCTCGAAAAGCATTCATATAATTAAATTTTACATGACATTATAAAAGTGACAATATTTTGTAACGTTTTGAACTTTAAAATATAGTAAATATACATTGTTTGTGATAAATCTTCTGTAAAAATTTAACTTTAATTTTTTAATTTTATTATGGCTGAAGGGAGCCAAGGACCCTTCCCTGCACTCGACGAGTCTGATGGACATTACATAAAGAGATTTTCTTCCTATTTTTATGCGTATATTTAGTATAAGTATAAAAAGCCACCACTTTTATTTGATTATGAACTTGACGGTCAAATTCTCGAGAGGCCTGACTATATTAAAGATTTAGGAGTCTTCTTTGACTTTGACCTCAGTTTTTCCAATCGCATAGATGTATGTTTGGCTGGTGCATACAAAAGTCATTTTTACTCTGCGCTTGCTATTTATCACTTTCGTAAGATCTAGGCTTGAGTATGCTTCAGTAATATGGTGTCCAATATACACAACGTACATAACATTAGTTGAAAGAGTTCAACGAAGGTTCTTCAAATCAGCTGTTTTTCTTCTAGATGGTGTCTATCCCGCCAGAGGGACACCTCATAATCAGTTCCTCGAGCGATTTGACATGCAAAGTCTTGTCATTAGACGCGCACTGCATTCTGTTATTTTTCTGTTTAAATTAATTCACTGTAGGATAAAATGTGAGTCAATTATTGCAAAGATTATATATCGAGGCCCTAGAATCAATAGTAGACATAACAGCTTATTTTTGCTCCCCCAGGCGCGCACTAACCTTCTCTTAAAGTCGCCTTTATATCAAATATTAAATAATTACTCAAATATTGAATATAATTTGGATATTTTACCTTGTAGTCTTAATGATGTCAAAAAATGTTTTATGTAACGTGTTATTTATATAATATCCCCGTTTTTATTTTCATGTATTTTTTTAATATATTTTTTTTACAATACTTAATGTATGTACTACACTAGGATACTTATCCTTAATTGGGCACTGCCCGTTGGATATTTTATAGTAATAAATAAATAAATAATTGTCTTTTTATAAATCCACTCATGAACTTCCAGAATACTGCTTAAATAATGGACTGTCGATAAATATTAATAAAACTAAATTTATGACTTTTCTTCCAAAAAATTCTGTCCAAGACTGTAGTTTCTTAGTCAAGCTAAATAATAATTCAATCGAACAACATACATCAAACTTCTTAGGAATAACATTTGATGCTAAAATGACGTGGGAATGTCACATTGAAAAAATAACTGGTAAACTAAGTAGCGTATGCTACTTAATCCGGCAGCTAAGGAGTACTGTGAGTCTTGAGGTACTTAAATTAGTATATTTTGGCTTAGCTGAATCTATTATAACATATGGTTTAATATTTTGGGGAAGCTCGGCACACATAAATAGAGTTTTTGTTGTACAAAAGCGCATATTGAGGGTAATAGCAGGTATGCATCCTCTCACCTCATGTAGAGATCTTTTTAAACAGTATGGTATCTTGAGTCTGCCATCATTATACATTTATCTATTAATAATTAATATAAAAAAAGTAATTCCTTAATAAGAAATAGCTCCATACATTCTTTTAATACGCGTTTCAAAGATAATTTACATCAACCGTTTTCTAGGCTCTCTATTGGTCAACATTGTCATATTTATAGAGGCATTAATTGCTACAATAAGTTTATAAATCTTTGTGGCAATAACGATAATTTTAACAAATTTAAATCAAGGTTATATGATTTTCTATTAAATAATTCATTTTATAGTTACGAAGAGTTTTTAAATTTTAAATGATTCTATGTGTAGTGTAATGTTATATATTTATATTAGTATTAGTTTGACTAGTCCAATAACTGATGCATTTGTGTATTATGTTGAGTGATGAATAAATTTATTATTATTATTATTATTATATGATGATGATTGATGTAGGTACGATATTTCTTATATGTTTCATATGTTATATTATTTTCTCTTTTGCTGTAGTTTGGACACTGTATATGTAAGTATTTTTTACTGTTTGTATACTCACTTATATATCTTCATTACTTTCTATTATAGAATTTTTATCTTACCGCCTAGCCGTTAATACGGCACAGTGTTTAACATGTCTCATCCATATTGTACTATGGTTGAAGAGATTAATAGAGATATTTATTTATTTATTCATTTTATTTCCTTTAAGAAAGATCATTATTCTTATTTTTGTTCGGATTTATATTGTTTGGCAAAGAATACTGTCTGATAATTCCTTTGACGTAAACGTCACAGGCGAGGCGAGATTATTTTCCATTAATATGCTGAATAATTCTATTGCTTTGTAGATTACGTGGTTATTTTTAGAAGAAGGTATATGTGGTAGAGCGCCCCAAAAATTAGAAAATTAAAAAGAACGCCATAATGAACTTATATGAATGATAAGGAATACATTATTTTGACTCCACTGTTTACTAAAGATTATAAAAATATTTTCTATATATTGCGGGTATTACCTATTTTATTAGAGGCATGTAAAATTGGACAATAAAAATATTAAGTATTAAATTTTTAATATAATATCGTATAGTGATGTATAATTAAATCATAAAATATTCTTTACTCGGGCATATATAGTGTATACGACCAGAATTGAAACCTTTATCTCTTTATTGTTTTTCTTATGACAAGCATTTCTATTTACCTCCGCAAGAGATGCCGACTGTTTTTGCTGGATTTTAGTTTTTATACGGTTTCAACTCTGGTCGTATACACTATACTGCATAATGTGCTTTTGTTTATTGAAATATCACTGTCTCATGAAAATTTAGTAAGTTAGTGCTTTTAAAAAAGTTGCAACAAAATATCTTGGAAATTCTCGAGGCAGATATTTTCTGTTCTATTTATAAAACATCCAGAGTGGTGAGATGTAAACATGTTGTTGGTCCCTAAAACGAGATCGACATAAGTGCAAATCAATTAAACGCATAATTTGAAATAAAACAAAAATGTGTTCATGTCCGTATAGTTTCCTTTTTATCCTTTGAATTAGAAATGTCATTAGATGTAAGAAATAATTAATACATGTATCTTTTGTAACAATAAATACTATTTTTAAATCGGTTTATTTAGATTGACATCCTGGCGGAGTATAACATTACTTATCCCACCACTCAACCAGGACATATACATATAGACAGTAACATCCTACAGATATGAGACTCGAACTCAGAAATGGCATAGCGACTAGCCGTGTTGCTTCTCACACAACACCACCGCTGCTACCACCTACCATATTAAAAAAAGGAACTAAAGGACCCTTCAAATCAAGGAGGCCCGGATTCGAATCCGGGCCTCCTTGATTTGAAGTCTAACATGAATGCATTGAACCATTGAGCCGCATACCTATATTTTATGTTTAACTTGTTTTGTGACTGGTTCAAGATTCTTTCGTGAGAATAAAATGAACAGAAGATTTAGATTTAGTATTCAAATGTTAGTAAGAATGACCCTGACACCCTAAGACAAAAGAATTTCGCAGGCCTGTGAAATATTGATAACCCATAAAACTGCTACAGAATTCTATTCTGTCATCGATAATGCAGATATCTCAATGTTAAGAATTTTTGCTGGAAAAGAAAAATGAAACCGTCGTAATATCTCTACATATATAAAATAAAGCTGTCAGCTCGATCAATAACATCTCAAGATCCACTGGTGGGATGAACTTGATGAGTTCTTCATTATTTATACGTTTTATTAAATGTTTTTTTAACCGCCTTGAAAATCCCTTGGATTTTGTGTCGAGAAAAGAGAAATGAGGTCCTACAATTTATTGTGGAGCCTGAACCACATCTAGGGCATCGATGTTATTGAAAATTCCCTCTCCCATTTTAGTCCGAAATAAATTAGAAACTAAATTTCTAACTTACCCAGGGATGGATTCGAACCATCGACTCACTCTCCTCTTATGCTGCTTAAGCCGTTAAACAATCGAACAATTTTTTTTAGATGCACAAGAAAGAGAAGAAATTAGCTTCTCTTTTTCTAAATAGCTCAAAAAATAATCATTCATTCGAAAAACATGAAAACATTCGTGGATTATGCAATCTATTTGAAAAACTACTTGAGCAGAGAAAACAGATTTATATATTTTCATATAAATTTGAGGAGCAGATCCTCAATTCGACCCGTATGTCTGTTTTTTCTCTGTTTGTTCACTCGTAACTTAGACGAATTCTATGGCATCACTTATTAATTGTTGAGTATGGTAGTGGTGTTCACATTATTGGTTCTTCAAGCCACATCTTAAGCAAAAATTGGCAACATTTTTATATTTCCAGAAATTTTCCAAATTTGGCGAATGCGCCAGTGGCAATCACAAATTTTGTAGTGCGGTGTCACAATAGTTTCTTTCATTATGTAGAAGAAAAATAAGGGGATACTAAAATAAAATAATAAATTTTTTTGTAAATAATTGACCGTCGCTAAAAACTATAAAATAAATATTCACCCAGTTAATCCTTAGATACATTATTGTTTAATAGCAATATTTAAATAAATGAAAGACCCAAAATCTCCATCATGCTCGCTCAAATATTACCCGCTTACGCTACGATACCCGATTATTCCATTACAGTTTTAGATACAGATATTTGAATACAAGTGGAACCTAGCAGCAGAAATATTGGATGGCTTAGCGAAAATTTTGTGACCTGCTGCAAACGGTTGGGTTTCTGGCAGTACATGCTATTATATGTTTTTTTTAACAATTTTTGCTACAATATGAGCCCTATACCGCCTTGCGGGTTGAATATTTTATGGGATAAACCTGTTCAAATTTCGAATTCTTTATAAATTTTCAACTTCAACTGAAAAATCACCAACTACCCAGTATATATTTCGATGCAGCAAAGTCTAAAATATATCTAAAAGATCTCTTGGAAGAGATATCTAAAAGTTATCTAAAATATATCTCAAAGATATCTACAAAATATTTATCAAAACACATATGCATCCTTTAGGCATTTAAAATATATTTAGAAGAAAGCATCTAAAAGATGTCTAAAATATATATACAAATATTTAAATATTTATTTATTTATTTTATTTAATTATTCAAGCTCGTATAAACTGCAAAGGTTTATTTCAGAATATAGAAATAAACCAATATTTATCATATGTAAAGGATGTTCTCATTGATAGGACAGTTTCAATAAACAGACCACTTAAAAAGCATTATGTATTACTCTTTCAGAAACCTAGACATAGCGCGAAATAGTAATTCAGATCTCAAGAATGAGTTGAAACGTGACTATGGACTATTCACTGGACTCTTTATATCATGTCAAGTCCGTGAAAGTGATCTTTCTGAGTTCTTTTCTCACGAAAACCGCAGATGGCCGCCGTCTATAATTAAACACGAAAATTTACGACTTACAAGTGATGAGTCAGATTTAATATCTCCAACCAAAGATTACAAACTACCAAATTTCGATGTCAAAATATTTGATGGACCTTCCATTGCATATGCACTTCCCACATATGAGACATGTACTTTTGAAGATTATAGTGTTATAATATTCTTACCATTGATCGATAATCAATTTAAGGACTGTCCAAGAATAGATGTTGTATGGAACAATTACAAAAAAGATAGTGTAAAGTAAATTACCCGTATTAAGAGAGGGAAGGGAAAAAGGAGAAAAGTAACAAGAGAAATCAAACTTCCTAAAAACTGTTACATTTCTTCAAAATTCAGAACATAGAACTGAAAAGTCCATCTATTATCAAAATTAAAGACCATTGCATTTCGCTTCGAATGAGTACTCTAATGTTGAAATTTCATCAAGAGGTATGGGCGTAATTAGTAGTCGACTAACAACAATTATTACCAACTTTTTAAAAGTCTTCAGCTCGGAAACGGCTAATCTAAAAGAAAAAATCCATAGAATGAAAGTTGTATAGCAAGTAATTTCAAGTTCATAGATTACCCGGTCTTCCAATTTCGATCAATATTAAACAAAATACACACAAAATCCAAAATGTCCTACATATAAAAATATATTTTTTTTATTCCTTTTTATTTAATTTTTCAACATTAATTTGAGCAAATGGGCTGTCGAAATATAAGCATAATGTAAAGAAAGGCCCAAAGTTTATTAACCAAAAATAAAAATTTACCCAATAATCGTAATACAACAAAGTGTAAAAAAATAAACAAATACAAAGTGCAAGAACAATACAAGATGTAAGAAAAAACTGAAATGAAGTATAAAAAATTTAGAAAAAACGATTTATTTGCGTGTAGTGGTTATAGTAGTCGAATCCGTTTGGCCTGGGGCTGACTAATGTCCTCGTACTGCATCCTATCTTCCTGATTCATTGCAGCAGCACCACCAACTTCCTCAAGCTCGCTGCAATCTTCGTCGTCGTCTTCATCTTTATCCAATTCAATCTCAGGAGCGTTCTGACATGAGAGGCCAGAGCAGTGTTTACAGGTCAAAGAGCAGTTCAAGTCTGATTTCCGACAAATGCATGCTACAGTGTAACCTTTTTTTCATGTACACGAAACCATTTTCAGCAGCATGCCGGGTGCAGCATCCTTTGACATTATTATAGGCAGTAAACTTGACGAGCCTTTTTTCCAACCCCATTGGCATAGGTTTATTACATTTCCCAGCCAAGTTGTGCACGTGGTGGTATGCGCACATTGAGTGCCACCTGGCTGCATCCGATGTTGGAGGTAACCGTGCTAGGTTGAACGATTTTTTTGAATTGGATTTCATTTTCCTTTCTCGTGACCAAAATATGATGACGTGGTGTTATATCCAGTAAATGCATGCATGAAGAGACATGTATGGGATCAAAGTTGAAGGAAGTGTTTGAGTAACATAAACCTGTTTTTTCCCTTTCCCTGGTTTGTGGAAGTATAAGTTCTCGCACGTACTTCTTTCCGAGGTCCGTTAGAAGAACGAGAACGTCGCTAACAATTGCCACACTGTCGGATTTTGCTGCTTGGGAAATAACCGTTTCTACAATTAATAAATCTGCATCTTCTTCTGCTTGTTGCGCTTAGATTCTTCCTTCCTTAAATTTTCATGGCATGAATTTTTCCATTTAGAATAGCTGTTTCAAAAGAAGAAGACGTTTAAGAAGTTACTCAGTATGAATTTTTTACAAGTTGGTAAAAATTATTGTTATTCGACTGCCAATTACGTCCATACCTCTTGCTGAATTTCAACTATGAAGTACTCATTCGAAACGAAATTTAATGCCCTTTAATTTTAAGTTATAGGGCACAAACTGAAAAAAGTGCCAAAATTTCGTGGTGGTTGCCAAAGGCTTGGAGGTCTAAAACTTGAATTCTACATACTCTCTACAACATATATTTGTTGCTACCAATGACTGTGGCCAATCGGTAGCTAGGCTGCGCCCCGATGTAGTGCATGACAAGCCAGCTCTCCTGAACTGTGATAGTGATATGACGAGTGTGAATACTGATTTACACAAAACTATAGATTCTACGCTAGCGGCGGATACTAAGGACAGTGTTATCTTCGAGACGTACACATCTCAATTAGAAAACGTCGTCTCAAATAACACAGAAGTTTTTTTATACCCGAGACTGTCCCAGCTATCTCTCATAACATAAATGCGCAATTAAATATTTGTACTGACGTAGTAGTAAATCGGGGCCTTATTAGATCTGACGATGTAAACAGGGTAGTTTGAAGGTGTGTAATGTAAATGTACAGAGTGTTCTAAATAAAATTGATGACATTGAGTTATTTACACAACTTGAAAATATTGATGTTCTTTGTATTACAGAACATTGGTTGCAAAATTCAGATACGGTTAACGTTAACTTGCAAGATTTTCAATTATTATCTCATTTTTCTAGAAAAGCATGGGGGATCTCTAATATATGGTAGAAGTAGCTTAAGTAGTGTAAAGGAACTTTCAAAAATTAAGCGCATTTCAGTTGAATGTCATACTGAAATGTGTGGCATATTGTTTAATACCATTGCAATAATTTGTGCTTATCGGCCTCCAAGCGGAGATTATGAAATATTTTTTAACTGTATTAGCAGTGCACTTGAACTTGCAACAAAAAAACTTAAATATGTAATTTTCTGTGGAGATTTTAACATAGATTATAGTAGAGAAACAGTTTTTAAAAAAGCCCTAGATGACATTTTTCAGTCATTTCAATTAAACCCAACAACTTGTGATCCTACTCGAACTTTTACAAATTATCATGGCCAAACAAGCATCAGCACATTAGATTATTTAACCACAAATATGCCAAATGATATGTATCATGCGAAAATTGTAAATGCATTTTTAGCGGACCATTATGCACAGATTATTGACATTTGTACTAAAGAAACATTTAGATCGATAGAACCTAATAAAGAAATTACATTCAGAAATATGATAACTGAAAATATAAATTGCTTCTTGTATAATGTCCAAAAACTAGATTTTTCATTTGTGTATTCTTCAACAGATGTAAATGTGGGGTTTAATTATTTATTAGAATCTCTAACACGGTGTCTAGAAATTACTTGCCCTATTATAAAAAGGAAAATACGAAGTAAAAATAATATCAATCCTTGGTATACCAAAGAACTAAGAAGTGAGAAAAATGAGTTAAATAAACTACAATGGATAACTCAAAATTTAAATTGTGGGAAAAGCAAAGAAACTTATAAAATAAAAATGCAAGCGTACAAAAAAAATATAAGACTAGCTAAATCAAAGTACTACAAAAATAAAATAAATAATTCTTCAAACAAGGCACGTGCAAATTGGACGATAGTAAATCTAAAAACAATAAAATTATACTTAAAGTAGAAAATAATTTAGTGAGTGAGTCTGGAAAGCTTGCTAACACATTTGCTTGCTATTTTTCTGATATAGCAAAAGTGAAATTAATACAACACTTTGGTGAAAATCTTTCTTTGCCTTATACAACATCCGAAAATCAGGTAAATTCATTATTTGTACCTTACATTGACATATGTGATGTAAAGGAAGCAACAAACAACTTAAAAAGTAGAAAATCTACTGGTTTAGATGAAATCAACGTTATGCTATTAAAAACAATGAGAGACATAATTTGCGAACCATTAACGTACTTAATACACAAATCTCTCGAAACGGGCATTTTTCCTGATACCTTAAAAACAGCTTGTAGCATACCTCTTTACTATCGTCAAATATCGCTTCTAAGTGTTTTCTCAAAACTTGTTGAAAGGCTTGTACACAACATAAAAACTAAATATTTAAATAAATCAAATATCTTAACTAAAAGCCAGCATGGTTTCAGAGAAAACATGTCTATAGAGACAGCTTCTTATGATATTCTGGACTTTGTATACCAAGAGCTAGATAATGGCAAATATGTAATGTCATTAATGTTTGACCTGTCTCGTGCTTTCGACACGGTTGATGTCGAGTTCTTGTGTCAAAAGATCCTTTCTATGAGTATTAGGGATAACTTGTTGTTGTGGATTAAATCATACATGACTAACAGAAAAATGTTAGTAAAGTATGATGACAATTTTTCTGAAAAACAGAACGTAGAAGTGGGAGTTCCTCAGGGCTCTGTGCTGCGACCTCTGCTTTTTATGTTGTATGTAAATGACTTACCACAACACATTTTAACTGGTAAAGTTACTATGCTCGCCGATGACACAACAGTAACTATCTCCGCACGGACTCTTGAGGAACATGAACAATGTGTGCGACGAACTTGATGCTTGGTGTCATCGAAATAGATTAATATTAAACGACAAGAAAACAGTTTATTTGAATTTTCACACCAAAAAAATCTTGCCGCCAAATTTTGAAATAGAGAACAACATAGGTTTATCGCAATGTACTAAATTTTTAGGAACATACCTAGATAGTAAACTGGGATGGGACAAACATATTGATTATGTCTGTTCCAAGATAAATTCTGCCTTCTTTGCGATAATTCAGATGAAATCATGTCTAAATACGGAAGGCCTGCTGAATATATATTATTGTTTGGCATATAGCCACATTTCAAATAATATAGTCACCTGGGGAGTTGGTAAATCCATAAATAGAGTATTCGTAGGCCAGAAAAGAATCATTAGACTAATATTTAAGTTAAAACCCATGGAAAGTTGCAAACCTATTTTTAAAGCTAATAATATTTTAACTGTCCCTTCTGTATTTTTATTTAAATGTGCTTTATATGCTTTTAAAAATAAACTGCACTTTTTACGTGTCGGGGACTCTCATTGCTATGGTACTAGACATGGAGGTGAGTTTCAAATCCCAAAACATAAAACTGCTACTTTTAAGAACTCACCAGCTTGTAGTTTTATATATGTTTACAATAGATTACCAGCTAACCTGAAAGAAATTGCAACTTATCACGCATTTAAAAAGGAAGTTAAATTATTTTTTATTGAAAAAAATTTTATACTATTAAGAAATTTTTAAATTAATTCATGGTTTACGTTTTCATTTTATACTACATGTTTTAGTCTGTGCTACATGTTATACATTTTTTACATTTGTGTATACACTTGTACATTGTACGTTCTTATACATCGTTTTATACATTCTTGCACTCTGTTTTATATGTTTATATATTTTTACATTTTGTTTACGTACCTTTATGCATTTTACACTTTTGTATACATTTATATACTTGTACATTTTTATACATTTTATACATTGTATGTATGTTCTATACATTTATCTATCTTTATACATTTACACTCTTATACATTTTATGCACCATTACACATTTTATGCATCTGTATATATGGGTATATATATATATATATATATATATATATATATATATATATATATATATATATTTTTTACACTTTCATACATTTTTAGTACATTTCTATGTATTTTTTATATTTCTATAAATTTTTGACAATTTAATTTGTATGCACTTTTACTAGTAGACAAATAATTGACATATCATATGTACTTTTACTGTACTTACAAATGATGAATAAACATTATTATTATTATTATACAAGATTCAAAAAAAGATCTACTACCTCGTTTGTTGTAACTATAAAGTACCTACCCCGTTATTAAACTAATTCGAATTTTTCATTAATTTTGAAGAAAAAACAAAAAAAATTTACTTTATCGCAAATATCTCGCAAAATATTGATTATAGAGAAAAACATGTTTGATATTTTAGTTTATTTTTTTGTGCACTAGGTGAAATTTAAAATTGCATTAAAATTTCATATTTTTATTAAACTTTTATTGAAAATAGACTATTTAAGATAATTTTTCTCTAAAATTAACAAGCCAGAAAATAAGTTATAAAATTTGTATGCGTCCTTGTTGTGCATTATAATATTATTTCTTTCAAAGGGTGAAAAGGGGCAACTTCGTAAAGCTGTATATCTGTTAATTTATAGAACAAATATAAAATAAGTCTCAAATTTGTAAAAACTTCATACACTTTGATAATGACCGCTTGACATTTTTCTCTAAAATGTGTATTTTTTTAGATATTTTAAAAAAACACATTATCTCTTCTTCGAGCCTCTAACCAAAATTGTTGACTTCGTGGGGTTATTTTTCTCTGAAAGAATAAGTAAAAATGAACATCCATATTCTATTTTTATTGAAGTAATAGACAGTGATTTATTCGAACGAGATAGAGTAAACTCGTATAAATTAAAATATATCAGGTTTTCTAATTACAGTTTATTAGTTTGTTTACTTAATCTATAATTTCATTTATATATTCTTTCAGGTACCTACTGTCTAAACCTGTCACTAGCCCCATTTCCGCACTTGTGCTCAATTCTCTGCTTCTTGAGATAAGTAAAATATTGTGAATAATATTTGCCACGCCTTCTTAAAGCATTAGTATTTATTTTTGCTTTTTTATACCTCTGTATCGCATTTGCGTTAACTGAATTATAAATTATATAGACAGTCTCTTACATATTTTACTATGAATTTCACGGATATGAATGTATATCAGATGAAATTAAAATAAAATTATACAGAACGAATTTGTTGTCAAAACAAACAAATGATTCAGTGGGTTTCTTCCAGAGTTCATCGTTCTCTCTCACGTAGTTTGCGTTTCAAATACGCCTTGAAATTTGGAAATAGCCAATGCCAAGCATAAATCAGCCCCATTTCAATTGCTTATCAGATTATTCAATCTTGGCAATTTTCACGATGGCCATCGTCAGATTAGTTATATTAAAATTTGATAATTAATTGTTACATGTTCATTAGGAATCAAAGTCGAATGAGTATGTTACTCTTATAAACCTGAAATGTCTCGGTATCAATCATAATATTTTATTGAATAACAGGACACCTTGAAATCATTGAATTTTAAACAGTTGTAGCTCCTGGATGTGTAAACCGATTTTAACTCTCTGCGGTTATTGAGAGCCCATTTCGTTGGCGTTCAATATATGGAATTAGTTTATTCGAATTATTCTTCAGAGAGAAATGCAGGATATGTAGAACTAGTCAATTTTCTCAAAGAGTCATTGAACCTCCATCAATTCTTTTACTGCTGATGCATTTTCTCGTGATTATCATTATTTTGGGTATTAATAACAGGCTTATTTTCTCTAAAACAGTTTGTGTTTCTTATTCATGTCTATGTTAAGCAAGTGTCATGTTAGTCAAGAAAAAATTAAATAAATCCAACTAATTTAATACATACTTGACTCAAAACAGATATCAAATTTTATAACAAGACAATCAAACAATTGCAAAACATGGTTTTATTTATTTATGGGGATACGCTGAGGTAGATAAAAATCTGCAGACCGTTGGCCATAGCATTCAATGTGGTGGTGACTATTATCAAGATATGATTTGAAAAACATCAACAGGTTTCTTGAGAAAGTAAACTTTTGAAATTTTGAATATAAGATACCATGATCGAGCCAGTCAAATGCTTTAGTGAAATCTGTATAGATTACTTCAACTTGTGAGCTAACGACTATAGAAATGGATATACAGGTTGTCCCAGCTCTATTTAGATAAGCATTATCTCGGAAACGGTTAGAAATAGAAAAAAATGTTTAATAGAAAAGTTATTCTATTTAAAAAGATGCATTTAACCATTTTATTTTCAAATATACAAGGCCCCTCAAATAGACGGCACATGGTTTAATCTTGATTCAGTCGTGTTACATATTCTTAAACTAATAAGGCAGGTCTTGATTACATACAAAAACAAAAATTATTGACTGTCATGCAGTGGCAGTTTCACTGATAGTTGTTCATTGTAAGACTCTATTTTATATTCAAATCTTCTATCTAATGAATATGTTGTTATGTTACTTATTTATGGCGAATGTGGAAAAGTCACGAGCCGCAGAACAAAAGTATAGAGAAACATTTCCTAATAGACTTGTACCATCTCATCAGACATTTAGAAATGTAGAAAGAAAAATGGATACTGGTTCCTTTCCAAGCCCCAAAGGAGTTCAGCATGCCCGTCCAGCATAGCAGGAACAAAATGTCATTAATGTTTTTGCACTTATAATAATCAATTCACATGCCTCTGTTCGTAGTATTGCGGAAGAGATTGGTATAAGTAAATCTTCGATACACAGAATTTACCATCCTTACAAAATCTGCTTAAAAAAAATCTTAAATTAAGACCTAATGATTACAATAGACGTATGGAATTCATTGCCAATTTTATGGTACAGTTACATGATGATCCTAATAACATTATGTGGACTGATGAATCACAATTTCACATAACAGACATTATTGGTCAGTGAAAAATCCTCGCTGGGTAAGAGAAACCCATTTGGGGAATTGACGTTTGGTGTGGCTTATTTAATGGGCGATTAATTTAACTATACTTCTATGAAGGTATCTTGAATGGTGACAGATATTTGAGGTTTTTAAGAAATATTACTCCTTGTCTTGTGGAAGAAATTTCAATAAATGAGCGCCTTAGTATGTGGTGGCAGCAAGACGAAGCACCACTACATAATTCGAACCTTGTAACACGCTTCCTGACTGAGAGATTTGGAGGAAACTGGATTGGAAATCAGGGACCTATTAAATGGCCTGCACGGTCACCTGATATGAGCCCTCTCGATTTTTCTTATGGGGTCATTTAAGTTGTATACACTGAGAAATTAATGATTTAAAAAATAGGATAACTCATGTTTGCCACCAAATAACCCCAGATGTCATAAGGAGTTCTTGTACCCGAGAACTTTTAAGGAGGTGTGAGTTGTATCAAATAGAATATTCGTGATAATTTGGGCACCTTTTATAATGATTATAATTTTTTCTGTTTTTGTGTTGTGTATTTCTTATAATTACGTTAATAAAAAAATGTTATCCCAAAAATTTAACTGCAAATATCTGAATAATGGTTAACGATAGGTATAAGACATGGTTAATAAAATTTGTTCGAAAATAAAAGGAGAATCCAGGAATGTAAAAATATACAGGGTTCCATTCGAAATAGTAAAGTTACATAACCCGCCGTCTTTTTGAGGCGCCTTGTACATTTAAAAATGAAATTGTTAAATGCATCTTTTTAAACAGAATAACTTTTCTATTAAATATTTCTTTCTATGTCTAACCATTTTCGAGATAATGCTTGTCTAAATAGCATTGGGACACCCTGTATATTGGGTTATGCAGAAAAGATTAATCGAAGTAGATCTTCCCTTGAAAAAGCCATATTGGTGTTCAGTGATACGATTCTTCACATAAGGGAATGTTGGTTCATGTAACAAAATTTCAAAATATTTAGAGAAATTGTTGATTATTGTTATAGGTCTGTACTTTTCAGCATTAATTTTTCCACCTTTCTTATAAATAGGAATTAATTTTGAACATTTTAAAACACTAGAACATATATTTGATTAAATAGCCAAATTAAATAAATATGTGAGAGGATTTGAAAAGATACTAGCGCAAATTGCTGAAGCTCGAAAGCTTGTTAAGCTTAGACTATAAAAATTAAATAATAACCTATAAACCATAATTAACAAATATTTAAAACAGAAAGTATTGACAGATCTTTGTCTATTTTAAATACTGTAACTTCTGGACACAGAAACAAATCTTATTAACATTAATGTTGTACAGACACAATATTTAAGAAATGATCATTTCTGCCTGTCGCACGCGAGAATTCTATTTTTTTAACTTCAATGCGTGCCCACGAGGACGGGGATCCACATTAAACGCAAAAATATCCTCTGGATAGTTCATTTCTCTATGAAGTAACCTGCATGTTGTAACGAGATCACCAGGCATTCGTCTTGTTTACAGTGGCTGAAGATTGAGATGGCTTAGACGAATTTCTTAAAGATTTTGCAAACCTCGGGGGAGGGGGACTTGATTGCACGTCTCGTAGTAAGATCTTGGAAAGACCTTCGGACTATATAATTTTTTCTGATTACATTTTTTAACTACTTTGATAACAAGAGCGCTCCAGGACAATGAGTCTGTCACTACATAACCAAGGTCATTCTGCTCTGATACGATTATAAGGTCATTCCTCTTAACGTTGGAGTTCAATTTTGGATTATCTTTGGACATATACAGTACACAACATTTTGGATTGTTCAGAGGAATCGATCAATTAGAACATATTAACGCACGATAAGGTTAAGGTCGTAATGAATATCGGATGACGGTGACAAAAACAGCTTGAGATCACCAGCGTAGGAAAGAGTAGATGATGTTCAATTCTGCGTCAGGTCTGACGCGTATATCAAGAACAGGATCGGGCCTAGTACCGAACCTTGAGGTACTCCACTTAAAACTCGAGCAAATTGTGATTTTGTTATATATGTAATATTGTTTGTTGAATTGTTCAGCAGTTAAATCTGTTTAAAATTATACATGTTTTTACTTCCAAGACAATTATTGCTTCATTTAGACTGTTAAGTAAAACTGATTAACGTCCTGTGATTAAGTGTGGGAGGATTTTTTTCTCCAAATTTTTCTGCAAGTGCATATATTCCATAGCAAGTAAGCAAAGTTGGGAAGTCATTTTCATGCATTGAATGTTGTCAAATAATCTGTGCGTTTTGCGTAAAACTTAAAGATTTGTTTTCGAAAATAACAGACATTAATAGTTTCTAATTCCTTCTAAAAACACGTACAACATATGGTGGACTTTTTAAAATAAAACAGTAGTTAGACGCCAATCTATTAACATTAAATCAATCAAAAACTAAATTTATCACCTTTTCCCTAAATGTCGTTGGTCAAACAGATCTAAATATTAAATATCATGAATGTAATAATGTAGCAACTTGTTCCTGTAATAAGGTTATAGATAGAATTGAACAAATAAAGTACCTGGGGATCTGTGTGGATCAACATTTAAAATGGAACAATCATGTTGAAATGTTAGGTGGAAAATTACGAAAATTATTATATAAATTCTACCAACTCCAGAACATATTAGATGTGAAAGTCTTAGTCAATGTTTACAAAGCGCTCATTGAATCTTTAATAAAATATGGAATAGAAATCTGGGGGTCAGCGTATGATACGATACTAAAAAATTTAAAAATAATTCAGAAACATTTTATCAAGATCATTTTCAAAAAACCTAAACAATATAGTACTGAATTATTATTTAAAGAATCGAAATTGCAGGATATTGATACTATATATATAATCTCGTTATTAAACTATATAAAAAAAAATAAAAAATTACAAATTTTAAGGACAGCTAATTGTAACACTCGCTCTCAAACAAATAAAAACTACTTAACACCAAAACCCTCTAAAACTGCATATGTTAAATTTATAGATTATAGTGGAATAAAATTGTTTAATCTACTGCCACCCTGTATAAAAGAATCAAATAGTTGCAAACTGTTTAAAAAGAACATGATTAGATATGTTTCTGAAAATATTGATAGTTTTAAAAATACATTAAAAATGTAAATATAACTAATTACTAACAAATAATATAACCTTCTGTTTGACTCAACTATTACTGTAATGTGTTAGATAATTTAAATATTTACATAACATAAAAGTTTTATAATGGCTCGTAATATAATTTATCTACCTTTCTTTAGAGGGATATCTACCTATAGTGAATCCATAAAAGTATAATATCTTCTTTTTGTGACTGTATTGTAACTTATGATATGTGAATCAAATATAAAGCGCACAAAACAAGGTCTTTTAGACCTTAGGTGCATTATTCTGTAACAGTCTTATTCATGTATATCAAAGAATTATAAATAAAGATATTATTATTATTATTATTGATTTAGAGAAATAGAACAAAATATAAGTGTTATGGGTA
Source organism: Leptura quadrifasciata (assembly GCA_963675555.1). NCBI lineage: Eukaryota > Metazoa > Arthropoda > Insecta > Coleoptera > Cerambycidae > Leptura > Leptura quadrifasciata. The sequence continues at coordinate 34,803,530 of OY776674.1, forward strand.
AAATAATGTATAGTAAATGCTATTTGGCATCCATCTAAAATAGTCACTTCCTGTTTGTTGTTGGTTAACTTATGTGAATCTATGTTTAGATGGGTGAATTTTTGTTTCATTTTAAAAAAATTACTTGGTGTTGGTGTTTTGCTTTAAATTGAGCATACATACAGTAATTGTTATTATTCTGTATCACCAAAACTATACTTGAGAAAATTGAAAAATACCCCTTTGATGCGAATTTTATATTAGCCTAATCTAGTATCTAGTAGTTTTGTACACTTTTTGGAATTATCTAATTACTTTTAACCTAATGTTTAACATATTCTCATTTTTCAAGTATATCAATGACTACCAAGTGACCATTATGCCGTGTTTCCATAAATCCACCAATATTATTGATTGACTAATGACCGTTTGGCACGCAACATTTATTTGTAAATTATAAAAAGTTAATAATATGTATATGACTCAATATTAATATTTTTAATCGATTCTTGATCATATACTGGGTTAATCCCCTTATTCTAGATAAAAATGCGGATTAATGTAGCAATAAATTGGAATTAGCTTTAACTAGGTTCTTAGTGCCGAGTTTAAGTACCATATCCATAAATGTTATTACTGGGTATTAAAAATCGTACAATGTTTTAATTTACGAGCTTCTCTACTATCTACTAGCGAGAAATTGTTTAGGTGTGTTACTGAATATAACGAACATTTATACAGTTAGCGACAAGCATATACGCACGTTGGGCCGCGTTTGCATGCGAAATAAATGGGCAACCGACTTGCAGCGCATGCAGGTTTGTGAAATTTCAGTAAAAAGAAATTTCAAATCCATAGCCTACTTTGTGAGATATATTACAAAAACCTAAAAAATAAGAAAATCACAAACTTTTATAACTTCCTTATTTGAGGAGATACGAAAAAAGTTAAAGGGATGAAAGTTGACGGCAAAGACAATAAGAATGATTATGTGTACCAAAAAATTCGAAAAACACAGTTGGCTTTGACATACGCTCTTATGCAAAAATGAAAGGAACAAATCTCAAAGTAGGTCATGACATTATTAATTCCCTTTATTTTTCTCTTTCCAGCGATATAAAACAAGTCACAAAAATTTCAAATGTTAGTGTCAATAATTAATATTTTACGAAAACCACAATTCATATTATGAATCGTAAAAAGCTATGCCATACTTGTAAAAATTAACTTTATAATAATTAAAATTCAGTAATTATTTATTACAATGTAATACAACAAACAAATATCTCATAAATAAAAATACAAGTACAAAATGAACATCAAAAAAAACGAAAAACTATATATAACACTACTTCCTACTACCATACTGAAAAGAAAATGTGTGTATTTATTTTTCTAACTAAAAATGCTCAAATTCTGCACCATGCATTCTAATACACAAACGTGCTCTACGAGACACCTCAAGCATTACATTTTGGAGCATTTCAGGGGTAATTGCCTCACATGCTTTCCTAATTCTGGTTTTGATGTCTTCAATATTTTCAGGGGTAGTTTGAAATACCTTGCTTTTAATGTACCCAGATGGAAAAATCCAAGGGAGTAATATCTGGTGATCGAGCTGGCCATAGAATGGATCCATAGGTGCCTATCCAGCTATCTGGCATACCTTGATTTAAATAACTTGTACATATTACAGCAGTGTGAAGTGGGGCCCCATCTTGTTGTATATATAAATAATTTAATCTTTCTGCCACTGTTAATTCATAAAGAAAATTTTGAAATTACTTTTTCAGGAAATTAAGGTATCTATGAGCGGTTAATTTGCCATCATAAAAATAAGGCTCCGACTTTTGAGAGGCTTTAGTCTCTAAATAACCCACCCAAACATTCGTAGAAAATCTTTCTTGGAAAGCAGTCTCTCTGCACAATGTATATTTTCTCGTGTCCACTTATAATGCATATTTCTACTGAAAAATCCATTATTGGAATCATTATTAGCAAATTAAAAGCCAGCGGATTTAGCGATACTCTTTAAACGCTATTTACATCATACCTTAACGAAAGATCTCAGTTTGTGTCATATAAAGGCTTTAATTCAAAACTGTTTTATTCTACGTCTGGAGTCCCTCAGGGATCCAATTTTCGACCCTTGTTATTCTTATTATTTATGATTTTATTTGCTGATGATTTGAAAATGTATTATACTGTGGACGATATTGAAGATTGTGTATTTATTCAATCTGAAATAGAAAATCTTGAAATCTGGTGCCAGGTGAATAGACTACAGTTAAATATTCAGAAATGTAGATCTATGAGCTTTACTCTAAAAAAACAACCAATCGAATTTACATATAAAATAAACTCAATAGATTTAAATCGATATGAAGCCATAAAAGACCTCGGCGTAATTTCTGACACCAAAGTCACATTTAATGATCACATTAGTCAATCTGTATCATCCTCATTATGCAGGTTGGGCTTTATTATTAGAAACTGCCGGATATTTGATAATATGCAAGCACTAAAAGTTCTTTATTACTCATTTGTAAGATCTAAATTAGAATACGCTTCGCTTATTTGGTATCCATTCTATAATAACAAAAAATCTGCTATAGAAAATGTACAAAGAAAATTCTTAAAATTTCTGCATTTCAAAGTTCATGGTTCTTATCGCGAAAGAGGTTACGATAATCCGTTACTACTTGATACGTTTGATATGCCATCACTACAATTGAGCCGTGTTTTAATCAGTTTAAACAGTTTTAAACTTTTGAGCAATAAAATTGATAGCATGCATCTCCTTGGAGAGTTGAATTTTCGAGTGCCAAGGTTTTCGTCCAGACAAGTAGATATTTTTAATTTACCAATGGCTAGAATCAACTTACTGCCCCGTTCACCCATGATATTATATGTAGTAATTTAAATAAACTAAGTATGTTTTGTGATATATTCAACACAAATTTGAAAGAGATACGTAGTATTACTATGGAACACAAACACAATTTTTAGAATTTTTCACTTGAATAATTTCCAAATGCACGACTATGTTATAACCTTATCCTACTTATTACTATCTGTTCACAATTTAGTTATAAACTATTTGTCCTGTAATTTGATTCCTGCAATCTGTTGGGCAATAAATACTATTATTTTTTTTTTTTTACAAAAAACCAGTCACCCTACTCTGTGGCTCCGACCCTCACAGAGGGGAGCTGGTAATACCAATAGCCACTCCCCACGCCCGTGGGGTGAGTAACTACCGGGTCCGCGAATCGTGTGCCCTGAGTAGACGCAATGAACCGAGGATGACAGCCTTCTGCATTCTGCCGGCTAAGATCTCTGCCGAATCTCGGCATGCCGGTATGATCTTTAGTTCTGAAAGCAGCGTCTGTCTCATTCCACCGAGGGCTCCTATAATCAGTACCACTATTTTAACAGAATGGCCTGGATAAAACCTGCGGAGTTCGAAGAACAAATCTCGATATTTTGTCCGTTTTTCCTCCTCTTTCAAGACAATGTTGCTCTCAGCGGGGGCTGAGGATTCCACGACATACATTGTCTTGAGTTGGTGGTCGAGGAGTACTATGTCAGGCTTGTTGGCTTGTATTTGCCTGACGGTGGGAAACGAGTAGTTCCAATAAATTAGGCACTTCTCATTCCCCACAACGGACTCAATATCCCCCGGAACGTAAGGCAGCACTGGTGTTTCGTCTATCCCATACGAGTGCCTTAGATGATAGTAAAGCACTCGTAATGCTGCGTTGTGTCTATGAATATAGGCCGAGACTGCCTATGTCGTGCAAGCCGACTGTAAGTGCATTACAGTCTCCGGCGCCCTGCGGCAGGCCCTGCAGCTGACATCAGGGACCTCCATACCCATGACATGACGTCGATAGACGAGAGGGTTAAATGCACCATCCTGGCAAGCCATTATGAATCCCTCGGTCTCAGACTTCAGCCCAGCTGACCTTAAGAAGGCGAAGGTCAGCCTTTCGGATAAGCCGAGGTCTTCTATATTCTTATAGAAGACTCCTTGCAATTGCTTATCCTTATGCAGCTGCAGAAGGATGTTGTGTTCTGCAGCTCTAATGTGGGCTTTTAGTCGAGCGGTTTCCAACTCGGTGACAGAGTCGGGGTTTACGCGCTCGACGTCGAAGATGAGACCAAGTTCATCGGCTGCTCTCCGTGCTGCCTTAAAGAGAAAAGCTCCTACCTCTGCATTTTCATGGTCTCGGACCATGCAGAAGAGGGGATCCGAACTCCTGATGACCTTACATGCTCCATCCAGAACCATCCTGCTATGGAGACTCTCCAAGCTCAAGAGTCCACGGCCTCCCCGATGTCGTGGGAGATATAACCGTGGAACGGACGATTTAGGATGCAAGCTCCTATTGAGATGCATCTTCTTGCGGGTTACTACATTGAGTTGACGCAGCTCTTCTCTAGTCCATTTCACTACTCCGAAAGAGTAGAGATGGATCGGAACGGCAAGCATATTTGTAGCAGACACCTTGTTCTTCCCCGACCAGATCTGTCGGAGTAGGTGCTGATACTTGCTGCGGAGAGCGCTTTTCGCTACACTCACTTCTTGAGTGGAGCGTTGCTCGACACCCAAGTAAGTGTACGACTCTCCGGCATCTAGATGGCCTTCTGCCACCTCATTCACCGGTCCAGGAGCAGCCCTCACGTAGCCCCTACTACGAAGGTGGGATACATAGTCACGCAGATTTTGTGGCGTGAAGGCGCTATGATCTGGTAGCCTCTCACACCACAGAGCATGCATCCGCGCCATGTATCCCCTCCGCGCGGGCTCACTGCTTTCATAGCACAGCAGAAGGTCGTCCCTTAAATCATCGGTCCACTCAAAGCGTCCTTGTAGCTCGCGGTCGTCGTCATTAGGCAATCGATATGGTTGGGCCCCACCACCTTGCCCGTGAACCCTATCCGGATGGGGTCGATTGTGGGGGCTCTGCCTTCGGTTAATTGGAACCGGAGTGTAGAGCTTGTGGGTGGTTAGCCCAACAAGCCCACGACCGACACCAGAGGGGAAGATGCTTTCCCCTCCCGGGTGCACTAGGGCTGCCGGTTCGGTTTTGCACCCCAGCTGGAGTAAGTGGTGGCGCTACTCACCAAAAGCTTGATAGATGGAGGTCAGCCCATTATTATTATTATTATTAGAAAAATTGTATTCCTCCGACCTAAGAATTTTGCTACATATCAGTGGGTCATTCCTTTTTTATTTAAAAACCATCTACACAATCTTACTCTCCTCGGCTTATCTCCCTCATTTAAATGTTGAACTTTCCCCATTTTGTAGCAATGAAATCCGCTTTTTTAAATATTTTTCTTACGCTGTCTTTTTTTATGAGGCAGTTTCTCTGAATTTGTCTCAAAGAGGTTTCTTCATTTCGGCTAAAATAATTCAATTCTCTATTCACTTTTCTTACATTATCCGCAACATGCTCTCGTCTTACCTCTTTTTTTTTGAAAATGAACCGAGCGTATTTAAATTTTGAACTAACTTCCTAAACATAGTTCGATTTGGCTGCGGAGCATCTGCAAATCCATCTCCGTAAACCGTGACTGCCATCTCAGCGTCAAAAATGCACTGACAATAAATCCTAATCATATCGAATTTGTTATTATTGGTGTATACCATAATTACTGATATAAAACTTGTCTAAGAACTCGACAACGCAACATACAACATCTGTCAAATTTGTTAATAACTGTATACATTGTTTTTCACTATAATAAACGGAGTTAATGGTACCATGGCCTACTTTGAGATTTATTCTTTTCATTTTTGTTTTGATACACATTATTATGTACACAGTATTATTATCTTTGCCGTCAGCTTTCATCCCTTTAACTTTTTTCGTATCTCCTCAAATAAGGAAGCTATAACAGTTTGTGGTTTTCATATTTTTCAGGTTTTCGAGTATATCTCACAAAGTAGGCTATGGATTTCAAATTTGTTTTTGCTGAAATATAGCTCACAAAAAATGGGTTAACTGTTTCTAAAACTTTATTCTTCTACAATAGATATTAAGCGAGATATTGCCCTTGTAAAATACAGATGATATGTGTATCACAGCATCTAAAATTATGATTATTATGTCTTCCTTATTTTATAAAAGTTATCATTTTTTTCTTGTAAGCGACTCGGTAACACATAAGAAATGCCACTAAACATCCATACCCTAGTCAGGATTGGAACCCAGGACTTCTTGGCCTCAAACCTAAAGCGTACTTAAAAAATGTTTTGTTTTTTCTTAAAATGTTTTCTTAACCGCCTCTCAAGTTACGGAAGTAGTCCCCTGGAAGGTCCCAAGGGTCTTGTGCTAGGTAAAGAGAGACGAGGCCCTACAGTTTATTGTGGAGTGCGAACCACTCTTGGGGCAATTTTTTTTTATAATGAAAAATTGTTTCGCCTTGCGGGTATCGGACCTACTTCGCTAGGCAACTCAGTTTGCTAGCCATTCGCTTTAGCACTGATTAAGAGAATGGGAATAAAAATAAGTGTAGATGTAATAAGGACAGTTTTTTTAGACAATACCACAAAAGAGAATAAAACAGCAGTAATTAACATTTAGAGCTTCTATTAAAAGTCTTTGAATAGAGTATTAATTCTTTTAAATTATGCGTTAACTTTGCCGCGTAATAGATAATCAACTAGACCGCCTCGAGCTAACGAAAATATGAATATAATTAGCTTAAACTGATTGATTATGTGTGTATAATCGTATTAATTGTATTAGAAATCACCACATAAAAAGATTGTGTGAATTGTTTTTAATAAAATCGTTTACCATTTGGGTGTATAGGTATTAGATTAGTGAATTAGTTCGGCTTGAATGATTTATGTGTTTTTATTGCTTAATGGTAGCGAATAACTGCTACTGAAATTTCAATTGTTGACGATTATCTACGGTAACCAAGTTGAAGTGTTACTCATTACAATTGCAACACTTGCGTAAATTAAACAAAATGCAAATTTTCAATATTCCAATCGGCAAGCATGCGAAAACAGTATAAGTGGTATAACTGTTTCATTGTAAACAGAAGGTTAATAACCAGTTATTTATATTATTGAACACAGTTAAATATTTTGCTGTTCCATTTGATGAAGATGTAAAGATTAATGTACGGCAGAACGGTGCTATTTGATGAAATGTCGCTTCATATTTTTAAAATGTGAATAGGTGATAGGAACATTAAGAAAACTAAGTGTTATTTAGTAGCATTCTGACTATTATGTAGTTTACAGGATGAGAAATAACTTAAATATACCATTAAAAAAGAATGGCAACTAATAAAAAGAACTGTAAAAAATAATAAGAACGTTAGAAAGTTACGAACCTTTCTCCAGATTATAACAAACAGAAGTCGTATATAATGGTAAATTCCAACATAAAACATTGAAAAGATTTTTTTTTTTTTTAATACATTTATTTAACGTCGGCCTATTTCCGCTACTGAGGCCTAACACCGACGCCTGTAGACGAGCTACCCCCAACCAGGAATTTTGCCGAACCTCTTCCCTTAAGAAGAGTAGGGATCTTTTACTTGTCTAACATTTAATAGACAAGGGACCGACGGCTTTACATCCCCTCCGAAGGATGGTATATCTCCTATACAACCCTCGCCTAAGGTTGTATAGCTTCCGCGCATACACTGATATACAAGCCGCTGGAAGATGTGTGAGGCGAGAACGCGGTTTCCGTTGGAATGGTCACCAATCCAAGTACTAACTGCGCCTGTCGTTGCTTTACATCGCATACCGAAGTATGTACATAGTAAAGACGCACCTACGCTCGCCCCCCATTGAAAAGATCTCAAACTTTTTTTTATTGTCTTTAATTTTGTACGAAAAACATTAAATCTGACCGACAGGTAGTTCTAGGTGTTACAAATAAGATAAAGGGGAGGAAACTCGTCAGAGCCCGTAAAAATATAGAATGTTCAGCGCCGTAACTAGGGTGGTGCCGGCGGTGCCCCCGCACAGGGCGCAAGACCGCAGGGGGCGCAAAACCCGCTTGATTCAAATATGTAAATGAGCGGTCAAATTCAAAATTCATTACATTAAATTTCGGTCTAACGCACGCCATTGAGAATACTGATTTACCCCTAGACTAAACTGGACAATCTCACCGACCCTAATTGATTACCAATTTATTTTACAATAATATAATTTAGGATTTAGGTATATAACATTAACAGGTAATCTGGTGAGGACTTTTCAAGTTGTGTTGTTAAGTTTAGAGTTTAGTATCAGTATCAGTTAGTAGAGAGTAAGACACAGTGTTACGAACGAACGTACGCATTTTATAATTTGCTTTTGATCATCCTGATAAGCACGACGACAACCGACGACACGACGAGTCACTCGGTTATTTATAAAAAAGTTTAAAACTATATATACTAACTTAGTTCCCCCTTTACCAAAGAATAAATTTTCAGTTGTTTTAGTTTTAATGTTGTTTACATGTTTATATATTGTTATGTGTAAGTAGTAGAATATAAAATCATACTTTGATATTTTCTCTGACCAGGGAGGGAATTACAAGTTACAAACCTGGCACGTTAAGTGCAATAATTGCATATTATCATGAAAACGCTAATGCTTCGATTGCAACAAACATCAGCCGAAAGAATGGTCCTACTTAAAGGAGCTCTCGTGCCAGTCGTCCCATACCACTTGCAGACTGCAGTTTCGAGCTGTTTCGACATGTAAAATAGTCAGCAGGCATCATCTAGCGGTTCGGTGTATATTACAATCGAAAAATAAATAGTCTGACTGGGCTTAGCATAGTTCAAATGTGCTTTTAGAGGACGGATTATTAAAACATAATATTTTTAGTCGGAAACTCCTCTATAAAATCCTTATTTTACTATAAGGAACGTAACCAGACTGCAACCAACAGCCACTCTCCGGGCTATGTGCCCCGCCGAGCGCTGAATTACAAGTTACAAGCCTGGCGCGTTAAGTGTAATAATTGCATATTATCATCAAAACGCTAATGCTTCGATTGCAACAAACATCAGTCGAAAGACTGATCCTACTTAAAGGAGCTCTCGTGCCAGTCGTCCCACGCCACTTGCAGACTGCAGTTTCTAGCTGTTGGCTCTCGTCAGTGCAAGGTAGGCATGTGACGACCGACACGAGAATCCCTTGACTACTTGGTACATTTCGGTATCTTTAGGATAGCGACATGTAAAATAGTCAGCAGGCGCCATAGGTAAGTAATTTGAAGATTGTAGAAATATTGTCTAAATATATGGTTTTGAAAAACTAATTTAAATGTAATGCGAATTTACGTAACAAATAACGTACATGCAAAAGGACTGGTTATAGATTTCAATCTATAGAATTAATATACCTTCGACGTTAAATTTAAATTTATAATCAATATAAATTTTTGAGAAGCTCAAATTTTAATTGGAAGAAGCCCAATCTTGAATTTGAAGAAGCTGAATTTTTAAATATAAAGAAGCTCAATTTTTAAATTTAAAGCTGTATAAGCATAAATAATAAAGCATAAAAAGCTTAAAGTATAAAACATAAAAGCTTAAAGATATGAAAGTATTAAAGCTGATTCGCAAACTATAAATTGCCAAAAAAATGAAAAGAAAAGAATATTTTATGACCATGCGGTACGTATAGTATTTTAATTAGTTGTTAAATTAAAAAGATTTTAATTTAAATTTATTTTAAATAAATTGAAATTATATTAGAGACAAAAATTACTGAAAATTTAAATTACTAATAAATAAAATTTAGCTGCTTGTTAAACACTTGTAATGTGGCTTTAAAAATGTAATACGAATTACTGAGGTCGCACAGTTACGGTTTGCAGGTTTGAATCAGTTCAAAGCAGGCAAAAGATTTCTTGGTGATTTTAATTAATAAGGTACACTTTTTTATCTCACCTTCTGCAATATTATAATATCAATACATAAACTTGAAAAATATTGTTCTATCCATAAAAGCCGTAAAATGGTACAGGTATGTCAAGTAAATTTTAGTTGTTAGTAAAGTTGTTTTGATTGATTGATTGGTCCTTCTGAGAACCTCAATGTTTGACACTCGGTGATACCATCTTATTCGCATAATTTGATGTAGGTTTCAGTGTTCAAATGATATTTAAAATATAACGTAATTACGTGACAGTGTTAGAGAATAAGGAACTATGGAAAGTTTCCACTTTAATAAAATATAGATAGATGCGACAATTCTTTAATACTTTAAATATTCATGACAATATATACAGTAGATTTTAAAAATAGTACGAGATCAATTAAAATGATTAAGTGTTTATTACAATGTCATGGTCATATTTGACGACTATTTAATTGTTATATTTATAGTCGTCTATATGTCAGAGTACGCTCGTGTATAATAAATTTATCAGAAAATTTGCGTTGGTCATAATAGTATAAATATGTAATATTTTATTATCATAATGAAAAACGTCGCTTTATTATATTCGTTAATTTTACAATAAAAACTTTCAGCTATTTTTGTATGAAAGAAAATCTTCGCAAATGTAATTTTGTTAAATTCACTACTTACATTTGAATTAAAATAAATATAACAATAATTTGGTATTGTATGAGGCAACATTAATAGGTATTCTCGAGTTACATTCAACTAAAGAAACCGTTCTTAAAAGACGTGGTTATGGTAAATAATACTCGCTCTATAAATTAACTACATGTTTTTGATGTTTATGAATTATTCATATCCGTCATACAAATTTTAATTTTAAGCTTCTAAAAATAATTAAATAATTATTCTTTTTTATACCGTAAAACTTAATTAAACTAAATTTCCTACTTGAACGTTTGACGTTAGAGAAAAATTGTAATTTAAAATTTGAGGTTTTCTATTGTACCCCTCATTCATTTTACTCATTTTAAGTTTCTACCATTATAAGAATAATTTACCTTTTATTTTAATTTACCTTTTTAATTTTTAATTTTGATCGACTTATTTAGATTAACGTTCTGACGGAGTTTAGCATTAGCTATTCCACCACTCAACCAGGACACAGACACAAGACAATTTATTACATCACGACTATTGCCTACGACATTGCCATCCGCCGCAGTTGAGAATTGAACTTAGGAGTGGTATATTGACTAGCCGTGTTGATTCTCACACAACGCCGTCTAGTTCGCCGCTACTGTCAACAAACATAATTTATTTCTAATCTAAAAAAAAATTCATGAATCATCATTCATAAATATTCCGAATTCATCAATAAAACCATTCAAACATTCAAATTATCCGAATACAGCTACAAACTACGGCCCAAAAAAATATAGCCCCCTCACTATCTCGATTCGCATCACAACCGCATTCCACACCCCCAGCTACAAGTTATGTCTCACTTCTACAAATTTTTATTAATTATTTTTCTTTCAATTTCAAATTCCCGTTCAAGTTTCAATTCATACATCAAAATACATACACTTCATTCACTTTCCCGATATGCCAGCTGAATATTCATCAAAACTTCTTTCCATTTCACATATTCCGATTGACATCAAAACTTATTTCCATTTCGTATATTCCACTTGCTGGCTCATTAGTATCAAAACTATTTTCCATACCCGCATTCAAAATATTTTATTTCAATCACAAACTTTTTATAAATTATTCTTCCTTTCAATTCCACCGTTCATTCAATTCCGCGTCCTAAATATCAAGATACAATCAATCTCCATTCAAATTGTCTCAATAGAATACCGTTACTTTTCCATCATTATCAAAACTTACTTCTGAAAACGTAAGCTATGTATCAAATTAAATTGAATACACGTCATTTATTCACCGTGAACGTATCGGCTCGATTTCATATCATATTCAACTTTAAGTGCGGAGACCTTCGGGACGACTTTATAGGGTCGTTTCAAATTTATTAATTGTTCTCAACAAAACTTCCAAAATCAAATCGATTCGAACTTCGTTGATATATTAATGAATTTCTTATTTTGATGCCGAGACGGTCGTATAATTGTCATACCCAAATTTTCCATTTTTATATTTTCTGACGCAATATTGCGCAATCGAGCCCGCACGGAATGGGCGGGGACATTTCCAGACATTTAAAGACCTCTGCACGTCGAGTCCCCGACGAATCATATAAAAAGCCGAGCACGATGAGCTCGAACCAGTTCCAGTTCGTTAGTGCTCCGCAAACGTTATCTCTATACCCGCCGCCACTGCAGCTGCTTCCTTGGCTGTACCAAGTAAAAAAGCTCTAAATCATTTTGCCATCGCGCATTTAACAAAAAATGAAGTTCGAACAGTCTACCACGCTCGTTCAACGTATCAACTTCTGTCCCTAGCAACTTAACCTATCATTACTCAGTCCGCCGCGACCATTTAACCGCGACATCCTAACTAATAATGCGTCTTAGGTTGCTAAAATCCAATCGTAAACAAAATAAATCGTTTTTCCGTCTTGTAAATATTTTAAATAGACTGTTAATATACTAGCTTTTGAAAAAAGTTGCTTTCATTCCATTGGAACTCGCCTACATCTAGGGACACCTTCCCTAGCAGAGCTAACTTACCTGAATATAAAGCAGGCATCATCAGGAACTCCTTCCCTGTCCGAAATCTAAAAACAATTATAAAATCTAAGTGACTACACAAAACAAATCACTGGTTAACCCGATCCAAAGGGAAAACGCCCTGAGATACAACCTAGTTCGACACTGGTGTTCCTACAAACCAAAGGAGTCGGTACTGGCGCCCACATACCTCTCTAAGAAATTCGTACCGAGCTCCTGACGACTTCTGCCATAAGGACAAAATCTACATCAACCCAACGCCAGTCTCGTTGACACTACCAACTGGGTAACACGTTATAAACTCCACTTAAGATCCAGTACATGATCCGGAACTTCTTGGCCTCAAGTCTAACGTGTAAGCCGGTTGAATTACGGCATTTTTCATTAGCGAAAAATAAACTTATTTGTTTCTATCCTAATAGCTCATGCTAGGCTCAATGCATTTAAAATATTCAAAAGTCTCTTGGTTATGGAGTGTATGGGACCACAGGTGCACAAAAACTTCTTTGGAGACCTCATTTCTTCTCAACAATCTCTGTTACGCCTTAGTTAAGCTGTAAAGAGATGTGTAATTCATAAAGTAAAAAAAGTGTTCTACTTGGCATAATAAAGTTGATGCCCGACAAACTAAATTGGAACACACTGTATAAGTCTAAATATTTTTGAATTGTGAAGGATTTAAAACCAAGATAACATTGTAAACAAATATTGTTTGTAGCATTTCAGCTACAACCATTATCGACCAAATTCAGAACTTTGGTGCACCTTGCATAAGACAAAATTTAAATATCGAATACTTATAATAAGTAAAATAAAATAGGCTAAGCCAACACTTCAGCACTGCTGGATAAACTAGAATTTTACGGTGTTAGGTTATTCATTGACTCTTACCTTACTGATCAATTTCAATTTATGTCAATGTCTACCTTTAAGGATAGAATACTACGACCCTACTTTTATCAATCTATAATCAACATTCTATAAATAATACCAACATTTTATGGAATACATCATAATATTTTCGGGATCTTTCACATACTGCCAGAGAGCTTTATAACTCAGAAAACGACTCGTTAGATATAGAACTCGGTAGAAATATCCAATAGTGATTACTCGTAGATTGTACTTTAAATAAATGAATATACTTACTATTCCATCTCCGTATGTTTATAATCTTGTGTTATTTGTTACCACGAATTCCAGTATCTTTGTTAGAAAGGGTCCCTTGTATTATATTTACTATCAGTTTAAGCTCAACTCTAACTCTTGTAGAAGGTGTTAAGTGGAACTTTTTACAACACTTATTAAATGTATCGTTTCATGATTTTCTTCATCGATCATCTATCAGTGTCTTTATTTTTTTTTCGATTGCAACAGATACTGAACCGCTAGATGGCGCCTGCTGGCTGTTTTACATGTCGCTATTATAAAAATACCGGGATGTACTATAGTCAAAGGATTCTCATGTCGGTCGTCGCATACCTACCTTGCACTGACGAGAGCCAACAGCTCGAAACTGCAGTCTGCAAGTGGTGTGTGACGACTGGCAAGGGAGCTCCTTTAAGTAGGATCAGTATTTCGGCTGGTGTTTGTTGCAATCGAAGCATTAGCGTTTTGATGGTAATATGCAATTATTACACTTAACGCGCCAGATTTGTAACTTTGGTTGCAGTCTGGTTACTTTCCTTATAGTAAAATAAGGATTTATAGAGGAGTTTGCGACTAAAAATATTATGTTGAATTTTGTTGTAGTTCCTAACGGGCACAACAAAACTGCGTAACCGTTATAAAATATGTGTCATCGTTTCAGTTCCAAAAGAAAACGATATGAACTAAGCTTTTGTTGCAATTTCGACAGGATCAATTTTTAATAAAAATTTTCCATGTTAATAATAAATAAATAATAAATAACACCACAGGTAATTACGACCCCCCTTTATCCTGGAACGCTCTAGAAGAGCCTCTTGTATGGAAGGGGGTTACATATTTAGAGACAAGGGACACACACCCAATATCCGTGTATAGTAGAAAAATCCCTCTCACAGTATTTTCCACTAGAATCAAACCCGGGACTTTTGGGTGAGAGGCAAGTGCTTACCTCTCGACAACCAGTCAGTCTCTCAAAAATTTTCACGAAGGCATTTTTGTATACCAATATATTTATTTACTGTTTAAAATAATACCAATGTATTGCCATGCCCCGGCCCAGAGTCAATCCGCCAACCGCGGTGCGAAACGCCGCGGTAAATGACGGGTTGGATGGGGCGAGGCTGGTTCAACTTAAAACTGTGAACAAAAGTGCCTAAATCTAAACGTATAATCTAAAATACCCTAATACACCCAGACACTAACATAAACATCCATCACCTTTCACACAAAAATAATGAATAAAACAGATGAATAACATTTAAAATTCCAAAAGGCGGATAATTTTATGGGAGGGTGTTTGAAAAGAATTTAGTAGAAAACAACAGAAAATAAAAATAACAAATAGAAAATAAAAAGAGAGGGATAGGAAAAGAATTAAAAATTTAAAGTTGAGAGTAAAAGAAGCTAACAGTGTAAAAAGAAGTTATGGGAAGAAGAAGGTTGGCTAAAGGGGTTGCCGGAAGATAGGCAACGCCTGGTATGGTAGATTGTGTTTGATTCGGAAAGGGGCATTATGCGCTCTGATTTGTGTAATGTTTCTAGTAAGCGGACTGTCACCCAGCTTAGTGCTATAAAATTTTTGTGAAATTTCTCTGACGTAGTCCACTTTTATTGGCATTATGTCGTTACAATGTGCATACAAATCTCTGAGGGAGGTGTACCTGTCAGAATTTGATATGAGGCGCATGAACTTATGTTCCAAGACTTTAAGTTTTTTCATTGTCGTCGCCGACGTGCTGCACCACACCGGCGCTGCGTATGTCATGGCCGGCCTGACCACCATCGTGTACAACAATTTCTTATTCTGTCTGTTTAGTCTGCTACTCCTGACCAAGAGTGGATACAGACTCCTGGACATGGAGTAGATAGTCCGTATGGTCTCGTTTATGTGGGTATTGAACGTCAGTCTTTTGTCCAGTCTGACCCCCAAATATTTTACACAATTTTTGACTGGAATGGGATTCCCCCTGATCAAAATTGGCGTTAATATATTCTCCGTGAAGCGGCGCGTGAAAACTATGGACTCCGACTTCTCGGCATTTACCCGAATCTTACACCGGTCGTAATACGCCGTGGCACGGGCCATATATGTCTTCAGCAGCATATTTGCTGCCTGGGCATTATGCGAATGTGCATACATGGCTGTGTCATCGGCATACTTGGCCAGCGTCGTATTCGGGAATTCCGGGAAATCGGATACATACAAGCTGTACAACTTTGGTAACAGGCACGACCTGTGCGGAACTCCCGCGCGAATGTCCCGCCGTGTTGGAAGTTTGTTGTTCACCCGAACCTGCAGAGATCTGCCTGACAGGAATGAATGAAACAGTTTGATGATGTGTGCCGGAAAGTGGTAGTCATGCATTTTGTAAAGTAGACCCGGGATCCAAATGGTATCGAAGGCCTTCTCAATATCGAGGAGCACCATGGTGGTGCTCTTCCCAAGGTTGTATTACACCTCGACGTCGTTGACTATCCTAACGACTTGCTGCACACTTTTGCAGTTCTTGAAAATCCTTCTGAAGAAGATTTTCGCGGTAGGTTCTATGATAACGTCATACATGCCACCTGCCACAAGCAAAACTCTTGGTAAACCGTGATTGTAGAATATATATAAGGGATCTAGTCCAAGTAGTCATTCAAAATCTCAATTATTTCATATCAAACGTCCCATGAATAATAGTTGCAATAAATTCGGCGACAACACCATTGGAATATTTATTTTTTACATATTATTGTTTGGCGACGCACTGCTGCAGTAATCCCAAAAACAATGTGGACGTGAGACATTTTATCCATACCGTCGCGTCGGCCGGCTGGGTATTTATCGATGACACCTGAGATAGTCGTCCGACAGTCACGATGTAATTTTCCTAATGATTCCCAGTTTGTACTTGATTTAAGGAATATTATTTCTATTTGTAGAACTTAGATATTTTAAACAGGTATGTGTAGTATGTTAATATTTATTTAAATGACTCTGACAATATTACTCATTACTATGATGTTCTGTTAGGATTAATTTTGACAATAATTAAATAGTATCTGTATCTGTCTTTAGCTCAAGGTTTTGTCGTTATTGGCGATATTAAATTGGTAAATCATAAAGAAATAAATGTATTTACTTGAAGGTGATCATACTCTGAAATCTAGACTAGATGCTAATAATAATTAATTGGAGGTATAGCTTAATTCCCTTTGTGTGATATTCTAAAAACATTAATTAGATAACGAAGAAGGTCAACCGATAAAACATAATACGTATTTTTTATCTTTGCAAAAACAGTGGAAAATTTTATCAGTACTTTTGTTTTTCTACTGTTATAAATCCAAAATAAGCGTGAGAAAAGTATGTTATTTTCATTCATATTTTTGGCTTTGTTTATCAACTAAAGAACTGTAAGAGCAAAAAGTGATAAAACTGTTAAAGAATATGTATACTGATCTTTAGAGAGAAAAGCAAACAACAATATTATGCTACATTTAAGACACTCTTCCTTGGTTCGTCTTAGCAGAGAGGATGCGTGGTTTGTTGCTTGATAATTTACTTAACACAAATCTTCATCAAATCACATTATGATGCGTGATGATGCATTGAATAATGTTAATATCCACATACGAGCCTTTGACGAATCTGACGTATGTAAAGCTATCAAAAAAATTAACGACGACGGGTCCAGATGGCGTTCCGGCACTTCTTATTAAGGACTGCGCTCAGATATTTTCTTATCCGTTAATGGTTTTATTTAAGTTATGCCTTAACACCAATTCATTTCCGGTCATCTGGAAGTGATCTAAACTATGTCCAATTTATAAAAAAGGAGATATAACTAACTATAGACTTATTTCAATCATTTATAATTTCTGTAAAATCTTGGAAATACTGCTACACGACACAATTTATCCAAGCCGTACCAGCATGGATTCAGGAAAGGGCGTTTAACTACTATTAATTTACCTTTTATATTTACCCAAGTTCTTTATGCAAAGTTCGACCTTACGGTTTCTTCGTCTGATATTATCTACCTGTGAAAATTAATCACTAGTACCCTGTAAGTTTGAACACACTGTTTATCAATTGAGAAATCCAGTTAATCATTTATGTTATTTAGTTATTTAAATTTGAAAGAAAAGACAGTAGTTGTTGGATAATAGTCATAAAAACCATTTTATTTTCTAATAGTTGATGCGGTAAATCGCTGGAAAATCCAAATATTTAAGACAATTGTCTAAATATTATATAGGAAAGTTTACGTCGCTATAGTAATGACCATACTATACATGTTTCACGGTTGGTGATGCATTAACAAAATTCAAGTAATACAATAGTATTCCGTGTTATTTTGTGATTGTAATTATAGATGCGGCAAATAGGCCGATTAAATGGTGGTTTGAAATTATGGCGTTAGCAATCGCTATGATGAAAAAATAAAACTTAATGCAAAACAGAGGACAATAATCATATCATGTTCGTGCAGTATAGAATCTACGTGATAAATGAGAATTAAATACTCATGTAAAATATCAGAGAATGTTGGGGAAATATCCTTTAATTGATTACACAAACGGCAACTACCAAATTGTGTATGTCTGTTCAACTACGTAAAATTCGATGGTCGATGTAATTCAAACAGACGAGACGTCCCGGTTCAGCGCTCGACGAAAAGTAACCCCCTCCAACCAGAGCAAGGTAACAGGACTAATTGATCCAGCACTGACCGCTGGCCTGTACAGTTTGTGGTCCGTAAAGTAATTGTATTTACGGATCGTTATTAAACAATCATAGAAAATCAGTTATTCGTCGGTGAGAAACCTCACGCAATAATTTGAAAGGCAAACATTCCTGTGACATCTTACATATCAATATAGGAACACGGTAAGCCTTTGATAGTACATCTATTGAAGTATAATTATTGAAGTTAAAGTTGCTTGTCATTGCATAAACTCTGAAAATATACCTATAGGTATAGAATCTAAACGTGTTCTTTATCAAACGTAAATCGCCCTAGTAAAATATTCGGCATGTGAAATTTTACATAATCTCCCTATTGAAATAATACCGAGCAAATTGTAATATAATTTTAAAGCTAATATTCCATTAAAAAATCGAATTAAATCAAGTGGGATAATTACTGTAGTGACAGAGCGTCAATCACTCTGTTAACAAGCTCACAGGGATATCATTGCTGCAGTCTTGGCTTGAGTAAAAATCTCTACAAACTAGGTGCGTACATGGCTAAACAAGACCGATATCTCCGTCGCAAATGAACATCGGGCCAGAACTTAAGAGCGCTCCGGATATAAGCCGGATAGACGGTGCAATTTACTCTCATATAAATCATTACTTTAAAAAACGGCTTTCACTAAAAGACATTAAAAACATGTTACAATGTGGGACGATGAGAGAAAAAAAAGTATATATAAAAAAATATTTTTTTTTCTTCTATTATCGATTTGCAAAAATAATTTTTATCGTCCCGCATAGGTATTATTAAAATAAATATTTTCCCTTTTGTAAAACTAAAATAAAATTAGCCCTAATGTCCTCAAATGCACAGAGAAATTTAAAGATTAGGTATAATAAATTTGTCCAATGTGATATTCTACTACATCTCTATCTCTCGCTGTCCAAGCACACCGTACATTCAGCTGCGTCATTTTATTGACGTGAAGTCATTTACAATTAAAACTGGTAGCATGGATGACTAATACACTCCGAACCACTCTTAATGTAAATGCTCATAAGCTGCAGGGAAATTTCCCTAAGGTTGAAATTAATCTCGGAAATCTCCGGGTGTCTCTTAATTGTCACAACAATCACTTGAAGTAGTTGAGAACAAACCCACAATCGCGGTGTTTGTACTCGAGCCCGGAGGCTGGTCTTATAACAAGAATGAAAATAAACCAGGAGATTTTATCCTCTTTACGTAATTGAGAGCAAAACAGCTTTTATGAGATTTTACAACTACGGTGTTTTTAACATTGGGTCACTCGGAACCCCAGCTGTGCCTGTGATGACTTTATTGTAGTACAAAACTACCAGTCACCAGGCGATCTGGGGAACCGACAACTGTACGGAGAGTCGAGTTAAGTGTAATGCTGTGACAGCTGATTTTAAAAGTAAAATGTGTTGGGTCCGATTTCCTAAAAGTGCACCTATTTCAGTGAACCCTGTAAATAAACGGTCATCTACAGCAACGCAACACATGTATGCCCGTTGTTCATTACTGACAAGTTTGTTACATATGGATTATTAAAAATCTATAGTGGCTAGCAATCAATATAAGTGTATTCACATTGAAAAATTTAGTTGCATGACATAAAATGAATACCTTTGGTACCACAAAACCGAGACGCATCCGCGCCTAATCTCACCATGAACAATAGATATAGAAACTGTATTATTCATTGGAAAGTCGTTACTAAACGTAGGATGGGTAAGCTAGGAAATTTGCCGAGATTGTGTAATTCTTAGGTGAGATTACCTGGCAGTTGGAAAATTGCCAGGTTATTCTCTCCCTCAGGGACGTGGTCATCGGTGGCGCGGTCCGTGGCGACGTCCGCGATGTTTTGAAATTGACACCTCATGTCGAAAGGATGCTTGCGTATATGTTTGAAAGGTATCCTTAAAAATCTGTGTCTCGCGTCGCAGTGGGGGCGTACTTGACGATGATCGGTGATTACAGTGTAGTGCAATGAGTCCCTGGATGAACCCATTGGCGCCGTAAATCCCGGTTAAATCCGTGGAATTATAGACTCGGTGGAAATTGTTGGAGCCTTCACCCCGGATGAAACGTAAGTCCCGGATAAACCGTGGGAACTTCAACGCCGGATGAAACCGTGAACTCCAAAGTTTATTGGACTCCGGATATACCGTGGGGTGCCAAAGGGAACCGTGGACCTTGGCTGTACCGTGTGGTACCGGAAAGTATTCTCCGTCTTCTGCTGCGATTTCTCCGGCTTTTATTTGGTTTCTCATGAAAGGGAAATATATCTTTTAGCTCCTTTTCGCACATTGGTTATATGTAAATTCCGTTAAAACTACAATTTGCGTATACATTTGCCTCGTCGAGATTTGTGCCGGGCACTGTTCTTTCTCTATTCTATAAATACGTGTACTCGAATTTAGTTTCTCCCACTTCGACTTTGGTCTGCCTTGTGTGCGCCTTACACGCCGCGCCAATATCCATTGGCTGGATGTCGGTCTCGATAACTAGGGCCGAGTAGGACTATTACTCTTTGCTCCTAGATTATCTCTGTAGACCTGGACCGGCCTTCGTGATAGGTGGACCCGCGTACTTCTACCAGACCCAGCTCACAAATGTGAGATGTGTCGTGGTATTTTCTGCGGACCTCCCCTGGTCCTGGCTGTTGAACCTCGCTGGCTGAGGTCTCTTCTGGCGCTCTTCTTGTCTTGATGTTTTCTTTCTTCGCCAGCTTGTCACCCCCGGGGGTAGTCATCGGTCGAGTTGGGTTTAGGAAGTTTTGGCTGGGACTGACTGCCGGTACGTAGGACATCAATTGATATCCTACCCCGGATCGTCGGAAAGGTAAGGATGAGCTGTGTAGCTCGGGAGTGTGGAGACCTAAGTGCTTCTTTTAGCACTTTCGGTCTCCACGGAGCAGATAGGACAACGGGCGTCGGACGGTATGGAGGCAAGGAGGTTGGGTTAGGGTTGAAAACGTCATGTCTCTGGTAGTGGTGGTCCGTCCTGGCGTATCTGAAACAGATCTGTTAGCGGGAAATAAAGGTTATACTTACCCGTTGTCCAGTAGCTGAACCCTCGGTCGCTTGTGCCTCGGGGCGTCGGCGGGGTCGTAATCAGTGGCCTGTCTGATCAGCGGGTTCCCATGCTCCTCGGCTTGGGCGTACAGCTTCTTCGCTCGTTCCCGGATGACTTCAGTGACCGTGGTGTACTCCAGGTCTCTGACGATGTCTGCAGTTCTCACGTACCATGGGGCGTCAACTACCGTCCTGAGGGCGATGTTCTCCACTGCCTGGATTCTCTTCATGTAGGACTTCGCCTGGTAGCCCCACGCCACCGAGGCGTACGTCAGCTGCGGCCTGATGAGGGTCTTGATAAGCGTGAGCTTGTTCCTCAAGTTGAGTCGGCTCCCATTTCCCGTCATTGGGTAGATGAGGGCTCTCGTACGTCGGGCCTTGGCTGTGATGGCGTCCGTGTTTTGTCTCCACGTTAGGCTTCTGTCCATGACCACGCCAAGGTATTTGACGGTGTCGTGCCATTGGATGACCTCGCCGTCCATGGAGACGTGTCCTGTGGGAATTTCTTTCCGCACTCGTCTGAAGAGCATGGCTTGGCTCTTGTCGGCGTTGACTGCGACTTTCCACTTCGTGCACCATTCTTCCAGGAGTGTGGCCGTTTCCTGGCGTTTTCTGGTTGCGTTTCTGGCCTTCCAGGATCTGGCAATCAGGGCGGTGTCGTCTGCATACAGGGCTAGGGCTGTGTGGTCGGTCCGGAGGAGGTCCGAGGTATAGATGGCGAACAGGTGCGGTGACAGCACCGATCCCTGTGGAACTCCCGCCTCCACGGTCCTGTAAGTGGAGAGTTGGTCCGAGATTTTAACCCTTAGCTGTCTGCAGTGTAGGTAGGATCTCACTAGTTTGACGAGTTCGATGGGGTAACCCATACTCATCATTTTAGCTAGGAGACCGTCGTGCCAGACCCTGTCGAATGTCAATACTAGCTAATAGATTTGTCTTGTTCGACATCGTCACATGTTAAATAAGAAAATAACAACTTGTGTTTCAGACGATTTTAAAGTGTAACTTGGGGGCGAGCGTAGGTGCGTCTTTACTATGTACATACTTCAGTATGCGATGTAAAGCAACGACCGGTGCAGTTAGTACTTGGATGGTGACCATTCCAACGGAAACCGCGTTCTCGCCTCACACATCTTCCAGCGGCTTGTATATCAGTGTATGCGCGGAAGCTATACAACCTTAGGCGAGGGTTGTATAGGAGATATACCATCCTTCGGAGGGGATGTAAAGCCGTCGGTCCCTTGTCTATTAAATGTTAGGCAAATAAAAGATCCCTACTCTTCTTAAGGGAAGAGGTTCGGCAAAATTCCTGGTTGGGGGTAGCTCGTCTACAGGCGTCGATGTTAGGCCTCAGTAGCGGAAATAGGCCGACATTAAATAAATGTATTAAAAAAAAAAAGTGTAACTTTACATTTGCCTACAAGTTTGTCTTTATATTTTTAACATTATAGGCACCTAAATTGCTACAATGTTTCTGTATTGACTTTAGTTACTTGCAGACTGTAAGCAATGTTTATACGAATTTAAGAAAAACATAAAATTTATTTTTTTAATATGTATCCAGGTGCGGTTGCTTTCAAAATTAAGTTATGCGCGCCTATGGATGGCACGCGTCGAGGTCGGTTTACAAAGGAATGCCGCGGTCCTGTTTTTTATATCGCTTCAAACTAAGGTTGGATAAACTGTAATTTGATATATCAAAATGCTATAAATTGCATATTTCTTATGATACATTTATAATCTGTGTGAGATCCTTTATTTTAAATATCTATGCATTTAACAAAGGGCAGAGGTTTTCCAAGAATCTCGGTATATTTATTCTGTTACAATGTCTATATGTATAATTATGATTGTAGGTTACGCCGCTAGAATTGTTAAACAAAAAAGAAAAGCACATCATGCAATAGAACAATGACATATCTGGATGTTACTTTCAAAACATGTAATAATAGTAAATTTACACAAAATAAAAACAATAAATAAAATAATCAAGTAAGCTGCTCGAGTGGTGGATTGAATACCTGCGTGTGCTGTTTGATCCACTTTTTCTTTGTGCTTAGTTTTAAACGCGGCAAAAGAGACTTCGCGAACGAAGAGAATGTATTTGAAAGTGTTATTCCACTCATGCTCTACTAGAGAATTTCACATGGTACGGCGAAAGTCAAGTCCATCGTCCGTTTGACAGGTCAACTGCCCAACATATTACTCCACTCCACACTCGGTCATTACTACTTTTCTCTTATGCCATAATCATAACAATGCGTGGTTCGAGGATTGAGTTAATTGACATTTAAACTGGTAGACGCAGGTGGGTCAAAAACATCGTCTAATCGTTTTAATTCGTACAGAATTAATAAATATGTCCTACAATAAGTTATACATTCAATAATATGTAGAAAAGGTTATAGTGCAATATATTTCAAGTAAAAAGACGGTCTCCGTTCTCGAAAAAAAAAAATATCGTGGAGTCAGATATTATTAGGTATGCAGAATAGCTATTAGAATAGCTATTTTGGACTTTCTTGACTGATACCGAACTTTTTTATTGACAAAAAAGATAAAAATTTCGAATTTTGAGAAAAAATTTCAAATCACTCAATATTAGTCGAGTAGTAAGCAAGGAAAAAAACACCTGAACGTGAAACTAATTGCCACAAAAAGTTTATTGATTTTTTTCTGTATTAAGGGATATAAAATAATGTAATCTGTAAAATATACATTCATATCTGGTTTCAAAAAAAAGATATAGATGATTTATGATAAGCTAAATAACGTGTTAATAACATATTCTTAATAGTCGGAGAGCTGGTGACAAATTTTGACTACGGAGCTGATACAACTAGCCATAATGCATAAAGGTACCGTCTACGATAGTTGTATAGGGAATGGCCAGTCTGGCTGGCTTTAGCAGGTGGGCCAGGTACTGCGCAAGGTGAGAGTTAGGTAGAAAATATGTATTAAAAAATATTATTAATGCATAATAAAATTAAAAAATTATAATTTATAATCAATTATAAACATAATATATTCACCACAGACCATTTGAGTGGGGTGACGTGGAACTAGATTACCCAAATGAGTATTTTCAAAATATGAAAAAAAAATCGGCAGCTACTGGAAGCGGCTGGAACCTCCCCACTCGGTGGATCTTTGAAAGAGCATTTAATTTTGTGACATAACGGCACTAAACGTAATCCGATCTCATCCTTTACAGATCAGCTGGGACACTAAGAAAACCCTCAACTTAATGAATTTACAATCATCTATGCGAGTTATTACTTACATTATCGCTCGTTGAATAATATACTATTAGGATATTAACAACTTTAACATTACTTGAACGACTATGAAAGTCTAGCTATCCTAAATACTACAGATTTGTAAAGCAACAAACTGAAAATTGGTAAAGTGATAATCTATAATAAATTCACCAACGAAGTTACAGAAAGCATATGATATTGATATTGTTACATCTACCTTTAAAGTTTGTGACAATCCACTAAAAGTTACAAATATTCCGAAATCTTATTAACATGACATGACACCAACGTTATCGGATGACAAACGATGACAATGACAACCGTCAAAATTTGCTCATTGCAATCCGATCGCTCGCGGCTGTCTTTGTTAAATGAAACATTAGCATTTCAATAATTTTACTAGATTTTAGAGGAATATTTGTAGTTTAATTCTTCGATTTGTCTGTATATATATTTAAAAACGGCACTAAACGTAATCCGCTCTACTTCTAGAGCAGTGAAGAAACCCTCTCACGTGAATTGACACGTGATGTGACGAGTTTCACGACGCAACGGCTACGCGCATCGATCATGTCATGCGAAATGCAATCTATGCTTTATATTTGCTTTGTTTTTAATTTTTTTCACGGAAACCAAATCGAAAGGGTGGAAGTGTGATATATCATTGATTTCAGAATTTTACTGCTTTTCAATGGTTCCATTACAAATTGAAAGTAATTATAAAATAAACAACTTGTTGCGTCAAAATGGCACTAAACGTAATCCGATCTCAACCAAAACCTTTTCAGATCTTCTGGGGCACTAAAGAAACGCACATGTAAAGTTTCATTCAAATCCGTTCAGTAGTTTCGGCGCTATCGTGCTAACACACATACACACACACAGACATTTTTCAAAAACCACTTTTTTGGGTTCCTAGGACCTCAAAACGTAAAGATTTGATGTTATCTCAATTTTCGTTTTTGAACCAATTTTAGTAACCTCTCACTTTTATTGTGGAGAGGTTAAAACATTTTTGATGCACGCTGAAATTTTTATAGCGTGTTAAGTACATTTTTTAAATATTAATGTCTAAAAGCCAGACCCTTTGGATGATATTCAACAACTGCTAGACGCGATAAAAAACAGTTTTTTTGTTGTCACAGAAAAGAAAGAATTTTTTTCTTTTTAATGAAATTACGATTGTTTTTAATAAAATTAATGTTTATTGTTATTAAGATTAATATTATTAATGACATTAATGCTAGCATTCGATTTAAACATTTACTTCCGGTTGTAATTTTCATTATAAAATGGATCTAGATATGTATATCTGCCAATATATTTTTTCAATTGCGATTGAATTTTCATTGTAATAAATAATTTAATTTGGTACAGTCTGATGAAGATTGAGATTCCGTGCAACTGATAGATAATTCTTCTTTCAACCGTCCTGATAATGCAGTGAAATTTGAATAGCATCGAGTATGATAACCTTTTGTAGAAGACACTTCTAATGGTAAAATAACGTCTTTATATTTTAGCTTATTATTTTGTCGAATTTTCAACACATTTTTGCACTTTTGTAAAGTTGCCTAAGAAAAAACAAACATTTTTTGCTTTTCAAAATACACAAGAAGAGGTTATGTTTTCCATTTTTAAATGATTATTTGATAAAAATAATAGTTGTAATTTATAATATACAGCAATAATTTATAATATCACATATACTAATTGATGGATATGTTAATGATTTTATCACTTATAAGTTATAAAAAAAAGTACTAAATCAATTTAAAGTAACAGAAACACCTGTTCACGGTAACGCAGCAAATAATGCATGTCTAAAAAAATTATCGAAGTGTAATAAAACTACCACTAGAGTAGGTTTTGGAAAATATTCTGTATTATTTAATAATTTATTTGCAATTTTATTAGAAAACTTATATAAAAATGGGAACTCTGGCTATGCAATAGTGCATGTAAAATTGACGATAATCTGTTACGCATGCTTTAGGAATTCAGAGAGGGGCGTTTAGTACAGTGGACATATCGCTCACGATTGAGTTTACTTGGCTCAGTAGCAATTAGGTCCAATCAGACTTTTTCCACGTACAAACTTTATACTGCCCTCCAACTCACATTCATAAACATTCATCCCCAGATTATTTCCATTACCTAGATTACCATTTCCGTAAGTCAGATTTTATTTAAAACAAATTACTGTATTAAAAGTTTCATCAATCTATACATTCAAGTATAGGTTTAATTTATTAATTAACGAATAGTTTGTTTGTAAGGCTTCCATTTCCTCTCAAATCTTCCAGTCCATTGTGTCCATTTATTCTGCATGTGGTTTTGTATTATAATCAAACCATCCTTAAGGTTTGTTCATAATTTTACGTTCCCACTGTGTTACATTAAACGTAGCCTTTTCTTACCCAATATATCGCTCGTATTTAAGAAGAATCTGAAATCCTCATAATACAAAATTCGAATATGTTGAATATGTGAGTCGAAAATGTTTATTAACGAGCAATTATAGGTTGTTCATTTATATTTATTGGTCTGCTATTGTTAATTAAATTTTTTTTTTAGTTATTATCTTCTCATGTGCAGCATAGAATTGAGGTGACTCGCTTTTTGATTAAGCAGTTGAAGTAATTTTTCTTTCATAGTTTATTTTAAACAATCCATTTCACATTGTGTTAACTACGCAATTATCAAAATTGTACAATGTTTAGAAGAAAAAAATGTATACGTATGTGTAGTTCCTTTCTATTATAAATGAAGGAAGGTATCTTTGAATAATATAAAATTCGTGTTAACTTTTATAAATACGCAAAATGAAAGTAGGTATGATAAACACCTAAACACCTGTCTGGCGACTGTTGTCAAATATGATTTTATGATGAATCGACACTTAATAAACAATTCATACAATTAACAAAGATTATAAAATTCTATAAACAATAGAAATAATAATTAACTCTAGATTTATATTATAAACTAGATTTCATCATTAATCCCATACTAATAATACCTAGTTTAAAAACAGTAGTCCAAAATCAAACTGTAACGAAATCAACAACAATTTATCAAAATTATGTTTGCCTTATTAATCTTTCTAATGTAATTACAAATAAATGAGTGTAAAAGTTTGTTTATTAATTCAGAAAATAGTTTGCCAAATGTTAGTCATGAAATTAATTGTGGGGTAAATATTAAGGATGGATATTAGAAAGATAAGCAAGCTTAAGGTTACTGATTTTTTCGTAAAATTAAATATAATAAATAATTTACACATCAAAATTTTCCTGGCCAACCATCCGACGATTATTTTGAAAGGTTCCAATTATTCATATACAAAATAATACCGTCGCGTTATCTGCACGTGGAAACATCAGCAGGTTAATCAGAATCTCTGATGAAGGAGCTGTTGTCGTCGTCGTCCTCTTTGTGCTTATAATCCCTGGACAGATAAGGAGATAAGCATTTAGATGTTTCAAGATGTGAAGTAAACAACAAAGAAGTAATAATTTAATATAATATTGTCTGATGTCTTATAAATACAATTTTACCTACTCTTTTAAAGACAATATATACCAATTAAAATATCTTCTCAGTTCTTCTTTTTCCAATCGGAAAAAAATTTAAAGTTCGGAGTGCGGAGGAGGGAACTGCTGCGACTTATTTGGAATTGATATCCAGAATATTTTTTCTTCTTTTATGCCACGCTACCGATAAGTGTATTACAGCTGACAATCAGTAATAGTACAAATAGTTTTTATTATAAAAAAAAGTGCTTAGGACATTTCATATTAAGACTTAATTCTAGTCTTAATGTAAAGTCTCAAAATAATGTAAAATTTCAAAATTTTCATCTACTCATAACAACAATTCTACTAATATAAATTTTATGCTATTACGACATTAACATTATCGTGCATTCGTCAAACTAGTAAAAGAAATAAGTAATTGTTTTTTTAGAATATGTGCGAAGATGAAGATACTTTCACTTAATTAACATTAATGATATTGTTATTAAAACACATGTATTGCATATTGTCTATAGAAGAGGCCATTTAGTAGAAAAACCTGTTGTTGCTATTGTTAGTGTAAATGTATTACACTGAGAAATCTGCGAGATATATAAAAATAAGCTTAAGAAATCGTTGCAGAGGTATAATTTTAAGAAAACCAATTTTCTTACTTTATCAAAGTTTACTAGAAATTGATTAGAGCTTTCTTTATAATTATGTAGAGTGTATAGATATTGATCTAGCTATAAAACTATTCAGCAATCAAATTTAATTTTTAACACCTATGCGCCAAAATTAATTATATTTAATCTCAGCTATTCAAACTCGCCTCATTAATATTTTCATTAATGTGAGCATATCCAAGAGGGATAGGGAGAGGGGGGGAGAGAGAGAGAGAGAGAGAGAGAGAGAGAGAGAGAGAGAGAGAGAGATCCGATAAAGATCCGTTCCTCAGGGTAGTGTTTTAGGTCCATTACTTTTCTCCATTTATTCTGCCGATTTTTCTAAATTTTTGAAGCACTGTCATTCACATCAATACGCTGACGATTTTCAGTTACATTATAACTTCTCTTTAAATGAAGTTGCCTGGGCTGTAAATAAAATTAACGAGGACTTAGCCTCCATTTGCCTTATATCCAAAGCCCATGGCTTAATTCTCAATGGATCTAAAACCTTACTAGCAGTATTTGGTTGGCACAAAGAGACACTTCCAAATAACCCACACTTTAATATTAATTTAAATGGAGTAAGATTAACTCCATCCAATAATTGTAAGAACCTGGGTTTATATTTTGATGATAGTCTTAGGTTTCAGAGTCATGTTAGCCATATCATCAAGAAATCTTATTGCAAACTTAAAGTATTATATATGCACAGAGATAAACTTTCCACGGACGTTAAATTAAAACTTTGTGATTCAATCATTCTTAGCTACCTTGGTTATTGCGATGTGGTGTACTGGCTGGCGCTCTTAAGTAAGGATAAATTAAGGCTTCAAAGTCTACAAAATAGTTGCATTAGATATAGTTATAATCTGAGAAAATATGATCATATTTCTGACAGACTCAATGAGTCAAAATGGCTTAACCTAGATGAGCGGTTTTTTTTAATTATTTTTATTAGCCGTTATTCGAGTCCGAGTATAAAAAATGTTACAGTCGATAAATTGTGTACAATAAGAAACAAGTAAAAGGTGTAG